>JAKEPQ010000871.1:9890357-11215000 GCA_024500445.1 Entomyzon cyanotis
CTGGTGGGCAGAACAGGGCTTGAGATACCCTTGATAAAAATCCATGACACCCTCACCCCTCAGTGTTGATCAGCATAGGCACAGGGTGAGTGCAGCCAAGAAAATAGCACTGGGAGTGTGGGATTTGACGAAACGGCGAGAGAGAACTCACAAACGACTTAATATGAGTCATAAAAGCAAGCTCCATTTTATTTCACCAAACGAGAAACTTATATACTGTTACAGATGTTACTAATTATAGTTACACACGTATTTGCAGTCTGTTCTCACATCTACAGGTTTTTTTCTGATGACTCCCTTATTCTTTTCTCATAACACTTCTGACTCCCTATCTTATCTCATAACATTTTTTCTCACAGCTTAGAAACACACATTAATTAGAAACACACAGCTGTGTTCTCAGGTTTTAGCTTCTCATGACACTTTACTAGGATTTTTACTGAGGCCTGAGTATGCTGAGGCCTTGTTCAGGTTTATTTAGTTAACACAAGTTTTGCTGGAAAACCGTGTTTTCCGACAGGGATTGACTGGGAATTTGCTCCTTCTGAAATGGTTCCCTCATGGGCTGTCATTACCACATGTCCCTTTTCCAGGCATTCTGCCTCAGTAATTTCAGATCCCTGTGATCTCATTTGTCAGGTTTCAGCAGGTGAGTGCTACCCCTGGTCCTGGATAGCTCTGCTCAGCCATCCCAGGATGTGTTGGGTGGCACACAACCTGCTGACTTTGTGCCAAGGGCTGGCACCAGCATGGCAGAAGCCCATATAGTGGTTTGGAATCTCTTTCCACATTGGGGTGCCATGTTCCCTGACTATTTCAAGGCTGCTTGCTGCAGTAGTTTAGGAGCCCTTGGTGCAGTCCATGTGTCCTTTATTCCCTCTGTCTACACTGGGATCAGCACAGGCACCTGTCTCAAGAAATTTGCTAAAACTGTATTCCTGAGCCATGCCAGATGGCTACCCTTGTGTAGCTGATCCTTCTTGAGCTTTGTTTAGGAACAGAGAGAAAATATGATGCTATAGCCTGTGGAGAAGGCATTGGCCTCATCAGAGCCATCAGCTCTCTGTACAGCCACCACATCTCCTTACAGCATCCTGCTAGAGACAGCACTTGTCAAAGCCCACCAGTACCAGCTTTCTGTGGTGTGAGGCCAAGCCTGAGGCACAGTGGCAGCTGTGTGGGACACAAAAGACCTCCCTGGACACCTTTTAAGGGCTGGGAACAGCTGGGCATGGTCAGACCTAGCAGAAGTTGAACCTATATTGTGTTCATGGCCTGAACCCAAGCATGCCTGCAGAGAGGAGACTGTGCTAAGATTCCAATGGGTGTGCAAGGGAGCGAGAGAAGAGAAAGTTTAGCAAAAATCTTTGTGATCTTTAAAGCGTAATTTTGGAAAGATCTTAATGGCTTCTCTGAGCTCATCTCTACTATTAGGAGGGCTTCTTTCAAAAAGAGTGCCCTGGGAGATACAAGGCAGGTGTTCACGTTTACTGTTGTTTTTACAAAATAAACCATTGTCATTTAATGCCTCTGATTGGATCAGATGAAGTCATTACCCTTATTTTTAAATATGTTTCTAATGTCAAAGGGCTCCCGGTTTGCATGAGAAAACATCAGGTGGTAGACTGAGAATGAAGTGCTGGGAATTTTTCAAACCATCCAGGTTTTCACAGATAAAGGAACTCTATTTATTGCAAAGAAAACTTTCTAACAGTAACAAAGGAACTTTTATTCACAAATAAGTTCACAGGATCACTCTTTCATCATGTGGATAGGTCAGTCTAGTGCTTGCTCTGAATTCCTTGAGGCAGTTTCAATTTTCAATTAATGCAGAGAGTCGTTACCATACCAGCCATGCAGTGGAGGACTGAGCCCTGTATATTGAGCAGAATCAGCTAAACTGGAGGAGGAGTTTTTCCATTGGTTTTTAGAATCTGAGGGCAAGTTGTGCAATAAAACGACTTTTATTTCATCTTTCTCTTGGAATATTGGCACTCCCTTGGCTTCAGTAATTAAATTGCTGGAGAAAATCTAATTACAAATTTAAAATTAACTGCCTGAGAATTGTGGCACCATACAAGTGGGTTCCTCATCATTTCAGTTACACCTGTTCGTAACAAATATTAATGAGTTTTCAGCTTGGACGAGACAAAAGTCTATAGAACTGCTCTTTTCACTTACTAGGAAATAAATGCTGGTTCAGCAGTACCACAGAGTTTTGTAAAACCAAAACAGCATGCAGAATCACAGCCTCTATGGTGGGAGAGTACTTTACACAGATAATATTTTATATGTAAGAATAGCTCTACATATTTGGACAAAAATGATTTGAGAACTAAAGCCTTAAACCATTCCTACTACAGGCAGTGGAAAGACCCCCATTTGGCTCCTGCAGACCCAGCACAAACTGCATGCACTGGCAGAGCCCTGCTCTTAAAGGAAATGGCAAAGTCTCACTTGATGAAGTGAAAATCACTCCTGAGCCATCCAGCTTCTGTTGGAGCAATGTTTGTTCACAAAGGCAACTGGCTGTATACTCTCTCTTTGGACATTTAATATGATTTTATTTTTTTTCCCAGTTCCAATGCCAGGGAAGTTAAGACTAATGGAAAAAACACTCCTAAAGGGAAGAAATTGTGCCAGTGTAAAACAGGTTCAGGTGACACCAGGACTAGGTTGTGTAAGCTTTTCCACTCATAGAGTAGAACAGCCTTCTATCCTCAGTGCTTCTTTCCATTTTCTATTCTTTTTTGTGAGCAATATTGCTTCTGGGCTCTGTGAAATACCAAAGTGAGATCAGGTGCATCTCAGTCTAAGAGACATAGGCATCTTGTCACACAAGCAGCAGCAGCTTGGGGTATCACACATATTTGTCACAAAGAAAATTTAAATGAAAGGGTGTTTTTTTTAACCCACAAAAAATTATTAATCAGAAAATGCTAACAAATGCCAACAAACTATTGGCCACTTCTTAAGTATAAAAAGTATGGAATGTCATAACCCATGTAATTAATCCTGCAGAAATTAAACATTTCTACTTTTTGATTCAAAATAGTTATGAATTCTTTTTTTTTATTTCTTTGGAGATAATATCTTCAAAGCTTATCCCTGATGATTTTTGCTTGGCAAAATTAGATGAACAGACTTATGATCAAAATTTCTTGTGCATCTTTATTCAATTTGGATCTGGAATACTACAGAAAAATAATCTTTTCAACATTGAATTATTTTTTAGCAAAAGCTCAAAAGTAAAGAATCACATACAAATTTTCTTATTTCACTTAAAAATTGTTTCAGGTCAGTAAGGAAATCCATTCTCATTATACCTGAGAAATTTTAGGCAGAGCTATTTACATATAAGTAGGTAATTTTGAATTAAAAGGGTCTCTGGGAACAGTTCATGTATCAGTAGCACCCAGAAGGGAAGATAAAATCACAAATGCATGCATCTTACTTGTGTCTGCAATCAGACAAGATCCCTTTCACCCCTAATGTGCCATTATGATGTTATATTAAGGAACCACTCTGAACACAGCTGGACAGAGTCATTACTGGGCCAAGGGCTACTTGTGAGAAAAGCACTTACCTATGTTTAGGTATATTACAATAAATAATGAGTTCAATTAAGTGGAATCTTGCAGCTTGGTTATGATGGTCAGGCCCTCATGAACTGATAAATATCCTCAGCCAAGCTGTATAGTGACCTTCATACAATGAGCCAAGGAAAGGTGATCATATGCTGCTCTTTCCGTACAGCTGGTGGAGTGCGAGTAGTGGTGGCAATCCCTGAGTGGGTTACCTGCTTCTTCCCACTTCCCTCTTTTCCTCATCCTCACTCCCACATTACCTACTGTTCTTATGGCAAGAACCTGCCATGCACTCCCTTCAGACTCCCTAGATTCTTTCTGGTTTTCCCTCTGTTTTTAAATTACTCTGAATGGCAGCTCCTTCCTCCCGACCCTATGCACTGGGCTGGCTACTGGATGTCCTTCAGGCATTAAAGGATATTTTCTTATCTGCAGCTGTAACAGCCAGCAGGCAGTGAACAGGAAGAAAACTCTTGCTGACCTGTTGAAATCCTGTGCCAGAGTGTGTCCCTCACTTCACAGAGATGGGCTGTAACCTGACAGGTCACAGCAGAGTGCCAAGGGTGCTTGTCCTCCACAAAAATTTGGCACAAATAAATGGTTGTGGTCAGCCAGGGGCCACTTGAGGAAAAGTGAGCAGGACTGCATGGAGGGCGCTAATTTATACTTTTCATTCACTGTCTTTCTAGTAGATGGAAGTTACTGAAACTTTTTTCATCATATTTTTCAATTCTATATCAGCTTAAGGGATGCAGGTATACTTACCTATGCGCTGTTGCACATGTGCTTTGTCAGTTTACGTGGGAACTCTGTGAAGGAGAAGAGAAAACAAATTTTTTTCAGGGATATTAACCTCTGCACCTGTCTGCTGTCTTGCGTCATTTCTATGTCAGTTTTCTCCCTAAAGATGCAATTAATTGATTCATCTCTAATAAATCCACAAGGTGACCTGTAGCTACAGGACAGCTTGTTTACCTGAGAGTGAAGGCTATCTGAAAAATAAGGTTCCTTATGAGAAAGTGGTAGTGAGATGAAGAAAATATGATACTGAAAAAAAAATTATTAACACACTTGGGTCAACAGAAGCTTACAATTAAAGTTCCATGTGCTATAAATACCCACTTGTTTTAAAAGGTTCTTTTAAATTTGATTAACAAAGCCTAACAGTGTTGAAAGTGTGCTGACCTATTTGCTGCAGCTTTGGTTCACATAGTAAAGTCCCATGATGAGTTTCAGTCTTCAGGCTAAATACTTCCTCATTTATTGCCTCTTGTTCTACCAGCTGGACTTCCACATTCACAAGTATGTGACATGCAAGCAACTAATGGTACTTTAAGTATTCAGAAAGCACCTACCATCCAGTACAAGGTCATAAGAATTGTCTAAAAACAATTTAATATATATTTTTATGGCTAAGAAAGTAATAGTTACACTTTTTTATTTGAAGTGTCAGGCTTTTTATCCTTAGTTTTGAGACTTAGTTTTGAGCCCAGCAAGGCTTCAGCCACATGTGAAATACTACATCCACTCCATAGGGCTTCTTGGGCACCCATTATGCTTCCCACACCAGCTTCCATGTATTCCTTCCCTGAGTGCCTACCTGTGTCCCCAGGAGCCAAATCACCCAGTGCATATTCATGAGTTCTGCTGCAAACCCACGTGCCTTAAAAGCTGCTGTGGTGTGACAGTCAGCACAGATATGCCTAAATGGCTTTGAGCAGCTGGCATTTAGGTGATAGTGCAAGGGAGAATATGACTTAATTTGGGAGAAAATCAGAGGGATCAAGTAGAAAATTATTGACGTACAAAGACTTATTACTGCTAGTGATGAAACATTCATGAAAAAAGACTTAAACATCAATGTGTCAAGCCTTTCTGCTAATCTAGGACACACCATTAGGATTTGCTGTAAACAGCTGTCAGCTTTTCCATCAACAATTTTCCTTTGCAATTATTGGTAGCACATCCATGATCAAATACTAACACCCCAGAAACCAAGGCAAAATGAAAATTCGGTTACAACTGTGTAGGAATTTTCCTACAGTCTTCCAAAAAGGAAACTGAGAAGCAGTATCTGCCCAGAATCAACAGGGAGTCTGTTAAAATAGTCAAGTTTCCATGAATCCCTGTGTTAATGATTTCTTAATTAACAGTCAGAAGCTTCATATTGCTCTCATATCAGGCTCACTAGAGGCCCTATTAGCAAAAAGCAAAATCCAGATTTCTTCAATATGTTGAGGAGTGAACTGGAAAAGACTGAGAGAAGAGCTATGAAAAAAGTCTCCATCTGTCCTATAGCAAATCTTCCTTCAGCAAAGAAACAGGGGAAAAAAAGAAGCTTGTTTCTTCCATAACCTTTGGTGGCAAGCACTGGTTTTGTCTAGAATAAATTAACAGTAAATCATTAGAGGTAATTTAGATCAATTGCTAATAGCATTAGTTCAAATGATTTTTTAAACTCACCTGTAATTTCTGCACTTGTTCTCTGGGCCTGAATTAATCTTATGTTTCACAAGCCTGTCTGTGTGTTTAATTTGAAATCAGGTATTATACAGAATTCCTGCATCTGCACTTGGACTTTTGGTAGTTTTCTCAGCATGTAAATTACTGTTTACTGGCTGCTTAATCTCCCCAGTGAAACAAAAGTCAGATGGGAGATTGAACAGCACTTTTCCTTTCGGATAATCCAACAAATTAACAGGACAGGGCCATTTCAGTGAGGCTGCCACTCACTTTAACATTGGGAAGCACCACCTACCCCAGTTCCATGTATATCAGCAGTTTCCATTTGAGGACTTCAGAAGACAGAGAATCTTCTGATGTGGTTTATTTCAGTGATTAATCATGCCTTCTGATAAAAATAGCAGTGCATCCTAGGCTCAACACAGGCCACAGAGAGCCACTTCAAAAAAGCTGGGTCACACCATACATGCTTTCTTGTGAAAAAGTGCAAGTATGTTTGTTATGTATTTGTGAAAGTATTTTGATATTGTTCAACATTGTTAACAGATTTTTAAACAGAGTAATACAGTAAAAATAATGAAATCCTTAAAATTTCAAGTATTATAGAACATTTTGAGAGAAAAATAAAACTCTTGCTGAACAGATGGAGTGGATAAAGCAAACTGTATAGCTACAAAATAATTTCATTGCAACCTTTAAATCTATGGCAATGTTGTCAGTCTTCAGAAGGATCTTCAGAGTAAACAGAGAAATGAAATCAGGTCTAGGGTTTGAGGGAATTTTAAGGCAATGTGACAATTTTGCACCAACTTTCTCGAACAAACAACTCTTAACAGAACATATTCTATACAACTCATACGTGTATTTGCAGCAATAAAAGTCTTTGTTGTAAGCCTAGCAATTAAAGATGTGAACTAAATAAAATCCACTCCTACTCCTTCATATTAATACTTGTGTGCTTGCATGGATATAAAAATTCAGGTCAATTTGAAAAACATCAAGACAAATCTCTGGTGAGACTCTGCATGTGGCAGAGTCACTAACAGTAGCCAGGTTGGTGGGTGGTGAAAAAAATCTTTGTTCTTCTAGGTAATTACAGTAAATACAGACATCAACCATTGTAATGTTACTGGATTCAAGAATGCTTTTTTTACTGTACTTATTAAAGACCAGTTATACAAAGAGAAAATCACATTCCACATAATAGAGAAAAAACTTACTATATTATGATGGCTGTTAAGAGACACAAATTCATCCCTAAATTATATATATTGCTTATATATATGCTTATAAAGTAGGCTTACAGAGGATCACTGTGGGGAATGAATTGCAGAACAAGGTGCTTCAGAAGTTCGAGGTTATAAATTGAGCTGGTGACTAGAATTAATTCAGAAACTAAGGAAAGAACTATCACTTCAGGTAATTCTGAGCAATTCAAAACTTCAGCCTTCTGGAAATCTGCTTTATTAACAGAGTAATGGGAGAAGATTCCTGCTCAAAAATCTGTTGCAAGACCATGGAGTGACATGCGATTTTGAATAATTCACTGCCTATTTAGATTAAAACAAATTTTAATTCCCCCCTCATTGCAGTATCCTTGTTGCAAAGATTTAAAGACATTTGGTTGCCTTAGATCTTGCATTCCCCCATCTTATTCCTTCCCATTATTGCAGTGAATTGGGTCTCTTCTAGGAAAGTTTTGTGTTATTAATGATGCTTTTAGACTCGTGGGAGTTGACCATGATGTTCCAGATGTCAGTTGCAATAAGAAATTCCTCACTGAGTTAATAAATTGTTGGGGGTTTTCCCCTCTGGATTCCTCTAGTTGTATTTTTTACCCTTCTCCATAACTGGCTTTCTGAAACTGGGTAGATGGATTCTGCCTTGAGCCACAGGTACAATTTGTGGTATGCAAGGTTGTCAAAGTCCTGCCAAAAGCAAACCAACAAGAGGGCAGGCCTCTGTTTAACCTTCTTTCAGGAGAAAAAAAATGAAAATAAAAGCAGAGTTTGGGTCTGAGGCTTGGAGCAACTTTAGCTGGTAAAAAACAAACAAACAAAAACCAAAAAAACCAGTATCTGGGAACACAATCCAATCTCTCTCTCCAGACTTAACTCTGATGGTTGTCTTGCTTATAGTAAACAAAACCCAGCAGAGCACTGCTGCTGACGCAGAGACACGCAGAGACACACAGAGACACCTTTTGTGGTTCTTCCACAGTCAAGTGGGTTCCAGACCAGCTTTATAGGCGAGACAGTTTTGATGCACAGCTGTAACTTGATTATGAGGAGCATAACTTGCTGCACTGATATTTAGTGTTTAATCACTACCATCTGCTCAGTGCTGCCGCAAAAGGCAGAGCATCCAAACCAACATCAATGACTGATCACCTCTGCAAAAGGAACCTCCCTCACTTACTCTCTGCCTGGGAAGAGGTAAAACAGCTTAAATCTCACTGTTGGCTACATCCCGTTTAGAAAGGTGGCAGGAGCATTTTCAACTAGAACTAGTTTTACTAAGCTTGTGAAGCCAGGACAAGGCTCTGAGCTTGGACTCCTTCCATGGTGCAATGGCAGCAACCATGTTCCCATATGGAGCAAAAGCTGGGAGCTGTTTCCTAGACACCTCTGACACATGTAATGGCAAGTCAATAAAAACTAAAAACAACTGTTAGAAGTTTCATACCCAATGCATCTACTGGCTGAAGGAAGATTGTGGTAGGAAGTGCAATTATCTCTAAGTTACAGAAATATGCAGCAGTGTGAAGTACTGTAAAAAGAATGAATACAAAACTGTACAGCCCAAATGAATGTCAATCATAGAAGAAATTACAGGAGAATAAGGAAAACAAGGCAAGCTTCAAAATTCAGTAAACCTAGCATCTTTGCTCTAAATTTTCAATTCCCCTGATTTCATCTCCTTGCAACACTATCTCAGTTACAGCTTGCATTAATTTGCCAATCAATTAAAATATGAAGAGAAGCTATCACGGAAAATGTTTTGAACTGAGAGGCTAAAGCAATTCTAATTTGAGGAGATATTTTCTAAATACATACCAGTAATTTGAACACAATTGCCTGAAATTAAGCTTATGTTGGCTATTCTTCACAAGCTTGACTTGTTTTAAGAACAATTACCTTTTTTCTTTACTTTTTATGATAATTATACAACTCTTCTGTATCTGTCATATTCAGTCAAAATAATCTCTACATGACCACTGTTTAAAGAGGAAACATTTATACTTACATTAACCTGTAAATCTAATTTGCAGTCTCTGCTGTAGAAAACCTGGAAAGTAGAGCCTTATCATATGCAAGTGGTAATTTGCATTAACCCTGTGGGTCATCAGACTCTTTTAACACTTCAGTTCACCAGACACAGCAACAACAGTGTCTTGAACAGCCTACTAATTTTTATAGGTCATATATTCTGTTGATTCAACTCCCTCCCCGTGGTTATTGCTCTTACACACAGCAGTGACTCCTGCAGATCCTTAAACTAGGAAATTGGCAATGAATACAACCTTCAGCTATATCTCATTTTAAAGGTATTTTCTCACAACTCATTCTGTATATGCAGTGGCACTAGTTGGGCCAGCCAAAGAGAGACATCATTTGTTGTATTACATTTTGTCCTCCCATCAGTATGAAAATACCTAGAAGAGGGAAGTGAGTGACATGCACAGCAGCTCTCTAACAATCCTGTCAGCATCAGCAGAGCTGTCACTGCTAATTCATAAGTATTGGTACAGTTTCACAGCAGAGAGTTCCTAGGAAATGGCAAAGTCTGTCCAAAGCAGAGCTGAAAACTCTCGACTATCTGACCACAGCATTCTTAGAGTAATAAACAGGAGTAATGAGTCCTCTATCTGTAGTCATTGCACACAAATAGTGGTTCCAAAAGCTACTACTGTGTTAATTCTTACAATGCAGAAAGAGTGATACTCTTATCCTATTTACAAAAGCTCATTGGCAGGGATGATCAAGCATCTCAAGGGAGCAGAGTGTGTGTTACACATCAGAAGGGAGCCAGATGAGCACACAGCTCCTCCAGGCAGGATATGGCCCAAATCTGATGCTCACTGAGCAGGGAGGACTCCTGTCATAAGCCTTACCAATGGTCCTGGGACTTCTACTACTAAGTAGAGCCAGCACTAACCAGACAGTCAGAACAAGAACTTTGCTCCAGGCTGATTCTTCAGTGGTATCTGTGAAGATGATATATGTGTATCATGAAACCCCATGAAAATCCTCTCAAGAACACAGCTGCTCTCCTTGCTGGCTGCTGTTGTGTAGACTACTCACCCACACTCTCCACTCAGGAATTTCTCATTTTAACTGCAAAACTTATTGTAATTCTTTGACCCACCTGCTTGAAATGTAGTGTTTTTAGACTAGAGCATTTTAGGCATCAGCAGGCTCCCAGTTTCAAGAGTCTAGGATGAAATACAGGTAAGAACATATATTTCACACACAGTGAGTAACAAAGAGAGAAGATGATAATGAATGTTCACCAAATACAACCTGACAGCTCAGCCATTCTTTTCCTTTGTTCTTTTTTAACTCATCAAAAACATCTTCTTCTTCCCAAATTTCAGCACATATCTAATACAGTATCTAGCATAAATGTCTATTTTACCTATGTGAGAAATCCTTGAATAAAGAGTTTATAAATTAAAAGGTCAGCCTAACCTTACATCTTTCTTGCCTACAAAAACATCTCATTCATGCAGAACAATAATCCCAGCCCTAAGTTTTGAATTGGGGAAGTTTTTTAAGCTGAGAAGAAAAAAATTCATAGAAAATTAGAAGCCTTTACTTACAGAGTGAAGCACAGAGTGGTACTCCTTTCTAAAGTTTATTGCTTTTGGAAAAGCAATATACAAAGTGCATTGCCATCCATGGATCCTGCAGGGCAGCCAGTCAGCATGGAACAGCTGGTTACACTCAGTAGTGGGATCTACTGCCTTGGAAAACACTGGGTTGTTTTTTTTCCAAGCTCTAGTTGCACTTCCAGCTCTGCAGTGACTGGAATAGCATGGTTCAGGTTCTCAGAGCAATGGAGTCTGCAGGGCCTCATCTGCTTCATTGCATGAACTTGTGGCTCCTGAGCTCCTGCACAGCATGAAACAGATCACAGCAAAAAAACTCATCCCAGAGCTTTAAAAAATATTAAACCAGCACTTTATTCCAGCTTTAGAATAGCTCATCAGATCAGCCTTTCCCTGTTCAGAACACTTCTGTAGCATTTTTGACACATCAGAGGCTTTGCTGGCCTGATGTCACCCAAGGAAGAGTGAAGAAACACTAAAGAGCCCCTGGGATGTTTCACATCCCCATGGATGTGAAAATATTATAATGCAAACATTTTTCTGCAATGTGTGTCAAATATAGTTTACATGATGATGGGGCGACGTGTTTTCTTGGAACTTGTTTCAGATTAACTCTCTAATTTTTCTTCATCTCTTCACAAACAGAAATATGCAATTTAATTCTATAGACTTCAACTGAAAAATGAAATGGTATCTATATGTTATACATGTGTCATTCATACCTCTAAGGTAACAAGTTTTACTTGATTAGGCTATATTCAATGAATCCAGATCAGTGGAATTTAGACTTGCTAAATTAAAATTATAATCCATGAGGGTTTTTATCTTCAGTGGTGTCTTTTACCCTCATCCTCAGAAGCATGTTTAAGGAACCTTCAGGAGAATAAAGATCAGAAGTAAAATAAAAGATAATTAAATCCAGCACCAAACTTCTCAAAGGTAATGGTCAGCTTTGAGCAGCTGAAGCACTGTAAAGGTGAGCATTGCTGGTCAGGAACACTTGGCACACAGCTTAGGGACATTGCAGTGCCATCTATGTGGAAAAATCATCTGACATTTGCTGAGAAAGGCAGAAGATTTGCCTTCTCTGAGGTGTGCCCTAATGGGAGTTTTGAACCGAGATGTTCTTTCCCAGACATCAAAACAGGGCTGAATTAATACACCTCCCCTCTGCCTTAGTCACTGCAGGGATTCAGGGACCCTCTTACTCTGCAGCTCAGCCACCAACACCAACTCTCCCCTCCCTCAGAAAACAGTGAAGTTGTGCCAGGAACACACAGGTGTCATGGTTTAGGAATGGTATTCTCCAATTTAGTACTCACTAAAACCACGCCCAAAAGAAAACCAGCCCATGAGAACTATGCCCATGGAAACAACACCATCTGCTCACTCCAGTTGGAAGCACAAAAGGTAAAGGTCATGGCCTGAGATAAGAACAATGTACTGGAAACAGCAATGAGATACGAAATTGAATAGTACCAATATTAACAGCACAAGGAATAACCTTCCCTGGAAGCTACAGTGAATCCTTTTCCCCCTACCATGGCAATTAATAAGGTGGTATAAAAAAAATCTGGGTCCTTGCCACAGCGCCACAGTCAGGTCCCCTCCTGGCTACTGCAAAAATTTTAACACTGTCCTTGGCAAAACCAGGACACCAGAAAACAAAAATTTTGTTAAGGAGAAGCAAAAACGAGACCAGTACCAAAGGAAGACGAGAGCTGTTGTGGTTCAAATAAGCCCTGAGTGAGGGCAGCTGACCTGAGCCCAGCTGGGATGGCTCAGCTATTTCCCAGCTGTGCCTGATGGAGCAGCAATTAGGCTTCATTGGTTCATTTGGCTCTTTCTTTGCTCAGGTTCCTATAAAAGCATCCTGTTTGGGAGGGATGGAGATGGTGGCTGTGAGATGGGTCATTGCTTTACCGTGGGCTGGAAGGGGTGGTAGCCTTGGACTGGGGAAGGCAGAGGGGAGCAGCCCAGTCTGGAATGGATCAGGATGGGGATTCAATGGCTGAAAGATGTGTCCCCATGGCAGCAATTCTCCCCTTTATCTTAATGAGAGAGAAGGTAAGCACTGTCTGCTGATATGTCCCTTATTTAAAACACTCCAGTCAAAGCTGAAAGTAATCTTCTCTGACTGCAGTAAATTCACATTGTTTGTCACTGAGGCTGTTGGTACTATGTCATTTCAGATGCCAGCACTAATAATTCGTAAGGTTCAATAGTGTACAAGAGGGTTCTGTTTCTGCTAGCTGCCTGGTCTCTCCTAGGATGAAGTTATAAAAGCAGATGATAAACAGTTGGGGGATCCAGAGATTTTCTGCTGCTGCAGGGCAAAAACTGATTCCTTTCAGGCTTTACTAGCAATAGAGACAGCATAAGTAGAGTGTACTAAGATCAAATCACATTGGATTTATAGGTAGGAGTTGGGATTTGATACCAAATCAAGTGTTTTAGGAATATTGTATTTTTCTCAAAAACATCCAAGCAAACCCAAATCAAAAACCCTCTGGCTTGGAATAAAGAGATAGTAAGAGCTACTCCCCTCTCTGAGTCTGATATTCTTGAAATTGAAGCCACCTGGGAGCACTCATAGCTGTGAACTTTTGATGGTGTGAAAGCCAAGAGACTGTCTCCCAGTCTAATTTACAGTACTAAAGCAGTCATGTCTGAACCTGTTAAAACTCCCATGACAAAGAGTGCTGGTGTTTGGCTCCTTTCTGTTTTAAATGTGGATATTTGCAGTGCAGCTACTTCCGTGATAGCTCTCAGTTTGCACTGAAGTGGAGGGGAATAGCCTTTTCTGTGGACTCTTTGATGATTTGCTATCTTTATTTAAGAGAGCTGCAGCTCACAATTGGTGATGCCTGAGGCCTTGCCTGCTGTGGATTTTCCCAAGAGCACAGCAGAAGTGCAATCTGAAGAACCTTTCCCCATCTGTGTTTTACTGAGTGGCCTTCCAGTGTTTGGCTTGTTTTTGGGCAACCAGGGAGAAGAGTGGGAGGAACTGAAGAGGTGCTTGTGACTTGAAATGGAATAATTTCATTTATAACCCCTTTGGAAAGCAGCAGCTCTGTATGCATGGTGCTGTGGTTTCCCTCTTGCCATTTCAATAGAATGCATTGTGGGGCTGCATCTCGGCCATGAGCTGGAGGCAAGGTGCTGAGACAGAGCCCAGCTGGGACTTTGCAGAGGAAGATTTTCAGCTGAGGAGCCGTCTGATACTGGGGGGCCCAGGTGAAAAGGACACCTTCAAAACTACTTAGTTTTGTGGAGCTGGCTGCTGACTTCTCTGGATTTTGGCCTGATCCTACCTCGAGCTGCCTCCCTCCCTCCCTGCTAGGAGTGTCCATAGGGCAATGACCTGCCTTCCTGGAAGGGAAACTGCCTGAGGCAGGTGCTTGACTGAAAAGTAATCTTTGTTTGATTCTCCAGTAGCACAGTGTATGTCTATAAATTTGGTACTGAGGTGCAAAACTGACAACATAGAGGTTGTAGTAGGAATTGAGGTTTTATTCGTTTTTTATACTTTAGTTATCCTGCTTATAAAGACTTTCTCAAAATCTGAAAGCATTTTAGTTTTTTATATTGCCCCCCTCTTGCGTAGTCCTGAATCGTTTTCAGAGTGGTGACTGACTCCACTTTCAGCCCTGCCTGCACCTGGAATGGCTGAGGGAGAGACAGCTGGAAGAGTGTGCCTCACTGTCACTAGTGGTGAAATATGTGAGTGTGACACAGCGAGCTGCCAGCTGGGTGGCTCTGCAGCTCTCCAGTACAAAGGGAAAAATAAATCTGAGTTAAGCTCCCCATGCCAAACACAGAAGAGAATATGAAAATTATACCAGCAGTTTTGTAACTTTGGCAGCTGGTGCCCTTGGGTACTGCCTCCTTCCTGCCATGTATTGGTGTTCAGGATCTGCTCTAGCGAAGAGGAAGGCAAAGAGTAAAGAGCAAGAAAGACAAGGGCTAAAGAGCTGTTCTTTCCTGTTTTATGAAGTCAGGTGGGTAAGGTGAAGGACATGTACAAGAAAGCTGGTGCAGTAATTCACATAGCTGGAGAAAGGGCTGCCTCTCTTTCTAGGAAGCACTTCATTGAACAGCGTGATTTTTTTTTTTTTTTTTTTTTTTTTTTTGTAAACTGTGTACAAAGGCTTATTTGTAGCATAAAGCCAATAATCTAAATAGAAAGTTTTTTAATCTTAAGACACTTCCACAGACTCATGGAGTGGTTGAGGTTGGACTTCTAGAGGTCTCTTTGTCCAACATCCCCTCTACTCAAGCAGCACCCAAAACCAGTTACCTGGACACCTTTTAAATATCTCCAAGGATGGAGACTTCACAACATTTTTGGGCAGCCTGCACCAGCGCTTGGAGACTCTCACAATAAGAAAATGTTTCCTGATGTTCTTAGGGAACCTCCCCTGTTTCAACTCGTGCCCATTGATCCTTGTGTGAAAACGACCTGGCTCTGTGTTTTTGGACCCTCCCATCAGGTGTTTATATACATTAGTCCCCCTCTTAAGGCTGAACAATCCCAGCTCTCTGTGTTTCCTTGTAGGAGAGATGCCCCATTCTGAAATGCTCTTGGTGTTCCTTGGTAGTTCACAGCTAGAAAAGCCACCATGGATGGCAACCTGAGTACCTGGTTCAGTTTTTGTACATGAAACATACAAACTAGGAGGCAGTTCTCTTAAAAAAGAACTAGTGAAGAGAGCTTTAAAACAACACAGACAAGAAGCAATTGTTTAGTGGATAGTAGTAGACTGGCTGAAATAGGAATAATTTTTCTCTATGGAATGTCTGAACTCTTCAGTCTATGCATTTGATACATGCATGGATTTGATTTAGGTGTTTTTTAAATGAAGCAAAGTGACTTTTCTCTTCCCAGAAGTTGTTTCTATTAGGAAAGAATGTCTGATGGTTGTTGATGTTTGCAGTGATGATTGTTTTGTCATTTAAGTGTTGTTTATGTTTGTATATGTCAATGGCATAAGGGAGTGAATGAAAATGGGCTGTAGGAAAACAGTTAGTAGAAAATTTTGCTAAATATAGGTTTGTCTTAAATTTTTACCATTCAATTCTCTAAATTACTTGGTTAAGCCTTTACCTAGTTGCTTGCAGAGTGATTAAGTGCTTACCCACTAAATACCTTGTAAATACTTTGACATAGATTGCTAACCTGGATGGCAGTATGTCATTGTGATAAGAATAAAAATATCTCTCAGAAAGATAGAGGTCATAATTACTGTCAAACATCCCTCTGTATTTTCAGCATAAGAAAAAAACCTGGAAATATAAAGCTTCTGAGATTTAACTCCTTTAGAAAATCTTTTAAGTAGCACCAATTTTGGAGAGAGCACCAAGTGTATGCATGCACTCCCAATGAGAAGGAGATCATTAGCAGGTATAAACACTCACAGACCCAGTACAGGGTTTTACAAAAATCGGGCAAGGTATGTAAAAAGCTGAGGGCTAAAGCACACCATAAGCAGAATTAGTACTGCATTCTTTAGGCTTTTTCTTGGTTTACCTTTTCTTTTTCCCCTTTCATGAACATGTCTATACTGTCATATGAATCTTAATTTCTAGATGCTGACTGCCTTCTGGCAAAGGCAGAGTGTTTGAGAACCATGGTTTTAGAGTCCAGGGCCCTACAGACTCTAGTTACTTAATCTTAACAGTACAGTCCTTGGTGTGGACTTTTTGTTTGTTTGGTTGGTTTTTTAAAAATTATTTGCATGGAAATGTTTTAAATTGAGAAGTCAATACCTAAGAAATTAATTTACCATTAAGAAGTCTAGTGCCCTTACAGGAAACCTGCAGCCACAGATGACAAGTTCTTAATGCCTCAGTAGCCAGGACCTTCAGCTAGACTGCACGTCTGCTTTTAGAGTCCTTGCTGAAAGAGCATCTCTGAAAAGACTGTCCCTCTAATGCCATATCAGTGCCATTGATTTACCTTAACTTCAACTTGATTTTTTTTTTCTTAGAGATACTATTTTTTTCCTGTGTGCTGACAACCACAGAGGCAAATTTCAGGCCTAGAATGTACTTAACTATGTGCTAGCAACCTAATTTCTTGAAATTTGGCTTTTGCTGACATGTTTGCAGCTATACTAGTTTTAAATCTGCTCAAGCCGACTGAAAATGTCTTAGGGAGACAGTGGGTTAGCAAATCTATTCCTTGGCTCTTACTAAAGGTATGTGCAGTATAATACAGCACTGGTGAAATACCAGAGGGAAGGAGGGGGAGTCACTCCAAGGCACAGACTGGCTGTGTTCTGCCTTTTGTGCTCTGCAGGAGAGATGAAGTGGAAAGAAAGGTTCATCTCTTCCCAAAACATTTTCTAGGGCTTCTTGGGGGAGAAGGATAGCAGTAGGGAAACTTCTAGCAAAACCCACTATTTCAGTGCATGTTGAAACTCCTTGCTGTAATTCTCAAATGAGTAGTTTATTGGCTATACAAACACGTAATTAAATTTGCCTCAACCCTGCCAAATCCATGTATCTGGGAAACTGAAAGGGCAATTCATTCCATGGCAGACCCTATGCTTATAAATGATGATTTGTGATAACAGAAAAATAATGTTTCTTACATGTCCACGCTCTCAGATACGTGAATACTGACTGTATTGACTTTAAGCAGTAACTCAGGGATAAATTTTTAATGCAGAGCCAGCTCCTATATGGCACTCTAAATACTAAGCTGAAGGCTAAACATAAATGTTTGCAATCTTCAATCAAGAAAATTCAATGGTGGTGTGGGAATAGGTAATTGGGCAAATTATTTACTGACTTTGATATGAATGCTTATTTGGTGCTTGGTTCCCTGGAGCTAAAGCAGGAGATAATTGCCCCAGCTTTCAGTCTCTGTTCTTTCTCAAGCTCCAAGATAAGAGCACATTTTTAAGGTGATTATTACTTAATTACCAACATTATGCTGCTAATACCTACCAGATAAACACAGCTTTCCTTTTTGACTGTTGCTGAACTAGAATATTAAGTAGTTCCAGGTTGGGGATGTGGAGCCTAAACTGGAATATTGCCCTTCCTGGTTTGCTCCTTGGTGGGGAGGACAAAGCCTTGGAGTGCTTGATGGGGTGGGAGCCTTAAGGGGCCAATAGTGCCTCTCCTGAGAGGGGAGACTGGCCTAGATGGGGAGGAGTGAGCTCCAGGGAAGTGCCAAGGCAGATGGTGTGGGAGCCAGCTGTGATTTTTTTTTTTTTTTTTTCATTTTATTTTTCCATAAATATTTATTAAACTTTCATTGATATAAATCCTGCCCTTATATACAAGTTTTCTCCAGTGTGTGTGTATATATAAAAGTGTAATCTGTTTGGAAGGGTGGTCCTCAGGACTGAATTTTTAAATGTGCTCCATTATAGTATTAATATTTCTTACTTTTGCCTTGTCACTTCTGCCAGTCTAGTAAGGAGGGTAGAGGGGTGTGGAATATCTTGGTTTTAATCACATCATGTAATCTATTTTTTTGCTAGGTACATTTTGTTTGAGAGAGGTATAATACTACTACTAGAAACTAAGAAAAAACCCCAACCTCTTATGCATGTATTTAAATCAGCTATCCAAGCAAAAAAGGTTAAAAAAATCACTCTAACAAAACTGCCATATTTTATCCAATCTCTGTGGAAACAGATGTGCTATAAATTTCTTTCCTTTGCAACTGGGTTAAAAGCTAATAAATAAATGCAGTAACTGCAGACAAGGCTGACTGCGGGCTTAAGCTTCTCTATGTACTATGATGTTTTTTTCAAAGATCCTCAAAAGGTGTGATGATGCCTTTCTGGACTGGTTTATATTAACGTTAAAGAGCCCTAAAATCAGCAGTGTCAAGAAGAGAAGGCATTTGAGGATGTTTGTAATCAGCCGTTAAGAAGTGTAACTTAGTTGTGTATAATAACATTGTCCTATTCATCAAGTTTTTACTCCAAGTCAAACTTTCCAAGAGGCTTTCAGTGAGAGCCTGGCTTTGGGCAGAGAAATGGAAAGTGTACTGGTTTTGTCTACTTGGTAGTGATTTGTGAGGTACCCGAGATGCCATAAATAATAAACTGAGCAACAACATTGACAAGCTCATATAATTTTTAATTAAAACACTAAGTGTGGTTTGTTTTTCATCTTTTTAATGTCCAAGGGCTGACTACCTCTGGACATGTCAATGAAAGAAGCCAATCAAACCCACATAGGAGTCAATGCCTGGAAAAGCAAGGCTTGAACAAGAGCAGATAAATATTTCCTAAAATGCCACTTCCATTTATCTCCTAATCCCATTTTTCTAAGTAATGTTACAAGTACTGTGATTTGCAGGAAAAGAGAAACAAACTGCCTGCAGGAGCAAGAACGTAAATAGCTATCGGAAGAGTTTCTTTGCCAAAGGCTACCAAGCTCTGAGCTAAGTGGGTCAACCTGGAAGTCAGCAGCCTCCTCTATCACCTACTGCCTTTCCCAGGGAGGCTTGTGTGTTATCCCCAGGCAGAGCACTCTGGCAGCAAAGGGAGGGTGTCCTAACAAAGCTCTCATCTGCAGACCAAAGGGAGTGACTATTCCCTTTTATCTGTGGACCCTGGGGCTGGGCTGCTGGGTCCAGCTTTGGACATCTGGTTCAGCCCCTTGCCACCAATTGGGTAGCACAATCTGCACTTTGAGAAAACACATGAGAGTTTGAAATCCAAAATTATTCTCTTCTGGTAAGGCTCTCACTAATTTTCCTTTCACAGCAAGCAGGCAGACATTTTGGGGAGAAGAAATTCCAAGTGTAGGCAGCAGAGTGACAAATACTATAGTATATCTTGCTTGTGTATAAAATCTGGCTCATATCTCCTAATAAACTCAACTGTTATTTTGATAGTCTACTGCCATTTCACTGGTTTAATTTCTCAGCCTGCAAGCATCATCTTTGCAGGAACTGGGATTTAGGGAATGAAATAACATTGTTATTCTGTTCATGTTTCAACCACTTGGGTTTTCTATTTGTTCACATCTGTATTTTTATAGAAAATTGGTAAGTGTGTAATTATAGTCTGTTGAAAGCAAGTGGGTCAGAGCTACACTTTCCATTCCAGAGGGGCTGCTGGCACTGGGGAGACAGAAATACAGCTGGATGTTTCTCGTCTGGGTGTTGCTGCCATTCATTAGACTCCTCACAACTGCTCACCAAAATACTTTCAGAGGTACTAAACAAAATCAACCAAAGCATCTGTGTTTAAAAGGTCATCTACTTGTGTGTTGTACTTCTGTGGCAAGAGATATTTTTCAGGACATTATGCAAGAACTATACCAACTGTATAGTTTGGAGGGAAAATTTCTTGGAGTGTTCTGGTGACAATTTCCTCACCCAGATGATGGAGGAGCTGGACCTCCTACTCATAAAGGAAGAATGGGTAAGGGATATGAAGGTTAAGGGTCACTGTAGCTATAGTGACTGTGAGATGGTAGTGCTCAGGATTCCAAGGCAAAAAGCAGGATAAAATCCCTGGGCCTCAGGAGAGCAGACTTTGGCCTATTTGGGGACCAAGAAGAATATAGAGAATTTATCCCTGCCCAATTCTGCAGGGATAGGGTTAGGAAAGCCAAGGCCTGGTAAGGGATGCAAAAGGTGATGCGAATGACTTTGATAAGTGCAACAGCAGAAAAAAGCATGCTGGGGAAACACAGGCCCATTGGTGAAGAGGATCTGGTGACAAAGGGCACAGGAAAGTCTGAGGGACTGAATCCCTTCTTTATGCGTCTTTACCTGTAAGACTGGCCAGCAGTCTGGAGCAAGGGAGATGTCCTCTTCCTTGGTGGAAAAGGATCAGGTTAGGGAACACTTAAGCAAACTGGATATACTGAACAAACTGTCTATGGGATCATACCCACGAGTGTTGGGGGAACTGGTTAATATCGTTGCAAGACCACTCTTAATTGCCAATGGAAGATCGTGGGAAACAGAGGAGGATCCTAAGGACTGGAAGAAGGTAAATGCCACTCTGATTCTCAAGGATGATGAGCTGGGTAACCCTCGACTTTCCTTACTTCTGTTTGCATTTAAATCAGTGATGTGGATTGTCAGTGGCAGTTACTATTGTATCTTCTGTCTGCTCTCTTATTTATTAACATATAAAACTTCATTTGTGAGTTAGGCAAGTGATCTCTCCTGTCCTTATCTCAACTCATGAGCTTTCATTAAATTTTTTCTCCTCTGTCCAGCTGAGGAACGGACTGATAGGCTTTAGGGGGCAGCTGGCATCCAGTCAGGGTCAAACCAACTCAGTCAGAAAACCAGACATTTTCAGTGTTTATCTGACTGCATAAAGACAGTGACTAATAAGAGCATGACTAATCTGTAAATACAGATTCAGAGATGACAACTAGAGAGGACAGATAGCAAAGCATAGACACTAAGGCAGTGTGTGGGTTTTTTTTTTTGGTTTTTTTTTTGGTTTTTTTTTCCCTCCTGCCCGATATACTCAACACTAGCACACCTAGTAATTCTATGCAGCTCTCCTGGATTCTCACTTTTAATAACACTAACATAGAACAGGTTCCAATTTAAATGACACCTTTGTGTTGGCTGCACCAGTTTGCTGCAGTGCTGAGATGCCTGGGAAAATGAGCTGATCCAGCCCACTCCTGGTGTCTCAGACATTCTCCTGGTTTCTCAGAGGTGTTTAGAAAAGCAGCTGTTGAAAACACTACATACCCCTTCTGAAGGTGGCTGCTGCACTTGCATGCAGCTGTTCTTTCTTATGTATACATTTAAATTGTAAAGACTAATTTTTGCTGGCACATCATGAAAGCGGCACTAAAGACAGAAGACATATTCCCAAAGCTATGTGAGCCAAGAATGATTTCACATTTCATGACCAAAAGAATGCTGTTTGAAGAACACAACATACAGCTCATGGCTGAGAGCTTTTTTGCTTCTAAGATGCAAGAGATCTCTTCCTGCTCAAATATTTTTTCCCCCACTAAAAGTTGTTGGGTTTTTTTTTTCATACCCCACTGTTATTAATTTACACCTTGCCAGGATTTGTAAGACTTACTTTATTGCTGTTGTTGTGGGAACAGAATTCTCAGCCATATGGCATGACATCTTCATTTCTGAGTGACAGGAGACAGAATCCATTATTCAGTTTTGCAGTGCTGTAAGTATGTACCTTCATGAATGTTTTTCTTAGGGAAACGCCACACTAAAGTAGAGAACAAAAAATACATATAAAGGACAAAATCTCTCCCAAGGGATAACTTGTATGTAAATGTTTAAAAGAATATTTTGTTCTTTTGCAGAAATCCAAAGCTTGCCCATTACAGTAATGCATTTTTAATTTGGCTGAACTTAGACTGGTTTGTTTGCGGGTTTTAGTTTTGTCTTTTTTTTTTTTTTAAATTTTGTGGTGTGGGTTTTTTATTTTTTGTTGTTGTTGGGTTCTTTCCAAGTCTTGAAATAACAGAAGTGAGGACAGAACCTCTGACCTGGGACTGTGAGGTGCCATGAGTTGTGTCATGTGCATACTGATGGTCTGTGTCCAGTATCTGACCTAGCAGGGCTGGTGTCTAATAATCTGTCTTGGTTTCAAACATCTGAAGAGCCTTCTTGTGGTCCAAAAAGAAGTAATACCACCATTAGGGCAATAGTTCCACTGTGGAAGTTATTCTGAAGATGAAGCCCCACTTAGCAGAAGAACTTCTACACTCTGATTTTAATTAGATGCATGCATCTCGCATCTGCTCTGAGAAAATGAACTGACATGTTAACAATACAGCTTAAGGATGTTTTCTAATGAAAATTTAAGCTGATATGCTATCAACCAATGCCATCCATTCTGAGCTGTGCAGGAGGGTGTCCCACTTGGTGTTTTGCATAGATGTGTATTTTGGACTGAGACATAATCCTTCCCATGGAAAGTACCAGGTTGGCTTATGACAAAATAACAGCATAATGGTTAGTGCTTCAAGGTAAAGGTTGGGTGGAGAAGCAGGGAATGCTCACCATTGCTTTGTGCATGGAACACCAGAGGTGGCTATGCTCTGTCCCCAGCACCCTCGAGAGAAGCCCCGTGGCTGGTGAGGAGTGGGTGCCATTCTGTTCCCTCTGCCAAGGGCCAGGACCTTTGTGGCACAGCATGATTTTTAAGCTGAGAGCACCTTCCTCACAGGTGGCACAGAGCTCTGGCACCTGCTGCCTTGGCAGTCAGGGTACAAAGGGTGCAACTTGCAGATGGGAGCACTTTCATAAGGTATTCCCAAAGTGAGCCCTGGTAGTGATCTATGCCTCTCTCCCCTGCTGCCTCCAACTCTACAAATGTTTTAATTATAATGTTTGCCTTTTTAAAATTACAGATTCTGTGGTTTAATACATGCTTTAATCCAGCAGTCTCTTCCTCTTAGACACACTTATTGTTCTAAATACAGAGCTTAATGTGACTTTATATATTGCTATTTCTGTAGTTAAATTCCTCGCTAACTGCTGAATCACTTGAATAATGTGAAAAACACTATCTTTTCCTACAACTTATTTGTTAACCATCCTTTCACAAACTGAGGGAAAGGTCATTACTTTGCCACTTATGTTTGACATTTTTTAGAGTTTAAAAAAACCCCAAACAACTAAACATGAAACCAGTGCCAACTGTTATGATAAGGAAGCAGAAGTATTGGGGCTTTGGACTTTTTTTTCTCCTTCAAGTGTAGCAATTCTAATACAACCATTAACACAATTTGCATTAATGCAAGTACCTAAAATCAGCACAGGGTAGAAAATATACTTTCTGACTGAATACCTAATGCTGTGGTTCATCTGAGCATATTGACTGAAAGCCACCAAAAACCTGAAGACTAATTTACATTCTCCTATTTGACAGGGCTTCATGCATTATTGCTGTTCTGTAATACATATATATAACATTTTAAAAATAAAAGCAGTCTGCTTTTCAGTGATCAGATTTACTATCTATCATGAAACTGAGAAGGATTCCAGACTAAAATCACTAAAGTTGGAAAACTGGAGAAAATATGCAAGATTTATGAGGAAAAAACCCACTGCTTAATCTCATTTATATAAACTCAAAACCACACATAGAAAAAGCTAGCATATACAAATTGACTATCATAACACACTCATGTTAATCTTCAGAATGAAATTTTCAGCATTTAGCAGTGAGATGTGCCATCCTTGAAGCTCACAAAACTTGGAAGAACTCCATACTTTTTCTCATGTTACTGCAATATATTCCTTTTATTTATTATTGTCTCAGAGGAAGAATGTTACAATGTAGTGTTTGAAGCAGCATTTACTTGGCAGCAGAGGACAAAGGATGCATACAAACACAGGCAGAAAAACAACTTTGTACGTAACCTCATATTCAGCATAAAAATAAAACCCACCAAATTCACTACTGAGTTGTTTTTATACTTATGTTGGGGGGTATTTTTAAGGATACTTTGCCTAGAGAATTATGTAGCTTGATAAAAGCCAAGTACTTTGCAGAGAACAGAATATAAAGCTATTTCCAATACTACTTCTGAAGATAGGTCTGAGGTAGAAAAGTGGTCATGGCTTTCCTCTTCTGTAAAATGTGGGGTTTTCTCTTCTCAGAATAATTACATGACATTTTAATAGACGAAGCATTCACAGGAGCCAGCATCTTCTCTTTTCACCTTGACAACTTTGCTCCACTCACTCAAGACTAATACTTAGCATTTCTACAGAGATTTTTCAGACACAACCTAAGTCCTACATCACCTGTGAGAGGTGAGTACTATCAGCCCCATTTTACAGATGGGAAAACAGAGGCAGAGTGGTTAAATAATTTGCCAAAGGGTTCAGAAAGAACTGGCACTGGTGCCAACAGCAGAAGGTGGTCAACACTGTGCCTGAATCACTCCTTGAGCAGCAGCAGTTCAGGAGTAAATACTGTGGGTAGGACAGTCTAGCCAGCAAAACTTCACAAAACCACTAGAAATTCCTGACCTGCTGTTTTAACGTCCTCTAGCATCTTTTTAGTAGCAGTAGAGACTTTTACACCTCTTTCAATACCATTTTGAGATAAGGTTTTGTTTCCTTCAGTAATAACTAAGAACAACACAGTTTTGTTTCTCTCTCTACTATACATGAAAAATATTGCATGCAGTTTTTCCAATTAAAGGTATGCTCTAGAATTAAAGCAAGTGTCCGTGCAGCACTGTAAACTCTCTGAAGGCATTAAAATCTCTTATGATAAACTAGAGATCAGCTGATCAGTGACATAGTTTCCCATAATTATCCTTATCAAAAGTACATAAATAAATTATTTCAAAGATAAGGATGATCTGCAAGATTACAATGCCAATGATAATATCTAAGTGCATTGCAGTTCTGGAGAGAGTTCTGTTGCTAATAGTATTGGAAAGGGCTTTCTAATTGTCTCTTCATTTCCAAGAGGCAGACAAAATAAGGGGATCTTACAGAAATGAGCTTTACTTTATAGACTGTAGATTCCAAAACTTGAAGCAAGTTTGGCACAGCAGGGAATAGCAAAGCTTTGTCTCTGAACAAATTCGGGAAAGATTACACTAACTCAGATCTTACTAAAACCAACTTAATCTATCATCTAAGTCCTCTTTTTAGCTATCTCCTGATTCAAAGTGAAGTAAGGCTTAAAAAAATAATCCTCCAAATGGAGTGTGTTGGCTGGAAATAATGAAAAGAAAGTTAAAAATACCACTTAGGTACATGACGATGGTAATTATGACTTGAAATGACAGTTTACCTTGTTTAATTGAATTAAAATACTGTATCTTGCACCCAATGACAGTTTTTGTTAACCAGTAACAATAACACAGATTAGAGGAACTTCATATGCCAATGCTGAAAATAATACGAGGATATTCTGAAATCTGTGGTCAGGCGGTTAGCATATAAATAATCATTACAGAATATTACATGTGTGAGAATATAACTAAGAGTACTTTACAATGCAAAAGCAAAGAGCTGAAAGGAATGTATAAATGTAACGTTTTGCTCCAAACTCCTTATGCAGTTCTCTTTACGATTATCAAAAAGAACGTATATAAAGCCCCTGCCCCTTTTCCCCTGGCTGTATATTTATACAAATCAGTGACAAATATTCCACTGCTCATTAATTTACAGTTGCATAGAAAGGGAAGAAGAAAAAAAACAACAGAGACTATAAAAACAACATCCTCGTCTTTGGGTATTCAGTGTTGCACTGTTTCAAGTTGAACACGCGGTCGGAGCGGACGGCGTGTCCCAGGGTCCCATGCAGGTTCTGATGAGGTGGAACGCGGCTGGCAGGCTTGAGAGCAGGGCTGGACTGCACGCCGGGAAGCACTGGTGGGCATCCCAATGAACACTTCACATGGCCTGTTGTGACGAGAAACCAGCCCATCAGTACCGTGTGTTAGCACACAGAGGAGCTTCTAACTGCTCTGGGCTCAGTCAGCTCAGGGCTGTGATGTCACCTGACAAAACCCCTATTTTAAAAAAAAATTTAGATGTATTGGCTAGAGACTCAGCAAATAACTGAGGCATATAGTTAAAAGAAATCTAACTTTACAATATTGCAGTGTTTAAAATTCTTGTTGAAGTGGCTGCCTATTCAGAGTGGGCAGCTTGATCTAATGCCTAAGGTGCTGTGTGGTTCCTGATCCCTGTGCACTGGTGCCCATAGCTCCTGGAACTGAGAGAATCAGGGCACAAGGACATAGGGCTGTCTTTGCAAGAACCAGTTTTGATCTTGCAAGGCGATGCTGTCTTGAAACTAACTGGCCCCAATAAATGCAAGCTGGTTCCATCCGGTCAGCAACATACAACTGCACCCCATAATACCTTTGGCAGTGCCTGAACTAGTAGAAATTTTCTATTACCTGTGATATTCTAGAATCTGGCCTTTCTGTTGCATCAGTGTAGCTTCCAAACAGACCTGTAGCAAAAAATGTAGACAAAAACCACCCTACCCCTTTGCTTTAATGGAACTTTTCCACTTGCTTTACTTTGTTTCCAATGCCTATGCAAGTATGTAAACATGTCTCTTACCTGTGGTCTGCCACTGAAACTTGCTGCAAATAGGAAAAAAAAAGGTTAGAAATTTACATGAGTCTGAGTCTTGATAGTTTAAAAAAAAGCTATTATCAGGAAAATACATACTTCAGAAGAACAAAAAGACTCTTACCTTTAAAAGACTAAACATTTAACTAGAAATGTGTTGTAATGGGTCTAATTCTTCACAAACTTACTTTTTACAAATTTATAGCATTGTAAATATGTAGGTAATATGAATTGTTTCATTTTCACCACTTGTAACCATATAAACCCCTGAGTGATGTATTATGATATCATCTGTTAAAAATGTTTTGTCCTGGACATCACTCAAATACACAGACAAGACTTCTGCACAGTGTTGCACACTTGCCTAGTTCTGAGAACCAATGACACAAGTAAGGAAGGAAAAAGAGGCATTATATCCATGATCAGTCGATCGGAAGGACTAAAAAAATAAAACCAACAAACCACGAAACAACAAAATTCACCATTATAAAAGCCTTGCTGGCCTTACTATGTGAATAATTGCTTCATAGAGGATATTTGGCATAAATAGATTTCAAGATGAATTATAACCTGAAACCCATGAAAACAAATACAACAAGTACAACAGCTGTCTCTATTATACAGTCAAAAGGGGATAAAAATTATCCGTGTAAGGCTCAGATGCTAGTGACACTTTAATGGAGGCTGTGGTCATGGCAGAAGAGAGAAGTAAAGATGAGGTTGTGAAAAAGGTATTTTATTTCTCTTTTTTTTTTTTTGTAAGTAATTGGACATGAGAAATTGCACATGAACACTGTTTTGATAAAACTTAGCTTGGTATAATTAAAGAGGCTAAGTATATTATTTGTTAAGGTTGGGAATACAGTAATGCCTAGAAACTCTGTGGAATCTGCATCATTTAAATTCTTACAGAACAGGTTAGACAATTGTCCATCCAGGAAGACAGATCCCTCTCAAATGGCCACAGGAAAAGATGATGGACTTAGATGGTCTGTCATGGTTTTCCTTAGCAAAACTTAGCGTCTAATGCACTTTGTTGGCAAGGCCAGACTAATAATCCTCATTCCAGGTTTCTAAAACATTTAAGGTACGAATCTGACACAGTTAAAAAATATACTCCCAAGTAAAGATGTTATAGAATGACTGAGTAAGAGCAAACACAAGTAGTACCTACTAAATGGGGCAATGTGGTTTAGCTTGACAATAGGGAAAAAATCACATGAAATTTGGAACTGTGACTTCTTTAAATCTTAAATGCTCAGATATACTTTTCAACATGAAGGGCTCATGGTTTTCACTCACAGTATCCTCCTGCCTCATTCAAGGTGTTTATTCATAGAATCATTTTTTCTACGTTTCCCAGTCCTGGAGAGCAGCCATCATTACCAAGCTTACCCTGACACAATGCAATTTGCTTTAAATTCATTTGGACCAAATGACTGTAAAGCTGTATATTCACATAGCAAGACAGTAATTTGCAAAATCAAGAACAAATATTCAAGTTCAATTTTATGCTGATTTGTATACACACACACTCAAGGTGTGCTGAGGAGCTCCACTAGCTCTTGACTTCAAGATGAGATGCTCTTTAGGATGTAATCTTTAATTTGCAGAATGATGGGCTCAGAACTATTGAAGTCCTCAAAAATCAAAAAGGACATCTGAAACAAGACCTTTTTTGCTAGAATGTAATTTACTTTTTCAAAATATGCAAAGTGCATCTTCTGTGATGCAGTTCTTCACAGTCAAGCAATGTATGTGAGGTCAGACATTGAGATAAGAGGTATTTTAACAGGGTTCACAGAGTTTACAAAATAGCATGGAGTTCAGTCTTGATGCTCCCAGAAGGACTGGGCATGAACAGCCACTCTCTTACTTCTGCCTTTTAAAATAGACCATTATTATTATTACATTTCATTTGAAACTTTCATCAGTTTTGGGAATATATCAAAGCTTTCACTACTGTTTTTCTAAGGCAAAAGAGCTGAAAAATATATATATAGAGATACATGTATATGTATAAATGTATACCCACCAACATACATGAGATAGCTCCTCACTTTTGCAAGTGCAGTGACACTGGCAGGAGGAGGATCAGTGGAAATAGCAGCTGATACAAGACATGCATAGGAATGAGCTGGTTTTCCTTTTGATCTCTCTCTAACAGACGCTGAATAAAATATCAACTTCTAATGCATTTTAACAGGGAAAGGTGTTATGTGCTGCATTCACAGATTTCCTCGGGTCTATTTAATAACTAGTTCAGTAATTAGGCCAATCAGTCCTCTTGGTGTCTAAGGACATTTTTTTTTTTAAGCATTATTACAAAAACTGCATTCAGAAATTCTGAATCTACATTCACTTAAGTTCTACAAAAGGTTTTTATCAGCAGCTAGTGAGATTCTAGATGCCTTTTCCCTTATGTGGGCACTGCTGAAAATTCCACATTGAGCTACAGGCTTTTCTTAGAGTGAATCGCTTCCACTTTAAACAAGAACATTTATTTACCTTCACAAATAGTGTCTACTGAGGAATTTTAAGGAACAGAATTATGTAGCTTGAGTATCTTGACAAGAAATCTCCTCAGAGATATTTCTTTTCCTAGTCAATACCACTAGAATGAGTTTTTTTTCTTCAAAAGACCATCTCAAATTCAATACTATTCTCAGAGACGTATTTTGTTAAACTTACAGCAGCAAGCTGGAAATGTGTTGTTGATTTGCTCCATAACATCTGTTAGATCTGTGTTGGTATCATGAGGTGGAACTAACAAGTCATCTGCCGATATGACAAAAAAAAAATTAATTTTGTAACAAGACGAGAGAAAAAAAGGACAACAACATTCTAAAAGGCATTCTTATCCAACTTTCCAGTTAACATTTCCACTTTACATTTCAAGGGAAAACAAACACTACCTGAAGCCTGTGTAATGTGCAGGAACTATGACTGATAATTGCCAGCCTTGGGAGAGGAAGCGAAAGTTATATTATTGATTTGCAGTCAAACTCATTTCTCTTTTATTAAAGCTTAACCATTGTATCCAAGATTTAACTAGAAATTGTTGCCAGGAAGGAACAGTATATAAAAATTTACAGTTAAAATAAACAAAATGTTGACAAGATGAGGGAATTAAAGTCAGTAGCCACTCAAACAAAATTCTCTTCTCTTTGCAGATGATTTGTCATGTAACTTTCAGAGTGAACACACCATTCTTTTTCTGAAAAAAATCCCAGCATTTATTTTTTAGAGGGTCTTTATTCAATATGTACCAGCTGTCTCACTAGTGCTAAAATCCTCCTTGCCGTTTCTTTGAAAAATGATGCTTAAAATTAGCCAAGAGAATGCTTCAGGAACATAACTGGCTCTGTTGCTGGCAGTCTTGTTACACAGCATCTTTCATAAATCTACCACTTCTTGAAAACAGACTCAAAGAAGTTCCATGTTTTTCCAGATAAACACGTATCTCAATGCTGAATGAAAAATGTTCAATATGCAAGAGAATATTTTTCCTGTTTTCCATAGAAAGAGAGTAATTTTTAATCTACAACACAAGCCTTAAAAACCAAAACATGAGGAAATTGCACCCAAGATAATTTGAGAAAAGTATTTTCCTTTTTTCCCTACTTTTGACCATGCAATGAATGGTCTGTAGTTATTTCTGCTAAATCCCAGTGAAAGGAATGAGTTCTGATATTGGAGAATTTAAAATAATCTTTCAAGAGAGAAATCCTGTCATATGCAGAGCCTGTACCCATAAATATTCAATTACTCCTAAAGATGTGAATGTTTTGGGAGTGGGAACACCATAATACCAGGAAAAGCAGAAGTTTCACAAGAATTTTTAAAGCAGACAGGAAGTGTAGGTTACGTGATTTGAACATCTGCATCTGACAAATTACTTAGAACCATGTGGGTACTGTAGGACAAACAGCTGTTGGCCACCTCAATCCAATGAAGCCTGGATCCCCTTTGAGTGAGGATGGATTCGCCCAGTAAATTCACTTGGTCATAACAGATCTAAGGAGTCTATTGACAAAAGTCTGTAATTCAGAGTCACATGGATTCTTAGGATAGCACAACTCTTTGCAAGTGTGAGGAAGGAACCCCTCCAGCTGCTCTGAGCAGAAGCATCACAATGATCCGTTCCTTTTGATTTATAAATCTTCCCAGAAGATGCCAACAAACCTATCCAGTAGTCACCTATGGGCTCATGAGCACATTATCAGACCAGAACACTCACCTGTCTGATGGAACTGTGAGCTTGTGTCCTGCTCGAGAGGGAAGCCAAGGGCAGAGTGCTGGGGTGAAGCACAGGGGGAGGCGCCGTTGACCCGGGAGTCTGACTCTGGCTGCATTAAAGACAACAAGAAACAAAGTTATGTTAAGAGGATCCACATAATTTAAGTGTGGGCTTGTATGCACCCATCTTGCTCCTTTCCTTTTTTTATGGGCTGCCGTCCTTCAAACTACTGGAAGTTGGCCAGACCTAGTCTTACAAATGCTGAGGGGTAAAAAAACCCAAAAAACCCAAAGAACTTGTTAAAAGAAAATTTAGATTTAAGAATAGCTCTTACAAGACTCCAGCTGATGGTCTCGTTAAAAACAATGTTCTGCTGCATCACAGAAACACAATGCAATGTACAACAAACACAGTCTGCCAAGGTTCTCAGTCCAGCTCTGCAGAGAGACTACACAGTGGGATTATCTGGATTATATTTATATGTATGGACAGATACATATACAGAGGGATGTTCACCTAAGGTCCCCTGAAAAGCTTTACAAGGATGACTAATCATGCTTAGAAACAACTGTTCAATCATGAACAGTTTTGCAGAACTCCAGAATCAAGTGAAGACTCAAGACAGATTCAAAACAACTTTATTAGATCTAAAAGGTGGTAGCCAGCCATCACTCCTGCTGATGCGGCTTCTCAACCATGTGGAAGACATCAAATTTGCAGGAAAACTTGTACTATATGAACTTCTGAAAATGGTGAGAAGTAGCCTATATGCTTAGAAAATAAGCTTTTCTGGACTCTTAAATTCCCTTGAAGAATCACTGAAATCTCTATTACACTTAACTATAACCATGTATATATTTGAGATATACATATATGGACAGAAAATAAGACCACAGCAGCTCAGAAATATTGGAAGAGACCTTGCCCAGGCATTTTTTTCCCTCCTTATCCTTCTTTCTTATAAAAAATCCTTTGAGGAAGAGAGTAGTAATACAGTATTTGAGTCTAGAAGTGATTGTTTTGAAAAAAATAGAAATAAGTGAAATAATATTTACATCTGAGGTAAATGTACTGAAATTGTTGCTGCTATAATTTGTCTTTTTGATTGCAAATAATCAAATTACTTTTCAACAGCTTAAGGAGCAGGTTGTTTAAGTGAATCTATCAAAAGCAGATACTGAAGTAATAAAAAAGATCATCACTTTTAAGGTCTTTTTGAAACTGAGCAAGTACCTAGAACAGCTATGAGACCTGATGCAGCATTAGAATACAGAGTGGCTGTTAATTTGTGCACAAGTCTGCTCCTTAGCACCTCACAGCCTTAACTGCAATACTCGATTTCTTGAGATAGCTTGCAATTTAACAAAACCAATCTTCAGTAAAACTGAAGATTGCTGAACAATGAAAGATACTTTTTCTTCCATATGCAGTAGTGAGAAAAAGAAGATGTTCTCTTCAGCGCTCAGCAAATATTTGGTCTTTTTCTCTTCTGTATCTCATCTCTATCAGCATAACAATACTAAAGCCAAGTTTTGACTAAAAGAATAAACCAAGAAATATTGCTCTGCATAGAAGACAAAGAAAAATGGAAACGTTTTCAAGCCAGAGAAGGATTTTACTGTCAAGACACTTCTATGAACAGCGAATTACTATCAAGTAGTTAAGTAATTTGCTACTCAGTACCACGCTTCAATCCAGCTACAGAGTCTAAGTAAAATGAGTGCGGTGATTTTAAATCAGTGAAGCCTGGAATAACTTAACCCAGGCAATTCTGTATTGCCAGGAACCACTCTTCAGAATACTAGAGTTACAATGGTAAAGAAAGGAAGCAAATTCTCCAGAGGTTAAGAGTCCCTTCAATTCAGAACAACAAAACTAACTCCAGCAGCTTGCCCTCACCACAAAGAGATGAACAGAGAGAATGTGAATCATCCAAAATGCAAACTTGCACCTGGACTAGATCTCTGTCCCTGTTCAAGCAGCAACTATGAATAAATTGTGCACAGATGACTGAGGGTGAATGAGGAGATCTGTGCTGGACATACAAAACTGCAGTACAGCAACACATAAGTTCGATCAAGGATAGAGAGGTACTGCAAAATCAACAACAGTTCATGTTGAGAGACAGAAATGAAATGCCTACAAACTCAGGTGGTGAGTTAGCCAAGGTACCACTTAGTAGCTCTGTTGCAAGTGATAAAGAAGCACTGCAGATCACAAGGACTACTAGTGGATAAACCGAGAGAAAAAAACCCTACACTTGGAACACCTTACATTGATGTACCTTAAATTTCTGCAGAAGTCAGAATGAAATATTGCAGTTGGATTTAAAAACAAGTCAAAAATTCACAAAACCACCATCTTCTAATCAGAGGGCAATGTCTGATTACTTCATTTTCATTTAAATATACTGATAAATATTACACTACATAGTTGCAGCAACTGCAATAAAAATAAAAGCCAAAACAGATTGAACTCTTCTTTGAAATTAGGGATGATATTGTCAAACATCTGAACAGCGGGGTTTGGAGCAGAAAGTGAAGGTTTGCAGTAGTGGTATAATTGCTCCAATATAATAATCAGATACCGGAAAACATTAAATGCAAACCAGTTGAGGATATAGATACATCTACACATATTTACATGATTTAACAATTTTACTGTTAGAGAACTTGAGAAAAATAACTGTAGAAAATAACTGCATTCTATTTGACTTCAATTGAGCAATACCTACAAAATACAAGCACTTCCATCATAACCCACTTCAGCCATCATAAAGTTCATTTATTCTTATTCAAAACAACTCAGCAGACAACCCTTAAGCCAGAAACCAAAAGAAAATAGTTCTAGATACTATTATATACCTGCTGCTGCTTCTTATAAGAAATAAAAGCAGCAACATTCAGCATGCCTCTATAGGGATGAGGGAGAGGTTTCCAGCTCCAATCTCAGAGAGTTTTCAAAGTTCTTTTTAGGCAAAACCAAACAAAGATATGAGTGGAGAGATAAGTTCTTCTCCAGAAAACTCTGAAATTGTGGGGTTTTTTTCTGTATTACAGCAGTTTTTAAAGCATTTCAAAGGAGATATTTACTTCAACCAGGTTTTTTTCTATAGTGCCTTATTTCACTGTGCCTCCTGCTGGTGTCTTTCCCAAAGAATAGCCTCAAGTGCTCTGTGGTTTAATGGATAGCTAAGACATACCTGCCCTTTCCTTGACTTCTGCTGCTTTTGGTAAAAACCAAACTAAACCTCAGCGTCTGAATCACAGGAAACCTCAAAAATGCCAATATTATTACCACATTCACTACAGATGTCTCCTCTTGCTCCAGACTTTTTCTCCCAGCTACAAAAGAAAGAAACTCTCCTGTGCTCTTCTGATAAAGCTCCTCTGCTTTCAGCTGGAGAGGGAGTTGCAGCCCCTATTAACTCTCTGAGTCTGATCATACAGCTGTTGACAGATGATTTTAGCTCCCACTAACTTCAATATTAAATCCAATATGAAACCTCTACTCAGTAGCTCAGAAAAAACCAGAGAAAAATCTAAACAGACTTTAAATGCCCTTCATAATAGATCTCACTTTGACTTTGCAAATGCAGTATCTATAAAGGCTGAGGAAAGAAAAACGAAAATGGATTCTTTGTTTTTTGTCTGTCTGATTAACATGATGGTATCAAGGCTGCCACATGCCAGTTCTGTTTCACCTTCCTCTTTGGCACCCTAATCAATCAGGCAGACAAAAATGACAACATACTGTGACAGCTACCAATCCTTTGGGCTCGCTAAAATAAAAATAGTATGGTAACCTCAGAATTGTGACCTGAAGTAGACAAATGTGCAGTGAGGATGCATGCATATTTCTGCTAAAGGTGCTCTCTAAAGAATGTCCTAGAATGCTCTCATCTAGATTAAGCAGTTTCTGCATGGAAGTTTTTAACTTTCATTAACTCTATCCCAATACTTGTGTGTAGACTGACTCACTCCAATCTTTTGGAGTAAAAAGTCCCAGTATTTTATACTCAGTGGCATAAAAAGACAGTCAGGAGGCTAGTGGAGAAGAGGAATGGGAAGACAGAAGTCTTTTCTGTTGATAGAAGAGACAAACAGAGATGGCATGGAATGCCAGCCATGGCAAAGAAATTGCTGTAGAACAGTTGTGTCTTTTAATACTAGTATTTAAAGCGTTATATATTTTGAGATTGGGACTTTTGAACATCTTTCATGCAAATCATCCATCTAATTACTAAGAAAAGGTATTTCTTTTATCCACTAAAAATCACTGGGAGAGCCAGTAAAAGCAAAAGAAACAAATAAATATACTTAGATCTTCAGCTGGCTTCCAATAAAGTCCTTCCCCAAGCAGTGAAAAAGGCTTTCATAAAAGGTAAGCTGACAGAACAACAAACATGCTGAGAGTGGTTATTTTTTCAGAAAGGGGTAAGTAATGGAAATCAGTGCTGCTTCACAATTATATTAATGTCAAAATAAATTTCAAACAACACTACTAAGAATTTAAATCATTTATAATTTCTGAATCCCCATCAGGGGAGTAGTTTCAACATTCTGGAAACAGCTTGAAAAAATCCCCTAAATTAAGTAATGATATGTATAGAAAGGCATATTGAAAAGCCACAGGTATGTTATAAAAGAAATAATGCAGACCTTCTCATATACTTGGACTTTGTACCAGCCACTTTATTAAATGACAGAGGAGAAAAAGAAATACCTCAGGAAATAATACTTGGAACAATCAGAAGCACGGCATGACTCCCACAGAGGACAATTCAGACAGAAAGCTAAAGAGCAACAGTATACAGTAAATGAGGTGTAGACAATCAGAAATATTGAAAAAGCTCATCTCTGTTCTACTTTACCCGATCTGAACTCTAAAGCTGCAGAACGCCTAGAAAATTCCAAAAGCAGACACGATAAGAAGAAATTACTGCCCCTTCTGCCACCCACTTTCTCACAACAAACATGCATACCCTAAAGGTGTTACTAAGAATGGTATAAGGATTCCAAAAAGATTACAGAATTGTAAGATCATCCTCAGCTCCATTAAGGAAAAGAAAAAAAAATCCAACCAAAGTTTTAACGGGTGAACAAGTTTCTGCTCTAAGCGCTAAGCTGAAAGTGACTGTGGGCTCAGTAGAACTTCTATGTTTCTAATCAACATCTGTTTCTTTGTAGATTTTAAACCCTTCTCTGAAAACCCAAGTATTGGCCACATATCCTAAGATCCTTACTTCATAAATTATTATTAACACTGCATCACTTGTTATCTTCCATGTGAAATATTTAAGCTACTCAAATACTGATTAAAGATGCTAGAATAACAGTAGCAAAAAAAAAGTTTACTCTGCTAGAGGGGTAGGGAAGCCATCGGAACAAATGCATCTTAATCCTATTCAGCCAAAACTCCCTGGAAAAAATGACAAAGTCAGCCACTGAAACAAACAATAAATACCTTAATCCCTTTAATAAGAGTATCATCTTACAGCAGGAACTTAGGCCATTTTGATACCTGGTTTCAGGTATTATTGTAGCCTGTTTCTTGGCTTAGTTAAATCCTCTACTACTTCCAGCCAGTCATCTGACTCACGGAAGGCAGGAATTACTTGCCTTGCTGCACTCTGACCCAAGCGTAATGATTGGATAGGAGAAAACATTCATACAAATTTATCTTCATTCCTTGAGCTTCCACACATGATATAGTACACACTACCATCTCTAACAACAGCTGGTGCATGTTGCTGCTGTTATTTCTGTAATCCACACGTGCACATGCTGACTTCCAAAGCCACCAGTGTTCCTTCCACCAACAAAGAAACCCTACGATCTCCAGCTACCAGCACTTGCTAAAAGGCTCTTCCTACCTCCAGCATTTACTTGTGTGCAAAACCACTTTGCTGTAGCTTATTGGTCTAAATATGCTACTCAATAGGAACTGGATTTTTAATGTAATAAATTGCTCCTTTGCATTTCAGACATATCTTTGGCCATCCGTCTCTGGCATGCTAAGAGGGGTTTGAGTGACTATAAAAATAAATAAACATACTATTTAAGGAAAGTGTCTGGGAAAACTGAAGTCAAACATGGGGTGTAGCTGGCATCATTACTCAGAATAGGGTATATATTTTCTTCCCACGCTTTTTAATTAATGAAAACCTATTGCTCTTGTTTGTTTTATTGTCCATGTTTCCTAAGTTCTCATGATCACTCCAGCACTTATAATAAATTTCTGCTCATTTGACTTTGATCAGGGTTTATACTAGAGGCTAACAAAAAATACCTCATTAGGAATGAGAGATTACAACAGACCAAGAATGGTGCAAATATCTGCAGTAAAATGTCCATGCCTTTGTTCCACCAAGAAATCCACCGTGCAGAAAAAACACAGGGGAAACTGGGGGAAAGTATACCTGCTCAAGTAGCTGCCGCAGCCGGTGAAGCTGAGACTCCAACTGCTTATTGTGATCTTCCAATATTTGCATCCTTGCTTCCAGGCGACCTTTATGTTGCCTCAGGAGTTTAGCTTCAGCAATGAGCTCAGCATCTTCAGAAGCATGCTGAGGTGACACAATGGAGTCAGGAGGAGATGCAAGAGGGTTTATTCCTCTCCGAAGATGTTGCTCTTTCAGTTGCTCATATTCTATCTGCAGACTCCTGGTATATTGAAAAGTGGAGGAGAAGGATGGCTTGATCAAGTAAATGAAAATAAAAGACTTCTTAGACCAAATTATGTTATCACCTCCAACTAACAACAGAAATAGCTGATACAAAGACAATGCCTTGACTTGTGTTTTATGGGGGAGAAAAAAAAAGGCAGTGAAGTAGAATGGAAACTAATTTATTGCTTAACAGACACTCACTCTTCTACCTAACAGAGCCAAGCTATGCACAATGTATGCCTTCATTGTTGGGGGTTTTTTGCTAAAATCAGACTTCTAGGTCTTTCTCATCTTCAACACAGTACATGCATGGCTCAAACAACAATGAAATGACAATTCAGACATGAGTAGGATGATTATGAGACCTTTGCTCTTCCTCAAGGTCAGCGATGATACGCTCCAATTCTCCCCGCTCTTCCTTCTCCACTGACTTGAGTATCTGAGCAGGACTCTGTGGCTGACTCACAGGTGACTCTCCTCCCAGCGTCTGACAGTACTGCTGGATAAGGGCATGCTCATCCTCTCTGAAACAACAAAACAGCACCGATAAAGACAGCAGTAAAACATTTATTATGTGAGCAAATGCCTCTATCCAGCTGACGGATTTTGTTCATTTATGGAAAAGGACAAAGTGAGAAGGAATGAAGCCCAAAAAAACATACTGAAAGGAAATCATATAAACATACAATGCACAGGAAAAAAAGATTTATCTGCAGTAAATGATCATTCAGTTCAATGTATGCACAAAAACCAAATGCTGCTAGTGGTTTGAAAATAGACAATGAAAACAAGAATGAGAGATAATATAAACCAAAGAAGACTGATTTGAAATGCCTTAAAAATAAATAAACAGCAGAATCTGCTAGGTCCTTTTTTTTAACAATATGTGACATTTTTAGAATTTTTAGGAGATAATTTTGGTTTGCTCAATTTACCTAATAGAATTAGAGAAAAAAAAATCCCCACAGAATTCTCCACAAAGTCATAAAGCAATGAATCATCAAGCATCTAGCTAACCCTGTGCACTGCACAAAGGGACTGACAATGCTTCAAAAATAATCTTAGAGGTTTTGAATTAGCACTGTATTTCCATTTTTCTCCTCCTATTTTGATATACACACACAATACATTGAAATTCTGCATTGGTAGTAGATTTCCTTCTTAGAGTTTCAGGGATAGAAATAAACTGTCCTCCTTCTGACTCACATGAAATTACCTTCTGGTAAGGAGATACAGAAGTTGTGACACTTTCAATTATACTTTAATACCCAAGTGAATTTGGTTTTATGTAGATGTGCCTTACTTTCCAAGTTGCTGGTTTTTCTCCATAAATAAAATCAGATGGATAGAAAGTGAAAGATACCAAGTCCTAAAACCAGTTTGCTTGCTTGCTTACTCAAGAAGGACGAATCAACAGCAGATAAACATATACTATTCATCTTTTAAGAGAGAAATTGCCGCAGCAGTACCAATGTTGAAGAAAACCCTCCTTAAATTATCTTCTTTACTTGAGTACAAACCAGAGACTGCATACTCTGATACCATGAAGTATTGTTCCCACAAACTTTACCCTGAAGATCTCCTACAGTTAAAGCATGGTCATAGCAGAGTGACAAACACATGGGCAGTATGCACACATATTCAGATTTCATTTAGAAAAGAGACTTTTCCATAGTAAGAATACTTCATGCGCTAACTTTTTTCTCCTATTCTTGGAAAGCAGCAGCTGTGAATTCTGATATCAACCAATTATGGAAGGAAAAGTATCCTTGAGTACTGCCTTTGAAAGTACATGCCAAAAATCGGAAGTTCATTATATGCAAAGTATTTCTTTTCCAAATAAAAGTGTAATGGAGCTTATCAAGAGGCTTTTTAAAATTTCCTGTCAGTCAATTCAACATCGTTTATCACAGAATTTCCAAATGTACAGTCTCATTTGAATGAACAGCAAAACCAGTTATTTAGAAAAGTATACCTTAGAAGAAACAGCAGTTATTTCTGTAGTGAGAAATAGTCTATAAATAAGTGCATATACAAGTAAAACACATTAGGTGTCTTACAGGCCATGCATATGAATCAGGGGTTTCCTCAGAAATAAGTTCAAACTCTTGGGACAAAAGGAGAAAATGCATGTGACAGGAACAGATGAGAGTGGCATAAATACTGTTTTGTGTAATGAAAAACCTTATTTTATCCTGTTGAACCAGGAGTTTTTGGTAGCTCTGTATATCAATATCCAATTAAAAGATTAATCAGTATTAGAAGCAAGACAAAACAGATTTGATAAATCCTGATTCCTGGTGTGTGCGTCTCTTGGAAAAGTACTTCTATCATTTAGTGAAATGATTTAGTTCCTTGTAGTACTACTTAAGACAAAATTTGTACTGAAGACTAATCCGATGGTAGAACAACATTGAATTATTTTTTCCCAAGGATAACTACTCACTATCTACCCAAAGTTAACATGTAGCTTCCATTTTTCAACCTGTCACTGAGATTTAAAAATTTAGACTCTTACAATCAAAGAAATGTACATCAAGTAAGACTATGCCTGCCAAAAAAAAGTCCAGACAAAAAAAAAATACGGCCTGTGGCAGTTCTGTCCACTGGATTAAAAACCTAATTATTGAGTTTTGCTTTTAAAAATGAGTAGAAAGTTTAAAGAAAATAATGTACAGTCACTTATGTCTTATCTATCTTGGCTGTAACCAATACTACACTCAGGAGAAGAAATGACAACATGGATCTTCTCTGCAAATTAATAAATTGAATTACTTTTTCATTGAATACATATATATATATATATATATATATATATATACACATAGTTTAGATACAATTGTGGTTGCATATGCATTTAAGTCCTTAATAAAAACAGTGATATCCAAGAGTGTTAGCTGAAAAAGAAACAGAAAGAAACAGAACAGTGTTCCTTTTTTGCCCCCTTACCTACCAAAAAAACCCAAAACACCTCTATCTGCTTTATCTTCTTCACTACTTGAGTGATCTCAGGGAAACTCATAATCACCATTATTTTCCATTAGTCTACTTCAAACTAAAACAAAGGCTAGTGCAGTTCATGGAGTTTGGATCAGGTCCCAGTGCGATAATTAAAACCTCATTGTACTTCTCCGCCCTTTAGTCATCTTGACAAAAATACCCTACCCCTTACAACTAAATTTTTGCCAAAATGATGTAACCCCTCTGGGGGCTTCAAACTCTGCAGGGCTGTGCCCTGCAAAATGTGCAGAGTACCCTGTGACTGAAATGGCCACAGCAAGCCAAGAGCACTGAAAATTCAATGTCACTCCAGTGAGCACAAAAACAGTGTTAATTTAAGTGATGCTGTGTAACTACACATACAGCCTTCTTTTCTGTAGGGTGTTGATGATGTCAGGAAACGTTCACTTGATCTAGTTTAGTCTGGTTATTTTAATTGGGCATCAAAAAGCTGCTGTCTACATTTTTAAATGGTGAATTAGTTCATAAACAAAAGTTAGGTCATCTAAAATGAATCTTTTTTAAAATAGGGTTCTGTAAAGCTGGATTTTTTATATTTATTGCAATTTGTTAAATCTGAGATTCTGTCAAGATTTTGCACTAGGTGTAATCTAATTTATAATTAAACTTATAAATGCTTTAAGAAAAGAGTTTACACAGTAAATGCATACACACTTTTGACTGTATTGTGATCCAGTAGATGAGATGAACACACTTAAATACAGGTAATTCCATATTTTAGTCTCACAGTTATTCAGTCCAGAAAAAACTTAACTTCCCTCCTCTCCCACTGGTTCAGAGTCTCAGAAAGCATACTGGAGAGGCTGCAAATATTGATTGCTCTTTTTTTAGGCATCACACATTGCAACTGACAGCAGGCTTTTTCACAGGCACTTGATAAAGGAAGACTTCTGAAGCAAATGCGTATTTTTACCATGTGTTCTACCTTTGGCCTGTCTTGAAAAATTACTAGTTTGAAAAAACACAGCCTTGAACCTGCACCAGCAAACCTCATTACTGTAATCAGGATAGATTCATTAGTAGCACAGAGCTTCCAGGACAGGGCTTCAAATGACCTACAACATAACGTCATTGTTCTATGCCAGGCAAATACTTCCTCACTCTTGGTGGTTATTTTATTGCATACCCCATGTCCTCTGAGAAACAACTAGAAGTACACAAAGTCCTTCAACAGCAGAGGCTGCAGTTCCTATCCTGTATTTCACCATAGTAAAAAGCAGCAAACAAGACATCCCAGAAGGTCAGACTTGAAAGAAGTACATCTCAGAGGGAAAAACACCCCAACAAAGAAGCCCAGGGAAAACAGCCTTTGAAGGGTCCTATTCTTTTAGTGGACATATATTTTCAAGAGGTCTATTCCAAAACATGCATTGTGCATAGAGAAAGCAAAAGGCAAATAAAGCTGCATATAATCTCCCTTTTATTGAACTATGCCACGGAAAAAAAGAATCAGATTTCCTGACCATCATTTTTCATCAGTGCATTATTTTATCTGATTAAGAAAACTGATTACTAAATTGGATTTAAGATAGGAAGATGTGGTTATTTGTGAACTTACTTCATTGACAATTTTCATTTTAGCTGTAGCTCTTATACTAAGCACCATGCATTCTAGTCCAAATAAAGTGTATCTTGACCTACTGATGCTATGAGACATACTAGAATAAGGATGAAGAAGGTACTCAAAAATGCTTTGGCTAATTTACTTGTTTTTCTCCTAATTTTACCACCACATGAAACTAATTTCTCATTGTGACAAGATACCTTTTAACCACTTACATCCTGTCACAGGATTCCGTTACTACATACTGGGGCTCCAGTTTGACTTATATTACATTAAGTAGCAGTGCCAGGTAAAAGCATCAGTGGCCTTCCCCTCTGAACTTGTTCTACTTCTGAACCTGAGTGCAGAGTTCCCTAACAAATAAAATTTCAGGTATGTTCCAACTCTGCCTTAAGATGAGCGTGAAATAACATCAACAATGCTGCAGACGTGAAGATAGCTTGTAGTAAAGGCATTAACCAGAAAACAGCTATTAAGCATCTGCATTTATTCTGCAAGTATTTATGTTATGCCCAGTGCAATTAACTTCAGTATGGGCTTGATAGGACAGTTCATAAATTACAGGAATAAGAGAGTTACACTCTTGTTCTGTTTTCCTAACAATTTTTATTTTCATTCGACAACACCATGATTTATCAAATTGTGAGGCATAGCTGTCTGTTAGGGACATTATTTATCGTTCTTTGTTGTAAAGACTTAATATTTTCCTTATGCTCATCTTCATTTGTGAATAGGCAAGTCTGCTTTAAAAATAGAGATGCTTTTGCATGAATTAAAGCCAAATAAAATCCATCATGACATTTTAGCCTAAACATCTACAACAGTCTAATGTATAGAGAAGATGACATGAAGGAAAAACATTTTTATTCAATATATTTGTACCAGAAAATTAATGCATGAGAGCATTAGAATATTTTTAAAGAAGCTGGACATATTACAGTAGAGACTGTGCCTTTTTTTGCTATCTACAAGTATTTTTCTGATTAAAGAAAATGCCTTTTTTAATGGAATTCACGTATCTTTAGGGAAGGGAAGGGGAGGGTTAGAAAAGCTTAGCTAGAGAGATAGTAGTCACAATGACATTCAAGAAAACTGGTTAGTTAAAACCCAAGAATTATCTTTGATGACTGCTTTCTTAATCAAATGGCATATTGGAAAACACTCATGAAAACAAACTCATTATGTTTAACTGAGAGCAGAAGTTCTCTTATTCAAATGTAGATGACTTCTTTCATATAATCTTTGAAGCATGAAGAGTGTTAAAAGTTTTGTTGCTGAACTTGTGAACCTTAAAAGACCAAAGCGCAGTAACTTTCAAAATCAAGTTTTCAAAAAGGGCAACACTGCCTCTGTTCTGTCCATTCACAATAAACTGAAGGACTCTTCAGGATGAATAAAAATAAGATCATGAAACAGAACTCCAATTATGAGAAGCAAAGAATTTGATTTCCAAACTATTAATTGTTTCCTGAATGTCTGAAATAATACTGTAAAAAAAAATTTTTGCTCAGAGAGGTTTACCTCTGAGATGAAAAAATATGTATTCACATTTCAAACTGCTCCTTTGAATTCCATCCATATAGAATGATTACACCATCCCCATTTCTACGTCAAATGGCATTTAAAAAATGAGAATAGATTTGAACTATAATCCTAAATTCCCAATGTTTCAACAACTTCTGATCCAAACTTCATAGCTCTGTAGATCCCTGAAAGAACCTCTTCATCCAGAAGGGCTGTCAAGCACTGGAAGAGGTAGCCTGGGGCAGTGGTTGAGTCACCATCACTGGTATTTAAGGGAGGTAGATGTGGCACTTGAGAACATGGTTTAGTGGTGAACTTGGGAGATACATGGTTTTTGGTTGGATTAGTGTCTTTTCCAACCCAAATGATTCTATGACAATAGTTTAAACCACAGGCCTTCAGAATGTTGAGTACTTCAGTACTTATGACTTAATGAAAGCATGCATTGTAATCTGCAAATAGAACAGAAGGTGCCATTGTGTACAAGGTTACTTTCTTCTCCGTATTTTGTTTGTGTAACAGTCTCCTGACTGAGATCAAATTCAGAGGTACCTATCACATGCTGGTACACAAGCTTTCCATGTTAATTCTTTCTCTAAGGAAAAAGAATGCAGGGAAATTGCATTAACATCAACAGTTAGCCAGTAAAAATTAAGCATATACCCCCTTTTACCATTGGGATGGGTGGTTGTTTGGTCCTGGTACATGAGTAAGCTCATTAATTTCAAAATACATAACTCCAGTGTATAAGCATTTAGCCTTCTTCAACTTTCCAGCTTTCCTGCCAAATGACACAGTATGTTTGCCTTTTTTTGTTGTTGTTGGGTTGGGGGTTTTTTTTGGTTGGTTTTTTGGGTTTTTTTTTGTGGTGGGTTTTTTTTTTGTTGTTGTTGTTTGTTTGTTTTTGTGGGGGTTCTTTTGTGTGGGAGGGAAATCAAAAGAGAATATTGTGGCTGCATTTCTCTCACTGGTGAGTGTGCCAATGACAGAAACAAGTTCATGTGAAAGAAAGTTTTATTTGGTACATAAATAGAGCTAATTAATCAGGAAAGAGGCAACATTTAAAGGAGATCACGTGCTTCTTTCAAGCAAAGTATTTTAAATCTCAACCCGTTAGTACACTCAAAGATAGAAAAATTTCATTATTAGATTTTAAAACAGTAAATAAAAGAATTACTGAGATCAATAGCATTTTCTAACTAAAGCTGAACCAGAATAATTTTGGTTTTCCTCTTTAAAATTGCTGATGGTATTTGTTAATAACTTAGAAGAGGAAGAGTCCTACAACATTGATTTAATTAACTGATGATAAAGTGAAGTTAAAACATCTGTAAGTTTTTACATTCAAAAAAATTGTATTTAATTCCTCAGCAATTCAAGGGACGCTATGATTTCCAAGTTTATCAATACATTTTAATTAAGGTTTTTATAATAAAAGTGATACATAATTTAAAAATGGCACTAGTAGAACTAATGTAGGACTGTGTTTATTATATAGTACAATCCCAGGTACAAACAGGTGGATCAGAAACCAGAAAACTGAAATATAAAGAAGTAGCAACACTATTATGGCTCTGAAGAATCTTCAAATAGAGATGATTTTTTATTTTGATGAGAAAGTTGTCTAGGGTCTAGAAAAAGCCACAGAAGGATTTATTTTATTTTATACTATGATAAAAGCAGAAAAGGAATACAAACTAAAGTCTTCAGAGCTGTGGCTTTTTACCACTCACATGGAATATCCTCACTTTTGAAGCAGAATGCCTGGCAAATGTAGAGTTCCCACACATCATCCAGTGAACATCACCAATTTCTACAATTGGTGCTTGGAATAATCAAACTTATTCAGGCATCCTTGCGGTCATTCTTATTAGCTGCTTTTTCTAAGTCCTGAGTTAGACCTGATGAAGATTACTCCATGAATCTATGACCAAGCTCCTGACAGCCTTAATGAGTCCTGAGTTACTTACACGCTTCCCGTGGTGGAGCTGCTGTCCATGAGGAAGGAGCCATTGGTCCTTTCCATCTGTGCAAGCCTGAAAGGCAGGGAAAGACCACGACAATTAAAACAAAGGTGGTGTGAAAATCAATTCTACTTAGAACCAGCTCAGATTTGGCAATCTTTGTATACATGATTAGGAATAAACTCCTAGATTTTGTGACAAAAACCTATAATCCAGAGGACTTTTGTTAGAAACTTGTGCTGTGATTTATTAATTCTACTTGCCAAACAACAACAAAAAAGTGTATTTTCTAACTCTAGTATAATTATCATTAGCATCACCACAACTCTCATGGCAAAATTAGTTAAAGAGATGTTTTTGCAGATGGTTTTCTTTCTGCATTTTCTAAAGCTGGACTAACAAAAGAAGATGAATACTTTTTAAATATAGCCCATGCAACATCTGAAATTATGCTTGGCAAAAAATAACAAACTGTGGACAGACAAGTCCCGGAAAACAACACAAAAAGCAGTATAATTACAGGGAGTCATTGCCTGTAGTTCCTTATTTTGGAAGGAATGAATGTAAAAAGCTAGATTATTAGACTGTATTACAAGGTCATACAACTCTTTAAAATCAAAGCAGAAATTTTCTCTCTATCCAAGTTTCTAGGAAATATATCTCATGTAATAAGACACATATATAAAAATTAGGAACACTTAATAATCTGCAGATACATTCAACTGCATCAAATATACCTATTTCCTTTACTATAAAGGTATTTTCACACATATTTTTGTAAGTGCATTATGTGTTACAACAGACATCTTCAAGCTTCTTTTTGAAGGCAGTGTGCAAGGCCCTAAAGAACTGGGAACTCTGGTGACTTCTTTTAGTACAGACCAAGTTTGGCCTTCTGTACATTTGTTACTATTCCTGAGGGTTGAAGAGGAAGAATAAATGAAGGCACAGACATTTAATCTATACTGTCTCATCCCACCTTGGCTGGGGTGGGTCATTAATCCCCAACACCTCCCCTGAAGGGAAGAGAATCTCCAGAGTGACTAGAGACAATCAGATCATCTCTGCTCTGGGGCATCTCAAATAAATCTAGTTCACAGTGAGCAACATGCTTACAAATCACCTTTGTAATGCTGCTTAGCTCAGCTTCTTTAAATCTTTTGATGAAACATAATTTTAGAAATTAATCTTCACTGTCTCTTTGTCACATAGGGAAGTAGTACAACCCCCATTACTCTTCAGAGAGAAGAGCTTGTCCTGAATCCCTTAAGTGAGTAATAGATATTCCAACTCACAAATGCAGATTCCAACATTATCATCATATTGAGGATCTCCATCATTAATGAGGATTTGCTTGGGATAATATGTGGAACCAGCAGATGGCCTAATCAGTGAGCAGAGAGAGACAGGGAAGGAGTAGCAAAAAGCCTTCAAGGCAGGATAAAAACTGAAAGCTGAGGAAGGAAATTAGAAGTAACTCAGAGGTGATACAGGACAACAGAGAACAGGGAGATGGTACCTGATTCCAGGCAGGGGATTTTATTAAGAGAAAAGTGAGGGTTGAATGTTGTCCAATCAGTAACAGTGAAGGCTTTAATCCCTGATATACTGTTTCTGCTGGACACTGTCTTATTAGGGAAGCCCTGTTAATATTTCTTTAAAGATCCTTAGTGAAAAAATCAGAACAATAAAAATTATTTACTATTTTATATGCAACATATGCATAACAGCTCCAACTAGAAAGGACACAATAAAAAGTATATGAAAGACAGAATTATGTCTTCTTTTTTTAGATTTTATTACTAGAAGAAAAACAATGCTGAGCAGTTTTAGACAGATTACTTATGAGGCAATTAGTATGAAGTTTTCAATTTTGCTAAGCAATGTCTGCACACAGCAGGAAGAGATTTAGGTTTGTATCCTGAATGATCACCGAGTAGTGCACAGTCCACCTTCAGCTCATCTAATCCTGAGCAGAACTGGTAAGAGCTGAGGGGGATGAGAGGGAAAACAACTATTGCACCTAGATCTCCACTGCTCATAAAGGAGAGTCCAGAGTTTGAGCTTCAACTGAGCACAAAAAGCTGGTATTGCGGCACCACAGGCTGAAAAAAGGACATAGGTAGATACATCTCTCTAGAGAAATTTATTTGCTTCAAGGGTTTTAATTGATTACAGGATGGCCTAAGTTATAGATTCAAAGACATGTAGGGTAATTTATATGAACAACATGTTGGAAATAACTGAAAAGCTCTATAATGACTATGTCATTGTGCTGTACTACTAATGAAGGATGAAAATATTTTCTGTTGAGGGACAAAAGAAAAGGCTGCTTTTAAGTAGCCCTTCAGCATTATTTCCTTCCCTATTTTCTCTTCCTGCAAAGATCACATACAACATATCCTAGGCATTTAAAAAACTGCTCTGAAGATTTTTAAGGTGCCAATAAGAATGCAATTAACTTCAACAGGCATTCTGAGTTTTCATTCCAAAAATGGCAAAGTTAACATTACTTTTCAGTTGTGGAGATCAGATACAACGACATCCACAGAAAAACCTAGTCAGTTCCCATGGTACTTATTTTTGAGAGGCTATCTCTGATTAATGCTTCATCATCATTGTGCCCGTAACACAGGATGAGAGGAAATGGCCTTGATTTGCACCATGAGAGGTTTAGATTAGATGTTACAAGAAATTTCTTCTGTGAAAAGCCGGTCTGGTATTGGAATAGGCTGCCCAAGGAAGAAGTGGAATCACCTTCCTTGGAAGTGCTCAAAAGGCATGTGGGGGTGGCACTTGGGGACATGGTTTAGCGGTGAACACAGTCACGCTGAGTTAACAGCTGGGCTTGATGATTTTAGAGGTCTTTTCCAACCTTAATGCTCCTGTGATCTCCAGGTCTGAATGTACAGAAGAGTTCAACAAAACACTGAAACATTGAGATGGACTTGGCATAATGGATATTTTATCACAAAACGACTAGAGTGACCCCACAAAAGCCAAACATAAAACATCTGTAATTACAATCTGCTCTGCTAAAAGCCAACAGTAATGCAGAGTGCCAGCCCATCACAGAAGAAAACAAAACCCTGGATCTAATATCCTACTGAGAAAACCTATATATCCAAAAAGTTCAGTTTATTTCAAAGGTTAAAAATGAAGAAACAAAACGATAGTGACACATTTTACAAATGACACGATTTTGCAGCTGTTTCCATTCTGTATGAGAGACGTTAGATTTAACACATCTATTTTACATTTAATACAACTGTAATCAGAAGCTATCAGATGACAGCTATCAGATGAAGCTATCAGAATGATTTTAAAAGATTCGACGTACTTCTAAGTACAGAGAATTGTATCTTTTTAATAAGTAATATCCAACCAGTATTGTATATTAAAAACTGCAGAAATCAACCACAAAATGCAATGTCCTGGTGAGAAACCATGTCTCTCTTACCTAGTAGCGTACTGCTCTATCCTGGAGTGTGTGTCATCATGAAACAGCTGTGGAGACTGGGAAGGACTAGTTTAAAAATAATAATGAAAAAATTAGTGGTGTCTAAAGCAATTTATGATATAGGCAACATTATTTTTAAATTAAGTTAGACTGAAGACAAATAAATACATTCACAATATTCCCGAGGGCATTACTGCTTTGGGTCAGCTATGCCCTATAGTTCAGGGACATCAGATTAGCTGCAACTGAGCTAAAAGAAAACAACCAGCAAATGAGGCTTTCCAGATAAAGGGGTTCTGCATACTCACTCATATTGCTCTGGCCACATACTGATGAGAGTGATAGGACTGTAAGGAAGACACAAAAAAGAGAGAGAGAGAGAAGGAATGAAACTATAAAACAAAAACTTTAGTACAACTTAAACAAGAGATAGCTGGAGAAACACAAAATATTTTAAACAGCAACCCACCCGGAACCACTAACAACTGCTGGAGAAAAGAGACAGCAACAGATACTGCCATGTGCCATGGAGAGACAGAAGACTGACTTGCATACTTTGTTTTGTTAAATGAAAATCAATTTAAAGAAAAACCCGTATCAGTGGTATTGATTGAACTGCAGCTCACAAACCATAATCAATTCATTTAAATTCTGCCCAGGCACTGGAACTTTCATTTTAAACTAACTAATAAAATGTATTTAAAAAAAAAAAAAAGTGGGGTAAAAAACCCCACCAATAAAAACACCCCACCATAAGTCACAGTTTTCAATGCTTATTTTCCTTATACATAAAAATAATGAGGTAAATAAATACTGTATTACATTTTCACACTTGAAAAACTCAACAGGATTTTTTATTTTCTTTAATTTTTTCTATTAAAAGGAATGTATCACTGAGTTTTGCCACCTGCAGGGCAGAGAACGAATACCAACAGTTTTCTCAGCATGGTGCTGACAATTTATCTGTCTATTTCCCACATGACTGGACCAACAGAATTTTATCCTGACCTGTGATTACAGTTTTGACATTCCAATTTCTGGCAGCATTGGCAAACTTTCATGACATCAAAGTAGCTTTGCTTTCCTGTGCTGGTGGCAGCTGAAGACTGCCCTGGTGGGTAACATTTTAACATTTAAATGTGCATTGCCTCCTTAGAAGCCAGGCCATCAATTAGTCAGTTTTCAGATTGCTTCCTCCTGTATCTTAAACTGCTAATGAGGATGTTTTGTTTACTTACTGCAAATGAAAAGCACAGCTCTTGAGTCATGGAAGCCCTCAAAGCATGGGCACTGGCACTGAGCAGAGCATCTTTGCTGAAGCCTCACTCAGGCTGTTGCCAAGTGGTGCTGTGGTCAGACAGTGCAGCAGTGCCACAGACTCCACGATATGAGGGACAGTCAATCCATGAAAATAATTCTAGCACTTCTGTCAACACGTCCTAATTTTGCTCTTGTAAGAGTGTCTTTTGCTGACAACTGCCAAGTGAGTAAATAAAGTGAAGCACTTCTGTCAGCACCATAAATAACACAGTAGAGACACTGAGAGTGCTCTCTCTGATTAGGCCACCTCTATTTCTGAAGCCTGTAGCAAGTTATTAACTGAGAGATTTTTAATTCCAGGAATTCGGACATAATCATATAAGCAGTGCAGTTCCAGAAGCCCGGTCTCCTCAAAAGCGTTCTCTGTAACACAGCTATTCAGCCCCAGACAACATTACCTGCTTTGTCCATTACCATGGACACTGTAAGATCTATGGCTTTATAATAAAATGCTTATGAAAACCTAAGCATAAAATATGTTACTTTAAACATAATAGACACGATCTGCAGATAACGAGAAACAATACAAAATAATATAGCACAAGGCTCTGCAACTGTTGTTGGCTATTTTTTGAGTTTCAGCTTTTTGTTTTTGATAGAATAGGCCAGCGATTCCAGGAGCAATTGCTCTATAAATCAAGCTTACGTCTCCAGGTTGTCACCCTCCAATACTGTTTGCACAGGTAAGTAGCCAAGTCGGGGATGCTTTGCAAAATACTTCTTTGACCGGAATTTATTCTTCAGCACCTTTGTGAAGTCCCGTACATCTTCCCCAGATGTTGTCTTAAAAAGAAAAAAGAAATAAAATTCAGCATTGCTAAATAGTATTGATTTGATATCCATATTATTGACTAATAATGCTGGTACTGACCTGAAAAAAAATAAAAAGAAGAACTTTAAAATTTCAATGATGTTAAAATTGCCCTTTTAGTGTCCTGAGATACATTACAATAATAATGCTAATGCATCTAAAAATTCTCCTCTACTGGAAAATAATAGCAAGGCTTCAAATTCCCACAAATAAATGTATTTACAAATTACTTTATAAATTGGAGAAAAATTGAAACCGGTTCAAGTATTAAGCTAAACATTTACAACCAGTCTTGAAAACCACAAAAATTTAATTTTTCAGAAAAATTTAAAAGGGCAAATCAGTTGGTAAGATATAGCCCTCTATATTCATGAAGTTTGACAAAATACTCACTGCCTTCCATTCTAGACATACAATGGAAAACTTTATCATAAGAGTGGAATGGTATGTACTAAACCATTCTCTGCTGCAACGGCCAAGATTTTCATGAGCATTTTCTCAAGTCACCAAATCTTTTCCTATAGGATTCTGCCACTACCTGTAATATTCCAGAGTCAAAAAGCCCCACAGATGAAGTGGTGGCCAGTGTACAACCACTGTGCCTGTGCCTGTTCAAAAGCACAGACAGGCCCGGTAAGAACAATTAGGGCCTGAAGTAACACGCTCAGACTGATTCAGTCATCTTCTTACTACCACAGAGTTAGATTAGGACAAAGATTAGCCAAAAATTCTACATGTCTAAATTTACAAGTTACAATCAACATCTTCCATCCCTCCCAGCAGCTCTTTTACTAGTCCTGACAGATGCGGCCTCTTCCAAAACTGGTAAGTGCTTAGCCCCATCCCGCCCTGCCCACCCCCCTATCCTCAGAACGCAATTAAAATTTATTCAGCTGCTTTTAAAAATTACTTTAACTGGTGATAATCACAGCAATAATGGCAGCACTGCTTTGGTAATACTATTCAGCTAACTTCTGCTACCAAAGCAGGGATACATACAGGCATAAAATACAAGGTGAAAATGGCAATAAAGAGATCTGCAGGAAGAAATGATGTACAGTCTGCCTTTGAAGTGTATGTGCTCAGACTGTGCTGAGTACTTCAACAGAATAGTGCCCTTCCAGCCACTACTATTGAGCATCTCCTCTTGCAACTGCAGTAAAGAAAACGTGGCCATTCACCTCCAGAGTTACCTGAAGATTTGCAACAGCATTTACTGACTTCCAGTCCAGCCTCTGTAACAAACTACAAATTGCATTCCTGTTTTGGGAGAAGCCTGTCAACATCAAAGGATGCCAAAGTGGATGGACAGCCATGTGGAAAATAGAGAGGAAGACTTCATTTTTGTAATCTTTTTCCTGATGTACTACAAAGAGGCCTAGGAGCAGCTCAGGCAAACTATTCTCTGCTGTCAAAATATAAAAATGCTTCCATGTTCATCTATATATTTTAATGTATATAAAATATATGCAGTTACAAACTCTGTAATGCAGATCAGACAAGCAATAAAAATAGTAAATAATCAAACTGGTGCTGGTAGGAGTTTCTCATCTGCAGCTTTAACAAGTAACAACAAATGGAGCAAATTTGTGACCAAGAGGTGTTTGAACCCCTGAATTTTAACATAACTGAATTCAGGGAGGGTTCACAAAATCATTTGCAGAAAGCATCTCTCCAACCCTGCGCCATTCAAAAAAGGAACATGAGGCAATGCAAAGGGCTGCTTACTCTCATGCAACAGTAACTCCAACAGATGAAACTCTGCCCCAAGGCCAAGGAATGAAAATTTTAATACCTACACATAGCAGAAATAAATGCCTACTGAGCTGCCAAGCTTTTCCTCTGGTGCATTCTTTATTTGGTATGACAGCCTGATTCTCAGAAAGAAGACTAATATGACTGTGTACTGACTGAGCACTGCAAATACTAACCAGTGAAATTTGAGCAGATTTGAAAGAACTATTTTAAATTACATGCAATTAAGATAAAACTCTGAAAAATGCTTTCTATTTCTTTTTTTTTGGCATATAACAACACTATAGAATCCAACCCAAAATCATGCCAAGGGAGATATACTATAACATTTTTCTTTTAAAGAAGAATAGCCAGGCACTGTTGTGCAGAATCTATCTTCTAAATTAAAACTAACAGGTGCCTTGTACGCTTCCTTACGTCATGACATCTTGACTATTTCCACACAAATCAATTGCACAAATAGCACCATTGTTACAGAACTACTTCAAAAGCAATGAAAAAAATTCCTTTCTTTCACTGAAAATTCAGACAAAATACCCATGCTTTCAAACTCAATTTAAAATCCCAGTTCCTAGAGCAAGACAAAGTTCAGGAAAAAAACATTTAATATCCTTGGCTGACACACACAAATAACTAAAAAAAATCCATAGCAGAAAGTCTGAAGGTGTCAGTAGTTACAATCTGTAACAACTGACAAACTGGCATCAGCACTCTTCAATACACCAGCCAGGCAGAGAGTTATAAGCAACAAAGTAAGATACAAGTAGTTGTAATCCAATAAAAATCTAAGAAAACAAGATTTCATGGAAAGCAGTGAAAAAAAGTGAGCATGCTGAAACATGTTTTTCATACATATCTTACAAAACCAGTTGGTGTAGGCTTTCAGTGTATTGGAAATAGAACAAATCTTCATTGGGAAAAAGTAACATCAAGAATGTAATAAACCAGTTGTAGAGCTCTAAATTAAATGACATTTAAAAGCTATAATAAACAAATATAAGAAACATGAATTAATAATATAGAATACTTATAATTCTACATATATTTAATTTCATTTATTTCTCACTATTCTCTTTTTCAATGAAAGAGTTATAATGGAAGCCAAATTTCTTATTCCTTTCACTGCACCTACCTTTGTAAAAGGACTCGTCTGCACCTAAGTCATCATTCTTTTAATTACATTTTTAATATCGAACACAAAACCCATTAGCTGTTTCAATATACACACAGAAACTGATTCCCAGAAGAGATATGAACCTCACTAATGTATCCTATCCCTAAGCCCAACCAGACATTCCTGGGTTATAAGGAAGTTGGTAAAAAATTTACACAGACACTTAATAATCAAGCAAGTTCTAAGCAAATATGTTTTGCATAATAAGACATGTTCAGAGATGAAAAAATAAAATAACACCTGTGTTGTTTAAAACTATTTTAGTTTATTCTTTAATAGTGTCTCTAGTAGACACCTGAATTTGACACCACTGTACACTGATCAAATGCTTTAGGAAATGTTAAGGTTTGCAGTTAAAAAAAAAATTAACAGTGAAACCTCAAAACTTTTCTACATCCCATATTTTCATTTCTTGATATTTTATTTATCTGTAACATTTTTTAGCACCTGTACTGCAAGTCTGACTGTTCTTGACAGAAAACAAAATTCTTAGACCAACTTGTGGCAACTGCTACAAAATATGCAGGTATGATGAGAGCTGCATCTTAAAGCAGCTGTCAGTTAGATAACACTGGGAAACTTTCAACATGGGATGTGAGAGTAAGACATGGATACTTCATTCCTGTAATTATTTTTTTAAAAATTGACACTTAAGAATGCCATTCACCAAAAATCTACAAACATGTTTAAGTGTATCATAGAATGTATTGAGTTGGAAGTGACCCATCAGGATCACTGAGTCCAACTCCTGGCCCTGTGCAGGACACCCCATGAATAACACCACGTGCCTGAGAGCATTGGCCAAACCATTCTTGAACTCTCAGGCTTTGTGCTGTGCCCACTTCCCTGGGAAGCCTGCTCCAGTGTTCAACCACCCCCTGGGTGAAGAACCTTTTTCTGATATCCAGCCTAAACCTCCTGACTAAACTTCATGCCTTGAGTCCTGTCACTGTTCAGAAGAGTGAAGAGATCTGTACTTTGCCATCCACCTCCCCTCATGAAGAAGCTGAAGATCACAGTGAGGTCTCCCCTCAGCCACCTTTTCTCCAGGCTGAACAGACCAAGTGACATCATACAGCTTCACCTCCAACCCCTCACCATCCTCGTGGACCTCCTTTGGATGCTCCCCAATAGCTTAATGTCTTATATCCTGGCACCCAAAACTACCCCCAAGACTCAAAGTGAGGCTGCCGCAGAGCAGAGGAGAGCAGAGCAGGACAACCCCTCCCTTGCCTGGCTGGTGATGCTGTGCCTGATGCCCCCAGGACAGGGATGTCCCTCCTGGCTGCCAGGGCACTGCTGACTCATGTTCAACTTGCCATCAACCAGGAGCCCCAGGTCCCTTTCTGCAGTGCTGCTCCAGCCTCTCACTCCCCAGTCTGTACACACAACCAGGGCTGCTCTGTCCCAGGTGCAGAATCTGACACTTGCCCTTGTTAAAATTAATGTGGTTGGTGATTGTCCTTCTCTGTAATTTGCTGAGGTCTCCCGCTAGGGCCTGCCTGACTTCGGGGGGAGTCAGTAGCTCCTCCCAGTTTTGTATCATCCGTGAACTTGCTCAGTATCCCTTCCAGTCCTGTGTCCAAGTCATTTACGAAGTTGTTGAAGAGCACAGGACTGTGGATGGAGCTCTGTGGATCCCCATTAGTGACAGGTGGCCAGTCTGGTGCCACCCCATTCACTGTAACCCTTTGCACCCAACCTGTGAGTCAGCTGCTCATCCATCTATGATTTGTTTATCCAGCTGTGTGATGGACACTTTGTCCAGACGGATACTTTAAGAGAGAGTGTTGGAAGTTTTGCTGGAGTCCGGAAACATTACATCTCCTGGCTTTCCTAGATCAACCAGGTGGGTTATCCTGTCATAGAAGAAAATCAGGTTTGACAAGCAGGACTTTCCCCTCATGAAGACACTCCTAAAAAACTCACATTTTTTAAAAACATCTCAAACCCCTTGATAGAGGCATGAGAAAAAATACCCCAAAAATTAGGTTATTAGAAGTATAATAACTGTATTCAGGCTCTCACTGTCACATCAGTGATGTTTGCACTATGTAACGTTGTGAGGATTACCCTTCTCTGCCCACTTTCTAATAGGGGCATTTCTTAGCTATTTCTCACCAAAAGGAGAGACCGATTATACATTTTGTGGTTTTCAGTTTACTCCAATGAAATCAAGTTGTAATTTCAAGAGTAACTAACAAATTAGCTATTCTTCTCAAGGCAAATGGTAATCTCTGAATTCCACAGCTGGAAGCGAAGTTCTGCATGTGAAATAGCCAGATTCAACCCTTCTTGCTGCTTTCTTTCATCTTCCCCACAGAACAATTCCATCTTGTCAACAGTGCAGCATCATGCCTGGTGCACTGCTAAGCATGTCACGATGAAACCACTGACTTAGTTGTGTCAGTTTGTTGCTTATAAAACACTGAGGCTGCTTAATGTTCAGGAATGTATCTGTCTTCTCTGAATGTCACTAGGAATCAAACGCTCAGATGGCTTACCTAGAGGAGAAGTCCTAACAGGAACCATTTCAGATAAACTTTATTGTGCCTGGAAAAAAATTCACTCTAGGATGTACTATCAATCAATCAATAATTTCTGATGTCTTGACTATCACATTCTGAGCTCCTGTAGGGAAATAAAATTCTGGTCACCTGGAAGATGAACGGGTTAACCTTAGTTGGCATTGCTTTATATAGAAAGGCTACCAAAAATTACTTCCCTAAAATAAGGAGCTGCGCCAGGTGAGTGGCACACAACTACAAAAATGGATTATATTTTCATTAGGGTAAGAAAATAAGACTAATTGCAGTGAGAAAATTTTTAGAACTGTGATTTGATATGTGTGCATTACTCCAGAAAGGCTTATTTTTATATTCCTTGCTGTAGAATATGGGATTTGCAAAATGAAAACAGTTTGGAGAAAGAAAACTGATGTAGTAAATATTTCCATCTGAAATTCAAAGGATCTATTGACACAGAAAGCCGCATTAATATAACAAAAGTGCCATTATTGAGGGGACTTCCATTCAAAAAACCTAAAAATAAACCATGGAGGTAGTTATGTAAGCCTATTCCCAAATTAGATGCTAAGAAAATCTAACAATATTTTCTCAATGTATTTTAAAATTTTACATTAAAATTCTATTTATCCATCTTATCAAAGGAAGACTACATAAAAGTGAAAAACTAACTAGAATAACGTTGCATTTCTACTACTTAAGAGAGAATTATGTTTTCAGATGCTTCTCCTGCCCATCTCTAAATCCTGGATGAAAGAAAAGACATAACTGAAGTCATGACAATGTTTTTTTTTTTTTTTTTTGCATTTTCAGCATAAAGAAAACTAAATTGCAGGCTAGAACAAATGCTAAAAGGCATTACAGATTAGAATTCAGTACCTACATACAGCTCTGTGGAGTAAATAGTGCTATGCTGAAATTATGAAGTAATTCTTACCTAATGTAAATATCACAAAACTCATTAAAATTGAGAACATATTCCTTAAGCCATTCTCCAAATTATTTTAAATTTAATAAGAAGCTACTCTGCTTCTGAGAAATCCCTTCATACCCTACACTGAACTGCTCACCTAAAGACAAATAAATGGTCTTCCCTCCATCTGTGACTAAGCTCCAGTTCTAAATGTCAGCTTAATTAATGGAAGCTTTTTTTTCACTTATTTATTGCTAGTATTCTATTTAATAATGTATTAATATGCGTTAGCAGTAAGAAAGTGGAGCTAGATTTTATTAATGCAGTTTGATAAGTACATGCATTTGTACTCCGCTTTTCAACACTGGCCAAAAAAGAAACATTTTAACATGAACAGCCTTTGAATTTAGGTGAAAAGGTAGAGTAGATGTACTCTCCCTGTTCAGGCTATTTGTACCGTAATATAATGGATTCTAAGGAACAATTTAGTGGCCTTTGATACTTTTATTTCACAGACGTAGGTCTATGCTATTTTTCAAGCATTATTTCTTTTAAACATACAAGCTATTCTACTAACTGCAAAAGCTTTTGCAATTCTTGACTACTGTATTGCATTTAATGTGTCCAATATGTAGAGAGGTTTAGCAACAAATTAGTACACCAACCACAGTGCATTATTACAAATAGTAAGAACAAATAATTCAGGAATCTTTCTGTGAAATCAATTCTTTATTCCAGACCTAGACCGGATAAGACTAGTTAAAATAGATTGCGTGTGGGTACTGATTATGGTAGTCTAACAGGCATGTAGGTCTGTTCATATAATGGGTCATTTCTTTTTACAGAAATGGAAGTAGCAGAGTGTACTTACAGCAGAACCCAAGTAAAATTCCAGCTCTCATATTCAGCTTCCAAATTAATGGGGGTCAGTGCTGGACCCCTAATTTTATGCATCAGCTAAATTATATGCTCTTTTTTTTATTCTGCTCTACTTAAAACTGCCCCAAGTTCCTTCCTTTTCCCCCTTATACACTTGCCTTCCTTCATCCAGTCTAATCAAGAATGTCATTTTACTCCCCTTATTATCCCATAGTGGATTCATCTCATTCCTCCTACATTTCATGGAAAGAAGGGACTTTTGCCTTATGTTACCTTATTTTACAACTAATATTGCTTTAAAACTATATTCTTTCTGCAACAGTAACAGAAATCTTCATTATAATACAAACTATCCCTATTCCGAGGGACAGAGAGGATTACAGACATTTCCAGAATATATTATTCAGTTTTTCAGCCTTCACTTGTAAATGAGATGGCTCACAGTTACATAATGTGAACTTGTTTGACAAGAACTGAAAATTCCTCTTAGGTATCAAAGCTGCTGCTTCAGACAAAACCTGGAATTCATCAGAAATATACCATCCTGTTCTAGGGAAAGTACCATACCCCATACCAGATGTAATCTGTATTTGACTAACTCAACAGGAAGGACATCTTATCCTGTGGATCAGCAGCATTATCTGTTTCAACACCCCTTACACCTTAATTTCTGAATTTTCTGTATATTATAGGCAGTAGCAAAGAACATTTCTGTTCCTCTAAAGATGAGGTTTATAAGCAGGAAAAAAAAAAGTGAATGCAAGAAAAAATTATCTCAACATTTTTCAAAAGAAAAATATATCTCAAAAAATAGATGTTCAAATTTTTAGGGTTATGTTGGCCAAGGAGCAAAGTAAAATATCAGTATGGGAAAAACTGGGCTTATATCATGAAACCAGTATAAAACAGCACCAAGAAAATGACCTCTGAAAAGGGGAGGCACAAAGAGCAGTAAACAGTGAAAAATATAATAAACATTAAAACTGGCTAAAAAGACAACAAATCTACTTAAAAAATATTCTTCAGAGTAACCTAGTAATGGCTATTATCCATTGGAAACAGCCAGTAGATTGGTACTCACAGGTATACAATACTCCACCATCGGATAATGCAGTTTATGCCCCTTTGCTGTGCGGCCAGAAAAGAAACAGCTCTGGCAGACATCATAGTTGAAATGTTTTAAGCTCCGGTACCTGTGGGGACATTAGACATAGTGATTAGAGATTCCTAAGTTTACTTCTAATTAAGCCTCACAAAGCAAATTACTCTCTGAAACTGTGTTGCCTGCTTTTCAGCAGCAGCAACACAAGGACACAGTGTGTTAGTTGGGATTAGCTCAGAGAGAGCCTGGAAGTGTGCAGGTGTGTGCAGCCAGGATGCAGCACGGCCAACACTCATCACAGCTGCAGGGACACTGCAGCAGCCTCAGGGGACACAGGAAATCTGCAGCCCTCAGCCCACAGAACCTTCCTACACTACAAACCTCACTGAGTATTTAAAAGTTCCTGTCTCTGTATCCATTTGGAGACCCATTGTCAAGCACCTGCTCCTCAAGTTGCTTTGATGCAGAAAATCTTACAGGCATCAGCTTCACAAATGGACTGGGGAGAATTTATAATTTTAAACTTTTTACTGACTTTAAACTATATTGCTTTAGTTTTTCCTTTCCTTTATTTAGTATCCAGCTGACATTTCAAAAAAAATTTTATATACCACACTGGTTTACTTTTATATGTTTTTACACTGAACAGTTAGATTAAATGTTTGTAAATCACTTCGATGCTCAGAAATTCTCAACACATTTCAGAAAATTAAATTCTTAAGAATTCATGAATTATAAGAGCAATTTAAAATTCAGTTAAAAGAATACAATTTGTTTACTTTTGGGTTTTTTTTAAGAGAGTGCGTGTATGAATAAGGTAACAAATGTATACAGTATCCCTTGTACTAAATGCAGTCACCGGGGCATGGTTTATTTATTTATTCAGAATAAAGCAGACTAAAGCAACAATTCAATTCCAGATTCCACCCACTGTTTCTATGCTATGGCTGCTCTGACTGGATGAGGTTATATCATTTGTATGAAACTGAGCTAACTGAACTGAATTGAATAGCTATTGAATAGTTTAAATTAAATTGCTTCCTGAGAGCAGTTTCCATTATCCATCCACGTTTTTCCCCTGTTGAGTTTTATGTTTTGTTTTGCAAGAGAATGTGTGTCTATAAATGTAAAGGTTCACCTTAAAGGATGCTGATCCAACTGTTTATAATCTTTACTCAGAACCTGTGCATTAAATGGCCACATTTACCTTCTGCTAAGATGCTAGATGCTTTTGTTGTTGCAGATCCCTAACTTCATTGTAGAAATTATTTAGAATCACCCATTCTAAATGGGTATTTGTCTTCCTTTCTCTTTTCTGCCTCTCTGCCCTGCTTCTACACATAGTACAACTTAGACAACTAAAACCTATCTGAGCTAGAGCTCTGTCACCTATGCTCCCTCAAACAATAATAAAGACAAGAACATTTTGAGGAATTTCATCTCCTCTTAAGACAGACAACAAAGATTGATAAGATTTATTACTTTTGTGAAGAGTCACACAGACATATTTATAACAAAATAAAGAAGGTTGCTAGCTCAATCTTTTAAGACTGACCAAAGCCAGCATTCCTAAAACGAGGCAAGATGAATCTGACCTCAGGGCTCATATTATCCCTTAAAATAATAGAAAGATAGAGAATAGAAAGCATGATGAACAAAATTTAATCATCTGCCTAGACACCTAGAGAAAAATCTTAGAAGCACTTACATGATAGGCTGCTTTATTTATTCCCTAAATAATACATTAGACTCCATGAGCACAGCAAAGGAAAAAGCCACTTACGCTTAACTCTAGTAGCTCTAGCCTCTACTACAGATTTTAGAGGGGGGGTTTGCAGCACTTCATACACTGAAGCAATCAATTCACAAATGCATGTTAAACATAACAGTACTTACTAAAGGTATCAACAACAGTTTAGGAGAATAACATGGAGAATATTCCCCATGAGTTTTTTTTTCTTTTAGAATTCACACCTTTCCTTGAAAAGACAAAAAATATATTATGTTCAACCCTCTAGACGGGGACTTTGCAAGTCTTGTCACAGCAACATATCAGTGCTTGTTTTATGCAAGGAAAGATTGACGTTGAAGGGTGTTTTATATTGCCTGGCATAAGTTAGTTTCCCAAGCCTTATCCACGAGAGCAGACAGTCCGCCTTTTTCTTACTGATCACCTCCTTTTGATCTTGTGCTTACAGAACTCATGGGGTACATTTACACTCCATTTGCTATCTCTTGGATCCAGCAATCCAAAAACATCTGGTGACAGCCCACCCTATGCCTGTGTCAGCCACAGCACCACTGGGTGTCTAAGAGTGGCACTGCATGGGCCAGAACTGCACTGGCTCAGGCCACACTGTGGCCTCACCACAGGTGACAGATCCCATCCTAAAGAAGGAATACAGTGGAAAAACAAACAGAAAGAACTTGACATGTTGGAAGACTTAAAAGTATGGATGTTTTCAGAGAAACATTGTGCCTAACACCTCTTCTCTTACCTAAATCCAACAATTGGACACTCTTTACAGATGTTGCACTTGGCCTGATGTTTTGCCGTTTCTGCAGCTGCCACACGGTGCAGAACTGGTAACCACACCATAGACTGTGGTTCTAAGTGCATCCAATCTATAAACTGCTTTACAGTTATTTCTGGCTTATTGTGGTTCTGTGGAGAGAAAAAATCCACATCCAAATTAAAAAACCCCAACAAAACAACAAAACAGTTGACACAAGTAGATTTTCCTCAGAATCCTATGGGAAAAAACCCCCAACAAACAACCTGCATGAATTCTCTCCATGACAGATTAATCCAAAACCATTTACAGAATACTAGAAATAACTTCAATTAAAATGAAAATAAAGAAAACAAGTTAGTCAGTAAGACTTTAGGAGACTAAACAGCTGTGGACAGATGGTAACAAAGATGGAGGACAGTGAAGTAACAGAGTGCATAGTAAAGCCATCTTTCAACTGAAAGGACTTGAAAAATAAATACGAGCATGAAAGGGAAGCACATTCTGCAGTCCAGACACACTGAAGACACGGTTTCTTCTGCATTAAGATTGATGACAAAGTGCAAAAAGTAGTGTTTCCATGTGTCTGCAGACTGACCCAGGACTTGCCATTTTTTTACTGTGTTCTAAGCCCACAGTGTTCTTTCTACACATTAAAGATTAAACATAACACAGACACACCCCAAACAAACAGGCAAATAAAGAACAAGAAGGGAATCTGCCATTTATAGGAAATCTCTGCAAGAATACAGCAGAGCTAATGTGTTAACACGATTGTTTTAAGAAGCAAACAATCACACTTCCACATTTTCTTTAAGCTGTAACCACCAGAATAGCCTAGCTGTAGAGGTATTGCAGTCATCAACTTTGTCAAGAATAAGAACAGAGGTCATATTTCTGAGCTCAATGGAAGCAATAAAAAAAGCTTAAAATGAAAGTAATTCTTAAATGGCAACACATGATGGAAAGCAATGCTAGGCTTCCTAACCTATTCATAGTCCAAGCTCATTTTTGCCAGTAAGAGGGAGAAGCAAGAAAAAAAAGAGTGCTCCTTCCTCAACAACAAAATATTGATTTTCTCTGGGCAAGACAACTGTCATGGAGCTGCACATTTTCTCTATGCTCTCCTAACAATCTTGAACTTGAACTATTCATGTGATACAAGGGATGCAACCTTATTATCAGTATAGTTGTAATAACATATCAAGTATTTAAACACTACCTTCCTAGTACCCCTCACCCATAACTGAATGGCATGGGAGATGGGGCAGATCCTTGAGGGACATAAAGATTATTCCTCTGTCACACAGAAAGTTTGCAACTAACAAATGAATAATTTATTTCAATACAACTCAAACCACCCAAGGCCAGCGATAGATATGTCAAGCACCATCCCTTATTGTCTGAAGCAGCAATGTTAAAACATCAGGGGAAGCTTGACATGGTTAATTGGTCAAATCAACTTCCACAAGTATCTACCAAATTATTCATGACCTGGACAAACACTTTTCTAATTCTAATCACCTGAGTCCAGAAATGAATCTAATAGCTCTGGAAAAAAGCTAGCACAACTGCATTTTTCAAATGGACAAAAAAGTAAAATCTCTATGAAAGAATGGCAAAAGCAAAATCCTTTGAAAATTCACTAAAATCTTGACTATTCAATAAAATCAGAAATATTCAAGTCAGTAATTTTATATAAGATATAGTGTATTTTTAATCCATATACAATTTCTGACAGTGCTCAAATCAGATGCTTTCACAGAAATAATGCACTGAAGCAGTATAGCTACCACTAGCTAACAGTTGGAGCCTTAGGCATTCTTGAAAAATTCAGAGTTAGTTGTGTTTCATTACAACATCCTGCTTTTAATCCTCATCTTCTTTAAACAGACAGACACTCCTTGCAGCCTCATTAACCCCCTGCATGTGGCGTGGAGCTGCACAGCAGGCTGCAAGAGCTTTATTCCATGTTCTGATATGCCACATAAAGGCTCACAATACAAAAATGATTGTGCTTGAAGTTTCATGCAACTGCAAGGTCTTTTGTCAGTAATGTAATGCTAAATAATTTCCTGGTGCACACGGTCAAAAATTACTACCAACATAATTTTCTTGTTCTGTTGAGATCATGTCTTGTTCCAGCATGGAAAAGCATGTTGTTCTCACAGTATCAGGTTGCTTTGAACAATGCAAACCAGGATAATTGGCTGCTACAAAATTTTTCAACAGCTTTTAGAGCAGCAAACACTGTCATAACCCTGAAGATTTATATATTCTTTTGGCTAAAAATAATTTGTTTGATCCTTTCCTAAACCATAAACCATCTTTTACAGATGCATTTTCCCATGAATTTCCCATACACAGTTGCAGGAGCATATTCATTTCTGTTCAAAACTCAGTCGATGTTTTTATATTCCTCTCTTCTTTTTACATCATCACGTATAAGTGAATCTTTAGACCTCCGAGAGGGTTTGGTTTTGTTCTTCATGCGAAGGTCTTTGTCTCACCTGTTGGAAGCAGCTGCGCACACTGGGTTCAATGTTGCTGCCACCGAAGGCTGCCACTTCCCCCAGCTGTCGTGGGATCTGGATAGCATCGTGAAGCAGAAGGCCCAGCTGCCTCTGGTCACACATTTCTGTAGGGCCTGCCACCTCCTTGAAGAGATCTGCAACACCAACAAAAGGCACCATCTCATTCCATTTCCATGTACACCTCCTTTCACTCAGTAATGCTGCAGCTCAAGCTTTGAATTTTTGTATTATCGTCATGGCTACAAAGGGCCTCTGTCCCACTTACAAGAGTTTACCTTCATCTAATCTTGAATCCTAACAATATAAATTAGAAAAAATAAGGCCAAACGAATGAAACTATATGGCTTCTTATGGCACATGGCGGACAGAAGGGTGATTTGAGGCAGCGCAGCTTCACCAGCAAAAAGTCCTGACTGTCAAAGACCTTCTATGATAGTCACTACTTCAGTGGACAAGGGAATGGCTATAGATGTCAGCTCTCCGGACTTCTGTCAGACTTTTGACACAGTCCCCCACAACATTTTTCTTTGTAAATTAAAGAGAGATGGATTCTATGGGTGGACTGTTAGATGGATAAGGAATTGGTTAGATGGTCACAACTAGAGGGTAGTGGTCAACAGCTCAGAGTCCAGATGGACATCAGTGACAAGTCCCCTGTCGGGACCAGTGATATTTAATATCTTCATTAATGACACAGACGAAGGGATCAAGTGCATCCTCAGCAAGTCTGCAAGTGACACTGAGCCAAGTGGTGTGGCTGACGCACCTGGAGGACAGGATGCCATCCACACCTGGACAAGCTTGAGAAATGGGCCCAAGGGAACCTCATGGGGTTCAATAAGGCCAAGTGCAAGGTGCTGAGCTGGGTCAGGGCAACCCCCAGTATCAGTTCAGCCTGGGGGATGAAAGGACTGAGAGCAGCCCTGTGGAGAAGGATTTGGGGGTGCTGGTAGATGAAAAGCTGTGCATGTGCACTTGCACAAGGTGCACTTGCAGCCCAGAAAGTCAACCATATGTATCCTGGGCTGCATCAGAAGCAGCAGATTGAGGGAGGCGATTCTGCATGCTCTCCTCTCGTGAGACCCCACCTGGAGTACTGAGTCCAGCTCTGGGGTCCTCAGCACCGGAAAGACATGGAGCTATTAGAGCAGATCCAGAGGAAGGCCACAAAACTCATCATAGGAGAGATGTTCCATCCCTCTGCAAAAAGGCTGAGTGAGTTGGGGTTGTTCAGCCTGAAGACAAGACTCCAGGGAGACCTTATTGTGGCTTTTTAGTACTCAAAGGGGAATTAGAATGAAATAATATTTCAGAAATCCACATCTTATGCTACAATATATGTCACACTTCAGTTGGCTGGGGACAGAAGCACAATTACTCTGAACTGAGACTAGAAGTTACCACAAGTCACAGCTGGCCATGTGAAATAGCTTAAAGAAAGAGTAGAAGCCAGAAAGACAACTTGAGCTTAACAATAATTGCATTTTCTTCCTGGATAACCATGTCTGCTTCCATGTACTTTTCCTTTACTGATTCCATTTTCCTAAGGTAGGTGTCAAACCCTGCAGTATAAATGGATGAACCAGGATGACTGTAATGACAGAAAAAATTGATGCTGAAAAGGGATTGAGAAAATTGTTCCAGATACAGGCACTGGGAAGGAAGATACTGCTTGTACCTGCAGTCACAGTAAAGTACTGAGTTAACAGGCCTGTCAGAAGTACAGATATTATTTCTCAAGTGCTTTCTTAGTACATTACTTTGATTGGACAATTTTAATTGTTAAAATGTTCAGCTAAAATTTTTAATGTTTCTGCCAATAATCTTGATTTATGAACTCTGTAGCTGTGTACATTAACATTTAGTCGCAAGATTAATCTCTCCCGAAAACATCTTAAATGCTGAGTTTATCTAAGAAATATTTTTAAATTCTGTGATTGGTACAAATTACAGAAGAAATGGAATTGAATTCTTGTGTTCATTCCAGCTGGTTTTTACATTCTCCTTTTATACTCAGTGGCCAGCTTGGATTAAAGCTCCAAGTAATCTTAAAGGAAAAAGAATCCATTTATATTATGCCCCTACTTCTTCCTGTTTCCCATCACAACAACACTAATAAATTAGAAATAAAAGAAATCTGAAAATTCAGTCTGACTGCACTTCTGATTGAGAAAAGGAAAACTTTTGTTCAGAAACATTCAAGAGTAACTCTTATTACCCAAGAGTAGCTCTTATTGCTTTGCCCTTCATTTGGAGCGACTGTCAAGCTTTGTCAGCAATGCTTCAGACAGTCTGGGCACACTTTTTTTTCTTCTCAAAGGAGGTGGAAGCAGAAGAAAGGAGCTTCACAAAATAAAAATCCAGATGACCGAACTAATTTTTAGATTTTATTGTATTTTTCTCACTGCTTTCTTGCCTAGGCAAACAGCAGCTACAGCATCTTGTCCACTCAGTGTTGAGGAAAAAAACCCCCAGACAATAGCAGTGACAGAATTAATACTGCACAGCTGCAGGCTCCTCTTGGCAATCCCAGATGCTGGATACCTTCTGCAGCTGAGAATGGGATAGTTTTTAATTTTCTAAGAGTCAGTTTTAAAAAATGGATAGTATGGAAAGGGAAAAAGAAGGAAAAAAGAAAACCTTGTCTTATTCTTTCTGTTTGCATCAGTCTGCAGTGGAAACAGGCCATAAAAGAAGAACAATTCATTAACTGCTGGAGCTGGGAGGCAGATGAAGTAATCTCCTAAGCCCTAAAACTTCAGTTGATTGTGGAGCTGTTAAGTAGAGGAAAATGATGTGACAGGAGAGGGAATAGGCACAGTGATTAGCTAGGAGGAAACCAGCAAATACCTTTGAAGAGCTCAAACTCCTCCAATTTATTTGTTTCTTAATACTGGCAGCTGTGCCCTAACTAATGGCTGTCCAGCTGCAAGGGAGTTCATGGATGGTATCATCTTTTCCCAAACCCCTCAATGCCTTCAATGTGGCACACAGGAGGAGAAGCTCCTAAACTGAAGGCATGGAAAGTGTGAATGCTCTTGCTATCTGGCCTACTTCAAATAACCCATGAGCTATTCCCTGGCAAAGGAGGCACGGCAAGAGCAACTCTCAAGCAGCAGATGGAGGAGAGCCTGTTTTAGCTCTGCCAGGGATCACCCTGCCAGGGATCATACTGGCCCCAGAGGGAAAGAGGACTCCATATATCACCAGCCACAAACTCTTTTAAATGGAGTTTGTTAACATGTGCACACATAGTAAAGGAGTTTCAACATATGGGTAAAAGGGATTCTACCAAAGGACAAGAAGAATGCCTGAGGAAGCAGAGAAAAGATTATTCAGATCTGTGGCATATGAAAAAACCAGAAACCAGGAAATGAGAAATCAGTTAATCTTAAATAAATTCAGCCTCACGCTAGTATTTTGAGGATGACAGCCAATGGGACTCAAACGGCAACTTAGCTGGAAAACCTGAAAAAAATGTACTTAACAGTTGATATAGAAATGGATACTCGAAAATATTGAAAGGTTAATTAAATTCCTATCAAAATAGTAAGATAGTAGAAAGATGTCCACAACCTACATTTTATGCTGCATTGTCACAAATAGAATGCAATTCTAATTTCATCTGTTTTTTAACTACCACAGCGTTAGTTCCAAGTAGTTTGAAAATTTACAACACAAACACAACAGTAAAAAAAGAATACACCACATTCCAAATATGTTGTACATCACTTGAAAATGGAACTGCTTTGAAGATGAGATTTATCAAGTAGGCCTTCTTTTTCATTTCAAACCATACAGACTTTATGCATTAAATGACATCACCCAATATTTACACATTGTAAAAAAATCCACATGGGTTTTTTTCTGTTTCTGCTGCCAGTCTGGGCTTTGGGTGTTAGAAATGAGTGCAGGTAAGAGTGAAGTGCATACAAATGCATTCTTGTGCATCTCACAAGTGACTCTCCTGGTCAGAAGAGGAAGCAGAGCATAACATGGTTATAGCCAGACCAGGACATTGGCCTCACCAAAAGAAAAGAAGCCTGAGTCTCCTCGGCCTAAAGCATAGATATAAGCAGCTCACAATTCCTCAATTACCTTTGCAGGTCCATTTTTATTCTCAGGAGCACCCAGGTGTGTGCTTGAAATTAAGCATGTCTTAAACATTTTCAAGAATAGGCCTTCTTTAATTGAGGCGTCAATGTTTCCTCTAAAGCAACTGGGGCTTTTAATTAAAGATCTATGTCAACCCTGAAGTCTAAAATTTTAAAAGAAGCTTAATTAAATTAAAAAAAAATCACAGAAATTTCTCTGTCAAAACATTTTTAAAAAATGTGTCAAGTGAAAAGATCCTACCTATACTGGAAATGAACATACAGTCTCCAGCAAGCCTGAAGACTTGAGCAGAAAACATTCAGGTCAAGAGTTTTACACAAGAATGAAGGGTTCATCGAAAAGTTTTTAAAACAAGAAACTTGCTTATTTTACTACCAACTACTCTAAGAAGAGTGTGCCTCTCCAAGGCTACAGCTAAGGGCTAAGGGCTCCAACCACAACTATCCGATGACTGTCACTCTCAGAGGAGCCTGCAATTGCCAAAACCTCAGAAATGCTTAGAAGAAACACAGCCAAAAGAAGAAGCAAATGCCAGGAGTTGGTCTGAAAAAGGGAAAAATCAGAAGGCAGGTAACTAGTATGAAGCACCCTTGTTTGGGGGTCCTGCTTTTTCTTCCAAGTGACTGACTTTCTTGAAATTACTTACAATTTCCATTACAATTTTCACTTGAGGACTGAAAATGCAGTAAATATCATAAAATTTCTCTCAACAAGAGAAGATTAGTAGGGTATGACAAAATCAAAACAAGCAAAAGAGCTCCTACCAAAGATGAGTCTGTGACAGCTTGTGCTGGAGGACCCAAAATGCTGACTGCAAAGCCACTGCAAGTCAAGAACAGTACCTGATACACACTTCCTTTCTTCTTTACCAAAATTTCTTTCAGATTTGAGTTTTTTGTGACAATTTTAAGGTTCATAAGGACAATAAAGCTAACAAGGTATCAAAGCCTGGTATACTGATCCGAACAGGAGTTACAGCAACAAAATGGATGCATTATCTGACAATTCTCTGTTTCAAGAACAAGAGCAACTACTTTAATTTCAGATGTCTTTCAGGTGGAAGTTATTATCACTTGGTACAATAGTCTTCTGAGACTTATTCTGTACTAATTTTTTTAGGACTTCTGACAGCATCCTTCAGAACAGAAATCCATCCTGTTGACATAAATGATATGAAATCTGTAGCCACCATAAGCTGCTATTTTAATTTTACTACTAAACACAAAGCAACAGGATTAACACGAAGCTGACCTAGTAATTTCCTTATTCTGCTTTAGTGCCTGTATTTGGCAGCTGTATACTAATATATTAGTATGTGAATTACTCAATTTAATGTGAATATTTTCAGGTTTTGGAGTTTTTTAAACCATCTTTTCCCAGGGTTATCTGTTTATCATCCACAGCTTTATTCCTATATTTCATGAAAGCTTTTTATTTCACACAAAACAGCACATTACACTCTGAATTGTCATCACTGAACAAAGGTATGTCTGTCAAGCTCTTTTATAGTTATGGAAGAATTCACACATATGTCAAATGACAGAAGGAAACTAAAAACCCCAAAGCCTCAGTATGTCATTCAGATGTGAAAACAGGTCCCAGTGCATAAAACAGTTCTGTTCAATGTTAATAACTAAGATTACAAGACTGCCTTCAAATGCTCTTAAGGAAAGCAGAGTTCCAAAAGCACATGGAGCAAATTCAGTCTCTGGTTTTTTTTCATGTGTTTCTAAAATGAGTCAAGGAACTACTTGAAAAGTGGAAGCAAATTTAAGACGATGTGTGTAACATGTAAATGTCCATCATCTAGGATAGTCTAATATAGTGCTTCATCGTTTTCTGTATTTGCCAGGAGGTTTTGCCACAAAGTTACTCAATTGTCTTCTGCTCCTACATTTACTTTGGTGAAATATTTTTATATTACTCAGTATATCTCAAGCTTGTGAGATTACTAAAATCAACATAATTTAAACTTTCATTGTGCAATTCTGGCTGAAAGCACACATACTGGAAAACCATTTTCATAGTTCAGACAGTCTTTTTTTACAGACCTCTAAATACAATGCAGGATTTTGATGCATTTCCTTGCTTTATCAGCCGTATCAAGCTGATGCAATCAGCACTAACTTGCTTGATTTTTCCCTAAACAAAATATACACATATATGAGAGAGAACAGAATCAAATATAATACTTCTCTAACTTCCACACAGGTATCCTCACCTTTTATTTTGGGGACTGCAGTACTGTGACTTCTGATGACTTAGAATTGACAGCAAAACTTTCCAGTCAAGATATAAAGCCAACTTTAACCATTGTCACTGGTGATAATGAAAAGAATTCTGTTTTACTCATTCTAAAGAAAACTGCCTTGCTACAGGCTACAAATTTTGCTAGGTGGTTTGTCATTGTACATGACTCAATTATATAGAGTATTTCATAAAGAAATTCGTCCTTACATCTGTACTTCTCTTCCAGAAGGCCCTTAGAAAGAGACATCAAGCCAATTTTCAGGGACTGCACTCGAATTTTTCCACTTCGGCCACTGAAATTATAAAGATAAGACAATTTAATACAGTTTCATTTTATTTCATTCCAACTCAAGTCTATTAAAAATACAAAGACATTGGAGAACTCTATTTCAAATATACTTCTGATCTCACAATAAATTAACACTACAAATCACATTAAAAATTCTTCCCTTACAAAAGCTCAGCTTGTATTCCAAGTGGTTTATGTATCAAAACAGCTTGTATCACTACAAAAGAACAGAAATTTAGCTCTGTAAAGTTCTCAAACTGATTTATTAATGTACTACACACAGAAAAAAAATACATGAACACACAGCAGGAAAGCCTATTACCCAGTGTGAAACACAAGGACTTTAAAATAAAACCAAGTTTTCATATCAGAGTAATTTTTTTTCCCCCTTTATTTTTTGCTTTTATGTTTATAATGTTCTGACATACACACAATATTGGGACATAAAGAGGCAATCACATGCCCTTGTTCAATGATATGGAGCCATCATTTTTTTTAAGCAATGTGACTTTAGGCTCATCTTATCCAGCCTGAAAAAAAGTATGTCCAAATCTAAAAAGCAACTAGAGAACAGGTAAGTGGACACCAAAGCAAGTAATGTTAAGCCTGAAAGACAAATGCTGTTCAAAAAGATACTAAAACAATAAACCCAGCTTACATGAAAAAGGACAATTTTAAAGTTCAAAAGATCAATGCAGAAGCATATTCTTAAAATTCTTTCTTCTTTCATAAATGAAAAAAATGATACAATTTGTCTTTAAATGAGATGTGGCAAAAAAAAAATCATCAGTATAGTTAAACTGTATAGATTACACACACCAGGTTAGCTGGGTCTTTCATGAACAGGTAAGATAACACTAAATTTAATATCACCTCGAACCTTACTTTGGTCCTTCCTGCCACACAGAAGTGATACATACTTTAATTACTTCTGGAGTCGTTATTACATATTTCTTTCTGTCCTATCTATTCAGCATATGGTCTGCCGTCTGATTTACTTCACAAATGTTGTGCTGAATTAAAAATTATTAATTTGCTCCTGGGTTCTTGATAAATTAGCTAAGCAACTTAAACATATTAATGCATTTTTCTTCACAACATCATCTGATCTAGTAAGACTAGACAGCAGTATCTTCATTTGATAAACTGGAACAGAGGTACAGAGAAATTATTGCCAAATTAATCAAAAACATCTATTACTTTTACTGCCTAGTTGGAAAATCAGGACCCAATTTTCGAGAATGTTATAAAAGTGCCACCTTTTTATATATTCAAGCTTAGCTTCAAATTACCTCTTTCAATCACAGACACTACATCATTCTGGCATACCTTGCCATCTAAATGGCTCATTTTCCACCCTGATAAAGTTATTCCCCTATTATTTCCTATGTAGGGTTGTTTGTGTTTTAAATTTATATTCATCAGAAAAAAAAGTGAACATTCATTGGGGTTTGATTTAACTCAGGACTGACCACATCATTTGTTTAATGAAGTCAGAAAGTGAGACTTTGCAGCTAAAAGATTCAGGGCATATACGTTAAGCCTTCAAGCTTCCCTGATTTCAGGAGATTTCTGTAGAGTCTGTGAAAAACTTCCTTCAAACAAAAAGCATTTTCTCAATAAATTACATAAATAATTACAAAGCCTGCAATATTACATTTTTCTAAAGAGCACATTCATCCCTCGGCTTTTTCTTGGAAACAGCTAAATATTAGCACTGTAATGATATATATATATATATATATACAGTAAAAAAGCCCAACACACCAAAACCAAATGCCACACACACTCCCTCTCTCCCCCCCCAAACCTATAGAGTTTGTAGTCCTGACATTTCCAAGTCAATGGTTGTTTGATCACTCTCACATTAAAAAAAATCTTTTTCTCATATGTTTAGGCAAAATTTCCTGCTGCCTCTTGTCCTGTCACTGGACACCACTGAGAAAAGCCTGGCTCCATCTTCTCTTCTGCTCCCATCAGCTATTTATGCACATTGGTAAGATCCCTCTGAAACGTCTCTTTTCCAGGCTGAAAAGTCCCATCTCTCTCAGCCTCTCCTGATAACATCAGCTACTCCAAGTCCTTAATTGTCTTCACGGTACTTCACTGGAGTCCTGTCAGTTTGTCCATGTTTCTTTTGTCTAGGGAGCCCAGAACTGGATGCAGCACTCCAGATGTGTCTCACCAATGCTGAGGAGAAGTGCAGGATGACCTCCCTTGACCTGCTGGGAGACTATTAGGCCACTTTGCCACAGGCCCGTGTAGCAAGGTGCCTCTAAATGGCAGCCCAACCATCTAATTGTCCTACATGTACAAACATCTAAGAATCAAGGCCTTACAGTGGTAAGGTTCAAGAAATTTTTTAATGCCTGAATTCATAAAAGTTTATGGGTCATGTATGCCACAAATGTCAGCACACTATTCAGATTCATTATAGCAATATGAGCATGCTTGTCATTACAAAATCAATTGATAAGGCCACTTTAAGCAGCTGAGATATTATTTGCTCTGATTCTGATAAAGGGAAGCTTGAATCTATTCCTTTCTCTAAGTGACTTCCTAACACAGTTAGGACCCAAAACTTCTTTGACAGTCTATACCATAGTCAAAACAGAGGCTTGTGAAACCTGTAAATTATAAATGTACTAATTAGGATGTAATACTAAATTGCTGAATATAAGTGCAAAAAACTACTGCTTACCAACAATGGCATGCAAATATGTGATGGCACAGACAGACATCATATATATAAACATTTTATCTAAGTATGTGAATGCCAAAGAGACAAACAGTGATGGACACAGCTGCAGACAGGAGTTAGCCAGATAAAAGTTGTCAGACAGGCAACAAGATTAAATATAAGAGATTGCAAACAGGAATACACAATAAGGAATCTTGGGAAACAAGATTACAATATGAAGTCCAGAGGAACCCTATGTCCCTGAGGGAAGAGGGACAATAGCATAAAACCATCAGGTACTAGCAAGGAAAACTAGAGAATGAAGATGAGCCCAGTGCAGCTCAGCCTTCTCTTGTCAAAGAGCTCTCAAGCCTAGACAGCACTGACACTGCAGCTCAGGACTACCAAGGACTGCAGCCATCAGTGATCTCCACAGCCCAGCAACACAAGGAAGCCTGGTCACAGATCAGTGAAGGTCACCACAGTTACCTCCCCCGACCACGCACGGACAAGTCAGACAAAGGATCTTTTTCCTGCCTGACAGAGGGCCACAGCCTTCCCAGAGGCTTCTTACTGCTGTCACAGCCTGCTAAGCTGCTCCCACTGAGTGCTCTGTGAATCCAAATAGCAATCGTAAACACAGGGGATGCAACTGGAGCGCATGCAGAAAACTTCCATCAGCTACTGTCAAAAGCAGGGCATAAAGTTAAGGCTGACTGAGCAGATATCTCATCCTCATTCCTCAGAAGTTCAGGTTTTACTGAAATGAACATGCTGGTAAGGCCTAGGATATTAACTCAGCCTGGTGTTAGAAGACGCCAGGTGTACGAGTGCAGCAACAAATAACAAAGTTGTGATTCTTCAGGGGAAGATTGAGCCAAAGAGAATGATCATGAAAGACAGCTTTGATCATATGGGAAAATGTCAGCATAGATACCACAGTCACCTTTCCCAGACTAATGCACCAAAGAAATTCCGTTTGAAAGAAGGCATTATCAAAAGTATCCTAACATTAAGAAAACAAAAACAAAACTAAGACAATTTAAAAGTTGAAACACAGGAAGCCAGATAAACATCGCAAAACATTAAAACAGTGCACATAAAAGTTTCTTTATGCTTAATTCCGATTGAAATGAGTCATCACCCTGAATAAGTACATATAGAAACAACTCATTTCAAGGGGTGTTAAGCTATTCCATTAGTACTGAAAGCTATCAGTCCTTTTTATATAAATGATGTCTGGAGATTTCAGCAAATTTGACAGTATGTAGTTCAAAAGAAAAACCACCAGCTATTGCTTTTGGATACTTTAAACACAGGCCTCAGCCACATGATTTTACAGAGCAAAAATTTCTTTCACAGTTCTCATTAAAAGTATTAAGATATTTATCTTTAATTTAATTTAAAAAAAAATCTCTGGACTAGCCAAAACAAAGAACTTCAAGTTTGGAAAATGTTTGTAAGGGCAGATGCTGCTGCTTGGAACAACCTTTGAGTTCAAAGTAGCAAAAATCATGGAGTAATTCTAGTGTTTCTTTCCTCTGCTCAGAATGAATCATTCCTGATATGTCAGAAAATATCAGAACACAACAGAAATTTTCTAAAAATAAATTGGTTCTTTTTAGGGGCCAAAGACATCTGCAGGTTAAGTCTGGAGAACTACTCAATTTGCCATTAATCTGTGATTCTCTATTTAAATTTCAGGTTAACAGCATGTGACTAACAGATGCTTTTTGTAGGTAGTTTAACAACTTGAAATATTGTATATGTGTAATGCCACTGCAATGCATACAATGGAAATGCCAAGACACAAATTAGTTCTTTCGTAAAGGCCAATTTAGAAAACAAAACAAAACAGAAAGATTAAAATTGGTGCCTGGTGTTTTAGCATTTCTTTTTCTTCCTGGAGCGAATTTGAAAGGGGAACAATGAAACACACTGTAAAAGGTAATTTTCTCTCAGTGATCAATTTTTCAAAGTTTGAATAAAGACTCAAGTACTGAACAAGTTTGAAAAATTATCTACACTAAGTTTTCATCATAATAGTCAAGTGGAAATGGGAGAAACAGGAAACATTATTTAAAGAAAGGTTTGCTGCTCACTAAGTGCATTTTAAACATGAACAGATTAAACAACTGACTTCTAACTAAAGTTAGGAAGCGAAGGAAAGCTGAAGATGATATAATAGATATGTGTTCAGTCTGGAAGAAATCAAAACCCAACCAGTAACTGCACAAAATTTTGACATTATTAAGTCTCTTATTCTAAATTGCCAATAACATTTAAGTCAAGCAATTCCCCTGATTTACTTCTCTCTTTGCAAGTGATGTGTTTATTCACTCACAATATAGAACTCTGCAAAATAAAAATAATTGCAAGAAGTCTCAGTCAATATTTGATGGACTCTCTAATTTTTCATCAGTAATTATGAGGAGTCCAACTTCCAGAAATGTCACAATATTTAACAGCAATGTTTGAATGCCAAAGCATAATAGGTAGCCAACACATAAATGATAAATGGTTCTATGTACTCTGTTCCCTCCTTCCCTCTCCCCTAAGACCAAAACAAAGTGAAATACCCATGAAGTATAGGAGAACTGTCAGCATCTCAAAACATTCTTGATGCAAACTCAATGCCCTTGGGAAATACAGCCTTGCTGGCAGGACAAGGGCAAGTAGACCACATAACACCAGCCCTCAGAACTGATCCATGGCAGGAGCCATAAACGCTGGAATGGAGCTGGAGCCAGAGCCAGGACACTGCTGACCCTCGAGAATCAGACAGGCTTTAATGCTGAGATCAGAACAATTCGACAGATGACTCAACACTGGGAGCTCAGCCAGGATTATGTGTGCAAGTAACTAAGTGTAAAATACATGAGCAAACTGGCAGAAATGGAATCTGATATGAACAGTAATCAATCTAGGAAATTTGGAACATTAGCAGTAACAACACAGCTGAAGCAGTGTTCTACCTCTCTACTCACATATTTCTTGAAATCCTTTCAATGTTTCTTTTGATAGTAGTATAAAAGCAGTTTAATCTTAATTCAGTGCTGAGCAGGACAGCATAAGAAACATCCCAATGCAAGCAACTGCACTTTCATTATTGAATCAAAAACATCAAAAGATAACTTTTTAAGAAAGAAATTTGTAAGGCTTTACAATTTATAATTCCTGGGGGTACACAGTGTGACAAAAACCATTTTCCTTACCTGTCATACACGTTGAGTAGCCAGTTAAGACACATGTCTACACAGAGAGGAACATTCACCATATCTTTGTGTTTCTCTTCAAGTCCACTGTAGATGGTAGTGAGACAGCTGATCACCTCCTGCACACCAATCAGCTGATCATTTTGACTCAGCTTGTGCTGTTTGAAAACTTCACTTGTTGTGTTCAGGTCCAACAGGTCCACTAGTAACAGGTGAAAGAAAAAAAAAAAAAGAAAAAAAAGGGTGTGAACATATATGCCTGAGCATAGCATCAACAATAATTGTTCATGTGCAAATTTAGCAAACACTGTAAACAACTAGGAAAGTGGCTTTCATTTGGTAACATTATAGTGACAAACCATTCTCTGTGACAAGTCAACAGCATTTTGGTACTATATATTTTTAAAAAATTGAATAGGAACACCATAATGACATTGCACAGCTCAGAACAACATTGAAATAGCTGCTGAAGTAGTCTGTGTAATTAGAGGACCCTAATTTCGGATGCACACACAGAAAAATCCCTATGCTTACAGATTTCTTCACATTTACCATGAAGCAGAATCCTATAAAATGACTATCACTTTTGATTAAATGTGAAGCAAAGCAAATTCTTAGGTAAGAATTCTCTCTTAAAGGTGGTAAGAATGTCCTGAGGCCTGATTAACGGAACAGCAGTTGCTAAATTAGGACTTAAATAAAAGCAGGGAGAGGGACACAGGAAGACTATTTATTGTAGTTTTCCAGAACACTAAATGCTATGCTCTCTTGAAAAAATATTTTTATCTCCTTTATTACAGAATTCTTTCCATAAACAGTTGGTGATGCAATGGATATCTCACAGGGGAAAAGGGCTTTTCTCTCAAAAGTATTTGAATCTCATTGTGAAAATCCAAGTTTTGCATTGTGAAAATAAAAGGTCATCAGTGAGCCCTTCTAACTGCTTTTGCAGAAGGAAGTGGAAGAGAGGAAACATAGGGTTTAATCCTCATCGGTTTTTTTACAGAAGCAAGGACTTTAAGTAAAAAAAGTTGCAATGTATTAGTATGCTTGCTACAATATACATAACATGCAGTTGAAGTATACTACAAGCTCATACTGAACATTTGCACTATAAATGTCATTTCTCAAATGAAAAAAAAAAAAATCAACATGATAATCCCTGATGTGTTGTGAACTGCTCTACACCAATAATCAGAAAATTACTTTTATTGAAAGGGAGATATCTAGTTCCAACCCCCTGCAATAGACAAGGACAACTCCCACTAGACCAGGCTGCTCAAAGCTCCATCCAGCCTGGCTTTGAACACTGCCAGGGATGGGGAAACCACAGTTTCTCTGAGCAGTCTGTGCCAGTGTCTCACCACCCCCACAGTAAAGAATTTCTTCCTCATGTCTCACCTCAATGTCTTGTCTTTTGGTTTAGAACAGTTCCCCCTTGTCCTATCAATCCATTCCTTTAAAATAGTTACTCTCCCTATTTTTTGTAAACCCCGTTGGGTACTGAAAAGCTACTATAAGGTCTCCCTGGAGCATTCTCTTCTGCAGGACAAATAGCCTCAGCTCTCTTGGGTTTTCCTCATAGGAGAGGTCCTCCATCCCACAACTGTCTTCATTGCTTGCCTCTGGACCTGCTCCAACAGGTCTACATCTTTCCTGTGCTGAGGACCCCAGATCTGGATGCAGTATTCCAGGTGGGCTCTCACAAGAGCAGAGAGGGAGAATAACAGTATTAAATAAGTACACGAGATTTACAGCCCGTACAAATTGGGTAGGTCTACTTGGGCTGGAAAACTAGTACAGCAGAAAAAGCAGAATCAAAATAATATTAACCACTCTGAGTAATTCTGTCAAGAACTCGATGATCATCTACCAAACAAAGGTTACATTCCCAATCCCTTTTCCCCTGTCTACCCTTCCTCACATCTCTGTAAAGTAAGAAACAGTATCTCACAGCCCTTGCCTTTCCTCTCCTGCACTAATATTGGTACATTCTGTTCTGACCTCACAGCATCAGATTTGCAGGGGTTTACATTTGTTTGTTTTTCATTTTCTTTTTTGTTTGTTTGGGGATATTTTAAGCCCTTCTCTTAGGCTTGCAAACAAATGCCAGCCATGTATTTATCAAAGAGGCAGACTGGTAATTGCAGCAAAACACCTTGCCATTAGTTTGACCTGAGGTAGCCGAAGTGTTTGGCAATACACTCATTGCAGCATAATCTTCTACAGTAGCTGGAAAGGATGAGATACACTGGGAAAGACTCACAGGCATCTTTAAAAGCAATAGGAACCCACAAACAGCTCACAGTGTAACCCTGACTACTTTTTTTGAGCTGTTGAGGGAGTGGGGTGAAGCCAAGTGAGGCTAACCTGCTATCCCATCACATAAATACTGAACTCAGGAGATAGCTTTCCTTCATGCTTTCCCTCGTGACTTCGAAAACCTTCATATCAAAGAAAACCCCATCAAAATTAATGTAACCAGACTCCTGGTTTTGTTTTGGTGTTAGCTTTTGTTTTAGGTTTGGGTTGTGGGAGTTTTTTGCTTGTTTGTTTGTTTGGGGCATTTTGTGTCTTCTGGTTATTTTGCAAACTGTTTCTGTAAAGTACCTGACCTGCCCTTTTTAAAGCCAGTGCAAATTCAGAAAGCTTTGGAATGCCAGAAAGTTGTAGCCTTTGCCTTTGGCTTAACATAACCACACTTGCACTGAAAACAGCAATTCAACAGGCACTAACTTCATGTCTTGATCTTCTGGCATTACAAGCTCCCATTCATATTTCAGCCTAAGCACTCCAGAAGGACCTGGGAGAGGTACTTTCAGTATTTTTGTACTAAAAAACCCGAAACAACTCTGATGCTATACTAAGGCAAATTAAGCTAAACTTACACGTTTGGATGACACCATCCATGCAGAACAACCAGAGGAAATTACTTCCATTCCTGCTTACTTCAGCACTCACCTGGCTGAATAAAATTTGGGACAGGCAGTTATCCTGTCATGCTGTTTCTGGCACAATGCCTACACAGCTTTCAGTGCATTTTTGCAGTACAATTTGCATCTGCTGAAACATGCTGAACGACCATTCCTGCTTTTAACCAACCAATGGGCACAAGGGTCATTTCTTCCCTTTCTGCAGCAAGGAGCCTTTCCCAAAGAAAAATTATAAACAGTAACCATATAATTCAGCTCTCTTAAAGCAGATGTGAGTGACTGACTCAGAAGCAAGTAACTACATGCACTGCTAATGGCAAATCTGAGGCTGCTGTAACCCCATGGAAAATAGCCATAGCATTACTGTGGAGTTTTTTTATTAAAAAGACCTTGCAAATGATAGGGGTTCCTGCAGAGACTGCATTGAGGGAAGTGCTCACAGCTCTCACTTTTAGTCCCGTGTGTCTAAATGTTCAATTTCTTCCCCTTGTTGGGTTGATATTCCTATCAACATTCTTAAATTTTAGATCACTGAGAGGAACTCAGCAACACAATTCTGAATATACATGATGATTTTGTTCTCTCTTTGCCTTTCAGTACTATACTTGAGTATCAGGGGCATTGTAATTTCTTGAAAATGAGCTGAAGTATGCTGCACAAGAATAAAATACAGTCAAGACCGGTGCTGCACAGTTGCCCAGTACATCTGCATCACAGGATACTCTCTCTGGCCCCATTCTTCTGCTACAGTGGCAAAGCACTCACACTACATCTGCCCCACATAATCGGAGACAGAGGGACTAAGAATTTGTTCTTTCTGACTTGCAACCTTTCTTATATTCCTGCAAGATACAGATGTGTCAACATGAAAATGTATGTCTCTGCAGGGATCTACCAGTCAAAAAACAAAACAAGAAGTCATACAACTCTATTTTCTCATTTTAAAAGGAGAATGAAGAAAATGCGAATAACTTTCTCAGAGCTGTGGTTTTTTGACTCTTACCAAGAAGACAGATATGGCATCAGCAAAGTCATCTAAAGTACAGTTCTCAAATGAGCTTTAGAAAGAGCAGTTCTCCTGGACCTGCTTGTAGAGCACTTAACACTGCATTATCAGTCCCCACTGCAAAGTCAAAATCTATCAGGTGCAAGTGGGACTCTGCATCCAGCTCCAGCTGGGCCCTTGGAGTTCCCACTGAAAATACCTTTGACATTATACACACACACACCCCATGGCTGTGACAGCAATTTGTCACACTTTACAGTGATCTCCATTTCTGGTGATTTGTTTTGACGTTTTCTCTGCCTTAGCACATAAGCCTTTCTGAAGCATTCTGCATCCAAACACCTCTAAAAGGCATCTGCAGTTAAAATTACAGGAAATAAAATGGAAGACTAAAGTAACTCAGACCAAAGAATGAATGGCAGTGGCACAGAAGATGACTCTTTCACTACCTCAAAACAAAACCAATCCTTTATCAAGTAGGTATGTATAATAAAGACAGATTTTTTGGGCTGTTTTCTCTTCCCATGAAGCACAGACATGGAGTAAACAAACAGCTTCATAGGCAGATTGGATCTGCAGAGATGAAAGCCGGCATATTCTCTTTATTTATTATCTCCTTCTGTCCTCCCTTCCACCTCCCTCCCCTGAAACTGGAGACAATAGGAGGGCACTTCTGTAATCTGTGAATGAGTTCTTAAGAAATTTATATATTTTGCAGTAAAAGCAAGAGCAGAATGTACGTCCCTCTTCAAAGCTTACTAGAAGTAACAAAAGTGAAGCTTGATCTATACAGGTCCCTAGAAAAGCCGTATGTTTGTCAGAAATAGGCAGCATGATTAGCATCTGTCATGTGCACTCTTTTTTCACCCTTCCCTGTGGACCAGCTCACACAAGGAGAATTCTACTTTGCTTTCTGATCTCTTGCTCTGCTTTTTGGTTTTAGGTACATGTTGATGAATACTTTATACTTTGCACACTGATAAGCAAAAAGCTCATAATGGTGTTTAGTCTTGCTAGGAGATGAAGCTACAGCCCTTGGTGGGACCACATCACATGGAGAAGTGGCGAGAGGCGCTCTTAAGAGCCTGTGCTGTACACAGATACTCTCCAGCTTCCTGGAGTACATAGCTACCATCTCAGGCACAGCTTCATGTAGTATGATGCATATCTGAAGTCCAGCTAAGATCAGAGTGCTGTCTTCTAGGCTGGAAAGAAAACTAACCACCTGGAGAGTGGGAAGGGATCCCTCTTTGTGCAACTCCTTTTGTGCTTGTGCCTCTAGGATGGCTTTGAACTTCTTGTGTTCCTACTCAGCCTGCAGTACTGTGCACCCTTCAGGGCTGAAAAGTCCTTCCACGCCAAGGACTCCTAATTTATAACAAGGATATTTGGTAATATCATACAACATCTTTATACCATCTGTTGCCAAGACCTTTCAAAAGGTCTACAATCTGTGACCTTCACACTCATTCACATCCTACATTTCCTTCCAAAACTGCCCAGTTTCCTTTTGCTTTTTCTACTTCACTCTATTTTCTTTCTCTTAGATGTGTGTTCTTATGTATTTCTTTCTCCATTTAGTCCTGAAAGTTTTTAAAATTCAGTTTGCTTTGCACAGGAGACTGAGACAAAAGCACAGAACCCCAGTGTGGTACTTGCTGTGTGACTTGGAGAAGTCTCAGCTCCAGATGCCAGGGCAAGATCTCCTGATCTACCACTTTGGAGGCTGCTAAACTTTGAATAAACATGGTAATCTTGCAACTAGCTGCTGAATTAAACCATAATTGTGATATAATAGGATATAAATACTTACAGAACAGAAAATTGGAAATACAAATATGAACTTTGGAAATGAAGTCACTGAGCCTACTCAGTAGGCACCTATCCTTTCCTACTGACAAAATCTATACGCTCATCAGAGTGGATCGTGGCTAATTATTAGATTGCTTAGAAACACGGACAAATGCCAATAGGTCTAAGAAGAATAGCCAAATAGTGTATTAAATGTATTGTTATTTTCTATTTAAACTTAAGATTGTTCCCCACATCCCACATGAGCATACACATATGCTATTATTGCTGTTAATAATAGTAGTATATTCTGTCCTAGTTGTTTTTTGTGATTAAAACGTACAGCAATACCAACTACACCGATCTGTATCCTTTTCCTTCACACTTTGAGCACCCTGAAAATCTTTTTAATTGAAATTCATACAACATGGAACTCTCCAAAATATAGTAAAATATCTGAGTTTATGTCAGTGATCAGGATTTTAGCTCGCATCATTCCACATTGGTTTCTATCAGCTTGTATCAGGAAGAGTATGCAATAGTCAAGACATCCAAAATTTATCTTCCAATCGGTTTCTGAAGCATTCTTAGTGGGCATGCCATTTCAACTTACCTGCTGCACCTCTTTTTTATGAATTTATTTTATTTTTATTTATTTGCAATTATGACACCTACTGTCGGCAATTCTTTTTGCCATTTTATTGGTTGACAACGTGCCAAGGATGACTGTGGTCCACTGGTAATGTTGTTAGACTGAAGCTGACCCTCCCTTCCTCAAGTACTGTAGAGAAACCATTAGCCTCCAAGGCCCAACTTACAGCACAGGGCTTTCTGCAGTCTCCGGATTTTGATGGCTGTACGGTAGGCGGAGAAGCGCACGTTGTTCAAGTCAGCTGAAACAGCAGAACAGAAATGTGAGCAGCCCTAAAAATACAGCCCATAACTTTCCTTTACATATAAATCTTCACATTTTGTAAGAAGTCTGATATCCTTTCTCTTCTCTGCAATGAATTAATAGGATATATCAGAAGAAATTAAAAAAACTGACAAGCTGGGACCTCAGTCCAATCCACCTTCAGGGAAAGCCTCCTGACTCTGACAGTTTAGTACCTTGAGATATTAGCCCTCAGAAATGCTGACACTAACTTGGCACATATAATACATATAGCACAGTTTTACATACATATTATGCACTGGCACATAGTTTCCAGACAATTATTCAAATACAGTAAGTTTCTAAATAATTTACCACTCCATCAGTTAACATACAGGACACAGAGGGCAGCAAATGTCACAGTAACTTAAAAAATGGCTTAAGGTATAATTTATATGCCATGACTTTATAAACTGTGCTTTAAAAGGGACAGTCAGATAGCTGTAAACTCTGTTTTAGAAACTGATTGGCACAGTAACATTTTTTCCTCACTTAACAGTATTTTTACCTTTCCTCTCCTTGGAATGGGAGATTTCACAGAAAATACTGATGTTATCAGGGCATGTTGAAATAGTTCTACCACAATGCAGTTCAGCTTTTACTGAAATGTATGGCCTCTAATTTATTACCAAAACTATTACCTTGCAGACCAACACCCTGGTTTAAACATGCACAGAGTCTGTATCATTGGACAATTTCTGGTGAAGTTAAAAGAAAAAAAAAACCACAAGGTACTGCATTAAAGCACACACTCAGAATATGTGGTTCAGAAGTAATATTGCCAAAAGATAATACACTACATGACCACAGCAGTAGGTTTTGGGAAAAGTGTGTCCCATCACAAAGTGGGAAATGCTGTTATATTCAGTTCAAGGAAACTCAAACATGGGCAGTGTACAAATGCAGCTTTTACTCATGGAATAAAAATCACATAATGTTTTAATGAATGCACTCACCTAAGGACTGGAAGAGATCAGTCATTTTAGGATGATCCCAACAAGTCGTCTGTGTCTCATGACTACAAAGGAACAAAGTAATTAAAGTTTTAGGAAACACACATACGCACTTCCAAAGAATAAAACCTCAAAGATGCTCTGATTTTCTGCATTTAAGTGACAAGAAGTTCCTCAGATCTAATTAAAATGTATGATCTCTATCACCCAGCTCCTTGATTTTATAATCACAAAGTTAATCAGACAATAGCCCACCCATATTTAACAGTATTTACTTTTGATTCTAACTGTGACAGTAAGAGCTGGGCTCTGACCCTGCAGCAAAGAGGCACACTAATAAAGTAAAATGCAAAATTTCCTGATGCTGCACAACAATAAATATAGTTGTAAAATCAATTTTAAGAGTACTGATATTTTATTTCAATCTTCATTGCATATCTGAGCACATGTATCAGAACACAGACAATGATTTTAAGCTTTACCTGTAACATTTATGTACCATGTAACATGATCATTTAGGTTGGAAAGGACCTTTAAGATCATGGAGTCCAATGGGAAGCCTGATCACCATTCCCACAACCAATCAATATATATCTTCATTTAGGGGGCATGCTCTACACTACTGTTCACAGAGCAGAGATTCAATAGGCAGCATCCCTTAACCTACTGTTTAGTGCTGCTGTTTCAGTTCATCACGGTTTCAAGTATGCAGCCATAGGGGTCAAAACATGTATTATGTAAGGTCCACTGAAATCTCCCATTCCCTTCTACAAGCCACACTTTACTTGTATTTATCAATATTAACTGCTGGAATGATAGCACATTCTTGTCTCACAAAGTATTTACATTAGATTTGCAAGATAATTAATCAGAGAAGTCGTGTTAAGAAGGATCATAGCATTCCCTTTAAAAGTTAATGAAAATAAAATTACACTATGTTAGCAAATTTGACAGTAATGATCACAGAATACTACATATTTCACCTTTGTTGCTATTTAAAAATTGTTAATGTATGCATTTTTTTCTACATAGAGGGATACTTGGTTATAAATAATCACTTTAAATGCCACTTTGGCATTAAATGTAGTGAACTGTATCATCATTTGCTATATATAAATGGCTGTACCTCAGTGAGTGCACAGTAATTTATCAATATTTATTTTTTATTTGAGAAACCAACCAAGAATGAACCCTTTTATGCTAGGTGGTACAAAGAGAAATTAACAGAAGGTCCTTGCTACAAAGAACTACAGAGACAGTATGTATGTACCATAAGGGAAGGCAAGTTCCTAACAAAGTGCTAGGATTTTCCATAGGACCCTTCCATGCATTAGCCTCCAACATACACCAGTGGAAAGTGCATGAAATGGGTGTCTGTACATGGGATATGATCCTCATTTTTCAGTCCATACACCAGGATAACTTTTCCAGATTTGAGTCTAGGTATTCAGAGACAGCTTCTCCCTATCACCATGCTTCACACTCTGCCATGGATCTCATTTGTCTATCTGGCACCATCACAACTTTGTGAGGCATTTTGCATGGAAGTTCATAGACAAAATATGTACTTCCTATTAATACAGTACGTACAAATCTTCTTTTCCCTCTTTGAGATTACTCACTATTAGGTGACTAAAAGGAAGGAGAAGCCCTGCACATGACTACATTTAATCAAGAGAGAGTTATACAATAATCAAAACAACTTCTATCAGACCTTGATTGACTCAAAAATACTACTATAGTAAACTCTCCTCAAGAAGAAAACACTAAAATACATATTTATATCTGAATACATTTTCCTGCATAGAAGCTTTTATACGATTTCATTTTGATATCATTATCACATGAATTGCATTCATGTTTCAAATTTCCAATAAGGTGGACAAGGCTCTGGTAATGCTGAACTCCGAAGCTAATGCACACCAGTAAATCAGCGGGTTTGCACTTGTTAGAAAGACACTTCTAAAACAGCACTATGGTTATCTTTGCCTAGAAAAGAAATTTCAAAAACAAGTAGCTTGGCAATCATTTTCCTGGAAAAGGCATACCAATAAATCATCATGAAGCCAGCAACGAGAAAGAATATATCTAGATTTTATGCTTTGTCATGGCAAAGGCAAGTGACTGTCCAGTATTCTCACCCTGGTATCAAAAGACTACAGTATATTAGAAAGAAGAAAATACAGCTTCAGTAAATAATGAAGTGAACAGGAACAGAAAATACAATATAATGGTTCATACTGCTCAATTTATTAAATAACCACAAAACTACTCCCAAAGCTGCCAAATATCTTCACTATCATGTTAAGCATGATGCCATAAATATCATGTTACCCATTTAGAACTGTTGACTAAACCCATTGCAACTGCCCACAGAAATGGATACAGTATGTGACCAGTTTAATAAGGCTTGTTTTGAGGACATTGCTTTAACTCAAATTCCCTAAGAAGCCCCCTCCAAAAGTCAAGCCCCAAAACAAAACAAAAAAACCCAAAACAACTGGTGATTTTACTGTCAATGTCATAAGTGAAAAGGATTTCTTAGGATACTCTGAGAAAAATAAAGCCTTAACTAAAACACCTTCCAACTTTTATGTTAAATGTAAGGGTAGGTGGCAGTACTGTGACGGAAGCTGTAAATATATGTATACACAGAAATACATTTCCCTCTATTTTAAATGCTGAAATATCAATGTAAACATTGCATGTAAACTACATGCAACTTAGCTGAGTCAAATCCTGTTTACTGGCGTAGAAACTGTGGTATCAAAACTAGCTGTGATTATAGAGACTTTGTTGAATTGTGGCCATATTTCCCAGTTCCCTATCTTCTGGCACTAAAAACATGGTCCCATGAACAAATGTATTTCTCACTAGTGGGATTGTGTAAGGATATTCCTGAGAACTGCAGCAGAAGTGCAAAGGTTATTTACCTAGGTCCAGAGACCCTTTCTCTTTTCCTTTCCTTTTTAATTGTTAAAAAAGTAGAAGAAAAAATAGTTAAATACTTGGATAAATCCTTGCCTTTTTTTATTCCCCCTCTGGAAATACACTCCATTACACATTTGCAGTACTTAATTAGGATGTGGGTACAGTTAATTGCAATTTAGATTCCACTTTCTAAGTAATTTATAAACCCATATGCAATGAATAAGAACTGATTTTACTAATCAAACTTTATCCCTTAAATCAAGTTTCCCAGAATTAAGAAAAAACAACAGTTTCATTATTGAAATTGTATACTTTAAGTACAAAGTTTCAGTGCAGCTTTATCTGAAATACTAAAATCACTTGAATAGTGACAACATGCCTTACAAAAATAATAGGCCTTTTCTGTTTTGTGTTTACTTCACATGAAGCAGAAAAAGTGAGTAAGATATCAAAAACCTCTGTATCCTTCACTGTAATCTTGTTTCTCCATTTAATGCAGTAAATACCTGAACAGCTGAATTTTCTCTTTACAGGAAAACAACATGAAATTTAAGCCTAATAAAATAATGACCATAAAGTATTTTATGTTTCTATTTTATTTGCAACAGAAATACATTTGTGCCAGACTGCACAAAGACCAATGGGCTTTTAAAACTTATCACTCAGGTTCTTTCCATGCCACACAAAATTTGTGAGAAAGAAGGTCAAGTGAACATCATCTGGTGAAACTCAGAAAAGACCTTGACGTCAATACAATCTGACAGCTGCTAAGTGACTACAGAGGGTGAACAGGACTGTGCCAGCCTAATCTCAAAACACCTAGCAAGAAACCTTTGGTAACAACCAAGCAATTCCATACAAGGATCCAGCAGAGAAGGGGATTGGGCTGAGTGAATGAATCACCAGCTCAACAGTCTGTTCAGGTCGAGGCAGGCAGCAGCTTCACTGTCATGGGAAGTGCTGCTGCCACCACCAAACAGATTCCACAGACAGGTTTCATTTAAGCACAAAAGCCAGATTAATCCTGACAGAGTGGTGGAAAAAACATGTGACTGTACATTTAATTGAAACTATAAAAAAATTCCTTCTCACTGAACTTCTAAAAAGATTCAGAACAAGCATTTAATCAAAAGTAGACAAACCTGCAGTCTTTCCTCTCTGTTACAAGTACCATGGCCCTTCTGTCCCAGGTCACAGTGATGACTGTGCCAAGGAGCACCTTCTCTTGCAAGTATCCTGCTAATGTCAAGAACTACTTGTAGAGTGAGGTGATACTAACTTTAATTGAAGGTGAACAACAATGGGGCACATTATTCATCTTGCTTCTAGATGGCACAAAAAAAAAAAAAAAAAAAAAAAAAAAAAAAAAAAAAAAGAATTTTTCAAGGTGTACAGGAGCCCAGGTTACAAGATTACCTTCTCTTCAGTGGGCGGTGAAAGGAGGGATTTCTGCTGTTACAGAGGTGAGCTGGTCTACAGGGCAGTAGCACAAGTGGTATGAACATATTACATCTTTCCTCATGGTTTAGTTAGGGAAGAATTAAAAGCATTTCCCCGGGAAGCATTTTTTTTGTTATTATCAAAACAATGAATTATTCAGAGAAAGAGTCTTCTAAATCTCTTCTGCCAAACTTATGGACCCAATATAAGCCAAGCAGCACAACATGCATCCATGAACATATTGCTTGACAAAGCAGTGTAATTTAAAAATTACACCCCCCACCTGAAGTGCTCTAAACCTTACATGACAAACATTTGCCCTTACAATCTGTTTCTTATCCATTAGCTGCCAGCTTTCCAATTATAATTGATAAAGATAATCCATTTTAAAAACACTTCCTGATAGTAAATAAAAAGCTGACAAACAGTTAGTATGCAATTTAATTTACGTTCTCTATAAATAACAGTGCTGTTGAAATTAATGAATGACATTCTACATCTCCAGGTGTTTCAAGATGACCACGGAGTTGTGAAAAAAATCCATTTGTTCTTTTTCAGCTTTTTTGTAGAAGAAAGAAAACTAGAGACAGGTTTGTAGGCCTTTTTTAATCATTTCTTATCATGGACAAGGCCTGTGTTGACAATCACTGCCAAACACCACAAGAAACAGCACTCTGGCATGATGTTAAGTATCCTTCTGTTCCTGTAGTCATTTGCACAAAACATTACATTAAATCAGAATCTTTACTGATCACTAATGAATCAACAGCGCTCAGAAATCTGACTTTGCTACCCTTGTCCAATTTCAAATGGCATAACACCCCCACTTTATGTCACAGTGTTTTATCTAGATACTGTGTATTTTCTTTTTCTTTTTTAAGCCCATTAGAAAATACTGTTTTGTGGTGAAGAGAGTTGGCATAATGCATCACAAGAGTACTACACCTCAGAGGCTGGTAGAACAATTTATATGCAGGTATTTTGAAATCACCCCAGAGAAATGTGCTATTGCATTTCTTTAATTGAAAACGAAGACTAGCACAGGAAGCGGTAATTGAAGAAACTCTCAAACTCTCAAACCTGTATTACCTCCTTCTGCAAATTAGATTTTGTTTTCCCTTCAAAGCAAAACACTTAAAACTTCTAAGAATGAGATTATGGATATAACTAGAAAAAGAAAAACTAATTTTTTCCCCGTTCCATTAGTTCTCCCCCTCCTCCCCATACAGGCATAAACCAAACATCAGGAAACACTTTCTGAAGAGTCCTAAAAAATGGAGAAGTGGAAAACATTTTATTCCTGTCCCCTATAAAGCTCAGCACGATATAGAAGGTGATAAAATGGGATTTCTAAGATGCTGGTGATGCCAGTCATTTTGCAGGATAACAGAAAAGTAACCAGGGCAACTATGGAGCTTGATATCAATCAATTTAATGGTTGCAACAAGAAATTGTTCTCCCTTTGTAATGTCCTGCATGAGATTAAACTCACTGCGACCTCTTCTGTATTACCCTTTTGTTTCTTCTGCACAGTACAAGTATCTAATAATTTATAGCATTGAAAGATACGTGGCCAAAGAACACTTAAATTATAGTTAAAAGGAAAACAGTGAGAAATGCTAGGCTAATTATTCTTGCTGCATATTCATCATGCTTCCCTCATGGATGTTTAATGATCACAGTGTTTCATTTATTATTCTGTTTCTCTTTAGAATATTTTTATTGAAAGGCTATGTAATATAGGCATTATATCTTCATTTACTGTTACGGAGGCCAAGGATGTCTTATTTATATGATTCAAGTAGTTATAAATGAACAACAAGGGAAAAATTTCCCTACTAAATCTCAAACCTTTACAAACCAATCTATGAAACTCACATTCAATGGCAAGTTTGCCAAACCTTTTGTCCAAACTTCACACTTTTATTACCTAAAGTGCATTGGTAAATACTGTGCCTTCTGTGTTGTATTCTCCTCCATATGTTTACTAGTTCAATTTAAAAAGTATGGAAGACTATGCCTTTTTTTTTCTCAGCAGCACCAAGATTTTACAGATTAAGGTTTTCATTGAATTTTACTGTGACAGAAAAGACAGACTACAGAAATACAAAATATTCCACCAATTGGCATCAAGAAAAAGAAATGGGAGACAAAAAGGGTTAAATAAAAACACATCAACAGAGGCAGCAACATTTCACAAATCTGACTTACATATTAAGAAAATTCAAGAGAAGAAAAGTGACTGGCTAAATCATGTGTACAAATAAGTTCAGTTCAAACAAATATTCACCATAGCCCAGGAGACACACACCTTGATAAACCTGGGCCAGATGAATTATAAATCCTTCTTCCAGCTAAGCAGCATAGTTGATCCTTTCCAAAATGCCCCAAACCAGACTGCCACTATCTGAACTTGTAGGGCAGAGGAAGTTGTACACTAGCTTTTTGATTTTTCACATGCTTCATTATCTGATTAAATACCACCCCAGAAAGGGCAGATGTGCCAACTGTTAGCAAATGGGGTGGGGAGAACAAACTGGACTCCAAAGTCACCACCTGCCACTGAGACACTTCTCTCTACTCATGTAAATGCAAGCTACCTCTGGTGTCAGGAACCAGAGGAAGTGCTTCTTATCTGAAAATACAGACATCTTGCATCATTTTGACATTCTCCTTACAGATTAATTGCTACCCAGAGTACTTCCCCCTGCCTTCTAAGGTGTAGTTCCCTTACTTTTCTTAAACTACATTCTGTGTGCAATAAATGTGCAGTTTGTTCTTTTTTTTCCCAAATATTCATCTTAACAGAGGTACAACTATATCATCATCTGCAACTATGCCACTTTCTGAATGTTTTACATTTGTCATTCAAGAGCACTCACAAAAAGCTATCAAAATGAAGTAAAGGTACAAATTTATGGCTGTTTAAAAAAGTGTTCTGATTCAGAATTTAAGTAACCTGATTTCAATTAGCATTTATTTCCCTTTCAAAATTAATTTTTAAACCTTCCCATTTTTCAGCTACCAATCATTGGATCGTACTGTTATTATCCTTGTTCTGCTATACCATCAAATGAATAATTGGTATCTTAAACCTTCACTCTGAACACAGAAGTCTTCCTATAAATACAGCTAGTTGCTCCAAATGATAGTTTTTGAGACTTGTTGCAACTGTTCCTTCTACTCATGCTGTGCTTTACATCAAAGGCAACTCATTGATAGAGGTTAGTATAATTAAAAAAGAAAACAAAAATTCAGCCACTTTCTCCCTCTTTCCCAGCTTTTCTTTTTATACAAACAACCACCATTAAATCCTATTGACTGTTCTCTTGAATTGTCTGACTCATGTAATCACTCCAAACAAATAAGTTTTTCGTGTCAGTATTTTCTCTCCTCTTTAAACTGTGTCTGAAATTAAGTAACAGACAAAGATTTAAAAGGATATTAAAAGCCAAGAGTACTCTCCAGCCTGATCATAAAGCAAATCAAGTTCAGAATCAGCTATTTTCTGCTTTATCTTCCACAACTCTCTGATTTATCTAGATGCTGCTGAAAACAATGAAGTTTAGATCAGTAAGAAATAAAAAATGTAGGAAACTGCCAAGGTCAGTCTGCTTTCCAGACAGTGAAGCTACTGAAATCCTTGAGCTTTTTAAAATAAATAAATAAATCCTACCAGTTACACGTACCATCATTCTCTTTCAAGACACAAGAATAAAGACATTGCTTCAGCAGCATATATCATGCTGAAAGTAGGGGAAGATTACTAGTAAAGTCTTACTTGAGATGCAGTAGTTAATTCTGTTGACTTCATTAAAGCCATCCTGAAAATAAAGCAGTGGTCTCTGCTACTATAAAGACCTCAACTCTCTGAGAACTCACCCTGCACTTCTGCCCCCCTATCAAACTTTCTGTGCAAGACCATTAAAAACAATTTCTGAGAGATGCTGGGGTTTGTTTCTCACCCCCAAGTGGCTTCATTTCGCAGTCTAGCTCTAGGGTTGCAACACACTGCTATGGGAGCAAGGCCACTGTACCAGGGGATACTTTGCCAACAGCTGGTGTCCTTCAAGGATCGCACCTAGTGCACATACTGGAAAGACTTTCTTCTGAATTAGCAATAAAAAAGAAAAGATCTCTTGAAAACTGAACTTTGGCTGAGACTGGAAAGACTTTCTTCTGAATTAGCGATAAAAAAGAAAAGATCTCTTGAAAACTGAACTTTGGCTGAGGCAGGTTAAGAGAAATGCTCAGAAACTCAGAAGAATGTATAAGATAAGAAAAAAAAAAAAGATATGCATATGAAATATTCAAGTTTAAAATCTTTGCCTTGCTCAGCACAGACCAGAAGGTTTATCTTTGTTCCATCTGTTCCTATCTCTGTTCCCCAACTCTGAATGTACTGGCGACCTCCACAGAACCCTCTGAGGCCAACTCATGCCCCAAATCCAGCTATTGACTCTGGTAAGGTAAAACAGGAACATGAATCTTTAATACCCACTAAGGACATGCCTACAAGAAAAAATTACTGGTTTACAGTAGTTTTCCTCCTGCTTTCTGTAGTTTGCTACTTTAGCATTTTCCTTGAATTACTGCTGCAGGTGTGATCATTTCAACAGCACTTCTGCCCGAGTCCGGGCAGTGAGTGTGCACATCCAACTTCTGCCCTCTCCTCTTCCACTCGGGAGGGAGTCAGGAACCTCTTCTCCCACGTGTCACAGTTTTTCTTACCTCTTGCAAAATTTTTGAGCAGAAGCAGAAATGCTTTAATAGAGAATTCAAGGATGTTCCTAGCAGGATTTTGCTTTCTCTGGTTACCTACTCAGACCCTTTAAAGAAATTCATCTTCATGTGACAGTTTAAAAACAACTGTCACATCTCAGGAATGACAACAGGTTTGATCAACAGATTGTTAGCTGCTTTTCAAAGCTCTCAAGTACTCTTAAGTTGTTTAAAGCACAAAATGTATCTCTCAGACTTATGAGTAATATGCAATAGTAAAAAATCCTCACTTATGTTCTTTCAGAACAAACTTTCTTCAGGTCCAATTCATAGTCATCCTAAAGGCTTAAAAACCATGTTCTTTTCCCAAACCCAAACTGGTAACATTTTAACACAGATTTCCTTCAGTCTAAAATGAGCTACTCCAGGTCCCACTAACTATACACTACACCTTCTTAAAGTTTCGTTTTCCTCTGGCAAAGACCTATCCTCCTCTCAAAGGATAGGCCTATCCTTCTCTCTCTTTGACATTAAATGTACTGGCAAACAAAATAAACACTGGTAGAATAAGGAATGCAAAGTTAAGGATCGGTCTGAGTAGAACACATCAAGACCTCCACACCTCGATAACTTAAGTATTCCTTACTCTTTTCAAATTAAGTATCTTCAACCATCCCTCTTGGTAATCAAGGTATTTGTACAATTTTTGTAAATATTTATATCAATGTAAAATTTACGTTAGTATCAAGCATTATAAAAAACTTCCATGAGGTAAAGAAGATGACAGAAGGACAGTCAGGATGTCTCTGTTTCCAAAGGAATTTTGCACAAAATGATGAATGGGGTCAATAGACAATAGAACAGTTGCCGCTGTTCTGCTATGGATCATAAACTTTATAATTTTTAATACATTATTTTTTCAGTTTTTCCCCCTACACTTTATACTCTGCATGAGCCACACACGAGAACACGTCCAGTTTGAACACCGCTAATGTAGTACACTGGTGTGCCTCTGCTGTTTCTTACCTGAGTGAGGTTTTTAATTAGGGTTTGTCATTGACTTATTTTTACATATTTCTAAATTTTACAGCATGCAAAGCAATAAGCATGACTTTATAGTATAGGCAGCATAACACCACATAGAGAAACTCTTTATAGCATTCCTAGCAAGTACTTAGTACCTTATGTTTTTCTGCCAGGTTATGGTGATAGGAACCTCTGTTATGCTTAAGAAAAAAAGAATTAAGGCAAACTTACTTGATATAATAGGGCACTTTGTTATGTGAAACAGATCTCTGCCATGGAAACTGTACCGAGGCTGAGGAAATAAAGAGAAGTTAGTTATTAGAAAGCACCTGTCATACAAAAAAATCTAACTATCTTGTATTTATTTTACAATTAACATGGTTATAATAAATTAAATGGAAACAATTAAAATTTTCCAGACTACTTTCAGTAATTAGAAAAGCAGCAGAAGAAAATTATGGCAATCTATCAGGATGATTACAGGCATCTATCTGATGCCATACTGGAAATAAATGTGGTGATTCTAACTTTGAAGAAGGATAATAAATTCTGAGCAAGCAAGCTACCCATTCAGGGAAACTGCAGACACTTGTTTTCCTACTTCTATAGGAGTATTATTAGTTTATGCTTTTAAAATAAATTATTCCACTACTATAAACAATGCTCTGCAACAGCACAAAAAGAAATACAAACCTTATTTGTATTAGTTACAAACTTTAGTTCCTATTTGCAACTCAAATTAATATTGATTAACGCTGCATGGCCAAGAAAAAAAACAACGCATTAAAGCCCATCTCTGCACTCCTTGCTAAAGAACTGTAATCTTTGCAGAAATTACACAAATCAGATATCATCCACAATATCCGGAAGCCTTCTGCACACTGAGTTAAAAAGGACATGAAGTCATATATGACACTACAACTCTGCTTATCTAAAGATCCCAGGGGATTAAAAAGTAAAAAGCGTTGGGGCCAACAGGACAGTTGGTGTCTAAATTAAAAGCAGCTATTTACTAAAAAACAGAGGTACACATATCAGAAATTACCAAACCAATGCCTGTGTAATCAGGGTTTTATCATGGAAAAGCTCCTTGCACTACATTCACTGTAGAATCAGAGACTGAAAGAACAGTTAGGAATAAACAACTGTCACAATGAGATTAATACACATTGCACACATACATCAGTGCTTCCAACACAGAGTGCCTCCTCTCAGGTGCTAACGCCCGTTTGGAACCTTGGGACAATGAGACACAGCTTTGATCTCCACTGCATCTCAAGTAATTAAACTCTCAATTAATGTAATTTTCTGCAAGTGTGGCCCACTTTAGGACTCATTCCTCTTCAGAAAAAAAGAAATCTATTTGAAAGTAACTCTCTCCTCCTCTTGCCTTAGGACCTCTCAAGACTGCAGTGAAGCCTTACAAGCTGTGTAAGCCCCTTAGGCTGCTGCAGCTACAGCCAGAGGTAGGTCTTGCCCTGCTATCAGCTGGCCGTTCCCCAGACAGTTTCATGGCTGTGACCTCTTCCAAAACCACACAAAATTCCAAGGTTTATAATTTAAGAAATATTCATGTACTGAAAGACAGATTAACTGGGAAGAAAATTTGGGAAATTACAGGAATAAGGTAAACCACATTCTTTACTGGAAGGAAATAGAGAAAATTCCATCTTTATTTAAAGAAGAAGACAACATTTGTAATAAAGAGGTAGGTAAAGAAAAAAAGCATAGTAAAGGCTCAATGCTCAAATAGACATAGTTAGCTAAAAAATAATCCTTAAAACTTTGTAAATCTGGGAAAAGTCAGATTAAGTGGCCATCAGCTTTAAGAGTTTCATTCTCTAGTGTTGCAATCTGGCACCGAAGGTGGCTCCTCTACTACTACACTATGTTGGCTAAGTAAGAATTTGTTTAACTACAATTCACGTGCTATGACAGATATAAATAATCTGCATGGCCATAAATATGAACTAAATTATGTAATCAATAAATTACTAATTATTATGGAACAAGTCATATTGTATTTACTTAGTAACAACCTTTGTAAAACATTGTCAGCTCTCTGCTGTATGAAAATCTGGAAAATGAGATTACTATTCTTTTTTAAAAATCACTGATGAAAACTGAACATAGTAGTTATCAATTTGGCATTTACCAGCAGGCCTGCAGGTATTAGTATGGCTGAGAGATGCTTTGAGCAGGCCACTGGAGACACAAGCTGCTTGTTAGGGAACATGTGGAGTCAGTGTGCTGTGGCTGTTCATGTATTTGTCTTAGAAAGCATAAAAGAAACACAATAGAGAGGAGTGGATTGTCAGCCTTGGAAAATAAATTAATTACAGAAAAAACAAGTTACTGTTTCTAAAGGCAGGAGACAGCAAAAGCAATCCTTTTGCAAAGAATAATGGATTATAAGGATTCTTCACCTTCATGTGTTTTAGGGAGGTGTAAAATTTACTGATCAGTAACCAACTTGCAAAGTGCTTACCTTTCATCTCTAAAGCACTGAAAAACAAACCAACAAAATTCTGCCTCCCAATGGAGGGAAGGGATAAATACCTCAGCAAAAAGAGGGATCATAAGATTGCAGTGGCCTACTAATACAGCTTTACCTCACACTCGTAACGCAGAAAATTTTACAAAGGGTTAATATATTATTTGGTAGTCTTCAAAAACATTTTGAAGCACTTTCATAGTGATAGTCTGCATGAATCCATGAAATTGGTGTTCTAAGAACTCAAACAGCAGTATCAAATGCTGCACTGTGTATTTTTAGTAGTGAAACAGTAGTGAAACAGTAGTGCAACATAGCCACTGCAGAGATGAAATCACTGGGCTAACAGAGCTGGAACCAGGGTGCTGGATAATCTCATCTAGGCTCCCTTTCCCATGAAAGATTGGACTAGAAGATCTTTTGAATTCAGTCCCTTTCAAACAGGGCTATTCTATCATTCTATGAATGTGATGAACAGGCAGAAACAGGTGTCTTGATAGCAAAAATTCCTGATTAAATTATAACTGCGATCTAGTCAGTTGAAAATGGTGTGGCGGCAAGTTATGTTTCCTTGTTAGGATTTGGAGGAAGAGTAACAGGTAGGTGAGGTAAATTGAAAATAGCTGCTGTCAGATGAGCACAGATAAAAAGTTGTCCTCTAATTCAGAAGTGCATCTTTGGAGACAAAGATTTGCACGAGGCATACATATATGTAAATCAGAGTTTTAGGAGTTTGAGATTGTTTAATTCAGACTTCTACAGTTAGAAGTCATTTATTGCTGCTAAAAAGGTTTGAAAATTTGATTTACAATATGCAGTCCTTCAATCTGTCAGGATAAAGCCTTCAACTTTCCAGATTTAATGATATCTTTATTATTATTATTTTACTTTTGAAGCTACTGTCCCTAACTTACATTTAACAGACATTATATGAAGTTGTAGGTATAAGTTCTTTAACTCGGTCAACCTGAAGCTTTAAAAAAGGTTTGAGTTGTTTATGTTTTTTAAGAAGCTTTAGTTGCAACTGGCATGGGGAAAGAAGTTGTTTTTAACAAAATGGTTTAAATGGATAACTACACATTATTTGTTTTTCCAAAACTGTGTTACTTAGCCATAATTCTTCGTGGTATCTACCAACATGCATCCTGGAAACTTTCCCCTTTTTTACTTTGTATGTAACATGAACTGAATGTCTCCTAAAGCCTGAAGAATATTCCCTAAACACAGCTGAGGAATGCTGATAAGGCACTGCACAGTCTCTGTGGACATAATCCTAGGAATGTTTTAACCAGCAACAAAGCCAGTTCACCACTCAGTCTTGTGAACACAGTGTTTTATTGTGGCATGCTCTAAGTCAGTTCAAGGAAATGATCCAGGTGAAGACAGCCAAAACCAGCCAACCTTTCCTGGCAAGTTTCACATGTGGACTCTTCCACTGATTCTCCCTCAACTAGAGCAAGAGCTAGAGTCTGAGAAAGTTCTTCTACATTGCTTCCTAATCTGTTTTATTTACAGAGACTAGACTGACTACTCTCTCAAACAGCTCATCTGGCATTCTTCAGCAGTGCCAAAGGGAGCACCCTATCTATAGCCTTTTCAACAAATTATTGCATAGGTGTACTGTCCAGGTTACAAGTTTGAGACTACAAGAGCTACAAAACCACTGTGGCAAGAGTATGCCATATTCCTAATGGGGCTTTAAAAAAGAAATAAATCATATACTTTAAAAATTGTTTGCTTGTTCTGTCAATTTAAAAACAGGACAAAGTGGCTGTAGGAATTGCTATTTTGCCTAACAGCTGTAATATTTCATATACACTGCATCTGGTTTAGTGAAAAACTAATTGTCAATTTAAAATAAGAACATGGTTGTCACATAAGAAAAAAATCAAGATTTATTCATTGGCTTAAATATATAAGCTGTTTAGCTATACACTGACATACAGTACTTCAGCATCTCTGGAAAACAGCTGCTCATTTTTATGTTGACTTCTCAACGCATGCGATAATGTGATCTTTATTATAGAAGCTCTCAGTTAAAAACTGAAGACGTGATTGGGTTAAAATTCTGTCTCATTAGCTCTGATGATGGCAGATAGGGTAGAATATCAGGAAAATAACATGGACCTTGATATCACAGCGTATCTGTAACAATTATGTCAAATCTGCTTTTGCCCTCTTAGTATATATGAGATTGTAGGCTTACACCTCTAAAATGTTCATTAAAAAGATGCAAGGATAGCTCTTGGGGAAGTGATGAATGTTTGCTTTTTTCAGCCCTTTACCTGAAGTTCCACAAATGCATGACATGAAGTCTTTCATTAGGAAAAAAAAAATAAATCTAGGCAGCTCTTCCTTTGTGCCATTCCAGCAAGTGTGGAAGCAAAAGGAAATGGAAGAAAGAGTTGACAAAGGATGAAAAGATGTGATCATGAACATGCAAAGATTCTGGAACAGTCACTGGTCAGATATTGCAGCACAGGACAAAGAATAAAGCAACCAGGGCACAACCATCTCAGAAAGATAGTACAGCGGGAAGCACAGTAGTCAAAATGTCAGTGAAGTTACACAGAAGAAACACCCCTACAAAAACAAGGAGGTAGATAATATTATGAAAGAGGAGCTTCCTCAAGCCATAGGGAAACCTGGAGTAAAGATCAGTCAGCGTTTGAGAAAGCCATCACATCTTACATGTGTCTATTAATTCAAGGAACTTACTGGAAAGAAAATGCTGTGATGCAGGTCCAAAATCTCGGTGTGCCTCCTGTAACTGTTTAAGGCGATCCTCTACAGACACCTACACATAAACACACATTCAAAATCTACATTGCAGGCACTTTGCAACACCAAGGTCGTGATAAGAAAATCACGTATTTGCATTCCTTTTAGTGAAATCAATTTGTGTGTCATAGCACTTATTTGGCATCCACATATTTATGGCTACATCTTTTTCTTTCATTTGCTTAATGAGAATCATGTTTGTATCTTGCAGTGCTCTTGTGTGAGAACTGTAGATCAATACCAAAAAACAGTCATTTCTTGGCGACTGTGGCCAACTGCTGAAGTTTCTGACCTCCTCCCAGCCCTTCTGCTGTCCAAATTCCCACAGACAGCAGGTCTCAGTTTGATTGCATTGATCCCACAGCTGCCTTTTCAGCACAGAACCATTTCGGAAGATCCTGCTCCACTGGCTATGATGACACCCCCCAGGTTAATAATTGAAACTGCACTAGCACACCTAGCAGTACTTTGGTTGCTTGGTTAACTAGACTTGAGAGGACACACATAAAGAGCCCCCTCCCAAAAAACACCCCAACAAAACAAGAAAAAACCCCACTAACCACATGATAATAGGAAAGGAAACATCTGATATGACACATTAATAACTTTGCCTCTCAGGAGGCAAATACTACTCATTCAATACTACTGGCAGAAACTGTTGCCTGGGTTTTGAGAATTTATTCCCACCACCCTCACTAGAGATGTGGTAAGCATTTACCACAAAAACAAACACAAAAAAGGAGAAACTTTAAAAACTGATACATAAACTTTTAACTGATGTAAGAGACTTCACTAAATCATTCACTGTGAAACTATGTATGAATTTCAAGTGTAATCAGGCACACTGATATTGCTCATTTCCTGTTATAGCTCTACTAATACTTAAGTCACTGTAAGTGAAATTTCCTACAGAAACTGAACATTCAAAGACAAAATAAAACAGCTTTCACACAAGCTGGAAACAGAACAGAAATATTTACACCGATTTTTGGTGACACAGATTTAGGCAGTAAAATATACTGCTACAAGACATACAAAAAACCATGCAGCAATAGTTCCCACTATTCTCCAGAGTTTAATGCAGTTTCCTGTGTGAATAAGCTGCTGAAATAGATGGAAAGGAAAAGTTTTTGGCCAAGCTACAGAAGGAAAGACAGCTCCTTTAGTTGCATTGGTACCAACAGAATAACACTTTAGTGACGGAAGTAATAAACAAAAGGTAATAATGGATCCTTTAAGAAAACAGAAGAGAGTGAGAAATATCCCTCCCCACACACCTACTGCACACTTTCAGAAGAGTACCTGTAAAAGTTTCCACCGCATATTAAGATCATCCAGTTGACGAGACATCTTTAAAGATGGATAAAGGTCAAGTGGAGACAGCTGGCTGGACAAATCATTCACTGTTTTAACTTTTAAGTTGATGGGAGCAATTTCTTCTCTAAAAGCCTAAAAGGGTAAGAAACATATATTTATGTTCAATCGACGCAGCACAAAAGCCACTGTGAACTCCACGTGGTGTTGACCTGCCTAGTGTGGCAGCTTGTGCTAAAAAACTGCACAAAATCCAGTTCTCGGCAAAGAAAGCTCGCTCACTTCAATATTCTTATTATATCAATCATATCCACCTTTAGGGAAAAACGGTATGAAACTTACACAAATGCCCATAAGCAAATTGCACCCCTAAAACAATTGAGTTGGGGTTTTTTTGTGGTGCCGTATGGTTTTAGAGCTTTTCTTTGCAAAAAGGAAATACACAATGCTATATGAGGAGCTATAGCAGCATAAAACCTGCCAAGTGTTCTTAAGAAAAAATGTGTTCAGTAGCTACAGTTTTCCAGTATTAAGCAGCTCACAAAAATTCAATTAAAAAACTATTATTGAACTAGCAAAGCATAAAGGAATGTATCTTCTAAGGAAAAGGAGTACAGTGTTTTAACTGATTAGAACCAGAGAGTAAAGCTACTACACTGTCTAAAAAGTAAAAGGTTTATTGAATGACATAGAACTAAAAACAGTATTAAGACAAAATTGATGCAAGTTTTAGTTATAGTTAAAAAGACACATCAAATGTTTTTCTTGCTGTGTGCAGTTAAATGTTCAATCCTATACACAGCTTTATTAAACATCACAAAACAAGCCAAAAACAACTGTAAAAAAGTATTTTCTTTGGACAACTCAATTATTTACCTCCCTTCAAAAATTACTAATCAGGCCAAGGAACAGAAGGAACATACTGTCAAGAAAGAAACACTGGGAATCTGGACAGCCAGCAGGTCCCAATTACTTCAGCAGATGCTACATTTTTTTCCACAGCAATGAAAATCAGAGAGACTTTGCTTTAGTCTACTTCACAGAAAAAGCCATTAAGATATGACAAATCACTTCTTAGCATGAGAACAAGGAGCTATTCAGCATTACCACCTTATTTCTTGCTTTAGTATCTATATTAAAATATAAGAGCAGAAGGAAGAGATTCATTACTCTTATCTAATCAACAGCAGCCTGGATATTAACTCAGCTTTGACTGCCTTTGTTTTAAAGATTTCAGTTCCATTAACCTTGAAAGAACCAACATATTTTGGAGAATGAGGATGCTTATGTTGCTATGTGTGAAATAATGTAGCCCTGTGAGTCCACAGACTACATATACATAGAGAGAATATCCACAAAAAGCTGGTTCCAGCCTATGGTCTTTCATTCTTCTAACACCAGTACCCCATGCTGAAGACATGGATTATCAGGTACACAACCCCAGGGTCTTCTAATGCTTTGCCATATTCATTCTTAAGCTTAAACACTGAAAATCTGTGTTTGTGAAACAGAAGCTTATTACTAAGTGCTGAATTTTCCCCAAACAGTGATCTCCTCTACCTACATGGGCATACCCACACATTCTGGAATCCATGATATTCACTGCACTGTACTGTTTCCAGTCAGCCTTTCTGGACAACGTTAATTATCAGAGGATATTCCCTCTTTGGGGAGCTCTGCATTACTAGGTTCCTAGTCAATCCACGAAGCAGGGGATGACTACTGCCCATCATGAGCAGCCATGCCTCGGGATGCTGAGCCCTGCATGGGTGGCCTGGAACCCAGGCAGCAAGAACTGGTTTGCCCACAAGAACTTTGTGGGGAAGTAGGTGTTCTTCAGTTTGAAATAATCCTGTTGAGAAGCCAGGCTAAAGTAAAAGCAAACACAAATACTCACTCATACAAACAAAAATAAACATCAGATGTGTAAAGTTTGTGAGAGTTAAGGAAGAGAAATGTATATATTTCTGTATGATTGAAAAAGTGCTAAATGTTTTCCTAACAAGAAAGTTATACATGACAGCCAAACAGATCTATGTCTGTATGTAATGCCAGCCAAGACCGTCAATGTGGCACAGCACTGGACTTTATTTGTAGCACAGGTACCTTTAAAGGCTTTATACTGCACATGAGAATTTCACCATACAGTGTATAAATATCTAATATGACTAGAGGGCATAGAATGGAGAGTTCTGACACACACAGAGGCTTGCTATTTTCCAGGAGTTACATACTTACTGTAGTTTTCTCAATGTGATCTGGTAATGAATCGATGAGCAAGTCTCCTACAAGTTTCCAGCCATTCCTCACATTTTCAGCCTCCTTCAAATCAGCATCAAGGTCATCCATGGCACACTGAAGGTCTTTTAGTTTTTCTAATGCTTTGTCCACTTGCTTCTGCCAGATACTGGCACTGGCATTTAGGTTCTCCCATTTCTCTTTTACCTCCAATGACTGCTTACGCATAGCTTTGGCAATCTTCATGGCTTTTTCCTCAGGGGTCAATTCTGCAGAGAGGAAGAACAGTTACACTGTTTATTTGTTATTTTTGTCTAGTTAAACAGACAGTGCTCCTGAAATACACACTCAAGACAGTAAGTCCAGTGTCAACGGATAACATTTCAGCAGGTTCAAGGTAGAAATTCCACCTTGCTGTGACTGAAATAAACCTCAATCATTCCTACAGACAAAATAGATCTTGATCAGAAGACAGGAAACTATTCCTGACTTCCATACATTATGATACCCACAAAGTAAAAGCAGATTACTTCTGATTTGTTACTTATGAAGGCACAGGGAAAGGAAATATAAAATCTTTCTTCCCTCTGGGAAACTTCAGTGGGTAATCTTGGGACCATTTCACATAGAAAGAGCAATGACAGTGGTTTGTTCCTGGGTCACTTACTACCACCTTTCACCTGGCACCAGGATGTGTCTTCCTATTGAGTAGCAAAACCCAAGGTATACTAAGTACCATGCAGGGTGTGGCTCTGCAGCTCTACATTAATTTTTCTGTGGTAACACCAAAGTCCTAAAAGACTGGTTTAAATAGGTTTTCCAAACCTCAGAATGTTCAGTGAAGCTATTGACTGAAAAAGAATCAAGCTTCTGGTGCACTATTTCTCATAAATTTCAGGCTTATGTGTCTAGATCCCACACAACCCAGAAACCATGGAAATCCCATTCAAGTTAGTAAAGCAGCAAGCAAAGACAAGCTACCAATAGTCTTTGTAGTAAAAAAGCTAAGGCAGGCACATACACAACCTCAGAACATAGTCACACAGGAGATGATACTGATTATTTCAGTAAATTGCTTATTTTGAAATCACCTGTCCCTGGTGAGTCTGCACAACATCAGTCACTACGCAACACCAGCAGCCTTAGACAAGAAGAACTGACAACCAGTCAGTCTCACCCCCACAATACATGATTTCTGCATACCAGTCATGTATTTTTATCTATAAGAGAACATGATGCTTTTTCTGTGTCCTCAGTTTGAGACTGAGCAATACCCAGACAGCCAGAAAGCTAAAAAAACCCAAAACCTAAAACATTCCCAGAAGGTCCTGCTGTCTACTGCCCAGAGGTTCCTTGCTGAAAAAAAAAGTCATGAGGAGCTTCCTTCATCAGGGAAGAGTTGTTTCAATAACAACAAACAAACATAGCCAGTCTCAGAGGATTCCCCTTCTACATAAAAGCAAGCAGAGGAAACTACATAATACAAAAAACAGAGAACAAAAGGAGCAGAGACGTGACATGCACTGAAACTAAGCCAATTGGCCTTCTATTCAGTCCTATATAAAACCTTGGAAAAGGTTTATCACAGTACTCTTGTGATTAAAATTCAAGTGTTGCCTATGAATAAATTATACACAATCATGCAAAGATGAAAGTACCATTTTTGTCGGAAGTCAGATGAGACATACAATCTTCCATTTACTGATAGACTTAAACTCATTACAACTGACTGAGCTTGGAGTTGCTAATGTGGTGGAGGAGGGTGAGGGGGCAACCAGCAAAAAATGGTGCAGGAGGAAAGTTTCAGCTTTTCAAAGGCCAGATGAATGTCAAAGTAAATGCACAGTTATGGTTGCAAAAGTTACCTTATTGTGCCTCTTGTGATGTAACTGCTGTTCCATAGTACCCAATACAGAAAAGTATATTACCAATAATTAATACAATAGAAAACATTAAAATGCATTCAATTTGTTGTCAAAAAGGCACTTTATTCCAGATAAAAAACTAACAGGGAGTTGTTCGGATCACAACCAGAGTTTCTGCCCACCAAGTCCACGTATTTGTTCTGGTTTTACCTTTAAAATTTTTTTCAAATCCTGTTAGCCCACATTAGTCTTGATATTTGCTAGACTATGAATACTGGAAGAGTATTCAACAACACAATCCAAATGCCATCTGGGAATAAAACCCAACCAACCAACCAAACAGCAAGCCATGATGCAATTATAATTTGCATTATAATTGTTGATGTAGGGAGGAGAGGGTGCTGCCCAAAAGCACAAGGGACCTTGTTGGGAAGTGTTTATGTAGGAGAAACAACAAAGGAGGAACGGTAACCAGAGCACAGTGGAAGGCAAGGGCAATCAACAAGAGCCAACCACATGGGAAGGAAGGCACATACCCAGGCTGTGCATTGTGGTCCATGTTTTGACCCCGAAAGAGAGAGAGACACTTGAAGAAAGAGTGCAGCTGGCTGGTACAAAATACATTTTGAGTTCACCAAGATATTCCAGTGACTTTTTGGGTGTCATGAACTACCACAGGAGAGCCCTGCCTATGTGTACTCTGCCTGCAAAAGCAGAGATTATTCCCAGGCTTAGGGACACTGCAGTGGCAAGAGGCTGTTTCAGAAGAGAAACTTGGAATGAAATGGCTGTGAAAAAAACCTGCAGTGCTTAACTAGATGCAAAGAGATATGAAGTATGTATGTAGCTCTGGGATACAGTGATGTGGCAGTAACCTGCAATTTGCAATATTGACACACCAGAATAAAGATGAAGACCAAAGCTATGCTGTGATAAATTGCAGCTTGTCTCTGGATTTACAGCATTTCACAGTAGAATAAACTGCATCATAGCACAACACAGTTCTGCAATGATCTTTACCCCAAGCTTTGCAACATATTTATAAAAATGAAAAAAAATAAAGCTTAAGCTCTAAGCAAAATCCTCTTTCAGAAAAAAAATTCTTTTACACAAAAAAAAAGACATCTACAAATTCCTCATGTAAAGACATCAAAGAAGTTATTACCGCAAGTAATTTTGGAATTATGCGCCTTTGAGAAAAATAATACTGATGAATGAATGATAATTACTACTGTCCAGTGACAAAGGGACCACATGTGAATAACCCAGAAGTCAAGTTGCACCTGAGTAGCAAAGTTTAGTATCATAGGTTCTCTCACAGGTTGAGGTATCCTATGATACAGCAATAGGCTGTGGACAACTGGACCTCAGGAGTAAAAGCTGCAAGACTCATAAATAAGGATTAAGGGAGCACCTAGAGTTGCAATACTTTACATAAGGTAAGGCAGTACTGAGCTTCATTGAAAGGGGACAGAAAATTGCAGACCTATTGAAGGAAGCCTCCTTTATTGGTATCTTGAACATGTGAATACAGGGGACATTATACCCAGAAACTGGACTAAGTAGAAGTTACTTATATAAAAAAGCTGCAATCTACCACTCTGATGTAACATCATGCAATTGCATTGTCTTTCACTTCTCAGAGCCGAAACCTACCAATTCTTCATAAAAGAGCAGAATGTTGCAAGGCTTGAGCAGTTCTAAACTAGATTATTAGCTGCTTAAAAAGATCAGTCACTTGACAAAGAACATGCTGAAAGCTTTATTGTAAGAGCTGAGAATCTTGCAAAACTCTGGCTGTCCTTAAAGGTCCTGACACAACAGATCCAACGAGGGCTTCTCACACTAATAGAGGCAATAAGAAGAAAAGTGGCTGTAGCAATAAATGGATTGGATGTAGCACTTGGGGATAGGTTCAGGGGTGGTTATGCTGGTGCTGGGTTAACAGGTGGGCTAGATGATCTTGAAAGTCTCTTCCAGGCTTGATGATTCTGTGATTAGAAGAGGGGAACAACAGCCTGACTTTATTTGTCTGGCCAGCTAAAACAAGGCAGATTTACTCATGACAGACCAGTCACTTATTTGGGGATGGGAAAAAGATTCCAGAATGATGGGGGTGATACAAGTAACAGAACTGAAACCCAAAGCATCCTTTAAGATCATTTATCAAATCAATATTACTGTGCAAGGATCTCTACCATATATTGTATTTGAAAAATATTAATTCCCTGCAAGACTGCTTCATTTTACAAAAGCCCTCGAAGTGCTTGTAAACTTGCACTAAAAAGACATTTACTAGGGAAACAGAGCAAAACACAAGCTTTTATGAACTATAAAACCATTCAGCATATATTCATTTAAGAGAAATACATCTTGTATAACTTCATGTTTTCCATCATGAAAGCAGAAATTATTAAGGAGCAACACATTACTTTTTTTCAAGCAGAGATCACATTCTTCCATCCAGATACTGGTTGCATAGCATAGAATTGTAAATCTCAAAGAAAGTGTCTTAACAGTAAGAGTTTTCTTCTATTAGTTTGGAATTTATTTAACCAGCCTGTCATTACACAAACCAGCAGACAGAATACCTTTTTGCTGTGAAAAAATTTTACACAGTAGTTGTTGCTCTTTTGTTCCTACTTAATATAAAACCTTCTCAATGATCAGTTTTATTTGTGTCTCCCCAGCCCTTTTTTGTTTTAATGGTACTTATTATAGTATCTTCACTTCAGCAGCTGCTCAGAGAGTAACAACAGTATATATTCAGTGGACCATCTGTTTACCAGAGAAGACAGATATTAATTGACCTTGCAGTCACGGAAAAAGAGCAGGGAAAAAAAGTTCTCTTCTGCAGTGAAAAAAACACCAAACAAAAAAAAAAAAAAAAAAATCTTGATTTTAATATACATTTTTGTCACAAAAAAGCAATGAAAGCTCCAACAGCTTTTCTGTGTCTCCAGCAAAGACTGAGTGCCGTGGAAGGAAAACTTTCAAGCCTGAATTTTACAGCACATAGTTTCCTTGCATGTTTACACATATGGGTAATACCAGTGAAGACAATTCTTGCTAAAGAATTTATTTTAGACGATTTAAACTATTTGGTTGTAGCAGTCTTCATTCTAAGCAGCTGTGATTGATCCTTATTATGTGGCCTTGAACTAGTGATCTCTTTCCATCTTGCCAAAATTCCATCAATTTCCTTTCACTTTTGCTGTATTCTTAACCAAATATACTGGAATTGGAGATGATTTCATATCCCCTCCTTCTTACATGATGTCTCTTCCTGGGTTTGATCAATCTTTGCAGCAGAAAACAATGGATGACAGCACTGTATTCATTATGAAGACTTTCAGAGCATTTGAATAGGCGCAATGACAAATTATCAAACCCCTACACAGAAGAACCAAAAGCAGTGCTATCATTGCATCATGAAGTCTTTAGCATAGCTCCAGAGAAAGCATTGTCTGGGTTTCTAACAATCTTGACAGAAAACATAGCTCTGATGGAATGGGAACAGGAAGATTGAAGAATAAGCAGCAACTGGTTAAATGCAGCAATTAGTGAGACTCTGAGCACTCAACCATCCAAGCATAACCCACTATGTCACCTTCTTCTCCTATTCAAATATCTATTGCATATTTAGTTAAAACAAGTAAAGAGCACAGTCATTTTCCCTTATGCCCATTTAGCTTTTCTTCTATCAAAACTGAAAGTTCTTCAAATTAGAGAAATCTAATTATATAAAGAGTGAATGAGAAAAGTCTCTGCAGGATAAAACACAAATTATCTTTGGTCTACACAGGACAGAATTGCAAAAGTAGAGCAAATGAAACTGTTAACCTCATGTATGATGAACAGCTCTGGAGAAGGCCCAGAGTATGGACTCCAGATAAAGATACCTGAGAACAATGCCAGCAAATATACATGCACTTTAATAATGGTTGTTGATATTTCCCAGTGGGTGCTGGCAGAGAAGACACAGAAGGATGAAACAAAGAAAACAGCTCCCAGTTAAAAGAGATAACTAAGTTGCCCCATAGCATCTCTCCCCAGATAACTAATGAAGATTAGAGCAATCCTGAGAATCAGCATTTATCCATCACAACCACTGTCATTTGTCAGCAAAAACAAATCACACACAATACTTCTTACTATAAACACGCCAACATTTAGCAATAAACGGTGTGATCCAAAGCAAGTTCACAATGATTTTGCATAGTGGAAGCCCAAACTTTATGTTGCTTCAGGAACATGAAACAGGTATGAGTTCAGCATGCTGCTGCTACAATCCCAGAAAAATGCAACTATAACAGTACTGTTACAGCATCACCAAGCTGTGTCTTCTCTCAATTGCTGTTAAAGTATCAATGGAGAGAGGATCATTACTACTGTATCTCAGTTAATCTGGGTAAGCAAGGAATTAATCCTGTTTCTTTCCAAAGCACTGTGACTACAGATTGTAACAAGCCTTTTATTTATTCCAAAGATCAATAAAGATTATTTTTTTCTGGCACTGCACACATGGCAGGTAGCTCCTCACTGTGACTGCCAAAGACTTACATCCCTTAACAGCATTCCAAAACGAAACAAAGGCAACTATTTTATTCCAAAACAATACAAAACCAGAAAACAGACAAGTTAAGCAGCACAAAAGGTATGACTCCCTGACTTGACAGCCCTATAATGACACACAGAACATCCGTGTTCTGAACTTTTGTGACTCACTTATTCAATTCTTCTTAGCCTGTTTTCTCCTCTACAGGACACTACTTTTTTTTATTATTCTGCAATTTCCATTTTGCTTTATTGAAGCTCATGTACAATGCATTTAAGCTATGTTTGCTCTAGAGAATAAGAAAGGCATTTTCTTTCACACAAGGTCCTAACCTTTGACAGCCATCAGTCATCTGAACTGCTCATGGCATAACTGAAAATTCTCTCACAATAAAGCCTCACTGGTTTCTAGGGTCTTCTAAGCACGGCAACAGTTAAACTTTAAGAACATGCTTCCACTTGGAAAGCATCCCATATCTCAGGTAAAACTGGGACACAACAGACCATACAGGTCAAGAATGAATATAACTAGGTTTATATCCCAATGCCTTCATGAATTAAAAAAAAAAAAAAAAACACAACAAAAACCAACCAACCAGTAATAGAATTAACAATTGTGAACTCAGGCCAGCCTGTTTCCATTAAAAATTCAGTCTCTGAAATACTCTAAGTTTGCACTGCATACCACTCAGCAAATGCAAACAATTTCCTTGAACTTTATTAATACGAATCCAGGCAGACAACCATGTAGACGCTACAGCAAGAACTTCAGGGCTTTACCCAAGTAGACTAAACTTGTAGGGTGACTAAAAGATCTATTTTTAAAAGCAGAAAGTTAGTTAATTTGTGATTCTCTCATGGGTACCTGCACGTTTCTCTTCTTAGGAAGAAACTCTTAAAAATCACATATAAATGAGCTCCAACTAAAACAAAAGTAGTAATGTTCAAAATACTGTAAGTAGTTTCTGGATATGATTCCACTGACTTCCAGGGGGCCATATCTTCTTCATTCTCCTAAGCACTTCTAATTTCACAAACAAGACTTGATACTTGGTTGAACTGTATAGCAGAGAAAAAAAGAATTCTAACGGTGTGTGATAGCTAAAGAACAAGCACAAGTGATTGAGAATAGCAATGCTGCCTGCTATATATGTTAGAAAAGAGTAAATTGCCTATTTTCAGTGAGATCTTCCTTGCAAAAGCAAAAATTATGGCAGAGAATTTACCTAAATTCAGTCAGTGGTGGGAAGCAAAAAAGCTCAGCTTTTATTTATGTCTGAAGCAGGTAAAGATGTTGTGCATCTACAAGTTTAAATAAAGTATTTACATGCAATTCACTGACACTTATATCAATATATTTCTTTTGTAATCACAGATGTGATTTATGGGGCTTTCTATTCAACTGATAGGAGATAACAGATGTTAAATACGTATTTTTAAATGCTGTGTTTATCGCAACAACCTTTGCTACCAAATAGCAGCTCTCAAAGCTGGGAATCTAATTGTCCTAAGAAATCTACAAGCTACTGAAGTACTTGGACAACACTGCTTACTCCCAGAAGCATTCACTATTACAATGAGAATCAGTGTAGTGGGCTGTGATAATCTGCTAGGATGTACCACTGCTTCAGTGGAATTTTAAGGACAGAATTTCAGCAAAGCTGAACACCAGTTCATAGAACCCTGGAGACATAAAATATTATTTCAGCTCTCCTTTGTCTTTCCAATGGCCTCTAACCTTACTAACAGTACATGGATTTAAGAATCCAGCTACAACTACGCCACAGAGAATTATAATTAACATTTTTAGATCAAAGTTTTCTCCTATACCATGGACAAGTGACAAAAAAAATGCTAAAAATGTGAACATTTTCAATTTCTTTAACCTGTCCATCCATAAAATTCAGCAGCTGGCCTGCTGGCATATCAATCATCTCGACTCAGATGCTGAGGCAGCTCAAATACATGAGGACTGTGAAGCTTGCTTTTTGGTGATATGGTCTCTCTACAGAAACATGGCAAAAGAGAAACAGAAGACAGATGGGAGGTACAATTTACTAAGGAAGTAGTTTCCTACAAAATGAAGAACTCAGTCTGACTGTGCCAGTTACTATCTGGTACAGTGGAAAGCCCACACAGGAAGCATAAGGTGAGATGGGAAAGAAGAAACCAAGGCTTACTCATAACCTGATTTTACATTCTTGTCATATATTTGAAATTAACAAGACCATTATAGATAATAATGGGTTATCATAAGGCATCCTGTAACAAATGGTCTCTTTTGATGGAACAATGAGTGAATAGGTCTCAGTCAGTCATGTTCAAAACTGATTCTTATCAGTTTTCTCCTAAAACTCTCATTCTTTGCCCTTGCAACAGTGCCCTCCCTGGCATGAAAAGACCTATGCTGAAAAAGAAAACAGGAGGGAAAAAAAAAGAAAGGGGGAAAAAAAGGAAAAAAAAAGTCAATGGAGATGGAGAGGCTGAACAAAATAGTAAACAATTTTACAGACTTTATCCTCTTTAGATTAGCTAACCATTCCCCCCTAAAGACCCCTTCCCTTATACTAGCTAAGAACTAACCTCAGGAAACTGTGATTTTCCAATTAGTAGTAAATTTTCCAATTTAGTAAAATGGTTTTGCCATTTGTATTAGAGAGCCAGCCAAAGCAATGTTCAAACCAAGACTGTACTGTTCTGTACTGTTTGTAACTCTTTTTAGAAAACAGGTTGTCAGCTTGCAATCCAAAACGACATTCCTTCACCTTTATTAACACGAAGTGTATTTCATTGAAGTTAACAAGTTAACTTTAATCAAATGTGCAGAGAACACATGATCAAGAGGCTGACAGAAAAAAAAAATTAACATTTTAAAAGCAAACTAAAGCCCATACCCTTCACCAAAAATGGTTCATCACAAGTAAAACTGTGTGTGTCTGGCTGTCGGAGTTTTCTGGAGATTGGTGGCATTAGTTGTCAGAAAAAAATTACTAGACTCACTCCTGGGTGAAAATTAACAGCTTATATATATATACACGAAACCAGAGAAAATTATTCAAAGACAGCTTTTGGCCTGAAAGTCTATTAATCTACAGAAAGTGCAGGTCCATTCTGCATAGGGTGTGAGCGCCCACTGCTGTCAGTGGGAGCTTCACAGGGGTGTCTAGGAGAAGAGGCTGGGGCTGCCCTGTGCCAGGGACAGCAGACTCCAGTCAGCTCACCATGGGGCACACCAAGGCCCTCAGCCATGCTGGTGGCACCTCAGGGAAAGTGTTTTTAAGAAACAGAAAACACCAGAGAGGAGGAGGGAACCAACAGGAGAAACAGCAGAGGGAACACCAAGGTCAGAGGAGGAGGAGCAACCCTATGGTAGGGCAGATATTCCCCATGGAGATGGCATACAGAGGAAAGATAAGAGAGCAAAGAAGCAGGAGAAAGAATGCATGGTTAGCCTAGCATGGTTACCCTGCTAGGCTAACCATGCAGTCACCACCTTCCCACCTTCTTGTGCCACTTGTTGCCTCTCTGAGCATGACTGGTGTCACAACAAGGGGGGAAAGAAACAGGAATGAGGGAATCAAGTTGAGTCTGAAAGGGGAGAGGAAAGATGTGGTTTTAACATTTGTGGGGGTTTTTCTCACTACCAACCAACTTAGTATTTAACTATTTATTTTAAATATTAATAAATTGTTTGCTTTCCCCAAGCTAAATCTGTGTGGCCTACAACAGTAATCTGTAAGGGATCTGCATCTGTGACCCTTCTCTTCCCCATCCTGACCCATAAGCTTTCTCACTCCTGTTCTTCCCATCTCCTTCTTCTATTCCACTGAGGTGCAAGACATAAGTGGATGGGTGGGAGTTTGGCTGGTGGTCAAGACTAACCCATCACATGCTCAAAAAGAAAGTCCATCGGACTATTGAGTGTGAGGAAGAAAGAGGAAAAGAAGTTCAGTGCACATCTATGAAGCTTCCTAGTCTGAACAATTTGGTTTTTAAGCATGATGACCAGATCAGAGACATACACACAACACTCGCAGACCATGGCTGTTATTACTATGCAGTTTGCCGTGGCCATCAAATTCCCTGTTACGCTGTTTTCACTGCCAGTGGTATAGCACAAAATAATAATCACTATCATCATAATACACTAGAAAACAAGAATTTATGATGCAGCTTATCACCTGAAGTTTGCTCTTGCAGCTTACATCTAATCGATCAACACTAGATCATTGATATCAACTTCTGTTAGAAAGTGAACATTTTACATTGGTAACATTTTAGGTATTGGCACTGTTTGTGCTGAGAATTGCTATGCTTTTGAGGAGAGAAAGAATGAAACAAATATACAGAGAGCATCCTTACTTTTCAGCTTCAAGGCTGCTTGTGATTTAGACCAACTAAAACATTAGAGATGCCACATAGCAAATGGGTTTGAGAGTAAGGAGAAACTGAGCATTTGCAGGAGTCAGGAGCTCAAAAAAGAAGTTGCGCTAAGGTACCAGAACTAATCAGCAAGATAAATGGTTCATTGACTTTAATCACCAGCTATTCAAAGTTTATCACAAAGTTGAACTAGGGAATATGAAACCACTTAAAAATTGCACAGAAATAACATGAAGTACAGATGCAGGAAAGATTAGTTGTTTCCACTGAACAAACTTAATAAGTTTGCCATGGAGATCTGTAAGATGATGTATGGAAAGAAAAAAATAACTCCCAATAAAAGCAGAAATACCGTAATTTTGTAAATTATATAGAACAGTAAATTATTCACATCTTACAGAAACTGATAGTTCTGGAAAAGCAGATGATTACATTTTCCAAGAACAGTTCTTGTTTAACTAAAAGTAAGACTTCATGATGCTCTAGCTTATATCAAAGGCATAATTGTAGGACTTACTTTACACAGATAATTTCCTATTTTGTGGTTGTGAGGGAGTAGAGAAAAATTACCTTCTTGTTGGTCTCTGATATATAGACCAAAATCTCAACAAATACTATGCAAAACCAGCTTCTAGGATAGCTGTGGTTCCACTCCTTAGCAATGATCCATGTAATGTTCAAATCTTTAAGATTCTGTAATGACTACCTTCCTAAGGCTGATTTATTTTACTTCTGATGAGATACACCAAATACGCTTATTTCTATTTGAAGTAAAAACTTGAAGTGAAGTAAAACTTTGCAAAAGACATATCAATGTTTTAATGTTCATCCTTGAAGTACTATTTTGACTACATTTAAGGGGCATGTGTTATTGTGTTCAACTAATCAGTTGTGTTTTGAATCAAAAACGGGAAAAGGCAGTAGAGATGTTTCTACTTCTTCCATTAAAACATAAGTACTTATAAAGCAGAGAAGTAATACTTGGCATCTAAAACACTGAAATAAAAGCCATCAGGATGCAATTTGGAAAATTCTGAGGTCTGACCAAGTAACTGGGATATAAAACATGTACTAGAGATATGCGCGTCCTTTCTCTCTTTTTTTTACTGTTCCCAGAAGTGAGTATTTTCTGACCTGTTTTTGAATGCAAGCTCCTTCTTGGTTCCTCAGGCCCCTCAATTGGTTGGTCAGCAAGGAAAACTCGTGCCTGGTCCACAGCATTGAGAATGGTTTGCTCTTTATCCTTCAGTTCACGCCTCAGTGCCTTTGGGAAGGGAAAGAAGAATGCATTTGTAACTTGACCTTGTGAACTCTACCGTTTTCTCTGGTTTCATCTCTCTAGCCAGACCTGCCTAGTGAGTGAGTAATAGCCACTATGTTATTCAGACTGCAAGATAAAATGCAAATTTTACTAAACAGAAGTGGCAAGAAATTAAGGCTGGAAGGGTAATTTTTAGGACACTGACCTGAAGAAAGGAATACAAGAAAGGTGATGATGGTTTAAAAAAAGCCTAACAAACTGAGACTACTACATTAAATTTGTAATAAAAAGCAAATTTAATGGGTTTATTGCTTTTAACAGGATTGCTAATACATAGTAGATTGCTTATTTTTTGATAGCTGGAATAACAGCAAACTGTATCTACTGAAACTTCAGAAGATTATTTTGCAAATGCTAAAAAGAATTGCAAAAATTATTAACATGCCTTAGAAAATGAAACATCTTATTTCCGCCTGCTATTTACCACCATTTTTAAAATTTAGAAAACATGTATCAGAAAATTTATAGTGATAACACATTCTGAAAAAGCCATCTTTTAAATTACTCAAAAATATTTTGATCTTTATTATCCAAAAACCAATTGGAAGTTATATACAGAAAAAATTTAAGATTTTTTTCATGGTGGTGGAAATTAATTTCAGGATATTTTGCTCTCCACCATTTATGACTTTATTAAAGGATTAAGTGTAACCAAACTTTTTAAAAAAAGATTCATCAATAGCCAGCTGTTATGTTTCTTATGAAGCATTTTATTCCAGCATAAAGCATAAATCTGTCCCACCTAGAAGGAAACTACTTTTCCTGTTTTGTGTTATTTTCTACACATAGAAACACAAAAGAAGATACTTTAAACATTATTAGAATGCTATGTTTATTTTTTCCAATATATTTTTTAGCTCTAATTCCAAAATCAAGGCTTATTTGGCTGAGGCAAATTTGCCAATTGTCACAATTTGCTGAGGCCCATTCCAGATCGAGAAAAGGTGTTAGTGTAAACATCATCATGTAACAAAATGAGTGTTCTACTACAGAAAATTGTGGAAAACAGATACCATAAAAGCATCACAAATGCTATCTTATCCTTCTCATTAGTAGGTTCTTTGATGCCACAATTGCAAAAAACACCCACATTCTTGATTTTAGCTTAGCAGGAGGCAAGATGTTATTCTTCCCCCCTTTCTCCCCACTTCACTCCTTTGTCTTTCTCATCTTTGCGAATCATTCCATTCTTCTGCTTCAAATAAAATTAAAAAAAAAAAAAAAACCCAACCAAAACTAATCAGCGAAAACACACTAACCTCCGTTACATTTAGGAACCTGCATTATACAATCCAACTTTTAGTAACCATTAACTATTGCATTTATACAAACACTCCTCAGAACAGTGTTATCCCTACATGCTTTTGAAAAGCAATAATATTCTTCACAGCATTCAGTACATACTACATGTAATAAGTCATGAAAATTGCCATTTAAAAACCAAGCCCTACTTATTTAAAAAAAAAATAAATACAGAAACCGAAGCATTGTAAAAACAACATTTTTGAAGAATCTCTTCAGTTCATCACAGTATGTATAAATGTTTTAATTTCACAATACACCCACTAGAATAAGACACTTCAAAGGCATCCATAGTTTACAAATCATTAAAACATTTTCTATGCAGGAATTTATTTCAAGAATGAAGGAAGGCAGTAAGCAATTATGGCTCAAAAAACTCCCCATTTATAAAAAGCTTTTGGTTAGTAGAACCTGTGTGGATACACCAGTGAAATAAAATTGATTTTTATTTCACAGACTTTGTCAGAAATGAAGGGCTGATTACTACACTTTGAAATAAGAAATATTTCTAGAATTACTTTTCTCCCCTCCATACAACTTCCAAAATATTTCCAAATCATACAAGAAAAGGGAGGCTAAGTCACCTTTTGAGTATACTAAGAAATTTCAGCAACAATCTAGAACGCTTTAGGAACAATCTAGAGATGGATCTCTTTTACTCTGTCTCTCCTGTTTACCCTCACATAGAGTGTTTCATCAGTTTCTCCCGACCCTCAATAAAGCTTCAATCAAGTTTGACCCAAGAGACCTTGGATTTAATTCTCCACCATTCCTGCTACTGAAGTTGTTCAAATTGAGGTTGACAACACAAAGATTTTAAGAGTTTGGCCCATATAGCTCATCAACTGTAAGTCATCCATGGCAATCTTTATTAATATTTTTCACAGAGAACTCCTAGCATGAAATAAACCATACATTGAAATAATACTAGCAAAATCATTTAGCAGTAGCGTACCTTAAGCACACTACAGAATTCTTAGATTATGTGGGTTTTTTCTTATGCCAAAGGCACAAAAATGATTTTCCGAACAGCCACTCAAACTTACATAACTTTTTCTTAGCAATACTCAATATATTTTTCTGTCTCGCTCTGCCAGTAAACGAGAGCAATGAGAGTACACAATGCAAAGATAACCAAGTATACCAATTATACTCTCTCTTGCCCCAGCAAATCTCTCTGCAATAGAAAAAAAAAAAAAAAACCAACAAAAACCCACAAAACCACTTCTAAATCTGATCTTGAGCTAAAATATCATCTGTCTTGAATGGGCAAAATAAAGATTTCATTGGAAAAATCACATCTAGAGGAACACTACAGAGTAAAAGTAAGTCATAAAAAGCCCAGCAAGGAACATAAAGCCTGCAATACTGAATTTGATTATTGTAAAGATACCTCTCCAGTGGCTACTCAGACTAGATGTGCCTCCTTCAACAGACAAAATTATTACTTCATTCTCCCTTTGTCATTAAGAATTAAAATAGTTCAAGCATTTGTAAGCTTTTAATGGAGCATAGAGTTTTAGTAGAGGGAGAGTTCCGTTCCTGTTGTTCGCTATGCCTTTCAGGGAGAAAATGAGAAGAAAGTTGATACTAGATTTTTGGTGTAGATTAAAGAACCGACAGTATGGCAAAAAGACTTGAGAATAATTTCAAAACTTGTCACTGAAAACTGTCCACCAATAAGGTAAACACATAGATGCAAGAATTTTTTAGTCCTATGGAGCATGCAGATGTGAACACAAAATGAAAAAGTGAACACTGAGCATGGATATAACACATTTGTTTTGCCCACATTAAGGGGCTTTATGTTTATAAAAGTACAATAATATTTTAAAGCTATATTGTTAATACAAAAGGGGCTGTGTGGCTAGCACAGGTTCTTCCCGTGGGAACGTTTTGCTATATTTCATAAACAAGATAAAGTTTGGATGTTTTGCAAACAATTTCTCTGGATTGAGTCAGTTCGGGCTTGGCCAATTGGGCCTAGGGGGAGGTCTCGGGCTGACCAATCTGGGGCACTTCTGTAGACTCTATATATATGGAATTCAAAACAATAAAGTTCCTTTTCTCCTCTCTTTCCTTGTCTGAGAACTTGGGTCAGTCCTCAGCTAGTCGCTCAACAGCGACAGGGCTGTACACAACTTTGGCAGTAATTCATACCACTGTATTTCATACAGCAATTATAAATGGCAAAATTACTGTATACTTTAGGTAATGGTTTAAAACGAAAGCTTCACTTCCCTCAGTAATCTGACAGGTGACAGACTATTAAATCCAACATCTTCAGTTTACACAGTTTTGTAGCATTCAAAATCCACTCTTACTTCACACATAAACCCGGAAATGCAAGAGTCCTGGAAAACCCAACATTAATTTTAGAAATTCTTGATTCTTATAAAAGAGGGAAAAAAGCCCTGGAAACCTAAAATCTGGTGCACTGATGCAGTGTCAATACAAACAATTTTCATAGCTGACTTTAAACAACAGCAACCAAAATTAATTTTAAAAATCTTCTGAAACCTGAAAGAATTCTTCCACTGGTAGATGGACAAGGGCTTACAAAACTACACTCTTGAAATATGAAATAGCATGAAACAAAGCAACAACTACAATTAGCACTGCAGCATTCATTCTGTAGGTATGAGATCTCAAGTTAGCCAACTACAGCAGGGTAACCCAGGACCCCATTAACACAACCTTCCTCTCAGGGAAGCAAACAGAAGTCTTATCACCATTATTTTTAGCCATGAACCAGTGATTTACTCTCCATTTTTCAGTGACTGAAACATATGTTACTCCCTTTATAACTCTGGAAATTATAGACCATTTGCTCTGTTACACTAAGATAATCGAACCCATTTGCCCTCTCTTCATTACAGATACATCTGATTTCTAATATAAAACCCAACTCTTCTTAAAAACTAAGATTTTTAAAGGAATTCGCCCAAACCAAGGCATTACAAATTTTCTATTAGGAATGCTTTCCTACTCCTGAAATATTAGAACGCTATAAAACTTATGCTATTTTGATTTTTTACACTGTTTAGTGTATCCTGAAAGCATCTCCTTCCTTCAGCTGCACCTTATTTTTTGAGCATAGTAAGTGGACTTCCAAAATTACTCACTGTTAATTTACAATCTTTTTCTCTTTTGAATTGTACAGACTTGCATAGAATAATTCAAGAAGCAGATCAGCTTAATAGTTCCAACAGATGAAGGCAAAGCTAATTTCAAAGAAGACACATGGGATGTTTCTTAAAAACAGAACATATTTAAATCAGGTCTCATTATGCACACTTTCAAGGAAGTAAAGATGCATGTTATTGTAACTCATATCAGTTTAGCACACTGTAGCCTTATGTGCCAATCAGCAGCTCATGTAGCATTTAATTACTTATTCATCTTTAGTCTGCAGCCGGTGCTTGAAAAACTCCTGTTACTTTTATACACTAAAATGGAATGGAAAAAAATAATCCGTGGCATATAAAAGGATGGGAAGAATAAGCAGGATGATTGAGCAAACTCAGAGTGAGATGAGGAATTGTATATAAAGATCACACAGAGATAAAGGTTGTGACTGAGCCTCTGCCAGCTGTCTCCATCACTACAGAATGAACTGGAAAGACAGTAAGCATAGCATGTTTAAAAGCTGTTCCTTCCCACCAGATACTATTTAATGTAACGTGTATACATAAAATTTCAAAAGTGTTTCGGTCTCTGTACGCATCTCTGTGTAAAAGTTGATTTTATGTGTCTACCCTAGCTGATAAAAGAAAATATTCAAATAAAGAGCAATATTTAACTTGAGATGATGCAGCTCACCGTGCATTTACCTTTTACTACTTCCTACTAAATCTAAGTGGCAACTGAAATAATGAAGGAGAAAAATGGTGCCTGATATACAACATTAATACCTGGAGATACAAAGACATGTAAGTACATGCGACTTTAAAGATGAGACCAAATCCTGCATGTACTGATAAATCAGTGACAGTGACCAACACCAGAACAGGGAAAGAAAAGGAAATAACAGTGTGGGGGGAAAAAAAAAAAAAAAAGTGAAAGCTGTTTGCCTCTATAGTAAATATGTATTTAGTGTTTTAGATTTATTTAAGAATCTAAATAGACATCTTAAGAAGGACCAAAGAGAAGTGTCAAAGGCTGCATTTTTCTAAGTAGTCTCCCAGTTTACCATTTGCCACTTCTTGTCTCTCTTGCTGCAGTGTCAATACAGAATGCGCAAATAGGGTATCAACTACAAGGATTTAATGTGAGTGTAGACCTGAAAGTCACATCTATAGCAAATTCCTCTTTTTTGCCTGTATGCACAAGGAAGCTAAACTGACAGGAATATAAAAGCATAGATGTGGGCAAAAGAGAATTAGACTATGCATGCTGGCGATCTTTCACCAGAGGCAAATAAATGTTAACTTAGTGAAGACTTTCCCATTGATTTATCAAAATAGGTGCTTCAGGCCACAAATAGGGGTATATTTTCACTGAGACTTTCCTGTCCCTTGATAATTTCCCTTCCCACTTTGGTCTCTGGAGGAGTGCATGTGCTTATGGCTAGTCACTGAAAACATCACACACTTCCAAATATGCATTAATAGACATGCATTACGTAAAATAAGCATCTAAACCATGTCTCAACAAAGTACTTTGCAGTAGTACAGCCAAAGAGATGGAGGAAAGCATGGTGCATCACTACTGCTCAAACTAAGAGACAAGAAACATGAAGCTGTTACTAACATTCTAAAAACCAATAACCTGACAATCTCAAACTGCATCCGTACATCCCTGTGAGACACTTTCATATGAGGAAGGGTAACTGACTTCCTTCTGAACTTGAAATAGTTCAAAACCAGTAAGGCTATTTCCTCCATTTTCATTTTAAAACCAGAAAAAGATGTTTTGAAGCCCGTTTGGAAAAGCCACACTCACAATAACCTCACAGAGACTTTGAAAGGCCTCCTTTGTGCACTAGAAAAGAATTCAGTACTACAGCACAAGGGCAGAAGCTTAATTGTCACACAGATTGCATCAAAAAAGACATTAAAAGGCTATTCATAAATTAAAGAGCACAGGGCTACACTTTTTCTTAAAAATTAAACTTTTTTTAATACAGTTAATTTTCCAAGAAAGAACGTCTTTAGTTTTTTCTGAAGCAAGAACTGCAAGCTCTGCATTCCCTCGAGATGCTACAGGATCTAAATCCAACTAGAGATAAAGGGAGACACTGCTTAATTGAGCAAAGGTTACAAAAAGAGAGGCATAATGATGTTCATTAATATGTCTTCCAGCACCAATAATTTTACATAACTTGATTTCATATTTCCTCGTCCACTGAAATCAGACTTTATTTGTGTTTCTAGGTCAATAACCAAGACTTGGTTGCCCAGAGAAGTTTGGAAGCTTAACAGAGCATAGTCTTTAGGGACTGGAAAACATGGAATGCCTGAAGGCTTTTCTTTTTTCTTCTTAAAATTTATTTATTTATTTATATTGGGGGTGGGAGGTAGGTGTGGTTTAAATATGATTTGGAACTATGTTGGGGGAAAAAAATCCCCACACCATGCATCCTTGAGCTAATGCCAAAGGCATTATCGTCAAAAAGCTTTTAAAAAAATATATGATGATTTTCTCAACAAAAAAGTGAAAAGACAGGCCTCAGTTTGCTAAGGTGAATTCTCTACTGAACTAACAACGGAAATCCCCAGAAATATAACTATTCTGGATAGTGGAACCCTTTTGTGATGGGTTTGCAACACAGTGTATATCCACTGAAATTGCTTTGTTGGGTCTTTTTCCCGTCTTCAAGAAAGTAATTTTTGATATTCAACCCTTACTTCATATTTCACTATACCAAGAGTACTACAAAAGTATCATATAAACAATAGAACAGAATCTGCTAGAATATGCTTATTTTGCTCATCCAGCAAGTTTCTAATATAAGTGAGCATATTTTGGTTTAAATCCATTGTAATATGACAGCTAAAAAAGGGCATGAGAATCATTAAATTAGATAGCTTGCATAAACTACTCAAAATCGGTAGATTAAAACAGGATTGGTCTACACTGCTATGCACAGGAAAAAATGTTTTTAATTGAGCTTTTAGGAAAAAAAGCTGTTTAAGATACCTAATCAGGATTTAATATAAAAATTCATACAGATTGTACCCCAGAGACAGCAAAAATGCCTGAATCAGTGTGGAGCCTGAAAGAAGAGAGAGGAAAGCTGTTGCAGCTTTCTACCCTTCGTGTGGTAGAAAAATGTATTTACTTTTTACACAAGAGCAGTACTCACCCTGCTAGCAGTGGAACCAATTTTCAAATGCCAAACTGCCAGTAAAGGCACATTCAGTTTTCCATCAAAAGGACTGTAGTGTGCTTTTGGTGAAGGGAAACTAATCCCACCAAACTCCACTATGGAAACATGACAGCTCTCCAACATCAACAACTTTGGAAGACTTGACCTCTTTTTATTTCTCCTTTTATTTTATAGTATTTCCTCATGGCTCTGAGGAAAGTAATGATTAGGTTTCCAGGGCTGAAAGCAAAATGAGCATACAACATCTGGCTTGTATTTTTCCTGGAGAGGACTATTCCTATGAAGACAGGCTGAGAGATTTGTTGTTCAGCCTGGAGAAGAGAAGGCTCCAGGGAAACCATATAGCAACCTTCCAGTACCTAAAAAGGGCCTACAAGAAATCTGGAGAGGGGAGGGTTCACCTCCTTTGACTCACTGGTCAACCTTCTACGCACTTCAGACATAATGAATTGTCAGTGATTATAAGGGCCATTCTCCATTCTCTGAAGTAGACAGAATGAGAATAAACTCCAGTATCTAAGCAACACTGGGAAAAACACATCACAGATTTTGATGAAGGATTCATCCAAATTCTTGAAGACAGTCTCTGAGGATTCTGTAAACCAATAGTGTCATCACAGGCATTTTCATACATCTTTGATCGACAGAAGGCAGGAAGAAAACTAACCCTCTTTACTTGCTCCACTTTTCTTTTGCTTGTTCTCCCCATACTCTGCTCCTGGCTCCTGCCAGAAACAGGACGACTACTTATATGAAACTTAGGGACAAACCAGAACCTTTATTCTGAAGTATAGGAGAACTGGTGTCCAGACACAGGGGACTGACACTAAGAAATCAGCAAAGATAAAATAACATTTTAAATTGTCTGCCTGAAAAACCCCATAGGAAAAGATCACTGTACAATGCCAAATAAAGCATTACACTGAGTCTATTTCAAAGGTATTTAAAAAGGTTATATCCTCTAAAAAGCAACCTTCAAGACAAGGCAATATACCATCAAAATAAGGATCCTTCCATTTCAGCTGAAACTGTTTTGTAGGGCTGTCTGCAGAACAGAAGTTACATTTCTTCCACAGTCTTCAAAGTTGTACCTCCTTTGAAGAAGCAAAGGAAATTTGTGTCCTCAATGCTAACTCTAATTAGCTTCAAACTGTGTAGCTGTGCACTGCACACACAGTGCATAACAGGGTAGCTTTGGATTAGAGTTACTTCTCAGTTATATAAAACCCAACAAATGAGTTTAGGGTGGGAACACTGTCAGAGCATCAAACTTGCATCTTTTCTTTATGGGTAGCAACTGGTAAAACTTCCGCTATTTATGTCAGAACATACTCACAGAAAAACTGGGAGGGATAAAGAACACAAGAAAAAAAGCATTATTCTGTTTATGCATCCAAAACATGCACTGCCTCCAGCCTGACACAAGACACACAAAACATCTGCTGCATATTAAATGGCTTATTACTTAATTGAGAAAGAGCCCTCAAATATCCTATTAGCAATGCATGTTTTCCTGTACCCTCAACAGCAAGCATCTGTCTCTTCAACGTAAGAGAGACACATTCCTCTTTCTTTGCTTAGGCTGTGTGACTGCTGAACACTGATGAACTGCCATTAGTTTCTTGCTTCAAACTGAGATGATGACACCATGAACAAGTTGGGTGCTGCATTGTTGTTAAGAGTAGGTAAACTCAGGTCACCTTTTGCTCTTTTTGTGTAATTAAAATTTCCTCCTCAGTTCTTAAAAAAAGCATCAATAGGACAAGTCAAACATGTCTGGTATCATAAGCTAAATGATTACTTGTTAAATGGTACCTACTTTATTAATGCAAAGGTCTTGAGAAAGACTGTTAGTAATTACAGTTCAAACTCACTACACTCAAGAGCAACTTCGCGGTATGCAGCACTATGAATATTCATTCAATATTTAAAGATAGGATGCATTTTGTGAGCATGCCCACATCTCATGAGAGGTTTCCTCTATGTCAGCCTCCTTAGTGCAAGAGTATACCAGTGTCCTTGCTGATGAATTGTGATCACCAAAAAAAAAAAAAAAGTGGATGTACTATACAGTATCACCCATAAATTATAAATAATCAGATCACTGCAAAAAGTCTCAGGGGAGCATCTCTTGTACGACAATTGCATTAGGGGAGGAATATTCCCCTCTGCTGGAGGAAGCACAGGCATCAGAGCTGAATATTGAAGTAGAAAAATGCTACAGACCAGTTGCAATGCTACAGACCATTTGAGGCTACCTCTAGTGGTCCTGTTCTGTATGCATGCAGACATGAGAGAAGACTGCTACTGGGAATCCTTTTAGAAGCAGAAACCCTGTCAATGTTAATTACACCCGTTTCTTAGAAACAGTCACTTTGGTTTCTCTTTGGAAACAAATGGTCTAGACAGACAACTGAATAATCACTAAACAGTCAACAAACTGTCCTCCTCACCACAGTCTACTTCAATCTCCCTTGTAGCTTTTTGCTTTCAACTCTTCCACTATGGCTTTCCATTTTCAAAACTATCTAAAATGACAGTGTCTTTGTAAAGCTGATACCACACAGTTTGTTACTGTGACATGACAGATTATACTGGATCTCTGCTTTGGGTCACTTACCCAAAATTTCCTGTCTCTGGATCGCGTGTTAGTTTCTCTAACATCTGCTCAGTAGAGAAAGATTACTGTAAAATCATTACTGAAAAAAGTAAGTAGTGTTTAAAAGAGGAACTAATCTAGTCCAGACAATTTTCCAAGCGTTTACAAGAGAAACATGAGGAAGGAATACCCTAAGGGCAACAAGACTTTCCCTTCTGCTTAAGTCACTTTCTTCAACTCATTCTAGTTGCCATCAGAAGTTAGAGGAACATGAAAAAACAGAACTTGGCACCTATGCCATATCTGTACAAGGCAACAGCATTTTAGAATAAAAAAAAAGAAAGGCAAAAACGACAAGCCCCAAGTGTAATATTTCACATATTCTATGGCACAGCAGCCATGCAGCAGGTATCACAACATAGTTGTGGTGAGCTTGGATTTTGTTTTTGGGGGCTGGGAGTGTGCATTTGTCTTAAGTAGCAGAGAATTCTTCGTCATGAGCCACACAGAACATAAATAACAAAGAGACTTCTGCTGTAAGTTTTAGTCCCCTGTCAAACAGGGGACACCCAAACTTGTCACAGCATGCAATAGTCTGTGTTGCTTTATTATTAGTTTATTTATGCCTCTGCAAACTAAACTTGCCCAACACAACAGCCTTGCTAGGTCTTTGCATTTTCAAATAGATAATCTAACAACATCCCATAAAAGCAACAGAAAATCCAGCTAGACCTGTAAATTCAACTAAGGAGATAAACAATTAAAAAAAAAAAAAAAAGGCGTCTTTCAGACAATCCTACCAATAAGAAACTAGAATTAAAATACTGCTGGGTATTCAGTATACATATGTTAATAAAAAACACCAAGTAAACCTGCTTAAAAATTGTCAGTGTTTTCCAAATAATGATCCATCACCCCGTTACAAGGTTGTGCCCTCTTCCTATCCAACTGAGTTTGTTATTTGATTTTAACAATCTGCTTGGGGTTTTATTCAGTAGAAAGACTGAAATTCAAATAATCCAGGCAAAGTTCTGCAAAATATCCATGGACAATAAAGACAAAACTTTGCCTTATTTTTGCCCATTGTAAGCTCTTATAATACCTGTTTACATAAACCATATTCCGTGATTAAAAGTAATTCTGTAAGAATGAGTGTAAAGTTGGAAAAAAAGAAAAAAGGTCCTACTGAACCTTATTGCAAATGTTGTCATAAACCATTTTTTTTTTCGCATGACTACCAAGTGATTTTCTGCCTATGAGAAAAAAAGTCATTTAATATAACTGACAGGGACTAGGTGTCAATTAGACAAAGACACTAGAACTTAAAAGAATACTTCTCTGAAGCAGGGCCATTGAACTCAGCTCCACAAATACCTCCCAACATAGGGTGGACACATCAGAGAGATCACAAGAAAGACTTATTACTCATGTTCCCCCACTTCATTTCCTTTCTCTGCTTTATTTCTCCAGTGTGACAAGCTCTTTTCTTTGTAGCTCATCAGGCAAAGAATTGTAATATTTTACATATAGTAGAACCAGCATGTTTTAAATAGGATTTCTTTTTCTTTAGAAACAGAATTTGAAACCACAAACAATTTCTCATTAAGCAAAAACAAAACAAAAAAAAAGGCATAGAATCAAATTGTTATTTATAGTCCTCAATATTTAGAAACAAGCTCTATGCCAGGGCAAAGTTACCTAGTAAAGGTATGGAAAAAGGTAAAAGCAGTAAGTAAAATGCTTAAGGTATAAACAATAAGACTAAGAACACAGGAAATGTCTTAAAACGAAAAACTAGAATGGGTTTTAGTGACTGCATGCCAAAGAATATTTCAACATATCTGGAACATTTTCCCAAAAATGTAAATTGTCAAAGCCATTTAAAAAAAAGGTGAAAACAGGCAAACGCATGCAAGTGCAGCAAGACACCTATATAATGCTCTCTTTCACCAGAAACCTTACCGAAAAACGTACACCACAAATAGATTTTTAAAAAAGCAAAGGAACTTCACTTATTTATTGTATTTAGTTCATTTATACTTTACGCAGCGATAGAGTGCAGTGCTTTTAACTCTGAAGTCGTTGCTTTCTTAGAAATCTCTTCAACATTTGTCTACAAGTATAACCAAAACGCACTAAGAATGTTTACTTGCAGTATTTAGAGATTTTTAGACCACACACATCATCTTAGTACGCAAGCTTTCTTTCCAGAACAGCATTAAACAATGTGATTCCCATCTGACCTCTGCCTGTTCTTTCATTTTCTCTCCAGCAGGAGAAGTACCTTTGTTTTTACAATACCATGCGGTTTTGTTTGTTTATTTGTTTTATATGCTGTGCTGTGTTTACCACTAGCCACTCCTTCAAGGATCTAGCATAAAGATAATAACTTCCTTCTCTTCCAGTGTTGCTGTACCACCACAATGAAAAGCACAAGTAGGAAGACACAGGTGAAAAAAGGGTTTCAGAAGCTGCAGCCAAGCAACCATGCTCACTGGATTAAGAATCTTGTAGCAGCCAGAAATGTCAGAAGGCATTATCTGCATGATCATACAGAAGAATACAAGATCATCAGAAAATCCTCCCAAATGAGGCTGACCTATTGAAAATGCGGAATTTCAACCAAGCATGACTGCTTTGTAGCTGCCTACATTTCAGTCAAAGCCTGGGGACTTGTTTCTGTACGAGGGACTGAGTTTCCTGAAAGAGTCCCTACCCAGCGTGATGGCAGGTGCTGAGCACAGCGCTGATGTCAACATCAAGTATTGCTCAGCATCTCTCTGCTTCAGACCTTGAGATAGAAAAATCAGATGCACAGGATAAAATTATCAGATACCATTGAAAGTTATCGAAAAATTACATTCTCCCTCTCCCTTGCATTTACTTGATGATAACAATAGCTTCACAATTAGTCTTCCCTCTCCTTTCGGGGCATTAAAATGGTATAGTTCTAGCATTTTGTTCAGTTGGAGGGTTTCTTCCCTGGCTTTAACCTCATCCCTTCAAGGTAGTGAATGCTTACATAAACTTGTAGCCTCTCTCTTCTGAGTCAGATACATCACTCAAAAAGAAGATGGAACCTCAAAAGAGAAAACGTACAGATTTTTGGTACTTACAAAGTAGAAAGAAACAAGAAAGACTTCATATCAGGTTGATTTCAAGGTAAATAAATACAGACTGTATAAAATTCAAAGTAAGGTCAAAAGAAATTTTAGATAACCTGCAGTTAATATATAACTGAAAAATTATGTATTTGTTCCAATAATTTCTTTAAAACGATCTCATTTACTCTCTCAAAATTCTCTCTCCTATTACTGCTAATATTAAATTCTTGCTGACCTATTACACTGAGTTAATGAAAAATATACTAATAAAAGTAATGATTGGATTCAATCATTCAAGTCTGTTAGTACTGAAAATTTTAATTTAGACCAATAAATCACACAGTTATAAAATACGCATTTTTAATGACTGTTTATAAAATGATAAGCATAGTCCTTTCATTAATCACAATATTTTATTTTATATTTTAAAAATTCTTCAAGCATGTATGTTGCAAACCAGCTGTTTCAAGGGAGAGGAAGTCTGTGGGGTTTTTCAGAATCTGTTCTATTACCTGTATTAGGACTTTTAGACTAAAAATTCCTTAGCAATAAAGACAGAATGTATAAAATTCAGTCCAACTTCAAATAAAAGGGGAAGTAAATGTATCAAAACATTTTAATGATTTATGTCTTTGGTTTGCTCTCTCTTAAGCTGATGAATATTGTTTGCAAACACAAAGTTGCTGACAATATAAAAATTACTAGCAAATATCACTGGCATATTGTGTTATACCATCAAACATTGACACAGAGGTTTTTTCTCTCCATTTACACATTCATTTAACAAGAAAGGTCTAAAAGATTAAAATCCTATCATAAAATACATGAATTACCATTAGCAGCAGCTATTAAGTTCTTTGAATTGTTCTCTCTCACCACAGGCTATGCCTTATCATTTAAGAAACAGCCCCATTGGCTAGAAGTTCAGAAGAACTTTGCAGCTTCCTATATCCCCTCAAAACCTGTCCTACAGAGAAAGAGGATATAGGGATAATCAAACGCAGTCACTTAACATCAGTACAGTCATGTGTCAGTAACAGCATGGCATCTCTGATTATCAAAAACTAGAGTTAAGGCTGATGCTCATTCACGGCAGAACCAGAAGAGGCTGCTCATGTCATAAAAGTTATTGCATTTGTATTGTCTGTTTGGCAGGGAGAGCTACAAAGTTCTGCATCCAGTTAATACACAGTGCTTGAAACCACTTTAGGACACAGTAGCTTCACTACTAGCCCTGACATAATGCTACATTATCATTAAGCAACAAGATAGAAAGGACCCTTGAGAAAACACAGGTTTTGTACAGGATGCTTTTAAAGTGTCCTCACAGATTACAGGGAAGTAAATTACAAGATGACCAACCAAGCATGTAAAATAACTCATTAGTAGTAAATGTGTGAGGACAACACTGCACTCCTTCCAGAATGAGGTGCCTAAAGAACCATCCCAAAACCAAGACACAAAACAAAAAAAAACCCCACCTCCACAACCAACAGTCAGCTTGACAAGCAAGTATTTTCAATCTTAATTACACCATGCTCAATATACTTCAGTAAACTAGTGATTAAAACAAAGCAATCTCAGTAACTCTGAGGAATGACTGCAGTCTCTGCAGACTATCAGACACAGTGCTATATAGAGGAATTGTATCGTAATACTGAAGCTCAGGCTACCCCGAGTCTTCTGATGTGGACAACTACTGATGATGCTTTAAATGACATGAGGAAAGGAATCGTGTTACTGACCTCATAAGATGAGCATTCAGGTTCCAAATCTGATTAAAAGGAAAAAACCCATCTTTTCCCCAGTACAACTAACCCTGGATAAAACTGTAAGTGGTAAGGATGTCTAGCAGCTCAAACTACAGGAGTGGGAACCCTAGACCCAACATAAGGCCTTTCTGAAGCACAACACTGAATCTTTGTTGCATGCATCTTAGCAAAAACATAACCTCCACCTCCATCCCTAAAAAGAAAGATTCAAATCTTTGAGCATCATTTTTGTTTAGCATCCTTTGGCATCTAAAGTTGAAAGACGAAAACTTCAAAAAATAAAACTGGTCCTAGTTACATTCCTAGCAATTTCCCAGCCCCACAGACTAACCAGCCTGGAGGAGGAAAATTCACCAAAACCTGGGTCAGAAGATACAGATGTATGGTAACAGTCTAGGAACAACTATTAGCTACAGTTAAAGTGTTCTTGGAAAAAAAAACAAAACAGAACAAAATACCTCCTGCGAGACTACCTTGCCCATTAAACCAGTATCTACCCTTGCATTCTAAAAACGCAACACAACAAAAACGGGAAAATTAACAAAAAAGCGTAAGAAAAAGCAGAATCCCATCCCTTCCCCTGTTTTGTACATACATTTTGAAACCTAGCCTTTAATCTCTAGAATCTGCATGAAAACAGGAGTGGGTGGCTACCATGGAAACACAGTTTTTTCCAAGTTATTGCTGATGGTCCTCAGGTGGATTACTGACTGCAATAACAAGGGATTGAGGATCCAATAGTTCAGGAGTTAACTGGAATAAATATTCTTCTTGAAGCAGCAAGAAGGATCTAGATTAAGATGTTATTAACAGAAAATAAAACAGATTCTTCACCAGTCCCAGTCTGCAAATGCAGTCAGTTTCACAAGTATTTTAAAGTGATAACAGAATCTCTCTTATGCATATTTAAGAAGTGCATCATAAACTAATGTTTATGTTCAGTTTCTCCAAAACAATGATGCATAGGGGACTCTGCCCACTGAGAACACAAGACGAAAGAAAATAAAACTCTCCAGCATTTGCACAAATTTCAAATGGAAAAGTGTCAGCTATGTAAAAAGGTTCTTAAGATTTGCATTAACGCCTACAAGCTCCAATCCACACCTTGAATGACAAGTGGACAGCCTTGTTAAACAGTGTGTGTTTCTTCTTAGTGGTCCAATTTATCAAAACAGATCACAGAGAAATCAAGGAGACCTGAGCTGGTTTTGTGACTATACAGAAAGGATCTCAAACTGGTATCAAAATGAGAAAGGTATGAGCAGGACAAACAGTTCTCAGCTCTATCTAATACAGTCTATGAAAGCTCCTGAAAAACATACGGCAGTGAACACTGTATTATTGTGGCTCTCTAGCAGCACTCAGTTGAAAAAACAGATTCAATGTGTCTATGCCAGTGTTTTTTCCTGGCTCTCTGCCTTTGGAAAAACAGACCTCAGCAAAAAACAATATTTGCATTTAGAGAAATGTCCCATCTCATTTCCTTGTACCAGTCCATTTCTGTGATCCAGCGAAGGAGCTCATCTGTTAACATATTGTCCTTAGGTTTCAGGTGCTACCCAGCATTTTAAAATGCAATTGAAACCCTAACTGATCTTTAAAAAAAGCATACACGAACTGAAATCCCTGAGCATTTTTCTGGGCAGTTACAGCTTCAAGAAAACAAAGGTCTTGGGAGTTTCATTGACAGGTTCCTGAAATAATTTGCTTAACATGCCGCTGCAAACAAAAAAATAGCCAATAAAGTATTGAGCATCGTCCGAACGGACAAAACAAAAAGCCACTGTTTTACTACAGTATAAAACATTCATGCAACTTCATCCTAAGTATCGCATGCAATAGCAGCCACTTCACTTCCATGAGGATATAGTGGAGTCAGAAGAACATAGCAAGATGAACACACGTAACTTAGGAAATAAAGCAGCTGTCTATGGGTAGAGATTAAAAATCTGTCACTAACACACTCGTGCTCCATCACCTTCGCTGGCTGTGCTCATGGCTCACCCCTGAAGTCAGGCCACAGCCAGTCATGGTATTGCAGCTCAAGACACAGGAGTGAAACAGATGTCTGGTACATTCCAGCGCATCAAGATGTCACAACAATTCATTAGCTGTAGATGGGCTACTACTAATAATGATGGAACCAGAGTGGTCTTTTATGAGGTGAAACAAGAAGGTACCACAGAAACAGGCACTCGACTCATCGCAGCCTTTTAAGGAGAAAGAGATAGGCTGATTGCTGTGCTATTTCTGCAATGTAAGCCTGATTTCTGACACAAACATTTTCCTCCACAGCAATGTCAGAATAACCTCTTAGATATTTGAGGATATCTACAAATCTTCCTTTATTCAGTGGTTTGAAAAAGACATGGTGAGGTCCTAAAAATTTATATGGGAGTCTGATTAAAATAAATGAGACAATGGTTTCTCAGAAAAGAGGAGTATGAGCTTTGTACATCAAAATGACAGTATTAAATAGGCAACCCCATAGAAATGTTTTATTTATTGTACTGGAAAAGTGTTTAGGAATTGTTTTTTCCACAGTAAGACAACCGGCTCTACTCTGCATTAGTGACAGAGTAATTTGTTCTTTCATTATCCAGGTTATTTATTATTTTAAGTACTGATCCATTGCAACTTTCCTGACTTATCAAAAGACAGCCACACTTCTGGGAACAAGATGAAACACAGCCAGAAGAAACAAATTTTTTTTTGTCCAAGTTAAAAATACACTGCACTGGCGTCCTAATTTAACACTTCATTCTTTGTGCCATGCTTTTGTTTACACATCATTCTTCTGAAGAAAAAGCCCAGGAGAGCAGTGACACACACCTGAATCATTTATGTAACACACAAATCAGTTTGAGTAAATCCTTAGTGAGCAATGGATTTAAGCCAGTCCACTTGAGAACCCTCATTTAACTTCAGGCATTGACTACACTCTTCCTCTCCTGTAACAAAATATTCCCACCCACGATTTCCACCTCTTCCTCCTAAACACACCACAAAGAAAAGTCTCAGTTAAAGATTAATGAGTTGTACTGTCCTTGTACAACAATTTTTAGTATAGTACAATAGTGGATTTTTTCACCAATAATCAGCATTCAGGACTCCCAAACGTGCAAAATTTCAAGAGTTCTTAGAAAACCCTTATCCATTACAAGTTTACTTAAGGAGCTCTCATTCCATTCAGTAATGCTGATTGACTATTGGGAAGGCTACTTCCCCTCTTGATGCAGCATGTAGTTTTTGAAACCACATCCTTCCTTCAAAGAGCCACTTCACAGCAGTGTGGTACATACTGCTCAAGCTCCTGCTTCCATCACATCCTTGTTCATCAGACCCAGTTGCAGCTCTTCCTCTAAGCAAGAGGCTGTATTGATCTTCAATTTCCAACCACGGACCACTTAATTCTCCTTTCTCACCACCTCACAGCTCACATCTTAGTAAAAATTAGTATTTCAGCAACTACCAATTAACTGACCAACCAATGTAACTGACCACCCCAAAGCAGCACAGATTTTGATGATGTTACTCATCATCAAGTCTTGTGATGAGTAACAAATTAATAAAGCTCTTTCTAGACTACAATTAAGAGCATAGCCTAAAGGAGCACCGATACCATAATGCTTATCTTTTCATTCTTAGATTTAGTAATTCCTAACATGGACGCAGACTTTAATACAGAAAATATCCTAGAAAAACAAATCTAGAATAATTAAGTAGGAATTAATTTCGGAATAAGCCCATTGCCTGAAGTCAGACAGGCAAACCGAAAAAGCGAAAAAATGTTTAAGCCTAGAAAAATATTTTTTCCTCACAGCCTTTTCCCACTGTTAAAGACAATAACAGAATTACAGGCAACCTGAAGGGGTAACAACACATAGAAAGTAGTTTCCAATTGGCTATGCTAACACTTTTGATTAAGTGAAAATAGATAAGTAAGTGAAAATAGCTAAGTAAAACAGAAGGAAATACTACAAATTTCATTATTTGATTACTTTTACAAAACAAGTCTGAAACATGAAATACATAGACAGCAACCCCAAAAAGTTTGAAGAGTATCTAAAATATTAATGCCCTATCCACAGATATAAAATTATCAATCAAACATTCACAGGTCCTTTGCCAATTCATTCTGAGCTCAAATGAAGCTAAGTTAAGCATCTCTTTGATCCAAGATGCATGCATTATTTAGCATTAGCTAGACATTTGTTCATTTATGCAGACACATGCCAACAGGATTTATGCAAGAGGGTACCCATTTCTGCTTAATTTGAAATGTCCTGCTTCTCTCTCTGAAATCTAAACCATAATGATTTATAGCTTTTAGGTAGTCTTTATATTTTAGCAAAAGCACACTTTCAAAAAGTTACAGTCAGAAACTCTTCCAGTGGAAAAGTGGGATATATAAATCTTTCGGTGCATCTTCAAAGAACAAAGTGTCAGCAGCTGTGCTGCCTCCTCTTGTACACACGTGTGATTCTAGGTATTTCCATATGCACAAAACCAGTCCACTGATTTTGCATGGTATTTTTGCACCTTGTCTTTTCTGCTATATTAAAATATGCTCATGGGGTGGTGATAGAGGCTGGGGGGAACAGACGTAGGGTAGTGGTTTTGGGTTTTTGGTTTTGCTGAGTTGGTGTGGGGTTTTTTGCTGGTCTATGCAGCTGATCAAAATTTGCATCACACAGTTTAAAAATCCTAAATAAATATTTATAAGGAAGACTGGTAGCGAACTGAATGGAATGAGCAGCTAAGAACTAGCAGCAGTGAGAAACTGAAATTATGGAATAAACCTGTCTAAACTCTGAAAAAATAGGTGCCTTCAGGTTCTTTTCCCTATAAACCATTCCCTGTGTTCCAGACTTCTGGAGTGTGAATATACACTCAGCTATAGTTACACTCCATATAAACAACTTTTCAGCTCAAACACTTTTATACTTCCTCTCAGTGTCCCAAATTTTCCAGTATTCTTGGGACTTCTTGCTCCACAACCCATTCTCAAAGAAATTTTGAGAATAATCAAAATAAGAAATTCATGCACCATTATTTAAGCTTCCTCTTGCCCTGCCCCCTGCAACACACTGAGCAACACTCAACACCCAGACTGGATGTGCTCATTGCTTGACTGCACTTAACATTTAGTATGTGGTAAGACTATGAACTACTACAGATGGTGGAAGTTTGGCTGAGCAACACAAAAAAGAGTCCAAAATTTATAAATATTTGCCACATTCTGAAAGATTTCTATTTATCTGGGAACTATAGGCTAAATCTGTAGCTCTAATTCAACTTAATAACATTGCTGTAGGTAATGTTTGCTTTTAAAGCATAGAAGAATGGGTGATACTTAAACAAGTTTAAAAATCAAACAGCAAATGATTTATTTCTTTCTGTCTAAACAGACCTCAGTAGCACCCAAACAGTGTGAGCCAACCCAAACTGTCATATAATGCTGTACTTATCAATCTAGCACTGCTGAAGTCAAGCACTGAGTTGGGGAGATATTAACAGAGGGAAAGCCAATAGAATAAGTCCCATTAAGCTGAAGCAAACAAGTAATCTCCTGTACCTGAGCAGGAAGAAAAAGTAATAAAAACAATTACTAACTGGAGGCAAAAATAGTGCTAACACAAGAGAGATCAGAAAAATAAAGGGAAGGAGATGAGACTATCAATCAGGACACATTTTACAGAATGTGTGCCACTGTTTTACCATTTACATTTTGAAATGCCAGCAAGTACAAGATCAGGCAAGCAAGTTGGAAATAAGACAAAACAGGTCACAGAGTAGTAGAAACAAAGTGAGGCACTGAACTCCTCCATTTGCATGAAGACAACTTCAAAGCTACACTAGGTATGAAAATAAAGGAAAGAGAAGAGCAGAGGCACAAAGAAAGAGACCTGGGAGAACCTTTTCAAGGTCAGCTGGTGTGGTGCTGCAGAAAAAAACCCCTTTGTTCAAAAGTAAATCTTACAAACGAAATGTTCAGGAGGTTTAATGCTTGAAGAAGCATGGGCAAAGAAGCATCTTAAAAAGTACCAGGACAGCCAGTGATGAGCGGTGGAATAAAGGAAGTATCCTTTGGAGTGAGAGAAATCAAGTCATAGCTCTGCAATATTCTTCTGATACAGTTACAATTTAAATCCCCACTGAAAACTCCCAGCTAAACACAGGATACATATTCTAAATGGAGCACCTTGAAGCAAGTGACACCAGCCAGCAATACCCACTACAAGACACTGAGTCACTGACAACATGGAATCATACAAAGTTTACAAAAAAATCCACTGAAAGGGCAGTTTTGGCATAATGTTTCGAAAAGGGAAATAAAAATCACAGGAATAAAACTTGTGTTCCTCAACCAAGAACATCTTTATTCAATATCCTAACCACATCTACCAATCACTTAGCCTTTCTGAGGAAGCAGAAGGACTTCTAACAGGTTTGGGGGTTTGTTTTGTTGGCTTTTTGGGTTTTTTTTTCCCTTCCTTCAGTTTTCAATTTCTGTTTAAAAAAAGCCACAACTTTTCGGCTTGATCAAGTTCATCAGCAAGGAATGAACAGATCCTGCTAAGAAACAGCAGTGAAGCATTGCCATGAGAATCAAACCAACAGACAGGTGTGGTTCAGCTCCCCTCCTCTGGCAATAGCTAGTAAGCAACACTTCAACAGAATGTGAAATGCCACCTGCTAATAATTTGGTATAGCACAGTACCATTTCATGATATATGGGGATCTCTTGGTTCCTCCTAACAAAATAACTGTTAGGAAATAGATCATCCAAGAAATAAATACCTGCAAGTGTATACTGTGCTTTTGCTGGCATAGGCATATAAAAAATAAAGTGATACTCAGGGTTGCTTTAACTTCATGCTGTTGCAGACCATTAATGCAGCTCGTATTAAATACTTGACTCAGGCAGCTATATCCAATACTCTCTCTGACATTGCAAGAACATTGCCTTCTTGAAAAATGAAAGAATAATCTCCAAAAACTCCCAAATGCACTCACTGGAGTCTTAACCTTGACACATACCAAAATACCACTTACTCTTTAAACATAAGGGCAAGGATTAAACAACCCAGAGGTGCTATCTCCTCCATACTGCCGCAGTTCACTAGTGGTCCAAATGAGCCATCCAGCATCATTACTACTAAATTTTTCTACTTCAAAATAAAACTCCATTTTCATTAATCAATTTGAGTTCTTCAGCTGAGAGGCTCTACTAGTATTATTTTGCGGCTATCATGAACATAACTGTGATCTACACAAGACACAAACAAAGTTAGAAAATGAGCTGTAGAGGTCTACCACCTTCCACTGACCTCCTTCAAAATCATATTTGGCTCTCAGCCTTTTATTGCTTTTTGGCACTAGTAATCTACCATTTGATGATTATAAAAAAATTCACAGCAGATGTGCCTACAAACAGAGCATGATGCCTTAAGTGGATTAGGAAGAGATGAACTCTCAAGAAACAAAGTTCCTGAGTTTATGCTAATAAATTTACTTTAAAAGACCAAATTAAGGAGAAACATATGCAGATTTCCTTAAGCACTTCTATTTTGGAGTTAAGTTGCAAATGTGCTGCTCATATCAGACTGTATTTTCTGTACTACCCCACAGGATTCCATGAATTTCTGTACTACTAAGTTTTCCCAAACTCAAATTTTGCCCTCACTAAACACCACAGCAGAAAAGACACCAGTGTAGTTGGCAGAGGGGAACATACTTATTGTGCAATTAGCTATATAAAGCTGCATTTGTTCTCTTTCTCTGTGTACACCATACAGATCAACAAACAAGATGGAACCAGCTTTACCAGAATGATTTTTTTTCAATGGAAAAAACACTTGATTACTGATCAGAATTGGTGAGATTGACTATATTCCATGTGAATGAAGGAATATCTTAAAACAAAAACCAGTTTTTTACTGTCAAGAACTACTCAGGAATTACTAACCTACCATGTGCTTAACCAGAACAGGACAAGCAAAACCAGAAAACTAGAATGGCATGCTATAGTTACAACTGTACAAGGCACAGGTAAATTTCAGTTCTCTGAAATAGTTTTGAGTGATCTTTGCAGTGTAAATCTGAATGGGTAGGGGGCTACTATCACTGGTGAGGTTAGTAAAATGTAGAAAGCCAGTACTCACAATTTTACTGAATTTACATTGAAATTTGCTTTCATGACTCTTGTTTATTTCTTACTTTTGTATGCCTTCCTTAACTTTTAGAGAAAAGAGGTTCCACCCAGCAGGATTCAAATAATATTAAAAAACAGTTTAAAAATAAAAAAAGTGTTTTAGACTGAGCATGTGCCTCCACAATCCTTTAGATGAAATTTTAGAGTGTATCTTAGTCATGCTTTACTGGGCAAGGCGGGTAAGCAAAATGGGTGGAGACCTCAAGTTTTTTTCTTGAAATTAGTCATTAGGAAGCATTCATAATTTCTCGAGTACAAAAATTTGCTTCATTCTGTAATTCACAGTAGCATATCCATAAAGCTTAAGCAACTTACTTTGCAGTGGTCATACTGCTGCTGTAAGGTTGGAACATCCCCTCCAACAGGCATTTGTTTTTTCAGTTCATCATCTTTTGCATTCAGCCATTTGATTAACTCTTCCAGGGATGTCAGCAATCTGTTCCATTTCTCTGCACTGGCCTCCAAGTGAGCCCTGTGAAACAGCATAGGAGCATCTTTAAAGCCCTGAATGGCAAAACCAGTGTGGGAATACAATAAACAAAATTAAAACATCAGTAAGATGAGAACGTTTCATTTTAACTGCAAAACAACTTTGTGTTAAAAAAAAAACAACTCTACCTCAAAACACTTTGCACAGCAAATCAAAGTAAGCAGAGGAGAAACAGGGGAACATAGACAAATATGTTCCTGATGCTTTCACTCATCTAAAACCTAGAACAATGCATGTCTAAGCAACATAATATCCTGTGTTTTGTTTTGACTCCACCACTGTCGGGCAACAAGCACAAACATCATTTTGTGACCTAAAGAACTGCAAAACTGAATTCTTTCATGACAGGACCTTGACTCTCCAGAAGCAAAAAACCAGCATATTCTACCAGTAGTGATCAACTGCAAATTGCCTGTGCTGCTGAACATATAAATCGTAACACAGGTTATTTAATACATCATCTTTAGTTAATGTTGAGTTACTAGACAATTAATACAGTAAATTTGTTCTTTAGTTTAATTAACCAAAAAAATCAAATTCCACACCCACACCCTTTTCTACAATCTTCAGAAATACCTTGACTTGATGTCTTCTCCCTGCAGTGCCTAAAAGATGCATACAAATCTTCAACAGGGACCAGCTACCCCTCTCTTAACGGCAGCCATTTTATATTATGAAATCATTCAAGACCAGTATGTACCTAATTTATATCAGCAAAAAACAGTTTCTTTACAGGTGGTGAAGTAGAGCTGAATGTTTTTCAGTGTAGTCTGACACCAGTTCTGCAAGTTCCTGCCCTGCTTCTGATGAATGAACTAAATTCTACTCCCTTTCCCATTTTGCACGTTGTTGGTTATCTTTTTTTCTGATTCACTGTGACTCACACCTTGATACTTTCACCTGGCTTGTCTTGTATTATCATCTCAAATGGTATTAGAGTGGATGTTTGGGACCGATATGACAACATTTGGATTGAAGGGATGATGTGCTGCAAGGTTAACTTCAACACAAGCTTAGGTCTGGCCACACTGAGATCCACCAGCAATGCTAGCATAGGTGAATCAATAAAGCAGTCAAGTAAAGAGTGTATGAGAAGGGAAATACAAAGCAAAACAAAGAATTCACACATTTCTGAAAAGGATAAACTAACTACCTTTAGGAAGAGGAATCAATTCTCCTTCACTCCTGTGAAGAAAAGCACTTTAGGTACTTGGGAAAAAATATAAAATGTAAGTACTTGCTAGAAGCATTTTACTGCCTACAGTTTCATATGTTATGGTTTCTACTGTCCCTTATTGGTTTTAGTGATCCCTTTATCTCAACACTGAATTGCAACCAGCTGCTTGTAGCTCAGGCCCAAACAGCACAGTCAGCATCCTGCCCTACACTGAATTACAACCAAGCTGTTGCTGTAGGCCTTGATGTGCAGGCAGCAGCTTCTGAGTGGAATGTATTGTCTCCACTCTCCTGATATTTTTTCAGGTACTCAGAACTGGTCTTTCTTTCTCGAAGTGAAAATAGAGTTATACTTCTTATTAATCATGCAGAGGAGGGACATTGCCCCCTCATCTAAGCCAATACAGTTTTGCCACTTGACTGACTGTTCAAAAAAAAAAAAAAATTCCAGGAGCAGCTACAATTAAAATGTGAACATTTAATATAGCTTTCTGTCCATTTGATAGTGAAATCTCTATTCATCATGACTTATTACTGTTTCTAGCACATATAAGTGGCTCTCACCTCTAAAAACTGGCACTCTTTGAGGCTTCAAGATTCTGCTCTAGTTATTTAGTGGAATTCTTGTATGCAAAATAAATTGGAGTATTGTAAGGAGGGAAAAGACTCCTGCAACTACTTAAAGGATAATTTAAAGGTGACCCACCACTGTTTAACACACAGTACAATAATATAAATAGTAAAAAAACTAATTTGGTATTTATGTGAATTATATAGCATATGATACTAGATTAAATGCATTGTAATTTACCACTGAGTACTTGTGTGCATGCCAAATTATTGTCAAGACCTAATAGTTTCAAAGTCCAGTGCAAGTTAATCCTGCAGGGGTAGCACTGTAAGGGGTGGGGAGGAAATGGACTACACTATAAGGGACTTGAAAAATTTTCACTGAGCACAAAGTGAGCTAACCTCCCAAAGAAAGACATTAAATGAAAAAAATACACAGGGAAAAACTCATCACAACAGCCTGTATTCTTCGAGAATATTACCCTTTTAAATCTTATCAAAAGCAATACTGAAAATGAAAGCAAGATGCAGCAGCTGAAGAGCAGACACAAGCATTCAATTCTCCTGGGGAGCAAAGAAACACATTTAGTAAACCCCATGAAAAGCAAATGCTGCACAGAAGCAAGGGAGTCAAGATATGCTTCAAATTGCAATCCAGTGCAAAGTTGGAGAATCACATTTACATTTGTCATACAGACATTATCAGAGACAGAAGATAAACTATGCAGAATTTCTGAAATGTTTCTTGGGCTTCCCTCTTCTCTGAGCCAGGATTTCTGGAATTGGTATTTCTACTGATAAACAACCTGCAAACAAAGCTTCATGTGTTTGTTCTCACATGACAAATGAATTGGCAATCTCAGGGATTTACCAGGTCAAGTGGTGGCTTAAGAATCTGCTCTGATCAAAACAGAGGTCATTATAGGTGACTGGTTTTGAGCATGGGTTACAGCATGAATATTCACCAGCATCAACCACCTGGTATACAAAAGCACTCCTAAGGGAATCCTGGATGAACCTGAAAAACACTGATGCTCCCATCTATCTGATCAGACTGAGAGGAACCCTCCTTCCCCCTGCCATGCTGAATAAAACCCTCCAGAAAAGAAAACTCCCCTTCTGTTGACCCTGAGAGGCTCTCTTCACAGCTGGAGACCTCCTCAGCTTTTGATTCTGCTATGGAGGTAGCATTTTTCCTGCTGAGTGACAAGGGAACACATGGAATAAAAAAAGATTGGTGGGTGGTCTAAATATAGAGACTCCTTCTCCATTTCTCCCATACTTTACCTCTACCCTCCCCCAAACACTAACATCCTCACACCTCCTGCCCCGGAAGAAGAGAATCTCCCCTAAACATCTGGCTTTAAAAAGCAGACCCCCACAAGCCTGCAACTTTGTTTTCTTCTGGGGAATAAGATAATAAAGAGAGAAAAAAAAAACCAAACTAAATCTACAAGCAATTGCAAGGAGAGATATAGTCCTCTCAGGTGGCATTACAGACACAACAAGTACAGGTTTAAGCAGCTTCCCCACATTTAAGAATATGTCACAACAGTGCTGCTTTTACAGTTTGGGACTCTCTTTAGTTACAGTAGCAAGGAAGTAAAGTCAACACAGTGACTAGCAACACCACTCTGAGGACTGAAGTGATGAGAAAAACTCATGCTATCACTATTTGGGAAAGCAGTACTTTCAGCAATGAAAAATCAGCATAATTGGAATGTACACATACCTGAAAATATTCTAAAAAGCTTTATGAAAACTTTAAGTTAGAAGCACTATCCCAATCTAAAACCCATAAAGAAACAATCAGTTTTTTTAATCTTCAGTCCTAGCATCTAACAATTACATGCTGTTCTCACTAGACTCATCCATACAGTTTTGCTTTCCAATTCATCTTTGTAAAGAGATATACCAAAAAAGCAAAAATTCAAGGCAAACAGACTTCATGTCAGTTCTGTGCTCTGTTATTTCCTTATGAAGGGTTTCAGGACTCTTGCACAAGTTAGAAAAGTGAACTGTAATCAAAGAATAGAACAAAATACAAGAACTCAGAAATACTACACTATTTTTAATAGTGACTAAGATTTGAAAGGTTAATTTACTCGTCTTAGATTTGCACCAGTATTCTCTTCCTTGCTTATCTTCCACATTGATCTCAAGTGACGTGTCTCTGCAGCACTGCAGGTACCACCAGAGCAACATGAACAGTAATGCTGCCCAGTGGGATACACATGCCATATCTATGCAGAAGAGAAAAGATGGGTTTGTATTCAGAAAAGTATGTATTCCCACTTTTCTGAGCATTGACTGCACAATCAGACTTTCTTTACCACAGCCTTGGAACTCATAGCTGTACAGGGTAAGTGGCTTGAAGGCCCTTTTTCCTGGCCATCAATTTCTCCCAAATTCTGAACAACCCCAGGAATGGCCAAGCAACTCAATGGTTCTTGCTAGGACTCCACAGCTGACAAGCTATTATTTTATGAGCATACTTTTGTCTTTTTCTCCCACAGACTTCTGACTAGAGTTCATAACAACCCAGGTTTAACAGCTCTTGCATTGAATTGCGTATGTGGTAGAGCCAGTCTCTGCAAGACCCCACACCAAACTGCTTGGTTCTTTGTGTTCAAGTTCTGCCTGTGGGCTTTTACGGGGTTGATTTACCTGCTTCATTTAATTGTTTAGCAGGTTGGTGATGGAATAAGTGGAAATGAGAAGTAAATGTCATATTTTCCCCTCTGTCGCATTCATTCTAACTCTTGTGCCTAAATTTCAAGCTCAGATCATTTTTCTGGCCTTCAGAAAATTAATATGAATGCTTAACATTTTTCTATTTTATCTATTACAAGAACAGTTTTATAAACCAATAAGCAAGCAGTTGCAATTAAAAGTTCTAGATATTATTTTCTATGCAATTCTTTTTCATGTAGAATTTGATTCATATTACTGAATGTGGCAGTATCTATTTCAAAAATGACATCACAAAGGTTTAACAATTACTACACTTTACCTTGGCACTGATAGGATCAAAAAACTGTAAAATGCATTCCTTGATTAATAGGTACTTTAAAACATTTCTCAATTGAACAACAACAATTAAAAAAATTCAATACCAATTGAATGGATCAACACACCTCAGATGCAAGTCCTATCAATTCAAAAATTTCAAAACCAAAATTTTACAAAACCAAAACCAACAACAAGCCCCTGATTTCTCCTCAAAGTAACTGCAGATTCACAGAATTATTTCCTGGACACTGCTATTGGTTTACCATAAGGGAAGACTCAACATACTGTCTGGAAATTTTGGTACAAGATCAGCAACTTACAACTGCGCAGCTCTGGAGAGAGAACAAGTAGTTAAGCCTACCTGGTGAACCAATTCACCGAGTTTTTATATTTACACTCAGGGGTCCTTCATGAAAGATAATAGATATTTCACACCAATGCTGTGGTCATACTTATCAAGCCTCTTAGAAGACAGGAACTGATGTTATCATTACCCACCTGATGTTAGCTGACTTCGCCTTCAGGTCATTCCAGCGCTGGTTCATGTCATCAAGCCGATGCTGGAGCAGAGCAGCTTCCTCAGAGTTTCCCAAGGCTTTCACCATTTTCTGTCTGTTTCCATCAATGCTTTTGAAGATGTCATTGTGGGCATCAATCTCAGCTTGGATGTCCTGAAATACCAGCAAGAAAAGTTCAAACATCTTAGTTCTGTAAGTAAAGGAGGGGAGAGCTTATTTAAATCAGTACTCCTAAACACTAAGGCAGAGCAGGTACTCCAACTTTCTTGGGTGGCTCTCATAAAAGATGCAGAGGAGTAAACCTGCAATCCTGTTAACGTCACTATGAAAAGTCTAGCTTTCTTAAGTGTGAGAAAAGGAGTCTGAAAGTCATCCAAGGCTGTGAAAAAGGAAATAGAACTATAAACAACAAGTTTCTTGAGGTTGTGTTTGTAGCACTGAAGGTGACCAACTGTCTACTGTTCACCCACGCATTTCACACAGTGTGGCATTTGCAAACGCACTAGAACTCCTTTCCTTTCCAGAAATCACACAGACTCAGCCTTGGCTCTGTCGTCTCTTCTTTGAAACAAAACCCTCCAGAAACTTTACACAGTCCAGTGAAATTCAGCCTCTATCTAGTACTTTTTGTCATACATAATATGAAAGCATTTAACTAAAATCTGTCCCCTTAAACTGCAGCTAAATGGCTACAGCAACCACAAGTCCATTTCTACAATTAAACTACTATACACTGTGGCCTGAAATATATGGAGAGGTAGACATAAAATGGCAGGATGTATTATAATCTGAATTTCATAGTAAATACTGAAAAGAAAAAAGAAAGCTTGTGATTTCCATTCAGTTGACTCATTTCTCCTCCCTTTAGAAATTAAACACATTTTATTCTCTCATCTACCATCTGCCTCAAGAAACATATTACAGGCGATGTCTTCATGTAATTGAGCATAGTATCATTTTTAAAACACATTATGAGAGCAAACAAAACTTCCTGCATCACCACCAATGCTTTCTAGCATCCATACATCTATGTATACTCCAATAAAGCAATGCAAATGCGTGGAAAGCCAGGAGGTGTACTGGCTGTCTCAATAGGATTAATCAACGAAGATTATGACAGGAACTTGATGCAGATGTAAATAAACTTCTTTGCAAAGGAGGAAATTAAATAACTGAAATTCCTTAAAGGTTTTTATTCTTCCAATCAACTCCTCAGTAATCACCATCTGTTCCCAGAAGCAGAAAAGGAGGGGGCACTTGTACCTCCCCATCCTAAAGATGTATTCCTGCCTGCACATATGCAAATTGAAGTGGAAAAGTAGACATGAATTTGAGATAGCACAAAAGCTTTCTTGAATTAGGGAAGAAAACAAAGAAGTCAGGATACAGGTGGAGAAGTGGAGAGAGGAGAGATGGGGCAGTGGGGAAGGAGGTGAGAGAGGGAGAGGCATTGGTGAAGCTCACCGGATGAGATACTATGTGACTTTGGACAACTACCTATTCTTTGCCCTGAGACTAACTCCTTTAAAGCAGGAAAAAAGACACTTCTGCTGTCTTTAAAACAACCTGATAAAAATCACCATTCTAAACACAGATAGAAACAATGATGTTTAAAAGGAAAAAACAAAATGAAGCGTCTGATGATCAACCAACCCAAATAAGATGGCACAGTCATCAATTGAATTAGATGCTTATCTGACAACATTTGCAGCTCCTGTCTTTACAACACCAACATGCATGTGAGTGCAGCGAAAACCACCTCAGTCCCACACAGCAGGAGATACAACCACATACAACAGTTACAATTCTAATTGCCACTAATCAGTGCTACAAAAGCCTGGTCATGTCAAATACTTTTCTTTGCCTATTTAAAGTCACAAAAGACAACCTCATTGAAAAGCCAATCACAATATTAATTGTAAACTCATTCATTCTAGAACCTTCATAAACCATTCTTTGATTTTACTTGAGAGGACACTTCAGCATGCACGCTCAAAAAAGTTTCATTCAAAATGGGTTTTGATTCTTGCATTTTCCAGTTACCATATCACATTGATTAAGGTACAATAAATATTGTAAAAGTACAAATAAATGTTGTTCACATTCTTGAGTCCCATCTGTGACAGCCATGTTGAGACAGCTCAGTTCAAAGAATAAAGTTTTATAATTAACTTCTCTCTCTTTTCTGATTTCCATTTTCCAGGAAAAAAAACCAACAAACCACTGCCAGCTGATGGACAATCCAACAGGATTGATAAAGTTAATGAATGTGAGTTTATCACAGTCCTCAAAGAAAAGATGGAGAGAAATTCAAATAACATACCCCACATCAGTGTGCATAGAGAAGTGCAGCATGAAGGTGGGATGTGAAAGAATGACTAATAGCAAGCAATGGACATGATAAGTTACTCATTCTCCAATAATGATATCAAATATCTGGATTTTATTCAGGTATTGTCCTTTGGATGATGAGTTCCCATCTTGTCCTAAGACTACTGTTATTGGTAGCAATTGCTAATATTCTCCTTTATTCACTCTCTTATCCAAGTTCTTAAGAAAATTCTTAATTCAAATTCTTAAGAAATTTGTAATCAAATGGTTGCCCTCCCTTCAAATTTCTTTCTTCAAAATGAAAAGAACTCTATCATTTTGTAAACACCCTAATTTATGTTTCTCCTAATCTATTATTTCTCTTTCTCCTGCTATTTTCTTGGTCTTTGATTCTCCATTGTCTTCTATGTGGCAAAAAATGGGATGAGAAAAATTGATTATGCCTGCTCAGGCCCCAGTGAACATTAATTCTAGTAAGAGTTAATCCAATTTCAATTTTGCAATACTTTAGAAGAAACTATAAACACTTCCCTATTATCGTATGGAAGCACCCATATTCAGAGTCACAGTGGCTACACAATGGAGGATGCAGAAGAGGGAAAAAATTCTGCTGCTTTTGCCATATAAGGAGGGGGAAACACCATCACTGCTCTTAGCCCAATGCTAAAGGGATCCAGGCCAGAGCGGTCTCCTGGTGAATGTGAAGAAAAAAAAAATATCAAAGGGGAGAGAAAAGAAAAACAAAGCAAAAACAACATGAAAAAAAAGTACCTAAAGAAATACACTGTAAATAGAAAACATCTTCTTGCTTTATCAACTTAATTTTTTGAGTCACTTCTAAAGGGATGCCATATTTTGCTAATTTTGAAAATATGTGCACCTATCTGTTAAACTGGATGGAGAATGTATTGAATGAGGTCAAGGTATTTGTTTACATGCCCAACTGCTAGCAGGATTAATGCCCTAAATTAAAAGGCAGCTCTTTGAGAAAAGAATTCATCCTATATATAAGTCAAGGTAAAGACTCCAAAGTTTGAAAGATAGAAAGGAGAAGATATAACTAGATTGGCATTTAGACTTAAACTTAGCCAGATAATTAGAAGATTGCTATTTCCCTTAAATTTCTTTTAGGTGTTAAGATTAAACTGCTGCCTATCCTTTCCATTTTGGTCTGGGGATTTCAAAATCCTATTTCCATTCTGAATCTTCTTTGACTTCTTTGCTTCTCTCCCCCTTTACCTTTCTTCCGACAGGATTCAAGCTTTCATTTTATGTTTGGATTTGATTTTAAACCTTGTCTCCATAATAAGAAACCTACTTCTTGCTTTAATTTCTATCAAATAAAATATTAAATTAGCATGTGATGACAACTGAAGAGCATGTGTCTTTAAAGAATGTATAAATATGTGACACTCAGTGTAGCAATACTGAAAAGGACCCAAAGATATAGTTTACTCCCTTTGAAGCTGCTACTCGAACGACCCAAAGGCAGACTGGAGTCACACACCCAAGGTAAAAGAAGGTATGTAAGACAAGGACTGGAACAGAACCAAACTTATGAGCCCAACTCCAAGATCAACCAGCTAATAAACTTTTGTCTTCGCTTTCCCCCTTACAGACTGCAAGGATATGTTAAAAGCAGTTACAACATTAGGCGTAATTGTCCTTTGGAAACTGCCAGTACTTTGTAAAGGCAAAAAACCTCCAAGCCAAACCAACAGCATTTCCATGATGATGGGCATTCTCATGGTCTTTTCCAAATGATGAGTCCAAAGGGCCTCTGATTCACACTGTAACCCTCTAAGCTATTAACGGATTCACTTCTACTCACATTTTCTTGGATTTTGTTTGTCTATATTGGCAATGTACCAAAGATAGTAACACAGGCAAAGTATTTTCCTTTTTATAGGGCCCAAACACTTCTGTTGAAGATAAAAACACAACTAGGGGAAGAAAACTCAATAGCCAAATTAAAGTGGAAGAAACTAGGAATTTTAAAATATGCAAAATGTTACGCTATTGAATTCTCAGTATTAAAAATGCTGGGGTAGTAATACAAAGAACCAAACCAGGGAAGTGATTTTATTCTGTAAGGGAAATAAACAGATTTTCCCACAGCATTACAGATTCTATTATCAAGAGCCCTTAATCAAATTTTTCTTACATACAGGACACAAAACTCAGCTTAGTCCCTCAAGAAAAAAGTCAACAGCATTCTGTACTAAATCATAACTTCACAGAAGGTTTTATGACAGGATCCATCAACATTTTACTACAATGTTTTTTTAAACCCACTATATACAGCAAAACTCTGCATTACACTCCAATTATTTTTATGTTTATTAGGAAACAGAATTCCACTAAATTTTCATAAATATCTGACCACAGAGCAGGGATGGCAAGTTATGCCACACAAACCACATATGACTTGCAACAAATGGACATACAGGTACCATGCTAACACTGTGCAACAAGACTGGCAGCACTCTGTGTTGACACACAAGTGCTACGTCCTTTTAATCCCCAGGTACAAGGCAAAGATAGGCAATCTGTTGTGGCTTTTGAACCACATGTTTATCTTCAAAGCAAAATTAGTGGGGTTTAAGTTGACTCTCCATAAATGAAAAACTGCATTTTCCCTAGCAAAGGTTATTTCCAGGCTATTTTGCCTGAACAGTTTTGTACTTCCACCCAATAGAGGTCACGCCTGTGACTGGAACAGGTGCACAGAATTGCAAGTCCAATGAAAATGACTGCCCATTGCCTTCACTGACAGCATTCAAGTCAGCAAAGACACAGTTACAGAAATGCTGCACTTGCCTCTTTCAAAGGTCAGGAATAAATGGGATGAATGCTCATCAAAGTATCTGCAGAAAAATCTTCCAGCTGTTCCAGCTGGAAGAAAAATGTAAGTGCCAACCAAAGGACATAACTGCATGCCACAGACAACAGCCGAACATTGTTCTTTGTGGTATCACAGCAGGTAGCAAAGGAATGGACCTTTTTTTTTTAACAGCAGGTTGTTTAGTTTATCTTGAACCAGATATGTTTTACCTGCTGCTGCCAACTGCCTCTGGGAACACTGCTGTGTCAGATATTCCTTTTAGCCTCTGCTTTACTTGGAGCTTTTTACTTTCTGATGACTCCTAAGGAAGGAGTAAGAATTAGGGCATGATAGAGGTGTATGAAGATGGTCATTGTAAAAGGGAAACTGGACTTTTATTGGTCTCAGCCTTAAAAATGCTGGGGGTAGCTGGGAAAAACAGATGCTCTCATGTTTTTCATAAAAAGACGGTTAAAAAAATCTCATCCAGGGAGTTGCTTCTCTGATGTCAGAGGACAGTCATGCCTTCAGAAAGGCTCACCCCATCCGCTGTTTCAGAGGCCTGCCTGCAGTAGCAGTTGCTGTTAAGCAATCTGTTCATAATGAATTCACATTCAGAAGAGCAGTATGTATTGGAAACCTTTAGTCAGAATTGCCATTATCATAAATCCACTAACGCCAGAAGTGTGTATAAAGATGGATATTAAACCTCTCTCAATGGCACTGAGAGACAAGTGTCATGCACAGACCATACTGGGTATCACTACAGCCACTGTAACTATAGCCTAAGATCAAGCAATTTACAAAGAAGTTGGCTGTAGATATGACAGAAATTTAATTACTACTTAAGCTCTCAGATATTTCATGAAGATAAAACAGTACTTTTTTGGGGAAACCCACTTTGAGACATTTTTCACTTCTAATTTTCAAAGGTTTGTATTACCAAAAGCCTTGCACCAGCCCATCAAGTTTATAAAAAGTTGTCTTAACTTTTACTTAAGCCTCATGGACAGTACTGTAAGAGGTGACACATGGTGTGGTTAAAGATTCATTTTATCACAAGAGTGAGGATGCACTTACAGGAAGGCTGAGAATGCCAGCCTGCCTTCAACAACCTCTGTGGCTCCACTGCACAGCACAGACTCACCAACTGAGGGGCACCATAAATGTGTTAATACTAATTCCAGCAGTCATGTAATTACGACTGAACAAAGCCAAGGCAGCCCTGCCTACTGCAGTGTAATGTGACTCTGCTTTTGCATAGGAAGGGAGTGCCGTGCAAGCTTCTGCAAATGCCATCTGGCTTCTGCATTACGACCACAGTAACAGCACTCATAATTCTCTCTGTAGAACATATATTAATGAATCCAGAGGGTTGAAAGTAGCTTACAAGCCAGGATCACTGTCATAACGCTGTTTCTCCTGGCAGCAAACACCTCAGGAAGGACAGGATGGGTGTGTGGGGAATCATAAGAGGAAGAGATGAAGCAGGGGAGGAGGAGGGGAGCTTGTTAAAAGAAAAAAAGGAAAAAAAAATGGAAACTTGCTAAATAAGCACAGATTAAAATTTTAGAATTTGTGATCGAAGTCCACCAAATAAAATGTTAACCCTCTTCTCCAGCACAAAAGAATCGTCCTATGTTGCATTACAAATTTCAGCACAGTAGACAACAAAATTTCACAACAAGCTTCAACTAAAAAATACAGGAGAGCTGTGAGACCTGTAAGATTTGGTTTTGTTGAGAATTGCTATGATCAATTTCTTTAGGGTTATATAAACACTGGAATACTCAAAGTCACAGGAGAGAGCCTGGAATTTGCAAATACCTTGGATTGTATGATTCACAAAAATGAAACACTGGTTAAAAACGTCACTCTTGATGAAGTCATGAAGCATCTCAGAGTCCAGCATGTGACCTAATCTTTTCAGGCTAGCATAGCAGCAGCTACAAGAGAAGAGTGAAGCCCAGATGACAGACTGGGAGCAAGAGAGGAACAAGTGACCTACAGAGTCAAGAAATCTTATCACAAATGTTTTTGCTGTTGTTCTTAGCTACTTTTGGAAGAGTCATGCTGTTGAGGCACTGAATAGTACCTGTCTCAAGCATTCCTCTCCCTGGTAAACACGGCTGGTAAAGTGGTAACTACTGAGGAGGAGAAGACTGATTTACATTTAAAAAAAAAAAGAAAATAAGAGAATATTTAAGTTTAGAAATACATGCAATCAGGTTTTAGAAACTGCTCTTCTGCCATGTGACCACAATTTTAAGATGTTTTATCTTTGTTTGTAAACAAACCATTTTGTATTTTGTTACAGACTGTAGTCTTGCAGGACCACAGGAAGTTCATATGATGGAAAAAAAAAAAAGACAAAGCAAATCTAACAGTGGTTACAATCATATAAATATTGTTTCACTGGAAGTGCTGACAAATAGATGAAAACAATCTGTTCTTTAACATTCTCATGTCTCTTTCTCATTGGCACAATCACTGCAAAGCCAAGCCTCCTGCCTCTCAGCATTACTGTTACCAAACAACGTGGTCAGAGAAAGAGTAGCTAGCTGGAATAAAAGAACAGACAAAACAATGGGAAAGTTGCATATTTCTTGGAAATAAGTCTATTTATAAAAGCCATCATGAGATCTTCTAATTTGACTAAAATAACTTTCAACTAAATTTAACAGCAAACTCCAGAGCACTTGCTTTCTGTCAATAGTGCTACAAGGTCACAGGGAGCCTGTAATGTCCCCTTATACCCTTGAGTTGGCAAAGCCCGAACTGTTCTTCATTTCCTTTGGAATATTTAAAAATATATATATATATAAAAAATAAAATATATCTATTTTAAAAAATAAATATATATTAGAATATATATTTTTTTAAATGTCTATAATAAGAGGACACGCTCTAAAAGTTATCTTGTAGGACCTGAAATGGGGAAGAGAAGCAACATTAGATTTCTACAAACAGGGTACACATGAGGACACAAACAGCAACACACAAAATCCAAGTTAAACATCAACCTGTCTTTTTTATCTACTGTGTAGTTTTCAAAGGCATACATAGCATTTTTCAAAGGCACAAGTGTGTGCAACTGCCTATCATACCTTTTCAAATTTCATCAGCAACTCACGTAAGCTGAAGTGCAGGCCAATCATCATTAAGCGTCTCTCAAAGCCCACATTTTCCTGGATCGTTCTCCAAGTCTATAGCCTTCAGAAGTTTTCTCTCTTTTTCCCCCTATAGAGTGTCAAAATACTCCAAGCGCTCCAGTGCGTGTCCCTCTCCCAGGCTGTGCTCCCCTGGGAACTGTTCCCACAGCGCCATCGTCACAGTCTCCCTGTCCCTGCTCCTTCCCATGGGTTGGGCACCCAGGGCAGAGCCGCTGACAGTGGGTGATGCTCCTTGCAGGGCTAGCCTGACCTCATGGCACTGTGGGGATCTCCTTGTCTCCACACCTCCCCAGGACTGCCTCCAGCTCACCTCAGCAATGGCCTGCAGGATCCAAGGGCTTCTTGAAGGCCTCAAACTCAATGTATGGTCTCAGTGACCCTGAGTGAGAGGTGCTATAACCTGCTGGTATGTGATGGGTGGAGAGGAGGAACAAGCTCTTCCATGTTGCTCCATTCAAGGGAGAGAAAGAAAGATCCCCAGAGGAACTTCTGTCTATGGAAAGCACCAAAAGCCAGTTTGTCAGAGAAGTTAAAATGGGATGACACACACTTCATCCTAGGAAGCACAGCAGCGTGACCAGACAGGAGGCCATCTCTCCTCTGCCTTCAGAGCCAGCACTGTGGGCTGGTGCTGCTATGGCAGTAACCAGGCACCTCCAGTCGTCTTCGCTTTGCCCAGAAGGTGCTGTGCCACAGAAGAGCCAAGACCCATTAAAAGTTGTCTAAAAAGTAACTTCCTTTGTCTCAGCCAAAAAAAAAAACTCCAGCAAGGGATCCTGCGGCAACCTCCAAAGCCTTCGCTGGGGATCTCCTCCTTTGGTCCCGTTTGCTCTGACAGCCGTGTGGTAATCTATCCCCAGCATTTGTTTATTATTGTAATCAGCATCCTCCCTTCCAGCAGCCCTGGTGCTGCTCCGAAGCCAAGCACACTCCCCCTTCCTGGAGGCCTCCCTGCTGGAAAACCACCACCACCCCTGAGGCTGCAGAAACCCCAGACCAAAACCCCTCACTCACTCGCCCCTTTTCCTTCTGGAACAGAAAGGTGGCTGTTCAATCACCGAGCGAGCTTTGGAGCTGTAAAAGCACCCAGTGCTGCACAAAGCCACCACGGGCTGAGGCTGCTCAGGAGGGCTGGCTCGGCACAGCCAGATTGTTTTCCATATGAGCATTTGCTTGCCCGCAGGAAACCTGACACCCCATGGGTGACTGTGAGGAAATCACTCCATTTCAAACCACCCCACTGGAAACCCCGGGTGCATGTGAAGGCCTATTTAAGCTGCTATTAATGCCTTCTGCACAAACACACATTACTCAACCACCAAAACCAGATTCAGTAATAGTTGCCAGCAAGTCAGCAAACGTATAATTAAAACCAAACCAGCAACCCATCACCCGCAAAACCCGTTACAACTAATTCTCCTATGAACATACTGGGTATCACATGTTGCTTTTACTTCTATTTTCTTTCACCCAACCATCATATGAAGTACCAGTGAATCCACCAGCAGCAAAACTGTCTCTAAAATTATTCTGAGCTAGTGAATAATACTAATATATCTACTACGGGTCGGGATTTTAAAATAACTCTGAAGGGAGAAAAAAAATATTGGCATTAGCAGGATTTTTACTTGCTTTATTTGTACTTTGCCTCCTGTCTGTATGTTTTATGTGGGCATATTACACAAACTGCAGAAGTGCTTGCAAAATAAACTCAGGAAAGTTTTCCAAAGGTGACAGAACTAAACCAGCTTTATAGCACATGTAACAGGTCAGCTCAAATGGTTTGAATTTATTCCACTGCTTCTACAAGCAAAAAAGCTTATTTATCATGTTCACATACTATTCTTTTCCAAATTAACTAATTATAGAAGGAAAAACAACACATTAGACTGAAAAAGTAAAACCATTCTGCAAGAGATATGACTAGCATAACTATTTGAGAATCTCTTTAATTCTCCTGCAAGACAGACAAATTTTGGATCCTGCTCCCCTACACACTAAGGCGTTCTACTGCCCTTGGAGAAAAAAAAACCCTTAGAAACCAGAAACAAATAGCCTTTAGATCCACTTCAGAGATGTTAGGGCTTATAAATAAAAATGGGTGTCAGGCTGGATTATAATGGAGCTTCATAACTCCAGGACCGAATCCAAATATACAATATTAATTTTACGTTTGGTGTCAGGCTTCATACTTAGATCACTTGTTTTCCAATTTTCATTTGTCATAAAAAAAATCATACATTCTAGATCCCTCAGTACTATTAGATGCAAATCAAAGGCCCTCTGAGGTGTATAGGTACCATTGTACATAATTCTACAAAAGTTTATCCAATATTTAAATATATGTATGATGTTGGACCAAAGCTGCAAGCAAAACAGCTCTGAAAATTGTACTGAATAACCACTTTTTCAGTTGCTCACTCACATGAAAGCACACTGCAGTATTTGAGACATTCTGGATTTGTAGAAGATAAAGTAACTGAAATAAGATCTACATGACATATATTTAATGCAGTCTCTACACCACCAGCAGCTCTGCAGATATGACATTGCCGGATTGTAAGCTACAAAAATACAACATTCATTTTAAGACAGCTTTACATTCCTTATTACTACTAAAATTTTTAAAGTTTTCTTGATCAGCTTCACCATAATTTTCCGTAGAAATAGCACTGCAAAATACAAATTTTATACTGAAAACTATACTTATTACACAGATGAAATATTTGAATTCTACTGTCCAAAGAAATTCACATTCTGAGACCGTAAGCTCTCATGTGAATACATGATCTACAGCTGAAAACAAGCACAACACCAAGTGTAACAAAGCATCCTTCCAAAGTGCTCTTGTAGATACCAAGACCCTCAACTGGGAATTTAAGACACTGGAGAACAACATACTGCTGCAGAAGATCATGTGTAGTGAAGCTTTTTGCTACTTTTGGTATTAGAGTAGTTTGGTGCATTTTCTGATGTGTTTTAAATATGAACATTAAACTGGAGAAAAATAAAACAACCAGCTAACAGCATTTTATAGCCATTGGTAATGTTGCTAATAGCAGCCTGCAAAATGCAAGGACCATCAAAAGAAAAGCACTTCTACCAATGGTAGAAGAAAGATGGTCAGGACAGCAGCCTGTGACACACAACTAGGGTCACATCTGCTGGAAACTGTTTTTAGGCTTTATGGATTGCAAAGTGCACACCTCACAAATCCAGGCTTAAGAGCCTCATCATTTAGCAAGACATTTAATGCAGAGATTATAAAACTAATAGCAAAATTTTACATCTAAAAACTTAGTACTGCAAGGAATTAATTAATTAAGGAATTAATTAAAATTGTACTTTTATCAAGTACAAATGCAGAAGCAACTGAATGTTAAGATACTACAAATGAACCAGCAAAAACAATGAAACCAAAACTACGTAAGGAGTAAAAAAGCTTTTCCATTTCTACTTGAAATAAAAATATCTGATTAACTTAGATTGGGTGATCTTACACACATCTCTAAATTCCAGTGTCAGAAAAGATAAAAGTCTTTTAGACTTTACTGTGTGAAGCAACATTAAATATGTATAAAATAATTTACTTCACACTTCAGATGATGTGCAAAAAATGCAAGAAAACTGTCATACTAAACACAACTTGATTTTTGAATGCAAACTAAAAGTTTCTAGAAGAAAAATGGAAAAATAAAGAGCAGGAAGAACCTTAAGAGTAAATGAATGAGGTTGTTTATATAGAGAGCAAACGTACATCTTACGTGACTCACAACAGCAAGTAATGACAACAAGAAGATAGAAAGAATAGTGTTGCCTTGTGTGACTCAGATGTAAAGGGCACAGAGGTCGATGGGTGGTTACGGCAAGTCAATACATCCTGTTTTCACTCAAGACATGCAGCTTCATGCAGGAACACAAAAAATTCAGCAGTTCAAAAGCATTGTGCTATTTTCACCTTCCTTGAAAAATATTTGGTGTCAATCTGATCAGACCAGGAGGGGGAGATGCCCTCTCCCTTCCTACAGCAGGTCAGCACTTACAATACAGAGTTAATGCACTCCTCCAGCAAGGTCAGTCCTACGCTGAGGCTTATTATCAATTGAACCCAACATAATGGTTTCAATTAAGCAGAGATTCACTGATAACCTCTGCCAGAAGTCAAATCACTCAAGCAATATAGTACCCCAAGAACCAGCAATTCATCAGGAAAAATGGACAAATCAAATTCCTGCAATAAAGAGTTACAAGTGGCAGGATAAGACAAAAGTTTGTAACATAAGTATGATTGCCAAAATTACCACTTAGGTATCTATTACAGTGATGATTGCAATGCAGATCATGAATTACATGCAAGTTCCTAGAGCTTAGAGCCAAGATACCTGCAACCATTGGATTTGTCCTAATTGGTTTTTTTTCTTCTCTATGATTAAAGGTATTGGTTTTCCTTGGAAGATATTTTACAAGGATCAAGCAGTCACATTCAGTGGTCTGCCCTGTGCAATATCTACCACATTCGATGACAGTTCTGCATTAGGTAAGCACAGATAGACTGTGGCCTTCCTCAATCAAATGAGACAAGACTTTAAATCTGAAGAATAAAATTTGGTAGAATTCCAGATGCAGTCTTGACAACAGTGCTCTACTGCCATGAATGATTACTAGAGGACTGGGTGGTTTGGTGGTGGGCTTTTTTGCCCTCTTATTTTTAACTTGTTTGGACAACACATGGCTTTCAGCTTTATGAATCAACCGCGATTTTATAACAGTTTAGACTTAAATATAAACTGTTGTGTTCTTTGAAATTCTGAGAAGAACCCATCCCTAAAAGCAGAACATTTCAAATGTATTTAAAACAGAAAAAAAACCCCAAATAAGTAATCTCATACTTGGAATATACCTAAAAGAGATTAGATGTCAAAGGTAAGTATGCAGGAAAAGTAACACCATGGCATCTATTTCATGCATAGGGCCATTAAGAAATTTCCTGAAAAAGAGACTGAGATTTAAATTCTACTTATGGGCACAATCAGAACATGAATGTTTCAATCCTGACCCTAAATGGCACAATGAAGGAGGCAGCAGAGAGTACGGATGAAATCCGGCTTTTATGCCGGGCATGAATTTCATCATCAGGCGTTACTTTCTAGTTAGTACTGGTGACTAAATAAGATGTTTGTATCGATCAACAGTCTATAAAGACTTCACTGGGGAAGCCTCCTTCTAAGACTGTTAGTTGCCCTTCTTCCTCGTTTTCCTTCTTCAGATACTGATGCTTGTTTGCAATAATCACACTGGAAATCAGAAAGCCTCGGGGCACCTCATGGTCTGTCTTACACAGCATTTTTAACGCTGTTCTCTTTGCACAGAAATGAAATAAACATTTTATCTTAGATGTGCTTATTAACATCTTTATTTGAAAGGGTAAAACCGAAAAGAGGGTGACTGTCTAGTGGCGATATGGCATGACAGACTGACAAAGCAAGGAAAAGATTATACAGGCTGCATTAACCCACACCCAGAGTTTCCCATGTTCAAAAAATGGGACTTGCAATATTTTGGTCCAACCTGAAAAAGGTTTACCTTAAAATTTTCATGACTTTCACGAAATCAGTTTTATAGCTTTCTGACAGATTAGCCCAATAAAAGCCTCATTAAATCCATGCAAATTATACTTCTTGAAAAAAATTTTCTACCACAAGGGCTTATTTATATACTTATTACTTGGTAAAGGATACCCATCTCTCAAGATACTAAAATTTACCAATGAAAAGATGATTAATTTAGTAATTTTTAAACAAGTACTCAATCCAAGGAGTGGAAAGACCACAACCCCCCCCATATTTTAATTACAGAATTTATCATAAATAATTGATAGAGCATCTTAAATTCTACAGCACAAACTCAGTATCTGTGGATTAAAATCTCATTCAAATCATGCACTACAGTCTTCTTTTACTTCACTTCTTAGCAACAGCATTAGAGTCAAGTGTCTAACATAGATTCAGTGCCATTTCAGTTATCCTGTGTAATTTATCATTTTGCCACATTCCAAGGTTAAGTACCTTCTGGCTTAGTCTGCACATATATTATTTTATGGCCTAACTTCTTGTATATTCTCAGTTAACTAAGTGGCCCTATCTTGCAACAAGGAGTATCACGTGGATCTAGTTAATTTTGGGGTTTTATGGATTTGTTGGAAAGCCACTGGGCATGGCACTCTCCCCATCCAATGAAAATTCTATTCTCAGCCATAAAAATATGCTTCAGCTGCAAGCTTTTCAACAATCAACTTTTTTGTATTTGAATATGGGCTAGGCATTTAAAAAGTTAAAAGCAATGTAATTGGTAATATTTCAAGTAACTTTTTGTCTATGAAGAGAGAATCCTTAAAACATTTACCAAGAAATGTGCCTCTGTATCAACTTTAACACGGCACAAGAGAAGAACAGTAAGAAAATTACTCTTGGGAGTATAGCAAATGGCCATCTACTAAGAAGTTCTATCAAACCACAGAAGGTCTATTTCCTAATCAAACAAGAAATACCAAAGTATAACATTGCAATTTACCAAAAGGTGTAGGTTTTGTTTGTTTTCAAAGCTCACTGAAAAAGATCAATGACCCTAGGCTACAGGGATGTCCCACTAACATTTATTTTAAACCTTTTCATGCTGTGCAAACTGCATCAAACCAGCAATGCACAATGCTTCACCACTAAACTGAGCTTTTGCTCTGAGTGGAGAAAGAAGAGTATTTGATGGAGGGTGTACTTTAAAGGCCTTATGACTGATAACACAGGACAACCTTGCATTCATCTAAATTAATTTTCAAACCATGTAATTAAACCCTAAAAACTGATTGTAAGATTAGGGTCTAAGTGTTGTAGGGCAGAAAGAATATTCGTTCTTCTCATTAATTGTGTAATGATCCTGCAACTCCATAGTTAGATATATTAAATGAATAAATTACATTCCTGTATCTCCATTGAACATATGAAGAGAACAGTTTTGGTTTGGTTTTTACTTTTTAACTGAGAAAATTAGTACTTTATGAATCAGTAAGTGTTACAGGTAATATAAAAAGTCCTAAAAGTCTAAGTTCTGATCAAGAAAGACAAATACTCAATGCAGTTAAGAGATGAATTTATTCTATTTTGTAGCCAACACAATTGGGAAGAATCGTACTCACACACATTCATCGTCTAGAACTTAAGCACATGGAAGGAACACATGAGAGATATCCATGTGCAAGAGTGAGAATTCTGTATTCATGTATTTTTATATGCACACGCAATCAGAAATTAAATAATACTACTTTAATTAGTGAGACAAAATGGGAAAAATGTAATGCTACACCTCAAGTTAATGAATAAAGGTAAAGCAAAAACTGCAGAGATGCTCTTAAAAACACTTTTGTTCCTGACTGAAAACAAGTTTCCAAGGCAGTTAGAAAACACTGCAGAACGAGGGGGCAAGCCAGCTCTGAAGACCTTTAGAATTTAAGAATATTAAATAAAAGACTTATCAGAAGGCATCAAGGGAACTAATCACTATATGTTTTCTTGCTGAATTTTTTTAAATGTTACATTAGTTATTATTAATTAACATTAAAGGTCCAATTACCATTATCTAAGCACTTCCAAGAGCATACCATGTGCTCTTAAGTAACAGGATGTTTAAGAACAGTTTTTCACATAATGCTGCTCATCCTTCTAGCATCTCCCACAGCAAGAAGTGCTCTCCACTGCAATGCCTGAATAATTGACCTACAGTCTTTGCTTCACACAGTTTGTTCTGGTATCTTACCTCCCTCCTTTTTTCCCCCTAAATCCAGTCTGTGAAATTATTCCTAGCATTTACCAGGTAAGAAATAAATGTAAAGTCTCAGTAAGAAGTACACACTTGGATGTACCTTCCAAAATCCCACTATATAGCTCCTATCTTGTTTCATTTAAGGTAGTTACATGTGATTGCTCGTAGCTAGCTTGTTTTTGTTTATTTAAATGTGAAACTAGAAAAGAAAAAAAAAAAAATCCTTTCTTGTTTACTTATGTACTGTCACCCCTTAAGACAAGGTAAGTAAAGCTCAGAAAAGAGGGTGCTTGGAGGAAAAGACAAATGTGCAGACAGGAGGCTGTTCCCACACTCATGCTGAGAGACTTAGAACTTGCCACTGGATTTTCCAGTGCTACTGCTCTAAGCATGAAAGCATGCTTACATGAATCCTTTGTTCTGTCATCTTTCAAAATACCCCATCTGACTAAATTTCCTAAGCATTAAACTGCATTTCCTCACAGATTTATTATCTTTTTGTATTCTGTGTAATTTTGCTAACCAAAGGCTCACATAGAGATCTTATCACTGGCCTGTTGACAAAAGTAAAAAGCATTTACAATTGAAATTATGATAATATAATATTTATTCTTGAAATAAAATGTAAGCTGCGTTATCCATAACTGCAGCTTTTGCTCTGGTTTGAACAAGAAGCTTATTTAAATACAACGTGCCTAAGGCTTCCAAGCCCCACTTTATTACAGGCTTCTATATAGGAAACAAATAGGTTCTTCAAATTTATTCAGACAGAGCTTTCATTGTTTAATGTTAGTCAGAAGCTCCATTTCCATTGAATTATTGAATGCTTTCACTCTCATTTAACTCTCATTTAAAGTCAAGGACTCCACCTACTTTTGATAAGAGCCCAAGTTTGTACTAGAGGAAGGAAGTTGAAGATTTGCACACAAAAGCCTAGAATGAAGGTCAGAGTCAGCTTTATGAGGACACAAGAGCACTGGGTCCCCTTACAGCATTTGCAACCCAACCCATCTTGGCTTTTCATTAGGTAGTAACTTCTTGAAAGGACGTTTTGAGTTTGTTTGGGGTTTTTTTGGGTTTTTTTTTGCTCCACAAAAATTTGCTAGCACTGAAAAAGTCTGATCAGCATACAGAAAAATTTGAGGAAATTAATATAAAAAAATACCCACTGCATTACATTCATTCATATTGAGTTATTTTAAAAAATTGTAACACCAAAAATTTAGAGAAAGATTAGCAATTCCTGAGGATTCAGATAAAAATTGCTTAACTCTGGGCATGAAAGACAAAAAGTACACCTGGCAGTCATACTGCTGAAGAAATACAACAGTTCATTATATGTGTGCTAGCACTTCATCCATGTTGGGTCCATGTAGGATCAAATTCTGTTGGCCTTCCTGCATGCCTTAAGTTTGAACAACAGGAGAAGGGGAAGAGGAAGCACATAAAATAAAACACAACAGAACAAAAAATCCTATGAAGTTGTGAGGGTGGGCGAATCCAAGGCATGTTCATTTCTGTGTGGAATAAATAATTATTAAAACAGACTTTCTACAGAGGACCAGTGCAGAAGAGTAGGTGTAAGTGCCCTAGTAAGGCATGGCAGGTGAGCACATCCACTATAAACACAGTGACCCAAGCAGCTGTGAAGGGCACAGGCACTTGCCCCTTGCATTCCACCCAGCTGTGGAACACAGTTGGATGAAGGCTAAGAACTGAATAGTCCAGAGCAACATGTGCTCCCAGAACACAAGAAGGTCCCTTTGGCTGCTACATTTTCCATTTGAGAAGTCTGTGCCTAGTCAGCCTTTAGTGATAATGTCAAAAAGGTTCAACATGGGAAAAAGTAACTCACTGTAAAACACGCAAAACAAAGAAACACAAAAAGGAAAAAAAATAAATAACTTTTTAAAAAATTAAAATTAAAAAAAATTTAAAAAAACATACCCAAAGCCTATTCAGCTGAAAAGTCCCATGTCTTGAGTACATATAGTAAAATCAAGCTATAAAAATTTCAGGGTGGAAAGATACAGGCAAATCTGCAATCTGTATCTCTCTCTAAAACCCTTCATCGCATTTTGCTTGTCTTGCAAAAACACTCTGTTAAATGTTACTTGTCCAAGATTTTGAGCTATATTCCTATTTTAGGGCTACTTTAAGAACAGCAGCAAAAAAATGCCTCAAATTGACTGAATGCTTACTACTGCAAGATGAAAGTTATGCCCTTCCATGCTTAGCCATTGTTTCCTTGAAGAGCGAACACGGGATATTCTGAGATAGCAGCCCAGAATACAATTTTCAGATGACTGGCACTTCCCGTTGGTACTAATTGCCATTGCCGAACAACTCAAAACTACTCCGAGACTTCTCAATAACTAGCAAGGAATAAAAAACATCCACATGTTTGAGTGCACACAGTTTCTCTTCCCTTTGTGCTTTCCAACCATATGTTACCAGAAGGCATGCAAGGAGTAAACAGACTTGTAACAGAGCAGATTTGTTAAAAAACAACATTGGATCATCTGTCAAGGATGCCAAGTACTTGCAGCAACCCTTGAGACTGTGGAACTTTAAAGACAATATGCATCTGAGCAAAGCCTAGTGTTTATGCAACTAAAGCTAGAGCAAACATGAGTGAAAGCTTGCCTGCAAGGAAATGAAGCCCAAAGAGTAATATTCTATAGCTCCAAATAGTCACTGTAAATGACAAATGCTTCTTTTTATTCTGTCAGACACTTCCAAAAACAAAGCATCTTCAACTGTTATTACTGCAACCTAACACCTGCTAAAGGAATCTCTCACCTGTAACAACCTTGCGCATTTTCCTCCAGTACTTGATAAAAGCTGTATTTTGTGATCCCACATCTCCCTTGAAAAGTGAGTACTGTGGGGTCTTTGGCCACCCCAGGTTAAAGAGCACGTGAATTTGAAACTGAACGAAGTAGTTCTGAGCTCATATTGGTGTCCTACTGAAATGATGACAACATGGGGTAGTTCAAACCCTGCTACAGAGAAAAACTAACTAGCACCATGGTCAGTCATTTTTAAATATAATGTGAAGTAGTACCTAGGGCATGCTGTCAGACACGGTCACAAATGCTCTTTTGTTCAGAGCTACATTATATGCTGACAGTGAACTGCAGTTTTTTTGTGCAACATTGATGAAATTAAATATACAACAGCTTCCTCAGTAACAGCAGAATACTTTTAAGACAGCCCTTTTGTCTAGAATGATTAAAACATACATCAGACTTCATCTGAGTAGCAGAAAAGATCAGTGGTGAAAATGCAAAAACCAGGCATTTCTCAGAAGGGGGACTTGGGAAGAACAATGAATTTAAAATGCTTAACACTTGTGCAGAGATGGAGCTATCTTAGAGAGGACCTGGAAATAATAGACATCATTCAAAACCAGTGAATTTTTCAAGTTAGTTTTCTCTCTATGACTGTTTACTGCCTGTCTAGAAGCAAAGAGGAGAGCAGTGTTAGCAACTTGGCCTAAGGTCTTCAGGGAAAGAGGCTCTGCCCTACTTTAACAATAGCAGTTGCTGAGGCAAATTAGGTCTCTGACAGGGATAAAATGAAGTTCCACTGTAAGCACAAAAGAACTCACATTGATTTTGGCCTCTTTCAGCTGATGTAAATAATCAAGTAACCATAAATTTGGCAAGGAATAATTGCTGCTTTGTCCATTACACAGTGTACTCAAAAAGGCATTTAAAATCACCTTGAGCAGCGTTAAAAGGAGAAAGAAAAGCTGAGCTCAGACAGTTTTTCTCATTCATTAAGATCTATTCTACAATGTCACCTGCAACAACACGATCATCTTTCAGTGAAAGTGTAGAAAGTGGTCTAAACAGTAGGTTTGAAATTCCATTCTCTGACAGGGTCAACGGGCTCTTAATGCTGCCAAAAAAGGAATTTAGGAGGTTTCATTTAACCTGCAGACAAACTCATTTGAAGCAAAGGTGATCTGTGAGCAGTGCACCTAGTGATGCATGGCATCCAATAAATTTTTCTCCAGTTAAACTTCTACATGGCTTCCCTTAGTCTTAATGGAAGTTCAGCTCATGTTCTTTCAGCCTTGACACAAGACTGAGTTTCTTTCACCTCTTGACCTGTACACACAGGACTTTTTTCCAGCAGTCACCTCCACTTCAGCCAGTACTGCAGTTACATTACAGCATCCCAACAGGACTCTTTTTTATCAAGACACAGTGGTTACATGCTAAGGCAGCAAACACCCTTCTCCTAAGTGATATGCCACAGGTATCCCTCAAAACCAAAAGTACTAGCTAATCCCTTTGAGCTAACATCCATGCCTGGGTAGTATAGAAAGTAAATACATCCTCTCTGAACAGAGACTCTTACTACCACCGCACAGCAATCATTTTGGTTTCGGAAGCTGCTATGAAATCCTTCCAGCTTCGGAAAAGCTGATAAGGTCTTGCACAAAATGTGGGTGTTACCATCCTATTTCATGCAAACAAGAATCAGAAAGGCATACCCCAAAGAAAGGGACTATAATGACTACTTTTATTATTTCAGACTTGCAATCACTTTTTTGTCAACAAAATCTGGTACCTCAAGTTTTGTACAGTGATAAACTAGTATTCAAACTTGCTTGAAACAGTTGCTGCAAAAACAGTTGGAAATTGACACATTTCCTATGAGTCTAGGCACAGGAATTCTTAGCACCTGCACAGGTCACTGCATCATAAAGGGGCTACATTTACTAAACAAAAATCATTACATCCCCCACCTCTTATTTCTTTTTTTTCAAGTAACTGTTTTGGTGATCTCAATGAAAGTTTAAAACTTTTTCTTTCCCCTTTAAGTATATAGTTTTGCTAGTGAAGAAAGTGGCAAGACACATACATCTAAAATCAGTTTGGATTTGTTGTTATTTAATATAACAGTATTAGTAAAACTTCTGAAGGGAATGAAGGGAGGACCAGAAAAAAAGAAAGGACCATCATTATTTCATGAAGCACATGAGGCACATTTCCAAAGTTAGCCAACTGCAGAGAATTTTATGTCCATTTTAGCTGTTGCCTCAGTATCTCTCAAAAGAACAAAAAATGGAGGAAAGCTGCACTGATCTCAGAAGAGCTCAAGCAGTAATAATAAAAAAAGCACTTCAAGTCGTCAGGAAAAGAAAAACAGTGTTTATATCAGCCTTGATGTTAGAAAGCATTAATGCCTGAAAAACATGTACAATGGTGGATGGAAGAACAACTATTAATTGCTACTTTTATTAAGTAAAAGAGATGAGGGAATAATAGGCTCATGAAGGCTTAGGTATCCAATTTAGGTTTATTTGCAATGTTTTCAGTATGCCTGAAGAGGCTGCTATTATGGTAGAATACTTGCAACAGAAAGCAAAATTAGTCCAAAAAGATTTTTGTAATATCAAACACAGAACAAAGGACTCCAAAGGAAGAGACCAGCAAAACCTACCAAAAAACAATGTAATTAATTAAATTTTATGTATTTCAACAATGACATTCTGAAAAAAAAAACAAACCCAAACCTTGGTACACCCTGACCCTTAGAAAACAGGAAATTTTAAGGAGTTTTTAGCTATTTCTTCTTGCGCTTATTTTACATTTTGATACTTTTGCAAGCATTGCATGACATCGCACTGACTATTAATTTGCTAAAAGTCAATACCCACTGAAGGCCCATGACCTTTTGACTGTTGCTTTCTCTTTTTCCCGGACAGAAAAGATAGTTATGCTGATATGCAGCTGCTCTGCAACAATGAAAATAAAGCATCCAAACATCACACCCATGCTGCATAAACCTCAGCCAGTGTTTCTCATGTTACAATCTGCTGATGCTCTGAATGCCTAGATAAGCACCTGGCCTTGTTTAAAACACCATTAAGATTTTTTTTCATTTTTATTTTTAATGGCTCTCAAAATACCCGCTTTCAAAGAACTCCATGGGAAAAGCAACTGCAACACCAACTGAAAATCCTTAAAAAATGCACAAAAAATTTGCAAAATTGGTACTGCTTTCTAAACAAAACCCCAAGGTATGAACATGCTTAGAAACACCAAAAAATGCCTGGAAGCACCAAAAATTCGCCTACACTATTCTTCATTTTTAACCGATTTACCTAAAATACAGTCTGCAGTATGGCAGTTTTAATAGAAATGGAGCTTCTCTGTGGAAAAAGCTGTTGAAAAAATGCAAGAAGAAAATTCTCCTTTACCACTGCATTACAGGAACTGAGATACTGTAAATTGATGACTAAAAAATGGTACATTGACCCCCCAAAAAATGCAAATTTGTGGTTTTAAGGTATCAAATATGAGTACAGACCACAAGGACTGGAAAAGCAGATCAGATCCACCATCAATTAGAAAACAAAGCACCAAAACTCAGCTGGCAGACCTTCAGCCTACAAATAAAATCATTGTGTTGACAGCATCTATCTCCATAACAAGAGTGACCAAACAACCTCTGCTGGGCATTGTCTGCAGGCTAACTTGACTGACCGACTCGCAGTATTTCAAATTGGAAAGCTAATTCTTGTTGACAAGTATATCAATCTAGCAAATATCTGCAGTGAATTGAAGACAGAAACCAATGACAATATTATCTGACACGTGACTAGCACAAGTTCTGAGGATTAATTTATATGCAATATTCTTGAATATGCAAAATTTCAAGTAATTATCGCTGTTTTAAAATAAGAAACACACTTTCAATCTAACAACATACGGATTCTGAAGAGGATTAAAGGGATAGCTCTTACAAAGTCCTTTACACATTTCAAATGCTACATCTCAAAAACTTATTTCATGTTAAATTACCATCTTGTTTATGCAAAAGCCTTTCAATCACCCCTGAGACTCTGTCAGTACTGTTTTCATTATTCATGCCTCTGCTTAAAGGTACCTTATTTCAGCTGAAGTTAATTCTGCTGATAATTAACAGCCTAACCAGACTAATCTTAGCTTAACTATTTTTCAAGTATTTTAACTTATTATACATTGTTCAATTAAACTTACTTAAAAATTAAAAGTGAAAACCATGCAGTTTTTCAGACAGATAATGAAAAAAATTATAAAATCATTTTGCTGCAGGAGCTAAGAATTGAACTTTTAACTTTTAAAACTACTGTGTCCATGAAAAGTACTTATGCTCATTTTGGATAATGAAATAATTGAATGCATGATGCAGAAACTGTCTGTTATCAGCTATACCATAACTGTATTCTACTACTCTAAAGAGAAATAAGATGTCCTTTAAGGCACACTTGCAACCAAAGAAAAGATGCATGTACTGGCATAGAGCAGCATTAGTGGCTGACACAAGTGGTCACTGAAATATACACCTGACTTTGTAAGAATCTCTGAATAACTCCAGGTTATTTGCTTCTATTTAAAAATACTAGTAATTTTTATTACATCCGGGCACATTTTAGTATAGTCACAATAGATCTTTATTAGTCCTACTGAAATGTAACTACACTTGCAGCAAAGATGTATTTTGAATATGCAGTTCTTCAATGCTCTAAGTTGCTTGATACTTTACTTCATAAACCTCAAATATAGAGGACACTCCTAATCTGAACAGATTACATAATTGTGCCATCCAAAACTTTAAAACTGTTCGAGTTAATCATATCAAACAGATGTGGGGGTTATTTTTGTAACCTACATCACCTTGATACCATTTTCATAATTTTGTACTTGTTTAGAATTATTACTGACTTGAGTTATGGTCTTCTACCAATACAGAAACAGGAACCTCCAGAACTGCTATTGAACAGTTCAAATGAGTAAGGGCTGTTGGTTGAATTTTTTTCATATGTTTAAATTGGGAAAGGAGTCTTCCCTTCTCCACAGCCTCCTTTATTTAACAAGTGCTTTTTGATTTTTGGCAAAGGTAGCACTTGCATCTGCATATACGAAGGTTTCATAGTAAATGAAAGGACGAAATGAAAGAATACCAATTTTGCCTTCTAAATTAATTGCAGCAGGCTTCACAATGTTCTCTCTCCCTATAGCACCAGTTAATTAGACTACTTTCAGTAACTTACAGACTTCATACATCACACAGGGGTACCTGAACCTCTTCAGCTCATGCCAGTAACATGCTGAATACTAGGAGACTGCAACTTTTTTGTAGAAGCCCCCCATTTGATCTTATTGAGAAAAAAATCTACTGGAAAATCCATACAATTTAAAGTATACATTAGGGATGCTAAAACCAACCCAAATAAAAGCTTATTATTTTTATTAGTTTTTCCTCTACAAGTGTTGCCACACTTATCTCAGGTGCCCTCATCTGTTCCTTTCAATCAAATCAACCTTTTTTGGATCAAGTGTTAACTATACCTTATAACACAGTTGAAATTTTCTCTTTGAGAGATGCAACATTTTCCTTTCAACACTTTAACTGGCAAAACATACCAAATCCAATTCCACTCACTTCATCTTAGAGAAATGTCCTGTCTGAAGTAGCCACCAATTCCCATAATTTCTAACAGAGGAGGAAGGACAAAGGCTGACTCGTGCTATCAGAAAGCACAGATGATGGGTGAATGCCAGTAGAGATGGAAAAAATGCTCTTTTTAGAGTGATCACTTAGAGCAGCCTCCAGTAAACATTCCCCTCTGAGAAAACAGAAGCTGCCAGACACACTGGAAGAAGGAAGTTTTCACTCAAAGTCTCTGTAGAAATTCTCTAGAGTGAAAAATGACTGGAATAGTATAAGAAACATTAAGTCTAATTAAAAAAAAATCTTTCAAATACAGTAAACACAATTATAGTTAAGTAACTGTATTAGTCTATCAAAATTATTTAAAATAATTTTTTAAAAAGCCATGCCAGATGCTATATTTGACTTGCTTTTCAAATATTTATTTCCCAGTTTGAAGTATTAACTGAACACATGGGCTTTCAAAGCCCTAAAACAACATAGAAATGTGTGGTTTAGGGAGAAGGAATTTTACAACTATTTTAAGGAGAAAGTTCTATCTGAGATCCACTTTAGTATGCAAATAGTAATGCTATTGCAAATGCACTTACTAGAAGTGGTTTTACTTTATGGGAGTTTTTAAGGTACTGTATTTTTTTCTGCAAACTTTTATTTATCAGTCTTACTTTTTGGAAGTGAATATTGGAAAATATTAATCTCTAAAACATGATACAATACAACTGAAAAAATAAGAAAGTGTATAATTATACAAACTGCAAGATGTTTTTTAATGTCTTCCAGCAATGGGCAAATTGTTGGTCTTTTTAGCATAGTGAAGACACTGTAGGCCATGCAGTACATCAAACTGGAGCTTAATTACAGGATGAAGCAAGTGAGAAAAAGTTCAGGAAGTGTGCTCTCCTGACAACAGAATGGATATTGACAGAAGGACACAAAGATGACTAAATGGCATATACAAATTAGTGCACTTAGTGCACTTAAGCTCTGAATTACTAATGAAATGAGGAGCATCTGTCTCACCAGCTTCTGCTTAAGCTTTTTCAAAGTCTCAACTGCCCCACATAATTGTTATGTGCAGTGTCCACCAAGCAGAGTTTTCTTGGCTGTACTTTTCCTTGCTTATCCACAGTGATTGATGACCCTGGAAGAGAGACCCTGCAGAATTTGGGGACCTCAGACTGGAATACAAATACCTCTTCAGAAACTAATTATGTAAGGCATGATTGGACTGAAACTGGGAAGACTGCACTGAACACACCTATGGTCAGTCCTTTCAATCCATCTGGCAAGTGTGGGCTAAGAAAGCAGCTAAAAGCTTCACCACTTAAGAGCTGCTGGGAGCAAGACAATGGTGATGAAGAGAGATCTATTAGTAAAAAGAAAAGATGCAGCTGAGTTCATGCCAAGGGCCTGGGATCACTAACACAAAAACTATTTCTGGAGAATCTTGTTCCACTTATATCCAGAAAAAGCAGTGTGATCTGATATTTAAGGAGCAGCTACAATGGGAAAGGAAAATTACCAGATGGCCAGAGCCCAAGGCATCAGCCAGCATCTCCAGCTGGAAGTTAAGGAAAGAAATCCTGCAGCACTGAAACAAGAAGGAACTACTCATGTAACAAAGTAACCAATTCTTCAAAGGCGTTTTAGACAGGCAGGTTACTCCTCCAATCACAACATGACAAAGATATCTGGCTACTCTTGATTACTGCAGATTTGAAACAGACAGCAGACTTAGACATAGGAATCTCTTTCTCACTGTTACATGCTACAAGAAAACTACTGGCATGAAAACTGGGCTACATGGGGCACCGATGTCTCAAGGACCCATGTTTACAAGTAGAGAGGAAACCATAATTTTCACTTATCAATAAGCTATTTCCGGATGTGCCAGCAGCACACTGTAGCAATGAAAAGACAGAGGAGCAAAACTGAAATAATACAAAAAAAAGATACTAAAAACAATGAAGCAGTAGAAACAGCTAGCATACTGCTTTATGGATTAAACACAAAAGGCAAAGAAGGAGGAAAGTCAGAAAAAGTAAGAAGTAGTTGAGGAGGTAGTCTTTTTATTCTTTTCTACTGGGTTAAAATTAAAGAGAAATGCAAGCCTTTACAAAATACTGCACTGCAAAGCATTATAAACCAAGTTATTCTGCTGCAGAAGGTTATAAAAATGAATTATAGAAATGATTGAAGAAACAAAGAAAAAAAAATATGTTCCTGCTCCAGTACATTTTTTTACTGCACTTATTACTGAAAAAATTTGCTACATAACCTGGCTAGAAGCAGTGAATTTACCTACACCATAAGCCTGCTGTCAAATCAACACATATCAGCATTTGGAAGAAATGGATAAATTTACAACACATCTACAAAGGTGATTCACTGCAGCAAGACAAGCTCACGTATCAAGTAATTTCTATACCCTGCACACATTAGCTGCTTGCTGAAATAAGCACTTTCAACAGAAGTCAAAATTGCACGAAGCACCATCACACAAAACCAGCTGTGGGTTTTGTGTCAGGAGGAGCAATTTAATTACAGCATCTGAAAAAAAAAAATAGCCTCCCTCTTTATTTTGAACATGACCAAACTTAATGTGATGAGAGCTGAACTCTGTTCTGGCCCCTTCCTTACCACCAATACATGGGTACTTCAATGCCAGGGGCACTGCCAGCCCAGGAACACCTACCCCACTCCAGACAGCCTTTCCTGCCCTTCTGTTGCCTTCAGTAAAGGCTGGAGGACAGCAGGAAACTTAGTATTTGCAAGGAGATAGATCCTATTGAGTGATTTCCATAATGAGAAGGTTGCCAACAATCAAAGCATAAGTGAATTGTTAAGAGTGAATATTTTGCATTACTATATATCAAGGGAATGTCGTTTGGAGTTACAAGTAGTTTGTCAACCAAGGCAGAAAAACATAACTGCTAACGTGAGATGTAGAGGGGAGGGGCAAGCACCTGTAAAGGCAGCCCCAGACAGTCACACCAGGGATCAAGAAAAGTCCAGAGCCAGAGCAAAAGACAACACCTGCAAAACAAACTTGGCATTGCAGATGAGAAGGTAAAAAAAGAACATTTCGAATACTCCTAATGCGTTGATAATAAATCTGCAAGAAGTGAATAGAAAAAATTGCTCCTTGTCACTAAGGAAACGCCATGCATGAGCTTATGAATAATATTAAAAACGCCTGTTTTAGAACATAAAATACAGTCTACCACCAGTGCTACAAAAAAAAAAACCCAAACATATCTCTGCTTTAATTATTCCACAGAATTAGCATTGTTTGAAATGTGACCATATCTTCTGAAGCTGATAAGCTACTTACAAAGTACCATCCCCAAAACTCACCTTCCAGATGTGACCATGCAGCTAAATCAACAGAATATTTAAACTGTTCATTTTTTGTCCATTTATAAAACACATGCTTTATGTATTTAGAGTTTCATATTTTTGCTGCTTCTCCTACAATTTCTTTCTATAAAAAAATGTTTTCTCTTATTTTAGATCATTACATATATACTAATAAGGGGTTGACACTGGTATATTATTACAGACACATATTTTGATTATGAAATCTTCTTAATCCATGGAATTCCCAAAATGACCACATGAAGCCTGAAAATTTGAAACGCTGTCCTCAGTGCATCATGTATCCAATGTTTCCTGATCAATGCACTATTTATTCAGTATTTGTCAGCCTCATGGAAAAGTATCAATGCTATTTAGCACAGTATCATTCTCTGTTCCTTGGTGTCCTCCTTCTTCTCAATATTTAGTTCTGACTTGCTCTCCATGAATTTGTTTCCCACAATGAACTCTTAGTAAATTCACCCAATTGTTAAGTTCAGCAATCCAACAGAGTCCCGAGTCCCCAGCTTAATGGGAAGGTCCTTTCACCTTCTAGCCCCCACTTGATCAACACTACAGGCTCAGTCAGGTATTATGCCTGGTTTTCTCTTCCATTAGTGCCATCAGTGCCAGACAGCTGTCTGTGGCATTTTGTATGCTTTAAAAATGTTAGTTTAACACACACTCCCAAGCAGGGCAGAGGCTGAAAAAATGCATCCATTACATCAGAGATGTGTTATGACCTCAAACAGAAGCTACAGTTTCAATAATTACAATATTTTAATCTTCTGTTTCCTTCTTAAAATTTAAAAATAATTTATGCATCTCATGTGAATGAAAGAACGCCTTACATGCATCTGAACAAGTCAATACACTTTTTTCTGAGCTACTAAACGTACCTCTCTAATCGGCACTGCCTAATTCTTTTATCCAGAAAATAATTTCACTACAGTGGATTATCAAAAAGGAAGTTGTAAAACTTCAGGATAAGCTATGTATTTGCTCTTATTTTTATTCAAGCTTTCTCTGTGAGCATTCAATATCTTCTAATAGTTGGTTGCCACCTAAAGAAAAGGTTCTTTTCACCCATGGGATGGTCCTGAATCTGATTCCATTATTACAGGGACTTATTTCACTCTTCTAAAGGGAGGTTTGCTTCTGTATTATACATTACACAGAAAAAAAACCCACAGACCATACATTTTTTAAAGTGTGATGAGTTACTGGTTCACCACAAGCAGCAAACAGTCTTAGGAGTAAATTAGTATTTCAGCCACATCTTTTGTCTCCTTCAGAAGGCCATAAAATTCACACTGCTACTGTTGTGCCTTGTGTGGCAGCATTGATCATCCCGCTAGAAAACTGCTGCTCTTCTGGACCAAAAAATTCTACAGGGGAGATTGGATTTCAAAATAACTTTCATTAACAGATTCAACCTTTCACTGCTCTCAGCATCGGTCTACAAACATCTTTTCAACCAGTACTACAGTAAATCACATTTTAAAGGAGAGAGGAGACAGAGGGCAGACATCCAGAGCAGTCTGCACTACAGAGCAAATAAGTCAAAATAAAGCATCATAATCTTGGGTTTTCATTCCTCATTCTCTCTCTGAACTAGCATCTAACAATCTGAAATGTCTGAAATGTCAAACAGACACCCCCACCCAAGGAGTATCCAAAGATGAAGCAGAGAGGCATGGTGGGTGGAACTGCAAAAGCTCAAAAGCTGAGCATTCCAATATGAACGAACGCAGTTTGTCCTTCACCTTGGGCTGGGTACAAGCCCAATGGTAAGGTCCATGGTTACATAAAGCCAGCCAGCTTTGCACTCTACAGCAGAGCTTTTGCTAATGCCAGCACTCCCACGGGAGGAGGGCAAGAAATGGCTTACAGAGCACTTTCTGAGCTCAGCATCCCCCACGCAACAAGCAACCACAGCACTGGGACAGGAAGGGGACTGGGCCCAGCATACCAGCTTGGCCCTTTGACAAAGAGTATTCTGTCCTCCCATAAAAACAAATCCAGCCCTGTTTAAGAGATGAAACACACATCTGCAGCTAGTATACCTCACCATTTCTGTGGAAATTTAAATTAGCTGAGGAGGTTCTTTAAAAAAAAAAATAGAGTTGGTCATTCCATTTAAATTTTTATTTCAATCACAGAACAGAAAATGTTTGTGTTTGACACCCTGAGATGTCACAGAAAGGACCTGATAGCACTAAATCAAAATACAACCATAAAAACCCTTCCAGTCAGACTCGGGTATGAAAGCATAGACACAACATATTATCATGCAAGTCATCTTCATAAAAGTTCACACTGCTCAACAGTCTGACATTATTTCTCATATGCAATTGATTTCTCTCAGTCAAGTCTCTTTCCTGACATCACTGTGCCCTTATACACAAAATACAAGATGCACAACTATCTCTGCACATCTTCCACGAGTTCTGGCTTCAGAGTACCATGAAGGACTTGGAATCTGACTGATACTAAGATTAGCATTTACATCAACACATGATTGCGTTTGGGGGTGTCACACATTTGTGTTTATACACACACACACATACATACATACATACATATATATATATGTATATATATCACACTGTACATTCGAAAGATGTGCACGGTAGAGGTACGGATGTTTTGACTTCAGTGTTTTTAAATATCTTTCATCAACAAGACAATGTGCATCTACACGCTTCCACAACACAACCAGTTTTCAGTTTTTGACCTATCTTTAAGCTGCAATTGCAAGAGTACTTGAATAGATCCACAGCTATTTCTTACCTTTACAGACTTAGAAGGAAACAAAAAAAGTCTTTTAACTCTGTAGGGAAAAAAATGCCAAAAATCTCATAGATCTAGGAAGACCACTCCTGGGGATAGACACTTTAAAATTTACATCCACAGACTTAAGCCAGAGCCTTAAGTCTGATTATATATATATATATATATATAAGCAAAATCTATTTGTGCACCCTTATTATTCTTACTGATGTTTCCTTTAACTGCTATTTTAAACACCTTTAGGCTGACATTTGATCAGAAGACTATCAATTGATCATGACTGATTATCTTTAAGATACTTCAATAGTTGTCTGAAGGATTAATTTATTCATTTACAATGTATCTAATTAAACTGCAAGCACTCTTTGCAAACAGGTAACATCAAAATACAAACACAAATCAGTCTCCAAGCAAGCGAATATGAAAACAAGTTCTCAGGTGTTGGGAGTAAAGTCAAACCAGTGCACCACTCCAGTCTACTTTGTGGCAAGCAGTCAACTACTGGTTAAGAGACATAGCCCAGAAATTACGCAAGACCAGCTTTATTTTTATTGCAACTATACATAAAACCTAAGTTCAGATGGGCACTTGCATGATACGGAAAAGAGGATGATGGCTGAAAAATCACCTCATCATAAACAGCTATGCTTTCCTACCACTTATCAAGAATGTTTCAGAAAAATCCACTGTTGTGAATTTTCCTATTAATGGGCAAGAGGCAGCTATTCTCATATTTCATTTAGCTTTTTTACTAGAAATAGAATGTTAAATGTCATCTTGTCCAAGTAATTATTTCAAAAGTAACAGAGGTATCCACAGTTCTCTCCATTCTGAAGCTCACCCTTCTCTTACAAAAGAGTTTAAAAACTTTCTTTGTTAAGGTTGCCCATATACATCCAAAGAGACAGTGATAGTATCATGTATGCTGGGGGAGAGAGAGGGAAGGCAGTTGGGAAAAAACCCCACCATGGCAATTTTAAACCTGCAATATTTAAAACCACTGGTGGTGAACCACCATAGTGATTCCTAATTGACCTCCCTTCAATTTTTAGAAATATCTCTGGAAGTGTTCTTGAGAACATGTGGATAACCATTTGGAAATAACACTCACTTTCTACAAGAAGGACATGGTAGAAGGACAATGGTAAAAGTAGCAGCAGTGAGCACAGATTAAAAATTATTATGCAAGTAATTTTGTGCTGTATCTTTACTTTGAGACAAAACCTCCCCAAACAAGTTGCTTTCTGTATTCATGTACCACTTTCCACCTATTGTGCTCAGTTTTCATCATCTGCCTGCTAAGAAGTATAACTTCAGATAGCATAGAAGTTATACTGAAAGGACCAGGGCTGCTCTTTGCCAAGGCAGCACACTACTACAGCAAAGCCCACATGCAAAACTCGTGAGACTTCCCTGAAGAATTAAATTAATGAGTGACCAAGACCATTCAATTGCTAATCAGTTTGATGAAGTTTTATCAAGTAGTTTCATTTGTAGAATTACAATAGGGACAGCACTTGCAGTGTTCGGGAGAAACAGGAAAATTCCACTTTCATAGAATGGCACAACCATTTAGGGTGGAAGGAGCTCTGCAGCTCAGCAGCTCAATGCAAGGCTGATTGCAAAGCTGGAATTACTCTGCTGAGACCATTGCACAGTCCAGTGTCTCCTGTCTATGCCTACTTCTGATTTACAATTTAAACCAATTCAAAATAAGAGGTTTTTTCACATCATTTTGTATTCTGCATGTTATGCACTTGTATCAATGCACATTAAATATACCACACATTGAGAAAAAAACTAGGTAAAAAAAATTAAGGCAGCAGTTTTCACTTCTTGTCATGTTCCTCCTCGTTGCAATATATTCACATGAACTACTGTAGAAATACTTATGACTTTGAAGTTTATGAGTATGCACTCAAGCAATAACAAATGAAATGCCATGGAAAATGCCACTTTAAAGATATGATCTTCTGCAAAGCAGCATCCTATAAGGCAATTGCCAAAAAAGGAACATTGCCAAAATCTTGGCAAATCTGAACTAAGAATGCCATTCTTTTGATGACAAAGACAAGAAGGGAAATTTTTTATTTTGTGAAATGAAAGTGTTGCCTATGAATGTGTAAAATTTCAAGCTATATAAAATTATCTTTATAAAAATACAGTGTAACAGCTTATTTAACTGTAAATTAGTTGCCTTGCCACTTCTGCCATTCATTTTGAAAACAACTTGTATTTGCAACAATCTAGCATTACCAGTGAATTAAGATCCCATTTGCTATGCAACAATGTAATTACACTTTAATTTTGGAGACAATAATTCACTCACCCAAAATTAAACAGAAAATCTCACTTCTACAGAAGAGAACAATGCGGTATGTACACATAGGATTTTGGCACTTAAAAATATGTTGCTTGAACCTGAATAGGAACTATTTTATATGATGTTCCTTCACAAGTTAGCTGATAAGAGACAATGCAAGTAGAAATCAAAACTAACAGCAATTAACCCATTCATATCGTGAACATAACCAAAAGATTTATACTGATCAAAAAAATATTATAAATTAAACCTTTATTGGCTCCTTGGAAACAGAATCAAGGGAAAACAGCCAAATACTCATGTATAAAATCCTTAACTTTCTTTCCCCAGGAAATATGTCTATAGAAATACAAGTTTTTAAGTAGAAATTTATTCTCATGAAATCTACTCCCCAACAAAACATGACTGTAATCTGGCTCTATATCATGCTAAGAACAAAAAGCCTTAGAATGAGAGCCTTCAGCACTGTGCAATCTTTGAGATATAAACAGATTTATAAAATATATATAAATATATGTGTGTGCATATCATAAATACAGTACCAGAAATGAGTTCCTGAATTAATTGTAAGATAAAAAAATACACACAAGACTAGAAGAAGGAATCAACTGAGGACAACATGAAGGAGGTAAGCAATGTGCTATGCTTCTTACACGTTCCCTTCCTTCAACAAATTTCTGGGGTATTTCGCTGCTATGAAAGTTCTCAACTGTTCCAAAAAACACTGCCATGTGAAAGACAAGACCTCTGCCTAAAGATTCTTCTTAGAAATAGAAATATATTCCCTCCTTTTGAAAGAGCAATGAAAGAGATCACCATTACTCAAGTTAAGGCCAGAACCTGTTCACTGATAGGAAACAAACAAAAGGGAAGGCAGGTCCCTTCATCTACTCACCACCCGTTTCTGCTTGAACCTCATGCAGTCCAGCAGTAGTTTCTATCCACTGCAAACTCAAGTAATTGCAAGAATATTATAAAAAATTTACAGATAATTAAAACAACAACCCAATTGATTAGAAGAGATCCCATCCAACTGCTTATTTTCTTTCTGTTCATATATAAGAGTTATACACTTGAGAGGGAAAAATTAATTAACTTCAAGGTCTTTACCAATTATTAATTTTGTATTTCAGATAAAGAAGTGACGACATTTTTATTAAAATAAAATATAGGGGCAGTGAGTATTTCCAATAAAATAAGTCACGTAAATCTGCTTTAATGAATTAATATATATATTGTTTGTTATACCAGAAGACATCTTAAGTTCCCTCTCATTTCCTTCAGAGATTAGAAAAAAAAAATCTAAATCAAATACCAGAACCAGTTTAGTTAAAAAGAAGGTTTACAGACATGAACTCATTCTTCTCACATAAGGAGTTTTATTTCCCTTAATTACACTGATTACATTGCCCCCAAAAATCAGGCAATGGAAGATGTAAAATACTCTATGACATGGAAAATTCCTGTCCTTGCATGTTACTTTTCTAGAAACATTTATTTGCTGCCTTCCCCACATGAGATTTACAACATTGTTTCACAGCGCTGACACACATGCACACAATCAGCTTCTTAATGAAAATTAAAACAAACAAGACCAAGATCCAAACTAGCCCTTGGAGAGTTCTGGTTAATAGACCACCCATCAGCATCTGTTTCATTACGTGATGCAGACTTCTAGATGAGAGCAGCATTAGTAACTGTCCACAGACAGAGACATTTACATGAGTTTCTGTCATGAAACCACAACACTCAGGGCAAACCTAGGTGATAGATTTGGCCTTTACCATCATAGAAAAGTAAATTCATTTTGGCAAAAGATTTTAATAAAATCCCAACCTACAACTGATGATTTAAAATCCTTGGCACTTTCTACTCAGTATTATCTCAGTTTAGATGCATTGAAAGTAATGAAGGATTGGGTACTTCCTTAAAATTCTGCTTTTACCAACTCCTACTCAGAGGTAGCTAATGCCTTCTTTGCTTTCATTGAAAAATTAATGTGTTTTCTTATCTAAAAATAAAAAAAAATTAGAAAATTTAAAAAATTGGGTTATTACAAGGCAGTTAAAAGGTCTTATTTAGTCAAGAGACCAGTTGAGTATTCCTGGATCATCAAGCTCAGACAAGCACCAGCTGCCACGTGCTTGCACTCCTAATCCTCTCACTCCAGCAGAGAATGGGACCCTGAGGAAGTGGCACAGGTGTCAGAAGAAAAACCTCAGCACAGAAGGAACAGCACAGTGTGTTGTTGAAGCAAACGTGCCATGCCTGCTGCTTTCCTGTGGCAGTGACCAACGGAGGGCTCACTCACAGTCCCCAAGCCTCCAGCAAAGCTCACGTGTGACAACAATCTGGCCTATGAGGGGCATAAAGGGACTCTGTGTCCTGGCAGTCATCTCACTTCTAGTGAGAAGAACTACTCCCTGATGAGAAGGCTCATTCTCAATCAAATTCCTGGCTGAAAACACACCCAGAACAAAGTTTATGGCTTTAAACAAATCCAAGCACTGTTCTCCTCAGAAGAGAGATGAGCCAGGAACTACTGCAGCAAAGAACTGGAGTAACAGAACTTCACCTACACTACCTGAAACTGTATTTAGTCACTTCTTACGTCGTATTTAATTCAAAGTCAACTTTTCCTGATCTTGGGAAGCTTGACCATAGTTTTGCCAGAGATTTAATTTTAACAAAAACTCAGCTGGTAGACATTATACTTCTTGTTCAAAGAGCAACTACACATTTGTTTTTCACTATCACATTGCTGTCACGTTGCTGTGTCAGTAAGTTAACACAAAGATATGCATCTCTTTCACCTTTGTAGTCAATAACTGATTTTCTACAGTCCTTAGTTTCACATTAGAAAAAAAGATGATCAATTACCCCAGCCAAGAGTCTTCAAAATCCTTATTAGTAATAAGCAAAATTTCATTCCATTTATCAACTACTTCAAACATCTATCTAAACATGGAAAAACTCAATCAATACTAAGTAAAGCAGAAGAGAGTAGTCAAAGTATTTCCATTGAATACATCTTCCATAATTAGGGCAACAAGGGTGAAACTCCATCACACGCAAGGCAGCAGAAATGAAAATAGGAAGATAAATTCACCATCTTGTAAGGCTTGATTTTTGAACATGTCAAGTCAGTCAACCAGAGCATACTTGTATATATACACACCAACCTTTGATAGGCTTTCACAGCAGCCTCACATTAGGGGAAGCTTTATGTAAAAGTCCATATTTTAAAGGTACATAATCCAACCCCAACAGAGGACGACTTTACTGGAATTACATGAAACCATTACATGAAAACTACATGAAAACTGCATTAAAAATACATGAAGCATGAAAAGACATGTTGTGAACAAGTTGTTTGTGAACACTCAGTTTCCATATGTCAGGATTTGAAACTAACATTTAAAAAACACTTTTCAAAATAACAATTGAAAGGAAGTTATACACATCCCATCCAGATGTACAATATTTGCAAAGTATTCAAGCCAACACGTAAAACTAGGGTTTGGTATTTGCCTAAAGAAGGCAGCACTTTCCTCACTGGTCCTGTGTACAGTCAGCAATGAAATTAGAGAAAAACCTTAGAATCTATTTATAACGGATGTTACAGTCTAACAGGGATTATTAATGTCAGCTGAAGTAATTTAATAATTTGGAATTTTTAAATGTAAGATATGGAACTTCTTACAGCAGTAATTAAGCATTCAACTCCACTTTGTTGTCTATATGAGTCCTTTGAACAGTTTAAAGGACAAATCTTCAGCTCACTCCCAACCAGAAGTACTATTATTCCTCTACTTGTATTCATAGCATTAATATTCTTCTTGCTAAACACACAAATTAACTGTGTGCTCAAGTTGTAGGTGCTTAATTCCTTCAGTGGCTTCTCTTTTGGACTATGTATCCCACCAGCATTAAATACTTAATGAATTACAGGAAATTGTGGAAGTTGCTAATAAATTTAGATTATGGCAGTACTTTAGTAAAACACTACTTACAACGTTTCTGGCAATTTTGTAATAGAGGTGTTTGTAGTTTATAGAATCCATGCTTCTTTAAGGAAGAAAAGAGAATCATGTGTATAATGTGCAAAATTATAATCTGCATATTTATGTTTCAAAGCAAAATAAAGCTTTCAATACATTCCCATTTAATTTGATTTCACAGCCTTTATGTTGATAATATATTTATTGAAGAAATGTGACCATTACATTACATGAGAGTATTTAATATCATTCAGTGAATTTCCCACATTCATACTGCAGCAGCAGATGAGATGGACTTCAGCTTCTCTGAGGTTAATGCAACAGAATTTTGTGGTTTCATAATTGGTTTCACATCAGCATAGAACTACACTTAAAAAACATCTTATGATGTACTGCAACCTTAGAGGAGGTTGTCTAAAGTGATATTTCAACCATATTAAATTACTTATTTAGTCTAAAATGAATTTCCAGAATATTTACAAATTAATATGAATCTTATTGGTATGCAATCTCTTTTCTGTTCATAGTTCAACACTGACATGCTTTTTCATAACATTTTTCCCACCACTGCTCCTGAGAAAGCTGGTAGCAAGGAAAGGATGCAATTCTGCTGTAAGTAACTAAGTAAACATAAGCATGAGTGTAACTTAGAGTCCATGCTTATATTCAAAGTCAGAATTTGATCTTCAACAGATGAAATAAGATGAATTTCCCTTCACCTGAAATATCCATTAGAACTTCAACATCACATGCATTGCTTCGGTTAGAGCCTTGGATTTCAATCTCTTGAGGCAGGTTGATCATCTTTAATCATAAATTATATGCAATTTTTGTTTGGGTTTTTTGTTTGATTGCTTAAAGGACAAACAAAAAAAAACCTCCAAGGCCCCTCAACATCTTGCCCTCACTAATATCCCTAATATTTTTATGCCAACTCTTTCCTATTTACAACATTCCATACAAACAGGGGTTTATAAGGCCACTTGTATTTTCATTCACCCAGTAACATTTCTCTGCATTAGTACTAGTATGATTATTTTTGTTTAACACAAAAGATGAAAACTACCTATATAACAAAGTCATGCCAGTATTTTGATATTTTCACAGCTGTATTTAAGTCTACGTGGATGAAAAGCTACCACTACCTTCTTAAAAAAAAAAAAAAAAGAATCTTGTCTGATGAAACCATGCTGTTTTCCATAGTTTTACAGTGTGGCAGTACATATATTTGGGCTAGAATAAGACAATTTCCACTGAAAACCTGAACCAGTCACCATTTATTTCCTCAATGGAAACACAAATAATCTTTCCTAGGGCAACCCAGAACAATTAATTACTGCTCCTAAAGACTGAATATGAATTATCCTCTCCTGGTGCTTGCCCATTTTCATTAACTACATAGGAGATACTAGGGATTCTACACCTCAGAATATTGAGGTTCTAGCACTATTTTCTGATGGGTGTGGTAGAAACAAACAGACAAGCAAACTGTTAAAGAAAAGTGATACTATTTCACCAAGAAGCTATTTGAGCAAGCAAAAAGAAATCCTTCACTATACAGAATATGTCAGTATACTTATTTTCTTGAGCTACTTCTCAAATCTCAACCAAATAGGAATAAAACTCATGAAATATTAACATTTAAACAAGTTTCAGACTTTGGCAAACTTCTGTGATGCAGACTGACTTCATTCTACAGTTGAGGAAACATTAAAACTGTTGCTGTGTTTCATCATAAAGCCAAAACAAAACTGACTTTGTTTCCATTTACATGCAAACACTTGCAGGGGAAAATTTCTCTTTAGATTATCTACTTAATTTGCATTATTCCTTTCCTAAGCAGTATCTTAGCCAAATATTAAACTGCTGTCATTTAGAAAAATAAGGACTTTGAAAATCTACATTCCCCATTCAGTGAATTGTAATGGGAGGATTATCAAAAAAATTTTTGCTCATTAAAAGTGAGTCCTGGGTCTGAACCACAGAGACAAAGAAAACAACAGCTAGAAAATGCCCACACTGGTAATCAACGTTTTGCCTTCCTCAAAGAAGTCAGTAGATACCTCACTGAAAACATGGAAGATAGGGAATGCAACCCTTGTAAGGCTGAATTATGCCTGAGAGCACTGGCATTTCCAGAACTGAGTCTTAAAAATCCTTTCTACCAGCCACAATTTCAGTTTTGATTTCCAGTATTTCAATGGAAGAGGTTATTCTATCCAGGTTGCAAATGTCAAGTACTGCTAAAGATTCAAAACCCACGAGTCAAACATAAAAGCTTAATTGTCTTCTGTTTCAAGGGCTTTTAGATGCACTTTGTTCCCTTAACTTTTTTTTTCTTAACACTTTTTAAATTTAAAAAAAAAAAAGTGAGATTACCGCCTAATAACAAGCTCCCAGAGGAAAAGGGAAAATGTTCTGTAACTCACAACAGTGCTGGCACTACTGAGCTCAGCAGTAACCCAATTAGGAAAGGATTAACTGAAAGTATCTGTACATGCATGCAGCTACACTTTCTCCCTCCCTTCTGTGCCAAATAGTCCTCTGAGATGTACAGACACCAGGCTGACTTCCAGCCAGCAGTTGAGGGCTTAGAAATTTCTTTGCTTGATACGGTGCAGTGGGGATAGAAAAAGACAGAAATAAACAACACCCAAGCTAAAGCAAACAACTGAGCGGGTTCCAATAAGCTTTGTTAGCTTTTCTCTTTAACTTTATAAGTTAGTGTGTAAGGAACAACAAATGGGGCAGCTCCAGCAAGCTAACACTTCATTTATCTGTGTGAGCGTGTGCAAGCATTTTATACATCCATCTTGCAAATGCATGTCTCTATCCTTGCAAATCCTTTTTCTGCTCTCCTTCTGTCACAAACTGTTTCGCACTGGTTGGCTCACTAATGTCAATCAAAACAACACCTTTTATCTATGGAGGACAAAAATCATTCCCTAGCCTGAAGCACAGCAAAAAAACCCCAAACATTAAAAGAATCCAACTTGGCCAACTGTCAAGACAGAATGCAGTTTTGAACCAAAACCATAGCTTGCATTTGAGAGGATCAAAATAGGACATTCCAACAATAGTGCTATTCTATCAAATAAAAGTACTTAACACAAATAATGTGAAACCTGAAAGAGTCTTCAGCCTCTTTGTTAGGTAGGAATCTACATTTTACTTCTGCTTATAAATAAAGGCGGAACAGGTGAATGGATTTCCTTCTGGTTTAAGACAGAGAACTGGATACACAGCCATGAATGTAACCTGAAAGCAGCTGCAAGAGGTCAGACAGAGTATACAATGAGTATAGAAAAGAGTACAACAGAGTATACAATGGCAGGAATCCCTCCTTGGATACACTCCTTATCTTCAACTAAGCCAGGGGATTTAATGAATCAGACAATCTAAACATCATGTTTAATAACCCTGATGGACTACTTTTTTTGCCATATTTTTGTCCAAACACTCTAAGTTCATTTTTACATCTGGCCACTACATCATTTCTCATAAATCAGTCCTACGATTTAAATATCTGTCATATGACAAGGTATTTCCTTTTATTTAATAATTTACTACTTCATTAGATACTTCCTCTTTGTCATGTTAGGAGACATAAGGAACAAATCATTGCCTCTTCACCTTCTCCCTGCTATTCAACGTGTTTATAGACGTCAATGAGACGAGTACGAGCTCACAGTTTTCCGTATCACAAATCATAATTTATTTACTTTTATCCCATTCTAATCTTCCAGGACATCCAATTGCTCTGATTACCTTTCTCACTATCTTTCATAGTGGAGCTATACTACACTATGCTGAGTTTCAAAGGATAAGGCAAATCCAAAAATAATAGTATTCAGTAGCATCATTTACCAAGAGCATACAGTATTACAAATAATGCTTTCATTCTGTTCTCTCTTATTAGAAACTATTAATTACTTTCAATTCCTGAAATTGTCTTTGCTTGTTTTTGTTTAGAAAATTCTGTGTCTAAAACAACACTAACTTCAAAACCAGAATTACCCTGAAGATCTTTTTTTGAAGTGTAGCCAATTAAGAACCAATTACTGTTCATGCGTAATTAGGACTGTTTCTTCTGGCACAGTCTTTCATATGCCATTTTAATCACCTTAGAAAGCACTGCAACTTTTCACTTTAGTTTTGCTGTCTTTAATACATATGTGGAGGCAGTACACTTCAGCATCCCATTGGTTATCCTTTTTTCACAAATCACTCACTAATGTATTCAACCATAAAAGTTCATCAAGAAACATAATCCAAAAGAAGACTCCTTCTCACACCATCACAGCATGAGAGAATTTGTTGGGGTATTTTTAACTACAAAAACATCAACCGCAGTAGCTTCCCCTCCCTTTATTATATACATATACACACACACACACATAAATACAAATACATATATATAGGGATCCATCAATAGATGGATTATTTTTTGGAATAAAGCCCTCAATAGGTTTTGGTAATATAAATATACTGTGATAACTCAATTACTCTCTACAGTGGCCTTTTGACTCTTTAAACAATTCTTAAATGTTTTTGTGGTGTGGCAGCTCCTCAAAAGCTGATAACTTTCTCAATACACAGCAGTTATTTAATAGCTACCAATTCTGTTTCTGTGCTTTTCAGCTGTACTGTTGGTATGAAGAACAGATTTGCTGGTCTGTGATTTCCAGGATAGGAGGGTTTTTTTTTTTAAAGCTACCGTAATATTTGCTACCTTTCCATAAATGTGTATGCAGACCAGCTAAGGCAAAATGTTGCACCTCAGAAACATCAGTTCAGCAACACCCTACAAGATTTGCAGGAAAATTCCTCAGTACAGTAGGCCAGTTACTACTCATTTTAATGCATAGCACCAACTTACTAAAACTGCTTCCATCTGGGAGAGATCCCCAGGCTTGCTCAGAATGAAAGACATAACCTCTACCCAGTCATGCACACCTCTCCTTCTCTACACACACCATTTACTTGCTACAAAATAAAATTAAAATACTAAAATAGATTGGCTTTTTGGTTTTGTGTTGTTTTTGTTCAGAGGTCTGATTTTTGCCTACCTGACCTATGGAATGCTTATTGAAAAAAATTATTTCCCAAATCTACTGTTAGAGCAAAAATGCACAAGGGCATTTTCTTTTTTCCTTTAAACTTTTTCACTCCAGCAGTCTATATCTGGGTCTGGTACAGACCATAAAGACTAAATAGTAAGCTACATATCAAGAATAAAAATAAATAATGTGAAATAAAAATTATTAGTAAAATAACTATACTATTTCTCCTCTTAAGATAGCATATTTTCATCTCATATAGATTTTGGAATAAAGGCCTTAGCTCTAGAAACCTGACACAGAACAGCTGATTCCAGATTTACATCCAGTTATGCTCTCCAAGGAGTTATGTAACAATATTTCAATGTAACAGAGGTGGCCATAAAGCCAGCACAGTCCTTAATGTTACCTGCATTAACTATAAAGGCTTTACTTTTGCTCATCATTTCAGCAAAATTTCAACATTCAAGATAAAATTATCCATTTTTATAGTTGTTTTTTCCCTTTGTCCTAATAAAGAAGAAAAAAATAACACTTAAAATAACTACAGCAGCATACTTCAGAAGCAGTTGTCTTCTCTACCACTGAATTAAAATAAAAATCAACATCAAAATACACCAAAATTTGACTATTTCTCTGAAGATTTAAATAAACTATAATAAATTTAAATAAAAAATAAAGGTATATATAAATGAGTAAGTAAAAGCCAGCATGTCCACAGACAGAAGAAAATAAAGCTTTAGGAGCCTAAATGTCCCAAATTTATGCCCAGTCTGTAATGTGTTTCAAACCTGGGCACAGGCTTTCCATGAGGAGTGGAGAATGCCAAAACACACACAGCTGGCAGAGAAGGGAATAAGGAACTGATGGGGTGGTGCAGCATAGCGAAGAAAGGCTGTGGAAACATCTGCAAATGAAAAACCAGAAAGAGCAGGTGGGGAGAATGGAAACTGTATAGGGAACCTGGAGAGAACCTGGGACCTAAACTCAGACAGCAAAGAGAAACAGAGAGAGGAGAAAAGCATGACTGGAAAAGAAACAGACTGAGTTAGGAATCCACAGCAGTAACACTTGGACATGCTGAGGAAGATGACCAGGATGGGAAAAAGCCAGCATGGAGAGAAGTAGGCAGGAAATGGGACTGGGAGGGTTACAGTTGGAAGGATCAATATTTGCAGAAGTGCCTTTCAAACATGCTTTGGTGTGCTTTGGGACTTCTCTTCTAGTGCAGTTTCATCCAGAACAGTTTCTGCACTCCAAGTTGACTTAATGATATGAACCAAATAGGAGGCACAAGCCTCCTATTTGGTCCCTCAAGAGACCATTTGTGATTTGAGTGGAACTGCTGATACAGACAGCCACATCCCACCAGCACTGAACAGCAGCTACCAATGCCAGCATACTGTCTCACTCCAACTTCCTACCATTTTCAAGATCATTCCCTTCTTTATTTGAACTTTTCAGATTCTGCTGCTCTGCTGATAAAGCAGGTAAAGTATGAAGCCCTTTGCACAGAATATGAAACTCATTAAAGTTCTGTTGCTAAATTTAAATGTTGTACAATCAGAAGAAAAAACCCACATGCATCTGAACTCTCATTCTTTGCATATGCAGCACTTGTATACAACTGATTCATTTCCATGTGGAATTTGCAGCACTTGTAAAATTAGCCATTTGAATGCCAGAGTCATTTTTATATGGGGGAAAATGTATCGAGCTAATAATGAATAAAACTGCAGTAATAATAGTTCTTGCTCTCTTTATATCTGGCTACATCCCAAATTCTTCATGGATGTTAACATGCAATCCTCCATTCCTTTTGCCAACTGAACAGATGGTACTTTACTACAAAAAGAGGGAAACAAAAACATAGAAAATGTTGAAAGAGTTCTGGGTTTATGTGCAGAAAGTGGCAGGAGTTAAACAAAAAACTGACCCTATTTCAGTGTAAAAAAAAAGAAAACTTTAACTCTGTGGACATATTTTAAAGGCAAAGATTTTACTTCTATAGCAATTACACTATCCTAAATTTTAAGAAGATACTTACTCCCAGAGTAGCTCTGAATTCGATATTTAACTGACCAGGACTGGAAGTAATTACTTCTAGACACTTTGAGTGAGATAAATAAAATGCACTCATTCATAGCACAGCATAGCTCCTTTGTAAATGCAGCATTTGGAATTATTTGGGTAGCAGATAATAGCCTATAATTTACTCTTCACATAAAGTGAATGAAAAGTAGCAGTACCTCATGAGGCTGCAACATGTAGAATATTTACAATAGAACTAAGAAAGATGGATACCACTCGGTTGAATTTCTTTTCTCATGCACAAGTGGCTTGCAAACCATATTCCATAATAGTATTTGCCAAGACTTGTGTTGATACTCTTAGTAAGTGCTATAGTTCAAGCAGTTACTACTTTTGAATTCTTGAGATACCAGAGGTTGTGGCTAAAGGCTCTTTCAGTAACACTGTGCAGACAAACTACCTTATTTCCCACCCAGCAGCTCCATAAACAACAATCCCATTATCCTCTCAGTTATCTGTGACTATACCATTACTTGTTTTAGATCAATATTGTTCCATCCCTCTAGGATATTTATGAAGTGTATATATTTCTCATCAGCTTCTAGGACAAAATCCTACATTATCCTTCTTTTCTGTCAGCTGCAGTACCTCTTCCTTTCTGACCATGCTATTTAAATTCAATCTAATCAATATATCTGACACAAAACAGTCCTTCCAGTGTTCCAACTAACATGTCCCTTCAATGTCTCCATTTTTTTTTCAAAGCACCTTCACATACTGTTTGGAGACTCCCTTTGATCCTCAATTTATGCATTACACGTACTTCCTACATGGATATCCAGGAAAGAGTCTCCTTCCAGTATGCTAAGCTTTCCTACTTACAACTTGTTGCTTTCTACTGCTAGCATTACCTATTTTCATTCTCTTGCTCAGAAAGTAATTAAAGAAGTCTGCCAACAATGCATTTGCAATCAAGTGAAGAAACAGACACTGCTTGTTTAGAACACATTCTCTCTGCTCATGTTTTACAATATTTATCACTTCCTTTGTATAAGACTGTAAGTTCTTCAGGTTTTAATTTCTATTTCTGTAAAGTGCTGTGCTTATCATGCACTATAAATGCTACATAATGATTAAAACTATTAATCTGCTGCAAACAGAAAAATGCAACTGGATTAAAGTAGATCAATTTGTTCTAAACACCAGTCTGATTTGGTGGAAAACAATATCTACAGTGGCTGCTGTCTTTCTAGGTTGGTTTGTTTTGTTTTCTCCTTATCCCACAGATTAGCTGCCATAACAGGACTTTGTTTTTTCCTGTAAAGAGTCAACATTTACAAGAACTCAATTTTTTGATAAATTAGCTTTTTCAGCTGACTAAGCACTACATCTTCAGCAACACTGAACTATCTGTGTCACTTTCCACAGACACATAGTGGAATAAGCCAAAATATAAAAGGATCTTTTGGTACAGCTGCCCAGCATTTACGCATCCTTACGTGCATATTATTCACAAGTGTCTGCATCTACAATGTCATTAATAGTCTTGAGCAGAGAAATAGTTTTGCAAGTGCCTTTTTCAAAAGCATCATTACAACACTGATGAAACAACAAAACACCAAACCTCTGAGCTGATTTTAAATCGGGTCATGTTCAGGTTCAAAACGGTGACCAAGTCTCAGCTCACACTGGTGTGTCAGCATGGAAGGGACCAAAACACACCATAGGACCTCTGCAAAATCTCAGGAAAAAGTAAATCAGCTGTAGAATTTACAAGCAGAAGTTGCTGCTGCCAGTTTATTACACCTCTTAAACCCAACTTCAGGCAGTCTCCAGTTCTCTTCAGTTTTTCTTTAAACTCTCTCGCTATTTGCAAATAACACTTCTAGGCTATTAAATGACAAACTATCAAAGACTAATTAGGCAGAAAAGGATTTTAATAACCAGCTGGACAGCTTGACTACTAAATTTTGTTGTTCTCAAGTGTGCTTGAGACACCTTGATGTTGTTTGTCTTTTTTCCAACACAAACCCTAGGTTTATGACCTTGTCTTACAGAGACATGCACAGAACTGCACATACAGATTTGTATTCAAATTTTGTACTAACTTCTACTCATCACCAAGGCCTGAAAGAAGAGATTTGCCAGTAAAATGAGCTCACTGCACTCTGCAGTAATATTTAACAGTGATGAAAAAATTATATCATTCAAGAGCTACTATTATCAGGTCTTCCAACTCTGGAATCTCACCACAGAAGACCACCTGAATCAGGTCATACCCCAGACACTTGGCTGGGGTGGCACAAAATGTGCCCCCCTGCCCTCAGGAACAGCAAAATAATGCAAGAATCCATAGCACTCACTCACTGCCAAGCAGCACTCTGCTCATTGGAGACTGCTTGAGCCTTCCTGCCTCCTGGCCAGGAGCACACATCAGGATAAACACCTTCCAGAGGCTCTGGCACAGCAAACTCTTGAGGTGTTGTATCAGTGACAGACACTGTATCAAATACTGGGCTAAAGCAGGTGAGAGTGACTGCCTTGCATGCAAAGTCAACATCCCCCACACTCTAGATCAGTATCTGCCCACAAACACATCTAATCAAAAGCTGTTTTGCCTTTGGGTAAACACAGTAATTTAAAACTGCCTTTTTTTTTCTTTTTTTCGGTAAGCCAATTCACATAGTCTTGAAGGATATCATGATTTCTTTCATATATCTGCTGCCCAGAGAGATCAGGACTCTTTGGAGAACATCCTATACATCTGCTACACTTGAACTTACTGCAGAAACTCCAATATTGTGGTTTGTCACTGACCTTTTTGCCAGCTGATCTGTAATGACACAGCAAGAAACTCAACCAGCTTGTACTGAAATGAAAAATTGCAAGAAAGAGGGTGTCTACAACCACTTCACAATCCAGGTCACTGGGATGCTGTGAAAGACAGACAGGATTCTTATGCCAGTCTCATCCTCCAAAGCAAGCTGAAGTAGCAGCAGAATAAAGAATCAAGAAACACAATGATGAAAGGACTCAGAAAATTGAGGTGCTGGAGGAAGAACGTTCAATTCAGGAGTAAGCATTTCTAACACACTAATAAAAAAACGCAAAAAATCCACTCAAATGCTAACAACTCCTTACCTCCAGCAACTCTTAGGAGTAGCAATTTCACAGTCAAAATAGCTGCTTTCCAAATCCAGAATCCATGGTTGCAACTTAAAAACTGGGCAGTAGGGAACAGGAAAAACAGATTTGGCAACTCTTCCCTTTTAAAAATGTAATACCACCACATTGAAAGCAAACAGTATTTGAAGACATCTCTTCCGAAAACTTCTAGGAACAGGAAATACACTAAAGCTTTATGAAGACTTCAAACAAAAACAAACTCTGTGGCTGGGAGGGCCAATAATTTTTTTTTTCCTTTTTAAAACACTGAGGCGTAATAAACAATGTATAAACATGAAAAGATCAGTAGTTATTCTTACTTCCTTGGAATAGACCAGGACATGTAAACCGGTATTACATGCTTGCCAACATCATGATCTACTCTACCTCACAGATTAGAAGCATTGAATCTAGAGCTACACATTTTGGGCTCCATCACAACACACTTTATGTCATTCAAATACAGCTCTTGCCCTTCATGACTCTCTCTGTGCTTTTCTGTCTTAGAATGGACAACACCTAATTTTGCATCTTGTTTTCAACTTCCAACAACACTATGCAGAATAGGGTCAAAGATCAAACTTGCTTACCTGACAGCAGGCTACAAACTTTCAATCAAAAGTGAGCGTAATCATCAAGACCTGACATTTCTGTCAAGGAAGACATAGTGATGAACAATCAGAGGAACTACTGTTTAACTTGGGTCATGGCAACGAAAATATTTCCTGAACAACAGCTCTGTATTAAAAATATAAGTACTGTCTTATGATGCAATTCTAGAAGATTATTTTAAACTTCAAGACGGTATTTAACATTTATATGCTGCTGAACCTAAGAAACAGGCAAAGAAATCAAATCTTACTATTTAGTTAGTGTTTAAACTTATGATAAAACCAGGGAGCAATGAAGTTTTCATTGGAAGGTGGCAGAATCTCATCAATGTTTCATTAATACATACTGAGATGGAGGACATTTCCTCCATTCTCTTCCTAAAAGTAAATGTTGTGATTCAAATGATTCTTGGACTAGTTTATTAATTTAATTTTCAACAGGGGACTCAGAGAAGAATAATCTATTTTTTTAATCTCCAAAGGTACAATTCACCTACTAAAGACCTCTAGGCAAAAACTGGCATCTTCCACTAAGCTGCCTGCATGATTTTGCTAAAGGCCAAGTATTTACCTAAACAAATACATATGTGATCTATAAAGTATGCTTTTAAAATCTTATAAGCATCTTCATTTACTTTAGAGAACTCTAAGTTTCACAAATTAACTCTTTCGTCCAACAGAATTTGCATACTTTTAGAAGTTGCTCTATTAATAATTTTAGCTTTTATCACAAGAAAAATAAAATTGGATACAAGGGATGAAAAAGGCTGCCATGTTCTCATGTATGAAAGAGTCAAGCATTAGATCACCTTTCTTTGGTTCCTTACTGTTTTATCTCACTGCACTAAGTTTTCTATATAAATGATGCATGCCTACACATTTATTTTTTAAAAAATATTAAATTGGCCTAAACTTTAATTAGGGACATTTATGGAAATTTTAGGAAAAAGAACATCTATCAGAAGTCCTTCACTTTAGGATCTCCTTTCATCCAAGATAAATGTCACCATTACTATTTTATGACTGGGAACAAATTACCAGAAAATCCAGGGCTTCAAGTCATTTAAGTGACTGGTTGTCAACTCCACGTGAGCTGGTAGGTCACCCACTATGGAACAACTGCTACCTAACTCCTGCTTTTTTGCAGATGACCTATCACACATCAAACCCATACAACAGACCAAAGCTAGAAGTTACAGAAAAAGCATGGAAAACTGAGAATCTGCAAGTGCATATATCAGCAATTCATATCACATATCATATCAGTATTTATATCACATATTGACAGAAATTGTACAGCTGTAGTTCTAAATGAGAAAACAGACATTTTTATACCTAAAATGTGAAAGGTTTTCAATATTTAAACATTATCAATACATTTGGGGGTGGTTTTGCTTTTGTGAGGTTTTTGTTGTTGTTGTTTTGACAGACTATTTAATCCACAGCTGTATCACAGCTCTGTGCATTTAACCACCATCCTTCATGGCACAGCAGGGAGGAGAACCCTAACCTGTGTAGCCATCACAAGACAGCATTTGGCAACCACTAGGCCACTCCATCTTAGTAAAAAGCTTTGCTTTATTACTGTTAAAATTTATAGAACTGGAAAAACAGAGGCAAAGTTAGTTTATATTAATGATTTTAAGTGACTTGCTTATTTATTCTGAAAAAGCTTTTCATTTTGCAACACCTCCACCCTAAATTCTGTAAGATTTAGGTAATTTATTATTCTTTATTGAAGCTGTAGAAATATAACTGCCTGTCGCTGTTGAGCCGCTAGCTGAGAAATGACCCAGGTTCTCAGACAAGGAAAGAGAAAAGGTGTCTTTATTATTTTGATTTCCATATATATAGAGTCTTCAGAGGTCACACAGATTGGTCAGCCCGAGACCTCCCCCTAGGCCCAACTGGCCAAGCCCGAACTGACCTAATCCGGAGACGTTGTTTGCAAAACATCCAAACTTTATCTTTGTTTATGAAATGTAGCAAAATGTTCTCAAGGGAAAGGCCTGTGCTAGCCACAACTGCCTATTCCCAAGGGAGACAATGACTATAAAAAAGGTAAATTTTATTAATCAGATGCTAAATAGTGACCTCCAGTGACACCCCAAACAGGAGTAACCTTTTTAGATGGCAAACACCCCATACATTCCTCATAGAGTTACTTTAAGATAGACATGCTTAAGACTTGTTTTTATCAATTCTATTTTCAATAATTCAGACATAATTACCAACTATAAATTCTGTTATTTGAAAACAACAAAATAATTAATTCTTAGTGGATAAACTGAGGAGCTGTAATTGAGAGGAGAACTAAATAGTTTTTTAGCTTTCCATACTCAACTGTTACTGCTGCATGCAGAGCCTTTCAATCATGTGCTCACAAGCCAAAAATTAAAACAATGTCAAGAGACATCAAAAATTCAGGAAGGCCTATTAATAAGATAGGCAGAAAATGATGACCACATTAAATTGGAAAAAGATGGCATTTGTTTCAAGTCTGCAAAATGTCATCTCCTGATGACAATATAGAAAACACAAATGAGCATTCTATAAATGGATACATGAATATGTGGGAGGAAAAGCACAGAAAACAAAAATACAACACCTGCTTAGACACTAAGCATGCAGGAATGATTTAGAACAAAGAAAAAGAAAAGAGACACCACAGAAAGATATGAGACAGGAATTCCAACTGAAGGGCTTCGACAGTTTTTGCCATTGGTACCACCTCATGGTTTAAGCCTTAGACTTCAGCAAAGCAGGATCAGCTTTGTATGATCAATCACTTGTGTTATCCTGACACCCAGGAGCTCTGAGCCAAGAACATCAACAAGCAGAGCACTGCACAAGCACAGGCTGCAGTGAATGCAGATGTTGAAGGCAGTCTATAGCCTGAGCCAGAAATGAAACACAGAGAACTGGGAGACTAAACAGAGACCATCAATACAAGTCAGCGTCAGAGGCAGCAGTAACTAGCAGCAAGCATCTTTGAGCAGAATAAGCTTTTCTGAGGCATTTCAATCCTTTATAAAACTGATACATGTTGGAAACAAAACCAAAGACTACCTTCCTCCAACATGCACCAAAAATTGTCTTCCAGCTTGTGAAACAGAAAGCATGGTAAACCGGAAGGTGTAAGAACAGCAAAGCATTTTTATAGTGCATGTGCACAGTCAGGTTAATGACTTAAATCTTTTGGATCTTTTTGCTGTTTGTTGTGGATAAATACATTATCCTTTAATTTTCCCTTAGTTTCACTACTGAACCAAATGTTAACAAGTTAGAAAACAAAGATATAAAGATATATTGACTACCAGAAGCAGCAAGTATTGTCTGTGCATATACAAGTATTTTTCTTATCTAAAAGCTCGTTAATCTAGTCTTCAATTTGCTCCACTATTATTAGCATTCTGTATTGAAGTGTCATGTGCCTTAGCTTTTCATATATTATAATTTCTTAATTAGTTGTGCATGTCAAATTTGTATCGTGTATTCCAGAAAAACCCACGTTGTGAGCCACCATGGAGCTTTTCAGAATTTCTCTAAGCAGACATAAAAGATGATACATTGCCCTCAAACATTTATCATCTGCTTAAACAATTTGCTACTTAATACTAAGCCTTTCATAGTCTTTAAAGGTAAAAATGCACAATGTCATAATCCTTTTTAATTCTCTCCAGTTAAATTTTCCATGCTTAAAGTGATCAGAAGAGAGGTTTTGTTGCGATTTTATTATTCTTTATGTCTGTTTTCGATACACCATTCACTGTCAACACATGTTCCATGATATGCTCACTTTCAGATTAGCAAAAAAATATTCCAAAAATTCCATCTCTCCTATGACAAATGTAATTGAGGCAAAATCCCTGCCTTCTTTTCAGTGCCAACTGGACACATTATCACTTCAGCAAGATCTACACAGACACCCTTATGTAACAACCTTTCTCGGAAGAGTGATAGGTAGGTCTCATTACTACCAGGTATCATTTATTTCCGCATTTATCTTTAAATACGAAGACATTGTCAAATCCTTGACCTAAGATATAGGTGGTCGCTGTTCAAAATAGGTCTCTGCTTTCCAGTATCATAAAATCAGTTATTTTTTAACTGGATATTTCAAAAACTGGCAAAGATGTCTAATATACACACTAATTCAACTATTTACGTAATAACACACATGCTGAGGTATATATAAAGTTCAGATCAGACTGTTTGCATGGTTATTTCTTGACTCAGTTCTATACTGTCCTGTCAAAGTTTGCTTCACTGCCTGCAGATCCACCTTCTTAACAACACAAAGAAGAGTTGTTATTTTTATCAATGACAGCACAAAATTACTATACTATTTTAAATTAAATATCCTGCTAAGGAAAGAGTTAATTTCCTTTACAGAGAGACAAATTCAATAAATGATATCTTAATTCCTGTATTCATCTATGAAGTTACTTTTTGAAAACAGCAGGTTTTTATATAAGCCAATAACAAGACCACAAAGGGAAGCTATTAAGCAATTATGCTGAGAAGGAAGGAATGTTCAATACTTTCCTCTGCTTCCAATCTCACTAATGAGGAATATTGTGTTTCAGATAATTATTTAACCACACAGATGAAGTAGCAAAAATCTGAGCTTCAATGGGTGAGAAATGGCAAAAAAGTACTAAGTGTGGCTTTCTCAAATTATGTATAACTTATTAAATTTGCCGAATAATACTTAAATAATAGGCTATTAGTGTCTAAGAGCTATTAACAGTTATCTCTGAACACCAACAGAAGATGGCATAAAAATGCAAATACAACTTTTTAAATTAGGGATTAAAGAAGGAGCTAAGGAATTTACTGTGCATAAGCTTTACTTCAATTCCTGTGAAAAAAATAGTGTGCACATCATACACAAGAAGCAAATTAGCACCAGCCAACATGATTTGTCAAAAATTAATCATGTCAGGCTAACTTAGTATCGTTCAGTTACAGGATAACAAACCTTGGGAATATGGGAGTGGTGGTGTCATTTACCTTGACTTTACCAGTAATCAAAAACCTTACAGGGCAGTCCCAGATGCAAGCGTACCTTGCTGAGTAACTATATTTAGTAGTCAACATTTCTCTATCAAGGTACCTATAAAGAGAAATTGCACAAGGACTTGTCCTGAGGCCAGTACTTCGGGACATTTTCATTAACAGCAGGATAACAGAAAAAAAGTCATCTTTCTGATTTTTACAAAGACAGCTAAGACAGGAGCAGCTACAAAGATGCTGAGCGAAAAAGAAAAAGTTAAGAATTAGAAACAGAGCATGGCAACTTGGAGAACTATTCTAGAAAAAAAAAGAAAAAAGACAGGTGGCACACCTCTAAGACAAAGGTCCTGTGGGGTAACTGAGTAACACCAATCAACATTGCAAATGCCATGTGAAAAGTGATGACCTACAGGACAGCATTGCAAAGACAGATCTGGGTACTGTGCTCCTGGGATCTTCCAACAAGGCTAATCAGAAAAGTGTGGAAAAACACCACCTTCCATTCTGCTCAGCTCTAGCAAGGTCTGAGCAGACAAACTGCATCAAGTTTCGGGCATGGAGCTTCATTAAAAAGTTAAATGAACTGCAAATTACCCAGAGAAGAGTAAATGATAGTTTATCTATTAAAAAGAAAAAACAAGGAAGGAGAAAGCACAATTGTCTTTCGACATATATGTGCGAACTACCAGGGGAATACATTATTGAACTGTAAATTCAGGTATGTGGTGAGTTGAAGGACCTTATAATACACTTCTCTCAATTATAATACAATACAATATAATTTACACATCAGAATTAAAAACCAACAAAATAACAGCTTGAAAAAGGTGATTCAATTTGTCTTAAAAGGAGCTGTAAAAAACTCTTAAACGTACCAGACAAATATCCTTAAGTAGTGACATAGCAAGAGATGACCTCAGCATTTGGCTAAGACTAGGTGACAAGAAAGTCCTGGTGCTTTTATCTGCACTATTTCTTAGCACTCACAGTATTTCTTTATGTACTAGAAACATGAAGATAACGTCACCTCAAATGACTACTTGACCTTTCTGTAGTGAATTCATATGTACAACTCTGAATTCCCCAAGTACAAGGGAAGTATCTTCCACAACCAGTCATTTATTTCAAATCTAAATTTTGTCCATCTCCAATGGTATCTATAGCATCACACAATCCTTGTATATGTAGCTCATCTTTCCACATGCAAGCTAGAAAATCTGGGGATTCTACCCCAACAAAAAATATTTTTGACACATTAAAAATTGAAAAGAAAATGCTGGGACAGAACCATAACCATCCAACTCATAACTTTCTCTAAACTCCAGTAGCAAATTTAGCACATATTTGCCTATCATCAGGAACATATGTTCTTAGGAAGGTTCCTCGCTAAATTCTATTTACAATTTCAAAGGCCCTTCCTGGTGTAGTCATATCATGTACCTCCACAGTACTGTCTCTCATTTTAAATCAAAGACATTTTATCACTCAGGCTGAATTACATAGCTCACCTCATTCACAAATCTATAAAAATACCATGACAGACCTGACTGGATAAGGAAGCAGCTTTCCTTTCTATCCACAGCTTCACTGTGATCTATACAGTCTCGCTCTAAAAGACCTCACATATCATTGGTGCCACAGGAAAACCTTTTGCAATATTCCCTTTGTCAAATCTCGGAACTACTATTAGTGAAACCAGGTGGCAGTAGCAAATATAACAAGTGAACAAAACATAGATACCACTACTTTGAAGCCATGGCCTTTCTTCATTAGAAAAAACAGAAATAGGTTTCTCCAAAAACACACAGGAACAAAATGTTTCATTCTACTCTATGTTTATAATTACATCTCCTTCTACATTGCATCAGCTGTGAAAGTGCTCATGGAGAAAAGGAAGGAGGGCTTCCTCCTCCCTCAAAAAGTGAATACCAAGCATTTGTGCTGCCTCCTGCAGAGAAATCAGTAGGTGGCATTTCAATGCACTGACTCTTAACTGACATGATCATTTTGTAGATCTTCACAAAAAGGAAAATGTGGGGAAGAAAAAGTAATCATTTTCCTCTGGAACATGTATGAAAATTAATTTCAAATGATCACACAAAGGAAGTCGCTAGAACCAGCTACAGTAACGGGAGAAATGAGCATACAGAATTCCTATGGTTGTGATCAAATGATAAAGAATTTGCAAAAAAATATCAAACAGAACAGCACTTCATTTACTTTCCTTTGTTCAGCTTTCTTCCACTGAAAAAAATTAAAATGTACTTTCTCTTGCAAAAAAAAAAGAAAAAAGCCACAGGCAGTGACAGCCTGTGCATCTGCATAGATTTACAGCACAAGAGTGAACAAAAAGAAGGTGTAGCATCTTATCTCTTAGTACTTTGTGCAAACCTCTGACAGTCTTGCTGCTTGAAGCAGTCAAATCACAGAAATAATACCATCTGAGAAGGGGCTGCATCAGAAGCAAGAAACATTCATTTTCTGTTGATGAAAGATTTCAGGGTGTGGGGACGGGGAGAAAGGTTAAAAAAAAAAAAATCAACACAAGCATCAGCATTTGACTCGGGATCATAGATAATTTGCTTTTTGTATTGAGAAATTCTTCAGAGCAGTTCATGTCACCCAGTCTCTCACTTCTCCTGCAGCAACAGGAATTTATTCTGTTTTCACCTTAGAGCATCTACTAAAACACTGCCTCAGAAGAGCAAACCAGACAGTGCTGCAAGAACAAGAGAGATGGGTGTTTTCTGTAGCTCAGTGCGTAGTTGTGCTATTTTATGTCTTTTTGTCTTTCCAACACGTTCATTTACTCTGGCCACCTTGCCTGTAAAAGTTCCAGGCTCCCTTACAAACTGAAGTCACAATACTCCAAGTGCAGTAATGACCGACTGCCAGCTCTTCGCTTCAGCGTATTGACTCTGCCTTCAAAAATAATCCCAGTAAATCACCATTAGGTGAAACAAGACCACGAAATTCATACCACTATTATGAACTGTAAGCCAGCTGTTTCTCTTTCTAAAGTGTCTTTAATCTCCTTTTATTTTTCCCTAAGTCACTGCACAAATGCCACTGCCAAAGACTTATCTCTTGCAAAGATGCTGGGACAATACCAAAAGAGTCATAAAATCTAAACATATTTTATAATCAAATTAAACAATCCTAAACAAGAAAAATTATTATACTTAGCTTTATGCCCTGGGCTTTCTAAGATGATCTAAATCACAGCTCCCTTTCAACATATCCTATGCAATTGGACTAAAGCCGAAAAACGATATAGTGTAGAGCCTTCCTACACCTTCTCATTTTTATTTTAAAATTTATTGCATGCTGTTCTAGATCTGCCACTCAGAGATTATGAAAACAACTACCAGCTAAATCGCATTTCACTTGATTTCATACCAAAAAAACCAGATTTTTTGTTTGGCATATAAGGTTTTCTTGTCCTTGACTCAAAAATTGTATAGGTTGTTTATACATAGACTGACATAACTTCTAGCAGCAGTCACCTGGCACAAGCAACTGACAGTGAGCATGCTGACAGCCAACTTAATAAAATATGCAAAAGTAACGCCATTAGACGACTTAATTTCTTCTCCCTTGCAGCTGTTAATTTCCTGCTCAGCCTATAATGTCTCTCTTTTTCTGAAATCATGTTCATTACATTTCAACACAACCAACTTGAATCCCCAGGGAACATACACCTTTTCAACAATGTACTGGACCTAAGTAATATTAAAGCCTCTATTTTCTCATTAACAAAATCTCCATTGTCTCCTCAAACTTTGATTAGGAACATTGAGTTTTACAGATTACCATACTTAACCCAGTGTATCATAGAGTCTTGGACCAAAGCATACCCTTGGCTTATTCCTAAATTCAGTATCCAGAAGACCTGGACAAACTTGAGATGTGGGGCCACAAGAACCTTATCAAAGTCAAAAAGTCCAAGTGCAAGGTGCTGCACCTGGGTCAGGGCAATCCCAGACATGAGTACAGACTGAGAGAAGAACTCATTGAGACCAGCCCTGTAGAGCTTGGGTGACCTGGTGGATGAAAAGATGGACCTGAGCTGGCAATGTGAGCTTGCAGCCCCAAAGGCCCATGACATCCTGGGCTGCATCAAAAGAAGTGTGGCCAGTGGGTCATGGGAGGATCTTCCCTTTGTCCTTGCCCTCATGAAACCTCACCTGGAGTTCTGAATCCAGGTCTGGAGTCCTCAGCACATGGACTTGTTAGAGCACATCCAGACAAGGAACAAAAAGACAATCAGGGGGCTGGAGCACCTCTCCTATGAAGACTGACTGAGAAACTGGGGTTTTTCAGCCTGGAGAAGACTCCAGGGAGAGCTCATTGCAGCCTTCCAGTAATTAAAGGAGACTTTTATAAAAGAGAAGGAGAGGAACATTTTACGCAGGTAGATAGTGATAGAACAAGGCGGAATGCTTTTAAACTGAAAAAGGAGACAGATCAGTTGTTAAGAAAAAATTCTTCACTATGAGGGTGGTGAGGCACTGGAACAGGCTGGCCAGAGAAGTTGCAAATGCCCCATCGCTGAAAATGGGTAAGGCCATGATGGATAGGGCTTTGAGCAGCCTGGTCTAGTGGAAGGTGTCTCTGGCCATGGCAAGTGGGGGCGGAACTTGATCTTTAAGGTCCCTTCCAATCCAAGCCACTCTTTCTATGATATTTACCACACAATAGTCAAAGCTATCTCTCCTTTGGTTTTCATATTTTCTATTCTTTACTTGTTATTCCACACAACTGTTCTTTCATGTTTCTTCTTGTATGAAGATTACCAGTTAACCTAAAACCAAAGGTTCATTACAAATACATGGAAAAAAAAATCAGCTGCTCCTCATCCACAGAGGATCATCCCACTGAAAGCACTACTGATCATTACCATCTGCATCAGCATGTGTACCAACAACTACTCATGTTCCCAAACGTGTCACCTTCTGTGCCACAGGAACGGGGCAGTAGCTTTAGACAACCTCAGCTGGTTGTCATTTTACACTAGCAGGCAATAGGAGCTACCTTCCTATTGTCGTGACTTACCAGGAATGTCAAATAAAACCAAGTTGCAAGTTTTAGCAACGCTATTCCCTCTGACACTTTGCCTTCACTGAACTGACCTTAATCCATAGGTGAAAACTTTTATCTGGCACCGTCAATTTATGAGGCTGCTTTAAAAAGGAAAAGCACTCCTAAAGTACAAAAAGCTAGGCTATATTTCATACTACCACTGAGTGATAGTTTAAATAGGAGGTTTTTTCCACTGGATGAGGTCTGCTATAGTCCTTAGAACCTGATCAGCACTTCTAAAGATTTCTCCACAATCACGAGATCCGTGGGCTAGTTTGGTGTTGTTTTGCACTCTTTTCCAATTAAAAAAAAAAAAATAGTTGACATCATAATTAAAAGGCAAACCATGTTTTCAATACTTTTTGAAAGAACATCACTCACCTTCATCCCCCATTTCATTCACAATCAAACACTTGCAAAATGTGTATTCAGGTTCTGCTGGCAGAGTGATAGTTTCTCCCTATAAAAGAGGTTATTACCACACCTCTGCAATTGCAAAAAAGGAGAGGAAATACACTTGTTTTCATCTAAAACAAAACTGCTGTGCTCTCCTCATCCCACAGAATCTGAGAGGCAATGATAAATGCCAAGATTTCAGGTAACAGTAAGACCGATATCTGGCAAAAAGGAAATTTAGACAAAATTAATATTAAACAAAATTCTAGCCTAGTGCAAAAATTCTAGAATCCACTTGTTTTCTAAATCCCAATAATTGTAACTAATCCTATGTAAGTGCCTTATCACATTAGCTCTCAAAGAGACAATACTCATGGAAGGTCATGTCCAGATGCAAATTCTTCAACTAAACATTCTTAATTACCTCCCTTATTTTCCTTTAGAAAGATCCTTAATACAGAGGAAACAATGTTATAAGGGATGAAAGTCTTCCACAATTGGGCTAAATGATCTGCTTACAGATAACAGTTGAATCGCTCAAGAATGTATTCTACTTACTGAAAACTATGGAAAGAAATTCAGAGTTAATTTATCATTATGCTGCTGGGCTATATGAAGTGAAAGATAATGGCCTGCAAACGGATATATACAGCTATATAGCAATTTCACTGAAATAGCTGAGGGACTGCTTTTAACTCCTGATGCAAACACATAGTAAAGGAGTGAAATTTCATTGACAGGCTTCTTCTCTTCTCTTTCTGGACCCATTCCCCCCCATCCCTTCCAAAAGAAGAAATTGCCATACTTACTAATAAAGAAGTAAGTGGGGAAAGGGGATTTTGTGTAATCTCTAACTTTTATTATGCTTCCATCCTTCTCAGAGGTGCCCAAGTATCCCAAACATTGAGTAACTTTTCATTTAAACTCTGAAATTCAAAGTTTAATTTCAGTAACAGAAAGAAGAGAAAGACATTTGTTTCAACTAGCTTGCCATGCTGGAACTTGCAGCAAAAGAATACTCCTCTTTGTAGCAAAATATGAGAGAGAATAATAACCAAGAGACTTCCAGGATTTGATACGGAACATCCAAAATTGAACATGAAGGGCGAGTGATTGTTTCAGGGTTAATAATGCATCCCCTCTTAAAAGAAAGAAAAAAATAGGAAAGCAAAAAGCATAGTTCAAACTGAGTCCAAAGATGGCAGGTGACAGCAGTGACCTCAGATGACTGTTCTAGGACCATAGCCCAAAACCCAGCACAATTAGCACTAATTGATCAGCAGTCACAGCAGAAATGCCAAGAATTGAGCAAGCACTGAAAACCAAAGTCTCCACCTCTCCCCGGAAAGCATGCTTTCTCCAGGTCAGAAATCTGGAACACCAGTGCAGAGAAACCAGCACTTGCCCTATTAGCACAACACTGTGCCCCATAAATACAGGGCTCATCAGCAACTGAGGAGCATCTAAAGATTCATAGAATCATTAAGATTGGAAAAGACCTCTAAGATCTTCAATTCTAATCATTCACCCAGCACTGCCAACTACAGCACTAAACCATGTCCCTACACAACCCACCTATACATTTTTTCAACACTTTTGGGAATTCCACCACTTTTCTGGGAGCTTGTTCCACTGCCTGACCATCCTTTCAGTGAAGAACTTTTTCCTAATATCCCTCCTAAACCTCTACTGGTGCAATTTGAGTTGAGCAGCATTTCAGTTTCTTACTTCACTTGCAGCACCTACCATATTTACCTCACACCATAAACCACCAGTAAATACAATTACTCTATGACTATGAGGTATCGCTTTCTGTAGCACAACGCAGGGTATCAATTATCAAAAACACCAGTGACATCTTCCACCCACATTCTATTACCCAGCTATGCACAGCTGAGCAAGTTACTTTTGCTTTGAAGTAAAATCCTTTTGCACCAAAGTGTATCAAGAGTGCCCAGTGTGAAAACATCCCAGGGTGGGCAGAACACAACACAGGTCTGCAAGCAGTGGATATGAAATAGAAAACTCTCAGGGCAACATTGGAACATGATGTGTCTTAGCAGTTTGTCTTGATTAAAAACAGAGGGGAAGGCAAAAAGGAGGACGGAACTCTTCCAGAGTCCCTGATGACTAACAGTGACAGGACATCTTCAAACAGCATTATTTTCCCAGCTACCTAGTGAGTGCAGGTTTTTTAAAAAATAAGCTCAAATGATCTGTCTGAAGAAGACAAGAAAAAACTGTCAGTTCTCTAGACACAAACTGGTGAAGCACTATGCTGTTCTAGACAACTACTGCTTCATGACTTCATGAATTTGGGCAGGGTAATTAAGCCCTAAGGGAAAGAGAGGGGGAAAACTGCTTCCTGAAAAATAGCAGCAATCAAAAAGTACTGTGGCAAAATACTATGGCAAGAGGGTCTCATATCAAATATTGATCCAGCTCCTGTAAACATGTGAAGTTCATGGAAGTCAAGTTTCCCATTAATGTTATGTTCATGCTTTAATAGAACTACCTCATATTTTAGATTCATTTCTGTTGCAATAGCAAAATGTTTTCAGCTTAAAAATCAGACTTGCCGTTAAATAAATGTAAGAGGATTCTAAAAGCATGTCCTGAAATATTTCTCTCATCTCCTCTCTCCTTTCCTCCCTTCCACATTACTACTGAAATGCTATTTAAAAAAAAGCTATATCCTAGAACCTATCTTAATTTCTGTTAAGCTACATTTTCCTTGCAAATAGCAATGATTGGTGCAGCACTTAAGAATACTGAAATTCTGAAGATTTATGTCCTATCCCATTTTGTTTTCCCTTGCTCTTCCACGTTAAACAAACAATTCTATTTCTAGAAAAGCCTGATACATAGAGGACTAGAGAGCACAAGGCTTTATAATAATGTACCCATTTGTTATACAGTTTTACTTGGCACTGATCCTAATTAGACAAACGACAAACAAAGTGGTTGCATTTAGGTCAGCCCCATCACTCAAGATGTGCAAAACCTTTCTGTCTGCTATTTTGGTTCTGAAAACATTATCTGAAAATGCAAAAGTGAGGGGAGGGTGAGATGACAAAGTTTTATGCTATATTAAAATGTCTTGTAATCATAGGCATATAATTCAGATATGAACCAAATGCCTGACTGTACTGCATTACCACCATTGAGGTTAGACTACAGCAAAAGGATTTATAAATGAGTACATGCTGTGGCTGTACAGCAGACTAATAGCAGGCCCAGATTTAGATCAAAATTCAGCAGAGTAGTAAGAATTTTTCACATGGGGTAAAATCATGAAGCTCCTTTTCAGGGGAAGTGAGCAACCCACAGCTGAAAACTGCTGCCCTACCACTATTTTAGTCTTCACTCATAAGCTAATAGGGCACTAGCACAGAGAATCATAGAAAATTGTGAGTTGGAAGACCTCTGGAGGTCAAACCTCCTGCCAATTCCAGGAACCAATTTCAAAGCTGGGTCTGCTGCTAAGAGCCTCATCCACTACAACTGTTAATAGTGCCAGAGATGGAAATATGACAGCCTCTGTGGGCAGCCCACTCCAGGGCTCAGTTACACCCGCTGTGCAGAATTGTTGCCCTCACACCCAACTCCCTTGCTGCAGCTTATACTCACTGCCTCTTTTCCTTCCACACGGCACCTCCAAGAAGAGCTTGGCTCCATCTTTTATAGTAACAACTCACCAGGTAGGCAGTGACAGCAGCTGGAAATCCCTGGAGCCTTCTCTCCTCCAAATTAAATTAAGTCAGCTCCCCTGCTGCTGTACTACTCCATCATGTGCTCCAAGCACTGCACTCTCCCCAGTCTCTCACTATCTGTCAAACTGAGGGCCTGAAACCAACCGTGGTATTCTAGACATGACCTCATGAGTGCTAAGTAGAAAAACATAAACACTTCTTCCTGTCTGTCTACAATCCCTCTCACACAGCTTGTACCAATGAATTGGTTTACTCCTTCTCAGGTGCAAAAATTTGCTTTGGATTTTTCTGGGGTCTTTTTAAAAAAAAATTCATGATGTTCGTGTCAGCCTATCCCTTCACTTGGGGCTCCAAGGAATAGGAACAGAACTGTTCCTCCACAGTCTAGCAACATTCACTAAGCTGCTGAGAGTGCACTTTGTCCCACTCTGGATTTATAACAATATTAAACAGTACCGGTCTCTGTTACATCCCTTGAGGAACACAAATGGTCCAGACAGTTGCCTTCCCACCTTTTGGCTCATCTGTCTTGTCCATGTATCCCCAATTTGGCTGTGACAGACTGCATCCAAAGTCTTTCTGAAGTCAAGCTCAGGGAACAGTACCGCTTTCCCTTCGTCCAAAGATACAGCAACAATTTGTCACAGAAAGCAAACACCTTGGGCACCCTTCCTAAAATCCATGATGGCTCTTCATAATTGCCATCTTGTTCTTTCATGCCTGGAAATGGCTTAATGAAGTAAGCCATTGCTTGGGGCCTTATTAAAATGTTTCCTTTCAGGACAGGAGTGCTTGGGGAAAGATCCTTAGTAAGCTCCTAAATGTCACTATGAAAAGATCTTCCCATTAAGTCTACCTACAAGTTTCTCTTTGAAATTCTGCTCATTCTTCTACACTCCAACTCAAATCACAACCAGAACCCACACCTGTCTTCATGAACCAACTTATACTATCCTAGGAAGACTGTGGGAGTTTGCAGGATCTCATATCTCACTGACCTATCAAAACATGAAAATATCCCTCCAATATCCCACTGATTTTTTAACAGATCCCTCCAAAAGTCCAAAGGAAATCAATCAGTAAATAACACGCTAACAGTTAACAACGTCTTGCCTACACATCAAAGCCCGTAGTTGTGCTTGACCATCACTGACAGAGTGTATACAAAGGTACAATTTAATACCAATGGAGAACTGAATTCCATTATAGTTACTATATTTTCCATTGGAATTTAATTTCTCGTCCATATTTCTAGTTTTCATGTCTTTTGACTCACTGGATAGTCATTCCCAACCTTCATCTATCTCATTTTTTAAAGCTATTAAAGATTTTCTCCCTTCAGCCTTCTATTGCTTATCTAGCTGCTGTGATCATTCCACAATAAAAGCCAGAAGCAAATCAACTGTCACCTCCCAAGACTTTGAGATGCCTCTAATTTCAAGTATTCTACACCAGTTTTTAGCTTTACAACTTTTATTCCAAACCCACAAAGAAGTTATGTCCATCGCATTCATTTTAAATGACCATTGACTGACATGCATTCCCAGCCTATTCATGTTCCTCCAAATAAGGTTTATCTTCTCCGTCACTAAACACCATCAAGGTACCTTGTTGCCCTTGAGTAGCTGTATGTTAGCCCTGTTCTGCTTACCAAGCACCCAAGTCATGTTTTGTCCCACCTCTGTATACTCTCTCTCAAGAAATCACACCGCAAACCAGTTTTCCTACAAACATTTCCAACACAAACAAGCTGTGGGTATTTGGAGGTGGGGTGGTTACCAGTTACACTGCTCAGTTGTTTTCTAAAAGGGTAAATCCTAAACTACTAAGAGGCTGATCATTAGATACTATTTACTACGTCTCCTTTTTCAAAATAGCCATTTTGTTTTCACCAGTTTACTTTTTGCCTCATTGTATTTTAGTAGATAGTAGTCATTATTATCCAAGGCTCCCTTTAATTCTGACCTCCTCCCTTCTATAAGGCTTTTTTGTAGATCTAAATCTAATTAGAATGTCCTTTATACAACTAGAACCATATCAAGCAGTCTGGACTTAACTTTCTCATCTAAAAAAAGAAACTGTCTGCATAATTTAGCAATGCATTTGACGACACTGCTTCATTTTCCAATCAACAACCTGCTTAATACAGTAGCCTACTTCAGAACATGTTTCCAAAATTAACTTTTGTTCTCACTTCTGCTGTCCAATGAATGTACTATGTTGCTGCTCCTCCTTATCCACACTTGGTTATTTGTATTTTATACCTGAATATGTCAAGTGCCAATGATTTATTTTCTAAACCAACTCAAAGTTATGTAAACATTAAAAAAACTTCTTTGTTGAATTCATTGGAACCCGGATTAACCTACACATTTCTCAACACAGCCTTTTTTTTTTTTCGCCCTGCCCCCATGACCTTCATTTTCTTTTCATAATTTCATAGGAACAGAGCCTTTGCTGCTACTCTCAAAATTCAACATAATGTAAATGAAATGTCTTTTGGAATGCATCACCAGTATCAGAGCAAAAAAAGGGTTTTGGCTGACCCCAGCATTAGCTATGCTTTTAACTTCCTGCAGTTTTATAAATTTAACACTAGCCATTAAAAAAAAAACCAGAATAAAATGAGAGGATTACATTTTAAGTTATGTATTCTTAAAAAAAAAAAGAATGAGACATGTTTCTGATGTGTTTCATAGCTGAGGAAGTCAGGAACTCACCTAAATTACCACGTGAAGATTCATGTTAGATCAGGTTTGAGACTTGAGTATTTTATATGAAAGGAGTTGAATATTTATTTTTAAAGAAGATCCTTCTCAAGAATTTATCAAAAAAGTGAAAGACAAAAATGAGAAAATACCCTCTCAGCTACCAGGTATGCTCCTCAGCCTGCTTTCCGCTGGATGAATGCTCCAGTCCCTGAATACTAGCAATGTGTTTCAAAAACACCACAGTCAAATTCCACAAGCCGGATACATATTTCAAGGTAATCATTTAGCTGTCAGCCAGAGATGCACTATTCTTTACCTTCTGTGAGGGAAGTTAAAGAAAGTTTTACAGTTTTCTACTTTATAAGTATGGTTGTAGCTCTGGTCTCTCAGAAAAGATCTATCAATTTGTACCTTAAAATTATTTTTTCTGTTATAAATTCATTCTCTTCTGAGCTAGTTGGATATAACTAATGAAAGTCTTTCTTTAAGGAACAATCACATTAGCAAGAATCGGAGCAGATGACAGCCCCTACAACAGTTTCCTGATTGCTCACTGTCAGCATCAAAGTCTTACACAAGAACTTACACAAGAAACAAAGCTGCCAACAACAATAAAGAAAAAACTCGTTACATATAATGCCAAGTGCAGACATTTTGCCCTAGTACGCCACAAATTTCAGGGTAAAATAATTAAATAGCAACAAGTGAAAAGGTCTATCTGACAAAACTCACCTTGCTATGAAGAAATTAGTGAAAGAAAAGGCAGCAACAGGAGAAATATCCTAAACTTTGGATTTCATGTTTTTCAGCCATGCTGTACTATGTCAACAAACTGTTTATTTTTGCTTCTGCTTCAAAGAAATTTGCGAAATGTGGGCTGTTTATGCTGAGTGCTACTATTATATGAGGCTGTTAAGAGGAATGATGACTTTTCCCAGTACAGTTTGATTATCAAGCCTTCCTTCTTTCATAAACAGTACAGTTTAGAACAAACACTAAACTTCAAGAATTTGTCTTAAATATTTCATTGGCCCTCTGTTACACTTCAGAGGACAGCTCACATGAAACATTTAGATCTAGTTCATGAAGCAGCTACCCTGGAAACAATGCTATAATTCATATACTCTACAGTAAATAGCTTCTCTTCTGCAGATCTGAACTATATCAACAGATACACAGAGTGCACAAGACACATACAAACTTCTGACATTCCAAAGACAGGAGTATACAGGGCACTACAAGAAATCCTTTCTGACATGCTGTCATGGTTGCTTTTAGTAATTTCCATGCATTTTCTCATCTAAGCATTAACATTTCCATCACCAGACTTCCATCTACCATTGCCTTACATTGACACCTGCTGGAAGTGACTGGGATCGTAAACCATTTCTTTCCCCCCGCTCCAATTAGTGTCTGATTTAACTCTACAAGAAGACCAACAATTCTACTTTCAGTAAACTAAGCACAGACATCTAAAAAAACTAGGCCACGTGACTTTTTAACAAGCAATAAAACATACAATGTGTAATTTTAAGCAATGTGTAAGTCCCAAGGCTATCACTGCATGGGTTCTCAATCAGAAACTGTATTTTAATAACAACCTTTTGGAAGATTTTTTTCACTACCCCTTGGGTAGATTTAAACTCAACAAATTAAGTATGCAACCATTCACTAGGCTCTCAGGCCAATTAGCAAATAGTTATTACCATAAGAGTCACTAAATAGGGGCTTGATAAACATTTTACAAACATGTTTATACAAAAAATATGTCTAAACAGGCAATTATAACGCATGTCTTTATATGAATGAAAAAAAATCTGCTTTACTCACAAAAGCAAACAGCTGTTTAACAACAACTGATAGACAAGAACCACTGAAGAATGTTTGTTTAAATAGCTCTTACATACACAAACTACTGCCTATCATTCTTCATAATGAAGATACATCTATTAGTACAGCTTGGCAAAATAAAGCACACCGAAACAGCCATTTGAAGACAATGTTTTTCCCCATATGCCAGAACTTCATCCACAAGCTTCACTGTTATGAACCACATCCTGCATGATACTTCTTCCTCACTTTCAAATCCTGCTCTAAGGATGGGATCTCTCTCACCTGATGTAATTTATATATTCCTCACAACAGAAAGCACATTTCAGATCGAATCAAGTAGGATGAGTTAAGGTGGCTTTGCTTTATCATCAGAACAAGACTTTGGTTTTCACACACCTTGTATGCAAAACACAGACATATTTTCATCAAAAATGACAGTTTTAAAGTATCATAAGCAGCAAGAAGAGAAAAGTAAGTTCAAAGGCAGCCAAATATAATTTATGTAAGGTTAGATCAGTATATATAGAGCTGAAGACCCATCAAATTTTATAATTTTGCAAACTTTTAAGACAATTCTTATATTAAAAGTTCAATAGTACCACAGTATGACTACCTCACACAGGCATCAACACTGCAGAAGCATCAATTAACAGACTTTAGAGAGCAATTTGAAATTTATTAATTTTATTTATTTATTTTAATCTGGTGAGTGATCAAACTACTGTTAAAAGTGAATTTTACTAGGTATCCTAGATCATCACCATAGTATTAAGGTTTAGAACTATCAAGCCTGTGGAAAAAACCAAAATGTAAAGACTACCTTGGTGGAAATAGAAATAATCAGCCACCAAACTCGGTACCATCATAAATACCAGTAAGTGGTAGCCTATGTCAACAATCTTTTCCTCCAACTTTTCCTGATTTTTTTAACTCTGAAAGAACTCGCTTGGTGAAGTCAGAAATTAATGGCTACGTATTAGTCTGCTGAACTGATTCCTGATTAAAAGTTTCATAAAGCTCAAAAGAAAATTAACACACGGTATGGAAAAAACCACAGTTATTCTACATAATGGACATACATGAGTTAAAGAATCACATTTACTAAGAGCTAACCAACTCCCATGGAAATTAAGTGCTAGTATTTCATTTAAAAAAAAAAAAAAATTCATTCAACATAACAGTTTCCTTCCAGACACTTAAATGGTGGACAAGAGAGCACTTTTCTAAAAAAAAATATATCACTCTGACGAACACAGGGTTGTTTTGGTTTGGTTTTTTTTTTCTATTGCATTATTTAAACAAAACACACATGGAGAGCATTACAGGCTAAAAACACTAAACAGCCTAGATGATTTTGACACTCATCCCATGCTCACTTCCTTTTCTTTTTATCCCAGAGAGACAGAGTTAGCATTGCACACACTCGACATTTAGGGCTTATGTTTCTTACCTTACAAAGCTTCTGGTAACGGGGAGAAGAAACTGCCATCCTCTGTAAACGATGCAACAACACCACAACTTTCTGCAGAGAGGTTCTCACCACAGCCATCATTTTAAGTTTGCCACACTTCTGAAGACACCTCAGAATTTGCATTATAAATGAAGAGCAACTATCATTTCCTCCCGGTCACTGGACAATGATTTGCCAGCTTTCTGAGCATGCTCTCTTCCAGGACTGCTTTTGCAAGCTACAGGCTTTATACGTTTCAAAGGCAAAGAAGATTGATATAGCATAAGTTCTTCTCCCAAAATAACCCCACAAAACAAATGCAAAAAAAATAACAGCCTTCACAGATTCTTCTAATCAGTACTGCTCAGCTCTGCTTTTGCAGAGGGCAAATGAAGTTGAGCAGCCGATCGTCTGCCACTGTTCAGGAGTGCACTAAATAGCCAGAGAAAGGTTATTAATTTAAGCCTGAAAGCCGCAGGAACAAAAAAAGAATTCCTTCAGGAAGACGGCTCCAGTGTATCACAACAGTTGTTCTTCCCTAGTAGCTGCTTTCTATCAGCAGACTGTGTGTTTGCTCCCTCACTCTGGGAAAGGATGCTCTCGTTCTCAGACTGAACGCAGCTCTGGCAGAGCTGTAGAGTGAGTGAATAACAGATTGTGTTATAAATCTTGAGAGAGGAGCACAGGGATACCTGCCCTAATTATATCAGCCATATGTTAAAGGCTAATAAATCACATAGGCGTTTCTCAAAACTAGACTACCCAACACAAAAGGAAAAACTGCAGGGGGTAAACCTCTTTCTATAAAAACTCTCTTAAAGCTAATTTAGTCAAAGGGATCTCAAAGGAGATTTCACTTGCACCAGAAAGTAGGATTGTTTTTCACAAGCCATTTCCAATTAAATAGTTTCCAGAATAACTTTAGACAAGAAAAAATAGGGTTTTAACAAAGTAAAAACATGCAGTTGCATCATCACCCCCTTCTCTAAGTCATCCTTGAATCCAAAGAGCTAACATAATTTTGATGTACTTCCCATGACAAAGCAGAATTATTTAAGCCATCTAAGGATGACAGCAGAACATTTCACAGCATGGAAGTGTTTTGCTACCAGCAAGGCACTCCCAATGCAATACAGCCAACATACCCCTAGGTGTGGCAAAACTGCAGCAGAATCAGAGCCAGCTACTCATTCCTTCCAAAGGTGCTGTGATGAATCTACTTAAACCCGTAACAGAGGGGCTGCTTTAGCAAAAGTTTGGGAAGGCCTAACACAGCATGTGGAGGACATCACTAAAGGTAATCATATGATTTAATGTGCATATTTCCACATGAAAAGGTACATGATTCAAGCACATCAATCAGTACAATATGCCAGCTACAGCTATCCTGAGAAGTTCATATGACCCAGAATAATGCAGAGCTTAGATGTCAGTGCATTACATACTACTTTGCCTTTTCTAAGGCTCTTTGCTACCAAGGGGATGAATATAAGGTTCAGGTTCTACATACAGGACATTTAAAATCTCTTCCCATCCAATTCTGTGAAGACAACCTTTTGATCTTTATTTTTAGGACTGAATTGATGTTTCTACTACTCCTCAGATAAACCCAATTAACCTGGACTCTGCTTTCTTCTTGATCTGTCTGCAACAATAACAACATCATTTTGAGTAAAGGGATATACAGATTCCACTCTATATAAAAACCTTACCATCTGTATTCTCCACCTTGCCAGACACACCATCTTTTCTCATCTCCATCACTTATTTGAACTGTTCCTCTGTTTACCATTGCTCCTGGCTTACATCCATTCCCACCAGAAGTCTGCTTCTTCAACTTACCAGATCTAGCCTACCATGATTAGCTGACATGCTCTTACCAAATATCTTTTAAGAAAACCTATGAAGCAGCACAATTGCAAAACCACAGAGGCATTCAGAAATGACTGTGCAAAAGCCTCTTCTGTGTAAGATAGAACCCAGAGTCCACACCTTCCTTCAGTTCTGTTTCTTATCTTCCCAGCTAATCTACAGGTTTTAATCAAGCAGTTGGACAAGCTTCCTACTACTACTTACGGTGACTTTTTTTTCACAATACAACAAAATTTTCTAATTATTCTGAACATCTTCACATCTGTAGGCACAAGATTTCACAGACATTGCACTACTTTTTACTATTTCCTAGCGTATTTTCTGCATCTTGTTTCAAATTAGGTTTTAATCTCTTTTAAATCACTGCTAAACTTCTTCCAACACAGACTGGAGCATTTTGGCACTCACCTGAAAGAAAAGTCTTCTACAACATTTATATACAGTGAGAATGAACTGAAATGACTGATAATTGTGGATTTCTCCTTTTCAAAAAGACATTGCTACCACGCTCAAAGTCTGCATTATTTGCATAGTACTGTTGCTAGCCTCAGATATCACAACGGAAGGCAAAACAAGGCTTCAGTGCTCAGATCATTGATTCCACTGTGAAATGACTTGAGCTGCAGCCAAACAAGCTAGGCCCAAAATGTAATGGAGGATACTCCTCCCATGCATGCACAGATGCCAGTTTAACAGATGATCCTATTTTGAAAATGCATGACATGTAAGAACGACAACAACAACAAATTCATCATGTTTTGTCTAGGTTCAGCTCATTTCACCTAGAATTTATCACACCTTAAACTCATAGTAAAGTTTTACTTAATGCATAGGCCTTGGAGGCAGATGCATCTTCACACAGAGCAGAGAAGGTTGTAAACCCTGCATTCTTCTTTAAACTAGTTAACTCCTAACCTTAACACCAATTCTTCTTCACATATTCAATAAAGCACCAAGAGAACAACTTTGTTATTTTACACCACACAACGGGGGAAGAAGAGGAGATGATCTCAGGTTAAACATATATTAAGTTTAAGAACTTGCAAGGGAGTGGGCTTGATCTTTAGAGATGCAGCAAGATGTCAGAGCTTCATTTTGTTTCCAGAAGTTCAACAAATATTGAAAACATAAACATTAATTTTGGAGTGTTTGCCAGGGGTATGATATGAACATCTTCATTCACATTTAAAGTAAGACACTAAGATGGTAGGGGACAAAGTTAATTCTGGAAGTCATCACGCTATGACAGTCTTTGACATGCTCTACTTCCCTTCCTAGAGCAGCCAGAAAAAGCTTACAATATTATGTAAGGTCATGGGTAAGTTAAGTAATGATACTTCATGTTCACAATGTGTAGATACATGCAGTCACAGAAAAAGATGGACAATATCAAGTAACGGGACACTGAACCAGGGGACACCATGCCCCAGCACCTCCATCTGCCTTTTCAGTTGTTACAAGCCAGGACAGCTCGCACAGTCAGGAGGTGGTTACAGACCTTCTCCATACAGCAGGTACTCTTGCCCAAAAGTCCTTCCCTCAAACAGCACAACTCAGGCAATTTTAATCAGATTGCAGCACATCAAATAATGGCAAACAATCTTCCCCACTCATGGTGCTTCACAGCCACATAGAGCCAACAAGCAAATAGTGAAGTAACAGTTTTATCTTGGTGTGATTGACTACACAGAATGCAAGGTTATGCAGAAATAAGTCTGCTTACACATACCACTGCCTTCTGTTGTTAGCTTCCTGTGCCCTGTTTTAGCTCTTCCACCTCCACTACATTACAGTTGCTGGGAGAGGTGCCAATAGAAAGTATAATATTAAGTTCTAGGTGTCACCACTACAGGCAAATCTCAGCATTTCACAAAATCCACATCTCCACAGATGAGTTACCTGATTGACTAGAATCATTTGAACATTGGTGAGTGACATGTCACCTTCAACAGATACAAGGTTCCACAAAATACTGTGCTCTGCACTATGATGAATGAGAATAGCTTGTTATCAGATACTTTAAACAGTCTTATTTCACTTCAATTCAGTGTAGATATGTTCAGATTACCAGCGCTACTAAAAGCAATATTTTTTTCTTACTATGAGCTGCCCAAACCCACTCAGATCACAGATGACATTAATCCAAACCCAGAACACAGGATTTAATAAGTGGTATCAGTTAAATTCCTCAGTCAGTTCTCAGGTTTCCAGTCTGCGGCCTGTATAAGAAGGAAGGCCAGCTGGGGAGCTGCTGGGCAGTAGGAGAGGGAGAAGAGGTAATCCAAGCACAACAACTTCTTGGATTGCTCGAAAAGCAGAAGGAAGGTGGCAGGCAGAAATAGGAGACCATGTGGCCCAGGAGGGCTTTACTTGGAGGGAAGTAGATTGAATTGTTTGGTTGGACAATCACACAACATGACTTGGTTTAATCAAGCATACACTTCCTGAATACAGTCACCCTCCAAGGACATTTAAGAGCCCTCAGTGCCACAGACATACAAGACAATATGTACTTTAGACCTCAGGAAGACAAATCTGCTTCCTTCATACACCCGACTTCTAAAACACTGGTTTAGTAAACATTTTTCAACAGGCAACAGCTTTCCCCACTAGTAAACAGCTTTTCTTTATAACATTTGCCATTGAGAAAAAGCATAAGTAAGAGCAGTATTATTTAGTTTCTCACCTGCATTTGCTTTCTGAGTTCCCTTATGCAGACACTGTCCTGAGCAGTGTTCTCACGCTCGGATGCATCTGCCAGAACATTGACTGTTGTCTCTGCATCCTGCAGCCACTTGAGGAAACTCTCCAGATCCTTGTGTGAGGCTTGTACTGTCTTCATCTCTGTCTCCAAGAAATTCTGCCTATCAACAGCTCTGAAAACAAGAGAACATTCTGAAAACAAGGGTCAGAACATTCCCCTATAATATACAGTGTTATATACATCATAATGAAACTACTGAAAGGAAATCTGAAAGATACCTCTAGCAAGAAACTATATAACTGTACAGCTTGTTTTATCATTATTTATATCACTGTTCCTCTGGTTAGTACATCTATAGTTACCCACAGATGTCCTGAACTGGTTATACATTTTCACATTTTTAAAAAGGCATGCAGAAGAAACTAAGTTATTAATTAAAAACCTAGATTTTCCTTTTAAAGTATTACCTGAATCAACTTATGCTACCCCAAATAGTAGGAGGGTTATTCCCATGTGTGAAAAATGGGCTTTTCCCCAGTAACACAAACCACATGGAGCAGAAGCACTGAGTGCTTGGGGTATTTTCACTTCCTCTTGTATGCTGAGCAGGAACACTGCCATAAATTCTTAAGAGTTAAAGTGCTAAGGGATGAAAAGTCAAATACCTGGTTCTCTCTGCTAGACAACAAGACTTTTGACACTATCACTCAAACAAACAGAATAATACACTGCCGTCAAAACAGTCAAGCCATGCTCAACAAACTTAAAATCTAAAAAAAGACTGGCAGAATATAGTCCAAATTTCAAATCATCTGAAAGATCTCCAACTGATGCAAACACTAAAGCTTGTGTCCATAAGGGGATTTTTTCATATGTAATAACAACATAATCCAAACATTTTAAATTATCAGCAACTTCAAACAATTTCGTAGGAAAAAAAAAAATCACATTATACTCCTGCATAACAGTACTGTTTCCTTGTGATTGAAATGAAACTCAGATGAGAAACTATTATAATCAGCAATTTTAAAAGCTCTGATTAGCAACATTAATAAAGCATGACAAACTAAATTTTGTCCACTTGAGGCTGTTATTCTGCAGCATTCCTTTTCCCAAAATCAGGACAAAAGAAACAAGCTATCCCACACCAGCACGCTGTAGAGAAACCTCCAACAGAGCTAACAGCTAGAACACTTCTGCTGAATAAGTAGAAAGTTCAATTTTATTTTCACATCAAGCACTAATTGTATTGTTAGATCTTAGGGGTAAAGTGATATTTAATTTCAAGACAGACAAGGCCAAAACACTCGGTTTTTGATATTTCCACATTTCTCCAGACAGGCCCAAACTTGTGTCTTCTGCATCCTCCCATGTACTTCAGCTTTCTTTCCTCCTTGTCATGCTGTGGCAAAAGTACTGCTCAGCAGTATTAAGGAATCACTGTGTTTGCAACTGCAAATTGCAGAACCAGTAAAATATTCCTTTTAGAAAAGAAGCAGTGGGTGTTCAGTACCATTCAGCATGACATTTCAAAGCAAGTAGCCTCGTTTACTAGCACATCAGAAAACACAGACACAAGTAAAAGCTGTATTCTTTCAAGGATGGTGAGACAATCTCATGCTACCCCAATTCCTAAGTTTTAGCATAAGCAACTGATTTTTTTAGAGACAATTTGCAAAAAGATAGTGTTGCAACCCTTATTTTGGGAGCTTAGGTCTTATATCACTTGTTAATAATTGCTTTACCCAAAATAATACTCTAAGAATCATTCCTGACCTCGTGCTTTCCCAAGTCTCGGCTACTAGTAAATGACTAGGAGAGCAAGAAGCTTTCATTCTTGCTTCTCACCAGCAGCTGGAATGCTTCATCCAGTCTTGAGAAAAAATAATAAGTAGCATACTTGGGATAGTTCGACAGATATTGTCTAGAAAAGAATACGTAACAGCTAAAAAATTAGAGCACACCAAGGAACTGTGAGAAAAATGTAAAGTAAAAGCAGTTATGAGCTCTAACTTCAAAACCCTCTCCCTCTGCAGGGCTTTTCCTCCCTAGCAGAGTATTAAGGCCAAAGGTGGAAGAACAGGAGTGACAACAGGAAGAATAGACTGGTAATAAAGGTGACCTCCAAAGAAAAAGAACAGCCCCAAAGGATGAAACACTAAGTGACCCAGATCTCTAAGTCTAAGTACTGATGTACTAGATGGGAATCGACACAACCTGAACTTTGTGGTCAGTTACATTCATTGAAGAATAGTGTCTTCATCCTAAAGTTTTAATTTCTCAGGCTTTCTGCTTGGTTAAACTTTAGACAAAGAATGAAATCCTATTACTGTCCCACTGTTGCCTTATATTTGAATTAAAGCTGAAAAACAATTCTTCCACATACTAAATTTACAACAAATGTTCTAAGATTACATGGGCATTTTTAAATAGGACACGTATAGCAGTAGTGAGCAACACTTTTACAGAGTAGATGGAAACACTTTCATCCCCTTCTAGTAAAGACTTCAAACATAAAATAGAAAATAGAGAATGCTGTACTGCAGATTAACAACTCCCCCATGCTACAAAAACATAACTCAAATTTTCAAATAATTCTGACACAATTAGAGCAGCCTCAAAAGACAGAGGATCTGTACATCTTCCAGGATGCAAGAACTAAATGTGAGGAGAAGCCAGAGAACTATTTTCAAATGCAGTTAACTTAATACAGTGATACTGAAGAAAGTCTATGAAGATTCTATTGGAAAAGACACACACAAGAAAAAAAAAATCTAATTCTACTATTTAAATTTTCATGGCTCTGGTTCAGGCTTCTGTTCCACCCATTTTTTCAAATTTAAACTAAAAATCTGCAATGCATACAAGTGTGTGATCAAAACAAATTCAGAAACTAATACCTGAGACAGTACAGAAAGCAACTATAATCCATTACCAAGGCAGCACAAACACATAGAATGACTATAGTTTCACCCTAAAGTATAAAAATAGAACATAAATAGTCACTGGGTAAAGCATCCAATTTACACAATGTCAGGCTGGGGAGCTTCAATCTCTTAATGCCAACAGCTTTAAAATATGCTCCTTCACTTTATCTGCCAGGGCCACAGTCTTCCTGGTAGTGTTCTTGCACTGTTCAGGACAACAGTTCTCCCAGGTGATGTCACTAAGGACCCTTTCCACAACCTCCAAGCAGAAGAACAAGCTGGTATTTTAAAGAATTATGCAATAAATAATTTGTGCTTATAGAAGCCATAGCGCTATATCTCGACTCTATATATAAGCCCCGCATGTCCCAAGATTTGCCACAAAACGTAAGCCTTGTCACTGGTACTTGTTTTGCTTGCATTTAAAGCAAGTATAAAACGCTTCATCCTGTTGAAAAGGTGCTTTCACTGCATATTGTCCTCTTTAATTCTACCATCCTGCTTAGATGGGGTTATGCTGAGCAGCTCCACACTGGCTACCCTCTGGCTCTGAGATATCCTTTATATTCTGCCACTAGTTAAAAAACAAAGCAGATATTCACCTTCCTCAGGCTGCAGACTTCAAACAGTAGCCCCAGTGATAATTGAGGAGCTTCAGTTATACACAACAAAATGCAATAGCTTATTATTCTATTTAAGCAGATTCAAAAATAATTAGAGGCTTCCAGGCAGGAGCTCTTCTTTCTGGTCACCTTCTCTGAGCAGTAGTCAGTTTTATGCCAGTTCTAGCCACAACACTGCAAAGTCTGAATATGAATGAGACTACTGTAGAGTTCTAGTCTATTGTCAATGATAATTCAACAAGGAGCTGTTTCCCTTCTTCCTCTAATTAACTAGCAAACAAGCTGCCACATGCAAAGCACAAAATGACAGAAGAACTATTTTCCTCCAAAGGATGACATTCTACTCTGCTTCCTTCATTACGTACTCACTGAGAGCAGTCCTGCTGAGAAGGACTTGGGGGTGCTGGTGGATGAGAGGGTGGACCTGACCCAGTAATGTGCAGTGGCAGCCCAAAGAGCCAATTGTGTCCTGGGCTGCACCCAAAGCAGTGTGGGCAGCAGACCAACGGAGGGAATTCTGCACCTCTACTACATTCTTGGGAAACCCCATCTGGAGTGCTGCACCCAGCTCTGGGACCTGCAGCATATGAAGGATGTAGACCTTTTGAAGCAGATCTAGAGGAAGACCACTACAATAATTTGATGGCTGTAGCACCTCTGATGTGAGGAAAGGCCAAGAGAGTTGGAGTTGTTCAGCCTGGAGAAACAAAGGCTCCTGGGGGACCTTAGAGCAACCTTCCAGAGCCTGAAGGGGGCCTACATGAAAGATGGAGAGGAACTTTTTGCAAGGGCTTGTAAGGATAGGACAACAGTAATGGCTCTAAACTGAAAGAGGGCCTATTTAGATACTAGGAAAAAATTCGTCACTGTGAGGGTGGTGAAGCACTGGAACAGGAGAAGCTGTGAATGCCCCATCCCTGGAAGTTCTCAAGGTCAGACTGAATGGGGCTTTGAGCATTCTGGTCTAGCAGACTGTGGCAGGGAGGGTTACAACTGGATGATATTTAAGGTCCATTCCAACTCAAACCACTCTATAATTCCACGGTTTCTATAAGGTTCTCCTCCCATCACTCCACAAGAGATAACATCAGCTCCATAAGCTTTACTAAGTGTGCTTTTCATTCCTTTAACTGACATCCTATTCCAAAAGCAGCTCCTTCTTCCACATGCACACATATACATATAGACTTTAGCTGTCATCTTCCCCACTCCCACATACAGAGGATCAATTTTGTCTTCTCTCCCTCTAACCACAATGCATAGTCTCGTAGATTTCAGTCAGACACTATTCTAAATGTTAATTGTCTATCAACACCAAACACTAAAAAGCATTTCTGCAGAAATTAGATTACCCGGCAGGAAAAAAATTATGCATAGGAAAATACCATATTTTCATTAAGACATATCTGCACATACATCTTAAATAGGGGATGAATAGAAAGAAGTTTCAATTAAGTCTCAGTCTCTTAATCCTCAATTAAGAACTCAGTTCCTCAGTTCCTACAGCTCAAGTATTTTCTAGATGAAAGTACTAGAAGGATTGCACTCCAGAACCCGAAGCACAGACCCATTCAGGGGAAGTTTCAGTTAGATGAAAAGCTATAATGAATTAATGCATGAGAAGACGAATTTTAACACGTAAGTTTTTACAAAAAGTACAATAACAAACTACAAATACATAAATCACAGCAGCAATAAAGAACAAGAGAGGAATTTTCGAAGACACTTAGAGAATAATAGCCAGAGGAAAACCTGAAACCAAACATGAGAAGTCCCTTCTTTTTCTGCTTAAAAAAATACCACATAAATGGGAAGTCATGCAGAAGCTTTCCATTGTGAACTGTGGGAATTTCAATCATCAAAAGAGCTTGACTGTAATTGACTAATTATCCACAGCAGTCCTCAATGTCGCACTAAAGCACACAGACATTCTGTATGTACAATACACATGTACATACAGAATGCGAGTTTAAGACATCAGCTGCTACAGATAGAATGAAACCTTGTAATTACCTTTGGTTCAGATTAACCCAGCAAGTGTTCATTTGGTCAGTGGTTTCCTTCACCTTTCTTGAGTCATCATCACGATACTCTCGAAGTAGTTTATTAGAAAGATCATTGAATGCTGCTACTGTGATGTCACCTCTATGCAAATCCTGTACTAATAGCTAAAAAGCAATTCCAGAAAGAGACAGATTAAAATTAAAGTCAGAATATTTCTCATATTATGCATTTTATTATATTATAAACCCCTCATTTCTTCCTCTTCTCTAAATAGAAAAATGTGCATATTTTTCATCTGGAAGTAAAATCTTAAAGAGAAAATCTACAGTCATTAAGTGCCCTGATAATGGACTAATCAAAACACAAATAAGTGAGAAAAAGTTGTATTTGCCAGAACCGCCAAGGTTAGAGAAATCTTTTTTATATTCCATTGGCAACATCAATAAAAACACTTCTATGTTTTGAGTAGCATGACTAAGTTTGAATTACTATAATTGCAATATAAGCAGCAGCATCTAAAAAGCAACACAAATGAAATGTGCGGTATGAGAATTTGATTTCATTCTTTGGGGTTTTTTGGTTTTGGGGTGGTTTTAAACAAAAAAATTAAGAAAATGCATTAAAAGAGTTTGTTTATTGTGGCAGGATATTTATAATGTTCCTTGACTTTAGAAATAATTTCAAGTTCAGAGTCTCTAAATGAAAAACAATATTTGCATATATATACACACATATATATCCAGGTGCATATTATGGCCTCTGTAACTTTCTGTTGGGCATGGGCCTGCTTTCACATAAGAAAGCAAAGTAGATCTAATAGTGCATTTCTATTTCCCTGCCCATGTAGATAGATACCAGCTAGACAGCTGTGAAAAGCACACGACTGTGTATTTAAATAGCTATGGATTGATAAGCAACTCTCACAATCATACTCCCTGCCTCTTTCCATAGCCAGCTGCACTCCTACATTGCCCCTTCATGTATATGCATATATATATATATATGCACATACTTTTAAAAACTCTATTATAGCCCTGTTCTAAATACTGCACTGGTAAGAGCCTCTCCTCACTGCTTTGTGTCTTCAGTACTCATACTGTGCCACCTACAGCCTCCCCTTTTTCTGACAGCCACCAGGACAAAGGACACTAGACTTACAGATTTATCACAGCATGCTTGCCATGATATAAAAAGCATCAAAGATTGCATGGAAACCCAAAAAAGAAAAAAAGCATTGGATACGATTGGCACCCATCAGAATCAAAATTCAGGAGAATTTTAAACACGTTAGTCCATTCCTAGATTTACTAAGCTATTGTTAAATATTTCTATGAAGTCAATTCTGTGGCAGTATCATTAAACCTGAAATGGTCTGGGGTTCAAGTTTTTTGCGTAATATAATTTCTTGGATGCTACATTATCCCAATTTCAGCTAGCTTTCAAAGACACACATGCACATGTGCCACCTGTTCATGTCCTGGGATGCAACTCTCAGGTAGTCTGATACATTGAAAAATATAGACAATTAAGAAAACATCATGCCCAAAAAGAGACAGAAAATAATACAACAACTGAACTGCACATTCTCTTATCAATTGAAGCCAGTAGCATTACAATGACTGAGGAATCTGGTACAGGAAAAAAAATAAGCATAAGTGGTCTTACCTTGCACTCTGCAATCTGTTTGGCAAGCACCTCTTTTGGGGCCTGCAGGAGCATTCGCAGACGGATCTCGCACTGCTCCATGAGGTGCTCCATCTCCTGCCTCTGCTCATGCCACTGCAGGCTGTCTGTCAGCATGTACTTCAGCTGCTGCTGCCGCACCTCCACGCTGTGCTGGGTGTTGTCCCACTGGTTCTTCAGCTTCTCCACTGGGCAGGACAAAACAGGACGTGAAAAATATGAGGCAAACTAACACATTTTCAGGACAAAAGGCAATAATAGAACTCATTCTCAAATATAATAGTCTCCATATCCAGTATTTTAGTTCCCCAGTGGTTGACATATTTACAGAAGCAAATGAAAAATTCACGTGTTTGGCTTCCTCTTGTTTAAGCAGGTCAGCATAAAAGTAACAGCTATTATTTCTGGAATATTTCAAAGGCATTATTTACAGAGAACACATGTGGGAAGCTGCATTGCAGAGATACACCAGCAGCAGGGCTCCAAGGAGCACAATTTTAGGGTGATAGAGCCAGCAAGTCATCTTTGTGCATCTGTAACTTACACCAGTGGAAATAAATAAATACTGTTCAGGTACCTTGTACAAAGCACACTAATCATTCCAGACCACTGTGTGTTGAAGGCAATCTCATGGCACCTGTACTACAATTCTGGCCAAGTTAGAAACACCCCAGTAACAACCTACTTTGATACTTTAATTCCACCACAGGTTTCTACAGACTCAAGTAGATTACACTGCTGAACAGAGAAGTTACTGATCACACCACACTTCCTTCAAGTATTCCATTCCTCTCTCAATAAATATTTACACTAGATGATGGATAAACACACTTAACCTTTGATAAACAAGGAGTAAAAAAGACAATGTAAGAGCCTAGAACAAAAAAATAGCGTATCACAAAAAACAATGAATCTGTTTTTGGAAAGAAATGCATAGCAGCATATCCTTTCCTGAATACTTACAGACCATTAAAGAAAGTGTATTACTTGAAAGTCTATAGAGGTGGAAACAGGTTTCTCTACTACCTGTCATGACAGTTATAGGGAACAAATTATATCACTAGAGAATGGGATTAAAAAGAATGTGGTAAAAAAGCAAATGCAAAAAAATAAAACCAAAGAAAAGCTGGACTTCTTGAGTATCTCTTCACTCCAAGTAGTGAGGAAGGCAATATGTAAGATGTCCAATGTACTTATTATAACAGTAAGTATGCAATTTTATTAGAAAATTAACATGCTTGACACTCAAATCACTTCAATTTTCCATGAAGCAAAAATGCCAAAGATTGTGCTCAAATTGAAACCATTTAAGTGAACTTTACATTTTTTTAACCTTTTTCAATTATACAAAGCCATTGTGCTTCCTCTGCTTGAGAAAATCTCTTAACTGTAATGCAGTCAACAATATTCGGTTTAGTTCCACGAAACTCTCAAAGATTGCAGCAGCAAAGCCCACCTGTCAAGAGTAAATATTACTCTACCATGCTGGTGGACAAACCTAATAGTCTGTGCAATATAGATTCATCCATTTCAAAGCACAGGCAGCTTGTGGATTAATTTTATAGCATTTGATGTTTACATAGTATTATTATTATTGAATGAATACTTATTTATGTACTTCTCCTTATTAATGGACTGGTTAACCTTAATCTCCACACTGCTGACATATTTACCCTTTTTTCTATCTCCAGCAAAACAGGACAGAAAAATAGTGAAATTCCTGGTAGCCTCAGGATTCAGTGGGTTCAAGAGGTAAGCTCCTAGAAAAAGTTGTCATGGACACCAGTCTGATATCACAGACAGGAGGATTGGAAAGAATTCCTGATGAGACCATTTTTTCAATTCCCAGTGTCCATGAAGCAATTTGGACGTAAGTTCCAGAGAAGGAATCTTTTCTCTATTTCTCTGCTCCTATCCATTTGAGTAATTACGCTCCATCTAACCACACAGAGCAGACTCACAGAAGTTTGTAGGACATCAGTATATTCTGATATATATCTGGTGTCTATATAAACCCAGTGTTTAAACAATCGAGAATTTAAGCAAAAGATACGAAGATTTTTTACTGCCATGGAAACAATGTATTCACAAACACAGCATGGAGAAACTTACTTTTTTCTGTGATCTCTGTCCTAATGTCTGAACTGGAAGTTTTATTTTTCAAATTCTGAGCCAATGTAAAAACGGAATCAAGCTGAGGGTGTCGATGGTCCATATCTGCATTGGTTATCTGTTGAGAATTAGGATATGATTTTTAAGTCCAAAAAGTAGAAATTAGTTAAATTCATCTCTATTATTTGTAGATAAAAACACACATAGGTGTCTCTACAAGTATATGGCTGGTCCCATCATTAATGTAACCTTTGAATTGTCACAGTATTATAGCACTGCTTTAAAAAGCTAACACAGTGTAAATTACAGTTACTGAAAATCCAGAGGTGAAGGTTAACCTGTACAAACCACACAGTTATCACAGTTGTTGCACAATGTTTTCCAATATCTATTTTTCACTCTTCCAAAACTTATTTTTTTCCTAACCAAGCTGCCATCATTTATATATATCAGAAGCAGGAGTGGGTACAGGGGGAAAGTGGAGAAGGAAAACAACTGGAAGGAGCAATCAGACTATATAATGTATAAAAACTGTTGCTCTCTCACTACGGCAATGTACCAAAAGCCCATATTTCAAACATTATACAGTTAAAAGGAAGTGCTTCCAAAGCTACTGTACATCACATTATTCTTTCAAATTCCAGACTATGTTAGACACTCACAGAAACAGTTTAGCACTTGTTTAGCCTACAGTTTTTACTCAACAGCTAGTCACTAAAAGTTAATTAATATCAAGTCAAATAAAATGAACCTTAATGGCTGCACACATGTCACAAATACTGCACTTAGCTCAACATAGCATGGGCTATCAACAGAACCAAACATTTACATCAGAAGCATTTATGTTACAATTTTAATCCTCTTAGCATGTCTCTGGAAATCTGTTTAGTCTAACCACAGCAAACAAAACTCATTAGAAACCAGTAAAGAGTGAATCAAAGGTCACCCATTAAGCAAATGTGAAGCTCCTCCAAAGTCTTCAGCCTAAGTTAACTGTGCAATCCCCAAAAGATGTGACTTTCAGGAGGTATTCTCCATTTTCTTCGTTTTAACAAAAAAAAAAAAAACCCCACAAAAAACAAAAACAAAAGCAAAAAAGACCACACCAACAAAACAGTGCTCAGTTCACACAGGGACATAAGAATTAACAGGAAATGGCTCTGAAGGAGAGAGGAATGTAGTAACAACAGCATTTAAAGTGTAACTTTCATGTCATACATTTAGTTGTAGTCAGGGTTTTTTCCCCCTTATTTTTAAACACATTATTGCTTTTAATTTCTTTACTGAATGTAAGAACTATTGAAATGTGAGAATTTTCTGCTAGCCTTCACAAAAACACATACTTTCATTCGTGCAATAGTCCGATTGATCTCTTCAGTATTTCCCACAGTGACTATGTTTGACTTGAGCATCTGGTCAATCAATACCAACCAGTCAGCCAGTTCAGTTCTAGTTTTGTCCAGATCAGCAGGTGCAGAAAGTTCCAAAGCCTGCTGAGTCTGAACAGGAATTTCCAATGAAGAAGATACTAGCACCACCTTTTGGGTATCTGAAACAGAATATGGGGGTTCTGTTAAAGAAAAAGTAGTCATGGCCACATGAGCAGTTCTCAGAACTAGAAGGGATTTTTTTGTAATTCATATAAACATGCAACAGCACCTACAGAAAGAAGCACAGCAAAAATCCTATTTTAATAACCAGAAGCTAAGTAATCAGAAATTCCTTTTGCATCTTTAAGGCTGCTATTTTTTTTTCACTGCATGCCAAAAAAGACTCACCCAAATGATTCAGCCTAAATTCAAAATAAATGAGATGAAAATTGCAAAGACAAAATTACATTAAATGGAATGGAATGGAGCTAAACACTCTTTGACACAAAAGGGAACTGATCCTTATCAAGTATAAAAACCAGTACTTTTGTTTAAGATAAACATCTAAAATTGTCTTCCTCAGTTTTCTACTATGTAGCAGAAAGGTCATCTCCAGTCTTGGCTCAGAATTCACTTAAGCACAATTCAAGCTTCTGCAATAGATGCTTCACGGACTTGGCACTACACAACTGTCTGAGGAAGGGACAGATGCCCTCTAGTTCAGACACATCCTTTCCATTATGTTAACCTGACACAACAAAGAAGTGAGGAATGAGCTAAATGAATACTAAGATTCGCTCCAGAAGTTGTGTTCTATTTCCAAGAAACATTAAGTTACATCAAGCTGGAGCATGAATATTTCCCATTTTTCAAACAACGAAACACAGGAGCTTTGCATAACAAACACCTTGTATGGAAGGAGAACAAGCTGAATTCAAAGTTTTATAAGGATTAAAGAGAAGTTGTTTTGCCTCTTTTGAATTTTGTTTACTGATACTGATTTTTTTTTTAAAGAGTTAATTTACTGAAATTGGAGTTGCAAATTCTTTTAGGCAAGGGCTGTCTTTTCTACCTCAATTTCCAAAAGGAAGACCTGTGCATTTTGTTTACAATCTGTATCTGCTGAACTGCCTCCAACAACTTGAAAACATGACCAGTCTCAGTGTCTGATACAAGAATGTATATTTAGACAGCTTTCCCTGAAAGATTCAGGGAGGTAAGTGTCTAGCAGATAAGGGAGACCCACCTGTGTCCCTAACTGAGCCTAAAGAAGCTGAATGGTCTTATTTATAGGACTGCAAAAAATCTGCAGGCAGGAGATACTTTACAAATAATTAGCTGTACGGAAAGCTTCTAGTGGATCTCAGTTAAGTCGCAGGCACAACCACAAACCCACAGGAAACCAGGCTGTCACAAACACAGCTATTTTGGTTTTTGCTCTGTACCTAGTCCTGATGAGGAAGCCTAAGCTTTACTAAAATATTTAGCCTCTTCCAAACTCTTAGAGGGACTCCAAAAGACTCCAACAGTCCTGAACAGCTGAATGGCTTCTTCCCTACCCAAACATTCCCACTCTCCCATAGTAACGTGAAGGTAGCTCAAGTACAGCACAATGGTTCAACATTTTTTATTTGTTTAAGTTCATAGAGTTTTTTCCTTTTTAAATTACTTTTGACTGCAAACAGGATTAAACTCAAGACAATCAAGCAGAACAGAAGGACTGACCACTCACCAGAAGGCTTTGTCTTTGTAACAAGACGAGACTGCCCAACAAATGCCTCTAATTCTCTCACTTTCTCAGGCACTTCTCTGAAGACCTACAGCCCAGCAGAGAGAAATAAAAACAGTAACACAATCTATATTAACAGCAAAAATAGTAATCTCTTACTGGAAGACAAAATATTCTACACCATGCCTCAGATATATTTCAATTATTTTTTTGAAGGTATTCTTTAAAAAAGAATAAAAACTTCAAGAGGTACAAAGGTGTTATTTCAATACATCCTAATATTATACTTAAATATTGAAATGAAATAAATTAATTTTTGTAGAGAGGTCGTTTACATGTTTTTTACTGTCTAAGCACCAAAACTATAACTCATTATTTGAATATCCTTTGAATAAAAGATGACACAAAGCATGATTTGTTGTCAGTCCCACACAAGTAGAGAAATAGGGAATTAATTGAAAAGGGAAAAAATGTTACCTCTCCACTGTACTGAAAACAGATTTGCCTGTTTGCTTTTTAAAAGTATTTAAAAGGTAGTAATGGAAATGTAGTACAAAAAGCAATGGCAGAATCACCGTTTTCATGGCTGAGTTGGTAAAAACACATCTTTTTTCTTTCCCTGAACTTTCCCTGATCTTTTCCCCAATAAATTCTTATTTTTGTGATCCACAAAATAATCTCAAATAATTTAATTCCTTTTCATTAGTATCTCCAGGCTTAGCTTGAAAAAAATCTTGTTCAACTCCAACCAGCCTTGCCAATGAGTTTGAATACAGGAGTTTCTAATTTACAGTAGTTATGCTTAAGAATCCCAGACATACTTGATAAGATTTCCTCACTAAGCTTTACCACAGCTTCATTTGTTTTCCTCTTAACTGCCACAAGCATTCAACTTTGCTGGACAGCAAAGATTTATTCTAACTCTCAATTTCAAGTTAATACATTACTGTTTGACTCATATAAGAAAAATATTTTTGATCCAGCCGATACTTTTGATCCACCTTAAAAAAAAAGCCCTTGTAAAAGAAAAAAAAAAGAAAAAGAAAACCAACAGAAAAACCTAAGATAACCAAATTGACCCAAACTGACGGAAAAATTTCAATCAGTATTTTCATGTGTAAATGGTTTGGGATACATTTCGTGATCATGCCTGCATGGCTTCCAAGTCATTTTATGTAGACGCCACATGTCACAGGTACATGAAAAGGAAAATAAACCCTGTATTTTCAACCTCAGGTACCCGATGCTGAAGAAATGCACACCTTATTCCACCTCACATTGAGGGACTGCAGGCAATCAGAAAGTTTGTCTTTTTCCTGAAGATCAACATTTTTATCCAACAGCACTTCAGGTTCAGTTCTGTTCAGCCATTCCAGTTTGTCACCCACTACTTCCATCTCTTCACTTAAAACCTAAAATGGACAGAAGAGTTTTAGAATGAAATTAAATGCATACATGTTTAAGTAAAGTAGGGGGGAAGTAGTCTTTTAACTCCAGTATTGGGCATTTTCCCTGTACAGAAACAGAAAAGCTTATATTTAAGTTTCTAAGCTTGGTCTAGAAATAATTGAAACATTTATTCAAATACTAACATTTATCATTAACGGGAGAAAACATACAAAACTTCAAATAGTCAAAGTAACCTCACAGGGTACAGCCTCACATCATGCACACTGATTCTCATCTCACAAGATGCTTCTGTTGGATCAAATCTGAACATACCACATGTATAAAAAAAGGCAACACATTGTCAATCAAAATTGTTTCTTGCATGTTTAAAAAAAAGTTAAAAACCAAAGAGCTACACCTGACATGCTTTATACAAGCACATGCTAGATCACCAAAAGGTACTTTACACTTAAATTACATTCTAAACACATTTAAAAACTAAACACAACCTCAAAACTTCATTTTGATCAACCATCCACAGCTTTCCTTGCATTTTAACATGAAAGTGCAGGTCAGAATCTGAAAAAAAACCAAAAAGCTTATGACTGTATTCCCACTAACTTTAAATCAACTGTACTATCATTTGCCCAGAGACCACAAGCAGGTGGAATAGGTATCACAAATTTTGTTTTTAAAACACTAGAATAAAAAACTACAACTGCAAGTACACATCATATTTATCCACCCCAATACTTGTACTAACCTCTACAAAGTACGAAAGTATTATGGAGGTCGGCATGGGACAGGTGGGTAAATGGAAAAGGAACACAGGCCTGGGTGGGAGACCCCTGAACAGAGTACCCTGCACTACATCAAGCACTTCCCTAAATTTTCAAGGGTCTACCTTAAAAGGGTTATTTTTAAAAACACATTATACCTTTTTACTTGGAGGTTGCTCCAGAAGCCCTACTAAGAAATCTCCTTTTCATTCCCAGACTGTATGTATTCCTACTGGTCAGTTAGCATCAGTAATCCCCGTTTGCCGAATACCAGCCTTTAATAACAACTCACCTTCTCTACACCTTGTTATTCTCATCATCATATCCCTTCTCATTGTTCTTTATGTGACTAGACAAAATTATTCAAACTCTGAACAAGCCCAGCAACCTTACTCAGTACCTGTTCTATTGCAAACTCATCTTTCCATTTATATACACAACCAAAACTGAAAACACTCCTGGCTTCCACAGGGCCAAATTGGTACTTAATAATTCCCTAGCAGTGTTTCCCTTCAAAATTCTGCTCTTTTCCTGCTTCTTCCAGCTCTATCTTTCACTTCTGGCATTTATATTATGGTAGATGACAAGAAAACTTACGCTTTGATGACAGTCAGGCAGCGAATACCCAATTCACATGAGTCAAGTTTAGGCAAACACAACTGCAACAACTTTACATCATTTATACACACTTGTTCAAGACTTCCCACCTAGATTTGGTCTAAGAGAGGCTGTTTGGGGGTTTTTTTGGTTGTTTTGTTGCCTTTTTTCAAACTACTGATTTTTAAAACGTGAGCAAGCAGGTTAGTTGGACTGACTATTCCTCTCTCTTTTAGAATTTCAGAAACAATCTCTTTCACACATCCTACAAACCAAAGATGTTTTGTTGTCAAAGGCAGACACAAAATAAACAGAAAAAATACATACATATGCAAGCAACTTACTTGAAATGGCCAAAACCTTTACAGTTTAAAATGCAGGTTAAATAAAATCTTACACACACAAGAAAGTATTACAACTGCCCAGTAAATGGGAGAATGGTGCTTACTTACCATTTCAGGCAATGAGCTTTTTTTCTATAGGTTTTGGCAATTATAAAGTTGACACACACACATCATCTCCAGTGAAATTCTACTTATTAAAGTTTATCAGTAGTACATCTATTTCTCACTGTCTCATACACAGACACCATCTTCTAGCTACATAGAAGTTACCAACACTACCCAACTTCATTTCAAGATGCATCTTGCCTGTGTAAGTAATCTCACAAAACTGTCTCACACAGTCACAATATTTCTTTGGCTATTTACAATGTGAAATTCCCCTCCTAAAAGGCCATGTCCTGATGCTTTGCACAAGGCATACAGATGTATACACATATAGACACTGATCAATCTTGCCTGCAATTCTTGTAAGTTTTCTTCATGGTTGAATGCAAATCTTGTGTCCAGAGCATTTTCTACATTTTCCAACCAACAACGCAGCTCATCAAGCTTCTTCCTGTACTCTATCAGCTGCTGATTCTCTCCTTTTAGCCTTAAAGAGTAAAACAAGAAGTCCAGCACATCAGTCCTACATTACTTCTGATGCCACAGTCAAGTGTTTTTCAGTGCCTGGAGCACTTTAAAGGATTTATTTTTATCATCAAAAGATTCTACCACCATCAACAGAATGCAAGAAATTTGCACATAAATACTACTACCTTAAAAACAGATGTATTTTAATTCCAAAGTAACAAAACAGACTTTTAAAAGACTGCATAAAATATTAAATATAAGTGATAGTAATGACAACACCTTCAGGCCTAATCATTGTAAGTCACTATATGGCCACTGAACTTTTCCCCTGGAGGTTTTAGCGACATATATAATACTTTCACTAATTCACACAAAGCTTTAATGAAACTTCTCAAACTAAATAATTTAACAAGATCATATTACATTTCTAAATGTATCAGGAGATGCTAAAACCACATAATTACATAAAGATCTTACTTCACAGTATTGTGGAAATCCAAGAACAACACAAGTTATTTCAATTAGTGTATCTCTGTCAATGATAAAATAAAAATTAATGCCATGTGCTTACAGTTCAGCTTCAGCCAGAGAAAGCAGCTGAGCAATTCTTCCTAAAAAGTCTGGCTTTATAAAAAGAGTATTTCTAAAACAAAAGTAAACTGTAAGAAAAGTAGTTTTGTGGTTGTCATTTTGTGAATTGTACTAAACAAAGAATTGTACTAAACAAAGTCAGTTGCAGGTGGATTTATGAGAAATTTGTTCTGGAAGATGGTTCAAAACACAGCTCTGAACATTAGAAAAATCCAGATTAATTCCAGTGTGCAATAGAATGCACACTCTCTCCCAGAGTCTCTTATTGCATCTGGTCAGACAACCAAATTTTTGATTAACTTATTACCTCTGCTGTCGATCAATGACCTCTGTTGTGATTGCTTTCCAGCGTCTATTCAATCCTGCCAGTTTCTCCTGTAGGAAGCTCCCATCTGTAGCAGACAGTTTCTGTATGATCCCTTCCCCAGTTCTGTTCAATGCCGAAACACTGGTCTGATGGCTGCTGATTCCCTCTTCAAGTTCCTGTCAGAAACATAAAAGCCACACAGAATTTTATTGCTGACTTAAAGCGACTTTGATCTGGCTCATGATATGCCTGATGAATCCTGGGTGCATATTATGTTACTAACACAGGCACTTAATACCACCTTAGAAATGGATGCTGTTGATGAAGTTATTAATGTTCTGTTATTGAATCTAATTCAATTTTCTGAGTGTCACAAAAAGACAGTGACACAGAATAGGCTGTGAATACTACAATTGCAAGAATTCATTTAAGCTATCAGTGCTAAAATCTACACTCACATTTAATTCCTTTCCTCTTAATGTACAGCACTTCCTAATGGTTCTAACAGATGGTATGACTTTTAATCGGTTCTTTTCATAATCTATACCCCAGATAGTTCTTTAACTTCAGAGTATTTAAGTTAGGATAATTACGGCAGTGCTGCCATGGTCCCAGACACCCTAGAAAATCCATGAAGCTAAAGAAAGTCAGAAGATGTCAGGATTAAATCTTCAAACATCCCTAACCACTACAAAAATCTTACACTGTTAGCAAAAATTCCTTTGCAACTAGATTGGGAATAAGATGATTCAAGAAAGAGAAGTGAAATGCCCTAGAAAAAAACTTCAAGCAGCAACAAGGATAAAACACAAGCTGTGTCTTAGACAGAATTTATTTTTCTTTCACAACACACACCTGACACTTGGATAACAAATATTCTCAAAAGTAAAAAAAGAATCTGATCATTAAAGTTATGGTTTTTTCTCCTTATTTAAAAGGAAGCAAAATAGCTAAAAAGGCATCAGGGAACTGAATTCCAGAACCCAAATCTGAAAAAAAAAAATCAAATGTAAGACCCCGGCAATTGGAATCGTGTCTTTTTCTAGATTGTTTATACCAGGCAGTATCTTCAAAAGTAATTTGTTTAAATAAATAATTTGCTAAGTTATAACTGAACTTCATTGGGGTCTATTTTTTTTAGTTATGAGTCAAAAGTAAGTGAAATAATGTACTGAATTTTTTATCTGTTATTGTTTATCTACATATTTTTGAAGTTGTAACAAAACATTAACTGGCATGAATTATACCAACATTTGAATTACCAAATTATCTCAAACCCATCCATTCTAAGAGTGATCATAAAACCCCATACTATAAGTAGGAGTCGAGCTTTTTCCCAAGAATAAATCTTAAACTGCAGCCAAAATAGAAATGTTAAGAGTTACTGCTTTTGGAAGTGTAATTGCACAGCCTCACTGCAAATCCATATGCCTATCTATAAAACTACACTCTTAGACAAAAAAAAAAAAATCGAGACTTTTTCCAACTTGCTCATTTTCTGCCCAAATCCCACATACCTGCTGATGCAGCCCAGCTGTCTGCAGCTCCAGGCTGCCATCTGGCCCTCGGGCATCAGCCAGCAGCACCTCAGCCTCTGTTATCCAGTGGGAGAGATCATTGAGATCACAGTGGAATTGCCTCCACGCCTCGATCGCTCTGTCAAAGCAACTGTTGGGAAACAAAGGATTGAAAAATTACCCAAACCATTTCAGTTAAAAGGCTAAGAACTCCACTCCAGTGAGTGGAAATCTGCTTTGCAGAACAGAAAGACTAACACACAGTCTGGTTAACCAAGTCCTAGTACTGAAGGCTTCCTGGCACAGTAGCAGCTGGTGAAAGCCAACAGCACAGGCTGTCATTAACTTCCTGCTAAATTAAGAAAGGGCAGACCTAAGAAAACTTTTGTTTCTACCACTTAAAAAATAAAGATTGATTAGCTACATCAAATTGGTCTGCAGAACCCTTTTCTCCTTTATCATGAAACAATTCAGCTATCAGAAAGTGTGAAACATGAAATATGATTAATTGCTCTGATTTTTTTCCTTCATAAGCTATGGAGTACTGGTGCCCACAATTTATTAAGTGAAGGTGATTTTGATTATATAGATTATATATTTGATCATATAGTATCACCAGTGAGCATGCATAAGTAGGTCCTATAAAATTGATTCACACAATAATTTACCAAATATTTCACTGTCATCATCTTTGCAGCCTCAGATTAATGTGTTGCTTAACTTGAAGGGCAACATGTTCTAGCATTCAACAGGCAGAGTTATCACAGTCAGAAAGATGTTTTTAATAAAATAGTTTTCTTATGTTAACAAGCTAACAAGTGAGAGCATGAGAAAATCATGTCAGAAAGGAATAGAGTGGCTTGCTTTCTATTTGTTGGTTGTTAACTATTCCAAACTAATAAAAAGTCATTTTTAAAGACATAAGAGGCCAAGGCTACTGTTAATCAGAGGACCCTCTATATTGACTGAGGAATGATCTCATTTGCAGCCCTTTATTGCAACAATTGCAAACAACTGCAACGATAAAGACTCCAGGGTTATTGCATGGCTGTAGGTGCAATCTGAAATTAGCAGCGTAACACAGATATCTATAATGGAACTTTAAAGTGCTACCATTGCAACTATTTTTTTCACTAATTAAATTCAACGATCCCAGAGTTCCTAGTAAGATTATTTTCATTAAAATTAAATCTCATTTTTACAAAATGTCCATATTTCTTGACACACACAGGGCTTATTTGTTATTATTAGTATTCATATTGGCCAATTCCAGGAAAGAAGTCTTAAAAATCTCTACCTAAATTCTTCTAGCCTTATCTCCTAGTTCTACCATTTCAGTTTCTGACACATAACTTGATTCAACACCCCAGACTAACCTGTAGACTGACCCCAAATCTCAGTCTCCCTTTATTTCTCACATACATTTCAGTCTAAGCATATTGTCTCATGATAGTAATTCATTCCACATTTAATGACAAGATATATTCTAAGCACTCAAATAGATTAAAAGATGGTTTTATTGGCTTCCTTAAAAATTAAAGTTTTTGAGGGAGTTTTGACCACACAACATTTTCAGAATACGAAATTTTAAAACTTCAGAGGAGAAGACTGAAATGTAAAGTTTTAACATCTGCTATTTCTGTTGTGAGACTACAGTGCCATCAGGATTTTGAGCAACAAACAATGTTTCCCTCCAGTTTTGAGTCAGATTCATGTGCTGCTGTTTCCCTACAGACTGCCTCAGCTGAAAGCTAGAAGTACCAAACTCCTGTGACTACTGCACCAAAACCTGGCTATCCTTTGCCTCCTCTACAGGAATCCACTGCATCCAAACCACCTCTCATTCCCAAGCCATCAACACCTTCAGCACTGGGGGAAAACCCATAGCAAAAGGAGCAGAACTAGCAAACCAGCGCTGCTGCAAACAACTCAAAGCATATGGACACACAAACCACAACACATTTTACTCTACACATGCTCAACTCCAACTGTAGTCAGCTGGAGTTAGTTGACTGCTTAGAAACTTTGCAACATTTAATTCAAGTTGTGCTTGGCTTCATCAGAGCTTTAATCAAAGGCTTAACTACTTAGCTGGCATTCAATCACAAAGTCTTTACTATCTCTGAAAACTAAGTCAATCTTTTGCCAGAGGCTTCAGATGCTGCTTCTCCTAATTTTGTCAAAATCTCCACCCACTCCAGAAATAGAAAAAAGCCAAAGATGATTAAGGAGATAGTCGTCTAGCTCATACTTAGTGCAATACTAGGAAAAGCAAGATTAAACTTGGATAAGAATTCTTCTTTGTAACGGAATGTATATAAAAATACTAATGCAATTTTAATGTATTTTAATATTGCAATTAATAATGTCTTCATTAATCAAAGTGCATAGTTCTATTAAAATTGCAGCATTTTATATATTCAGGAAGCTACATATCATTTATCTAAATTGCTAGTCCAGTAGCCCTTTCTGTATGAATATCAAGCCAAATATTATTCTTATTAATATGGAGAGCTTTACAAACTTTAAGACGTTCAAGATTAATGTGTATCAGTAAAGAAAGGTGATCTGTTGCATTCTGCCAACAATTAATTTTAACATTAAACTTACTCTTTGATATACTTAACCTTTTTCATTAAGACTAAGTTTCTGGGTAGCGCTGGCAACTTAAAGCAAATTTGAGTAGTAAATGAAACTGTACTCATACTTACAAAATGGTAACAGTTAAAACTTTTCAATAAAGTTACAAGTGGGAAAAAAGGCATAATTAAAGCTTATGGCATACCATATCTATGAGGACAATAAAACAGCTGCAGGCATAAAAATATGGATGGGTACCACATTGTGGAGCACTTGTCTCCAAATACAGCAGGTGACCATGAGCACTCAGCAAGAGCACAGAAAGTAGTACCTAGCTGCTCTCTAAATAAAAAACCCACAGTGAAAAAACACTGTCTGCAGAGCTGTTAGAAATCTTGATCCTTCACTGATCCAGGGCCCCAGAATTTCTTGAAGTCTCTGTTTAGATGATACCACCAACTGATTTTTATATTCCTACATGTACATCATTGCTCTGAGGAAGAGTTGAAAACATCACCTTCTGTAATACACACTTTTCCTAATAACACCTCTTTAAAATATACTACCACATGTGTTTGATGTCAGATTTCTGGTGCTACAAAGCAAGTAAACATGCCTAGGTATTACTTTATGCTCTACAAAACTTCTGCATCATCTAGTAACTCACATCATCATTAAAAAAGGAATACTGTAAAAGCAAAATAACTACAGTATGAGCCTTGGCATTTAGTCTCAAATTTCATAGAATAATTTTCAGTCATTAAGGAGTTGATTTGCATAGCAGTAATCATCTCAGTGTCTACTGCTATTAGCAGTGTGAGCATCTTCAGCTTAGTAGTGACTTCCTGAACACATTCTTTCACACTTTTACAAATTCCAACTTAAAATACTCATCTAATACACACTTTTCCAAGTTTGACTAAGTGGTGTTGAGTTTGTTTTTAAACATTTAAAACTAATTCAGATAATGCACAAGGTTTAGCATATCTTCTGTAAGCGGTGGGGAGAAATCAAACTTTTTGCCAAAGTGAAATTACAGCTATTTGTGGAAAGGAAATTAAGAAACATATTTCTTAAGCACTGATTTTAGTGTTCTCTTGTTTTCCTAACCACAAAATTTTCTGATCAGGTGGCCTCTCATCTTCAATTACTTACAACAAATATTATTGACAACTATCAGAGGTGCTGTATTTTACAGACTCCATTCTTTCAAACTGCTTCCTTCCTTCAATCGGCCTCGAATTCTTTGTTAAAACATGTCCTACTCAACATTATTTTTTGCTTTGCGATAGCTTTACAAAACCAGGATTTTATGTTTTATAAACAAAATGTTCTATTTTATAAAGTAGAAACAATCAGCTTCATAAAAGCAGCCAGACTACAATTTCCCTGTTAATAGTTTCATTATTCAATAATTCTAGAAATTATTTTGTAATACCAACATATTAAAGTGGATTACTCCCAAACTCACCTTCATCATTAAGGCACATTTGAAAAACCCTTATATAGACGTGTATATAAAATATTTACCACATGGCCAGAGAGACCAATCATCCTTGACTTACCACTTACGATCATTGTACATTCTATTAATTCTGTCCCATTCCGCATTCAGCTGTGTTAGTGCATCTCCTATTTGTAATGCCTCAGGTCCAGATGCTTCCAATATAACATCAGGCTGCTTCTCATGTATGACTGCAATTTGATCCCCAAGTTTATCCAAAATATCTTTTATGTTCTGCAAGCACAGTAATGATACAAGCTATGAGGAAAGTCAACACGAACAGTCAACACCAAAAAATAATGTTTTCAAAATTCTGTTCCAAAAATCAGCACCTAAAATAAGACTGTGACCACCAGTATCAGCAGTTTACAGTTTAAATCAGTTTTAATAACTGAACTGAATAGTTGATCACACATTTTAAGAATGTGTCCTTTCAGCTTTTTACAAAACAGATGAAGTATTTTTTATATATCCAATTTTTCTGTAAGGTAAAGGGACACACACCATACTTCTCAAAACAAGAGTAACTTCCATATTAAACAAATCTGCCCATTTAATGAAGACACTGTACATAATCTTTCCTGATGTAAAAAAATGGACCACAAAATGTGACTTTATCATGCTTCATGTAACCTCCCATATGCACAGAACTGCAAAAGCATAAAGCTGAATAAAGGTTTAGATTTAAATGACAAAGTTAAAGTAATCAATTTCAAATACCATTGAACTATGATGTGAAAATTCCTTTAAACCAGATACGGTTGTAAGACTGCCCTGGTATTCAGAGGACAAATAATCCATGCAGACAGTGGAATTTACTTATCTTTTTGAATATAAAACAGTAATGCTTCTAAAAATTCTATGCTCTGCTATTTGCTTTTTCTGAAAATGTCCTTAGAACATACCAAAACTTCAAAAATCAGATGAGACAGCTGCACCAAAATTAAGTATTTTAAACCCATCTTAACATAAACACTCCTAACTGCACTAGTTCTTGGTGAGGGGCAAAGCCTGACTGCACCTCTATTTCCCCATTATTAATCACACAGGTAAATCTACTGGCTGATAATAGGGAGGAGGAGCTTAACACTGAAAGACTATTGCTGTTTTGTTAATCAGAACAGGTACCATCATCCTTAGGCCTCATATATAGCTTCATAAAAAATTCAAGAATCACCCTTTCTCCTCTTCCCATGTGAGTAATTGCTTCCACATGATGTAAGAACAGCAGCTGTATTAAGGTGATCAAGCAGGAATGTAATGAGATTGGCTTTAGCATTTCTCTAAGTGTTATGTAGGCTATGAGATGAAAAATGTGTCTACAACAAATTAAACCTTATTCCCTCAACCTCCCACCCAGCTTTCATGCTGGTACACTTTGCATCCAGATTATACATAGAAAAAAAAATTTGTCAACAGAACTGTCATTTTTTGGTTTTCAGTGCGTACTGATCCTGTATATACCAAGCAATACCACAAATATAGCCATACAGTTAAAGGCGGTGGCCTTTATTCTGCTGTTTCCCTTCTCCACTCTGAATATAATGCCTAGGCATGCAGTACCTTCAGTGCATCTTCCTGAGCTGAAAAATCTTCGTAGATGCCAGTATTTAGCTCCGGTGCATTCAGCAGCAGTTCAACATCAGCCATGGCCAGCAAAACTTTGTTGATTTCAACCAAGTACTCAGCTGAGAAGGGCAAGGTCCTAACTCCTGTGGCAAATTGGCCTTTTAACCTCTGCTGGACAGGGATTGCCTAAGAACATGAGAATCCATTTTACATTTCAAACAACAATCAATTTTATGAAAAAAATCCTAAATAAATAAACTACATTTGGAATAACTAGTTTTCTACATTAAAAGACAAAACAAAGACCTTTCTAGCACAGTTACAAAAATTCAAAAAGCTGCAAGTCCTGCAGCAGTTTATTTATTTTAAAAGTTAGAAAACAGTAGATATCATACTTCATAATGACTCCGTATTATTCTTGATTAAAACTCCAGCCAATGGGAAGGGTACTTCTGTTTCTCTTACTTTGATCCTTACCATTTCCAGAAAAAACACTTCTTGTATGAGCCTGTATCTCGTTGTGTTACAACCTGCACTGCTTTCCTTCATCACCAATATACCAACTTACTGAAACAGTTTATTTCCTATCCATATTCTTTTCAGTAAGCATTCCCACCCATATTTTCTAACCATTTTTTAAAAATAAATTAGTGCTCCACTAGTACTCCAATATTTTGCAGCAATAAAAGACAGTAACTCCTCCAGAGCTTGGCAATTGTTTTCTGTTCTGGCTGCGAGACCAGGCTATACAGCCCAGTACCATGTTAGCAGATAAGAGAGTAAGAACAGTAATTTAATGCAACTTTTTCTTGGCTCACAAATGGAGAGCTGGATTGAAACACTGGGAAATCTGCTACAGGAAGCTATACCTCTGCCATGGCTGGTGAAAAATTAGCAGCGGCAAGTGAAGCAGACTGACAGCAGTTTTTAGCTGAAAAAGTTTCTTGTCAAACAGGATTGCGTTACCATCTCTGAAAACAGCCCAGATCTTTAAAATCACAAAATTAAAAAAAGCCACCTCCAAATATTGACGAATTCAAGCAGCTTTAAATCACCATGTTGTATTTGGTGAATTTGAGTCAAGCAAGACAAAGGCACAGGACTGTAATCTACTAACAGCTGAGAACACACTTAAGAGAGTGAAGAATAAATGTATGTTCATAGCAATCTCAGGCAGTGAATTTTACTTTGTAATTTGTCTGAGCTGGGTGCACACGTGAAAGTCTGTAGCACACCTGACAACCAATACAATATTAAATCCCCACTAACCAAGTGGCTTGCAAATACCTCTCTGTATCTTCCTCCTTCACATGTTTCTGAAAATTTCAAATAAGTCACTCAAATTACCTGGAACCTAACATAACCAGCACATGTAGCACAAAAGAAGCAAGGACTGCAGCAGAAAAGATATGTTCACATATATTCGCCATTCAGGACTTCGCATGCACTGAATGCTCCTAAGGATTTTCTTTGATTTGTGTGGTTTTGGGGGTTTTGGTTTTGTAAAGCAGACAGTCATCCCTGTACTGAAATTTGGGACACAGCTTTGCTTCTTTACCGCCAAATACAATTTGGTTTCAGTCACTCATTGCATACCAAAGAAACAGGATGCAAAAGGATATACAAGCGTAAGTCTACTAAAACCAAGCTTTACAGAAAAGCATCACAAACTACTCAGTACTGCTTTCAATTCAGTACAGCAAGCAAGCACCTCAGTCAAAAACAAGGCTTATTCCATATACTTTAGCTATAAACCCAGCATCTTGGTCTCTGAAGCTCCCCAAATGCATTTTCTTGAGGCTATGCATATATTTTATCAGCTTCCATAAATGAAATTCAGAGCAAAAACCCAAGGCTTAGACAGTGGTATGATTTCCTGTAAAAGGAGTGGGCCCCAGTTCCAAAGAAATCAAAGTCTGTGCAACTCAAAGTGTCTTTTCCCTAACAATATGAAACAGGTCAAGGCAAGAAAAAACCACCAGGATGCCTGTTACAGCACAGCCATCTGCAACATCTTCACAAGGTGTTTTCTCTAACTCCCAATCATTCTGTAAGTCCCATTCTCAAACAGGCGCCAGTCCAGAATCAAGACTTCACCCAGATATACAGGTCACTGGACTTTACTATGTTTCTACTTCCCACACACTGCTTTGACTCTTGTTAGAAAACACTTGCACAAGATTTAAAAGAGTATATGCTGGTGTGCAGATACTTGCTCTGTACTCGTCAGCACTGACATATTCTGAAATTTTCTGCTTTCCCAGTAACACCATCCTGGGCCAGATTGCTCTCTTCTGCTAAGCAGTGAATTCCTCCTGGTGCTGTTCCACCAGAGCAGCCTCGTTGCTAATCTCCTCCAGCTGCCTCCCATCACGGAGATGAGGCTTCCTCCTCTCATAACCCTCATTCTTAAAGGTGAACATATGTAATTGTTATAAACACATTAGTGCTTTACTGCAGAAGAGTTTTAATTGTTCATCTGTTCTCTACCTTGCATCGCAGACTGGAAGCAGACTCTCAACATTTACCTGACAAATACCTAAATACCACAGAAGCTGTTTCTGGTTGTTTGGCTCTGGGTTTTTTTAATTAAGAAAAAAAAAGCAAAACAACTCAGATAAGCAAACTCTTTTCACAGAATCAGAATGGCTGAGGTTGGAAAGGGACCTCAGAGATCATCTCATTCCAAACACCCTGCCATGGACAGAGATACCTTTCACTACATCAAGTTGCACAAAGCCTCATCAAACCTAGGGCAGAACGCTTCCAGGGACAGGGCATCCACAGGTTCCCTGGGCAACCTGTTTCAGTGCCTCACCACCCTCACAGTGAAGAATTTCTTCCTAATGTCTAATCTAAACCTGCCCTTTTACAGATTAAAGCCATTGCCCCTTGTCTTATCCCTCCATGCCTTTGTAAAAGTCCCCTCCAGATCTCCTGTAGGTACTGGGTGGCTTCTACAAGAATCTCCCCAGAGCCTCCTCTTCTCCAGGCTAAAAGACCCTTCTCTTAAGCAAATAGAAATAAAAAAGTCAAAGGTTATTTAAGAGGAAATCTGACTGGATGACCTAATAGCCCTTTTCTACTTTAATTTCAGTGTTGACAGAGCACGCTTAATAAATTTGCTCTCTCTTTAAATCCTAGCAAAAATAAAGGATTGGGGGAATAAAGGGAATACTCTTATTAGTGAACATTCTATAATAATAAGGCCACTCAATGAGAACTGCTAAAAATAATTTTAATTCAGGGGTCAAATAAAAATGTGTTTCCTCCTATACTCAGCATACAGTTAAACCTGCAATTCAGAATTCAGTTTCAGATTCTTTTCCCCCGTCCCCTTTTACACTTAAATATATTTTGAAACAAAAACTACCAAATATTCAAGTCAACGAGATTCTCTGACTTGCTTCCAAGTGGATTTTGGAAAATATTGCCCTAGAAATTGACATAAAATTAAATCATTTATCTCCTTGGATGTTTAACTATATAAGCATTTTAACCAAAAGACTTTACCCAATCAAATCTCAGATTCATTGTCTTTGTAAAAATATACTCTTTTGATTAGACACACTAACTTTTTAACCATTCCTTGCCCCTCTTCTCTTACACTCAAAATATTTCAGAGCCAAGTTTGTAGAAAAAGGTTTCCCAAAGCTCATGTCCATTTAATTTGTTCTTCTGTTAATTAATGCAAGCAGCAAACAATCATTCATATTTAAGTAATCCAGAACCCTTGCTATAAAAAGCACACTAGAAAAACAAATACTTTTTTTATTACAGAAATAATACTCCAAGAGCCTTCAAGATGATGTCTGCTTCAGTTTATAGGAAAAAATGCACTGTGCCTGCAACTGCATAGTCAGTTACCATCTGCAAAATTATCATTTTCACTTCAAAACAACCTCCTAAAACCTGGAAAAATCTCTCAGGAATGTAGGCAACTAATTACCTCATCAATTTAAGGTTTAATGTTTTCCTTTCCTTCATTCTGAACCAAGCCAGAACAGTCTAATTTAAATAAATACTAAAGCAATGATAGAAAAGAAGGACTGTAGTTTGTATCTCCTTTGTATCAAGGAGATACAAATTTCCAATGCACACTTTTCTTGCTAGTGGATTTGTGGCAACACAAGGTTTACTCAAAAGTACCTACTATACAGAAGTAATACTACCCATATTTCAGAGATATTTTAACTCCATAATCCCTAGAAGCATAAATGAGGAGGAATATTTATGATCCAGCTACTTCCAGCAAATCAATATATAGATATGACCTTGAAGCACCATAAATAAGTCCTGTCCTCCACACTTGCTTACAAAAGCATAAATAATGTATTACATAAAACCTTAATTGAAGTCTACTCCTCAGCTCAGCAGCTGCAATCTTCCTTTTCCTCCCTGTTTTGTTTCTTTTAGACACCAGTTTCTCTGTCCCTCCTCACTACACCTTCATACATCAAGGTGAGGGCTTAAGCCACCTGCACACCAGTGGGTCAAGAACTCAATTTAGTGCTTCTCAAGCCCTGAGCTGAGATGAGCAACAAGCACTGCAATTTTCAAGTCTGGTGGTTCCAAGAAAATTCTGGAGCAACTGTGCTTGTCTAAAATGATGATAAAGTTTGGGAATACTATTTCTCCCTTCAGCAATGTTATGGTCTCATGCCATTTTCAGTGTTCAAGATTGATTAGTAGAGACAGTGAAAGAACAAGCCATAGACATAAAATAAGACCACTTGAGACAGGCTGGCTTAGCACTCAAATATCAGAAATCTAGAGGCACAGGCACATGAAGCAAAAGCAGCAGTTTGAGTTTCCAAGTTTCACACTGGTAATGAAAACTGCTGTGGTCCCTTTCTGAAAGTCTAGCTGACAGGGACAAACCAGAAACTGCATCTGGAAGAACAAGGACTGTTTTACACAACTTAGCTAATTCTGAGCAAGGATAATGTTTCTCCATCAATCAATAGTCTATTGTAATTACTACAGTAATCCATATTTACATGACAGTCTGCATTCAGCAACCAGATTCAATTATCCAGGAATGGATCTAGTATTACCAGGGATTAGCTGCAGTATATCCCTTAAGAAAAGGGCTTTACACGAAACAAAGTATCTTCCCTTAGATAAGACAAACTGCAGTGAAACCAAGAAGTCCCACTAGTGACAAAGAAAACTGTTCTGTGTCAGAAGCGGACTGGCTCCACTAGCCAAGAGCCAACCAGATGCATCATTTTTCCATTTCAATCCAGTAATTGATTCACTCAAAGCATCTGATGGTCAAACAGAAAAACTGAATAGTGTCCTTTTACTTTAAAGAGCATGGATCCCCATTTCCTTCAAAAAAGTTCCATGGCATCAGTCAGGTCCCAAGGAGCTTATGTCACCAGAAGAGACTGCTGTAGACCCAACAGAGCAGTCAGATGTCAGATAGTTCAACAAACTCTGGGCCCTCTTATGCTGTCCAGCTCTGCATGGGAGGCTTATAATGTGAAACAGTTTTTCTAAAGAGCAGCATCTTCAAAAGGTTTCCTTTCACAGCTGGTACTGAGTGGTACTGTGTGACCAAGGACAGCAGACCATCTATCACTGGCAGCTGAATTCACACAGCACTACCTGTGAACAACGAGCACCACATTGTGATTTTGTGGTATGAGTCTCACAGGGAGCCAGACCCTTCTACCCCTGCCCCCAAGTTAATTGGTGCTGGGTTAAAAAGTTACAGAGCAGTCAAAAAGATCGATAACTGTTAATTACGAAGCTTCATATGCAGAAATTGAGAAATACTTGACATTACCTAGCCCCCAAGTTTGTTCAAGGAATTACTGCTTCACAAGGTTCTTCATTGTTATTGCCTAAAATATTTATGCAATTACATGCAATCAAAGCGCTTTTAAGGATGGAAAGGAGAAATAAGAAAGATTTAAAAAACGCCAACAAAAAATATCCACAAAACCACAAAAAAAGCAATCAAGGAAGCATCTGTACCCTCAAAAATTAAGATATGCAACTTTCTGGGCAGTAAGTTTTATCAGACCCTGACACCATATTAAATCAGCTGTGAAATTGTTTGTCAAGACCCACATACACATTATCAGAAATATTTCAGCCTTTTTTTAATTAATATTCATTGTGTACAGTAATATCCATTACAAGAGGGCAGTTATCCCTCTCAAAGCACTTGAGGCAGGAAAAGGCAGTGGAGTAGTTACAACATCCTGATCACAGGATGCAGAAGCACTGAATTTGAGCCTCAAATGAGGCTTTCATCATACCTACACCAACCAGATACTGAATCAAACTGTTTGAGCTAGAGTTTTGAAAAGGATTAAGTGTAATCCTCATGGATCAAGACTGACAAGAGAAACTCTCCTGAATCAGGCCCACTGCCCAGATCATGCTCTAATATTTGGGCCTGAAGGACTAGATCTTTTGAACTTATGATGACTATGTAGAAATCCCAAACTAGAATATGCTGATAATTTCCTAATGCAAAATGACTGCAATCATTTTGAAACACTTCTTTCCACAGACATGTCAAAAGAAGATCCATTAAACCTTAGTATAGGAATCTCAAAAGTTCATACACAGCATTCACTGTTTGCTCTAAGAAATAGAAGCCTCATTTACCTGTAGTTTTTGTTCCTCCTCCACACCTTGCAGCCCTGACAGACGGTCCTCAGCCTCATTCAGCCACTTCATTAGACTATCATGTTCCTTCTTATACTGGGAGAACACTGGAGAGAGCTCCACCACCTGCCTCCTCTGATATGACCTGCACTCCTACATGCAGTGTATTAGGAAAATGCGGTATAAAAAGAGGGAAGTAGTGAACAGAATAGGTCTTACTTATTTGAAAAACAAAAGTACTTGAGGGATTAATTTGAAGGAGTGAATTCCAAAATATGCAATAGTACTAATTTATTTTTGTAGTAGCTAATTATATCTATCTCTCTGCACAGACATGTAATCAAAGCCAGCATGAGGGTCTTGCCTCACCTTTGAGCTACACCTTAGCTTGGCAACTCTAGCATGATTCAAACAGGCGAGCTAAAAGGAACATCTATGTTCTAGACAAAACCATTTTTAACACAGCGTGTGTATGCAAGCACCAGAACATACCACAGTCTCCAATTACTACTAATACCCTCTATAGGAATAAAGAGGAGCAGGTTCATTCACAGAAACGGCTTCAGCTGAGAGGTCAACAAGTATGTTTGTGTACATGTGTCTGTGGAGTCACTCTTCCCACAGCATGGTGGTGGACACAAACCTCTGTCCAAGGGCCAGCAAAGAGAGGTGAAGCAAACGCCCAACTCAATGCACTTATCTGTGTAAATACATAAGGTGGCTCTCTGTGAAGCTGTGAAAAGGACTTTAAAAATCAAAACCACTCCCCCGAAACTCAGAAATGGCAAAACTCATATTTTGGAATTGCAAAGATTCAGAGACTCAGATTGCATGCACACACATCTAACTCTCCCCCGAGAATCATCTACACTAAAAGAGTCATAAATTATAAAATACAGATTACGGGTTGTAAGTGGGATGCCAAAGGGAAAACTGAATAAATGAGCTGTAGTAACTCTCATAACTGTACCTGCACACTGCTGTACTTTTTCTGCAGAAGCAACAACTGTATGCGGACCTTCTCCCTCCTGTGGTCCTCCATAGGCTGCTGGAGCAACTGCCCTCCTCTCTGTAAAACTTCTTCAATCTGAGCTCTTTCTTGATCCAACTGAAATTACGCAAATCTCTATTATCTACTGAAATTAATTTTAGAAACTTTAGCTGCTCGGATATTAACAGCAATTGTACCAAACTTTTGTTTTATTATCCAAATGGGAGACAAATAAATTCAAGCAGAGATTCTCCTCCACAACTACCAAGTCTTAAAATCCAACTTGCATATTCCATAAACTTTATAACGATATGCACTGAAGGAAATTTAATGAGCCAGCAGTAGGCAGTCACATCAATAAGGTGTTATGACTTTAGCTCCATTTTCTATTCTAGGCATTCCTTGACAAAAATAAGAAAGCTCAGAGCAGAACAGCCCAAAACCAAAAAATCAATCAATATAAAAAGAGTACAAAGGGAAGGCTATGTTCTATAACAATAGGCCCTTCTATAGAAATAGTTTAAAATTTGCTTTCCATAATATACATGGAATTTTCCATAGCCTTATAGTCAGTTTTCCAGCTCAGTTTATAGTATTTGAGCTGCTTAAAAGGAAGGCAGATCCATTGGCCTGACAGGAATTGACCAGATTTTGTAGGTAACAAGGTTATAGTGGACAAGATGCTAACAAAACTGTGACAGTTTTATATGAAGAGCAGAGGCTAGATAAAATCTAGAAGATACATTTTGTTAAAATTTTTATTTCCAACACAGAGCCATATTACATGACTCTTACTTGCACCTTATTGCACAAACATCATCTGACATGACCTATGCACTGTGATTCATTTTATCATACCAGTTTAAATTTGAACCTCATTCAAACATCATTCAAATACAGGAAGTATTCCTTATAAAGAGCTACTTTGAGTAGGAGACAGAAGATAGATAAACAAAAGTCAGAGCTCACTACCCATATAGTATAAAACCCTGATAAAAAACCAGACTCAAGTGTGATTAGTTACTCTCAGCATACCAGCCAAGAGGCAACAGCTATAGGAAAAGTATTGGAAAATTGTGCCAGGTTTCCAACAACCTAGTAATTCCCTTCCTTTTCTACCCCTATCTTAAAGGTATTTTCTCAGAATTCCCCCACAGTCTGGAGCAATGTAACAAGGATACAAAATACAAAGTGGGTTAGCCAATTTTTTAATTGTTCCATTGCTCACAAACCTTTTCATCTTCCCCACTCAACTCCAGATGCTTTTCCACAACTTTTAACATATTCTGAATGTCACTCTCAAATTTTTCCAGGTCTAGAAAAGCCGCTCTAGCTTCACGGGACTCTGGCACAACAGGAAGTCGTTCTTGTCCAACAAGCATCTGCAAAGCAAAATTAAACCTTGTTCAAGCTGAAAATTCAGTCTCAGCTGTCACACACAATCCCCCAAGAACAGGCATACCAGTTTGCAGCACCATTAGATATCAGCATAAATAAAAATTGTAAGAGTTTTTTGATCTGAGAGAGAGCTTACACACTTGATAGTTATTACCAAGTTTCTATCTTCAAACTTCAACCTGAGTACTTTGTTCTCAAAATAAATGAAAAATCTCCAGTCACATTAGATTATGGCATTGTTTTGTAGCTCACAAGTATGTACAGCAAAACACACAATTTTCTGAACAGATGTTTTTTAAATTTTTCCATGAAAGGCAAGTCATCACCTGCTACTCAGGTAAAAAAAGCAGTTGGTCTATGAATCAGTCTATTTATTTTTCACATATAAATATCTACACTTAAAAGAGAACTCAAAAGCAGCAAAGTGCTGTTCTAACAAATAATGATCTATCCACTATAGCCAGTTGCCATCTTCTTGGCACAGACCTCCCAGGCACATTCTGGGGCTGGTTCACCCTCACCTTGGCACTTTTGATGTGCTGAGAGACCTTCTCAAAATTCCGGTTCAGTTCTGCCAGTTTGGGTTCAACAAGTTCACGGCATGACACACCTCGACCATTCATTAAAATCACAGCCTGGTCACGTACATTATCCACCCGGAGACTGACATCATCTAACTCGGATGTCAAGCGCTGAGAAGTGAAACAAAATGAGAACAGTTATCCTAGGCAAGGAGAGAGACATTCAAAAATGCACAGAAAGCAAATCTGACATCATTCAGAACCCATAAGCGGACTCGTAATATTTTGATAGATGATGGCAACATTTCCTACCTTCACAGTTTCCTCCTTTTGGCTAGCTGGCTTTTTCTCGATTTCATCCAACAAGGCTTCAGCCTGATACAACCAAGTACTTATGTGGGCAACATTTTCATCAAAAATTTCCAGCTGGCCCTGATGATTCTAGAAAAAGATGAAAAAAACGTATGAATATGAGAAACTGTTAAAAATCCACAAAAAAAAAAGACACACACAAAAAAACCAAGTCAAACAAACAAACAACAAAAAAAACCACCCCCCCACACATACCAAAAAATCCCCACATAAACAAAAACAAAACAAAACAAAAAAAAAATCAACCCTGCCAAATCTTATGAGTAAAAAGGAGATCAATAAAATAGTGATATGGACACGCTTTGGAAAGAAACACTAAAAATGAGATTGTTATGGACACGCTTTGGAAAGAAACACTAAAAATGAGATTGTACCTTTTATCTCCAATAGTATTTACAAGAACTCTATTTTTATTCTAGACCCTTTGATAATATAGTTCCTCATTCATAGAAAGGGAAATAGAACTAGCTGAGGTAGAACTAAATAAAGATAGAGAATGTTACAGCCATACCACAATATCTCTGCCAACCAAAAAATGTTTTCAATCAGCACTAGTAGGTACAACAGTATGTACTATGTGAAGCTGTTGGGGTTTTTTTAACAGGAAAGGGATTATACCAAATTTACAAATTATAGTAGTCAAATTTTGATATTTTACTGATTACATTAAAGTATTTTTCCTCTTAATAAAAGTCACAAAACTGTACATGTTAATTAGGTCTGCTTTCACATGCAGTCAGAAACTGTAAGATTAGGTGTCACAGACAGATACAGCATGTTATTCTGTGTGACAAAAAAAAGCTATCAGATTCAGAGAAGCACCAATCTGTTTAAGCCTCTCACCAAAAAGGCAGATAAGCTTTGCTCTTTTAGAATAAGAAAACAAATGGAGGAGAGAAAAGAGAGAAGGCCCATGATTGCTCTCTGTATTAACATCAAGAAACTTACAGCTCCACACAGCAAAAGAACAACTGAACCTAACAAAGAACATAGACAACACTTGTCACCAGACATGAACATAATTTCTAAATATTTAGTTATGGATCATCCTTACAGCACTTACACATAAGGGTAAACTACCTCACTACTCCTAACATGGACCCATGGACCCACTGGATTACTAAACAAAGAGTAGGACCTGCAACAGGCACTGGACAGGAGGCACAGGGCTCACCATCCATGTATATACTAAGGCTTCCACAACTTCCACATTCAGAACTTCCTGATATGGGCTGATAGTCATAACTAGCCAAATAACACCAAAATATTCTAGCTATATAAAAGCACCAGTCTGCTACTAGTGTCAGCTGTGAACTGTTTCATGTCCATTTAGCATAATTAGCAGCTTTAGGTACATAATATGCTTAGTCCTTCAATTATGCAGCCAAACAGATGCTGTTGCCATACTCAAACACTCGTGGTTATGGTCTGTCCAAAAGAGCAATAGGCTGACAGAGTCACAAGTGCTTTGCTGAACACCACTCGGAAGTCACCCATTGTCCATTACATAGACATAATCTGGGTGTCAAGAAAATCTATAAACACAAATCCACTCTGTTCATGCCAGAGCTGGCACAGAGGCTGTATATTCAGGCTGAATAAAGAGCAGCACGTGCAGCAGCCTAGTTTTCAATCTTTCTCATTGTATACCACCTCACAACTTACCTCTCCATCTAAAGAGTAATCAGCTATCCATTCCACATTCTTTTAAGTCCATGAGGCATCATGGAAGCTTCACTTTACAGTAAAATGAGACAAGTGAAAACCCCAACTGCTCCAAAGGTGTGGAGGGAGAACTAGTCTGAATATTTCTCACACATGCAACTTACCAGCAAGGTGTCACACCAGTCCTCGGTCCAGGTTCGAACTCTGCTCCAGCCAGCATTAAGGACACACAGCTTCTCCTCCAGGACAGTCTCACTACCTTCCACCAGAGACTGGAGCGCAGTGCAACTTTCTGTGATGCTCTTCAGATCAGCTTTCCTCCTCTCCAGCTCTCTCAGCACATTCTGAAACAGGTTCAGCCATTAACACTGCACTGCTCCCAAACACAAGGGCAAGGGAGGCAAATTTTTACCTCCACAAGAAACAAATATATTGTAAATGATCTTCACTTGTGCAAAAAATTAAACCAAGTGTAATTGCCTTCTGTTCACACTCTCTCTGTAGCTAGTGATCTCATTTTTTAAGAGAGCGAGAGCACAATGCATGTAAGTGTCCTGAACAACTCAGAGACTCTTTTGCTGTCTTAGATCATCTTCACTGCTCTTTTTTATTAGGTAGGTAAAGCAAAAACCACCTTCTTTGAAAGCATGCATACTGACATGCAAATCAAGTAACATGTCATCTCTTGAATATCAGCACATGGTTTCCATGTGGAAAATACACCTCTTGCCATACCAGATCACCAATTATTATTCATGATATCTGCCTACTTAGAAAGCTCATTGATGTCAGCGTATAGTGTGGCAAAGAATGTACTTAATCACAACCAGTGTCTGGAGCTCTTTGAACATCTTATCTATGAAGTAAAGAATTTATTAGTTTATCATATTGTCTTAGCAAAAGAAACAAATACTCAAGTTACTACATTTTAAAGTTGCCTTGAGAAAACCTTAAAACCGAAACGACAACTTTGCATGCAAGATAAAGGACTTGTCCTCCTGGTGGTGCAGCATAAAAGCATTATTTTCATGGCTTACAAATGTATGCTAAGTATACATATCCAATAAGGATTTACAAGTTTGTTTTGAGAGGAATCTTGGGGATACTGCCACAGTAAACTGTAGTGCTAATAATTGCTAATCCTGACTGAAATGCATAAGAACAGGTTATATTAGATGATTTTGCAATTTGGTACACTTTTCATTTTTAAGACTGCAGATTAAACCACGCCAGAAGTAAAAGGTGACAGAAAAAAAAATTGAAAGATCAGTGTTGCTGAACTGTATCAACTGACACTTGTTCCAAACCCCAAGCAATACCCAAATTTCTACAGTGTGAGACAATATAAAAACTCTAAAGCAAAGCAGCTAACACATTCACCTGTTTCAATTAAAAGCTTAAACTTGTAGGTGAAAGAAAACAAGGAATTACAGTAGCATTTGTTTTGCAAAGTCACAATTTTGAAGACAAAGCTGCTTCTGTGAAAAGGTACAAATTCCATTTCCCATTAAATGCACTCTTTATTCAATACACTTTGTTTGCTCTGCTACTACAATATTTGATCCAGTCCACAATTATATTTGCTGATAATTTTAAGAATATTACACTTAAGAGATGCATGAGAGATACAGTAAATTTTAAATATCTATTAATACCAAACATGTAGTAATATCTTAAATATTTCACTGGTTGATTAAGGTTGAAGCAAGATGTCTGAGATGAAACAGATCAGACTCAGCAAGGTACTGAATATGAACTACTGAGTCTACTAAAATTTCAGGATGTGGGAGATTTAGGAACAAGTTACAGGGATTTAAATTCACAGTCACGTCTACATAGTATCGCCATAATGTCAGAAATTTATTCTACAAATGCTTAGTAAGCATGCTTACTTTGGCCCAGCCAATTTCTGAATCTAGATCAGAAAGCAAGCTCTCTGAAGTGGACTTCTGCACAAGCTCAGCTTCAGTGGTAGCCAGCCACTCTGACAGAGAGGCAGACTCTTTCCTCATTCTGCGTGCCAGCTGGGTTGCTCTTTCGAGGTCTTGTTTTCCTTCTGTCACCTAAAAAATAAAATTAACAGGAAAAAAAGAAACCAAAACTAGATTTTAAAAGCTAGCAAACCCAAAAGTGCTAGCCAGCTAAAATATCCACCTAAATAGATAAAATCCTTGCATCTTAAAACTGTCTTGCTTTAAGGAAGGACACTAAAAAGTAAGTTCATTTATAAACATCTGTATCTTACTATACAACACAGAATATATATAAATCATTTTAAACTAAGATACAATTAAAGGAGATAAAGAAACCTGCATTCCAATTTATTTATAGCTAGCAATCACCAGGCTGATGTTTACCACTTTATTATGATCCTTTAACTGAAACTCAAGAAAATGTAGAATCCAGTGAGTCACTCACACACGTAAAATTCAAGTCCTCCTAGTAATTTGAAAGGCCTGCTAGCAGAAAGCTGTAAAGGAAATTTTCACTGAAAATCTAGTCTGCCCTTAAAAACATATCAGTAAAATTGACATGAAAGTTGCTGCAGTATAATCATTTGTATTTCACATTGGTTACACAATTAGTCTGGTCTAATTTTAACACACACTTGAGAGTTACTCCAAGCTTAGTAGTCAGAATCAACTGACATTTTGAAAAATTGTGCTCAAAAAGAAAAATCATAACATTATACTGCAAATAACTCTGCCTTTCTATCCTTGCATAGTCTTTCGTCTACATGCTTTCTAGAATCCACAACTTCCTGAATGTTCTCCACTTTACAACTGCAAAATATTCCAAAATAGGACTCATTTCAAGTTACTCCAATACCGTAATCTGACCCTTTACCCACAGTTTCATTCACGGAGAACTGAACAGACATAAATCCACTTGGGATTCTGTCATAATTTAGGTAGAAACAAAGTCCTACCTTTCCCCTAAGGGCTTAACCATTTTTAAATACCTCATTTTGATAAGTAACTATTCAACTAATACGAAAATTATGTAATATTTAATGCCATTCACAGGAAATACAGGTTTGCCTTCATTTTCTATTTGATACTGAAAGCAACCATTTAGATGGATTACAATTCAAAACTATCATAATGCCTCCCAAAAAAACCTCACACTGACCCACATTTCTCACATGACAATCTGACCGTAAATTATCTTGTAGGACTTCAGTGATTGGCAGATCAGCTTTGCCAGAGCAATGAAAGTTCTGTGAACCTTCCTTCCTTCAAGGCTACGTCTCCTCCAGGGAGGTTATGAGTAATCTTTAAACCCTCCACTGACTGCTCCTGGATACAGCAACTAGCCTACATACTACCAGCTTTAGAATCAAACTTAAAACACCATTGACAAAAAAGAAGGGAAATTATATACGTATATTTATTTTTCTTACCTGTGCCCCCAAGTCATTGTAAAGAAATTTCAATGCTGTCAGTTGCTCATCCATCCCTTTGGGATTATCTGTCTGTTGTTTCTGTACAATTTGCCTTCCTGTCTTGATAACAGTTTCAACTTCCAATTTCACCTCACTGAGGGTCTTATAGAGTTTCTAAAAAACAGAAGTATGTATACTGGTGATCAATTTGTAGTACAGATTTTTTCAGACTTTGCTTCCTTTGGGGATCTTAAGATCAAATTGCACTTAAACTCTGAGCTATGGATTAATAGCAATATCTGACAAGAAGATTCCAAACTCCTGATGTTCTGTATTTTATTGTAGTTTTTATTTTCAAAACCAAATTAGATCAATAATTTAACAGCCTTTACTCCGAGGCTAACATTATGAACTTATGTAGAGTACTTGTTGTGTTCAAATACTAATGATTGTGACACTTCTCCAGAACATGGGGACGAACCAGGGAAGGGAGTTTTTATAAACTTAGCTGCTCTACCACATCAATGATCAACAGTTTACAACTTCTATGTCCATGTTCTCACCTACAATATGAGGCTTTTGGTTATCAAGTGCTCTGTTAGCACTTTCCAATTAGTTGCAATAGTTCCATGAAGACTTTAAGCAAAATTTCCTCAGGCAAGAGTTTAAGCAACAAGAAAGAAAAACACCCAAACATGAGTGGTGAACTTTGCATACATACCATGCACTTTTCCAAGTGAGCTTGGATTACATCTGGGTCAGTATCTTTAACATCCAAGACATGAAGTTCTGCTTTTACACCATCCAACACCCGCTTGCAATCTAACATGCGCTGCTCGAAATTGGCTGGTTTCTGGAAAAGCTGATACTTTGTACATACCTCCCGGAGCTTTCTCTGTTTTAATGAATAGTATGTTGAAAGATTGTTTTAAATTAGTACCTGCACTTCAAAAGATAACATTTAAAGCATGTCCTATCACAAATTATAACCTATGTCACCACAACTCAATATATATGGAATTTTGGCTTCGCAAATAGCGTTGCCATCAACTACTCCTGATCTCTACCTGAGGTGCAAGAGAGATGTAATTCTGTATCACATGCTTTGAAAATATCCATTCTACTCAAATACAGAGACTTTCCGACTTTCAGCATTTATCCCATGACACTCGTGAAATTTAAGCTTCCTTGTTCAATTCATCTAGGGCTGCTGGTTTCCTTATGAAAGCACACAAAAGCACATACTGTTTTATCCTGAGGTTCAGCTGACTGCACCAAACAATTTACAGGCTGACAGAGCAGTGTGTAAGTGTAACTCTCATGTCTTTACCTGCAAAACATCCAGCTGAGTTCCACCACGGGGAGACCTGCATTCAGGAGAAGCAGGAGGAAAAGAGCGAGCACTTTTCTTCAGCTCCTCTAAAGTGGATTCATGAGCTGCAATCTCAGCTTGAATTTTCTGCCATGTCATAGAAACAGGAAAAAAATACATTACGAAATTGCTTGCAGAGAGAGGAAGAGCAGTTTGCTTACCACCCACCAGAAATAAATCTACTCTGTAAAACTTAAACACCACCAGGTTTATTTTAAATACTCTGTCTTTGGTGACAGCTTCCTAAATTGAAAGCTGCTATTATTCAACAAAACCTTCTTTAAAAAAAGGAAACACTCCGTATTACCAAAGATAACACCTAGTGCACCAGCACAGGAATGAAATTAATTACTAAGTCTAGGCTGAGCACTATCATGAAATATTTCCCAAAATTTTGTAGTGAAGAGCTATATGGAAATACCTGGGCCTCCTGGGGCATCTGAAAGGCATCTATCCTATCAGTCAGGTAAGATGTCAGCTGTCTATCCAGATCTCCCAAACTTTCCTGCAAGACCTGCAACATGTGGTCAGTTTCTCGCATGGTCTGAAGCTGTTGTTCCAAGGCAATCTGTCGGCTCACCGCCTGAACAGGACAGAAAGGTGAGACAAGATGGAGCTGTAGTTCAATACAAATTGTAGTAGACTTCCTCAAAGCAAGACAGGAGATACCCAAAAAAATCCTATGCCTGGAGGACTGACTAAAAAGCATCCTAGAAAGCACCCATTTTTGAAGCTTGCTGTGGCTTTTGAAACAGTAACTGACAGAGTGGAATAGAAGGGAAGTTCTACTGCTACATACATACAAGATTGTGAAAACATGTCTCTCGTATCACCTCAGGAATAAAGTATTCTGATAAAATCATACCAACTTCAAAAACTAGCTATTCAATGGGAATCAGGAACTTTGCAATAGACCACAGACCAATGTTGTTTGATACGCTAATGTTCACATTGCCTTTCAAAACAATAAATTCATTCTGTTATACTGTCGAAACAGAAGTACACAGTTTTTTCCCTTTATTGCCTCTTCCTGCAACAGCATCTGAAATGTCACCACCTGCATGGGAACACAAATTCCCCACCATCTGCACGTGCACAGACCAGTGCATGTGCACACACACAGATGTAGGGAGTCGACAACAGCCCAGTGTGCCAGTGCTGCAGCTGCCAAAGCAAGCAGGTTTTTATATGGCAGTAAAGGACTGCTGTAACAAGAAACAGTAGTCAATGCTAACTTAAATGACAGCACACTGCCCCCAGCTGAGGGCACTGCATTCATGTGGCTTACTGTAATGAATGATGAACCAAAATTCCCCTCCATTATTAGATTTCATCAGAGACAGAAAGAAATTCCCATTCTACAGTTTGGCAGAGGTCTGTATTACCAGGATACAGAACATAAGTTACAAACCAGTGCTACCTGAAATACAGGTGGTCTTCCTCTACTTATTAAATCTATAAAAGACCAGACTGAACTAGGAGAAGAGGAACAGGACAACCTAATCGATGACTCATGAGAAGAATGTTTTCCTTCTGTTCTTTATTTCATTGTGACTTCTTCCTAACTATTCCTAAGAGTGAAAATGTCACTTATGCTCCTCATTTTTACAGTTAGTGAGAAAATAAGCAGTATTTATGGCAGTGGCAAGGCAATATTAACCTCAGTTGTTGAACTGTTCCTCGAGTTTGGAATTTCCTTCTTGTCAAAATTACCTGAAAAAATACCAGGGCATCCCTGCAGTGCAAGCTTGCAAAACAAAACTTGACTCAAGTAATGAAAAAAAGAAAAGCATCTTGCTCATCGGACATTTTTACAAATTGAAAACAGCTGACAACACTGACACTTTTTATTATTTTCCTGTGTTGCAGTCTTGCATCTTTGAATTCAGCTAACAAGAATCATTTCAGACTTGAGCTGAAAAATCCAGTCATCTTCAACCTTAACCCCAAATTCTTACCAAGTGACTCAATTCCTCATAGCGGGCATTGAAAGCTTCCAATTTTTCACTGATGATGTCATCGAGAATCCCTCCGTCAATCAAGGTCTGCCCAAGTTCCCGAATCTGGGTTCGATTATCAGCTGGGTGACGCAAGACTGATTCCAGGGACTAATAAGCAGAAAAAGTTGTTTAAAGGTCAAGACACTAAATATTACTGTATTTTCGGAGATGGAAATCTGGTCGCATACACAAGCTTAATGCTTCAACTGTCTTAAGAGTGCTCTAAAAGCATAAATTAGTTATGGCTAATTCATAAGAGCATGCAAATACAGAGGATTTTACTTTAGATAATTAAACTTTACAGTACTTCTTGCCTATTCACATAATTTCATACTACTATAGCACTGGAAGGAATTAAGAAATTTACACAGACGAGCAGAGAGCATACAATTTTATCACAGTGCCAAGTATGGCACTATCACATACAGTGAAAGTCCACTTTTGGAGGAGGATATTACAAATATCCATTTCCAATTCAAAGTAATATGATCATTTAATGTATAGAATCAGAATACTCAGCCATACTCATTTAATGTATACAATCAGAATATTTCAGCATGCTAGTGAAGTGCAGAATTTTATTTTTTTTTAACAGAGCTATCTGAAAAGTTACTCATCTGATAGATCATTATAATACCTCAAGAGCATCATTGACAGCATCCAATTTGTCAGGCAGATTTCCTGTCATTTGCACCCTTTCTTCCAGATTGTTTAGCCAAGCTGTTTCTAAATCAAGATACTGAAGCAGCTCAATCCAACAAGACCACACTTCCTAGGAGCAATAGAAAAGAAAAAAATGAGCCTAGAATGCCAGGCATAGCTCATATATCCTATGAGCAACTTAAAGACATCTTTCTGAGAAATTCACCTAAAAAAGACAAGTAGAAAATAATTAAAAATATGCCACAGTACAGTATGTTCTAGATAGAAAAACCTGCAGCTATATCAGGAAGCTACAGAGAAATAAGCATAGTAGTCTCTATACTAGTGCTAAAACTATCTCTGACATAGCTCCTAGAACTACATAAGAGCATAACAAAATGCATCTGCTCCTCCTGAAAGACAGGACACACACACCCTACCCCAGACCATAACCATATGTTCTAATTGTTGCTGGATTTCAACCTTTAATTTCTCTAAGTTCCTTTTTGCCATTTTGTAAGACACACAGAGGAGCAACAGATCTGTGAGACAAGGTTCCTTATTTGCAGAAGCATTGAATACAATACAATTATGAAAACAAAGTTAAATGGTGTTTGATGGATTCCAAAGATACCATCTCAAGTGAAAATAATCTTGGAAAGGAGTGAAATACATTTATGTTGAAGCTACTGCATTCAGACATTTTCAGTGTCTTCTTGTGCCACCTATTTTCATTTTACAGAATCACAGAATCAGATTGCAAAAGACCTGAGAGATCATCAAGCCCAACCTATGACCAAACACCACCATGGAACAAGACCACAGCACTCAGTGCCACATCCAGTCTTGCCTTAAACACCTCCAAGCCGGTGACTCCACCACCTCTCCGGGCAGCCCATACCAGTGTCTAATCATCCTTTCTGTGAAGAAATTCCTCCCAACATCTAACCTAAACCTCCTCTGGTGCAGCTTGAGGCTGTCCTCTCATCCTTAACTGGTTGCCTCAGAGAAGAGGCCAACCCCCACCCAGCTACAGCCTTCTTTCACGGAGTTGTAGAGAGCAGTAAGGTCACTTCTGGGCCTCTTTTTCTCCAGGCTAAACACCCCCAGCTCCCTCAGCTGCTCCTCACAGTACCTGTGCTCCAGACGCTTCACCAGCTTTGCTGCCCTTTTCAGCACCTCAATGTCCTTCTTGTAGTGAGAGGCCCAGAACTCAACAAAGCACTCAAAGTGTGGCCTCAGCAGTGCAAAGGTACAATTATCTCCCTAGTGCTGCTGGCCACACTATTTCTAACACATGCCACAATGCCATTCTGAGCCACCAGGACACACTGCTGGCTCACATTCCATGGGTGTGTATCAGCACCCCCAGGTCCTTTTTCACTGGGCATTTTTCCAGCCACTCTTCCCCCAGCCTGTAGCACTGCATGGGGTTGTTACGACCCAAGCGTAGCATCCAGCACTTGGTCTTGTTGAACCTCTTACAGTTGGCTTCAGCCCACCAAACTAGCCCGTCCAGATGCCTCTGCAGAGCCTTCCTACCCTCCAGCAGACCAACACTCCCACCTAACTTTGTGTCATCCCCAAATTTACTAAGGGTAGACTTGATACCCTCAACCAGATCATCAGTAACACATATTGAACACATATTACTACGCAGAGAGCTACCATTCTTACCTCCAAAGTGTGGCATTTCCCCCGGATCCGATTGCACAGTAGCTGGTAGTTCTCCAGCACAACATTCAACTCGGTCGCCAGGTCCTGACCGCTGGACGGCACTTTGGTGGCCAGCATCTTGATGTTGTCTTTGAGAATCTTCACCCTCACCTCCTTCTGCAACACATCCTCCTTCGCTCTCTGTCAAAAAAACACATTACATGATCAGTCTTCAATTGCCTTACACTCAGCTACTCACTACTCAAACCGAAGATCCGCAGTTTCACATTGGAGGACTTGCTGCCAATGTATTCTTGGACCTGAGCACAGCAAAATATAGCCCAAGCTTACACAGAATTCAGATCATGTTAGCAAGTGTTGAAAGATCCTGTTTTATCAAGCATACAGATATATTTACCATTTATAGTTTGTCCATCTAAAAAATCATGACTCAAAGCAAAAAAAAAAATTAAGTTCAGGACTATTTCTATGCTATCATACAAATAGGAAAAACAAAATAACCAGAAGGAAAAAGAAAAAAAGAGACATTTGCTAAAAGCAAGTATATCAGGAAGAAAAAGGCAGGGTGAATTCACAGAAGTTATGAGTCACAGAGCTCAGTAACTATCTTCCAAAGTTACCCAGGAAAGATGATGTAATTACCCAGGACACACGCAAATACAAAGCTGGAAGCTTCCCCACAGCTGTTCGGTGTGCTATAGGAAAACACAAAAAGGACAGCTAGAAGAATTCCTTCAATCTAACTACACTCAGAGGAGCCTGGCAACATATATACAGGATAAGTACAGTACAACTCCCAACACACAGGTCCAAAGAAACTGTATTATCACTTGTCAAATTTTGCCTTAACCAGAATTGAGGAGAGCAAGAAGGACAGCTGGAAGACAGATCAGGCAGACCAGTCTAAGTCTCCCTGCTGAGACAAACAGAAGCCTCCAGAAAAAGAAACTGTCCCATGTCTTTCTTTTGAAGTTTCAAGAACAGTTTTATGAAGTTGAAATACCTCTGATATACAAAGCATTGCACTTTATAATAGAATTCAGCATCATTTTTGTATATATATTTCAAGATGTCTTCTAAATCTAAGGCAATTTAAAAAAAAAGCCAGTTAATAGAAGGGAAGATAATAGAAAACTTTGGAAACATTTTATGGCAAAATTTTCAAAAACCACCCAGCCTTATCCTAAACCTATTCCTTCAAATGTCAGCAGGAGTTCCACTCTCTGTTCAAATGAAAGCAGAATTGGCAAACTTAAAACCATATGCAAAAACACACCAAATTCAGAGAGTGCTCTTTCCCAGTCCTAAAAGTAGTCCCAGGATAATATTGTTACTGCAAATGAAAGGAGAATTTTAAGTATTACAATAAGCTTACAGGCTCACTGATATAACTGTCATAATATGCATAATATAATCTGGATTTGACAAAGGTAAATGTGCTCAAAGTCTCACAGATTTGCTAATGAAAAGAAGGTTCTTTCTTTCCTTGGCTTATGTTCAGCCAGCTGTCAGACTATGTGATCTCAAATGGCTTCAGAGGACATGAATATATTAAAACACGTGTTAAGGACTGCTTCAGAAAACCCCTTCAAAAAGAACAATTCAAAACTTCAAATAGCTTTGTCAAAGCACTTGTACAGGAGAAAATTCTTTTTTATGGTTGATCAAGTAACTTGTTTAATGAGTATCCACTATACTGTTAACATTTACATTAACATTTACAAAGATATGACAGAACTCTCACATTAAAAAGCAGAGAATTATTTATTCTCTACATATACACCAAAAATTATCTATTCAACTGACAATATTATGAGATAAAAATACCTCCTTCCTCTGCATTTATTTGGCCACCAGAGCCAAAACTAGAGAAGCAGGGACCAATATCACTCACTGATCCTTGTGGATCTCTTCCAGCTCAGGATATTAAAAAAATCGCAGTTTGCAACAGATGAACACATGATAACCTTACAACACACGTGTTTTAAAGTGATTTTCTAAATGTGGAGTTACAGTATTTAAGGGACAAGAAAATGAGGTCCAAGAGCTAGAAGCTGAAGAATGTTTTCACATACATTGATTTAGACAGAAATAAAAGATGATACTATCACTTTTCTCAAGTTTTGTCTCCTGCAGTAATTTACCGTAATCTTAGTGTTTAACATGCTATACATAAGTCTGACTTAACAGCTGGGCAAGCTATTATTTATTATTACATCACTACCCCTCATGGCCAAATAGAACATCTGCTTTTATAGTTTGTGCTTTAAAAATCAGAAATTCCACAAAACAAAGATGAAAAATACCATTAATCTTGCCATGACCTGAGCTCCTTTCCACAAAAATAATTCCATAAAAGGTCAACCCCCAAAGCCATAAAATTTTGTTTCTCTTTAATCAGGCCTCTACAATGAGCTGGTAATGCTGACCTTCATTTCCTCTACTGCATTCTCTAGCTCTTCAGGGGACTTGTATTCAAAATCTTTCTCCAAATATTCTTCTTCAGCTTGGGTCATCCACTCTTGCATCTCTGCCAAATCCTTCTTCAGATTTACAGCTTTTTCCTGACTTTCAGACAGGCGATTTTTCTGACTAATGATCTAGAATCCATGGTGGAAAAAGAAATGGCAGCTCTGTTACTTAAATGTCCTTGTATATGTGAAAAACCACAAGTCTTTGTTAAAACATTTTACTACCAAAATAGTTTCAGGCTTTTTGAATTAATGAAACACTTTACACACACACAGAAACTTCTGAACCCTTTTTAGCAAATCAACAAAAATCTACAGATGAGGGAAGGAGGAATATGACTTCCCTCCCCCCCCCCCCCCCCCCCCCATTGCATGTAAACTGGTAACAATCCTTGGAAGAAGTCAGACACAATAAAATACTCTTCTGATAACAAGTATAACATAGTTAGATATATCTTTATACAGAGCAATAAAACACTCTTCAGGTCTCACTTTTTTCCACAACCCAGATTCTATGCCAACAGCAAGGCTCTCCAACACCAGTTTTCATCAGGAATTGCAACAAAAGAAGTATGTTTCTACAGACAGCAGAAAGCTTCCACCCAAAAGGAACAACTAAATACACTGGAGTGGTAGCTTATTTATAGCCTTTTATTTTTCAAAGCTGCTTGGAAGCAGACAAAGATTATACAGGGACAGAAAAACATTCCAGACTTCAGAAACAACAAGAAAAAAGTCAGACCTTCCTCCCACACTCCCCAGAAAGAGCAGCATAAAGCAAAGTGAACAAATTAATTTTTAATTACAAACAATTAAAGAGTTTACCATGCTCCTTCCAGTTAGGTACCAAGAAATGTGTATTCAAGTTGGACTTCAGCCACTTTGACAGTGGAAAAAGTAAAACATCCTCATCCCACTGAGGATGTTTTCACCATTACACTGCTTCACCTCTTCACCATCCTCTCAATGCCACACAACCACACAGCTGCAGTAACAAGCGAGCACCAGGAGCATGTGGAGAACTCACCTGTTTGCCCAGTTTCTCCCACTGAGTCTGGCAGTCTACTAGCCTAGACTTTGTCCAAGTATTGATGCTTGCAATAGGCTGAGCTCTTAAAGCAGCCTCTACTTCTTTCATTTCTTTCAGTGATGGTTCAATTGTCTCCATTTCATTGATGAACATCTGAACACACATCAGCGAAAATGAATGTTGTTCTTTAGCAAGACATTACATTAATTTCAAATTGTATCAATAATTTTGCAACTTTTAATTATTCCACAAAACTTTTCAGGAGCAGATCAATACGGTGTTCATTACCAGACAGCTTAAAACAATCCTTCAGTGATTCAAAACATCAGAACTATACAACTAAAGAACAAAGTACAGCTTGTCATACACAGCATAAACATTTTCATATACCAAATGCCAACACCAAAACACCACAAGTTTGAAGATTACATGCACTAACTACTCTGCTGCTTCTGGTGTACCTCAATTTATATTCTTCTCCTGGAAACAAACATTTGAAGGTACACTGTAATTACTTACTATAAGATGAAATTGTACATAACTGTGATCATTATGTGCCACTGACTGGCCAGGAATCCCCCTTGTAAGACAGATACAATTCTAAACTTTAGGACTTTCACCAGCGTTATTTGCTTTATTTGCTTCTTACTTTTACTGCTCTTGGAAGTTTAATGCAGAAGGCACTTTTCACCTACAGATTCTATTCCACAATCAAAAAAAAAAAAAAAAGGAAAAATATATAAACCTTTTAAAGAGGAAATAATGCCAACTTGTAGGTAAGTATTTATAAATACAGTGAAGACCTCTGAAAAGCACAAAATAATGTAGCTACACAAAAGAAACCAACCAAAATGTGCCCTGAAGAAAGACAGCACTCTATTTCTGGTGGGCTTTATGGAATATGCTATGGACAGTACTTAATAATACAAGCAAAATAACAAAGAAGCCATGCTACTTGTTATTTCAAAAGATTTCTCGTAAAAGCGAAACTCACTGTGCACTGGTCAAGTTGCCTCTGAAGTCCTTCAGTATCCCCTTGAACAGCCTTTTCTGTCATTAAGAAGTCTTTCACACCATCCATCCACTTCTGAACAACCTTTGAGTCAGTCTAAATCAAATACAGAAATGGAACAGTTGATACAATGTCAAGATGAATGCATGGCTGTTGCATCTCAACTTTTAGCAGCTTGCAAAGCATAATCTACAAGCTGCTGACATTGTCCTGGTTTTGAATCAGACCAACTTTGGTTTAATTTTTGTGTTTGTTTTGTTGTGGTTTTCAGGGGGGAGAGGGTTGTCCCAAATTTCTCTGTTCTCAAATTTATACAAATCTTAAATTCCCAATAGTGATTCTTCCATCCATCACAGCATGGTTTAAGTGATGCTGCACTGCTCCAGGCTATCTATCACACAGCAGCACAGGATCAGGTAAGGAGGAGAGCATGGCTTCAGGAAGTATGCGGTTACTCTTCACACGAAGGACCTGGTTGAAGGATGGGAATATGCCTAAAAACCATGATAAAAACTATGCATGACTGTTTCCACCACACTTGTTTGAAAGACAAACTGCCCTCCCAAGGAAAAGAGAGTGCCATATAAATATATATTTGGAGCAGTGGATAATGCTGAACATACATGACAGGTAGAAACTATGCTGGGAAAGTTATTTGCATAGCTGAGACAGACATAAAAGGAAAAAATGACAGAGGATCAGACTAATCGCTAAAATTAAAAAAAAAAAAAATAGCCTAGATGTTTTAGCAGCTACTGTATTCACCAGAGCAACTCTTGGGGGGAAAAAAGTAAACACACACACACAACTTCAGAATTATCTAACAATTGGCAATTGCCTTATATACCACAATGAGGTAAGGATTAGAAGAAGGGAGACAGAAGCATTGTCATCTCCTTCCCATGCAATCATGGATGTTGCAAATCATCCTTACAAACAAAACCAAGATAAACTTAGAGCACAGAGAGGGATTTTCCTTCCCCTGATTCACCTAACTCATGTGGTTCACATTTTTAATTAATACAGCCAGACTTCTTTTAATCAACATTTTTTGACTATTTGTTTGGAGTTTTTAATAGATGGCATGTATTTATCATGACACAATCACCATCATAGAACAGCTCATCAGCTTCACCTTCTACTGTGCCTGTCACAGAGAAGCATACACTTCGTTTTCTTAAAAACCTCTAACCATTTTTTCAAGATCAATGTGTTACCCACTGTTTCTCAAAAGATGTCTACACTAATGAAAACCCATTAGTCTAAGTTCATGTTTATTTTTAGATCAATGCTACCATTAGAGGTCAAAGTCATGACATTTTCTTCATTCCTTTTCCATTTTGGGGTAATTTCCTGCAGATGATTAGCCTGAAAACCATTTTCCAAAAAACAGACCCAAGGAGGCTTAACAGTGAACCACGGCTTAATGTAAAAAAATACGTATTTATAAAGGGTGCCATTTGACAAGGCATTTTACCACATAACTAATTTAGCTTTCCTACAATAATCTATTTACATAAGTACCGGAAGGGAATTAAGTGGGATTGCTCAGTCAGACCCACATTTACATAACGTGCTGAAACACAAACTAAGCCTACAGAAGTTTAATTAAGTAAATGCTCCTGCATTGCACAGGTAAATAATTATCAATGGTCAAATAATCAGTGTAGGTTGTTGATGTACAAGAGCTCACAATTTTTAGACATGAACATCCTCATCATGGAATGGTCTGGGTTGAAAAGGACCTTAAAATCATCCAGTTCCAACCCACCAGCCACAGGCAAAACCATCTTTCACTAGACCCCATCCAAATGTTCCAGGGCCTCACCAACCTCACGGTAAAGAATTTCTTCCTAATGTCCAATCTAAACCTACCCCCTTCCAGTTTAGAGCCATTGCCCCTTGTCCTATCCCCACATGCCCATGCAAAAAGTTACCCTAATCTCTCTAGCAGGGTCCCTTTAGGTGCTGGAATGCTGCTATAAGTTCTTCCTTACAGAGTGCCTTCCCTTCTCCAGGATGAGTTTTTAAAATTTATTGCCAGCAGAAGCAAAGATCAAACGTGCTGAATCTTAAATTGTTCACTCCTATAAAAACCACATGATGTACAGCCATGCAGTAGATTTAAAAGAGCTGAAAGTGATACATAATCAAAGACACAGCAAGCCATACATTACTAGAGGTACAATAACAGAGACTACAAGATAAAGAAATTGCTTCCAGAAAATACAAGGTGCAAAACCGGTAAAATGAGCCTTGTCTACTTTTCCCATCACATCAGTATTACAGACTCCCAGTAAAACATTGCTCCCAGTTCACATCACTAATGCATTTGTTGTCAGCTTGGGGGAGCCTCTGCCACATCACAAATAACAGAGGAGCCACCTAAGCAGCAAGACTCACAGGCAGATCTGCTCATTAGTCATGCTCAAACTAACAAGGATATCATAATCCTTGTTCACCCGTCTGCCCACTGTTAAAATGAAAATATTTACATTGTTTTTTTTAAAAAACCTAAACATGAGGAGTCCTTTTTGGAGAAATGTCAGGTTTTAAAGGTGATTTAGAAAAAAGATAGAAACATTAAAAATAAACTAATACTTGCACATAGTTGCAGATAGCCCTCGGAGGACATGTGGTTTGACATTGACTTTTTTTTTTTAATTTTTCTTCTCTCCAGCTTAACTTTTTTTCCCTTTAATAGTCAGGTGCTTCAGCTCCTGCCTTAGCCAAGGAGATTCTGCCCAGCCATTCTCCAAACTAATCTTGTCTCTCTGGTTTGGTGTCTGCACCAGGTTCATACACCAAGGCTGCCATACCTATCTTTCCTGCAGTACAAGTTACATCCTGTTGTGTCCAGTGCTGTCCACAGCATTTTTACTCAACTTGTTCCAGATTGTCATTTTAACTTATACAGTGCTAGTCTACAAAAATCTGTGTAGAGATTAGTACCAAATGAAAAATCAGACAATCTAACATGACTGTCCAGCCACTGACAGCTTTATCAAACATTCAGAAAATACAGGAACTACGTACTTAAAAATACAGTTCATAAGAAAACACAATGTAACTCCCATATGTCAACAGATATCAGCAGTAGGTATTTGTTTTCAATTACTTAATAATAATAGTTTAATATTATTAAAGCAATTCTTAACAAAGCAACTATTTAATAATTACTTCCATTGTTTCTTCTGCCATAATTTCCTTTTCCGCTTCTGTACTTCCTTTAAAGTTAACAGGACAGTTTTGAACGTCTTGCTCAGGACCAAATTCTGTTCTCAGATCTACACAAAACAGTGCACTGCTTCAACACTCTGCTCTCCATAGCAATTCAAAAGTCACCTGGGCATAAAATCTATATCTTTCACCAGTAAGTGCTTCATATACATGGTGGTACCAACATCCCTTTGGACAGCTATGGAGAATAGGGCACCTCATCTTTGACTGAAAAAACCAAATAACTGGTTACTAACTAAAAGCCTGCTATGCTAAAACTGCACACACCTACCCCACTCTCAGCTAAATATGAGAGAGAATTTCAGTTCTCAAGAGCCATTCTGCACATAGTTAAAGTCGTGATTTGGGAAAGTAGGTGCATGCACAGACCACTCAAATGACTGACGTGAAGAAAGAAGAACTCTGCATATTCAAGATACTAAGAGAGGAGGAAAAATGCTGCTAAAACTGATGAGTGAAAAAGGTTCTGCCCAGTGTATCTACAGATAATCAAATAAACTACAAAGTTGCATTTGAAGAACGGGCCTGATAAGTTGTTGTACAAAGGACACTGAGGCAGGCTTATATGCAGAATATTTATTCTGTCCTGCTTAATAACTAATACATGTGACTAGAGAGTGCTGGGAACCAAATGAGGCATAGTGGGATATTGTATATTAGTTCAAAGTCAGGCAAAAAATTTTTGAGAAGGCAGTTGCTGGAAAGTAACCACCAAGGCTTTGGCTAAGCCATTGAAGTTTATTTCTTCTAGGCTCCTGCACAAACCACCTCGCTCACAGCTGCTTCACAGCTCCACATCATCCCACAGACTGCTGCAAGTAGCTACTGTAGGATGGGTTTGAAGGAACCAGACTAAAAGCAGAAGCACAGTACACACATTGCTGAATACATTCAAGGCAGAGGGGGCTGGGAGGGCAGGGACAGCTTTTATTTTTATGCTCAAGGTAGTACAGCTTAAAAAAAAAAAAATCTACATCTTTCCTCTGAAACCCTGCAATTCTTCTCCCTACTCGTAATTTAGTTTGTGGCTTTTATTTATATGTTCACTAGCCTAGACTGGACTACCATACCTATGCTGTTCATACACAGATCTCACACACACTCTGCTGGGAGCAGCTCAAGTCCTAGAATAAAAAAAAATTAGTGAATAACAGTTCATGAGCAGGATCACGTTTTTCCCTTTAGGCATTTTTCCACCAAGTAAAACCTTTCATGGGAACATGGGTGTGTACTCTGCTCTTAATTGGGATGCTACTCTGAATTGTCATTTAGTTACAATCTGTTACTCCTACCATAACTTCTTCCAAGTTATGTGGTTTAAGGAAAAAAAAAAAAAGGCTTGAGGCTTTTACTATTCCTAAACCATAATCAGTATGGCTTGTCCAACTTTCACTGCAACATCATGCAACTCAACTACCTGGAACTGGTAACAAATTTCAGTCTAAACATGTGTCTATATTGAATAGTAATTAAAGATCCTGTCTGGCTTAAAATGAAAAAAAATTAAAAAGTGAAAATACTAAAACCCACAGTCAAATTGAAGTCTGAACCCACTATCAAATAAAGGAACTATTTTCTGTTTCACAGGGGTGGGAAAGCAAGAACAAAAGAAACTTTTTGGGAAAAGTGGTGGTGTGCATGCCAGCGTTCTGAAGTCTGTGCACACAGACAGTTGTTTATGTTTATAAATTGTGTGATATGATACATCCTCTGTTAAGTGGAAAAGAATGTAAATAAATCCACACATTAAAATACGTTTAATGCATGCGAAAATACGTGGTTTTTAGCTAATGCACATATATCTTCCTCATGAGGGAATTTCTAAAGCACCTTCTTGGTTTTTAAATTTTAAAATGCAACAGGAAAGTAATATAAAACTCAGTTAAAGTCTAGTTAAACAATACTGTGGGGAAAAAACATGTCACTGTAGTTGGCCTTTTATACTGCTGTAATCAGCTTATAAATCCAAGCTGATACTAAAGAATGGGTAGTGCCTATTTAACCTTTAGGTCACAATAACATTGCCATGTTCTAAATCACAATATATTTTCCTATTTAACTTCATTATTTTTAACTCTCTCAGAAGGATACAAATAATCTAAAGAAGGGACTTAAGCCCAAAGAAATCAATCTAACCGGGAAATATTGAGTCCACTTTAGTTAAATTACTTAAGCATTTATCTGTCCCCTCTATCAATGGGTTAAACACATATGTACCCTTACTTTCAATCCCTTAATTTTTAAAACAGTGGGTTTTCTGTCTTGCAGAAATTCATATGCATGTGTATATATTTATAAAATAGGTAAGAGTGCTAAGTAACCTTAATTTTTTAACTGTCCTTCCTGTCACTTCAGAGGCCATGGTTGGAACTGGAAAAGTAACTACACCTTAACATTTTCTTTACTTCCTTTTTTAACTTCCTTGTACTAACTCTTCATTACTGTTGACCAAAACCCCACTTGAAAGAGCAGGTTTTCTGTAGAAGGCATGGAATTACCCTTTTGGGCTAGTAAGGCAGGGGCCTTTGGCACCAATCACAATGAAAAGCATCAGCCCCTAGTGGGATGAACAGCACAGCTAATGTGCCCTTGACTTTAGTATAACCTTTGCTTCTGGTATGGAAGGAGAGGGACACTAAGTGAAAAGTATTTATGTCAGAAGACAAAATAATATCCTGGGCATATTAGAAGTCTTCTTCTACACTGCTACAAATATACTATATATGTTTTCAGCCCCTGCCAGACTAGTGCATCAACATTCCACTTCTCAATCAGTTTCATCTGGACTCCTGCAGGAACACAGAGAAAGAAAGGTCTCTAAAGCAGAGTAATGCAACAACAACAAAAAAAAATCCCTTCATTTTACCTCAAATATTCTCAGCTTGGGCATAATTTCCTCCAGTAGTTTAACATCCTTGGAAATCTTGAGCTTTAACTTGTCCCAACGTCCCTGCACATCCTTGAACTCTTGCATGTAGGTGTTTTTTATATCCGAAGATGCACGCTTCTCCAAAGCCTTCGTTTCTTCAACAAGTTTATCTACCCTGGGCTTCTGGGCTTCCAGTGTCTCACAAATTGTCTATAACAAAGAGGAAATAAAAGCCTCCTTAGATACTAGTGCAAGTACACCAAAAGTTTCATTGTGCATAGGGTAGACTCAGTGAAGAATGATACTCCAGTTACTTGAAGTATCATTTGCAGCAAAAATGTCCAAGCAACTTTTAAGCAGCAGAACCTTCAGCTGCTATACTGGTGCAGCAGAAGAGACTACAAAAGGGGTAGCAAAGCTTGGCCAGGTACCTAAACACAGCCAGGAACCTAAAGCCTCTCATGTGCAGAACTGGCACTCAAGGCAACAAAGCAATGGTTGTGCTACCCTGCACTCACAGAGGAAAATGCAATGTAGACAGACCAGAACCTCAGTATTTTCATTCCCCCCACCACAAGTTTGTTCATTGTTTAAAAGCACATGTAAACAGGTTGACTGTATCCTTCCAAGTTTTGTAAAGTAAAATATAATGTCTAGATGCAAAAAAAAGCTCTGGATACTCAAGTTTCGAAAACTACTTTTCCAGGTAGGATACAGGGAGGATACCATCTGCATATATTCACTGTGACATTGCTGTTATAGAGTCACTTGCTTGGAAAGAGCTAATTTACTAGTATGAAAAATAACAGCTGAAGGTATAAGCCAAAATAATAAAAATGCTGCCATTGCATTGAACTAATAATTCTGATAATCCTGCTTCAAATTTGCTTGAAAGAAATCTGCAATGTACACATGAAACAATTATTCATTTAATGGATTTAACTTTCTAGTATATACATTTAATGTGTACATGCACGATGTATGCATATATATTTTGCTGTATTTTTACCGAGGATGAATCTTTTTTAAAATGTTCATGTTCTCAAATTTACTTTATATTTATCATGATTTTTCTTCCTGGAAAGTGTCCCATTTCCTCTAAGACAGGTAGAGAGGTAGCAATGAAACTGGGAAGAGGAAGATATTTTTCAGCAAACAAGGGTTTTCTGTGCAGGGGAACACAGATGAAGCATCTATCAGTGCCTTCTACAGTGTGGAGAGAGCTGGACAATCCCAAGGTCCACAAACAGCTCCTCATCTACAGTTTGCTTCCCTCTCTTGTCACACTTTTTAAATTACCTATACTAACATAGTATGTTCTTTCAGGGTAATTAGTCTCTGAAGAAAATTGGGCAGAGGCAGGAAAAGACAACCCTCCAAAGGCTAAATGCCATTGCAATTCATATAGCATATGAGCCAGAAAATCTCTGGCAAATTTAAATAATACAGAAGCAACACTACAGAGAAAACTAAAGAATCTAAGCTAGTTTTAATCTTACGGTTCAAAAAAAAGCCAAAGCACTAACACCTCTGTTTACTGGACTTCTAAAAATCATCATTCTGCTAAATAGAGAAGTATATAACCTCCCTGCACCCAGCAACCAGAGCTCAAAAGCTCCTCCAGTGTCACCTGCAGCCTTATTAGGCCACTACACAGTGAAAAATACATGCTTCTGAATGTGTGGGGTAGTAGGGGGGGCAGGGCAGTATTTGTTTATTGAGTTTTTTCAAACCAACCAACCAAAAAAAAGGGAAAAGTACTGGAGATGCACAATTCTCTCCCTGGAGAGAGGTCCATCCCTGCCCTAGTAATTGGTATTTGCAAAGCAACTGTCATCCACAGATTTTTGCCTACTTTATAGGCTCACAACAGCAAAAAAATATTGTTTCTACTGCACAGAATTTTTGTATCGATTACCTTTATGGCACAAAAGCACTGTTTCCTTTTGAAAGGCAATCTGGAGGCCAGAAAAGTACAGTTACTCTCTCCAAACAGCTGAGCAGGATGAAGCAGGATGGGTTCATTAACCAGCTGACCCCCAGACAGTCTAAGCAGGCAGACCCCCCACATCTGGATGGGCTTCACCCAGTGCTTGGAGGGAAGGGTTATCAGCCTGCATACCACAGCCCCTTCAGAGGGCAGAGCAGGGTCAGAGAGCCCACCCTGCCACAGGGAGGTACATGGCCTCCCAAGGACAGAAAGCCCGAGCAGGCCGGGCACAGGCATGGCTGTGGTGCAGCTCCCAGGGGAGGGAAAGGCAGATCTCAGCTCCTGGTTTTCCTCACTGAGGAGCAGACCTTAGGTCAGGTCAACAACCTGATCCAACCAAGCCTCTAGAAGGGGATGCTCTTCCCCTAAAATCCATTTTGGAACTCCTGAGCACAGGAGGTATGTGCACACCAGGGAGTGCCTGGGGAAGCCACCAAGGCCATCTGAGGTCCTTTTCCCCTGGCTGAGCAGTCCCAGCTCTCAGCCTGGTCTCCTGGCACAGGCAAAAATAGAAGCCATGAAGTCTTGAGGCTCTGAGACACCCAGCCCTTGCCCAGACATGTCCCTCAGCAGCCTGATAACCCAGCAAGCCATCCCCAAAAGTGGATTCCTCTCTTCCTCACGCCCCTCCCTGCCATCCCTCTGAGCAGTGTTATCCACCCCACCGGAAACAAGGCAGGAGAGGAGAGGATAAGTAATGGAGCAACTTCCTCACTGCTTCAATGTGAAGGTGAGTTACCTTTGCCTGCTGCAGGGCATTCTCCACCTTGCTGGGCTCGCTCAGGCCGCTGGCCAGGGAGTGCTGCTTGCCCTCCAGCTCACTCAGTGTGTGCTTCAGCTGCTGCAGGGACTCCACATACTCCTGGCTCGGCTGGCTTTCTGCCTCTGGTACCATGGAAAAGAGCAAGGGAACAAAATACAGGGTAAGGAAATACACTAGAAACCCAAACCACAGGAAATGTGAACATAATCAACTTTCCAAGACCTAGCAATGTTTTTCCTTCAAAAAATATTAAATATCTAATATACAAATATATTATATAGAATATAATAATAAATTTACAATTACAACCTCCCAAAAATTTACAAACTCAATACCATTTTCAGACTTTATTTTATATACTTAAGCACCTAAATCTATTCATGTGGGTGGGGTGGTAGAATCAATAGTATTTCAATTATATATTACTACTTTAATAATAATCCATAGTATTTAAAACACACAAACCACCCCAATTTAGTATTTTGCATTTTTAAGCTTTAGACATATCTACTGTTGATCTGCAAACACACACACAGATACTACTATATATAGAAAACAGTGTAGCCTATATAGTAGACATATTACACATAAAATTAAATACACACACTATATTTAGTGTGTACATTTAATGTAAGATATATAAGCTCGTATTTATAAATATGTCTGTGCATATATATATATATAAACACATAATAGTAGGGTTTGTGTTTTGATTGCTTTTACACATTTTTTTACATATTTACCCAAACAAATATATAAAAATAGCAGCTTTCAGCCTGTTGCCAGAACAGAGACACTATATAGGAACAGCGAAAAGGGAATTAAAGTGTGGATGGAGTATCTGCTTGCTATCTTCAACCACATCTCAAAATTTGTTTGATCCAGCCCTGTGTGGAACTCCAGGCAGGAGGCAGCACCTCACCGGCATTTCAGAATGAAAACAGCCAATTGGAATAACTGCAGCAAACAGGATTTTGCCTGTAAGTCCTGTACTGTGGTATGCACATTCTCTGGCCTTGGATTCCCAAGCAATTTTGTTACTGCCAAGTGAAAATTAATCTAAGCCTTGTTCTGACTCCCCAGGTAGCTTTTCAACAGCTTACTGTCAGAACTGTCCTACCATTTTTAAAAATGAGTCAGCATTTTCAGAGAGAATCAGAGTTAACCAGCTTCCTTTTGTCAAAAAGCCAGGATCAATTTAAGGAGGGGGAAAGAAATTTAATAAAAAGCATATAGGCGCACTGTCACTAAACTGCAGCAAATCCTGAAGGAGAAGAAAATAGATAAAATAGCCTCCCCCAATGACAAAAAAAGAGTCATTTCCTATTAAAAAAACGCCCATAGAGATGGGACTGAGTAGGACTCCATGGGGGAATTTTCAGAGGGTCAAAGAAGAGCCATGAAAGGAGCTGGCTTTCTGTCAGTCAAAGCCTGCCAAGTTCACAAATGCCTAAGTGACACCACCAGTTGTTTCCACCAGTTACGTGGCTCTGGAAGCTTCTACCTTGCAGCAATTCAAAATATGCTGTAAATAAACAGCTGAAACCCTGAACTGACATTTCCCTCTGTTCTTCAGCAATATAATTTCTCTGAAGGTTGTCTCATTCAAAAAAAATATACAAACACAAATTTAACATACTAGAATATATACAGTGTTTCTTCCAAGCAATAACTGGTTCAAGTATACCAATAACACCTCAAGTGATGTATGGCAGAAAAAAATAAAAAGTATTTTTGCCATGTGGTGTATAATTACCAAAATATACAATACCAATAAAATCACTTACAAAAACATGAACTCCAAACAGGTATAAAACAACAACTGGTCACAGTAAGAATGAAAGCATACCCTCATAATTTGAACATGGCTGACAGATACTTTATTCATACAGTTTTCTGCATGGATATAATTGAAGTATGCAGGCCTGGTGCAGCATGTTATATAGGTGACCTAACAATTTAGTAATTGAGCCTATTTTTATTAGACACAGAATACAGGGCTAATGCTCTTCCATTTGGGGCTGTTAATAAGACACTTCCTCAAATTCCTCTGAAACAAAAACCAAGGGAAAAAATCTCTTACAGGTCTGTGCTCTTCCTATTCAGCTGTAAAGTATTACCAGAACTACATATTTCATGCATTACATTTAAAATCCTTTAGAAACCAGCATGACTGGTTTGAATACTCATAAATGAAATTTTTAATGCAACAACAACCCAAGTAGAAACTGCCTGAAAAGCAAGCCAGATTCCAAATCACTTCAAAGATGAAATTTCCAAAAGGAATTATGTATGACTAATGAGCTCAAAGCTATGAAAAAGAATAAATTTCATATGCGCACTTCCATTTTACAAGATTCTTCTAATCTTCTCTTTTTCATTTCTAGAATTATTTATTTCTGTAAGTGCCAGAGAGACACAGATTTTCTAACTACATTATCCACTTAAATATGTCTTGCTAAGTAGTTAAATAAAGTTTCAGGAATGTTGCATCCTTGCATAATCATTTTTAACACCATGGAATGATATATTTTTGAATTGTGCATAGAGGAGGCCATAGAAATAGTCTTCCATGCGAATACAATAATTTTGTCAGTTTGACCCAACGCCTAGCATAACCAATACAAAAATTCTACCAGAATTCAACAAGCTTTCAGTCAGCTCAGAACAAGCAAAAAAAAACCCCAAAACACAAGGAAGCAGGAGGCTTTATGTTCACATACATATTTATATTTATTTACCTTTTTTCAGCTGTTTGTGACGTTCCTCTAGTTTCTGACAAGTCAACTTGAAGTGACCAAGAAAACCACTCAAGTTCTCCTGAAGGAAACTTGGAGACATGGGCTGAGAGGTGAGTGTCTTGCAGGTGGCTTTCAGATGTTCCACCTGTGGACTCAGGCTTACAAGATAAGTTAACTCCTTCTGTAAGAGATTAAAACCAAAACCTAAATTCACACTTGCCCTGTAAACACAAAGACTTCAGTAAACTACTGCATCACAGCTTACCCATGTTACTAGGGTGACAACATTAAAGTACTTCTGTGACAGAGATACCAAAATTTTCCAGTCAAATCAGGTGCCCTCATGCTTTAGAAATTGAGTTATCTTACTGACTAAGCTAAGCTCCTCGGGGGCATCTTGTGCTTCTGACAGCTTCCAAACAAAATTAACAAGTCTTGCCAGACTTACCTGACATAAGTCTTTCAGGACTGCTGAGGACTGGGATGCTGAAGAAGCCTCATTTTTAAGCCAGTCTTCCTTCTCATGTAAAGTCTTCTCAAGCTCATTCATTTCCTTTAAATAAGCATTTATATCTTCCTGGTACTTTATCTTTCTGGCCACTTCTTCTAGACTTTGAGCTACATCTTTCCACCCTGACAAAATTTTCTCCATCACAGATTTTATATCCACTGTAGGAAGTCCTTCTACAAAGATTATACAAATTATCATTATATTAACTGCAACACATTTTCATTAACAGGCATTTAACCTTTCCTCTCTTCAAATACAAGTGTACTTTCACATTAACATACAATACGTTTTCAGCCATCAGCTTCAGGGCAATGGCACCCACTGTAATTGGGACATACATGGAAAGCATATGGCTGCAAAAAATGTGATTGCTGAGAGATTTCCATTTCCAATGGAAATCAGCATTTCACAAAAGGGATGCTGGTCAGTATGCAGGATAGTGATACCATCCTCTCTCCTGTCTGGATGCTACCAGTCATAGCAGCTTCACCAGAAGTCAAGTGCATAGCAGATCTAAAAGACTGCATCTAGATGATATGAACATCTCCCTTATAGAGATCACATTTCATTAGTCGAGCTTCGTCAATATGATACAAGATTTTGTCAATGGTTAAACATTCAGCTTTCACGGATGTCAATTAGAAGACCCCATGGATAAGTATTTTAATTAACATTCTATCATTTTCTCTATAATAGAGACATCTCCCTTGCCTTTGAGCCATAAATTGCAACTGTATCATTAAAAATACACTGACAGTTTTTACAAAAATAGATAAAACTATCAAAAAAAGATACATATGTACCAAGCTTAAATATGGCTTCAAAATTTTCACTTCTCTATAGCAGTTATATTTTAAAACCTTTACTTAAAGTCAAACCACTTCTTCAAAAGCATGTAACTGACATTGTTACTGAAATAGAAATAACTTCTTAAAATCCTTAAAAGACTGCAAATGAACTCATGAACATTAATGAATAATAATCTTGCTTTTCTATAAAGCTTTAATAAAAACAAAACACATAACTAACTAGTAACAGTAAAAATTACTAATGAAGGAAAGAAAATGGATGGGGAAGGAATAACTCGCAATAGTTAACTGGAGATAATGTATTTCAATATTATTTCCCATCAACTCAACTGATTAAATCACAAAAGAGAAAAACCTCCAAGTTGCTTACCCTTTCCCATTTGATCCAAAAGAATGTGTCCACTCCGTTTCAGTTCATCTAATTTCTGGCTTTTTTCAGCTCTTTCCTTTTCAATTACCTTCAAAGTGAACCCCAAAAGAATACAGTGGCAGCAAGGGTTATTTTCCTTGACTTCCCTCTTTCCCCCAGTAGTATCTATTTTCCCACTACTACCAAAAACACGTCCAGTTTTCTTGGATACAACATATTCTAAAATGCATGTTAGTTCTGCTTGTTCAGAAAAAAAAATGCAAAAGGAATTAGTTCTCACAAATGCCAGGCATGCAAGAGATCAGTACAACAGCACCAGGAATATTGTTTAAAGGCCTGATGATCCCACAATGTGAAATAAGATAAACACCAGCTAAACAATGCACTTGTGATCAAAAATTCAACTGCAATTCTCTAATGTGAACCAGCGGAGAAAAGACCTTCTTAATAGCCCCTTCATTTCTACAGTTTCTACTGAGATTTCAAGTAGAAGGGAACAACTGATCTGTTCCGCAGAGGACCAAATAGCAAGAATTACAGCACACTAGTAATCCATTGTCATAAGTGCTAGTGCTTTACTCTCCTCCACAAAGATACGGAGAGGGAAATTCTCTGTGACTACAAAGGGTTTTAAAGGAACAAGCTCCTCCCACAAGTCATACATATTGGTCAGCATTCCTTTGTGAGTCAATCAGTAGAATACATCCACAGAGGAAAGACGAGCTCCTTGCCCACAAGACCATAACTTCCAATATCCTCTGTTATTACAACAAAGTATCTCCAAACTAAAATCTTTCTGAAACCCATGTCAAAGGTCATTACTCTGGTTTAGACTTGCTACAGCAAATTCGTAAGAATGCACTTATTTGCACAGCTGGGGAGAACAAACTCTGTCCTATCCACTTACAGCCCAATCATTTAAAAACAGTGCTGTTCATGGGAACCTGGTGTTCATCTCAGAGCCTCTTTTTTAAAGAGTTATAAACATTCATAAAGACCTATAAATAAAATATTGGGATGGTTGTTTTGGTTTTTATTTCCGACAGTACTGCTATTCCAAACATTCCCACTGGCACCATTTTGCACTAGAGCTTTGAGGAAGAGGCTCCTTACACATATTTTTAAGTATTGTTTTTGATTTCAAAAGCAAATTCAGGTCCCACTAAAGCTCTAGTAAGCCTTCACTAACAGAGCATGCTCAAGGACCAAAAATAGGTAATAACACATCCCTGACAGAGAAGAAATACAAAAAGAAATGGTTGTTTCACAGCTCTCACAAGATTCTGCAAAATTATGGAGTCAGTCTTGAAGGTCAGCAATACTGTGCGCAAGCTGTAACACTCAGGTTTTCTCAAAAATTAAAAGAGGAAACAATGTGTCCAAGCACTATAACAACAAACCACTTTGGACCCTGGGTGGTACAGTGTTTGAGGAGTGTCACAGCATGATTCAAGGGGTCTCAGAGCACCCCACTGGCCTATCTCTACCTAAATTATATAAGTAGTGTCAGTCAAGGCCATTTCCAACTGTGAAACATGAAACCAAAATATGCTACTTAGTGTAAAGGATAATAATTCTGAAGACAGACATTTTGTCAGAATTCCAAAGGAGACATCAGTAATATATGTTTTTTAAATTTCCTATGGATTATGCAACAACACCAGCAAAAAATGTGTCCAGCTGGTCAGAGATTTCCATGTATGTCCAGTTTTGAAACTATTTAGCTAAAGGACTTAATCCCCTCAAAGCATGTGGATCAGCTCACACCTCCAGCTGACAGCCAGCTTAGATACAAAGTATACTATTCACTGAAACATGCTCTATCTCCCCATTTTACCTTCAACTTTTCTTTCATGCTTGAAGTCTCTCTCATCTTCTTATATTCTTTGATGTCTGCAGCCTGAATGGCAGATTTTGATTTTGAAATCCAGTTCAAGAGCTCAGCACTTTCAGCATCAAACCTGGTTTAAAAGGTCAGACAGTTGTTTGTTTTTTGGGTTTTGATTCCTTTTTTCCCCCCATTCAGTCACTCTGTCTTAAAAATTAAAAGCCTTAAAGTCCAGCACATTATTCAGTCCGAAACCAGCAAGACAAAATTCATGCTTCTCATATTACCACTCACAGGAAGTAGGGTAGAGACAGACTTTCAAAAGCCTACCATAATAAAAAATATACCCATGGTGTTAGCCTTCAGGAACAAATTGAGAATACATGGTGCATTTTACTTCTCCTTTTTTTGTTTTTTATACATAGCTTCACACAAATTATAAGTGTTTCTTTTAACATGTTAAAAACCAGATCTCTCAATGCCAAGTCTCTCAAAGCCAAGTATTTGAAAGTAATAAACCAAACCTCAGGAACAAGACAAATAAGAATTGCAGTTCTAACTTTCGTAAGTCTGCCACACTATTTCATCAGAAGCAAAAGCTAACAGTGGCAGTGACAGCTGACAAACATTTTTGCAAACTTACTTGACTAAAGATTAGCTTATAGCTTACTGGTTTTCTCTTCAGTGGACATGTCTATACCAACAACTTTCTTATGCCTTCAACCTCTAGGCTACAACCTAACACCACCAAAAAAGCCCCAGTCAACTCTCAAATGGACCAGTTCTGTACAGAATGTAAGAGATGGACAGACAAACAGGACACAGCACAAGTCAGATCATATTAGAATTACATTACTTAACAATGTGAATCCTAACATGGAACAACTGCACCCCAATAAATGCAACTGTCAATCACTTTAAGTTTCTATGGGAAAACTAGCAGAATTCTACTTAATGGTCATTTGATGGTTTCAACATAAGTAAATGGAAATACACAAAAGCATCAGAAAATTTATAAACTCTTCTTACTAACCCTGTTTTTCATACAGTTTGAACTCTAGGAAAACAGATGACAGATAAATCACTTTTGCTTTCAAAATCTAAAATAAATTCTACATTTCATGAGACACAGAGAAAGGACAGATGGATTGCTGACTGCTTTACTGCCCTGGGACACCAACACACACACACATCACCCACACCAGAGCTTAGAGGGTTTCACCAGTGTCCTCAAAAGGTTTTGGGCAGGTTCCTCACCCCTTCAAACCTCCACTCCTCCTCCAGAAAAAATAAATTAATATCTCTTCAATGTGCAAACACACATCACATAGCACAGCAACTCCCTAGTCTTGATGCAGCCTCTATCATATCTCTAAATGACCTGACAAAGATTTAAACCAGTGCCACTTCCAGGAAATGCTCATTTCCTCAGCCAAGCACAAAGAGCAAAATGTTAAGCATACAGCATTTAATTTCTTAATTTGTCTTGAAACAATTCCTTTCGTTTTAAGTATGCTGTTTAATAAAGAGAATTCAACACAAGTTATTAAACATTGTTTAGCCTAAGAGGAGAGAAGCCCTCAGGAAAACCTTATAGCAACCTTCCAGTACCTAAAGGGTGAGCTACAAGAAAAGTGGAGGGGGACTATCAGGAAGTGTATGGATAGGACAAGGAGTAACTTTTAAAGTGGAAGAGAGCATACTTAGATCACATATAAGGAAGGAATTCTTCAGTATGAAGGTTGTGAGATACTGGAATAGGCTGCCCAGAGAAGCTGTGGATGCCCCATCCCTGGAAGTGTTCCAGACCCAGCTGGATGCGGCTCCAAACAACCCAGTCGAGTGGAAGGTGTCCCTGTCCATAGCAGGGAGGTTGGAATGAGATGATCTTTTAGGTCCCAGCCAGCCCAAATCGTTCTGAGTCTATATTTGCAAACCTGCCAGCCACTCCAGAGCTACTTGTCAAAGGAGACATCACTGTAATATTATTCTTATTGCTAAATACAAGGGAGATGGAAAATACTTCTAAGCTGCTTTTTTTGTGCAGTTTCTCCCATTTTTCTTATATATTTTATGGAATTTAGTAAAAAATAACAAATCTATCAAAATGCTTGGCACTTTCACACCACTTTTTATTGTTTTTCCTAAAGAAAGTAAATAGAATTCTATCTTTTCAGCAAAGGAGCTGAGGTACAAAGGACTGAAGACATGCTTCTATGAGAAACAAAACACTCATTTCCCTTTGAAAGTAAGGGAAGCTATAGGTTTTCTGTTGTTCTGAAAACAAGGCTGTATATAACATTCCATTCCCATTCAAAGAATCACAGAATTGTTAGGGTTGGAAGGGACTGGAGATAACCTAGTGAAGTCCCCAAGTCCAACCTCACACCTGCAACTTAAGTGTTGCCCACTTGCACAAAAGGAGGACCAAAAGCCAAGACAGTCCCTGTAGTATCTAAGGAGCAATGGAAAATGGTAGTGACATATACTTACTTTTTCTTTGCTTCACTGTCCCCTAGAATTTGCCTCTTCTTTGGGAGTGGCGGTGGCGGCAACTCCTGTCTGGACTGTTTAACCACTACCTGTTCCTTCAATGGTGTTTCTGCAGCAGTCTTCTGTGAAACTTGTGACACTCCTACGCTTCCTACAGCTTGAGTTACCTACAGAAAATAATTTAGGGCAAGGATTATGTGCCATTATTACACAAGCTGAATTGCTTTTTCGTATTTTCTTTTATTCAGTCATAAAAGCCTCTTTATTCACTCCCACAAAGACACTACCACACCGAACCATCATGAGGCACCTTTATCATAGATGCACTCCAGAGAAAAATATTATTCTTCTCATTTTACAGATAGGAACCAAGCATCAAAATTCTCAGTTCAATTAGAATCATGCCAGTCCAAGTGAACTACAATTAAAAAAATTAGCAACATAAGTATTTTCTTTCATAATGTGTTCACAGAAAGAACCAAGGTACTTGGACTTTATTAATAGCAATTTTACATTTTGTATTCTTATTCCATAAAACCAAGCCTAAATCTCATAAAGAGCTGATACACAGTGAATTTGACCTAAAAACTCACTCAAGTCAACAGAAACTTCCCATGCTCTTTATGGGGTTATAATAAGGTAAGTCCCAGGAGACTCAACCTGTAAGTTCTAAGTATGTGCTTGATATTTAAGGGGAGTGAAAGACAGAGACAAGAATTGGCATTTTTGAGTGCTTTGACTCAAACACAAGAACAAATTAAAGCCACATGGCTGAAATGAACCCCTACTCAGACTGCACATCTCATTCGCTATACACTAAATGGATCATGAATTAGTGCCATGGTCTTCACCATAACAACATATTAATATCACCAAAAAAAGCACATATGAGTTATAAAGCTGTCAAATAAAATTCTCACAGAAACCAGTAGGAATTCTGTCTAAATAAAAACATTACCAAGCACTCAAAATACTAAAATAAACATTTAACAATCCAGTTTGGCTATCATCGTTACATGTCAAACAAACAACTGCTCTATTTTCAACAGATGAGAAATCATACTCACAGAGCATAAATACTTGTATGACTCCCATTTATTTATCTACTCTGGGGTTTGGGTTTTGCCTTTGTTTTCTTTTAGTATCAGATTTAATCCAGTCCCAGCACTCTTAGAATTTTTAAAGGCATTTGCATTGACTGTTAATACATGGCAAGCCTGCTTTACTCATCAGAAAAATGAAGCTTAATCTGTGTGAGAAAGGAGTAATAATACTGTCAGGTTAACAACTTGTGCTTTTGGAGACCAAAAACATGGACAGCTTTATCAGCCCCATGTGAAAAAGCACTCACCTACCTCTCTAGCCTGATGCCTGGGCAATTTTGCTGATACAGTTTCAGTGAAGTTTGCACACATACAGTAATATGAAAAGTTAAGAAGTAAATAAGCCGTGTGAATACCTGGTTAGAGTAATCCTCTAGCTTCTGAACCAAACTGTCCCACCTCTGAGTTAGTTCTTCTTGATCCTGATCAATTTTACTGGATGCTCTGCCATTCCCAAGGATTTGAGCCACATCCTGACCTAGTTCATTAAGCTGGTCTAGTGTTTGTCGTTTCATACCCATGTCTTCTTTTAAAATCTGTAGTTAAAAGATAAGATTAAAATATGACATCAAGTATTCTACTTCCCCTTAGCTTTAATTCCATGGCTAAGAGGTGAAGGGGGTTGAAAGGTTGGTGACAGGGGTGAAAGATGTACTACCTGAGCCAGATGAACAGCTGTTTTGTGTAAAAAAAAAAAAAAGCACTAACAGACTTTTTTTTTCAAGAGCCTATCCTTGAAACATCTAGAGCAACCAGCAGTATCTCTTCAGTAACAGTTATAAATGATTAGTTCAGGTACAAGCTGCTCCAATGAAATTTAAAAAAAAAAAAAACCCACACCACAAACCTGTATTTTGGAAAGCACAGCTGACTGCTGGCCTGCAATAAAATAGAAACCCTGTCAAAAATCTAGGATAACTGCTCCAGAGTTTGGCACACCAACATGGAATGGTCATGGAATAAGTGGTACATATTTTTTTAATTCAAGTGCAAGAATATGGCAAGGAGAGAATTTGGCCTGGCTTCTAATGTATCATCCATTCACAGCTTCTACTGGGGTCAATCTAGGAATTTGCCACTCATCTAGTCTATGATATTTGATGGGATAGAGCAGGATAGCAATACTCACTGCTAATTTTCGGACATTCACACTCAGGTCTGTTTGATCTTTAAAGTTGCTTGTCTGGACCTTACTCAAAGCCTCTTCTTTCTCAGTTAACCAAGCTTTCAATAAGCACTGCAGATCATAAGAAAAAATAGCACAAGAAAATGCCAAGATTGTCAAGCAGCTATTGACAATTGCTTCTTTAAGATCTTTGCATTCAAAGAACAATTCTGCAGTCTTTATATGCTGGAATTGCAGTTGACTTTAGCAAAAATAGTACATGAAAGAGGACAAAAATATCAGATTAGGGAAGTAAGCAATACTTCTAACAAAACAATTTCAACAAAGCCATTTCTCAATATATCAGAGCACACCTCCCCCAAAGTTATTTATAGCAAACAGATAACCACCATAAAACTAACACAGGACTTATAAATCATATTAGAATATATCAAAATGGTATGTATGCTTTCTTTTGTTTTTCCACCCTTCTTCCTCTGAGACTCAAACCCAGCTGTTACAAACATTTTCTCACAGAAGCTACACCACCAGTAATTCCTATTTCTTTTTAGTCCAGGCAGTTGATCAAAGACTCAGATAATAATTAGTCACCTCCCTGTTTATGGTACCTACTCTCAACACCAAAGTAACTTCAGCAAATCCAATTCATTAACTACTGGAAGCTGGAGTGGTCTGCTCTGAATAATTCTAACTCAGCGATCTTCAATTTTTTCGATTTTTTCTTCTAGGAAACCTGTTCTGGGTCTCACTTCCCTTCAGTCACACAGCACTCCTGTAGTAACACCAGCAGTAACTGGCATCAAGTACCAGGAAGGATTTTATGTATTCTATATTATGTTCCCACATAATGCTGCTGCTGAACAGCAATCTCCATGGACTAGAATGCCCAGCTCTTTACCAAGTTCAGTTGCGTAGCCATTGGTGCACTGCTGTTCTCCTCTGCTTAAAAATAAATCCTACAGAAAGACAGACCTTTTTGTTCTTTGAACAACACACTTTACAACAGCCACTATGCTCCCCATTCTAGCTGTATATTTTTGGCATTGCCCCGGAGTTAGTACAGCAACTCTGGGCAACAGGGCTAAGGCAATTTACTTTTCCAATGTAAACCAATACGCAAAATCTACAGACAGAAAATATGATGGTGGTGGAAATGCTATAAGGCTGTGAGAAAAGAAATTATAACACCATATACTTTCTGCAAAAATCCTGCTGGCATCCCAGCTAACATATTTTAGGCATAAGAGGAGCTCAAAAACCCTTCATGCATTCAGTTAATTTCTGCTAAATCAGCAGTCAAAGATAACTGTGCCCAGAAAACTGAAACATAATTACCACAGTACTAAGAAGTCTCTGGCACTGATTGAGGAATTTGTTTCCTGAGTGGTAAGAATTGTGTTGACTTGACAACATGGTGTACAAAACTTTCTAGGAAGCCATAAAAAGATTGATGCATCACTGTTGCCCATCTCTCCATGTGGTTGGGCAAAATAGAAAATGCTTGTACCTAAGGGGTTTAGTGACCTTTTTGTTATCCAAGTGTTTGTATTCAATTTTTAAGTAGTTTCAGTCTGTAATTTTTGTAAGTCACTTGATCATTCTTGACAATTTGTAATTCAAACCTGTCATTTGAACCTGTCAAATGCATTGTTCAGGTGAACAATGAGTACAAACAGGCTCATCTAAACCACTCAAAACAAACTCCTATTTCCTTATTATTTGCTATCTGACATTCTACATTAAACACACCAGTTGTTTCACTTTTACAGAGTAACAGTTACACACAAAAAATCTGACTGCAAAAGCAACTCCAACAGAATATCTCACTTTTAAGAGTACTGTAACAGTCAATGAGTGGTCCCCAAATAAATGTACAGGTAGAAGAGGACAGAAACATGTTGATATGATGACATAGAGTCATCAAAACTAAGAGCACTTGAAGTCCATACCTCAAACATACACAGCAAGGATTTGGGGGAAATCCTTATTTCTCAACTCCAAGTTACGACACCCAAGAGTTGCCAGCAAACATTAGCACACAATTTTCTGGATATACATACACAGGTGACAAAGCATCATTTTAAAAAACATATATAAACAGATACTTGGCATGGGATAAACTAGAATCTTAACCTTGGGTCCTTAATAACAACAAGGTCACATGAGCTACGAATTCAGCTTTTCAATATACTACAAACAGATATGGGAGGGGTAAAGGAGAAACACATATGCAGCCCCAAAGAATGCAGACAAAATATTCTTGTCAAAGAAACCAGGCTGCAACTGATACCAGCAGCTCTACCAGCACTGTTCTACTTCTTTCAAATGTCTAAACAATCTGTGAGTACTGCAATGTTTAAACAATAGCTTACAGTGATATCATCATTTAAGAAAAAAAAAAACAATTTCAGTAAAACCTTCAAAGAAAAAAACATCAAATATATTAAGCTGAGACACGAAACAAGCTATAGTACTAGGCATGCAAACATAGCACATGTAGCTGTGCTACCGTATTTTTATGCCATCAGTTAATTTGTGTTTAATGTATATGTAAAATATGTGATATCAAAGGAAGAAAACACTCACAGTGCCATCTTCTCCATAATTCAACTGTTCACCTGAACTCAGCAAAATGAAACAAGCTGCATGCTTTGCAATATTGACCAAATGCTTGATGTTACTGATTTTTAAAACAGTTACCTATTGATCAGTATTGCACAATTGTGTACATGTTTTTATGCTGGAAGCACATATTCCTTAATTAGGAAAATTTCTGTAATTACAAAACTAGCAGATAGCAAGCTGACCAATGAATTTTCAAAGTATCGCAGATATTCTCAATTCTTGGCCATTTGGCAAGATATCTTAGAAATTATTTTATAAGGTGTTATGAACTTTCATTCTTAAACTTTGGAAAAATACTCCTCTTCCACTTCAGAGCTTCTCTACTCCTCAAAAAACACTGGGAACCCAAACAGTAACAAAATCTATATTTTCAAGGTTTCTTTTCTATTAGTCGCTCAACCCTAGTCAGGGGTTTGATTGTTTGGGTTTTTTTGCTTAGTTGGTTTTTCCCCCTCCACAAATCAACCAGTCACCCTGAGAAACGGAACAGCTACTCACCTGTTCTTCCAGCAGCTCCTGCCATAAAAGCTGAATTTCTTGCAGCTTGACCCGCCGATCCTCAGTCCAACGACAAACTGCTGTCCACCGCTCACCAAGCCTCTACAAAAGCACAAAACACTCAGGAATAATCATAAACCTCACCGAGAAACTCCAAAATCAAATATTCAAAAGTGTAATTTCTACTTCACATTAACTTCTTGTTACATTACATCTACTTCTTTGTCCATTATTGCTGTATTGCACAGAGCTGGTGATTAACACTTTCAAAAACATTCCCCTGTGGCCTTAACTCTGCTTTCGCTCAGGTCTTTGAGCTATTTGATTGACTTAAGTAAACAAAGTAGCATGAATTCTGTCTGCAAAAATTCTGTCTCACACTCACTATACTTCAGTCCAAACTAACATGAAATACTTCATATGATATTCCCTAGATAAAGTGTGTTCATGTCTTCAAATATTTTTCCTATCAGATTTTAACTTCCTAAGGAAAATAACTTACGTGAAATAAGAGTTGTGCTACGTATCTTCCATTTAATGAAACTGCTGAAAGGATACACTACACAAGTACCCAAGTCACTGGCAATGCAAACAGTTTGACTAATCAGGAATTGAGCTTGAAAGTCACCAAAGCAATTTTGCAGGTTTTAGTTTGAGCTAATTTAATAATTCTTTAAGTTATTATTACTCCTAAAGAAAGTATTATTTTAAATTACTTTCTAAGATAAATTGTCTTTCAACACAAAAATGTTGATTAACAATTATATGCAAATATTTTAAGTGCCTAATACTACAATTTAAAAAAGAGGGATCTAGGATTTTACCTGCAATTGCTCCTCCAGAACAGCTGTTGCACTTTCCCCACTGCTTTCATCAACAATGACCACCATGTGTGTTAGGGAGTTGACCTTCACCTGTTCTGCCTCTAGGTCACTCTGCAGGCTCTACAAGAAAAAATCAGAGGTTACCAACTTTCAATACATTTGCTAATCTGTTATTTTGGCCACAGTGGCTATCACAGCTGCTGTGGCAAAAGAATTTCTGTACTTCAGATTCAACAGTTAAGCACAGATCCTACCACTGGAAATCCCTGCAGAGTTTAAACAAATGTAAGCAAAAGGCTGCTGGCAAACACGAAACCATTCTGTTAAAATGATGGAAAAGATGGAGTACTTTAAGTCATATGCCCCATACGTGACAAGGAGAATCATATGACAACTGCATTGACTTTCGATGTCTCACATTATAGGTAAGAAAACTTAAGTGCTTCTACACAAAGCTGCTACTGTTAATAAGAGAGTAACATAGGGCAGGCCAAACAGAAATCATTGAGAACACTCATCTTTAGGAGTTGACAATATAATTCTCATAAGTATCAATAGTGCAATAACTGACCATGACGCTCCTAATAGTAGTCAAAAAATAATGGTCAATAGTCAAATAATAGTCAAAAAATGCAGACATCATGCAGTTCTGATTAGTTTATAACAATCTGTACATTTAAATATTCATACCACTTCTAGAAGAAGAGATTCCATGGTTAAAGCCTACTACAAAATATCTCTGCAAGATCAATCCACCTTTACAGTACTGTAAATGTCACTTTTTATCCCAGCATATCCTAAGATACTCTATGAAACACATGCTTCAAACTCCCCAGACTCTAAAAACGAAGGAAAGAATGTAAATGTGGGACAGGAAACTACACAGACTTAAAATACTCCACTGTTCTTGTTCTGTGAGGTATGTCCCATGCTGGGAAGAAGGTCAAACCACAGTGCTGAGCATGAAAACTAAAGCTGCAACTGTGACAAATATCAAAAGGACATCTTTCTGCTTCAGAAAAACATTGCAGGATAGAAAGGCTGGACTTGCACCCAAAAATTCAATTGAGAGAAAAAACACTTGCAAAATATTGCACACATCAGAAAGCAGTGTCTAAGCATCCCCTTAGAATGCACTCCATGTAAAAGCAGGGACTGCAATCAGTAACTTGGAAGCCCCTGATCGTTTTAACTCCCACATAATTTTAATGTGCAAGTCTCAAGCAGGCTTTAGCAATGCCTGCCAGTCATTAAGGGCAAGTTTATCCACAGTCCCTTTCACACTGTTCTTCATATCAACAGTTTAACAGGAGAGGCCTTATTCTCTGCACACAGTAAGGGTAACAATTTTCCTTAAAAGTTTCACTTCCTGCATGAAGCAAATACAATAGTTCCTGCTACTCAGCAGTGCTCAAGCATTCAGTAAGACTTCTAATTCCTTTCTACACCATCATCATTCTTTCTCAAACACCAAATGCAGCCATATATTACTTCAGACACAATTAAATTTCTCAATTAAGGAATCCACCAATGTACACATTTTTCAAATACTTCTCATACATATTACATTACAGGCAAAAGGTTTACCTTATGTTCTTCCAGCTGTTTTTGAAGTGACTCCAAATCTTCTGCTAAGAGCTGAGATTCTATCTTCTGAATGCGCTCTTCTGTGACTGTCAGCCAGTCAGACAGCTGCTGCAACTGCTGCTTCTGGAGCTCCATCAGCATGTCATGCAGGCTGCAGGGGGAAGCACAGAGTCATTTCAGGAACAGCTTTCCCAAGGAAAGGAACTAAATTCTAGTTCATATAGGAAAGAAGCAAGGCCATACATAGAACAGTTGCCTATCATCAAACAAGATTTTCACCATTAAGCTAAGGAACACAGGTAAGCATCTTTGTTTCTTTCTCAATTAAAAAAATGTTCATGAGTTATGAAATTTATATCAGGGATGATTTCTTCCAACAGGTGTTTGCTGCTAATAAATTCTCTGCTGAGAGTCACAACAAAATGCAGTTTCTCCCTTGATGTGCAGCTCCAACCTTGGTAACTCACATGTAGGGAAAAAATTCTTCAAAATGCCTTTTAGTTGTGTAAATACCATAGATATCCACATCCACTGTACACTTTATTGAGAAACTTAAATATGTTTTTAATATTCTTTCAGTGGTTTATGTAGCTACTGCATTCAAATACCTAATACTTAATCTGGCACGTCTACATAATTCACAAAATACTTCACACAATGATAAGAAAAATCCCAATCAGTTATACTCATTCCTTTTGTTTCACCTTGGAAGGTATGAAGGTGGATTTTATGGCACAAACTGAAAAGTTAATTTAAAAAAAAGTCTTACAAACAGAGGCAAACCAAATTCTCCAACACACAGCAAGCACCAGAGGTCAGTCCTACACCTCTAGAAGAGGTTCTGTGCCATGAACTCACCGGGACTGCCTGTCCATGCTCTCCACCCTGAGTTCCTCCCAGCGGGAATTCAGCAGCAGCATTTGCTCCTGGATCTCAAACTCTTCTTCAGGTGACAGATTGCCCTGGGCCACCAGTTGGTTTCCAGCCTGCAGAACATTGCCCACACTGCTCTGGTGTGCAGTCAGTTCCATCATAAAACCCTGGAAATGGTACAAGCAGACATCACTCTGAGGTCCTACCAGAGTTTATGACTTGGTAAATAGCCTAAAAAATTATCATGTTTGAAACAGTGCTGTAGAATGAGCTGGCAACATCAAATGCACGAGGATGGCAGACCTGTTCCTTTCCCTGACACAAGATTTCCCATGAGCTACAAAAATTCTGGATCCAGTAAAACAGAGAAAAAACAAGCTGACCACCTCGGGGAAAGATCTGTTTGGAAGAAGACAGCCTTTGCCAAACACACAAAGAATATGAAACAAGAATTTACCTATGGCAAACAGAACATAGAATAAGATCTGAAATATATTGTACGGAAGTAATTAGAATGAGTTAGCAACATTAAAAAAAATTATTATTTACTATAAATCAAAAATGCCTCTTCCTTTGCTTCATGGCTTTAAAACCATGGCACAAGGAAAATATTCCTCATATTGATCAGCACTCAGATTTTATATTCTATTTTATACAGTAAGCTGACACAGGAGAAAACTAAAACATCTAACATAACAATAAACTTCTAGCAACATTAGGACATTTGTTCAGATTGAGAACAGAAACAAACCAAAATTTGGAAACAATAATTTGGAAGCATCAGCACATGTTTCTGAAAGAAACTGTCCTAATCATCACAGGGGAACCACTGAATTAAATTGACATGATTATCAATTTCAGCATTACCTTCATTTAATAGCAAGTGGCGTAAGGCTGACCAGGCTTTTTGGTAATCGGCAGCAAGAAAGTATGACTCAGCCTGGATCAAACCGCCTTTGAATTATAAACCCCAGCAAGCCAGCCACCAAAAGCTGACTTGAAAAAAAAAAAGTTACAGTTTCAAAGCATGATCCACTATAAGTTCTTCTAAAAAGATGAATTTCATCTTGAATAAGGACTAGGAAATGGAAGTTCTGCAGCTTATACACACACACATTTAAAAAAAAAAAAAGCCAAAACAAAACAAAAGAATTTTCAAGAGAAGCTTACTTCATGGGTGGAAAATTGTTCTTTGACTTCCTCAACATCACCAGATATCTCCTCCTGTTCCCGAAATGCATCCTCGGCTGACAGCAGCCATGTAAGAACTTCTTCCAGAGCAACTTGGTAGCTATCCAAGTCCATATCCACCTCTGTCACTGTGCTAGGAGTCTCTGCTCTAGAACTGTCCTGGTCTTCTTCAAGTGCTACAGTCTAAGCAGCCAAGAGGAAAGTGATGTCTTAGAGGTGCACAGAAGATGCCCACCCAAATGGTATTAAAAATAAAACAGCTAAGATCTCTTAATCTTTCATAAAATGTTAAAAGCAAACATTAGATACATTTTAATGAGAAAGGTCAAAGTCACTATATTAAAAGGAAAGTTCATTAGTAAATAACCTGGATAGAAAATATAACTTTAATCTTGCTCTCTCGACAGCGAATCTCAAAACCAATCAAAATCTCACCACTACCACTAACCACAAGTTCCACGGTAAATTCAGTTAAAGATTCTGGACCACCCTCTTCAGCTGACCAAGACACATGAGACAAAGAAGCAAAAAAAGCAGCATAACACAAATGGAACTTTATACCTCAATACATAGGATGTTGTACATGTATCAGAAAAGGAACAGGAAGACAGAAAGCCTGAAGTTAATGACAAAGAAGATGGTATGATTTTTCATATTTTCCCAGTTGTGTTGCCCAAGTCAGAAGGCATGTTCCAGAGATAACTGACAAACAAAGATCAGCTGAAATAACAACTCAAGAAAAGAAGGGCTGACTTTGACAAACACACCTGCTGCATGCTGAATTCTCCACCCTCACATTCCTGCTTGTATCTCCTTGGAAGGGTTTCTACCTCCCGAATGTCTTCCATTGTGACTTGCTTAGGAAGGACCTCAAACAAAGAAGTTAAATACATAATAATGGACTTTTTGTCTGGAAGCTGTACAGCAACATCTGCAACAAAAAGATGAAACATGGGGAAAAATAAATGAAAACAATTTTTTAAATCATTACATAGAACACAGGTAACAATCCACATATTGTACAAATCCCAGATTCTCCTATTAAGTAACCTTTTGAAAGGTTTTAACTTGGATACTAGGTTTGACATGCATTAAAAGTAGCATGAAGGAGGAAAAAAGATTTAAAAATAAGTTTTCTACATTTGGAAGTGAATTCACGTTACAAGTCTTGATCTTTTTGAATTAAGAGCCCAGACTTGAAGGTACTAAGGAATAAAATCCTTTTGGTGAAAATTGTTCTGAAGCATCTCCCAAGCAGAGATGCAGTTCAAGGACAGTATCCTACACAAATATTTCCAGTAAGGCTCTAACCCCCTTCCCATTGTTGGTCAGTTAATTTTCTTATTTTTCACACTGGAAAGAGTTTCATTGACCCAGGTTCAATTTTCTTGGGTTATGAGCAGTACCCATTCAGTTAATACCTTCTTTTTTTCATAAGAAGCTGATGCTTGAATCTAAAAGGTTTCTGAGCTTGTCTCACAGAATGAACCTTTGGAGGCTCACTTCAAAGCAGAGCAACAGCTCAGTATTTTAAAAAGGAGCCGTAAAGGTTTCCTGGTAAGCATTCCTAGACAGAATGTATTCGCAGCACTGGCAGCTACTGCTACTAAGTGCGTAGGTAAAGAATAATAGATTAGGAGCTCCTAAACCATGCCAATCTACATAATGTCCTACTGCATCTGAAAAGCACACACTCCTGCAGCACTACTCCTACCTAAAACCAAACCAAGTCAGGGTACCACCTTCATCTTCCTTTATACAGTCTCTTGATGGAAAGTCTACCCAAACCTTAATATTCAAACCACCAAAGCCTACACATGCACAGACACACCTTTACCCTACAAATAATTTTAAATTCAAATTTAAAGGCTTTAAATGAAACAGCATTGCACAGAGCTGATGGAATTTTTATTCACACTTAGTATCAATAGAAGAAATTTCTTTCAAGAGAGCTCAAAAAAGGCTTCTTGTCAAGTAAAATAACTACATCCCACCTTCAGGATCCAACAGTTTCTCAATTCCTAAGTGGTTCTTGGCTATGTTGAAAGCATTTTCCAGTCTCTCAACCGGAGTCATCTTTGTAACTTTATCCCAGCTGAACAGCTCAGGTCTAAAAGTAAAAGCAAAAAAAGGAAGAAAGCAAATTTTATCCAAAAGAAAATTCCATATAATGCAGAACATCAAGTTATGGATATGATGGTAGCTACCTGAGTAATATCATCATACACAAATATACAAAATACCAACATAAGTGCATATACATAAATGTATAAAAAAGCACATATTTTTACTTATTAGTGAGAATCTGACAATCACAAATTAATTGACTGCATGTCCACAGCAACATCCACGTGCCATTCTGTATGTCCTAAACATAAAGTCATTGACTGCAACAGATCAAATACCACTAGCAAGGACAAAAGCTTTGTTTAAAATTTATCCCAGAACAAGATTTCCTCAACTTTTTCTTTCATAGCATTAGTGTTACTACACATTTTCTGCATCAGGCACTGCTGAGTAATCAAGAATCACTGTTCCTAGAAAAACTCATTCCAAACTTGTGATGTGCCTCAGTGACCACCTCAGGCCATCACAGCCAGGAGAAACAGCAATCTCCAACCCACTAACTCACCCTTTCCCATGGTCTCTTTTCCCCCAATAACGAAATACAAGAAAACACCCCATCACAAGTGCTCACCAGTCTCAATGCAAATCAGGCCAAGGAGCTGATCAATTCGCAGTGCCAGCAGCCTTCATCTAAGATCAGTGTTAACCTAAGGACATCTCCAGCCCAGCTGTGTACCCAAAACACACTGGTGGATCTCAAGAGGAAAGAGCAGGGCACCCAGCAGGAAGCAGAGGGAGCAAACAGGGCCTATTCCTAGCAGAACCTACACCAGTGGGGCATCATCAGCCAAGTGCTGCAGCAACACAGTTGGCAGAGCCACTAAACACCTTCCATTATCCTGCAATAATGGCTTCTCATCAAAACACTGCTATTGATTCTGTACTTTATAGAACTTGGGGAGGAAGAAGATGGGCTTGCTTTTAATACTTTTAATATTTTATTCAGTTGTAAATTGACCTAAGAGTATCCTTTATCATCTGTCAAGTCATTACGTTTGTGAAACAGGAAGGCCATAAGCCAACAGTCTAAGAAGCAAAAAGCCAGAAGAAAGCAGGGTGAACAGGAACAAATATATGCATACAAGCTCAAGGAATAGTGTACATTCACGAAAAAGCAACAAGGACAATAACAGATTCATATAAATCTTTAGTAGATGCTCTGACTTTGAAAACAAATGTTTTAATAAATCACAAGTGGATACTTAAGAGTGAGAAAATCGAACCAAAAAGCCAAACTCAATTCAAAGAGGAACTAAGCTAATGTTAGTAAGTGTAAGAGACCAGTACAGTAAAACACTAATTAAATTATATGATGTAATAGGTTACTTATGCTTTGCAGGTGTTACAAAGGTATTAGATATTGCAGTCAAGAGGTAGTACAACTAACAATTGTTGATAGAGACATAAATAGAAAAAAATATATTAAATCTCTTAATGGAATCCATAGATATTCTCCTCTTAAATGTCATACTAAACTAAAATAAAAAAAGGAGTATAGAAAAATGCCCCTCAGGTAGAGAAGCACTACTGTCTGGGTAAGCTAAATAGCTTTGTTGTTCTACCACTTCTCCAATCTCCTTGTTCCTTACAATTGCTTTTAAAGTCTCTCCTTCAAGGCTGAAAAGAGAAACCCAGCTCAAAAGAGACTTCTCAAAAATCTCTTTCGAGATTTCTCAAAAGTGTGGGGCAAATGATGTTTCCCCAGCTAAAGGACTTGTGCCTAGGGACAACAAAGCTGAATTCTGACATGCCAGCAGTTGTCAGGCTCCAAGGAATAGGGAATAAAAGGCTCAGACTCAGATTTTAAGAAGCCACAGGAAAGCACAGTTACTCAGTCAAAGCATTGAGCTGGGGCTTTTGCTACTTAACGGTGCTCTGAAAAGGGCAGACAGACTTAAGACCTTGCAAAGCTAACTCCTAACAAAACAAGGACCACAAACAGGCTAAAACTAATTTTGCTGATTCTCTCCTTCTGCTTCCCTCAGATCACCTAGGTCTCATTTGCATCTAAAGCTCGCACACTCTCCATCACAAAACTTCACACACTCAGCAGCAGAGCAAGGCCACTACAGGCAGTTGTGCAGGTAGGAAAATCACTACTACTGCTCACACCATCCAGAGAAGGGACTTAGTGATACTTCTGGTAAATTCCAGTGAGACCTTTGCTAGTATTGGTGTCTTTGCATAACAGTCCTTCCAAACTTGCAGAAGCCCTCAGTGTGGTGCAGGCCTTTCTTACACATCAGTACAGGCTGAACACAAGCCAACTCTGGTCCAGAAGGCACACAGATATTTCAGGGCAGACTGTCCTGAAGCCAGCGAGTCTGTGACAGAGCCTAGTGCAATCAGCACCAGCCAAATGGGCACTTAAGAGCAGAGCGTGGCAGGCTCAAAGTGAATGTATGTTCTGCAAACACTTTGCTTCTGATGGCTAAAAACATGGGTGTTTGTAAAGCATTTGCTGTGTCAAATACCTGGTGGCCAGGAGGTACAGTTAAATTCTAGAAACTATCACACCATTTCAATATTAAAATGGTTATTTATGGGTAAGAACAGTCAGACCTTGCAAAGCAAAGAGATGACTTCATTTAAGGGACACTGGATTAGAATGAATTGCCCAGTAGATCTCAAAGAAGTTTTTTTAAAAATAAGTTTAAAAAGGTATGCAAGTTTAATAGAATCTTTAATGATGATTTATTTCAACTACTGAAGAGTTCTTCAAAAATCAGAAAGAACACAAAAGATCTGTGCAAAGAAGGTTTAACGCTATTCCTTATAAAGTATAATGAACAAACTAAAGGATGCGTTACAGATACCTGAAGTGTTCTATTACCCTTTGATATTCTGACCAACAGCTCTCCTAAAGGAACTGCATACATTTTCTTTCAAGCAAGATATATTAAAAAACACCAGAAAAGCAACAGTCTCTCATTCCTTCATCTTTAACCTTCTGTATCTTCTTACTGAAATTATATAGCAATCTCCAAGGGAAGAAATGTTTGTATTTGCAGAGGAGGGCGTGCACAAGGAAGGAAGTACAGATGAAGGAGATGGTCAATTTCCCCTTCCCCCGCAGAGACCCTTTCAGTATATTCGCTGTAAAATGCATACCAAGTGGGATGTAAATCCACCCCAATTAGCAAGTGTTTGTGCACGTGCAGGAACTCAGTGTTACACTCCTGCCTTGGCTCCAGCCTTTTTAAGGCTCTGGCAATGTCCCACCACTGTTATTGTTACCACAACAAAAGACAAACAAGAAACCTGGACAATGAATCACTGAAATAGGCTAGAAGCTGTCAAATGCTCCAGCATGAAGACACAGGAAAAAAGCTGTTTACTTCACTAGGTAGAAGACAGGCGGTTTGCTACTTACTTGTGTCTATGAATTACAGCATTAAAGGCAAGTCCATCAGCCCAGCTTGTGGTGAAGTTCAAAACGTTGACCTGACTGTAAGGTCTCGTGGACTGCCGAACCCAGCTCAGCAGTATCTTCTCACTGTTGGTCTGCTGCAAATCTGACATGATGTTCTTCATTACATCTTTCACCTGCAAGACAGCAACAGCTGCACCTTACAGACAAATGCTCCACTTTCCCTCCTTACAGAACCGAAATACTTCACAAATCGTTAAAGAGTCTTCCCTATGAAAAGCTATGAATCCAACTCAAATTCCTCACATGAAATTTGGGAGCAGCAGTCTTCAGGCCATCTTTGCACTCTACTGAATACTGAAGACCCAATGATGCTTTGTGTAATAATGACAAATTACTCCTATATTACAATCCACCCTCTCTCCTTGGTGCTGTCTGCACTAAGCATAGGGAGTAATACTCCTCAATGCCTCGTGCTGTGGTTCCACCAGGAAACAAACTCCAAAAATACAGTTTGTATAGGTTTACTGCAAGAAGAGGATGTCTGCTTATCCAACCAAAGTAGTTTGTTGTTTGAATACTAGTCATACACATCTGCCAATGTCTCTCCAAGCAAGTTCAATGATCTTCCCAGATCCTTGGATAAACCAGGAGCAATTCAATCTACGAGACTAACAGACCTACAGAGCAGCTGTGAGACACAAGGCAAACACAGCTACCTAAACAGTAAAACTCTACCTGCCTCAAGCCCTTGAGGAAGGAATATAAATTCAATGCTTCAGCCTGAAAAGCCTCTCTGCAATTAACACCAGCAGGAACTAAACTGAGCAGCTGAGTACAACTGGGCACATATGCTAATACAGATCACGGGAGGCAGCCAATAGACTGAGAGCAGAAACCAAATACTGGCCTGCCTTTATTTACCAGCCCAAAATAGAAGCAGTATTTTTTGCCACCAAAAGCCTGGGAAGATTTGTGAAAATCCCAGCAGAACAATGTACATGATTCCCGGAAAGGAAGAGATCTCACAGCAGCCTCTCACCTGCCAGTGCAAGATAATGCTCCACAGCAGCCCCAGAGTCAGCTTGTGATTTCCATCAACGATGTCAGTTCCTCCAATATTCACCAACTCCACCTGGAAAGGTTGGATCAACTCTCTATTAAACACTGTTATCATAGCTTCAAGTCACAACCCCACCCCACACCCCTGACTCTCAAGCCAAGTATTTCCAAGTGCTCTGAAATAAAAAGCAGTTAAAGAGAAAAGCAGAGTTGACAGAGAACTGTTAATCTGAATTTGTCATGATTGGTCCCAATTTTTTTTTTAAATTTGATTGACAAATCAATAAAGTTGAAATTCCTTACTCAGAACCATCCTGCTACAAGGATGAGGTTCACAGGATCACTTGATCACCTACAGCCTAGTTTGTCTGATCCTTGCAATATATATTTAAACACTTTCATAAATTATTTCACAGGTTATGAATATTGCATAGCCCACAAACTCTCAAGCAACAGAATGCAACTGCTTCTCAGTGGATGTCTTTTCCCTCCACTGTAACACACAACACACTTTCTAATTAAGCTAAATAGCAGGCATAAATCAAGTGCATGACCTTAACAACGTTCAGCTAACTAAGGCTGTTTAGTTCCAAAAACCCAGATCTGTCAGCTTAAGGAAGAAAAGATTAATGACTGCAATTCAGTATTGTTTCATTTATTGTTCTAAAAAAATTAATCAATTTCAAGCTGAAAAAACCCATTATTAATCCTTTAAAAAGTTAATCGATATTTACAGTACCTCAAAGAACAAAAACAAACAACCCACTGCTAGCTTTGTCTGTTTCCAAGAAATATGACACTAGTCCACCAACACAGAGGGGAAATTGCAGTATAATACAGCATGTTGGTATCACTCTTCAATCAGCAGTTTATATAAATATGTCCATGCCTTCTTGTATTTGATGTATTTTATTGCCAAAATGTTTTTATTAAGTTATTTTAGTGCCCTGACATTCACAAATAGAAATTCTAACTATAGAGAGCACATTTATCAGGAATCGTTCTTCAAAAAAAAGGAAGAAAAACTAAAATCACTTTACTATAGCACTACAGTCTTCCAGGCAGTAAAAACAAATATTAAGCCAAATAGTTATTTTTATTTTTCTTAAAGGAAGATTTTATTTTGTTTGCTTGTTTTTTCTTTTGATCAACTACCAAAGCTGCAAATTAGAAACGGTACATGTTTGACACAGAGCTGACAGAAGTCAATGAAAAGATGTTCCTGGAAACTGAGAGCAGGACATGAAAAACAGAGCCATGAAACCTGCCGTCCCCTTATAGATTTCTGCACAAGTTATTCAGCATTACTGGAAATTAGTCTTTTGTCCTGTTGTGTTCATCAGCTATGAAAAGCAAAGCTTCAAAGCAGGTTTTTCTAGGGAGCTGCACACATCTCAAAAAAACCACATCTATGTGATTAATGAGTTAATACCACTATTAAGTTTGCATTTTAAGATCTCACAAAACTGCTAGAGACTGAAATTCTATATCAGGAAATAAACTATGAACAGTTCACCCACCTAACTGAATTCTCATTTTAGGTTTAAAAAAAAAAACTTTATTCTCTGTATTCTGAACTCATTTAGACACAAGAATAAACCAAAGAATCTCTCAAAAAGTTGTGGAAAAACATGCTCACATTGTTCTGATGCAAGACTTGCAGTACTCGGTTGACGTTATTTAAGGCATGTACTCGTGTAGAACCTCGTTCTTTAGGCTGAAAATAAAAAGTTACAACAACTTAATTCTTCAAAAGTTACAACATCAATTCTGTTCAACATCAGAATTAACTGACATACCAAAAAAAATTAGAGAAAAATGAAAAATTCTCCAGATTTTAACTTGTTTTTTAGTAGTGGTAAGGAATACTAAACAAGATCATCCACAACAATTCCAAAATGAAAACTGGTCAGAACAATATTCCCCAATTCAAGGCACAGGACAGGCCTTGGATTCAAAATGTGTTTCAGCTCATTTTCAGTTAGTCCAAAATTTTTATTCCCAGCATCTACAGAATTATCAACTGGGAATGCAAAAGCAAAGGGAGAGTTCCTGGGGAAAATCTGAGGCTTTTGAACATTTGCCAGAGTAGTTGAAATTTTTTGGCTCTCAAGAGAGAACAAGCAGCAATTTGTTTTTCTGGCACCAAAAGCCTGCTAAATCTTTGCATACTGGAAAGAAGTTCTGCTTCCTGACTTTCCCTTCCTTTTAATATCAGGGGGAATAAGAAAAAACACCCCACAACCAAAAAAAAACCCACCAAAAAAAAAAACAAACCTTCAACTCTTGACAATACCTGACACTCCATTTGCTTTTAATCACCGTAAGTTAATTCTTGTGGCAGAAAGTGCTCATACAGCAAGAACATGGAGCTGAACTTGGAACACAGTAATCAAAAAAACTCCTGCTGTCTTCAGCATACTTCAAATCACACCACAAATTATTAAAAGTAGTAGTAAACACATCTGCTTAAAAACAAGGCAAGCTTGCAACACGAAATTTTATATGAATGGAGGTTCCTCATATGGTCAATAAACAAATCTGAGACTTATTATAAATAGTGAAATCAAGAATTTAATCCCAAGTGATTGCACAGGTTTCACCATGTCTCATGCATCTTTCTGAAGAGCCATCAATGTTAGCAGGGCAAGTTTTCACCCACACGCACTTTCCCATACACGATTTAGGCAGTTTTCACCTTTTTTCTATCTGTAGATGAGAGAATTTTTCAATGGAGATGCAGATTTTTACCTGCAGTTTTTTCTTTCTTTTTTTTTTTTTTAAGGGATCTTTCATGAGCTGACTAGAAGCCCACAGGTATCCAGCTGAACTCAGGTCTACCTGATCATCCAGAAAGAGACCTTTAAAAGACCTCTACTAAAAACATGCACTACTGTGAATAACACCACTGGTTTTACATGCTTTGCTCTACAGTATGTAAACCCTCCTAAGAGGGTCACACAGTTAAGCTTCAGCCTGACCCTGTATCTCATGAGTGGAGTTCATGGGAATTTTACTGGAATTGTAGGGAACCAGTACAGATCACAAGCAAAACAGGGTTTTAAATAAATCAGAACTAAAAAAAAAAAAAAAAAATCACATGCCTCAGTGTGTTTATTCATTGGTTTAGGGTTTTTTAATAAATGGAAATATGACTCAGGCATTTCTCTTACCAGAGGTTTCCCTGTCAGACCCTCCAAAAGGTCCAAAAGCTTCCTTCCATCTTTCAGATCTGTGAACATGTCCTTAACTGGGGCCTTCCCACTCTGCAGAAGAAACAAAAGCAGTAATAAAAATTTTGTTTAAGCAAACCTTCCCAGAAAACATATACTTTTTCGTTTGTATCTTTTAATTTATTCTTGTTTGGCACTGAAAGTACTAAATGAAAGCTAGGGGACTGCTACAGTAATCAAGAAGGAACCCTTTCTTTTTTAAGTGGGGGGTTTTTTCCCTCCCTATCACACTGTAGGTCTGTGCATCAGCAGCCTTGTACCAAGGAACCAAATCAGCACCTCCTGTCTCAGATTAGGGTGGATGCATTAACACGCAAACATGGGGAAGAAAGAAAACTTGGCAAGTTTGAGGAGTCATTTGAGATGGAATGCTTTGGTTTGGCTGCATCTAAAGGAAGAAGAAACTGAGGCTTTGCAGAAAGAAGCTATTGGGACAAGTTCTCTCTGATTTAAAAAAAGACTAAAGAAAGACTTGGAATTGAGCCCTATGTAACAAGATGCCATTGTTCAACACAGACCAGTAGATCAAAAGGTGTAATATTTATTGAAACAAATTAATCACTTTCTCTACCATGGAGAAGAAGCACAATGTGAAACACAGAGCTTTCCTAAATCATGAATTTCTAATTTTTGGTTTCCTCGGGAGGGGAGGGACTCTGTACAAGAATTGTGGCAGATGAGAGCAGAATGACGTCAATCTTTTCCATGCTTCCTTTTTATCTCATCTCTTCTTGGACCACAAGAAAGTTATTGTAGGACAGTCCTACAGGGCAGGGGGAGAAGACACAGCCAACCAACAGCTAAGTGCATTTGCTTTGTAATACTTACATGCTGGCTGCCAAGAAATCAATTAAACTACTGCTTTCAGTGTCCCTTTCAAGTGTCAATTTGAGAAGAAGAAAAATATTTTCTAAGTACCACACAAAGCCCCAATATTGTCTTTTTCTATCACCTGGACTTTTTAACACTGCTCTTCAGAAAGAAGGCTGGCAAAGACAGCCTTACATGACATGAATTAGCTGACATAGATCTCTTCTGTCTTCACTTATCTCCTCCTGCCCTATGGCTGCTGGTAATTGCCAAATACTATCTAACAAATCAGAAAAAGAGAACTGAACAGCTCAATGAACCCCATTTTTTGGCAAATGTCTTGTTTTCCCCAAAATCCATAACTGTCCAATTCAGTTAGATTTGATACTACTATAACTACCAACACCAAAAAAAAAAAAAAAAAAAAAAAATCAGTGGAACAGCTGCAAAGCCATATTTTAGTTTCCTGTACAGAAACATAACTAAATGTAGCTCACAATTTCAGCCAGCTAAACAGCAGCACGAATGATCTTCCTGTCAGACTATGCACTTTTCACAGATGAATCAGATGCTTCACAGCTGCACAGCAACTTAATCAAACCTTTAAAGCATGCTGGAGCCTACAATGGGACAACTGGCTGGAAAGATGAGGGGAGGGCAGTGGCTGTTGTCTACCTGGATTTCAGCAAATCTTTTCCACACTGTCTCCCATCATATCCACACAATCAAACTCATGCATGTGAACCAGACAAGTGAAAGGTGAGGCGGATTGAGAGCTGGCTGAACGGCAAATCCCAGAGGGTCATTATCACTGGCACAGGGTCTGGGTGGAGGCCTGTCACTTGTGGCGTCCCCTAAGGTTCAAAACTGAGCCTAGCACTGCTTATCTTATTCATCAATGACTTGAATGGAGGGACAGATGACCCCTCAGCAAGTTCACCGATGACACAAAACTGAGAGGAGTGGCCGATAGCCCAGAGAGCTGTGCAGCTTTTCAGAGGGACTTCGACAAGCTGGAGAAATGGGCAGAGAGGAACTGTGTGAAATTCAACAAGAACAAGTGCAGGGTCCTAAACCTGGGGAGGAATAATCTCATGCATGAGTACAGGCCTGGGCTGATCTGCTGGGAAGCAGCTCTGTGGAGAAGGACCTGGAAGTCCTGGTGGACAACAAGCTGCCTATGACCCAGTAGTGTGCCCACATGGCCAAGAAGGCCAATGGTGTCCTGCAGAAATTAGGAAGAGCACTGCCAGGAGCTCAAGAGAGGTGATCCTGTCCTGCTACTCATCGCTAGTGAGGCCACATCTCATTAGGTGTGTGTGAGATGCATGAGTTCTGGGCTCCTCAGTACCAGAGAGATGTGGAGCTCCTGAAGTAGTTCCAGCAAAAGGTGACAAAGTTGATCAAGAGACTGGAGCATCTCTTTTGAGGAAAGTCTCAGAGAGCTTCAGCCTCAAGAAGAGACAACTGAAATGTGATCAATGTCTGTAGGTATCTAAGGGAATGACCCAAGATCATGGAGCCAAGCTCTTCTCGTAGGAGCAACAGGAGAAGAGGCAGAAACTGACAGAACATTCACCTGAACATAAGGAATACCTTTCCTGTGCAGGTGACTGCACAACAGAACAGATTGCCCAGAGAGGTTGTGGAGTCTCCCTCACTGGAGATATTCAAAAAACATCTGGACAGAATCCTGAGTGACATGCTCTAGGGCTCCCCACTTGAGCAGGGAGGTCAGATGAGATGATCTCCAGTGGTCCCTTCCAACCTTAACCATTCTGCGATTCCATGAGCCAGCAAGAAAGATAACATAAATGTAGTTGCAGAGAAGCCTCTTCTACAGTTTATGATGTAACACAGGAGATGAGCCACAGTGCAATTAGCCCAGATGCTGGTCAAATTTAGTCTACATTTGGTCTGCATCACCATACTGAAGACAGTAAAAGCAGGTTGCTAAGGGCATGAGGAAATTGTTCAAAGGACCAGAAAAGCAGGCAGTAGGAGCTCAAAGAGGTCTCTGGATGCAGTAATATTCAAACAGTCATTGTGAAAGCAAAAAACAAAAAACCAACCAGCCAAATTCATTAGCCATTGAAGTGTGAGTCTCTCCAAAGCAGAGTAGAGGTGGAAAATCACCTCCACTGACCTGCTGGCCACATTCCTTTTTATGAAGCCTTTATGATTGGCTTTCTGGGCTGAAACATACATTGATCTGTCATGTCCCATTTTTCATCCACCAGTATCCCCAACACCTTCTCCACAGGGCTGCTCTTAATCTATTACTCTCCCACTCTGTACAGGCACTGGTGAACGTCAGGATGCAGGTGCAGGACAGGACCATGTACTTGGCCTTGCTGAACTTCACAAGATTCACACAGGCCCACTACTCCAGCCCGAAGTCTTTCTGGATGTCCATTCCCACTTGCAAATCAACTGCACTTGCTCAGTGTGGTGTCATCTGCAAACTTGCTGATGGCATACTCAAACCCACTGCATATCACTGGTGATACTGAACCCTGCAGATCACATTATGGACCCCTGAGGGACAGCACTTGTTTCTGATCTCCATTTGGACATTAAGCAGTTGACTGCAAATCTTTGGATGCAGCTGTCTAGGCAATTCCTCATTTATCTAACAGGCCATTCACCAAACCCATATCTCTCCAATTTAGTGACAAATGATGTTATGAGAGACAGTCAAAGGCCCTACAGAAGGAAAGCCTTTATAATTACACAGTTAATTATAGTTATATAAAATTAGAACAGTACACACATATATGACACCAAAACTGAGAATGTTATAGCCATATACCCTCAACGAATTTGTTGCTTTAGGTGCAGAAGTTAAAAAATATTTGGATCTACTGAAAAAGCAGAAAGATACTTCATTTATACAGTGTAACAAGGGTATTCAGAGCATACAGCCTTTTGCTTCCCTCCCCTCACTTCATTTTCATGCATGAAAACAAGCTGAATGACTTCCTGCTTTCAGTCATTCATTGCAACAGGTCATGGTATGTTCCAGCCCTACGCAATGCACCCTGCTGTCATGGTGGAAATAATTCAGATCTGCATTCTCAGGAGAATAACTTTTCCATTTCGCTGGCAATCAAAGCACCATATTTTGCTGATAGTTTAAAGAGTCACCAGAAGAGTATTAAATTATTTCTACAATCTAAGCTACCCATTCCTGGTTTGTTAAAGTATCCACTATGCTCAAAACAGAATAAGCAATATACACAGCCTCTGTATTTAGTGAAGTCTAGCAAATGCTCTGAGGAAAAGAAGTCAGCTCACAGGATACATTTCCACATGTGCAAGGTGATTCAAGTTTGCTAAGACAGGGTTGCAGCACCCAAGCCCCACCAAGCCCCACCCCACGATGCACCCACCCCACCAAGCCCCACCACCACCCATCACCACCTCCACAGCAGCACATCCATTAGAAAAGCTGGAAACCTGTTTCTGCAGCTTCCCACACCCACCTGAATCACATGCAGACACCTGGTGGCAGCGGCCACCCAGGCAGACTCAGCTGTCCCATCAGGGCACAAAGCCAGCCCTGACAGTCAGCTGATGTCGCAATGGAGCAGAGACTGCACAGGCACTGCATCCTGCTCTGCTCATACTGCCTCCTCCCACTCATGCATTTTCCTCACACCTGAACACACATTTCCATGCAGGATCTGCTATGTGAACCATATGGTCTCCAGCCAGAAATATGACTGCTCTGTCCTCCAGTGCAGCTGGATACTGGACAGCTTTCTTGGGATGCAGCTCGATAGCAACCTACTGTGCTTTGGCAAGTCTTCTACTCTACCCAGACAGAACAGCTACAGATCCCAGGTTCTGACAGCCACCATCCCCAAGAGATAGTCCCATACATTTATTTCCTGAGAGAAGACAAGGAAAACCTCTGGGGCAATGCTAACAAAGAAGCTATGCATGCCCTGCTGTGCCTGGCATGAGGCAGCCCAGAGCCAGGCCCAGGCTGCTGCCATCACCCTCTCCTTGTGATAAAACCCATGTAGAGCCCCTTCACCTCAGATGTAGGGCCCACCACTGAGCCTACCGGGGCAGGCTGCTGTGGCAGTGCAGGAGCAATCTGGAAACTGCAACATATGGCCTCTAAGGCTGGACCTGTGCTTTTACAGGAGCACATTTGAACCCTGGCTCTGACCCAGCAGTCTGATGTGGCTAGCACAGGTTCTTCCCGTGGGAACATTTTGCTATATTTCATAAACAAGATAAAGTTTGGATGTTTTGCAAACAGTTTCTCCGGATTGAGTCAGTTCGGGCTTGGCCAATTGGGCCTAGGGGGAGGTCTCCAAGGGTTGACCAATCTGGGGCACCTCTGTAAACTCTATATATATGGAATTCAAAACAATAAAGTTCCTTTTCTCCTCTCTTTCCTTGTCTGAGAACTTGGGTCAGTCCTCAGCTAGCCGCTCAACAGCGACAGTCTGAGTCCCACCATGAGGGCAGCTGTTCCATGGAGATGGAGCTGGGGTGAAGCAGGCAGCCCTGGGAGCAGCTATGCGCTGGGGCAGTCTGGTGTGCGGCTGCAAAAGTCGGGGCTCTGGGAGAGGACAGAAAGTAAGGCATGGGGCTCTGCAGATTGCTTCCCTCACCATCCCTGCCCACATCCATACTGCTCACTCCTAACCCCCAGAAAATAATCTGGCCTTCTGAAAAACAAAGTCTGTACCCACAAATCCACACACACAAATAAATACACAATCTGCAGTACGCAAAAAGCTCGCTCTCTGTATTCTACTCTGGCATATGGCATGGTAAGGCAATCTAAATTTCTCCTTTTCAGAACTGACATTTTACTCACTTTCTAAATACTTAAAGACTACACAAGTACCAAGCAGTTCAGCCCCTGCCAGAGTCCTGCAAGGAGAAGCAGTCCATCATTGAGCGTAATGGATCAAGAAATTTAAGTATTTGTCTAGTAAGAGTGACAGTGACAAACCATACCGAGCCCTTCACAAGGGCAAATGGCTAGTCACAGTTGTGTTGGTAAGTGCTTAAAGAGCAGCCTACATTGTGCTAAGCACTGTACAAATACAAGGCAGATAATGGGTCCTTTCTCAAAGACAAAACAGAGTCCAGTTTATACTACAAAGGTAGTACAAAGGACAGGCAGGGACACACTGTGTACCAGAAGAGCCGTGCCGGTTCAGGATATAAAACATTCACATCCCCCTCACTGAACACTTTTATCAGTTAATAGAAGGTAGTTTTTCTCAGCTTTGCTTATGTTTGCCTCAAGAGCAGAAAAAAACAAACAAAAAAAAGCCCTGGCAGAAACCTCTTTCCCTCAGCCTGTTCAAGAGGGCTTTGCCAGCAGAGCTGTACACAGTTACTGTAATAGACACAAGGGCTTGAAAAAACAGACAAAAGAACATAATTAACAGACTTAACTCAGAAAGAGGCCGTGTTGGTTCCCCAATGCTTTAAATTAGTACTGACAGCAGGAAAGGAGTTGATTCACTTAACAGAGCTGGTGTAAGGTAAAGAGGAAGAGGGAAAAGGAAAGGGAGGCAGAGAAAGAGAAAGGAAAGGAAAATAGAAGCTAGAGACTGTACGTAAGCTGTGGGCTAGGCTTGCTTGTGTTCTCATGAACTTTGCATGGTGACAACATTCGTTATGCACCACTAGGCACACACACAAGGATCACAACCAGATCCAATCCGTCATGTTACATTTGTTCCAACAAACATTTTGGTGCCAGCCTTTGTGTGAACATAAGTAAGGGAGGCAAAAGACAAAGAACTTTTGCTACTTATCCACAGCAGAAAACACTTTTTCTGTTGATTTGCCTCATGAGAAAGCAGCAGTTTATTAATGGTCTCTGAGCTGAAGACCAGATGCTACCATACCTACACAAGACCAGGCACCTCAGGCATCAGTTTTGCATGTTCCAGCAAGATGCCAGCACTGTTTGGGAAGGAGATACCACATGCAGTGACCTCCTCACAGCAGCAGCCCTCATATGCCCCTTTGGCAGTCTTTCAAGCCCCTCTACCTGGATCAGGTTTAAGAGGGTGACTCACACTTCCTTGTGTGCATCTAGAATTACTCATAAAGAAGGGTCATCCAGGCCAGCCAATATGACTGTGCAGAAATCATTCCTTCTCTTTGCCAGAAAGTGTTCCCAGGAAATGGAAGAAGATATAAACAAAATCCAGATCACATTTTTTTAAGTCATTCAATGCTGCTGACAGCAGAAATCCCAGCCATCAACACTTACAATTTGTTCTACTAAAGCCACCACAGCTACAAGGCAGCAATTTCTCTTGAGTATATTCTACAGTAGAACATTCTTAATTGTCCCTGTATCAGCAATGGAGAACTGTATCATACTGAACCAAGTTAGAGAGAAAAAGGGAGCCACAAATTCTCAGTAGGCCAAAACATTTTTTTTTTAAACACCAGCTATTATTTATCCTTTTATCAGGACTATTTAAGTTCTTTATTCTTGAACATGAAATTATAAGCAAAGGCAATCATTAAAGAAGTTTAAATGTTTACCTAATTGTTTAACTAGAAACATGAAGTTTTCTCATATCAATTACCTGCAGTACACAATTTACATGTGCTTTAAATCAATAATTACTGAGCGTACACTATTAAACTTAACTTTTCCAGTTAATGAACACCAAAGAGACTGGAGAATAAGAGACAAGCCACCACTACTTCACATCCTCCTCAGTGATACTGATTCAGACCTCATAGTCAGAACATTAAAACCAGGATGAAAGGTCCTCTCAGTTTCACAGTTAATGCACATTGGCTGTCACCAGGAAAGTAACACATTTCAAAAAACCATAAAAATTACCTTCACCAGCCACTAAAGGAATGCAGAAGACAAGTTCCAGCTGCTCAGAGCAGTGCTGGGAAAAGCCCTAGTTGCCATTTACATCATCTGCTACCTTACAAACACCAAACACTCCAAAAAGACATAGGAAGCAGTACATACTGATTTTCCATCAGATTCTTCTGATCTCCACACGCCACTGTTATGAAGCTAAGAGTTGTTTTAATTATTTTTAACCAACATATGACTATTTTTAACATCTAGTAAGATGCTCAGTAAATAGGTCAAAATGTAGTAGAACTGCAAAGACCCCTTTCCCGTGAAAAGAGGTAAATATTGGACAAGTTGGGCTCTTAAACAAGAGCATGAACCATTCGTAATGCTCAAGTACATTCCCAGGGACTCATGGTAACCACTACTTTAAACTCAACACAGGAGCGAGAACTACACTTCATCATGACCAGTACCAAGTAAGATACATGTCAAGTGCTGCTACATCATGAGGCCAGTACATGGGAACTCAATGTGGGAAACAAATCAAAAAGCAAAAAGGTCATTGTATAAAGTAAACAACCATGTCAACAAATAATCTTGCCAGTTTCTAATTTAAGACCACAGTCATTGTTTACAGAAGTATTTTTATTAAAATGTGATACTTTTTTCCATTCTCCTTCTACTGACATGCATGACTTACAGGAGATCATACATAAATACTGGCTATACTGTGACAGATACATTTTCACTGAGTAGGCTCTACTCTATGCTGAATACGTCCAAGGGTATATTCAACATAGAGCAGAATGCACAACACTAGTACCAAAACTATGAATTCAAATACAAACTAAAACATAAAAATAAATAAAAACTTTTTATAAAAACTTATCCAACCATAAGAGGAAGATACCTTATAGATATTAAACTAAATATCCAATATTAAATATTAAATATAGATATTAAATTAAATATCACTACTGGTGCTTAAAAATAAAACCGTTACAAGCAACTAAATAGCTATTTAAAACCCAGACTAACAGGGGGTGGCAGGGGGAAGACTCATCACTGAGATATACTGGAAATTTTGATTCTACTAGATGACAGACATGAGTTTAAGGAGCAGCAAAGCTGAAAAGCTAAAGATAGTTCAATTCACAGGACATCTAAAATACGTGACTGACAACATAACTGAAGGAGGGAAAAATCTATCAGTATAGCATAGCAAGGCATCAGCACCTCTGTATGTCTTTCTCTCTCCACTGCATTTATTACTGCATTTACATAAGCTTACATTATTATAATACATTTAATGTAACAGTACTAACCTCAGCTTGCAATTCCTCATTACATAACATTACCAGCAGCTGGGACCATGCTAATCACTGTCAGTTACTTCTGTTGTCAGACCCAAAGGTTATCCTTTTATTTATTTTTTTTTTTAAAAATATTTTTTGTGCTTCTTGACTAATACACATCCTAGGCCTAGAACAGGCCTATTTGGTCGTCTCATAAAGAGAGACTAAGGAAAAAGTTGACTAAAAATTGATTTTTTCAAGGCCAGCTCATGCAAACACTAAGTCTTTTCCACCCAGACTGTTTCTCTTCTCCACTTAAGGGTGTTACTTTTTAGGCTTTGCCTACCTTTGAGTGAACTTAGATTTTACAGTTTAATTCAGCATTGAAAAATACCAGAAGCAATTAGACTGTAGAATGTTTTACCAGCCGTCAAGCATTTCCCTGCTAGTGTCACAAAAACTGAACTGGAAAAAGGACTAGATGCCATCTTAGGTGATGTCTCCTTGGACAGATAAAATTGCCTAATCAATCTTTTTGATCTCTTTTCTTGCATGACTAATACACTGAACTCCATCATTCTTCCGCTCCAAAAAAATACTTCTGAAATGTCTTTGACCTCAGGCATCTTGGGTCATGTGAAATTAATTATTGTGAATGGGTATAATTTTGTCTTTAAAAAAATTTATGGCAGTTGCTGAGGGTCAGCAGAAGAGCTGCAAAATGTCTTCAGAAGTACAGGACCTGACATTTACTATTATGACAAAACAACCCTTAGACAAAAGCAGAAAATTAAGGAGCAAAAGTGGAGGAAAACATCTATTCAGCATGTGTGGTGACACAACAAGCTAAGAGAAGACTTTGCAGTTAATAAATGAATCAATGCCTGGTACAACGAGGGAGGAACTGTTTAAATTTAAAGATGTATAAAAAGCTGTGACATCCCAAAGCACTCCAAGTACAACTCATCAGTTCTTCTACTGCCCTGTCTTCTCCCACCTTTCTTTGGTGTCCTTCCAGGGGAGGGGACACTTTAGGAGAGGAAATGCACAGGAGCCCCACACTGAGCACTTGCCTTCTCAAAGGCTGACTTGGAGCTCAGCCCTGGAGGATGCATTCTGCTCCCAAGCTGCACCTCTGCCTCTTCTTTACTCCTGAAGTGAAACCTATTTTTGGAAGACCACAGAGTAGGAAAAAGAGCTTAAGATGTTGTAAAAATGTGGGATGTCTGGCTTTATCCACACTGGCAGCTCCTGGCCTGGCTCCAAGCCCTGTCAATGCTGGCCAATGCAGATGTCAGGGCACTAGCACACAACCTGGAGGAGCAGAACCACAGAAATACATGCAGCAAGAGCACTGCAAATGCATAAATATGACTGTACAAGGCTTCTGTACATTAAAAAAAAAAAAAAAGAAATTGAGAGTTTGGATTGGAAAGCAATGGGAACACAGGATGGAAAGGGAGGCCCAGAGCTCAGGCATGCAAGAGCTTTGAATGCAGCTCCTGACACCTTGGAACAATGCCCCAGCTGGCTCCATTCAACAGCCATCCACATCCAAAACTTATAACTGAGGGGCAGGGAAATCCAGTGTCATTTTCACTGAACACCACAAATCTCTGGCCTTTCATGCTCTTTTTGCAGAGTACAACCTTCCTAGCACTAAAGCTTTTTTTGCCATCCCTGTGGGAAAACTTCCCAAACATAACGAAGAAACAACTCTGTGGTGAAAAGACAGAGCCTCAGTTTGCCCATGCTGGATCTGTGAACTTCCTCCAGTGAGTGACAGCACTAAGTTCCGACAGGCTGTGACAGACCTGACTCCATGGATCTAAATTAAGTTAGGGCATCATGTTTCTTGTGCTGACTCTGTGTTCCACCTGCCAAGTTCAAGAATAGCAGAAGAGAAGAGGAACCAATCTGAAAGCCAACTTGGAAAAGTACCACCTTGGAAAATGAAAAAACTAAAGCCAGAAAAGACTGAATCCTGCAAGAAGGTCAAGAGAGGGCAAGGTTAGTGCTGCTGAGACAAAGGGAGATGCAAAAATAGGACTGACCACACAATAATCAAATCCTGTAAAGGCTGGAGGGGGGAAATGAAGGGCAGATGAAGCAGGTCTGGAGCTTTAAAAAGAAAAACAGGGCCTTGCTGGGTAAAAGAAGTATAGTGACAAAAGGAAAAGTGAATATGAAATAGGCAGGGCAATCAAAACACCACATTTGAGAGGATTTGCCAGGCAGGCAAGGCTTCTGACATGAGAGGGTGTAACAGTAAGTGAGGGGGAAAGAAAACAAACAAACCAACCAAAAACAGGGTCAGAAGGCAGGAGTACAGAAAGAAAATATGGCAGAAAATAATTGTACTTGCAGGCTTATAAAGTGGGACACAAGACTCCTGAATTCCTTAACATGCCTATCAAGTTTCTAAAAACCATCTAGAGTTGCAAGTGTGAGTATCCAACCACTTTGCTCTGTAATTATAAGCTGAAGCATCAGAGATCTGCAAGATGGAATGAAAAGTCCCAGGCCAGCTGATATAGCATGAAAGTAGATAAAGATTGAAACTATTCAGATATTTGGAAAAGTCAAAACTAGGGCTGATTACAAAATCTTTGTTCACTCTCTTTACCTATATGAAACAAGTAACATATGGGTAATGGAGCACTACACTATCCTGCAAACTTGTTGAATTCAAACTCCACTGTTAGTCAGAAGTTCCCCCGTGACTCATCAGAATCATTTAAAACACAATTTTACATGCAATTACTAACTGTGTGCCAAATTCAGAGACCACCTTAGATCATTAAACCAGTCCTTGCTGACACAGGAAAATCATCTTCAAGTCCTTTTTCAGTGCTGATCAAGCTCCATCTGAAAACCTACCAGGTATTTTGGATGGTTTGAGTGAGTTTGCAGAAGAGATGAACCCTCTGAACTCTGTCATAAGAATCAAGAGCTCTATTTTATATCAAGAAACATAAATGAAGTGTCAAATCCTTCAGAATGATTTAGCTAAAGTCTAGATTGGGCACTCAAAATTAGTAACCAGTTCTGATGTTTACCTTTATTTGCAGTGGCTAAAAACCACTGTGACAAGATAGCACTCTTGTATTGCAGAAAGGTGTTCTGAAAATAACATATACATATGAACTGGTAATTATTAATGAGGATTAATAGAGAAAGGGAGAAAGGGACAGAAAATAATGTTACATACGGCAAAGAATATATATTAGCTACCCATACAACCAGATGGCTTAATTGGTAAGGCTATACCACAGAGAAACAGCTAAACCTGACTCTTGAAATTAGATTAGACAGAGCAATGGAAAACACACAGTAAGTAAAAACATCACACAGCTTTATAAACATATTCTGAAACATTCTGCCTTGATATTTGAGTGCAAACTTCTCTGTTCATTAAAGCTTGGTAACAGGCTATTTATCTAAAAACTTTTATTCCCTTTTACAAAATATCCTTACTACACTGCCACTGTAGGCTTGTGAGTCGTAGTGTGTACAGCTCTCCTAAGGTATTTCTCCAGTGAGCACTGAGTCTTGGCTAAGTACGTTTATTGACCTTAAAACTCAATCCACTTTAAACGTTTGTGCCTTGATTTCAAACATACAAAAATAGAATGCTTAAGCACAGCTTAAGCAAAGAGTGCAAAAAAGTTACTGTACTGTGAACTACACCAAGAACTCTTATCTCACTGATCAGGGTTCCAAAGCTGGCACCTCACAGCACACTTGAGATATTCCAAGTGTTTTACTTATCTACCTATTCTCAGATGAGAGAAGGGAAAGATGCCGCTCTCTTTTTAGATCCTTTGTAAAACCCTATTGAATTGACTTAAATCAAACTTAGCACTACGCAATGGCAATTTTCAGATTTTTGTATGTTAAGCTACTTTATAAAGGCTCAACAGATTACTTTTAATTTGCTTAAATGAAGGGCAAGTACAATATAATTAGCATGGAAGGACAAGTAAAATTCTTGGAGTGAAATTTGCAATTCCACACAAAATACCTAAGTTACCATTTTGTTTTCTACAGTGTAAATCAGATTACATTTAACTAACCTCTAAAATCTCTCTATCCTACTAAGCAGCTGAATCAATCTAGTTCACAGAAAAGGAATTTTAAACAACCCAATGACTTGGTAAATACAAAAACTTCAACAGGACTGAAATCTGGCCCTTTTTATTTTTAAGGTACAGTTACAACTAGACTTTCTTACACGAGATGTTTATACTCAAGACCATCAATTTGAACATGCCAGTCTCCACAAATCCTTGTCTTGTCATGCCATAGTAGCCATGCTCTAGTTTGAATTGGACTTGCAGCAGTCAGGAGTATGTCCTTTTATAGGAGTCTCTTTAATCATTAACAAGGCTTTCATAACTTCAGGTGTTTAATGGGCCATGAAGTTAGGGTTATGAAGCCACAGTTCGAATCCAACAAGTATCTGGCCATACCCTGTGCCAGGGAAATCCAGGATCTTAGCAGAATCTGTCTAATTACACAGTATAGAAGGGAAGATGCTTTATAACGTATATCTATGGGTGTACAAGCAGAATGACTGAAAACAATTTTACCTTCTTCAACACAATGCCCACAGCATTCACAAAAAAGTCACCTAGCACATTCTCAGTAGCACTGTCATTCATTCTCAGTATAACTTGCTTCCATGTTTATGCCATCTTTATGCCAGCTACAGGACTACTACAAACAGTCCTTTTTTTCTCACCACATTTTCTTTCCTTACATGATCCTGCCCTGCTTAATGTTCCTTCTGCAGGACCACCATTCCTCTGAGCAGCAGTCTAAAGCTGAGCACAGAGCAACCAGTTACTCACACACACTCCTCCTCTAGAGAGCAAACTAGCCAAGAATGCGCTGGATGAAGAGTGCAGGGTATCAGCTTTCAACCAAAACAAACCTAAGCCAAAATGATTCAGCCAAGGCCACAAGCCTTGCATTGCTCAGTGTCCTCTTGCACAGGAAGGAAAGGAACGTAAAAATTCTTTACACTGCTGATCAAGAACTTCAGAAGGGCAGAGCTCCAGAGGCAGCCATTCATTGCTAAAGCACTGTTGCAGCTTTACTCAAAAAGACAAACAAACCAACCCCCACTCCCCTCCCAACACACCCCCTTCTTTCTATATTTATATGTGCTTTCAGGATTTCAAATGCATGCTCCTTTTCAGTAAGAGCATGCAAAATAGTAGTTATACCACTTGCAGCACCACACTAGCTAGAAAAAAATCATGAGTTTTCCCTGATAATATCCCAGGTTCCTTCACACATTCAAACTATGAAGTAGGAAAGCTTTCCACAGATACTGTGCTCCTGGGCAGTGTCGTTTTTCCCTATCAGCAGAACAGTGTAAAAAGCAGGCTTTAAATAGCATTCCAAAGCAAACTTCACTTCCTTTCTCATCCCAAACCATGCAAGATCTTCAGTAATTTTCAAGTCAGTAAAGAGAATTAAAATGAGAAATGTACAGCATGAGAGCCAAGGAAAATGAGAAATGAGCAAGTAACTATATAAAATTTCAGTCAAGTAGCAACACCAGGTGGCTTCAACTAGAGGTTTGCAGAGTGAGTAAAGCTGACTCAGCAACAGAGTAAACACAGTGATGAAGGTTGAAAATCTGCTGCAATGCACTCTGAAAACTGCATGTAGAAATAAACTAAACCAAACCAAAACTAAACAAAACCAAACAAACAGACGTGCTCATGCAAATAACTATTCTAATATATTAACAAATAGAACCTTCCATTTTTTCTTAAAACATAGTATCAATTGTTTACGTGCAGGAGGAAATTGAGGGAAAAACAACTACAGTAGTTTATCTGTTTTCACTACACGTTGACACATTTTACGAGAAGTATTCTACAAGAGTAAGAGCAAAGTATATTTAACCAAAATTGTTCTAAACAGTAAATCAAACAAAATAAAGTAGCACATCCAAACCAACATTACCTTGGAAAACCGAGCATTTATCCATTTTGTAAAGGTTTTTTTCTGTACATCATTGTGTTCATCTGGAGAGAGAGAATAAGAAAACAATGAGTGAAAATGCATTCTTCTCAGTCCTGGATTGTTCAGTACAGGTCACATTAAACACTATCCTGAGAAGTGGGAGAATTTTTTGCCTAATCTCCCAAAAAAGCTGTTCAACCCTCTACAAGACCTCGGTACTTGCAGAGTCACACAAATGTTTTGCCTTTGCTAGTAACCACAGCAGCTCCTTTGCATTAGAATCAGTCTCACAGCACCTCCCAAGCGGGTTTCTGATGCATAAAATTCACAAGCTTCCCATCTGGTGAAAAACAACCATGGGCTTTTAATTAACAGACCTTGTCAACACCTTTTTGCCTGAATGCATTACTCCAAAAGGTGCCAAGGCCCTTATTCAAACTTCTGATACAGATAATAGCCTCGTTCAGTACACAGCACAGCAACTGTGGTAGCAAAGCTGCTGGAATGCCCTTGAAGGATTTGCAGCCTTACCCATCCAGGTTTTGCACCTGGGTTCAGAACCGTGCTAGCGATCAGTCACAGACAAGTTCAGCTGAAGTGTGGGAAGGGCTCATCAGCAGTGTGACACCGAAGTACCACATAGGGTCTGGGAGAAAGCCAGAAGGATCCAGCAGGACAAGGAGGAAGGGCAGGCAAGCACCTGTAGGTCAGGGCAGAGGGAGGAGCAGTGGCCTCCAGCTGTGCAGGGAGAAGGCAGCTTCCTAGGATGCTCAAGGAAGCCATTTAGGAGTCAGCTGCAATTCTACAGAGCCTGTCCCACTAAACCAGGGTGAGTCACTTCCAGCACAGGACACTCCTGCCTGAATCACAGGACATATCTTGGGTAAATTGCACTGAGCACTGCTGCAGGTGAGCCTGTGCTTCATCACCTGTACTTAAATGACTGAAATAACTGCTGACAGCCAGACTAGGCAAAGGAGGTTCACCCAGCTTGGATTTTCAGGTCTGCTTGCTGCAGACAAGAAAATACATACATGCAGCTTGTCAAAGACTTTAACCTCCAAATCCCTGCACAGACCATAGCCTGAGCAGACACTGCCTTACACCAGGCAAACTGTTTGACAGCTGCAGCCCAGATCAAGAGTCTCTAAGAGCCCTTCAAGACTCCACCAGTTTCTTGGCAGACCAGTGTAGAGATACCCTTCAGGTGACCACAGCACACTGCCGTTTGGAATACTCTCTTGCAGAACCTCTTGGTGGCAGCTGGCATCAATTTTTCCAGACTCCATACCACAAAGCAGCACACCACAATGGTGTTCAGACTAAATGTGCCTGCACTCATAATGAAGCCACAGGAAAAGCCTGATGATTGCAACTCAAATTTTCCATTTCACACAATCATGAAAATTTATGCAGTCTGAAGCAATATCAGATTATGATTAAAAAGCACCACTTACAAGATCATATACCTCAGCAGCATCTGAGACTGTTGTACAGTTTAGTTTTATCTACAAAATCCAGATGTTTATTTAAAAAAATTAAAAGATCACAGAATACTACCAGAAGTTTTCTTATATAGATGACCTCACTATTTCTCATTTCTGGCCTAACATGCATCTGAAGACGACACTATGTATTCACATCAAATATATCCAGCCAAAAAGCTGTTACACACAGAAACCAAAGACCAGGTATATTTTACCTAACAGCAAGGAATAGTAGCTACCGCTCAGTCCAGACAGAAATCATATTGGTAAGAAAGTATGTATCATGACACTTGAAAAACTGAAGTTGTATGAAATTGTTCATATCCATTTAAAATAAAACCTCAGTTGTGGGCTTCTTTTAGGCTACTGCTGAAAAACCTGCTTGCAACACAAAGGGCACATGTCAGCCAGCAGCCATTGCTTCACCCTTCCATGCCTCTCCTCTTTGGCAGCTTAAGCTGATCCAACAGACCCTACTCCCAAGTCACCCCTCGAGCTCAACCAGACATCACAGATAGCCCAACGTATGTAAAGATTTTTCTGAGCAAGCTTCAAGATAGCTATAGCATGTTCACAACAGGCCATGCTCAGAACATTGAAACTCATGGTGGTGTTCCAGGCGAGTATAATTACCTAAGAAATCTTGTTAACCCTGTCTTTTCCCCTCAGTGACATAGAGCTCCTTGCCATCAAAGATACAACCAAGTCACCTCCTGGTAGATCCTAAGTATGCATCTCACAAAAGCATATATATATATGGACTAGAATATAAATATAGATATGGACTAGAATATAAATATAGATATGGACTAGAATATAAATATAGATATGGACTAGAATATAAATATAGATATGGACTAGAATATAAATATAGATATGGACTAGAATATAAATATAGATATAGATATATATGAATGGACTAGATTGGTCCAACTACCACTGTTGGAACAGTGTTATCCATTAATATTAATCACAAATACTAGTTTTATTGAACATAGTGAGATTTAAATGTACTTCTCTTTTTAAATGTCATTCATTGACCTGTCTGCCCCTTTTGTGCCAACACCTCCAAGTACACACCTACATACCATGATGCTTTCCTAAGGCTCCATCTGCCTTTCTCCTTCCTTAAGCACCTGGGAGAATGAAGAGTAACACCACCATTTGAGGTACCACATTCTTTTAACATTATACTCCATAGCATGATAAAGGCAAAGAGCATAGAAGCCAAAAATAGTTGCATGACTGTGTAAAAGGAGAGCAACAGTTATTAAAAGGGTGCTGGATTTACAAACCCTGTGCAGTAGGGGCTCTACACACCCCTCTCTTGGAGGGTTCAGCCCCTTCACAAGCACACACATGGCAGGAGGTGATAGTTCTTCTCAGCATTCACCAGCTTCAGCCTGCCAGGACTCCCTCAGCAGGCTTTGCTCCTACAGCTGTTCCCCAACACCTCGGGTCCAGTTTGTGACAGTGCTACTGCTAGGTGTGCTGCAGGAGCATACATGGCACTAGAAATCCAGCCCCTTTTCTCTCCTTTCAAAAAGAGGGTTTTCTAGGAAGGGGAAGAAAAAAAATCCACCAAAACCCACATATTTGATAAACACAAACTACTTACTTTTAGTGAACAAAACAACATGCATCTATATACCTCCACTATTTCCTAAGGAGCAAAGCATTCTTTCTATTTCTTAAGCAAGGAATGAAAACCCCCAAAACTCCCATCTTCCCAAAACATCCAGGTCAGTTATAAAATCCATAGACAACCCTTTCCCAGTCAGTCTCTGTTTTTATGTTTGCTTTATAAAAGCCTCTGAAACTAGGATTTTTGTAATTGACCATTACAGCTACAGTTGTGTCAAGCTTTCTGCTATAAACCCCAGCAAAAAGAAATTGAAATGCCGGTGCCTTGATAGCAACAGTGACAAGTTATTTTATCCCTCAAAGTAATTTTCTTTAGATTCCTACAAGCCTACAAGGCTAACCCCCAGAGGCTGACATTATGATTTGGATAACAAATTAGCCACATTCAGTCAAAAAAACAATATCACCATTCAGCAAAGCACACAGTACTCCAGCCAGTCAACTTCTCACACAAGACATTGAAAATGTCAGTAAGTTACAGCCCAGTGAGAAACAAATTCACCAAGTTGCTAAAACATTTGTTTCCGTTCACACTGCTGCAGCCTGACAATAAAAGCCAAGGACTGACTCAGGGCCAAATTCTGCTTCATTACCTACCGACTGTTTCCTCTGGCCAACGTGGCTCTGCCTGCCCTCCAGTCACTTAATGGACTAGTAATGGACAATGTCAGAACAGTTTGTTCCTTTAAGAGGAAATAAAAACAAACCTAAACACACATACACAGACACAAAATTAAACTCCTGTGATGACAAAAGAGAGAAGAAAAGCTTCCTATCCCGGATGCCTGTTTGCTGGAGCCTGCTTGTGTTACACAACATGATGTATGTCCACCCAACTGGAGTATGCTCAAAACAATCGGCTCCTGTCATCGGATGGCCAAGCTGTGTCTGGCACTCAGTCGCCCCCAACAGCCGCTTTCGTAGCTCTACATACCTCCTCCACCCACAACACTGTCCCTTAATCTCATTTGGGGCACCCTGAAAACACAGTTTGAGTCCAATCTATTACCAGGTGAATATCATGTTGGAGAGCAAAAAGGAATTTAGATTTTCTAAAAATAGAGATTAAAAACAAAACCCTCATTGCATTGCCGTTTGTCCTTTACTCAACCTCTGTTTCATACTGAAAGACAGCTTTCTTATTTCCCCAAAACACATTACATGCTTGCATGACAGAGCTGTGTTATTTAGCTTTTGAAAGACAGAAGTTATCGCACCCAAAACAGCTGGCAGAACAGCACTATAATGAAAATGCCCTGGAGAAGCATAGACTTGATTGGCAAAAAAAGTACAGAAATTGCCCAACCACTCCAGAACACGTTACCAAGGGTCATCTTGAATTTTAAGACTTAAATTTGCCTTCACCACCTCGTTATTTAGGTTCTCAGCAGAGGAATTTAGCATTAAAAGAAGGAATTAGCCTGTGGGTATCAATTAAGACACTTGGAATGTAACAAAGTTAGAAACATCTCTTTGCCTAAGCCTTTAGGCAATCCGGAGTATCTATTTTAGATATCACCGCACCCACAACTAGCACACCTATGGAAAAACCCTGACAACAGTAACAAAAAGAGGGATAAGGTTTGTATTTCTGGACAGAAACAGCCTTTTGAAGGCAACTATATTTTAGTCGAGCTCACACTAATTCATATGGCAAAAGACAAAGTAAGCATCTAAAATTTGACATGGAAACCAGCACAGTTTTTATCTCTGTTAGCAAAAAGCCAAGCAAGCCATGAAGCACCAGTTTGTGACTACCAAGCCAACCGAAGCACCCCTGAGCTCATAAGGAGTACTGGGCCCTGACTTTTATCAACACAGAACAATCTTTACCAGCAAGTTTTGGGTTGGGCCTTTTTTAAGGATTGGGGGGAGAGGGGAAGGGAGGATGTTTAGTATTTTTAAAGGAACAAAAAGCAAAAGCTGAGATTGTTCTGCAGATTCAACCTTCTCTTGCAACACCATGGAAGAAAAAAATAGCTCCAGCAACACATAATTTGCTTGTAAACTTTCACCTTTGTGCTGCAATTTTAATTTCTGCAATCAGTGGTATGCAGAAAGCTTTCCCTTCTCTCTCCAAACTTCAGCACTAAGGCAAAACCAGAGTTATATTAATAGTGTATCTAACAAAAAAATAAGTAACAGCACCTGCCTACAGCAACTGGCACACAGAATGCAGTTGCTTAAATTGTAAGTTTCCTGTGTAGACCAAAAAAAAAAAAAAAAAAAAAAAAAAGCAATAAAAGAAGTCATGCACCTCACTACCTGGTGTTTCCCATCAGCAGACACCAACTAAAACAAGACACCACAGACATGTAATGAGGACCAGCCTCTGGTTCTCACCAAAATGTACTGTAAGTTTAAGCTAAATTGTGTTTACTTCACAACAAAAAAATCCCCCAGCAACTGATAACCTAGAGGAAGGCATCCTCACAGCTGAAGGAATATTAAAATAGCTATTTCCATACCTCCCAACAAAAGCAACCTAACACGCCACGCTGTGGTCTCAGCACATTGGAATGATGATTAAAAGGGAGGTATAGATAATCAAGCTCTCAGAAGACAGAAATAATGTTCAGCACAGAGCCTGACAGCCCACACTGGTTAGCCAATGACTCTGCTGTGCTCATGGGATGACAGTGCAAACCCAGGAGTTGCAGACAGTGTCCTGACACCTACGCAAGGCTGCAGAGGGTCACCAGAGCCCAGCAGCCCCACATGTCACTCCAACAGCTTGCAATGGCTCCTTAACATTGGGTCAGACCAAGCAGCCTCAGCCCCCAGTGCAAGACAGCCCCGTGAACCTTTCAAGTGGAATACAAATACATCTGAGCACATATTTCACAAACTGCCCAGCACATGGAAAGAGAAGAAAAAGGCAGGTAACTCCTGCCCAAGATCTGGCAAAGAAGATGTTTCTAAGCACAAAAACAGGAAGGCACTTAAATAAAAAAAGACAAAGTAAATTTATGAACATGAAATCACAAACTAGATTTACTACAGCTGGTTTCGTTATGAGCACAGATTAGGTCTTTGAATTTCTAAGTCACTATAAAGAAAACGGAATAGCTTTCCACAAGTTGGTGTTAGCCATCTGCTCCTTCTTCTCTGCCCAAATTAGAACTATTATTAGGCTCACTTGCACTTGTGGAGGTGATTCACAGGATATAAGGTCAGAGGGATCACTGCGATCAACTAGCATAATCTTCTGCATAACAGAAGAGCCACCCGCACAAAAAGCCCTTCTGCATACCAGAAGGAAGCAGAGACAACAGATGTCAGAGACCCTGCACAGGCACAAGTAAACAAGATTGCTTGGACAGACAAGGAAGCCAAGTCATAAACTGCACACATGCAAGTAGCTCTCTCTTCTAGTTTTGGCAGAGTTTCAAATCAGGCAGACATCACAAAGAACCTTGTTCGAACATCTTTAGGAAACTATGTTCACAGTACAAAAGACACAATGTCATTTTGTTCTCTGTGACAGGCAGGTAAGGACAGTAGCACTGAAAATTTATTCACAACACTAAATTTTTCTACACAGTCATATTCCAGAGTCTCTTCTATCCCAACTCTCTTGAGAGGTCTTCCTATTTTTCTTTTCCAACATCCCAAAGGCTGCAATCCTAAACCCTCCTCTTTCCCTGTCTTTTCACTCCAAATATTAAAATCTTTCCTGATCCATTCCCTCAGACCCGCGTGTCTTTTACCCAAGGTCCAAGAGTCTATCATCATTGTCTAAAACTCTCTAGGTCAACAGCTTATCACAAATAGAAGCCAGTCTCTGAGGTTTAAATAGTAATACCTGGCTCCTACATATTCCAACATGCTCCACTTTCTTAAGTAGAAGACTAAGGATAGTCTTATATATGGCCTCCTACACATCAGCGGCTGTCCCACTAGTGCCAGCTCCTGCCCACCTCTTCTCTGGCCTCTCACTGCAAGCTCCTACCCCATCCCAGCACACAGGTACAGGCTACAGGTAGCTGGGTACACGCCAGGTTGGCCTTTACATCCACATGCTGACTGGCATATTTGACTGGTATTTTCACACAACCTCTGGCTGCTTAATTAGCTTTTTAACACACAATTTGGTTTGTGAATACTGTATTAAACTTCCACTGGTTACTACAAGTTGAACAAGTTGGACAGGGGAAAAAAAAATGGGAAGACAAGCTTAACATTTACAATGTTACAAGCTTAACTTGTATGCTGCTAACATTTTCAAAATTACATGAGTGCTATTTAGATATATCTGAAAGGAAGTTAACCAAGCAACTACTCATACAGTACATATAGGACCCATTTCAGTGACAGTGTGCAGACTAGAGTTATTTAAAAACAAAGGGAACTTAACCCCATGGAATTTAAGGTTTTGCTACCAGTCATACCAGCTAATCATAACATAACACCTTGAGCAGCTGAGTTATGTAAAGTCAAGGTGTTAGCTTTCTGGGTTTGATTGCTTCAAACCCCTAGTAATATTTAGAAATCTAGCCTAAAGACCAAAAAATAGCATGTGTGTGCTAGAAAAAATTTAAAATCACACATGTTTTCACAGTTGTATTTCAACTATGGAAGGTAATAAAGTAAACTTTCCAATGATAATTAACTCAGAAATTAAGAAAAAAGTAAAGAAGTGTCTTTACAAAGCCTTAACAACACTATCACTTGGAAAAAGATTTCTAGACCAAAAACCTTAAACTCAATGAACACGTATAGTTTATACACCTGTTGCAATTTTCTAACTCTTATAATCAGTGTAATACCAGTAGAAGTTTTCTGGCAACTTCACGTGGATGGCTCAAGGATTAAGCAAACTTCCACCTGTATGAATCCACTGTTCCCTGCATTGTTCCCAGAATGTTTAGTAAAATTTCGCATTGAAGTGCTTTTATAGAAAGTACAGCAGGGTAGAGGTCAGAAGGCATCTACAGAAATCATTTGTCTAATCCAACCCCCCAGTCAGAGCAGGTTGCCCAAAGCCACGTTCAGTCCGATTTTTAACATCTGCAATGACAGAGACCTCACAACTTCTCTGAGCAACCCAACACAGTGTTTTACAAAAACAGTTCCCTGTGTTTCACTTTGCTCCCATTGCTTCTTGTCCTTTCAATGGCCTCAGAAGAGCCTAACTACCTTCTTTGAACCATCCATTCAGATATTTATAAATTTCAGTAGCATCCCTTGGATTCTGATCCTTTTCTTCTGGCTGAACAGTCACAGCCCTCTGTCTTTCCCCACAGGAGAGATGTCCCTTATCATCATCATGGCTCCCACTCCAGTATGTTCACATCACTCCTGCACTAGGAAGCTCAGAACTGGACCAAGTACTCCAGGTGTGGCATCACCAGCACTGAGAAGATGGGAGCACATCCATAAACATGTAGCATGCTCGTGCCTAAAGGAATGACAGAGAAAGGAAGCAAGCTCCTTTTTCACAAACTTGCAAGCAGTATGCCTAAGTAACCAAGAAGGCCCATGGCATCCCGGCCTTTGTCAGAAACAGTGTAGCCAGCAGGTCCAGGGTAGTGATCATCTCCCTGTACTTGGCACTGATGACTCCACACTTGGAATCCCATGTCCAGTTTTGGGCCCTACAATACAAGAAGGATATTGAGGTGCTGGAACATGTCCAGAGAGGGGCAACAGTGAAGGGTCTAGAGCTCAAGTCTTATAAGGAGCAGCTAAGGGAGCTGGGGTGGAGAAAAGGAGGCACACGGGAGACCTTATCACTCTCTACAACTGCCTGAAAGGAGGCTGTAGCCAGGTAGAGCTCAGTCTCTTCTCCCAGGCAACAAGTGACAGGACAAGAGGAAATGGCCTCCAGTTGCACCTGGGGAGGTTTAGACCAGATATTAAGACAAACTTTTTCACTGGAATGGGAGGTCAAGCATCACGACAGGCTGCCCAGGGAGATGCTGAAATCACCATCCCTGGAAGCATTCAAAAGGCATGTGAATACAGCACTTTAGCAACAAGCTAAATAATTTCACTTAACAGACTACATACTAGAAAGTTTCTACACACATCTGTGTCCAGTCTACAAAAATTGACTAACACGTTTCAATTCTTCACAATTAAGACTCACACCGACTCATACTACCCTTACAAATTCCTGGGCAGGAAACACTTGGAAGGCAGAAGAGGAGGAAACTGTTGCATACTGATCTTGACAACAAAGCTAAGCTCAGTCTTTACAGAAATCAAATAGACAAAGGAAGGTTAAAAAAGCATAAATTGTTTATTTTGTTCCCAGACAGGCCAAGTCTGAGCTTCATTAACTATTCAATTATTTTGTTAAGGATCAGTCACTGATGCCTGGAAATTATTTACCTTAGCCTGTTAACCTCTGTAATTATTAAGAGGAAACCTGAAACATAGAAGGTTTAAAGAAAGCCCCTAAAATTCACATGGAGTAGTAGTGCTCTAAAGATGAAGGAGAAGCAAGCAAAAAGAATAAACAGGATAACTGAAGAACTTAAATCCAAAATTTTTGTTAGTGCAAACTACACCAAATACTCTCATTTCTATCATTAAAGTAATCCAGCAAATTCACTGCAAAAGCAGTCACTGTAAGTTTGCCTGCTTTTAGCTTCACATGACCAACCCCAAGTATGTTGAGTGTATCCTACCGTCACCCAGCCCTAGTGAGGAAGACTAAGTGAAAGGCAAGTCCAATTCTTGAGATAAATTATTTCCTTTCCCAGTTACATTCCTTTGCTGGCCAAGGAATATTGAACCACTGGGGAAAGGCGAACACCTTTGTGCAGAAACTAAGATGCTAAGCAAGTATTTAAGCATTTTGTCCGGGACAAAATTACTATTCTTCCAGCAGAGGTAAGAAGAAACAGTAATAAAGGTGTATTATCCACTTTGTGTTTTTAGTAAGACATCTTAATGGAGAAAAAATAAAAGAGAAATTTATTAGAGTAAAGCATTATGAATGGTTCCTTCTTACAGCTTCTGGCAAACATAAGATTTTCTTTTGTCATTTGATCAGAACAGCAGTAAGTTGAGGCACCGCTAATCCTATATCCTAATTAAACTCTCATTTCCTTCCATGGCTTAGTCATGAATTAGTCCCCAAAGTTGAACCCCCTCCTGATTAACTGCTCTGAAAGTACATAGATTCCGTTTGTCAATTGCAGGACAAATATCTGGAACACATTATACCAGGTATTTAAGAAATCAAGCAAGCCACAGATCATCAGCGTGAGCCCACTGAGTATTTCCCACTTCAACACAGAAAGATCCTTAAGGATATACAATTCCCAATAGTGTGAGAAAAACTAGAAAAGATGGTCTGCTCTCATAAGGCTCCACCTGGGGTACTGCTTCCAGCTCTGAGGCCCCCAGCACGGGAAGGACAAGGACCTGCTGGGGCAGATCCAGAGGAGGCCACAAAGATGATCTGAGGGATGGAACATCTCTGCCAGGAAGACAGGCTGAGAGAGTCAGAGTTGTTCAGTTTGGAGAAGACCAGCCTTCCAGCACTTAAAGGGGGGCTACAGGAAATATGGGGAGGGAGAGTATCAGGAAGTTCACTGATAGGGACAAGGAATAAATGTCTGAAAGGGAAAGAAAGTATATTTAGTCTACATATAAGGAATCAATTCTTTACTATGAGGGTAGTAAGGCACTGGAACAGGTTGCCCACAGAAGCTGTGGATGTCCCATCCCTGAATGTGTTCCAGGCCAGATTAGATGGGGTTTTGAGCAACCTTGTCTAGTCGAAAATGTCTCTACCCACAACAGGGAGTTTGGAACTAGAGGGTCTTTAATGACCCTTCCCACTCAAACTGTTGTAAAATTCAATGATAATACAACAGAGCAGTCAAAAGGAGAGCAATCAAAGTTCAAAGCCTACTAAGCCTTTGGCAGAAACTGAGCCATATATATATAGCTCATATATATTTCAGCAGCCAATTGTTTAGGCAAAGGATTACATGAACACATCCCAATCCCCATGCTTGTATTGTTTAATGACAAGCTTTTAATAGAACTGTGGTAGAACCTGTGCAAAAGTAAGGTTTGATTACTGTCTCTCTAACATATCAAGCGGGTTCATATACAGTTTGGAATAGACACATCACCTTTACCTGTGTAGAAACCAGCCAAACAACAAAAAAATATCACCTAATGAAAACAGATAATTACATGTCATATTATTACTGCTGCCTCTGGCAACTATTCCAGTAGATCAGTGACACTCACAGATATAATCCTGTCCTGGGTACATTTTCAGAGAGGGTTCTTTTGCATGCCTTCCCGGTGTTAAGGAGTCAGGCAACAAGCACGTCAAGGATTTGCTTTGTTTTGTCCTCTGCCAAAGGTTAATGTCCCTGCAGCAGACAGGTGTCTATGCCTCAGCAAGGATGGAACTTGCAGAGGGGATGATGCTAGCCTGAGGACCAAAATGATGATAACCACCAGTGAAACAAGAAAAATGAGGGCACTAGTATAAACTGGCTGGAAAAGCAGAGACAAGCTTACGGAATTAGGAGTCCACTTTAAAAAGACAGATAATTTACGGCTGAAGAAATCCCTGAACTGGAAACCAAAATAAGAAAACGAGGTAGAGTAGAGGAAGTGCCATTAAAGATGTGCTTACGGAAGAAGTGTAAGCACATGGTATCTAGCTGTGGAGACCACTACAGGCAATGATGAGGACACGATGACATCTGCATGGCAGATCAACTCTCTTTGCCAGCAAGAAAGGCAGGCTACAGAGCAAACCAAAATACCAAGTACAGCTTCTGCAGCAGAAGCTGTACATTTGATGCAATACAAAGTTTCCTCAGTTCAGTGGTTTATCTTGCCACTCAGAGCACTTGGTCTGATACATTTTAATCAATAAAAATACTTATTCCTTTCCAGTGTCACAGTAGACCAAAAGTAAGCTCAGTACTTAACCCCCACCCCAGAAAAAGCCTGGACAAGATCTCCATTGCTGGGGAAGGGGGAAATTCTTCTAAGGCTTTGACACTCACACCTTCACCCCACCCCAAAAAGAAAAGCTATTTGTAAGTAGTGTCAAATAATATTTCTTGCTACAAACAGTTTTACTGAACAAGTATTTCCCAAATCTCCCAAAACACAGGCTATAAGCATAGCTAGAACAAGAGCTTTGCTTAAAGTTGGGGTTCAGTACAAAATCCCAGTCTGAAGTTACCTCCTAGCACCTTCTCTGCACATCCCCAGCTCTCCAAAGAGCCAGCCACACATTAGTTTTGGCAGACATACCCATATAAAGACTCCTAAGTACCAGACAGCCCTGTTGAAGCAAAGTCCAACTGCTCCAACACATTTGAGCAGGTTGTGAAGGGTCTATATTGATGCACAATTGGTCAGAGTAAAGGGTCAAATAAGGGAAAGAAAAGAGATGAGGATAAGGCAGGGATGCACTCCTAGAAGCATGCAAAAAAACTGGCTCTCTATGAAAGAAAATAAAAACTCATGTGGCTCCCCAAAGGGGTTAAGAGAAGCCTGTTTCCTATTTAACATGTATTTGCACTTCTGAGTGAGAAAGTTACTACAACAAATTAACTTAATACACATTTACAAGAATTTCAAAGTCTCAATAAAATGATGCATTTAATTAACCACAAACTATAAAGCTTAGTAGCAAAAAAACCCCAACAATGCATTTCACACTCTTCAGGTTATGCAGATAAATGCAACACCTTAATGAAGGCAATAAAAGAAAGATTCTTGTTTCTGAAACAATAACATAGCCTTCACAGAAAGAACAAGTGGTATGAACAGGGTCAAATAAACAGAACAGATCACAAGGTCATCTCCTAAAGATGCTATCATCATGTGACTTGCCTCTGAATCTTTAGCTTTCTGTACTATAAACCAGATTGGGAAAAAGTGGCAAATGCATCTAGAAAGTACTTTTAACTCATTTTTTAAACTAATTTCTACAAAGTAAAAACCAAAGAAAGGTTTACCTTCAACATTCTGCATTGGTAACTATCACAAGTAACTTCAGTATTTCTCAGAGTCTTACCTGCATCACACAAGGCAAAACTAAAAGCAATGTGATTGATGAAACTTGCTACAACTTTTAAGTTGTCCCACTTTAACATACAATCTTAAACCATTGCAACAGAAATACAGTTGAAAACCTTAAACAGCTTTTTAAAGTTTTTACAAGACTTTTCTACAGCTGTTTGTTCCTTTGGACAACAGTTTTAAAAACTAAATCACAAAACCACTTCTTTTTGTGAGAAACACTACAAATGTTTTCATCCTCAACACAATGATAAAAGAAACTGAATTCACATAATACAGATCAGACCTTCACATCTGAAGATGACTAATTTCATTTGATGTTGGCTACCACTTCCAATTTTCCATGGTATTGCCACATTAAGGCTACTCTTTAAATGTTACAATATTTTCATGTCCAGAACACACTAGCAAAGCAGCAGCACAAAACAAAGAAATAAAACTTTTCCAACTGCAAAGAAGCAAGGAAGTGGGAAACAGCAGTAAGGATGTACCGAAGGGCATATGAACTCCTTCATGCTGCTCTCTGAAGGTCATGGAGCAAGCTGCAGTACAGTGTGCATATTTCAGACTGTCCATCACTGACACATGAACAACCTGTGGCAGAAGTAAAATCCTTCACAAAACCCAAGTATTCATGAAGCCTACCACAAAGGTGCAAGGAAAGAATTCCTGCAACTGCACTCATATCTGCAAGCTGGTGCAGCAGGACAAAATGCGTCCTAAATGTCAGTCACCTACCTACCTGCTACTTGCTCAAACAGCACAAGAGCCTGTGCTAGAAGAGATTGATTTATCATTGTCCAATAGGTTTGGAAAAGAAAATTCACATTTGACAAATAACTCAAGTGGCCAGGAGATAGTCTTCTTTTTCTTCACACAATTATTCTACTAAATATTGCTGTGATTCCCCTCAGAGTTACACAGTCCAGCTAAGAAGGGCTCTGGGAGTGCTTAAAAGGCAGTACAGACATGCTTTATCCTGCAGTATCTTTTCAGTCCAACTATGAACTGGTATGACTGGCTTCACAAAATGACATTTGCAGACTTCTGTTTATTCAGAAACAGAAGCCTCGAATTCTGTAAATGACACGTGAAAACTGAGGGAAAGGGAAAAAGTGCAAAGGAAGAATCAGAGTAGACTTCTAAGGAGGCTAGGAAAAAAAGGAATATATGTGAAGATTTTTGCTCTCAAAAGAATTAGCATGATTAAGCGATGACTTCACAACCTATTATGCTCATTTCAATTTTGGTGCATTTAATTATAACCTTGTACATGTGAGAGAGACTTGTCTCTATCCCTGCAGAGATAAGAATATAGTAAAAACAACTTGCTAAAAACTAAACAAATAAAAGCTCAGAAACTTGAGTCTTGTCACACTGTTCCACACTTTCTATTCATGTCACAACACTTCACTGTCATTCCTCAAGTCTTTGCATGGCTGCAAAAAGGAAAAGCTATTAAGACTGACTACCAACCTTCTAATCCTTCAAACGCAGAATGAAACTTCGGCTCAGTAAGGAACCATTAGAAAATGACACAAAACTCCAGCTGCTCAGTTGTAATAACTGCACTTCCTAGAGATGACCACTATAGGAAAAAAAAAAAATCAAATACAGAAATCTTCAAGAAAAGCCTGAATCTCCACCTTTTGTTCTCTACTTTTAGCACAGTAAAAGAAGCCATATAAGAAAGCAGTATGTGAGGATAGTAATTCTTGGGAGAGAAGGAAGAATTAGAAAAGACTAAGAATGCACAAGGATGAAACATGAGTGTTTGTATTTATCGTATCAATTATGACAAGTTCTTCGTCTGCATCATGTCAGGCTCCTAACCACAGGACAGCAGAAAAGAATTTGGGGAGGAAGAAGATGCAGACAGAAAGTAGGCATCAGTTAAGAAAAAACCTTAAGAGTTCAGACATAAATGCAGAAGTGTCGTATTATAGGAAGATCAGGAAAAATGAAATAAGCCTGAGAAATCGAAGATATTGATCAAATAACTTCAAAGAGGTATTTAAACATAATGAAAGGAGGAAATCTGAAGGTCACACAAAAAAACACCACAGCAGCAAAATCATAATTGCGCAAAGTTAAAAAACTCACACCACATCACGTACCTATACCAGGGAGATATGAAAAAAAAATAGTATTTCTTTGACAACATAAGATATTGTTCTGGAACTTTGTTTTAACTTTAACTGCACATTTGGTTCATTTCTTGCAAAGGTGAAAGCTCAATAATTCACTTATAGTGAGAATGGCATGAGAACACAACAGGAGAATGAATATGCAAAGACAGAAACAAGAAAAAAGCTTCCTTGATTTATTAGACATGAGAGAGCATTTTCCCACTGCGAAGCAGTCAATAACAAAACAAGAGAATCAGAGATTACCTATTTGTCTCAAAAGTCTTCAAGAGCTACTGCTAAGCCAGTAGAGCATTTCCCCAAGACCTGTTGCTGTTTGAGTTGTGCCATTTTACAGGAACTTCTACCAACTCTAGCATCAACTTTGCTCTACTCCCCCAGACTACAATATGAAAAATAAGATGGCTACAGATCTATTCATAGTGTCACATCTAGTTTTTAATTGAACAGGGAGGCCCTGGCAGGACTGCATGCTAAACTACTGAACTGATGAAGAACACTTACTTTTCCTAAGTCCTTCAGCCACTAATAATTTGTATACACAGATAGGTTTGGTTCTGCTTGGATTTGGTGGGGCTGTTTTTTGTGGGATGTTATGTTCAATGGCTAGAGTAAATTTTTTTGACCAGTCAAATAGTCTCCCATCTTACAGATAAAGAGCATATTCACACTGTCAAAATAGTAACTAATTATTTACCTGAGATGACTGCTGCATATAATGTTCAAGGATATTCACCAGCACAAGGCTATTAGAATACACATGCTCTGTCAGCGAGATCTGACTCACTCTCTATCCCTCTGGAGGGTGACAGCTACAACGCATGCAGCTTTGTGCACACTGCAAAGGGGACTGCAGACAGGGCAGCATGCAGGAATAAGGAACACCGCGCCAGGACTTCAGCAAGAGAGACTTCAGAAAATATTCACTACTCCTGCTCATGCTGGCTGTAACCCAGCCTTACCACTCCAGCAGGCTCCCTCAGCTGATGCCATCAGAAGCAGGAGCACACAAGCAGCAGAACACTGCACTTGCTTAGCAGCTCACCAGGCCCATTTCCAAGATGCTGCAAATATTCAATGCAAGTCTGCACGCCTCAAACACAGAGTTCATTTGTGAAGATTTTAGAGTCACACATGATGACGGCACAAGGACACACAGTCAGCCAAACCCTGCTCCCACAAGTATTAGCATGTTTGCTAAACCAAACTTTGAATTATTTTCAGATAGATTTTCATTTGTTTCAGACCAAGAGTCCATTTTTACCATCTGGAAATTCTTGGACCACAGGTTTTTAAGCTCATGAGCTTACTGAGAGTTGACTCTGTGTGTCTGCTAAAAATAGTCAGCTTTTCTCACAAACAAAAAACCCCCACTCCAATTATGATATTATTTGATTTAAATAAGCAGGCTTTTTAATTCCCATTGATATAGGGTGGCAAGGATTTGGGAATTAAGGAGTGAAATTGAGTCTGGGAGGATGGGAACAGGTAGGTAGAAGGTGTTTTAGTTTTTCTCCTTGTTTCACACTATCCTATTCTAAGTGTCAGTAACTTAAGAAAATTTCCCCTCAGTCAAGTCTGTTTTGCACACAGCTCAAACTGGCAAGTGATATCCTTATCCCTGTTTAAACCCATGAGCTTTTCAGTCCTATTTTTCTCCCTCTGTCCAGTTGAGGAGAGAGTAAGGGAGTAGCTGGGTGGGCATTTGGCAGCTACCAAAGTCAACCCACCACAGGGGGTTAACAGCAAGCCTGTCATGCAGAGTCAAAGACAATATTAACTGCAATAAGGCATACTTGAAGCAATTTATACAGAAAAACCTTACCCCTTATCTCAGAGAAGGATGTCCAATAAGATAGCAAACAAGTTTACCTGGCCATAAACTAACTGCAGCTCAACTCCTGCGGGCAAACTCTTACAGTTATTTTTATTACAGTAACAAAATAATATAATACCCACAGAAAATCATAAACAAACCACCAAATACCTTTAAAAGAATCCAGAGAAGCAAGATGAATGCTCTGTATATATAATAAAGTCTATTATAGTATCATTCGCTATCACTCAAATCATTTGATCCTAGTAACAAGTTAAACAGCACTGTTTTCTGATATTAGTCTCTTGTAATAATGAAATATATTCGAAGATTAACATCTTGCATTATCAGCAATACACTGGTTTCTCTCTTTCAGATACTTTTTCACTGTGCACTGAAGTGAGAATAATTGACAATTTGATTATTTTCAAGAATATACCATATGACTGTATTAGAGACAGGAACGAAACTGCATCACAATCAACTAAAAACACAAGAGGCACACTGTGATTGGTTTAATTTTGTCTAGGTATTAGGACTTGCAACTCTTTCTGCTAACAACTTTTGCATAGTCAGTTCTGCTCACAGATCAAGAACTGAAAGGATAAAATACTTGCTTCCATATAACTGTGCAGCACATTTACTGCTTGCTTACTACAGCAAAGTACACTATCAGCACATCATCATTTGATACTAAAGTTCACCAATCACATCTTCTCTCTCTTTTATTAATGAGAAATGAGCTTGAACATTGTTGGAGACTCTACCTGCAATCAAGACTACTAAGCAAAAGGCTATGGCATGTTCCCACAGGAAAGTTATCTGTGTAACCCACACTTGGAACTTTTTTCCAAGCTACTGCAGTTACTGCTTCAGATTAGATAAGGAACGCTTGCATGAGATTTTATGACAACAGATAGGGAAATGATGATGAGGCATCAGGTGACAGAATTTTATATCTTTCTTGTACACAAGGCTAAGAATCCCAGTTTATTACACTTAAACCTATATTGTCACCAGGAAGCTAAAGCTTACAGCTTATTCACTGAAAGGAAAACTACAGCAAGAATTAGTAGCGAATTGTTGCGTAAAAAATACACAATGCAAAATTTACATTATAGGCTATCAGAAAACAAAATGGATGCTATTTAGTAATAAAGATTAGCTTTCAAATATTCAATTCCAAGTTGACATTTATTTGCAGCAACTAAAAAGATCATATTCATTTGCTTTCTGCATTAGAAGTGGAGAAAAGGCAACTAACCTTTTAGAAAGGATTATGCCTGAAAAATTTGGCAAAAAAAAAATCTGTACAATAACTGTATGAGGGGAAAAAGTAGCTTTAGAGGGGATCTATTATTCTGCTTACAGAAAGTAACAACTTTACTATCTACTTGCTACCTTAAAAGCAGTCATGGAAATGTCTTCCTTGTATATTAGACAACTCTGGTCACATAAGTTAATATTGATTTTACTATAGCTAAGCTGGGAGCAGAAGTTAATTTCAATGGTCTGCACAGAACATTTTATGAATTGCGTTAAAAATATTTTGCATTACAAGGTATTAAACCAGCTAAGAACCTTTTAAAATAATCTGAAGCTTAAAATGATTGAGCTGTACAAAAAACAAGTATAGCTGAGAGAAAGAGCAACAGTATTAAAGGCTGCACTTCATCAGCTCATAAAGCCAAGCATAAAGCCAAGCTTTCTTTCAAGCCAGGGCAGACAGCCCTGCAGCCTTGCCCCTGCTGGGGGACAGCTCAGGGGCAACCTCGCGAAAGCACTAGGCTAGAACGAGTCACCCGCACGAGAGGGAACGGGCAGGGACAGGACCTATGTCCTCTAAGTTCTTATATCACATCACATCACAGGCCTTAATTCCGAGTTAATCAGAGCCAGGACCGTTAACCCTGAGCAACATTATCTCAATAAAGAGGAGATATGCCATAACCACAGTACAAAATCCACGCTGCAGTGAAATTCAGCAAGACAGATAAAACCATTCTGCCTCCATCAGCACAAGGGATACGGAATGCTCTGTTAACTGTCAAATATTAGCAAGGGCTGCCAGTGCCCGCCTGTGTGACAGCTTGGACTGGGGCAGAAACAAGGGGAAAGCTGTTGACCGTCACCCTGCACCGCACGGAACTCAGGCAGCACATTTCCCAGTTTCTGCAGAGAATCCCTGAACCATTTGGGGTTTTGCTGAACACTACGACAGAAATTCATCTCCGCACGTAACAAGTGTGAGAGAAAAGGCGTCTCCTTGCCCTGCGGCACAGGTCTGGGTTTTACCCGCTGGAAGGATCAGCCAGGGAATTACTGCAATTCGCTTTCTCAGCTGCTCGCTTCGCGAAGATTAGGGCGCGCTCCACCCAGACGCCACACAAATGAGGTCACATAGCTGACCACACTGCTGCCAATTCCTGCCCTATTCATCAGGGACGAGGGCAGGAAGCAGATGGAGCCCTCAAGTTAAGGGTCACAACATTTCAGTGAGAACATAAAAGCGAAGCAGCGGCAGAGAATTCACCGGTCGGGGGAACGCGGTTTGTCCGCACGGCAGAGCTGAGTCACGGGCACCGCTCTGCCCAACACAACTCGGTACCCAGAGGGGCACACACTGCATCCAGCAGCAAAACGCTACCCCCTCACTGTTGAAAAAAGGGACTCTACTACAGGACAATAGAAAATATTTTCCATTCTTTCAGTACCTATGTGAATTTAAGAGTTTAAAATACAAGAGTTTATTGAAGCTCTTCAGACCTTGAAAATCAGTTGAAGACCCAAAAGGCAGTATGATGCAATTACTATGTAAAGCTGGTTTTATTTACAACTGTGCTGTATTTCAGAACACATACTTCATCACCTGCTGCCAAAACGGAAATATACCATTTTCAAGTGTTTAAAAGCTACAGTTGTTTGAAATCAAACAGGTTTCAGGTCCAACACAGCTCTACTAAACAACTAACAAAACCAGAGTTTACAGTAAGATGAACAATACCATAAATATTATTTTGACTATTGTAACAGCTTGTGTGTGGTCTCAAATAATTCCAAGCTGCTATCAATGCATATATCTTGTGGGAACACAGACAAATTCCTTCCCACCTGAAAGAAAGGTTATCACTTACAAGCTAGTGCTTCTGAGATTTCCAGAGGCACAAATGGTAACAGAAGCTAAACACAGAGGTTCAAAAGACATACTCACAAACTATCTGTTTGCAAAATGCCTCATGTCATTACCTTCTACTGCTATTAAAAAGTAACACTCATTTCCGTCACTGGGGTGGTAACTGCACAATTAATTCACACAACAAAATGTACATTGATCTCTTGCTTCTGTTGACAACTGTAAGAATAAATTAACAAAACAATATCTAGACACATGTCGCTGAGATGCTAACACAGGTTATTCAATTACTGCAGAGTGCTTTACTGGCTTCAGAAGATGACATTTTACAGAAAAAGTGCCACAAGGCAACCCCTTTCAGAAGGTTTTAAAGAACCAGCATCTTTTTCTGCCTCTGCAATACAGATTAAGCAGCCTCCCCTCCAATGACAGGGTGATATCCATCTGGGTAATGAGGCAATTGAGGTAAAAAAATATTTTAGAAAATAATCACATCAAATATTAAGTACTTTACAACAATAAAGTACATATATATAAACACAAAATAGCCCAATCATTTTCCTGGAACAGTTTCAGAAATTTTACTAGAAGAATATAAATTATGTCCCATGGCACGGAACAGCAATGAAGAAAGCCCATTTGTTTGAACAGGCAAAGAAAGTACAAGATCCCTTCTTTTTTCCCCTCCCAGATAAAGAGTAAGCTTTCGTTCCAGTTAGGCACCACTAGCCTACCAGTGCCACCACACTACCAGCACCCATTGCCAACCTGAGAGTTTCAGAGGTTAAGAGAGATTAGACTGTCACAAACAAGGGCATCCCGCAATATGAGTAATTTATTCCATATCTTTTAGATGATAAATCAATCTCTGACAAAACTTATTTGTGTTGTTTAGGCTTCAGAGAACATAAGTTAGTCTTACCCATTCTGGTTTCACCCAAATCAATTCATTTACGATCAGATACTTTATCAGATATGAGCTTCAACCTCCCTCCAATCCCTGCCAATTCTCACAGCAAGCAGACAACCAAAAAAGCCAAAGCCACACCTCTGCTGACTGAAAAGTGTCCCTGTTATTTATATTCTAGATTTCTATGAAAAGCAAAGGACATGAAGAAACAATTACATACACACCCCTTCCAACTTCTCCACCCATTTTTTTTTCCTGAGTATTTCCAGTACTACATCATTAAAAATCCTGTCGTCTCAGAGAATGGCATTTCCACCAAAGTACACACCCCACACCCTCCCGCCCCAGTGTATTCTACCTTCAGGTTTTTTCCTCATTTTCCCTTCTGTGCCTCTTACCTTCTAGCTTTTTTTCAGATTTTTTCCTCTTGTATGTGCATTTCCAACTCACTAAGAAATGTCCAAAGCCACAGCTCACTCACAGCCTCCAAATGCACAGTATTAAAAGAAGTGAACAGGTGACAGTGAATTTGAGACTGTGACTCTCCTGGAAAGCAAATCTACAGTGCTAAACTTTATGAAGAGTTAGGAAGATTATAATGCAACAAATTTCCTGAAAAAAAACCCATGCTGGTTGATTAAGAAAAATTAAAACTGCAATATACCAGCCATGATCTATGTGCCTTTAGAAACTGAGAAACTCAATTTAGAAACTCACAACTCAGACTTAAACGGGCTTTAAGAAACAATCACTAAACACTCTGCTCAATCAACATAAAGCACCTAAACAGCATGTAGCTGCTACTCAACTAGAAGACTTACACCTTTGCATAGCCACCCGGAGCAGGCACCAGAGAAATCATCCACAGACACGCAAACATCCGCAAAGATTAAGTGTGTGTATGTTTACATGTTAAAAACACCTGAAGGATTGAGATAGAAAACCTCAGAGAGCTTGACCCTCCTATTGTCCCACAGATGAACATTTCAGAGCTTTCACAACTGCAGTGTTCATCAGTTAACTACATGGCTGGTTATAACTCCTGTCCCAAGTTTTTGCTCTTCTAAAAATACGACAATAAAAGAAGGGGAAAAAATCCAAGAAATAGTCCTAAAAAAAGCCACACCAATACATACAGAGCCAGAACAAACAACTCCATGAACATCAGCCCAAGTTAAAAACCAAGCAGATTGATTTTCTCCTACCGCTAACCTTCCAAGAGTGATCAACTGCAGCTGTCTCACATTTGAGGGCTGAATACGTGCAGATTTTGAAGAACACTAGATCTCTCCAACCTACAATTCACTGAGCTCTCCAGAGTCAGTCAAAAGCAACTCCACTCACATTACCGAGTTTTCTTGACATCTTTATCAGTTTCTTCAGAAAGTTTGGACTGAGCCACAAAGGAAAAGTTTCTGCTCTCAGCTAAACTGGCATACATCCAAATCCACTTCATTGTTCTAGAAGCAAACATACGTGAGATCAGAGTCCCAGCCCATCATTTTATTCTAAAGTTAGCCATTACACTGATACATCTTAAGAGAATTTTTTGTAATCAGACTCCAGCTTTGTACCAAAAAACCCACATCACAAGTCAACTCAAATGGACTAAATTTTTAATTGATAAATAGGTCCTGCTTTCATTAAGTTCTGACACCAATTCACAAAATAAACAGCTCCCATCTGTTAATTACTGTATCTACATAGCATATTCACAAATACTAGGAATGCTCAAATTGTCTTTTCCTTGCCAATCTGTGCTATTTGGCCCTAGTCACAAAACAGAAAAGACAATCCATGAAATTTCAATTAGAATAGGTATGAGAAATGGCAAAAGGAAAAGAATATTATCCCAAATTTCTCTCTTCCAAAGCACCCCTCCACAAAACATTCTTTCCAAATTACAGGAAATAATGCTCTAGTGAGATACCACCAAAACGAGGAGAAAAACTTATGAGAGGTCAAGGAGCTGCTATAAGTTTATACATTCAAAAGTACCAAAAGGCACAGTAAGCAGAACTGTAAAGAATCAAAAGAACTAAATGCTGAAATCACCGTAATTCAATGCACAGTTTAAGAAAATTGAGGACATTAAGACTTTCAGACAGAAAAACAATAAAATTTCTGCCATGAACAAGTCACTGTTCCAGGTGAAAGGGAAGCCCACAACAAGCATTACCAAGAGGATCTTGTGGCTGCAGGTGTGACGCAGCCAGAGCTCACGCAACACTTGCAACGGAGCAGCGCCACAGAAAACAGCCTTTCCCTGCTCTGCTTCCTGCCTTGCCTTCCACAACCTGCTCTGTTAGAGTAAACTAACTTCAGCCAAGTTAAGAAAAGCAGCTTTCATCAGGTGTAGAAGATAAAAACAGACCCACATGGCTGGATCCTTTCATCTACCACAGCCTTCAGACTCAGGGAAGCACTTACCCAGCGGAGGGCAACTGGTCTGCCTGTCAGTATCCCGAGGCACAGCAACCTTGTACTTTTTCCACGCAACTTTTTTGGCTGCTTGAACGCTCATGATCAAGCTCACTCTTTGAATAACAGGAAAGTGAAGATGCAGAGGAAGTACATGCTAGTACCCACGCAAGAACTGCATGCTGGGATTCAAGGGGGAGGGAAGCACTGGTTTTCCTCAGAGGGTTTGGCACATTCAGCCACACAGTGACTGACAAAACCAGTCAGGAAACAAACCTTTAAAAACGCTGCCTGCTAGCAAGTAACAGACTTCAAGCTAATTGAGATTTCTTTTCTCTTTAAAATCAGATAAATCTGCTGCTTTGTAACTCCTTATGAAAATAGGAGGACACTCCAGCTTTCAGAGAACTGGCAAGTTCAATTCCACAAACTGAAAATAGGAATGCCAATGGCAATTTTCTGTTCAAATCAAACTCTCTGGTCAAACAAGATACTCATTTTAAAAACCCTGAATATTTTTAGCATTCATTCTGTAAAAAGTTTGCAGTATCACTACAACATTTTTTTCACACATTCAACAGAACATAAAAGCAGAACAACTCTTCAAGGTAAGCATCCCCATCTTTTAATGGCCTCTCCTAAGAAGGAAGTTGTACAAATAATCCTCCACGTCAAAAATTACAAACTCTAATTAGGCATGCCCTTTCCACTGTGCAGTAATTCCAAATAAGACAGGGCAAGGAACAGTAAAGCACAAGGTTGGTAATGCAAGAGTTATCTTATAAGTGGGGCTTTAAACTGTGCTTATCACCAGTATAGAAAGCAAATCCAATCCCTCTGTCTTGAAAATCCTGTTGTCAACTTTATAATCAAATTAAGAGGACTCCAAATTTCATAGTTTTGAAAGACACTCCATATTCCACACTTTAGCATACTGAACTGTACACAATTCCAATAGTCACAACAAAGCAATGCCATAAGAGATTAACACATAATACAAGCACTATGACCAGAGAGAATTCTAAACCACAGAATTGGTTTCAAAAGCAGAAAGACAGAGGTTGTTTGATTTTTCTGCCTGTCTCGTTGTATTATGCTATAAGACAACTGTTCTAGATACAGCTCTCCTCTCTTCATTGATATCCAGTTGGGACAGTTTACTGTATCACATCCCAGACACTATTCAGGGGAGGGAAGGAGGGAGAAATCAAGATCAGATTTTTCTTTGAATTTTTGTGGGCCAGAAGTTGGTCTTACTTAATTTTGTCGGTTGGAGGTTTTTTACCCCAAATTCAAGAATTCCTCACAGTTGAAGGCTGAGAGGCTTCACACAAAAGGAGTTTTGTTTCCATGAATAAAGACAACCATACATTTAGGGGGTTAAATCAGACATTCGTATCCAAACATTTCTGTGAACCGTGCAAACAGGAGCAAAGTGGAAAGGTAATAAAAGTTTTAAAGCTAGGATCTCTATTTTAGAAACAAACAAGGATGTATTTTGTAAATACAAATACAAACCTTACTGTGCCAAGCACTTCACAAGAACAAAACAAAAAGACGCTGCCAACTCCACCAAGCAGACAATGAGAATTCGCAGACAGACTCGCGTGTATGCCAGAAGTCTTACCAACAGCACCACATCTTCCTTTTTTCAAGTCTTGATGAGACTGGTCTGGATTCCCTAAGAATGCTCTGCTGTGTATCCAATACCTCACCTCACCTCAGTCCCTGCCACTCCAAGATAAGGCCCACCCACACTTGGCAAGACTGAAAAACAATCACAAGTTTCAGGAGTTAGCGAGTTTGTGACATTTCTGGGTTTACCATTTCTCAAAAGAGAGCATTTGCAGTCAGTGAGAGCAGTTAAAGAAACAACAGTCTGACTCCATCAGTCCCTTGAACTTAATTCAATGTGAAGCTATTAGAGGAGCTGAGTAAAATCATCCATGCACCAGGGCTTCCAGAGAAACTCAGCTCTCAAGCTCAGCCTGCTATCAGTAGCTGCCCCACATACATCAGAGAAACTACTTTTATCTAACAGCAGGCTTTAACTTAAAAACCCAACATTTCAACAGGAATATACACTGAGAATATTTATTAATTTAAGGGGAGGTTGTTGCACTGTGTTTAAATTAAAGAACAAATTTTAAAAATCACTTGCCTAAATGGAGATAGAATTACTGGCATGAAATAGTTTCATATCAGAACCCATCTGCAAAGAAGTTAGCTTTAGGATGGAAGGAATATTTTTAAGCTAAATTTTAAAAAGTGAAACCATGGCCTCTGTGAATATCTCAAGTATTGGGTGTGAAATCCATAGGTTAACCACAAGGGCAGATAAGCAAAAGAGAAATGGAAATTTCTGGTCAAAGCAATCTTTGAAGAAGGCAGACTTTTTAAAAACGTTTTTAAACAAACTCCACAGCTCAACATATTACCATACTCTCTACCCCTAAACCACTTCATTCATTAGGAGGAAGATGGTCTTACTTCTACTACTACTGAATCCAACAGGCCATTTATTTAGCAGCTCTCTGACTGGAGTACGTGCTCTCTTCTATTCTCTCTGGTGTTGACAGTAGTAATCAAATTTTGTACATGCCACTGGCCCTATTATAGCTCCACAGCAGCTGGCCGGCTGCCTAGGCTTCTTATCATGTATGATAAAAAAGACCAGCCAAAACTACTGTGGGAAGACAGAAGTAGAGGAAAGCCTAACTAGAAGTCTAGTAAGTAGAAATCATGTCTTTTTATGCTTGCCCATGTATTACAAAGCATGAAGAACAAGGCTACACTCAACACATGACAAGCTTGCTTTAACAGTTTTCAGAAGGGCTGGAGCTTAGATGACAATCCAGCCCTTATTGAAGAGAAGGTCTGAATGCCACACTTCATATGTGAAACACTACCCATCTATAGCTCAGTCTACACAGCAGGCAACGGGAAAGCAAAAAAGCATATAGAGGTGGGGGGGAAAAGGAAAAAAATAGGAAAAAAACCCAGATAACCATACCCATTCATTTGAAGGTGAGCTTATAAACACTTAAAATCATTTCTCTATCACAGCCCAGCACATACCAAGTCAGCACTGGGTTCAGAGTAAAATTAGAGTTCACAGAGGCAAACAATAATGGGAGCAGAGGGCAACATCCTTTAATTATACAACTCCCCTGTATACAAGACAATCTAGAATGAGATTGGCTTCCATTTCTTCTTTGCCTTCTGGGAGCCTTCCAAGAGCCTTGAATGCCTTGACTCTGAGAAGAGGAAACTGGCTTCTTTTTCACAGCCTGCCTCCTTCCAGCTGTGTTCCAAGTAGGCCTTGGGTAGCCCTGCTCTGAACTGCCACTCTTCCATACAAGTCCATACAGAAAGGCTTGGTTTCATGGCAGAGGAAAAAACAAATCTAAAGGACTTCTTATGGGAGCAGAACAATAAAGTACAGAGTTCCTCCTTCACCTTCCTCCTCCATCACACACAAGCCAAGTCTTCTTCCTAGAGGGGAAGCACAGTCTTTCTCAAGGTACCTGTACTACCTGTTTAGTCCTACCCTTTATAACACTGCTGTAATGAGCATCTAGTTAAGAGCTTCTTATGCTGTGGGACATTAACATCCCATAATTTTGTTCAGGATGTTTTATTTCACCACAACAACCTGGCAACTTTTTTTGCTGGCCTGACAAACATGATTTGAATTAGCAGGCCACACAATACTTGTTTAGCAAGGAAACAAAAGCTTCTAGGCAATGCTAAGGAGAAGGATAACAAAAGGGCACCAAGAACTTGAACAGAGAGTAATGTTTCGACTGGCTGTTGTATTTTGCTGGAAACTGGTGATTGCTTTAACCCCTACTTCCAGGAAACCCTCAGCACCAGCAATCTCACGTGGAAAACAGTGAGTTTTTGGCATTTCTATTGAAACCTTTCCCACAGACAGATTCACATCAGCATAAAGCTTTTTAGAAAATGAAAGTTGCAATACAGTAAATGCCCTCATTGCTGTGGAAGAGGAACAGTGTGTGGCAGCTAGTGGAGCACTGCAGTACAGGTGACACACAGATATTCTCTCAGTGCTCTCGCAGGCAGTTCCAACACAAACCCTTCCAGCACACTGCGCCTGACACATGGGTCTCGTCAAACAGCATGTCTGTGGCTGCCACAAATAACTGACTCATCCTGCAAAAGAAATAACAGTAGCAGTTGTAGATAAATTGTGATGCCTTTCAAGAATCACCATCATTTTAGTCAGTCTTTTTAGAAGTTCCTCTTACAGCTTCCATTTTACTTTTGTAAAAGGGAATATTTTGAACATAAATATTGAGAAAACCTGTGCAGCACATTAGCCTTCCGAAAGTGTTGCTTACATTATAATCACACCTGTGAAGCCCAACCAAACAGTACCCCCTTTTCACAAAAGGTCCTCGGCCACCTGTTTACAGCAGTTCAAAGGAGTGACAGCAGGCTCATAGGACATATAGGAGAATTCTTCATCTTGCTTCTTGTGGCTAGCACAGGTTCTTCCCGTGGGAACATTTTGCTATATTTCATAAACAAGATAAAGTTTGGATGTTTTGCAAACAGTTTCTCCGGATTGAGTGAGTTCGGGCTTGGCCAATTGTGCCTAGGGGGAGGTCTCGGGCTGACCAATCTGGGGCACTTCTGTAGACTCTATATATATGGAATTCAAAAACAATAAAGTTCCTTTTCTCCTCTCTTCGCTTGTCTGAGAACTTGGGTCAGTCCTCAGCTAGCCGCTCAACAGCGACAGCTTCTCATTTAAAATGCTGAGCACACTTTCCAAAACAAGGTTCCTGCCCATCCATAGGCACCTTTATAAAACAAATCCCAATCAATCAATGACAGATGCACTGTTCAACACTTGTGTGGTTGTATGCTGGGGTGCAACATGTATTTCAGTAGGAGCCCAGGCACTGAGCCCTGAGTGACAGCATGCAAGCCCAAGCACAGAAGTGCCATCACTTGAGCAGATGAGCTCCTCCAACCAGCGATCCTGGTGATTTCAGTTTTCAAAAGCATTTGCCCTGCTGCAGTGGGATGGACTGGGAAGACAGGGTTCAACCCAGTGGCCAAACAGCTGTAAGAACTGTGCTGCTGAGCAACTCCACCCTGGACAGACAACTGCCCTCAGCAAACCCCACAGCACCAAGAACTGCTGCACAAAAAGCCACTGCTTCCAAAAAACATCTCATTCCTCTGTCACTCACATGCCAAGGCTTTGGAAGCAGTGATTTAGGCAAACACATGAATAATTTACTTGTAGACTTTCCTGTCACTCATTTTGCAAATATCTGTTTGTAACTCCAAGTACATAAACATCTCCATGCTTCCTTGTAAATTCCACTGGGTTTTTTTCCTTAGAAAGTATCTTCTGGTACATTCTTTTCAAACTCTGACTGCTTTCCCCATCCAAACTCCACAGGGCTGTGCATTGGTGTCTGCCTCAAGCTGGGCAGAGGGAAACGAAAACATATCAGGAAGCCAAAGAGCAGCTCTGGAGCAAGCACATGTCCCTCCACCTGCCCAAGCCTTCAGGCCTTCACTCTACCAGCTAGGGCTGCAACCACAACCTTCAGCCTGAAAGCTAAAACCTCATCTCCTACCACGGTGAGAGAAGGAGGGGACATAATCACAGTTAAATATATCACAGGCACATTTCAAGAGTGGCACACCCAGACCAATGACCACAGCATTCATGGTCAGCAGGGAGCCACCAACACTGCAGCTCCAAAAATCTGTACGTTTGGTTTTCTTTTTTCAATGCCCTGTAACAATGCATGGGTGATCAGACAGCACCCTCTAAGACATTAACTCTTCAGCTGTACTATTTAGAATACACTATTTATTTGCATACTGACAGAGTGTCGCAAGTATACACATTACCGGCCTTGTTAAAATTAGCATTCAATATCTTCCACCCAGATGGTCTATTTCCCTTCCTGCTTGCAACAACGTATTCTATTCATGCTTTTCCACAACAACAAAACACAAAAACGGACAGCATTGTGCAGAGCTGCCCTGCCTTCTGCAGGAACTATTAACGAAGTTCTTTGGACTTCCCAGTCACCATGCTGGGGATGGAAAGTTTTGCTCACCTGGAAAAGAGGGATCTGCAGAAAGCCTGCACTGGGGGCCCCAAGTCTCCCTATTCCTTCCGTGAACAGTGAGAGTACTGTAGAGAGCTCCCTGAGCTAAATAGGCTGTCTTTTCCTAGTTCAGAGAGCTAAAAATCAGTAAGAAACCATTAGAAGCATCCTAAAACTAAGAAGAATAAAATGAATTCTGTTCTCTATGGACCTTGGTCAGGTCCAACACAAACACATCATCAGTTAAACTCCTTACTCCTCAGAGGACAAACCTGTCTCCTGCCAAGGACCCAAGGCAAAGGACCCATCCCTCTTACTAAAATAGCATTTGGTTCTATCAGAGTCAAAAAAAAAAAAAAAATCAAACCAAATCAACCCAAAACACATCTACTCAGCTTAGTGCAGGAAGGGTGCACTACGTGTTCAGGACTCACAGTGACACAGTTCAGGTGACACAGCACCCAGCCTACAGTCCTGGAGCAGCCCAGCTTGATGAGGGCAGCCATCACACCATTCCTTCTGCATGATGCCAGAGCAGCAATGTAAAATTTTCTAAACTACAGAAATCCATCTTGGAATTACCTACACTGCTGCCACTGCATAAGCCTCTACTTTCATGAAAGATCGCTTTACCAAAAGGAAGAAAGAAAAAAATCCACACAGAACATACTCCTGTTCAGTCCTCTTTAAAGTCTCCAGTTAACTTAATATAGACTTAATATATCTCTTGTTAATTTGTTCCAATAGTTGAATTTACACTCACTGCTAAAAGCTTACACAGCATTCACAACCTTTAGCCACTGAACTCCTTTTAACAGCTACAAATTGCAAATCATTGTGTGATTAACATTATCAAGACTTCAACAAGGCCAGAGAGTATATTTCAACAGATAATCCAACATTCAGATATTTTGGTAGGTATAACATTCTACAAAGACTGCAGTAAAAAAAAAAAAAAAAAAAATCATTGCATCAGTTTTCAGGTACTAGAAATGCATCATTAAAACTCTTGTTAAAACTAATGGCCTTCTTTCTGTCCTCCTTCACAAATTAGCACAGAAGAGAAAGAACAAGGTAGAATCATGTACTTTGTTAAACATTGAACCTACTGTAACCTGCAAAATAACTGATTAATGAATTACTCTGAGGCTGAGGTCAATTTACAGAGAGACCATCAAACAGCAACTATAGCAACACAGAACCACCACACTGCACTGCCAGCTAACAAAGGGAAACATAACAGAGCAGAGCAACAAACAGCATCAACCTGCTTTCTTAGGGCAGCAAAAGCAAGAATTAAAGCTCTCAGAGGGAGTGCTCTTCAGTTTAGCACAGCATTTCTGCATATCAAGGGACTAGGGAAAAAGTGTGGAAAAGAGACAAAGCACATGGCACAATGGAACCATTACCTAAAGGAAGAAGAGACCCACACAAATAAATACCAACAACCCTCAAGTATCTCTTACAGTAATGGTACACACACACTCATAAGCAGAGATCCAACAGCAGTAAAAATGACAGCATTTTATTTGGAACAGAATGTGCACCCTATCTGAAGCCACCTGCCAAGGTTCCCAGGCAGAGACTGGGGAGCAGCCCAGATCACACATCAGCTGATGAGGCTAAGTAATAGCTAGGTTAGTAGGTACCTCACTCAGCTCCACACTGACTAAGGAAAGCTCACACAAGCCACAACCAGCAAAAATGTGGTGAAAAGAATAGGCAGTAAGCAGCTGAGGGGCAATAACTTACTCAATTTTGTGAGCTAGCAAAAGTTGGCATGTTTACACCCTCACTTGTTTTCAAGAAATTTTCAGCTAGCTTTCTGTGTGTACACTTCACAGGCTTCTGCCAGGTCAAATGGAAAACACTGGGCTCAGTTATTTAAGCTCAAGTGTGCGGAGGAGTAATTACCAAAGCTCCACTGGACAGAAGGATTGCATTCTTTTATTCTTCAAATGCCACCACCCACCAAGATATGATGATAAAACTCTCAGAAACCGTGTAAGCAAATCCAGCAAACACTGTGCAGAAGTTAGCCTGCAATCACACAGTACCCATCTCAAAAACTCCATCTGTACCTCTCTAAGTACTATGGCAAAATTACCAACTCCGCTACTTGCTGCCACAATCATCATGGTTTTTCTTTACAACCAAGTGTTAGTTGGATTTAAACCCTAAATCATGTGGAGGTTGAGATGGATGCCATAGGTATATTCTAAAAAGTCTTTCTGTGCAAGACTGACTGGCAAGTCATACACATTCCTAAGCCAGACAAATGAAGCCCCAAAACACAAGTCCTGCTCCACAATTACTGTGATACTACAGATGCAGTGCAGCATTCCCATAAATGTGACAAATATTTCATGTCAACGATACATGTGTTTAATTTAAACAATTTAAATTTAAATTTAAAATTTAAATTTAAAACAATTTAAGGGTTAAAACCAGATGCCCATACTATAGTAATAACATTACTGGTCACCTTACTAAAGTATCACACCTTGAAGTGTGAGCAGGCACAGTCTCATCCATGGTGCGAACAGCAGCTTTTCAGCTATTCATTTCACAGCCCCATTTTGTACTACTGGTTATAAAGCCATCTGACATTTCCTGCAACAACCTTACAACAAGCTCAATAAAATTTCACATTGCTTTTACAAAAACAATTTAAGGCTGAAGCCTTTAATAATTTGCGCTTTTTTCCCTTTGAATATAAGTGTTCAAATAAACAATCACTATTTTCATGTCTTTCAAAAAAATGGCTACACTCACAGTGAGTATGTATGTAATATAAGTACCTTTGAACAAAAGTTTTTACACCAAAGTGGACAGATTGAGATTCTGTGACACCATCCTATCTGTTTAGGACCCTCACTCTGTTTAGCAGATGGGCTTTTATAATCCCACAGTCTCCCTAGCACAGAAAACAAAGTGCTCCAAATGACACACATTTACCAGTTTGTTCCTTACTTCATCTTGTTTTTCTACTACCCTACTTGCTTTTGTTGCTGCTACCAAACACTGAGTAAGTTTTATCATAGGGTTATTTTCTTATTAGCTTAAATTCTCCTGCTTGAGCAGCAACAAGCTGCTACTGCAAAGCAAGCCTTCTATCTCTCTGCACGCCTGCCAACACATCCAGGCAAACACCACTTCAACTTCGCAAAGTTAATATTGAAGCAAGTTGGAGTAAACTTGTTCACAGGTATACTTAAAAATTCTTTATAGGTTGGTAAAACTCCAATACAAATTAAAGACGAGATGGACAACAAAACACAAACAAGTTGTATGGCAGCAGTAATTCACTCAAACATGAGTGTGCAGCCCTCTGGTCTCTTACTCTGCCTTCAACTTGTCCTAGATTTGAGCACTTCTCTATAATACTTACATTCAATCACTATATTGCCTTCACTACCAATCATTGAATACCTAACTGTAGTATTCTCACAGTTACCACTGTCATATAAATGTTTCTATTATTTAAGTACAGTTCCCTCACTTTACCTGGACTGGTTTAAGACAGCTGTATGAATAAAGCATTATAAAACTTCACTGCTGCTTGGTTTTGGTTGGTGGTTTGTTTTGGTTCTTTTTTTTACTCTGTAGCATAACCACAGCATTAATACTGTTTGTTTTCTTTAATCTGTTTGTAGGTGATTTTATTTAATTTTAAATCACAGCATTCTGACACATTTTATTCCCTATAACATAGTTCACAAAAAAAAAAAAAAACACATCACTTTCGAATCACAGAAGTATTTTGGGTCAGTCACAGAAAAAAGATAAATCCCTATTACATATTTTCACAAATGTGGTTTGAAAGAGGGGATTCACACAATAAAGATCATCGCAGCTTACACTGTAAGATAAGCAAGGCAGTTTAGGATACAGGCTGCAAGGTTCAAAAACAGAAGTTCATACAGATGCAATTAAAACGTTTGCGACATTACTTAAAAACATAACCTATTTCTCTCTACCTTTGTGAAAACTTGTGCAATTAAGTGCATGTGACAGTCTGAGTCACTGAGAAGTAGCTCTAGTGTAAATGCAGCTAAATGACCACCGAGCCAAGAAGCTCCCAGGGGTTACCCAGGGGTTTTCAGAAATCTACCTTTACACCCAAATAACCTCCCCCAGCCCTGCAGTTTTCCACCACCTATCTTTCTCCTTACTTCCCTCCAAATATTCCTGTGTTCTTCCTGTAAATTATAAAAACCTCACTACTGCTAAGAAAAAAAGATGATCAGCTCTCAAAGCAAATCACAGGACAGGTCATTCAGTCTTCTCACTCACACAAGATTATCAGATGCTGTCACACTAACAATTTTGTACCTACCGTTCCACTCCTTACCTTGTTCTACCCTGATCTATATGGGTGTTCATCAGTTTTTTGACCCTCTATCAGGAGAGCCAAAATCAATGAGGCAGGCCAGTTCCTTGCATTCCATCCAGTACAATCCCAGTAAAGTGAGCATAAACCCCTACCAATACTATATATAAACCATGCATGTCCCCTGTTTTGTCTCTGGCATACAAGATCAGGCAGCTGGGATGAAGAAGCAGCAGAGAACAAGACATGTTCCTGGTCAGGATCAAATGCAACCACTGAAATTCTCCCACCACCACACAAAAGCAGGAAAAAGTAAACATGGAGGGGAGAAACATTTTCACAAGAAATCTAACTTGCATTTGCATTTTAGCTACCAGCTGGACCATGACTCAGATTCCCAACATCAGGCTTCTGGCTAAGCCCAGCTCAGCACGCAAGCTTTGCTACCTCCATCTGACAAACAAGACTGGAAAAGCTCCCAGGGCCGACGCCAGCCCTTGCTGTCTCACCACCAAGAATAAGTGGAATTGCTGCAACACATTTCAACCTCTGTATTTCAGTAATTGGTAGAGAAGCAGGGCAGTACAAGGATACATACCCAACTGTAGAGACAGCAAGAACTTTGTGACTACTACGGCAACAGCTGGAGCTCCTCTCAGTTCCTATCATCACCATTCATTCAGTTCCCCGCACACTGTACAGCCAGTTCTGGCCAAGAACACCAAGAGGACTCCAATGATGTAGCTGGCTTGCCATTTATTTCACTGCTTCAGAAAGCCAACAGCCTACTTCCCAACCAAAACCAGGAAGACTGCTGGGAAGCAGTGATGCCAGGAGGGAAAGCCAGGGCAGCAGTGATGGCAGGATGGAATTCCTCATGCCTCGTTTCTTAGCCATGACATCTTGCCACAATGAATTCAACAGTCCACCTGTCCCTCAAAATCCAAGAATGTATTACAGACACAGTGAGCACATCAGAGAGTTCTCTTGGTAGGTTTTTCCCCTCCCCTAACCCCCATGTTCTGTACAAAACAGAAGAGCCAAGAGTTTTGTTACAGTTTGGGAGCATACAAGGCACATTCAGGTTCTGGGGATGCTGGGGAGCAGGAAAGTTCAAACAGCAGCAGCAAACCCAAAATGGTGTAGAGCTCGGAAAGTAAAAATAAGTAGAAGGTGAGTGATTCCAGTTCAGCCCACTGCTTACAGAAATTATACAGGGCTCCTGAAGACATCAGAAATTTCACCGCTTCAGCTAAGCTTTTCTCTGAAGATAAAACGGTCAAATTTTATAATTAAGTTTCATGGTTAATACCACTATGAAATGCAAATTTCCTTCATTATTGGTAAAAAAACTTAACATATATTAAACCCTACTTTCAAGAGTGCTGTATCAGCATAGAAAAAGAAGAAAAAAAGCCACCACACATCAGGATAATGTTAGAAAGGCTTGGTAAATATCGCAAGTACAAACCAGTGCTCTCCTCTACAACACCTTCACAGAAATGCAGCAGAAGTGTTTCAGCACTGTCAACCTGAACATAAGTTCTCCAAAATTATTCTGGAATATGCCGCATGCCTTTTAACATAACCCAAAAATAGGCATTACCAAGATCCACTTACTCAAATAATCTTTTAGAGGCACCACTGTAGTACCCAAGTACCCTCTAGTTCAGTGCTGCAGACAGTTTAGTCCTCTACAGTCAGTCTCTCCTCCTTTTCTGGCACTGCAACAGTGCAAAAAGCAGCAAATGATACCTGGTGGGGAAAGGACAGATCACCACACATATCCTAGAATCTGCTAAGCTGGAAGGGACACATCAGGATCACTGAGTCCAACTTCTGGCCCTGCCCAGGACACTCCAAGAATCACACCCTTGTGTCTGGATACAAAATCCACTATGAAAGTGGAAGCCAGGCAGACTAGAACAATGTGTCTCATGTTTGCATTAACAAGTTATTGCCAGATCTTTGACTATGATTTATGAACACTGCATGCAGGAAATAGAATAAAAAAAAAATCATCAAGCAATTATCTCCTGTCCCAAAAGCTGGGGCACATGGTGGTGATATCCCAACACAGTATAAAGCCACAAGGAAACTATGTATGTGACACTTAAAGGCTGAATTAAGTTTTCACTTCCACAAAGCCAAGGTCACAGGAACAAGCCCAGTGCAGTCACCGGCACAGAACCACAGAAGCCTCCCCAGCTGGGTGGGGACCTCTTGCTGAGAGAGAAGCTAAAATTTTCCAGCAAGTTCATGAAACCACCACTATCCTTCCTCATTCAGTGGAGCTATTAAAACACAACTTTCACAGTTGGATGCACAAGTAAGAAAGTACACAGACAAGGAAGGAGACAAGCCTACAGAAGGACAGGAAAATATAGCTACAAACTTGCAAATTCAGACACTGACCAACCAGCAGGAGAGCCTTAGCATGTCTTGGACCAAGTGAAAGGGAAAAAAAAAAAAAAAAAAAAAAAAAATCAACTACCAGCTTTTCTCCAGCAGTTGTAAGGAAGCAAAGCAGTAAAGCTACCTGCATTTTCAGAGTCCAAATGCCAATATCCAGACACTACATATACAGGAGAAACTGACAGATTTCAGAAAATAAAGACTCCCATGAGAAACCTTGGGAGTCAACTTTACCAAACATGCAGAGTAGCTAAGCTCACCATCCACAGACAGTCATAAGAAGTGTTTGAGATTGTTTTTCATTTGAGACATCAGAGCTGACCAGGAAAGGGGGGTGGGCTGGGGACAGAGGGGAAACAACAAAGTAGCAACAAATTTCATCCCATGTAGACTGAATTCCCTCAGTTGTTTGCCTGAGATGCATTTTTATGTATCTACTACGTGAAGTCTCTGACCTCATGAAACAGCAAGCATGTCCTCTGTCTACCACTTCTGCTCTGAATGCCTCTCATCCCCCAAAAACCTTTTTCTGGATGACTCAGGAGATTTACCTTTAGCTCATGGCATTTGCTCACTCTGGAGAAAATTATTCCAGTCACAACCTAGAGAACTACCATTCAAAAAAATCCAAAGACATTAGGACAACATACACCAATTCTTATACCAAATTTCAGATTAAAAAAAAACTACAAATCACCATGCTTCTAGTAATTGTTATCATTCAAGGTTCTCAACAGTTATCTTCTATATCCCCAATTCCCAGGAGCTCCCCACACAGTCTGGATGTGACAAGGAAATAAACCCATCCCCTAAGAGATGCCCAGTCATGTCAAGGATGCACTCCCACATGTGCACATACACACACTTATTGCTGGCTGCCTCCAAGCCACCCTTGTTAGCTGGGGACAACTCAGGGGGTTCTGCATGGTTTGCAAGAATTCCTACCCCAGCAAGTGATGGAAGAAGTACAGACATGTGCTTTAGTGTGAACTGAGGATTTACCATACTCCTAAGCAACTAACTGGAAACACCTCATTAGAAACAGACTTCTAACAATCTCAGATCCGCACACTGCTGTATAATTAGTTTCAACTTGAAAGGGCTGCATAATTTCTAAGGAATATCACCATTTCTAAACTGAAGTCCTAGAAGGGGAAAGCAGATAGAGGTGTATGCATACATACATGTGCACAGGCATATATATCTACATATACCTCCTTCTCTCTTTAAGTATACACAACAAAGATGACAAAAACCCAAACCCATTACATCTTGTTTCATCACTTAAAAACCACTGCCTTACCTTGTGGCTGTGCTTTTGTACATCAGGAAGAAACATCCAAGCTAGAAAGTGCATAATTACACTTCTATTTACTTTACCATTCACTTTACAAGGGGGAGGGTTAGGAACAGGAGTGGTTGAAAATATGTCCTTCCCTGAGGGCTGAAACTCATGAAACATGTTTTTTTGAGAAACAGTGGGTTTTTTTCCCCTTGGAACTCTATCACCTCCATTCCCTAACCTTTACATTAACTTCAGTGGGTACACCTAATCACCTTGCTAGCTAATGTATTTAGTATTCAGTATTTTATCTGAGCCATTTCTACCACTTAGGAAAGATATCATTGCCTTTCTCACAACATTAGTCACAAGTGACACCTACCTACCCAGTGACTACGAAAAAAAAGCAAGGTACAAGAACTACTAATCTTCGAAAGCTCTACCTTCTTTCAATTTTGAAGGCATTAATCCACATCTTCAGTGAGAAAACAGAGAAAGGAGAAGGAAGTCAGGGTAAGCTTTTCTGTTTGTTTTCTTTTGCGATTTGTTTGTTTTCTTGAGGAAGACTAGGCTATAGTGTTAAAGATCAAGGCTGACCTTCCTGGATGTTTTTGGTATTTTCCTTGAAAAAAGCACAGATCTGAGCTATGGATACCCCAAATATTACATTCATCTGTCACACCAAAGGTCTGTGACAATAAATAGTGCTGAAGAGTAACAAAAACGAGTCAAATTTTACAGTTTTTTCTCCTGATTGAGAACAAAGGAAAAAAAAAACCTACTGTTCTGCAGTATAAACAGGTCGCATCTGCAGAGAAAAAAATACCTTAACAATAGATAGCTACTATTGTAACACTGTAACCCAAAACTATACTATAAAGAGGTCTTTACCACTTCAAATTTCATCTGGATATCCATCCTTAGAGACACCCTGCCCTAACAGGATAAAAGATCTGTTTGATATGGTGGCTCTGATGCTAGGCTGAATACAGGTAGAAAAACAAGAAAAATGTTAAACCTTTGAAATACAGTCATTCACTGAACAAACCCAAGACACAGCAGTCAACATGGGCAACAGCAAAGATGAACTGTTACAGGCAGCTGGTACCATGGACAGATTGCACCCAAATTAAAGACTTTAAAAGTGATCCACTGGTCCAAGAAACACCACCAACCGGGAACCAAGTTCAGGGAAACTAAGCACACAGAAGTTACAGTTGCTTCTTTACTCTTACCATCTCTCATAAAAAAAAAACCCAACAAAACTATAAGAAATAGCTAGGGGGAATGAAGGACAAAGTAGTAGAGGGATGGAAGAACACCACACTTAAGTAAAAAAAAACACCTAACAAAAAACACCTAGACATGCTGAAATACAATACTTAGATTAAACTACAAGAGAAGTCAAGGGTATTCTTAAACAATAAAGGGGATCCAAATCCATTAGCAAGTATTTAAAAACACACTACAAGGACACAGCTTATATCAGACAGCTCCACCCCCCAATATCTACTAGACACAACTGCTCACCAAACACCATGTGTGTTATGTGTAGAAGCTGCCTTTTTTTCAGCCACTGTGCTTTTACACTAAGTTGAAAGAGGTGTCTAAAGCATTTCAGCATTTCCACCTACTCCCATTTTTATGCATCAACACTGATTCTCTTGCAAGAAGTCATCTCTTGGGGTTAAATTTTAAACAGACCATGTTATATTTGCATAGGTCTAGTTAATGAAGAAATGACTGGCAGAGTATAATATCATGACCTTCTGTCATGAATTTTAATTGCCTACAGATGGTTAAGTTAAGCCTTATCTTCCCACATGAACAGATCCACATGGATCATTTCTCCCTCACCTTATGGAGCACAGCTGGCACTTCATGGAGCCCACTGCTGTGCCCGTGAGTTACCTGCAACACAACCTGTGGTGGTTGAAGTGGAGCAGTGGCTCAGGTGTGACCCCTGCATGGAGGAACTGAGGTGGGTACTAAACTGGAATTACTCTGCCCAAACCCAATTGAAGATTTCTCCCTGGTAATGCCATGGCTGCTGTAAATAGAGTAATTCCTAAACCAGCGCAGTTGTTCTAACTTTAATGATCTCCACTGCTCTTCTAAATTTGTCAAATTTCTTCAAAAGAACTATTCTGCATCCCCAACAAAGGTTCCCCCTCCTTGTTCTTCAGGTTGCAACACAAGAATAGGGCCATTTTAAGAGAAAAGTCAGCTTGGAAAAATTGAGGAAAGGAAGCAAGCAGTCTTCCATCTCTCCATGAAACGAAGAATTTCACTTCAACTGAGCAATGACAACCTTTCCTTCTATAGCACATTAATGCCACTAACTATTGAGAAGAGACCAACATTTATTAAAGCTGAGGTCAACCTGCAATTTACGAAAAACCTTTAATAAGTTCTACAAAATTCAATTACATGAATTCAGTAAAATTTAGGTATCCATTAGAGAAGGCACAAAGCTTTTCCCCTCTATAAGCAATTTTTAAAATAAAGGTTTCATTGAATAAATGACAATCCAAGACAAGATGCCTTTGCAAAAATCACATATTGCCAGATTCAACTCTCAACACTCTTACTCAGCACATTTTAAATTTGCCTTTTGGGTTTTTTTCAGTATGTGCTTTTGCAAAGAAACCACTAACTTTGCATGCAGCAACTTGCAAGATCCTCAAAGATTTTCTGCCAAACCTCCTCTACACTAGGGTGTTAATTCACCATATAAATATTCAAAGATACTCTTGAATAACTGCCAGAAGGGAACACACTCTTCTGTAGCTACACAGCCACATCCATGCTTACTTAGCTCACTATAAGTAATGCTCTGCCCTGGGGTGGAAAAGCAAGGCCAGGCAACAAAGTTCTACTAATGGGGAAAAAGAGCCCAAGAAAAAAGCAAGCCATCTTGGTCACTACAGAACACTATTATCCTTTGACTATTATCCTTTGATATTTAGCTGCCTAGAGAAAAGCAGGAGCCGCAAATTTTCCTTGTAGATGATGCATAAAGTTCCGTTTGCCTATTGCTTCCACATTTGTTACCCAACAATCTAAGACAGACCTGAAAAATTCATGTCAGGATGAGCTTCTATATCAATAGTTGCAAGGGGACAGATAGAAAGGTGACCACACTCCACTCCATGAATCCCTCAAATACTGGCAAAACCACCGAAAAACTATTACAAGAGCTCACCATGTCACATCTCAGCTAAAAGGGAAGCTAAACAAGCCTAAGGATATCCAACCATATCCTCCACAGCTGATGACCAGATCTGCACATTAGCTCAGAGCTAAAATAGGTTTGGGAACCTACAGGCTTGTTTTATGCTAAATAGAGACAGTCTGCAAGGCAGAAGTAGGCATGAAGGGAAAAAAACAAGGAAAATATTAGATCGTTTTGGTCACATTTTTCATCTGTTTTCAAAAGGCTAATTTCCTCATTTTAGAAATCAAAGAACAAAAACCTCAAGGCCAAGGTGATATTTTGGGCCATTATTCAACCTAGCTTTACATTAAATAAGTATATTTTCCTTAAGGATGTAATTTTAAAAGTAGTCTCTTTTGCATATATATTCTCACTTGAACAGAAATTTAAAATAATCTTAAAAATTAAATATGGCTATTCATATTTAATTTAGTTGTTTATTCTACAGAAGAAAATTTGAAATAGGACTTTAAAAATTATTTAAAGCTGAGAGGGCTTATTTAACTAGTTCTATTTATTATAAAAAGAAATTATCATTATTGAATCAGCTCTTTGTAAGGTTCTAGCAGAGAAATCCTCTCACCTTGTATTAATACACTGCCCTTCATTATTGAGATATAATTAGACCAGTTTGCAAAAAGCGCAGGGCACTATTTTTGCACTTGAATGTTAGAGCAAGACGTTACCTGTTTACACTACAGATATTTAAATAAACAGCATGTTATTATTTATAACAAGCTGGATGATTCTGGAAGACATAACCTAACTGACTCACCCGCTCCTCAGCTGTACTCTCCAAACCCTGCAGGACTGGGGGAGGGCGAGGGAAATGTCTATAGACTGTTAAGGAAGGAATTCTTTATGTAGTAAAACTTGTATCTGGTCTCCCTAGATTAAGATACTTTAAGGATGTCTTAGTTAAAAAATAGTAATTTAATCAGAAATTCTCTTTGTTCCTGTTTTATGCATTAATTCAATACTTAGGTCTAAAAATAATTGTCTGCGATATAGGGTTTATAACTCTTAACCACATCCACCTTACACAGAAGGTGCAAGCTCTATATCATACACCATAAATTTGTTGGACTTTACAAAAAGTCTTTTGTGATAACGTGCAGATTCCAAACTGTAACTGAGTTCAATTCATTCATCCAAAAATGAGAGGGATAAAAAGAAAGGGAAAAAATAAAGCCTCTACTAAGTGTGCCACAATACATACACAAAGCAGTTTAAAAAAGTCTCACACAATTGACACACATTACTTTTCCCCCACTTACACCACACTGCATCCCAAGTAACAGATCCAGATCAAAATCTGACCCACAGCCACAGATTCTCACCAAGATCAAACGTAATTAATTTAATTGCTTTTTAAAGACTTCCAGTAACATTAGTTATCTTAATTACCATTCATCTGCTCTGTCAGATGATAACCTTTTGGCTCTGCTAAATTTGGGAGTGCCAAGAACATACTATTTCCTTTTTTCCATTGCACTGTAGATGAGAGTTGAGTCTCCAACTTCTACAGCCTCTTTACATTTTTTTGGCAGCACAAGAGTTTTTTAACAGGATAGCAAGTTAAGGACATTTTTGAGTGCTGGAAGAGTATGAAAGGAACCTGATTACAAGTGAGAATACCAGGCATACATAGTATCTTAGGAGGAACAAGACCCCTTTTTCTGCCTTCTGCCCCCCATCACTAGGAGAAAAACAGTTGTGTGCATATTAGGGGAAAACATGTCAGATTAGTGAGCATAAGGACCCAATTCCATAAGAAAACAGACTTTTCCAACTGGAGGAAACAAGTTTAAAGTTCTGATCCATTTCACAATTTCTCTCCTCCTTCCCATACCCACACGAGTTATGCAGAATGCTTTCATAATCAGGTTGCACTTCTCTAGGCCACATAAATTTTTGTTTCAGATGATCACTATAGTACATTACCATCTTTCAGCATTGCTGTGTATCCCAAGTATGTTCTTTATTATCTATATTTATGTTCTTTAACCCCTTCCTTCTTTCTATAGGCAGCAAAATGAAATTGAACATTACATTTTAATCTTTCTTTTTCATGGGGACAAATATAAGTTAGAGCCAGAAATTGTAGGGCCAAAATAAGAAGCTATAACAAAAGGAGGTGAGAGCTAACATGGAATATAAATTACGCAGCAAAACATTTCTAAGCAGTCTTGATTTTTCTTGGAATTTTATTTGAACATTATACGGACACAGTCCATTTTCACCACCTGACTAGTGGTTTCTGCTCCATCCCAGCTCCCCCTGCCCAACAGCAGCAGGGAAGCACTGTGGAAGAAGGGATGCATCAGGACTTCCATGGCAACAACCAGCAGCAAATTTAGAGATTTCATTTTCTTTTCTGCCCAAATTACCCTAGAACCAAATCCTCCACTGAGTATATTACACAACATGAATTAATTTTTCCTAGCGAGCTCCAAAGTTTTGCAGTGTATCCCATTTCCTTCAAAGGCCATTCAACAGAGCAGAACTACTTCAGAGAAGATGCTACTGTCAATCACCGACTTAATCCTGAAACTAAATTTAATCAACTGCTCTAAGGACACTGAATCCTTTAAGGATAAATACAGCAGCCCAAGACCTTTTCAACATTGTATTGCAAAGAGAGAGTAAAATCAAATTTGACATGCCTACAACAGATCAGGGCTTTTAGGACCCTTCACCACCTTCACAATAGTTTTCTAAGTGCTAAAAGCACCCTCCCCAATTAACAGGCAAAGAACTTTTGCATCACATGTGAAATTTTGCCCAGAACACAGAAAATATATTGGCATTTAATTATGTTCTTTACACATAAAGCCACAAGCTGCAGGATCCACCAGATGTTATATGCTCTTCTTCTACCCTAATTCCTACTGAAGAAAATTTTTCTGTCTCAGAAGTGGGCTGGAGTGTTCATGTTCACTCATGCTGGAGTGTTCCCTGACCTAACCCAGTAACCTCTAATTTAGGTGTAGCATCAAGTAAACCAGTAAGAGCAACATTAAAGCAGCTGCAAAACGCAAGAGCTCCTGCAATGTGAAAATGCCCTGAAGCAGAAGTACCACACTTACATTCCTCTTCCGGACAGAGCTACACTTACTGACACAATGCACATGGCATGAGATTCCTGTGGGAATTCGGGAACACCAAGGATAGCAACCTCACCCAGGAAGTAATCAAGAACCAGACCTCAACTGCACCAACCACAGCATGCCACATAGTTCACTTCATGACTGACCACACATGTGAATGAACGTAATGCAGAGATCACAAAGCTGAGACATTTGACCAGGACAACTCTACATAATGCCCCTATAAGCACACTGGTCACCTCAGTGCCAGATGCCAGGGCACCACTGTGCCCAAGCTAGCACACTCTGTACTGTGCATACTCTGTATCACAGCTCAGAACCCAATTTTGCACCAGGCAAACCAAGGAAAGAGCTCCCCAAACATATCCCCCTTATTTCCTCCAGGCAAACATGGACTCAGTCTCTTGTCAAAGGGTTCATCATCACGTATGTGGTGACATATTTCCCCCTCTCTACACAGCCCTAAGCTCTCCTCCTTTCTAAGCATCTCAACTATTTGGACTCTGACAGTGACGTAAGTATCCTGACCATTATCTCATCTCAGGTAAATAACTACAGCAATGACACTTTTTTTTTCCTGCAATGGATTTTTGTCAAAAAAAACATATCAGAACAGTATAGCCCCCCCTTGCAACACAAGTCTATTACTTTCTTTGCAACATAGTCTATTCCTTTCCTGTTTATCATGATAACACTACATCCTTGCAACCATCACCAGGGCTAGGGGCTGGATGGTTGCCAACATAAGCAACAAAGGAGCTCGTTGTGGTTGTTTTATTTTGGAGAAGAAACAGGAGAGCAACGCTCCTTTTCTCTAGCTCTTGATTTATATCCTTTATGATGTCTTTCTCCTGGAGGAGGAGTGGGAATCAAGACTTACTGCAAGCCTGCTCTTCCATTTAGATCAGCATCTTTCAGCATCAAGTTTTCCAGAATTATAGAATCATTTATGTTGGAGGAGACCTCAAAGGTCTTAGAGTCCAACCATTAAATTAGCACTGCCAAGTGGACCGATAAACTCCTCTTTTCGGCCTACAGTCTTGGACATGATCATTGAATACCTCTCCAGTGCAGAAACACATACAAACACACACAACCTGCCCCAGAAAAGTTTGGGACTTGCTTGATTTATTACAAAATGCCTTCAATGCTCTCTGGCATCTCACTCTCTTCCTGGTATACCCTCTCTCTGTGCAATACATCAGGAATGGGCACCATCTCATCTTACACTGCAGTCAGGTGCCCAGTGGAATGGTCAGTGGTTGGAACCCTTTGAAAATTTGAACTGCCACATCAACAGTGATAAGCTAGCATGAGGGCTCTAATTACGAGGCAGTGGCAGGAAAGAGGTACCACCCCAAATCTGTCCCCTGCCATATTTTAGAAAAGGTGATCCCTTTTTCACAGTGCTCAGTGGCCAAGGGCCACGCTAGGCGTCAGGTGCTTGTACAGCAGGCAGATGCCCACAGGCTCCCCCAGCCACGCAAGCTGTCTGCGCCAGCACCCTGGCACACTGCTCTGCCGTGGTGACAAACCAACTGCTCCAATAACCTTCGGGGAAGATGCCTTCAAACACCTAGACCCTTTGTGTATCCACTACCATAGCTAAGGGCTCCTTCCCCACCCAGCTGCTCTGGGAGCACTGGGCCCTGAAGTCTTTCCTCAGTAATTACTGCTTTCAGTTCATCTTCCACCAAGTCTTCCCTGTACAAATATTCACAGACATACCTCTGCAAACAATCCCAACTTCACTGGAGTTATCTTCTGTGAAGATGATCTAAAGCAGCAGCTGAATCCTTGAGGATTCCTTTTTTCCCTGCAAGTACCTGCCAGGACAGGAAGGTGAAGCCAAGGAGGCAACAGAGTCCAGCAGCAGGGAAAAAAAAAAAAAAAAAAAAGGCTATTTTCCACCTGTTTCACTAGATTTTCACACTGTCTCTAATTACCTCCTGTTCTCAGCACACAAGAGATGCTGCCTGGAAAACAGAAGCACAGGGGGCCTCAGGTGTCAGCACACAGCCCCACCACACATCAGGACATGTCCCAGGGCAATGGGAACCAGCACCACCACATTCATCCCTTTAGCCTTTCCTCATACCAGGATGACAGCAGGGGAAAAAAATAATAGTAACAACAACAACCCAAAAAAAACCCAAAAAAAGATTTCCAGCTCTTTTGCTCTTTCCCTATATACTGGGCAGCATACACTCAGTCAATCACTGCAATTTCCTTCAACTGGAAGAAAATCCATGAAGTTGAACAAGATGGAACATGCACATATGCAGACACACACACAAAAAAGAGCAACTCCTGGGAAGAACACAAGTATGTTTTCCAAAAAGAAAGGCTTTTTAGTTTATTTTGGATAATTATTTTTAACTGCATATCACATTCAACAATCATTATGCTTATACTTGGAATTGAACAGGACATCTATTTTTAAATATTATTCATTCAGTCACAAGTCATCCCCCGAGACAAGACAAATAATAATAAATCAGTGCCCCCAGCAAGCACAGCATCACCCTGGCTATCAATCAGCCTGACTGGCCATTCTGCGTTGCCATCATATTTTATATGCACCTCTGGATTATATGTGTCACAAAACCTTTCTAATACAGGCATCTCATCAGACTCAAGATCCCACATATTGAATCCAGTTAAGTGCTCCGAAGCATCTTCTTTCAAGCCAAATTCTGCCAGACAAACCAGCTATATGTATTGAGGCAAGTTTATACACTCAGGCAGAGAGCAGGCTAACATATTTAATCTTTATAAAATGGAGTCTCAGTTTGAGAAGTAAAATATCCCAGTCTTGCAACTGATACTAGAAGACCACTAGTGCTAACAGGAGATGGATGAGCGCAGAGTTTGCTTCAGTCCAGTACACACACTTCCAGTTTTTTTCCATCTGTTTTGGGGACTGTTTAATTTATACAGTGTGACACATGAAAATGGCATGTTACCACCAAGGCACTGTCCCACTTGATGCCTTAGACATGCCTGACCATAGAATCTCACCTGCCCCACTGCACTGCTGTCATTTCACTGTTTCTCCAAGAGGAAAAAGGAGTCCTAAACTAGCAAAGTGTAATCACTCCCCAAAAGCAATCCATTTTGCAAAGCCAGGTATTGTTCTTTCATCCTATTGCACATATCCTTACCTAAGGGAAGCAAAAATGCTTGAGTGAACACACTTCCTTTCTTTGGATACGATACGTTACAACACGCAAAGAGCTGTCACACCACAACCCCGTTGTGCACCTTGCTCAAAAATAACTGATCTTGGAAACCAAGGAGAGTTTGGGGGGTTTTTGATTAGAAAGACTTTGCCTGTTTGTTTTTCCAAGTCAGAAAAGGTACATTCTGTCTCTGTGTTTTCTTCAAGATGAACACACCCAATACTGTTAGTCATTATGTAAGCAAAGTAACTACGATCTTTTACCAATGATGAAATATTTAAAACTGTCTGCTGAGAAAGGAAGTTATTTACCATGTAGTGGCAGAAAACCCACTTCAGCAGATTATAGGTAGAGAGAGTCTCAAAGTCAGGAAATTCTTAGCTCAAAGATTTGGAAAGACAACTGTCATGATCTAGTATATAAATTATTTCCCCTCTTAAAACGAATAAGAACAACAAAACACAGCTGACATGGAATTCATTAACTTCAAGTTTCCCACGTTTTAGGAACCACTTACTTCATTACAGCCTAAATGAAAACCTTTCTGAACAGCTGCTTTAGATTTAACAAATTCTAAAATTTGGTTTCTCAGGTCCATGCCTCACTTCTCTCCAGAGGACAGTCTACACAAGGACTCTGAGAAGTCACTCCTGAGACTTCATAGCAGGTTGCCATGCCCCCTCCTGCCATGAATACATGGATGTGTAAGAAAGATGAAGAAGACAGTGCATTAATCCTTCTGACATAAAAGGGCATTTGTCCTAAGGCTGCAGAGGTGTCATTTAAGGAGAGGCTCTGCAGGAGGACCGAGAAGTAACAGACACCACTGTGGCTGATGCAGCAGTCACTCCATCCCTGCATCTCAACAGCTCTCTAAGTCTTGACTGATCTAGTTTTCTTTGGATAAGAAAGGACAAGAAAGCATCTACAAGGAAACAAGTCGCAAACCGATGCCATCAGCTTCCCAATGCCCGTAAGTAGAAAAGTTTTCCACGTAGCAGTATGATGCACCTCGGCATTGGAAGCTTCTTGCTAGCACTGGAGTATTTTTGCAAAAACTTGACCTCTGTGTTTCATGTATTGCTCTTCACTGGAGAGAGGAAAGAAGGCGGCAACAGTGATCTGCAAAGGCAGCAGTGCAGAACATCAGGTCATGAGCCTGACATCTACAGACTCTGTAAAACACTAGAATTATGAATAGCAGAATTCTTTCAGTCTCCTTTCTTTCAGTACTGATTCACCTGTAACCAAGGAACTTTCTGTTAACATTCAGAAAGCAAATAATGGACTTGAATTGGGTTTCAATAGCCTTCAAAATAGAAATAATCCCAACACAGAGTGGTATGATTTGTGACAATGGACACAATTCCATTTGAACTCTTCCCTTCTCTTTCTCCTTTTCCATTTCAAACATGCTGACTATGCACTTAAGGATAAAATCACTTCCACATTAATACAATTGTCAACATTTAACTTGTCCTATCAAAACAGCAATGCAATCTTCCAAAAGTATGTTTCACAACTTTAATTCTGAAATGTCTGGTGAAACCAGAACAGTGGCTTGCAGGAGCAGGTGATTTATTTAAAATGCCCTTTTGTCCTGAATTAGCTCAAAGCTCCCAATCTCAGTGTGCCAGTGAAACACAGCATTCTCACCAGAAAGTACCTGGGCACTATGCAAATGACACTGTCAGACAGAGTACTCCTCTGCACAGATTATAAAATGTGTAAATGTATTTTTTGAGTACAAAAACCAGAGTGAATCCTTCCCATTTGTATTGTGACCTTTAATAACTCTCTGATTAAACTTAATAAACTCTATTCTATATGAAAAGTGTGTTAAGTAAGTTACAAAAATTATTTTTAAGTTCAGTAAATCAAACCAATGAGCTCTGAACTGGGCACAACAGCCAGGTCCAAGACAAAAATTCCTGAGCCCAGAGGAAAAGTATTCAGAGCTTTTATACAAAGCGATTACACATCACTATTCCAGAGAGAGCAAAAACTATATTCAGAAGGATACCACCACTCTTTCTTGACAAAAGACTGTGGAAGCTGAAAGATGCATTGTGTTAATACAGTATGTTCCCGTGAATTTCCACAAGAAGTCTCATCCAAGAACAGGATGTACATGTAGAAACCAGGGAAAAAAGGGTGACGAACTCTCTCTGGAAATGATTTATGCTGACCATAGCTGTTGTTCATTATAAAGCTATAACAGAAGTAAAAGCCTGGAAAGAAGTAATAGAAAAGCTTTGGTCTGCTGGCATTTAAATACTACTTTATTTATTCTCTTCTGTTAATACAATCATATTTTATAATATAACTGTTAAAACAACACAGAAGCCAAAAGGCTTCACTCTATTCCCAGTGTGCTCCCACAAAATGTTCAAATAAATCTCCATTTGTTATTCATGCCCAGACTGCTGCTCTTTGTTCATCCAGGATAATGTGGTAAATTAAGAACAGAAAAAGCTGGCAAAACATTTCAGAACTTACCCATCACACCACTTTTTCTGATCAACAATTTGTAACATAACATTTTAGGAACATATTTAATCTTTGGTTCTCTGCCATGATCTAAATTAGGAGGGGGCAAAAACCATGTTTCAATGCTAGGAAATAAAAGCAGAATACATGGGAACTAACTAAAGTTATTTGTGGAATGAATTACATAGACCCATCAAAGCATGCTCTTTCATGGCTTAATTGCATGTTGCTCCACAGCTAAATGCATAAGCCATCGACTGTCCTCAGACATTTGTCTAATTCTGCTACAATATCTTTCCATTTTTGGATGGTGGATCCTCCTGGCTTATAAGAAGGTGAGGGGAAAAGATGTTGTAGTCCAGAAAAGAACTTCATTATCAATTTATGGCTGAGAAGTACTGCTGTACATTCCCCATACTCATCATCAAAATAGCCTTAAGAATATATCTTTCTAATCTCTGTCATATAGCCAGACCCTTTCCTAGCATCATGCATCCTGTGTTTTTGAGATAGAAATTAGTCTTTTACTGAAACACAGAGTCACTCTCTCCCACCAGATACAGGTTCAGCAGCTCTTCACCATATCTTCCATATCCAGCAGGACATCCACTCACCTGAAAATGTGCTAGGCTAGATAATGTTTCCTCGTCTTACAAGAGGAACTATGATTGAGATATGTAGTTCTCAAGTTATTCCTTTCTGGCACCTCAGCAATGCATCTGTCCCATGCACTCAACAGATTAATGAATACCTAGAAATGCAATTTATTAAAGAGTGAACATATTTCTGAGCATAAGAAACCTTCACAAGGTCACCGCCACAGTTGTAGATGTGTAAATGTCCCCACTGATAACCAGGCTCCTCTGCATGGCTGCAGCTCTCATCCAGAGCTGGTCAGATCGCCAGAGGGAAGATGCAGCCCAAAACACACCCCAACTCAACCCAGCCCTTGGCTGAAGGAACTGGAACTGCCCACATCCTCTGTTAGAGCTGACCATCTTCCCACAGCCTCCCAGCTGACAACCAGCTACCAGCGCAGGCCCAGCCTCCGGAAGCACCATCTACAGCTATGTCAGTGTCTCCCAACAGCTCAGAGATGCACAGGGAGTCAGGGACAGTGACTCTAACCCAAACCCTACCTGCTGGTCCCACAGATAAGTGGCAAGAAAATACAGCTGCAAGTGGTTGTATTTCAGTTCATTTATTATTTTTTTGGGCTTCACTTAGGGCTGAGCCCAACTCAGGCCAAATAATCAGTGTTTCTCTTTTTACTCTCTCCAAGGCAGTATCAAGTGGATGTCTTTTCAAAGAAAAGGCTCTGAGACATCATATCCTGAGGTTTTCTCGCTCTAGGAAGGCAGGGAGACCCCGAAAACCCCAACTAAAAGAGGTCCCCGCTGGGTGGCTTCCACGCTGCGGGAGCGGAGCGGATGCGGGGCCGGCGGAACCCGAGCTCGGGATGGCTTCTCGAAGACAGGATAATAGGAGCCTTGGCAATTAAAGGAGATGCAGTCTCTCAGCTTTCAGAATCCAGAGTTTATTGACAGGGATGACGGGGAGGAGAAGGCAGATGGGACCGGGACGGAACGAGGAGGGAGCAGGCGGTGGGTTCCGAGGAGCGGAGAGCAGCGAACAGAAGCGAGCATAGGGTTAAAAGAGATGGAGAGATGGGAGGCGTTTTGAGAGGAGAGCCAACCGGGACGCAGGGAATACAGAACTGGCAGATAAACGGGGGAATAAGGGTGCGAGGCGGGTAGATACAGAACTTTAAAAACCAATAGTAACACTGCGGGTAGAGAACTTTCTAGCTATTAACTATATATGGGATAAAGAGGAGGAGAACTTCAGAAGCCAATACCTCTGATTCCTGACCCATATTCATGGCGCTAGCCTCAAAGCGTGTCGGGGGGACGATTTTCTGTCACCCTAAACCAAAGGGTTCTTCAAACCCAGGGGGTTTGCTGGTTATTTCAGACTCTAAGCTCGCCTGAATGGATCTCACTGCTACAATATCCTAATAAACAAATAAATAGCAGTTTGACTTCTTCTCAATGGCAGGTGTTTCACTGACTTTGCAGCTGGGTATATTTACAAATCAGTAGTTCCTTGCCTCATTCCCAAAACTAAAGCATGCAATAGACCCCTACCATCGCTTTTGTCAAACCCACAGATTCCAAAGGGCTGCTCTATTTCCTTAGGCTGTCATTTTTGTTGCTACCTTTAAAACTCCCAGCTTTCTTCTGAGAATATACTGTCACTTTCTGAAATTACAGCTCAGCTGCATTCCCAGAACACACTGGGGGAGGGGCGAAAGACATAAAACAGACTTCTGACAAGGTATGGGGCACTATAACTTATTCTCTCATCAACACAATAAGGAGTCAGACAATGAAATCCCTCCCTCCAACCTCATGATGTCTAAACCCTGTTATTCATTCTTCAGACTCTTATTAAGGCATCCAAATAAATGCAGTTCTCCACAACTTGGTGCTAGGAGTGCCACAGCTCCCCAGATAGGTGTAATCAGCTGTGCTTTTCTAACTCTGCATTTTCCTTTGAAGGAGGGATACTATGCCACACACTAAGGGCAGGTCATGCAGGCTCTGAGCACACCAATCCACGCTACTACCTGGCAGCAGAGCAGCTACACTGTTCTGAAACATCAGTTCAGCTCAAGCCCACATGCTCATCTCCTTCCATGCCTACACTGATGTACCTATTCCTTATTTGTATTCAAAAGACTTTAATAACAACACTTCCCTACTCTTCCCTGCTCAAAAGAGTCAACCCAAACACACACCGTGGTCAAGTGATTCAGCTGGGAGAAACAGTCTAGGGGAAAATCAAAACTAGGAGCAGTTACTGAGAGGTGTTAACCCAGCCCAGCTAATTCTTTGCCAAGCTGCCCAATGCTGTGAGCTTTAAGAATTTCTTTGCACGTGATAATATTTTCATGATACTGCATGAGAGTCTTCCTTCTCCCCTCAGACCTGAGGTGAGAAGGGGGGGCAGTGCTTCAAAGAGTGCTGGGGAAGGTGTAGAAAGAAACTCCACAGTGCCCCTGCCTCTCCCCTAGGCACCCCTCCTTCACAGGATCCTCATCCATGGGAGTTCCCACACCAGCAGCAGCCTGTCCCCACACCAGCTTTTAGACCTCTTTAGAAACACTATATACAGTGCCTTACACAGCAGCTCTTTCTCAGGGTTACATCCTCATTTCCTGGCAGAGCACGTGCAAATCTATGGGCTGCTTTTATAGTTTGGGTTTTGGGTTGGCTTTTTTCCCCTCCTGGAGGAGCCTCAATTTCTATTCCAAGGCAGAGTCGTGCTTCAAACACACGGAGCAGCATATGTTATTTCTTCACCTACCAATCAAGATGCTAGAAGAAGCCAGCCTGGTACTTCTATATCTGTCATTTCATAAACACTAGGCAATACCCTAGAACTGTCTTCATTGCAGCATCCAATCTGTCCCCACCAGACAGCCCAAGAAAAGGAAGTGATACAGCTGACAGAAAGGAGCCAGGCTACAGCAACCGAAAGGTTTAGTCTTTAAAAAGTCATTTCAGTGTCTGGAAACAAGGAGAGCAAGTTTGTCGCTCGTCTTTAATACGCTGTTTGCATACACCCTGCACAAATGTCCCTGAAGAGTTCACATGGTGCAACTCTGGCTACACCAACTCTGCACCCACTTGACAGAATCCTATGGGTCCACCTGCAGCTATGACAACTCCTGACAATTTCACACCAATGGAACCAAAATGAAAAAGGAGAAGCAGCACATTTGGCCTGTACCTATCTGGCAGCGAGAGACACAACTAAAGGAACTGGTTCCAAAGGCAACAGGCGTCATCATGGGGCAGGGAGATCCCAGGAGCTCCCCAGGAGCAAGGGGCTTGCCAGCCAAGTGCTGCTTCACGGGGACAGACAGACAACAGTAGTAGTTCTCAGAATAAGCCTTGCCCCAAAAGTCCAAAATTAAGTTACAATTTCTCAAAGCAGTCTTACAGTCAAATATGTTTGAGAAGAATTAAGTTCACCTCAATTTAGAGAGAGCTCATATCTTAAAATGCACCAGAGGCGCAATCTTCTAAAAATGTTTTTCCTGACACATCTTACTGTTTAATTATATATTACCATTCCAAGCTATCATGACAGATTTTAAGTGAGTTTGTCTTTTTTCCATAATTAATCATAGCAAAAACTCATCTGTTCTCCAAGCCTGTGATGACAGCACTGTTTTCACCACTGTAAGGCAATCATCCCACAGCATTCCTTCCCGAAAGCTATTGCAATGCGGAAAGCTCACCTATCGGCACAAGATGCCTTTCAAAGATATAAATCAGCTCCATATACATTACTTCATACTACACGTAAGTAAAAAAAAGGAAAAGTGCTTTTCCACAGCAAGACATTATGTAAGCACACAGACATAGCACAGGTTAATAATGCTAAATAATACTAATTATGAATATATAAACATAGCATTACCATCCAGGAACAAGTATCCTACCCACTAAACACCACTCAGCCATCAGCATCCACTATCGGTGCAGAAAGAAGGGACGCAAACAGATTGTTGGTCTTCCTCAGAACAAAAACCAGCTTCCTTTAAAAATATCATAGCTAAAAGTTATTTTATAGGCAGCTTTGGTCACCATCAAATTCTACTCTAAGTGCAGAAGACATACCTTCAAACATAACTCCTAGCTACGTGTAAATCAGTACTAACAAATTACTTAATCAAATAGGAGCCACATCCAAAGCAGAAAATAAATGCTAACTGGACAACAAGAAAAGGTCTTTTTTTATCGCAAGTCACAGAAGTGATGTTAAGGGCATGGAAAATTTCTGCTCTGGAAAACTAAAGCACTTATCGCTTATAACAGATCATAGCACATTCATTTAAAGTTTTTTTGCTGACCACTGAAGGAAAAGGTGTTTCCAATATAATCAATAACATGCAGAAACACACTAAGTATTTTATTCTTCATCCTCTAAGTTTGAACTCCCCAAAGAACAAAGGAGATACTTGCAAAATTACTCTTTCCCATCTGTGAAATCCTGTGACACACACTTTTTTTTTTTTTCCTGTAAAAGTGACATATAGAAATCCTGTTAATTGATTTTGACTGCTCTATAGAGAAATTAAGATTTTCTGCAGTTCTCCTAAATCCTTCACACGACACACTGGCAGCTTCCCAATTACAAGTCTAAAGAAAAGATTACATAGCTTGTTCTGCTGATAAAAACAAGCATAGATGGGCCCCACACAGCCCTGAGCAGGTGTAAAACTTTGTGTGCCTTAATATAGTCTTTAAGAGTGACTTTAGATCAAAGCTCAGGTTTTCAATAACCAACACTCTGCGTGTATTGGCAGTGCCACCTCTATGGCTGCCTAGCTGTTTCACAGTTTTACAAAGCAAGATAACTAAAGCAGCAATGATATCAAGAAAGACAATATATTCAGGCTGCTAAAGACTAAAGTTTATGTTGGCATCCAAATATTTAGAAACATTTTTACTAGTAGCACTCTTTGTTAAGGCCTGACCCAGAGAGATTCTGGCATTTCAAAGTGTAATTTTCTCCCAAGCTGTTACAAGAACAACAAAAAAAGACTTAACCATAGATCTTAAGCATCACTTTCAGAACACAATGTGTTTAAATAACCATAATATCCTGACAGCTTGGCGATCTGTTCAGAAGAAATGAAGACAAACATTGAAATAGACAAACAGACAATTGCCCAGGAGAGCACAGAGAGAGAAAGTGCTCTTTACACAGGACATTATACATCATATTTTATTTACAGGAATAGCGTAAACTGCTTTCAGTGTGCTTATTTAAAAATGCATAGGAATAATACACACTAAAAAAAAATTATTACGTATTAAATCACTTGATCACATATTAAATCACTTAGAGTTTTTCACCCACTGTGTTTTCTGTATTTTATTTCAGTGAAAATATTAAATGCACGTTTGCATGTGCTCCGTAATCAAAGTGTTAAGAGATTTCCCATAGCCCTGGTGGGACAGGAACAGCAAGAAACACAACAGCCTATTTTCTGCAATAGCAAATGATTGTCTGTTTCTGATCTCTCGAGCCTCAAGAGCCAAACAGAGTCCATAGCTACCCCAAATATTAATAAGATAACACTTTTACTGTATTTTAAGTCATTTAGACTGAAGAGCATTTCAGGCTGGAGAAATCTTCCCAAAAGGGAAAAACTCAGTTGGGTTATACTAAGTATCAGTATTAGCATTCTAAGATATCTAGGAAAATTAAAGTATTTTCTCCTCAGTCCTGACAACTAGCCTTTAATTTGCTGTCACCTGTACTTCAGGAAACTTCGGTCCTTTCATTAGGAAAACCTTTTCACAAATTTACTTGTTCAGATCTGAGCTACAGTAGTACAGTAATTTACTTGAAGAAATCACACATCCAGATCCAAAACAGTATAATAGTTACAAAAAATTATTTAAGCTCAGTCATCACTCAATAGCTCTAATTTAGTGCACGTCTTTTAGCCTTGTATTGGAATTTACAGCGTTTTCTTGTTAACACTGAAGAAATTTGAAGTACTTTTAACAGGAAATTTACAATCATCTGCCCTAACCAAAACAACAGAACTTACTGTGCAATTTCTTCATTCATGAAAAACCTCCAATACATCCATGCTTCCTCACACATCCTATAAAACTATAGTACTTACATACATGCACACAAACTGTCTGCAAGATATCCCCGGACTCAAAACCCCTGAAGATGCTGACTACACACTTAAAATCAAATGAACTTATGTCCAGAGGTTCCAAAATAACAGCAGAAAACAAACCAACACTACAGAATTCAAGATGAAAAACCCACAAGCATCTGTTTCATAAACTGCTCTTCCAGAAGACGAACACTGCCTCAGAAAGCAAAAGTCTAAGAAACAAACTATTCAAACACCAATGGGATACAGATCAAACCCACATCCTATGTAATCTTACGTATCAAATCACAACTAACCGAAGAGCTACAGTTTTTACATAGCTGAAAATGTATATAGAAAATTTAAAAAAAAAATCACTGCTGGGTTTGCTAGACAGCAAAGGAGAATATTTTGATAACAGGAGCATTTTGCATTTAAGAAAGGAGGTTGAGAGGCTGAGGATCCAGTCTCTGAATGGAGCACAAATTTCTACCAAGGTTTTAACAACTCACAGCTGTCCTCCAAAACCTCTGTTCTCCCCCTGCTCATTACCCACCCCAGCATCCATAGAGCCTCAGGAGACCCCAACACACTACAAACACAACCCATGTTTTCCCAATAACCTTCAGATCTGTTACACGAATGTTTTGCTGGAGGAAATGCCTGAGTGAGTAGCCTAAGACAACTGTTTTACATTAAGGAGGAAGCACATTAATTTACTGCACGAGCACCACTGCGAAGCACTTTAAGGAGGTACAATGTTGCACCCACAGTTGCCATCTTCAGTGTCTGAGAATAAACACAAAAACTATCAACTCTAGGTTACATAAGAGCATTCTAAGCACATGGCTATTTACAAAAGTAGAGGTAATTACGATGCCCGAGTTGGATCCCAAATAAACAGACTTGACTAACACTGACAAAAAAACAAAACAAAACAAAGCCAGAGACCTACAATTACTATTACTTAGCAGGGAAGCTGCACGAACAGCCTCAATCACTCGCTGTACTACCAGCATATGCCCAAAAAAAAAAGCTGGACAAACGCGCTGTTTAAAAATACGACCTTATGTCAGAAGCTATGTGCAGAGGAGAAAAGAGGAAAACACCGTTCCCCTCGACAGTTTACCTGATCGGGACTTGATGATGTCACTGAACTCGCTGTGTCCCCCGCCAGGTCCTTCCTCGGGCTCGGAGACACGGGCCATGCTCGTGGGCTGCGGTATGCCACGGGCGGAGCCTAAACCCGTCGGGAGCAGGCTCCCATGGAGCCCCGGCTCAACACCTACAGCACAGGAGCAGAAAAGCACAGTAACTCCACGGGCTACGCCAGGTGTGACTCCGCGTGCGAGGGAAGGGATGGAGGCTTGCTGGCCATGCCCACGCGAGCCGCGGGGCAGCCGATCGGCCGCTCGCTGTGCCCCTGCCGCGGGACACCTTATGGTGGCATTTCAAAAGTGGGATGGCTCTGAAGGTGCAGCTGCACATTTGAATCCTCAGCCGCAAAAGCTAAGCTTCGCTCGCCCTTGGGCGCCGGGGCGCTCTGTGGCAGCCGCGACCCCCCGAGGGGCAGGACACGGCCTCTGCCACGACACCCGTCACCCAGCTGGCACCGAGCGGAACAGCCCCGCTCGAGGGGTGGCTCAGCAAGGGAGCTCCCGCCGGGCTGGGGCGTGTGCCAACGGGAAAGGAGGCACAGCGGGCGCGCTCCCCCGGGCGGCCCGGGATGCGACAGCCACGTGTGGGAGAAGCCACGCAGCCCCTCTCCCGGGTGGGGGAAGCGCAGCCCCGCGGGGCAGGCCCGGCACACGGCCCCGGGCACGCCCTCCGCCGCCCGGCCGCCCCGGCAGAGCGGCCGCCGCCCCCGCTCCCCCGGCGGGGATTTTGACCCGGCAGACGGCCGGGCGTGCCGGCACCTCCTCCCCGCGGGGTGCGCGGCCGCAGCAGCGGCGCCGCCGCCCCGGGGCACCCCACGGCCGAGCCGCTCCTCGCCCCGGCTCCCCGCGGCTGCCCCGTCCCGCCCGCAGGTGCGCCCGCCGCGGGCACGGCCCCCCGCCCCGCGATCCCCCGCCGCTACCGGAGTTGGGGAACAAACTTTCCCCGGGGAGCCCCTCCCGGTGCCGCCGCCTCCCCGCACGGCCGCCCCGCTCCCGGAGCTCCCGCGGCACCCGCCGACAGCAACTCTTCTCGGCCGCCACTCACCCCTCGGGCACGGCGGAGGGGGCGGCCGCGCTGCCCCGGGGCGCAGCCCAGCTCCTCCTCGCACCCCGTACCCCGGCGGCAGCTCCCGCAGCACTGCGCCGGCGGACCCACAACTTTCCGTGCGAGCTGCTGCCGTCCGTCCTCCCCCTTCTCCTCCCTCCTCGTCCCCGCCCCTCGCGGCCCGGCCCTGCGGCGGCCCCTCCCTCGGCCCCGGCGCCCGCTTTGTTGGCCGGGCCAGCGCCGCGGTTGCGGGAGGGCCGCCCCGGCCGCGGCCCCTTCTCCGAGCGAGGGGCGGGAGGGGCCGGGCGGGCGCGGAGGGGAGGAGAGGGCGGAGCGGAACGAGGCCTGGCCGCGCCCCCGCCCCGCGCCCGCGGGCGGCTGCCGGGCGGCCCCGCTCCTCCCAGCGCCCCGCCCGAGGAAGCGCTGGCCCCGGCGGTGTTGCACCGCTGCGCTCCTCCCCTGGGGCCTGCCCGACCGCACCTGTGCGCTCCCGCCTCTCCTTCCGCTCCTGCCCCTCCCCGATAAGCGCAGTCGCGCAGCACTTCGGAGGTGAGGCGCCCCGCGGCGCCCCATGAACACCGAAGTCAGGAAGTGTGGCAAAATTTGAGGAGCGCTTAGGATATTTACGAGCAGCCGGAAACAACTCTCCCGAAACCCGCCTGCTTTGGCCAGGTGTCCGTGCCTCGTCTCACGGGGTCACTTGGCAGTGACAACTCCCGCGTGGTTTTCGGCTGGGCAAGAAAGGAACAGTTAGGGATCAATAAAAATGTGCTGATGCTGGGTGTCTGCAATCATTTTTGATGTATGAACAGACATAAACGCTAGTAAAATATTTGGCTGACACTAATTTATTGCCACATTTGCAATGTGGGAATGAACTCACTCATGTTTGCGCAGGCAAGTAATCCGTGCTCACCTGTACTGTGAGGCTGCAGAACACGTGGCTGTATTTATCTCGATAAGCATTAGTCTGAAGTTTCAGCAATATCAGAGAGAAACTGTAGCTGAGTAATTCCTCGGTGTTACTTAGCAGGCCTCAGGCCATGCAGCCCAAAATGTTTTCAAGGTTAGATGCATTCTCAATACCGAGTACTTCACCACCTAAAAAACAAAGGCCAGCAGCCTGCAGGAAAGGAGGTGCAGGATTTATTAGCTAGCAGAAAGGAGAAAGCCCAAGTTCGGCAACCTACTTACTCTCTATCTCCAGGTGAACAGAAATTGGTAGCAATGGGAAATGAGGAAGATTTTTCTTCAAAAGTCTTTTTTTCTTACCAGTGTACAGGTTTACTGGGCACTTCAGATAACAAGAGTAAACAATGACTACATGCACGTTAGCCTAACCTAACTTTAATATTTACCTTTACTTTACTATTTCCCCCAAGGAAAAAAAAGAGATACCTCAAAGAAACAAAACATGCTACCTGTAAATTATTACTATCATAATTCTAACTGCATTTAACATTTTATCCTCAACCTTTGATCTGTGCAGTACATATGGAGCAGGGACTGGGTCTTTCAGTATTGCAGGATGGAAAGCCTTGCAGATAGTGTGCCATATTTTTGCATTTCAAAGAAGCTCCATAAATGAAGATGCCTAGTTTGGATCATTCTACAGATTTCCTTGGTGATTCAGTGCAAATTAGTTAATTCATTCTTGATCTGCTTAATCCAAACCGCTGCATGAAGTCATTAATGGTTCTTTCCTATAAAAGGATAATAATTACAATGTGTTGAAAGTTTTTGATGACTGGAGTTGTGAATCTCTTGGGAATTGCAGCTCATGGGTGACAAACATTATAAAACCATGGATATTGATACCTATCAGTGTCTAACTGTGAGGAAGCACTGAGCAGTAGGCTGGATTTATTGGAAAGGTATGGGTTGTGTTTATGACTATTTATTTACAGTACACTGAAAAACCTGTATTGCAAACATTATTTTTGTGGTTTGGTGGTTACAGGAGCATCACATGTTCCCTGCTGCTCTTGACTGGCTTCTCTGCCCCATCCCAGACATTTTCCTCTGTGTGCTGAATTTTCAATGCCCAATAATGAGAAAACACCCAAATTCTGGAAATCCACAATCCAGATGTAACCTAGCTGCTTTTCATACAGTTCAAGAGACATAAAACTCCGTGTAACCCAGTGCTCACTCAAGAGTCAGCACAGATGGAGATTGTCATTTCCCACTGCGGGATATCTAGCAGTGGTGCAGGGATAGGGATCCCAAAGCACTGCATTGCCTTGCCTAATGGAGGGAAATGCTAAGTGAAAAAAAGCCCTTTCTTTTGTAGGCTGCACTGAGGGGATTACTCCTTCCACACAAGTTACCCAAGACCACTATCAGGGAGCAATAACTTTGATTGCTAAACGCAGCAGTCAAGCTGATAAGCAGGAGGAGAGAGATGGTCTATGCCATTTCAAATCTCTGTGTGTAGGTCCAAGGTTACAATTTTTATAATCTTGCTCTGAAAGCACCTACAAATTATTTCTCAAAAAAAGACACATTTCAGTTTAACCTGATAGCATTTCATCTTTTTTCTTTTTTTTTTCTTCTTCTTTCTTTTTCTTCCCCGTTTTAGACAGAAGTAGCATCGTTTTGTTCCTTTGAACTGCAAAGTGCCAACAGAAGGGTAATAGAATAATGAGACTGCACACTACCTCAAGGAAGAAGGTGAATTTCTTCCTAGTGTGTTTCAAACATGCCTCACTCCAGAGCCATCTTCACTCTACTGTGGATCAAAGCCTGAGTTTTCTGAGCTAGTTATTTAGACTATAAGCTTCTCATGCAAGGGCTATAATTTATATTGATACAATTTTATATATATATATATACATACATAATTTTATAGGGTCTTTAGGCACATCTTCATCAGGGGAAAAAAATGAAAACACCCTAACCTTCAATATTCTGTACATGTATATGATTTAGGTCTCTCTAATTTTTTATTCCAGTGATTGGCAGAGTTAGAAAATGATGACTAGCACAATTTTAAAGTCAAAAAATTAAGCCTTCAACCAGTTGTATTTCTAAAACCTACATTCATCTACAAATACCTACTGACCATTAATATCATGTGGATTGTGTGGCACAGCTTACTTTTCTGTATATGCAGAATAAAATAGGAAAATAAAGGCAGTCCATTAACCCCTTAGATAATGTTAAGAAAGACACAAGGAATACAGAAAAAGAAAGGGTGAAGAAAGGAGCTGAGAATATGTGAGGCCCTTGAACTTTGACCAAAGTAAATAAATATTTTATTCCTTGGTGCATGAAGACAATGCTTTTGCGAGGCTCTGAGCTCATCTTACCTTGTCTCCTTGTTTCTTTTTTCTTAGCATTTCTGGTTTTCGAATACACTCATACTTGACAGGATTACAATATAACTAGGAATTTTGTGTATCTCATTACCTTGAGATTGACTGCTACAATAATGCATACGCCCATTCATCAGCGTTTTGTCATGATTTCAGAAAACCATTCCATATTCCAGAAGACAGGAGATACCAAATGGATGGCTTTGTAAGTAGAGCATCTTTATTACCCCTTTCTGCATAGCCCATCATGTTGTCACTCCCAGTTATCAGATGAGGCAGGCTGTTACTCAGCAGACTTTTTTCCTGCAGAACTTGCATCTGAATTCAAGTTAACAGCTCCTTGGTGCTTTGCTGCTGACGTACTGCACTAACCAGTTAATACAAGTACCTTACTATTTTCATTATCTCTAATGCGAGGAGAAAAATACAGAAAAAGACCTTTTAAAGAAACAGTCTCTCTGCCTATGTTTCTCCTGTGAGAAAAATGACCAAGTTTTTGTAAAAGCTTGGGTCAGTTTTATCTACAACTCCTATGGCAGTGCCTTTGAAAAACTTCACTCCATCAGGCTAACATAGTTAGCTGGTTTGCCATCCTTTCTTTTTGTGCAATTTAAAAGCTTTTGAGTTATGTTTGTTGTTCAAGCATCTCATACTAAAATAGTCAAACTCAGCACAATTTGTAAAGGAGGGACAGCATTTTCTTCGTCTTTTTAGGGTGGGATCTGATTTTAATGTTATATTGCTTATTTTTATTCCAATGTCAGCTGCCTTTGTGTGCAAGCTCCTTGTAAGCTCCTCCAAGAGTATCAACCTAGCTTAAGAAATTCAACACTGTCACCAAGTTAACCATACATCAGGAGCTACGGGGTGCAGAGAATGGAATGAGGCACAGGGCAGCGGGAATCCTGATAAAGACAGCAGCCCAGGGTGCAAGATGCCCTTTGAGCAAAATGCCTGTCATCTGTACCAACACAGGTCCACCTGCTTTAACCTAAAGAGAAATCAGTGTGTTCCCTTCATATATTCCATTTCTACAAGTTGGAATCTGTATCTTCAGTAGATTCTTTCCACTCTATTTATATCTTATTAGATTTGCTCTATCTGTCGATTAGATCAAATTCAAGGGAATACTGTGTGCATAAAATACACCGGAAACTTGTACCTTAAGTTTCAGCAATTTATTATAGCTTCATTATAAAACCCCAGAAGACTGCTCTGTATTAATAGAAATGCCTACATCCCTTTAGCTGCAGTGACATTAATTGGAGTTACCATAATTTATCATCATTCCGAAGAATGTAACCTCTCAAAGTACATTAAATAAGAGTGCATTAATGAACAGTTATACTAATCAATTTACCCTCCCAACATAACTCTCTTAACTGCAGCAGAGGATTGAAACAAGAAAACCATCAACAACAAAGATGCTTGTGCAAGACAGGAACCTTTGACCAACACCATGAGGCAATCCCCTGCAAGGGCAGGTGTGAGTTCTTAGTCAAAGTCACTCCTAACACAAGTTGATTTCTGTTTACTTATTTCCTTTTCCTGTTTATTTCTCTCACTCGTGGCTATTTTTTCAGTGCTGTTCAATTCTCATTTGAATAGCCTGTGCTATGTATTGGCATAGGTTTGTTCAGTGGCTAGACACATAAATACTTAATGCTTATACAGTTATAGAATATGTACACTTTTTCCTCAAGTTTATCAGTTAGGGATTAGACAAAAAAACAGAATTCCTGTGTTAACATAACATAGAAACTTGGGTAACTTGCTTAACTTTAGTAACTTGTTTCACTCTTTGTAGTAGGGAAAAAATAGCATCTTCCATCATGGACACATTATCTGTTGAGTGAAATAATATGATGATTGGACAAAGACAACTTGGAAACACTTTAAAAATTAATGATCTCACCAGTCTACAAAAATAATCAGTGGAGATGATGTTTGTAAGTCTTTTTCTTTTAAGGGTAGGCAATGGGAGAAGACACAGTTTATTCGTACCAAAATTAAATAGTAGCTCCTTGGTACCCCATGAGTGCTCCCAGTATAGAATGACTACAAACCAAATCTGGGAAATGAAATAAAACATTTTTTCACAAATTATCATTATTTTTTACATTTATTTCCCTCCCTTTAGATCAAATATGTGTGTCACCTCTTCTTTGTCATTTCCTGTTAAATTATCAATGTGGATGTTTTGTACTTGACCCCTTAAGATGTTCCCTAATTAGAATTTAAGGCTTTACGTTCAAAATTGCACAAGTGTTAATAACTTGTTTCTCTGCTGGAAAACACAATTCATTAGTGTCTTTAGTGGGATAATGGCACCCCCTGGGACACCAAAGGCACCAGCAAAAACCTGTGCTATGGATGTCCCATTTTCCCACCCACTAAACAGTTTCCATTCAAGTAAACTCCCTTGGTAGCTTAGACTTGACAGCCTGGAGCTTTTGCCTCCCCGAATCACATGAGGACACAGATGGTTACCAGGACTGAGACAGATGCCAGGCTTGAAATGCTTCAGCATTGATCCTTCCAGCTGCAAGACCACTGCAGTCCAGAAGCTGTGTAGCAGTGCTCCCACTGCCACTGATCAAACTCTTGCACATTTCTGAGCAAACTCTGTGGTTCTCTGATCACAGATGGACAGCCCATGGCCTGGAGAAGGCTTGGCCAGGTTTTGCTATATCTGCTACTGTGAGCATGCCCTCAGAATGTCTAGAAAGGCTCTCCCTTAACTAACTCTATATGGGCTTGCAGGACTACCACTAGCTTCCTGTTTCCATACCATGTAGGTTTGTTAATGTGCTGAAAGCGTAAGTGATTTTAATTACTACCACTAAGTGGCTTTTTCTTTCCCTGAAATGACAAGGCTTTTGGCTTTAACTAAAATAAATAAAGTCACCATGATAATGCTAGATCTGAACAGGTCAGATTTACAGGTGTGTATAGAAATTTATTTATTTCTGAGCAAATGAATGGCCCTTTTTAGTCAACAAGATAAGTCATGCAAGTGAAGTTTTATACCCACCAAAGACTTCAGTTACGAGTTTGTTTTTTGGTACCTGGTGTTCTGTGGCTATGCCTGTAAAACAGAAGGATATGCTCTGCAAGCTGGGGCATCTGACAAAGCCCACTTGGAGATCTCCACACTGCCTACATAAACTCTCTGTCACTGCATTTTCACATGCACTTTACAAGAACTCAGCCTGATTGAGGTCACTTACCACATGATTCATTCAAAGCTATTTCAGCTAATGGTTTAAATCATCTTGATTGAAGCATCTCATCCCCCTCCTAAGTTTCTCCTGTACTGGGCAGCAGAGGGGCTGCCCCCAGTGAGGCACAGGACAGAGATCAGCGTCTTCACCTGGCTCTCCCTACTCCACAGGCCACCATCTGGCTGGCCATGTGCTGGAATGTCTTTTGTGAAATTTCCCCTACATGAGCAGGAAATCTTGGCTGCTCCATTAGAGCAGCCCTCTGTCTGCTTTGCACAGCCAGGGCCAAGGTTGAGGTCCGAACTTAGTGAGTGCTGTGGATTTCCCAGAGGGAAGAGTACTCTAATTTTTTTTTTTTTTTTTTTTTTGGTCAGTGGGAGGGTTTGAAAGGACGAGATTTCCAGAAGTGATGGGGAGCCACAACACCCAGCACACAGAGTAGCGATGATGGGGGTGAGCTTCACACCTCAGACAGGCAGAAATGCCAGTGGTGCCCTTGCTGGTACTGCTGGCACACTGGGGCTGTGCCTGCTGCCTGACTGCCACAGGAACTATGTGACTAGTTCAAGGAAAAACATTTGGCTCAAAGCACACAGTTCTTCAGGGAACAAGAAATTTGCCTGTACCTTAAATTATTTTGCAGCTACTTAAATAACTGCTGTGCTAGAAGCTCTGCAGGCAGTAATTATTCTTCCATTTTCTTCTATTAGGCAGCCCTGAACTGAGCCATGAAAATTGCTTTGAAATCACAGCAGACAAAGAGGAAACTTTTGGATGTAATTTATTTTGGGATGTTCCAAACCAAAGCTATCGTCCAAACCAAAAAAGAAGTCTAGCCCTGCCAAGTCCTTAATTACTGAAATGAAGAAAGAGACCACAAAACTGAATGAAAAGAGTATTGAAACAATTTTCCTACTCTGAAAAAGCCCCTTTTTTGGAGTTACTGTCAGAAGAAAATAAGGGAGCAACAAAACCCTGTAATACATCACTGATGTATCCAACTGGAGGTTACTTGCAGAGGCCAAACATTTGAAATAGGAGCAATGCTGGAGTTTGTCCTTGCTGGGAGAGAGCTCGTATGTGGACTTTGCATTTCAGAAAATAAAGCCTTACTAGCATTTCCAGGGAAATTTCCAACCATGTAGAGCAAGCGTCTTCTCAAGAGTGTCCACCATACTCTGCCATTAGAACATAGTTGTAACATAATATCCAAGCTCTGATGCTTCAGACACTTACGGACTCATATTAAAAACATATAGCAGGTACAGGATGACCTGTACCAGGTACAGGGATTATTTCTAGTCCAGAAGTAACAAAGAGCTCACTCCGTCAGGTTCAGGTGCCATTGAGCTCGACAGAACATAAACACAGAGCAACCAAGTCTCTCAACCATACAGCTTACGTCTGCAACCAGGAATGAAGGTATATTTTAAAACTCTGTGAATATGATCTGACAAATGGTGTAACTTAGGTTAAAAGGATCCATGCATATTTAAAATACAACTGTATCTAAGTTCTGGCAAATTCAGAGTTAAAATCTAGCCTGGAATATGATGCCACAAACATGAAAAAAGACAACAGCAAACAAAATTGTATTGGGAAAGCTAGCTGGGAATGAAACTTCTTTTTAGCAAATCCAGTGATACTGTTGTTATGAAATATAAAATCATCTGTGCTATCCCTCAAGTGGCAATCACCATCTAGCAATATTGTGTCAGCATCAAACCGGATGTCAGCATCAAAACGAGGGATGTGAAGAAGCAGAGTGCAGTACAAAACTGGTTTCAGCAAGTATATTGCATCTCAGGATGCAAATGCCCACAGCACAGTTTTGCTCAAGTACTAAATACAAGAGCCCAGTTCCTGGGGAAAGCCCTGCAGGCTCACCCCTCATCCCCTCCCTTTGTTGCTGTTTGCTTAAACCATTTGTGTGTACTTAACTCCCCAAGACATGTTCCATGGTGTTTCTGGGTGGGATTCAATGAGCACACAGACATCCCATTTGAGTCAGGGACCCTGCAGTCCCAGGCACCCCTATATCCTGCGCCTCAGTGTGTTTCTGCCCTCTCAATGCAGCCAGTCCTACTTCTCAACGTGCCCTCAGCCAAGTGGGTGGTAGAGGCCAGGAGAAATGCTTTTAGTCCTATGTCATCTGTTACATTCACTAACTTGTTCTTAAACAATCTTTGAAGCCTTTTTTTTTTTTTTTTTAAATGTGTCCTCCCTGTCATATGTATGGTACTAAAGCCTCTATAGTACTATTCAGTAGCATTTATTTCCTCAGGAAACATGAAAGTTTACTTTTCCATAGAAGGCTTTGCTATTTTCAGCACGGAATGAGATGCATGACTGCTCCTGGAGGTCCCACTCCCAAAAACAGAGTAAAGCAAAACCCTGGATGCCTCCCAGTGTAGTGCTGAGCCCAAAGGGCTCAGAGAGGAGCCAAAAAGGATCTTTTCCAAAAAGGATCAGCAAAGCCTCAATTAGATGTTCTCAATATAACAGAGAGAACTCTTAAAATATCGTAAGAGTACTACAGCAGGCTCTGAGGTGTATGTATGGGAAGCCTACAGTCCACCACAGACCAATATCAAGGTGGATGTGCTGCAAGTGGGACTGCCTGGCCTCCAGGAGTGTTTGTGGCACAATCTGCAGGGAGCAGGAACAGTTTTGAGACGTCCAGCTGCTACAGTAGAAAACCAGGTGAGTTCTGGGCACACAAACACCTCTTCACATCCTGACATTTTGCTGTTTCCCTGTGCTCACTACATATCCCCATTTGTTACTCCTCATCAGGTAAAAGCTTTGGGCCATTTCAGTCCTGTGTTTCAGCAATGCCCAGATCTGAGCTGCCAAAGAATGTGACTCCTTCATCCTACAGTTACATCACGAGTCATGAATAATAATAACACCGAGGGTGTGTGTCTGTCTCTGTTACAGCTGCAGCTCAGTGAGGCTTTTTGTCCTATTTTTTCTTTATACATCCTTGGACATAAATTCTAACTACAGCAGGTCAAAATTACAAAACAAACATTTAAAGACCACAATTCTTGTCTTAGATGCCATTAAAATATTCTGTCTACCTCAAACAATAGGTGATTCATTTGTGAAAAGTGATGATTTATTTATAAAGATGCAAAGTGCAAAGCTGCACCTCTTGGTGCAGGGCAAGAGAGTGAACCAAGCAGTGTGTTATGAAACCCTTCACTGACACCCACAGAAGAGAAAGTATTCAGCAAAAGGAGAAACACAACAGGGAGAATGTCCTGAGCCTTAGAACAAAAGCAGGGAAGGGTTTCTTTGGACCTTTCCATTTCTATCAGAAATAAACCACTTGAATCGCAATTTCTAAAATAGCAATTGGCCTCAATTGTAATAGTATCAAATTCCACAAATCTTTGAAAGGGCCTTCCTTTGTTTCCCCTCTACACATCCCCTTCCCTCAAAAGCCAAAGCCTAGATTGTTTTTAGGTATAGTAACCAATAAATAGAGGCATAGTAACACTAGTGACAGGAAAGAAACATTACCAAAATCGAACATGAAGAATGAAGGAAAACAAAACCTTTTCAGCAGTGCCTGAGGAAGTCTACAAGTCCTAGGGCTGGTCAGAAATTCTGGTAATCCTAGGATTGCTTTTCACCTTTAGGATACACTTTCAAATTCAGCCAAATCTGTCATTAATCATTAATGTAATACTAATTTCTGGGTGCTCTCCCCTATACACATTCAAGATTACCATTCCAGCATGAAATTTATAACTATGCAATACAACTTTATTTGTAGAGTATTTCCATATGGGTGGTGAAGTGATTCAGATGCTCTATGCATTCTCCTGACAGGCATCCTCTCCAAACACTAACCATGCCCAGTTTGGTTTCAGAGCTGAGCTCTGTTTTTTTCATGAGCTTCACCTGGTGCAGAGAGAAAGGAACAACCAGAGAAAGCAGTGCAGATCCCTGACTCACCATCCCCCATCCTGACAGCAGCAGAAGCACCCTGCATCCCTCAGAGACAACCGGCTCAGTGGGATGGCACCAGCCCATACCCTGGTCTTCCTAGGTTTGGCCCCAGTCCATCACCACAGACTTTACCAGAGTTAAGCCTCTAGTTTTTCTTCCTTAGCAGGAATTTTCCATCAACTGTTTCAGCTGGAAACTATCCACTTTCCCGCACCAGGAGAGGCAGAAAGCAGTCAGGGAGTGCAAGCCCCAAACACTACATAAGATTTTACATTTGCCAGATGCCCCAGTAAGTTTGCCAGTGTGCCTTGGCTGCGGGGATGGAGTCTCAGATCCACCAGCAGTCAGCCCCTTGCTCTCCCATCAGAGAGCCAAACCAGCTGGAGGAGTTGCTCCTGTCGGCATCCATAGTTCTGCCGCCTAAGAATTTTCCAGCCCTCACAGACTGGAACAAAGAGGCTTTTCACAGAGATCCAGATTGCCTCCAGAGTCTGTCCCTTCTTTATTTACAGGAAAGCTCTTAGGTTTAGTCTGGGAAGGTCTGCAGATTGCCCGGGGGCTCTAGGGGAAGAATTCTGTCAAAGAATGTATGTTGCAATACATCCTCAAAAGGGTCTGCTTTCTGATTCATTTAATCTTCCCTGGAAATTAACTTCACAGCCCCAGCTCCATTGGCTGTGCATGATTTATCTTCAGATTATATTTGCCTTTCATGCGTTTATGATCTACTTTCTTCCCAAAGAGCTCAATTACTTTGGATTTGTAGAGCCAAAGACAAGACAACTTGCAGGTCCAAGTGGGTCCCTAACTAGGAAGTTCTGTGATAAGGCTGGGCCAGAGGGCAGATTTTCCCTTCTCACTTCCATGTTCCTACTAGGTCTGCATCCCCAGCACTGCTGTTAGCAGCTGACTCCAAAGCAGACTGCTTCAGCACTGAGGGGAACACTGGCAGAGTGATGCCAAGGCAGAGAAAGTAAACACATTGCCCCTTCTGGCCACCAGTATATATATCCACTCCAGCATAAACTGCACCACAGAAGTTGGATGAGAATGAGAGCCCAAAGCAGACGGCTGAATGGATCCAGGCACTGCTGGTGGTGACCTCAAACTGCTTGTCTTTGCATATTGTTTTCAGACACAGGAAAAGGATTTAGTAACATACACACTGGTATTTAGTCTTATTTAGCAACCCAGGAAGAGGTTACATACAGGACTGATGAAACACTTGTCAGTCCCTGAGGCAGAAATATTCCACCCAAAGCTTCAGATATCAGCCTAGAGCTGTCAAACACCTGGATGGTCCAGGACTGAGCAAAGTTCTCTTGCAAACAGGGGAAGGGCCATTGCCTCCTTCCATCTGGTTGCTACTGTATACAAGGGGAGAGAAACAGCAATGTTATCAGCTGATAACAAGATCATATTTATCCTAGCTACCATGTACTGGTTTCCCTCTAATTATGAAGAGAAGGCAGATACCTCATATTTCTTTCATCTGGCACAGGCCTTCTCTGTCTCTGCTTATGTACATGTAGGCAATGGGGCCAACCACGCAAGGTACTATCATCGGACAGTACTTTTATAGATTTTCTGTAGAAAAATAAATGCAGTCAAAACTCCCCAAGAAGGGGAGATATTAAATTAGTAAGATAGCACTGAATCCACGTCACCCACCTCCATTAACTGCATCAGGCATATGTGAGGACAGGACTGTATTCAAGCTAAAACAATAATGGAGTATTTGTGGCACAGACCATAGAAATGTATTTTTAATTGAGATGGTCTCATGATAGAAAAGGAGCAAGATTTGAAATAGATTTTATTGGGTCACCTGATACACATAGACAAGTTTTCAGGCTCAAAAGAATCAGGAAGCAGTTGCTTAAATGACAGAACAGCATCTGGTACAAAACGCTAGCAGCAGCAGTATGGAAATAAGGTGAAAAAGCATCATGGAAGAAATTATCCAAAGATTCTCATCAAATAAAAAAAATCCTGCATTAGCATGATGGGATAACTTGGGATACTTTGGAATTTTATGATCCATGCACATGTGTGATGAAATTGATACCTTTTAAACAAACAGTCCTGCTATCATGCTAGGATGATTTCCTAGGATGATTTCTGGTGAAAAAATACAGTGCAGCTAGAAAGTACTGCAGCGCTAAGATTTCATTTTAGTAAAATTGTCATTAATGTTTCACCTAACATAAGCCAGTCTTCTCCTTCACTTAGGAAAATGTGTCCTTTCACATCCTGTATTTAATTTGATTTCACCAACAGAATTCTATACCAGTTGCTCAGAGCCAATCAACAATAACTTTCTTTTGCATAGCAGACTGAAACACTGCCTCTTTTATAATTATATGATTTTATTTTTGTTAACAGTAAAATAAAGACAGTTAAATGTTAACTTGGTTGAAAGAAATACCTTCAAATCTGAGGGACAGTAACAAATAGTTCCATTCCTTATCTCATTTGTGGATTTGAAGTTATGCTCATGCTGAGGTTAGTTTGGGTGGGACAGCATTACAAGTGTTTGAGCCATGAGAACAGCATTCTTCGTTCAGTTGTTTTAGCTAACACATTGGTTGGGTTCCCAGAGGAAACTATCAAGTAGCATTACTGTATGTTAAAATAACTTAAGTTTTACAGCCTCCAAAGCTATAATCATTGATAGGACTACCTGAAGAACAGAAGTGCTAAGGAAACAGTTGTTTCAATGATAAAATCTTTACAGCAGCAGGCATCAAATGTTCATACGAATACTAAAAACAAGTGCCGCATATGAATACTAAAAACAAGTGCAAAAGGTTTTATAACAAGTAGAAAACAAAAACAAAGGTATGTTGATGAATGCAAAACACCACCATGCAAGGTAAGTTACATTCCAACTATCCTTTCCACGGAGATACCAGGGTTTTCCAGTATTCCTCCCAACTTATCTTTAGAGATTGAACATTCATGGAATGCAAAATGTTTTTATCTAGAAGCACCAAATCCCTTAAAATACCAGACCTTTGTTCTCTCTGACCTGAAGCAACAATACAAGAACTTAAGAACTTAACAGCTAAACTAACCATTAGCCATCAGCCATAGCACACTTGCATTAACCAAAGTATAAGAGTATTGCAGTTCTGAATGATTCAAAAAGTAAAGTAAGGGTGAGACTTGGTTTGAGAACAGAATCATACAGAATCAATTTTTTACCAAAGATGGCAAATTAAATTCCTATTTAAAAAAATGCAAGGAAGTTGTGTTTTACAGAGCTTAGTTAGTAATTTTGAGGTTAAACACAGTGCTGTGTCTCTGTTTAAAATGTCACTTATGGATATTATTTAGTCTAATCCTTTAGATTTTCTTCAGAAAATTTCCCTGCAATACAGTATTTGGCTAAGTTGGAGAGTATATGCAAAAACAGCGCATGATCCTGTCAGCTTTGGCACATGCACTTAGGCATTGTCCATGACAATTAGACACCCAAAGACCGGATACATGGAAGTGTCACTTGCTGCACCACCACCCCTCCTGAAAGCACTTGTTTCCATGATTCCCAGTGCCACCCAACTCAGATTGCAAGGAAGGTAAACCTCCTCCATCACTCTCTCCTTGGCAAGGTATTTCAGGATCATGGCCAGGGCTGTGCTGAAGAAACTGAAGGCATGGGGCATCCTAAAGGGTAGGATCAAGTGAACCCTGATGCCTCCATCTGAGGGCAGAGAGGAGGGGTCTGGCAATATTTAGGCTGCTGGTCATCTACCACAGCTACCAATACTTAGTGAGTGAGGTGATCTTCAGTATGATAAAAGGAGGGCTACATCCAGGAACAGACATTCTGCTGGGAAAACAGGAGATCTGAAAACCTGGGAAAGTTATATTTAAATGTAAACTGATAGGGTTCAGAGCCTGGGTGAACTAGAAACAGCATCCACGAGTCACAAGAGAAAACAGAAAACCTCCCATAAATAGTTCCACTTTTAGTTGAGTCTGACTGGGTTTTTGTAGCCCTTGGGCTGCTCTCTGGCTCTGAGGACATGCCTGAAGCTCTGCACGATTCCCAGCCTTTGTGTCAACAATCTTCATATACAGGCAGCTTTCAGACCCCCTGACACATGGCCCTGCAGCCCTAAATCACAGGTGATGTTATCACTATCACCATCTTACACTCTGTTCCTTTCTCTCATGAAGTAACTAAGAAACAAACAGTTCAGTAAGGCTGGAAGCTAGACACTGCTTTCTGCTCATGACCAGACTCCTGTCTGGTTTTGCCTGTCCATTTCCCCTACCCCTGTTTTTGGGGCTGTCCAGAATGACCATGAAACTGCTGGACTGTCAGAAGCTCCTTTAAATTCCCATCCATTTGCTTCCTGCACCTGAGAATTTCCACAAGCCAGGGCAAAAGAAAGAGAGCATCAACATGACAAAAGTGAATGCAAGCCATGCCAAAGAAAACACCATTTAAATGGGTGAATTATCCCACCGACTTTAGGGAGAACAGGGTCATACAAAGAAATGAAGAACAAATACAAAGCCCGCTAGGGTTTTAATTGTAATATCCCACTAGCCTGCCTGGAAAATTCTCCCCAGACATGGTAGCTAAACCATGACATTTGTCTCCTGATGCAAGTCCCTGACAGAACTACACTTCTGTGACCTAACAGAGAAAGAGGGGAATGATCCAGTAATTGAATCATACAGATGTAACTCCTTAAGCATGCAGTCACATCACCCAGAGGTCCAGACCTGCCCACCCCTGCTCAGTTCTGCTCTTTGCTCAGCTCTGCCCTGCTTCTTAGATAGCAACTGGTTGGTGAAGAAGGCAGGATTGCTGACAGTAAGTCACTTAATTCTTTCCGAAAGATGTCTCTGTACCTATAGACTAAAACTGGTGTTTAGTACATTATATCAAGAAGGATATACCATGCCTTTGAAATTCAAAGTAAGCAATGGGGAAGCGAAGGATCCCCTCCCAGAAGTGGTGAAGGACACAGATTCATTTGGCCACTCAGAGCCTGACCTTTCCCACCCTCACACAGCCTGCACCAATCCCCATTAAACCCTGGGAGGGCATTTACCTCCCACTGTACCCAAGGAATTAAACTCCCTGCTGCAGTTCCTAGGTGTACACAGCATGGCACAAGAGAAGCTGGAAAGTGCTGTGGTGCCCCTTAGAGGGATCCCGTCCAGGATCAGTCATTTGCAGAGGTACAGCTCCGCCTCTGTTGTCCAGAGGGGCCACTGGAGGCCCTACGGCCACAGAAGGGGGTCCTGGCTGCTCCTCCACCGTCTCTGGCAGCAGTGTTGTTTCACTGCCCCTGCACAGCCATCATCCCAAAATACCCTTCCTCCACAGCTATGCAGTGCTGTCACAGCCACCCTGACTCTCAGGCTGGGTACAGACCAGTCTCCTCCCAGTTAGTTTTGATTTGCAATAGCCACTTATAAAATGGACACTGTCACTTTGCAAACACAGAAGAAGGAGGCAACAAGAAATACTATTTCACTCCTACAGAGGTTTATCATAAATAAAGTTGTCGAACTAAATCTACAGTCCATCTGTGTAATTGAGGAATACAAGCTCCCATTATGGTTAGATTTAAGGTCAGTCATCTCACTACATGAACAGCAACTGTTTAGGCAGTAAGATTATGCTTGATGAGAAGCACTCATTTCAGAAAGTTTTTCTAAAGTTTTCATCTTTGGATGGATCTCTTTCAAATCCATTCAAAAATTTTTGTCCTGGAAATATACAATGTATTCCTCAAATATTTGCATGAATTTTTTTTTCCTTGAAACTTTTTTCAAATAAAGGCTTGAATACAGGGTGCAGCAGTCACCTGAAACATTACAAAGTTTTTTGTAAAACATATTGAAAAAGGATTCAAGTGTTTTTCCAAAAGAAATATCCAACCTTGCTAATGCAAGCTGTGCCTTTATTTTCCAAACAGTCATGAGTTAATAGTCATATTTAATTCATCACTCACATAAAGTTATGACCAGGCTAGTTTTTGCAGCTCTAATATTCCCCAAAATATAATCTGTGGTTTAAATTACTTGATGGCATAGGAGAAGGGCTTTTCAAAGAATTTACAATCTATGTCTCTTCTTCTGCAGAAGCTAATTGCTTATGCATAATTTCATTTTATCCATATAGATTTATGTCCTTTTCCATCACATAATATTAAGATGACTCTTACAACTTTCCTGTAAGACAGGAAAAATGTTGTAGTCCTGCCCTTGACTAGAAGCCCCACAGTACCCCGTACTCTTGACTACCCTTAATGGAATTTTTGCCAGAACAGCTTGTATTTTCAATTTCATTTTGTGCTGTTTTGAAGATCAATAGAGGAAGGTGACGCCAAGGCATGGTAATTTTAAGTACACAACTATTGTGCAGATGCTACAACTTTAATTGTACAAGCAGGTTTCTGTGCCTGTCCAAACAAAAAGTGATAAACAATCTGCTTACACAATTACAGCAACAGGATCAAGATCCATGAATTTATGTCCATAAACATTGGCTGCAGCAGCAGAACTAATTGGGCATATCCTCAGAAGTGCATCCCATATGGCTACCTTGCTGAGGGAAGTCAGATAGCTTGTTAAGAATTAACTAGGTTATACTGTCTTACATGGATTTTCACATGGATAAAACCCAGTTCTTCAAATTGCTTTCTCTGGCTCCTTTTCTTCTTTTTTGCCTGAACATATCTAAGGCACTAAAAAGTAAGATGAAAAGATACAGTATTTTTTTAATAGCTCAGTTTTCACAATGGCATAAGTAATGACCTATGGATCAGGGGGGTCACGGTAAATACAGATGTAGTCTGGGATGGTGATTCAGAAAGACAGTACCTGAGGTTCTGGTTAACAGATAAACAGCAGTTGGCAACTCCTGGGTCAATTCCAACATCTCCCTCCAGAGATACCATCTCTGAGGTTTTGCCTGCAAAGGAAGTGGAACTGCTTTAATTATGCCAGAATGTATTTACTGCCTGGGAAGCAGTTGTGCCAAGTCTGTTAAAGACAAACAGTACATAAAAGGAAACAATGTACAATGCAAACTAAATGCATCCCAGTTAAGACAGGCAGTTAAGACTACCTTGATATAATAATTTTTATTAAAAACATAAAACATTCTGAGAGAGTTAACATTGCAATCCAGGCCCATTCCTGGCTATGGAGTCACTTTTGCTAAAGACTTCTAGATCAGTATGAGGCATTGCCTTTAACTCCAGCTATAAAGGACCCCCAGAGGCTCCATTTGCAGGCTGTGGGTACCACCATATACTTGGAGATCTCCTGACACATTCTCTGCAGAGCTCAGCCTAAAAGAGGAGGACTTAAACTCCACTTAAACTTCTCTTGAAGACAGCTTACCAAGAAAAGCAACAGAAACAGGCATAGGAAAAGAATCTCTAACCACAACTTCTGGTTTTACAGCATTTCAATGACAGTTCCCAATCCCACCCCATTCTTATCTCATATACTCATGTATTTCATAACATGCTCAAGTTTGTCAATATTTCAGCTGGACACAGTCACCTGACCTCCTTTGTCATACAGGTCCTTTTTCTTGTGTTGATGGATGACCTGTCTCCCTAAAAATAACTTCATACAGAGCAGAAACCTAATCTCATCCATGATGTCTCTGTGTACTGCCTATTGAGAGGGATTAACTGCTTCCTCCTCTTAAAGAAATTTAACTTATGCATTCACACAAATATTATTCTACTCAATAATTCTTTTTTGTAGAAAAATATTTGTTCAGAGACATTGGGCGGGCAGAGACACCACAAACACTGGATCCAGTTGTTTTCAGTATTCCTTCTTTACTGATGTGTCAGATAACTTTTGGGGCAGGTCACCCGAATGAATGCAGCACAACAGGTTGGGCATGTCTCAGTCTGTTTTCAGTCACAGAACACCATAGGATTTGTTAACTGGCACAGATGCAGCCTGCACTGTCACAGTGCCATCGAAATACAGATTGTGGAAACCATGGCTATGAAGCTCACTACGTAAATATTAAAACTACATTTAGCCAAAAAATCAGCTCTTCTCACTGCAAAGAACACAAAAAAGCAAACAAAAATATCCAACATATGATAAAAGATAGAACAGTAACTAAATACATCAATTATTTCTGTTCTTGATATAGCAACAAAAGGATTTGGCAAGCTTTACTTAAATGGGATTTCTAAACTATATTGGCACTTTTCAGTACCTTACTCAGAGGTAGCCTCTGGATGTGGGATGAGGAGTAATTAGCCACAGCACTGGATGAAGGTGAGGGCTATCACTTGCATTACCCACCTCAATAGATGGATGTCACTGGTTTACACAATAGCTACCAGACAGTTTTGAAGGAAAACTCAGATCAACTTAAAACAATCTAACCTGCAGAGAACACTTATTTTTAGGATATCAAAAAAAGCCAAACATTGTTCTTACTGTGAGGGTGTTCAAACATTGGCATGGGTAGCTCAGAGACGCTGTGGTGTTTTTATCCTTGGAGATATTAAAAACCTGAGTCAAGCTGACCTTCCTGTGAGCTACGAGGTGGACTAGACAACCTTCAGTGGGGCCTTCCAGCCTCTGCCATTCTGTGATGAATAAACACAGTGGATCTATATTGCGTATGTCAGGGAACTCAAAACATTGTAAAAAAATTGTCTCCAATTCATTATTTCTTCACAGAGAATTTCTTATGAGATAATATCAGAGATTAATTTTAGATCCAAGTAACATGAAATTAATTGGGCCTTTTGTTACCAATTGGCCTTTTGCCAATCAAAGACTGAGGGACAGAAGAGGGAAGGAGTCGGAATGTGCAGTACATTCAGGGCAGAGGAAAGGCAGTGTCTCTGCCTCTTTTAGCAGCAGCTAACTGCTAGACCAGCTGGATGTGATTCTTGGTATGCACACAAAAAGCAAAAGGTGGGAGTGTGACAGAAAATAATTACAGATATGGAAGGACAAGTGAAACTAAAATACATATGCTCATCAATCATCAAATATGGATTAGTTGCAAAACAGTACTCATTAATGCAGTCCATACTTCCCAACAGGGTTTCCACTCTCACATGAAAAAGTCTGCAACACATGATGAAATGGCAAGACATGGGTGTCACAAATCCATCAAGTCACATGGTCAGTGAGTGATCTCTTGCCAAGAATTGCATGAATCACTTCAGCAAGCACTTAAAAATGAGGCAGATGAGGTCTGAAGGAAAGATCTTGTAGCACTCCCAAGCCAGAAAGAAGGTCACAGTTGAGCAGATGGTAAAAGAGAAGGAGCGATCCAGGAAAATGAAGGAATCTGGAAAGCGCATTCTTCTCTCAAAATATTTAGGGGAATGAAGGCATTTTTGTTATTGCACATTTAAGAAGACTATTTTCAGAAGAGTGTGAACATTTTCTATGGTTTTCAGACAAAAGTTCTTCCCTGGCAGCAAGAATCTATTCATTTAGTTTAACACAGCCAAAAGTATCCCAGACAATAAATGCCAGCGTGCTTTAAGCCCAGTGCTCTAAGATCCCAGAAATCTTAGCTTCAACATTCTGCATTATGCTGCCTTCATGTTAGGGCACTCAGGGCCCCTCATTAAGTAGGTGCTCTGGCAAACCTTGCTGCTGTTGTGTAAATTATGACTTGTCTGCTCTGTCCTTCTTACAGAGACTGCTGCCACCACAGCAAAGCCTGCACAAGGGAAAATCTTCCCAGACTGGAGGTGTTCTAGTGCACAGACCAGTCTTTTGACACTTTCAGCAATATCCTTTGGTAATAATGCTGTGCTACTGTAAATTGTTACTACCTGAGTTACTACCTATTCTTCCGGATGAGAGAATCCGGCAAATGGGAACACATGCCTTTACTCCGGTGCAAAGCTACTGCCCTTTGCTCTGCCAGTGAAGTGGCTTTGAGCTAAAATGCCAGAGACCAACTTGAGCATCTGAGTGGGCATCTGGTCTCTTCTCATGGCTATGTTAGGCCATCCTAATGCTGGGGGTGATGATGCTCTAAGTGACCACAGCAAGACTTGTGGGGCTCATCTGTCAGTCATAAGAGTCAACGTACCTCCGCCTGCACTGTGACTAAACTGAAGGGCTTTGCACTCCAGTAAGTGATATGTAGACCCTCGTTCTCTTCCATCAATGTTCTACCACAGCACAATTCCCCAGAGCTTGCTGCTTGGACTGAACTAACCAAGCAGAAAATCCCTTCATTTTCCTTATCAAAATAGAGAAAAATAGTTAAGCAATAAAATGTTGCAAGGATCTCTTTGGGACTGTGCGTTGTAATGCCCTGGAGAAGGAGGCAGAATTAGCTAACATTGCTAATGACATTTGGTGACTGTGGCTACCAAGCCCAACAGAAATTATTCTAAGAAGCTGCAGGTAAGATCGGAGGCAGTCAGCAGATGAAGAGCCCAGCAGCTGTTAAAAATAAACCTATATAAACATGTGTAAACAGAGACACAACTGTCTTCATTAAATAGTGGTAATTTTTGAACAAGCATCCTAAGAATGACAGCAATCCAGAAAATAGTCTACCCCTCTTATTTACCACAAAAGTCAAAAATGAGAACAATTCAAGAATTAACAAACACTTTACATGCAGTCATACCTGCTAACATAAGAAACTAGTCCTACCTTACAGACTTTAAATTAGTCTGCAGTATGAATAAGAGGGTTTATTGATCATCCTACACACAAGACTGTGCAATAGATCAAGAACTTCACAGCCCTTTTTACACCCTTTATCTCAACATGAGATTCTGGTCACTGGGAATGACAGAAGAATGTTTTAACTCAAGTAAGAAATTACATGCCTCCATCACACACTAAAATGCAACAAAAACCAAAATAAGTTGCTGGAAGTTTTTAAAGAGGATTAAACTATTTTGAATTACCACCTAAATATGTCACCAGTAGGTTGCGTACTTATTGATCTCAGCCCCTTCTGTTTCTGAAGTGAGACAGAATTTTGAGTTAAACCATGGCTTGCTGTTTTCCTATACAGCTCCCATCTTGTTCAGTACACATCATGCAGTGCTTGCTGGCTGAGCGATTGTTCAATACTTTGCAAGGTCTTCACAGCTCAAAATGTGGCTCTGTACCTTGTTTCTTTCATGTTATTTTCTGAATTCACTGATAGTCTACTCATGGGTTTGTCTAACATGATCAGATTACCTAAGTGTCCATCTGAATTCTTTGCAAACAAGAATGAATTTACTTCATAGCAGCCCATTTTGCAATTGGTGTATTTTTATTACCTCCATCTTATACAATGAGAAATTGAGGTATGGAAAGATTCATATCAAATATCTCAAATAAATTTGACTACTTATAGTCATATAATACTTTTTTTTTTCCCAGAGACTGCTTAAAATATAGGTGATAGATTGATTTCACCTGATTTTGCAAAAGCTCTGCATTTCTGCAAACCAAATTGAGGTTCTCAAGACAGAGACCACTAAATAAGGAACATGAAAATGAATGATTGCTTCTGAAAAATCTATTTTAAATTACTGGCTGCTCATCAGACAAGAAATATGCAGAGGCATGAAAAACACTCCTGGTTTATCAGGGCAGCATTCAACTGTCTGCATATGAATCTCCTTTTTTTAAATTCCAGCTTCTAGCACTAGTCATTATACTTGTTCCACTTTCTTCAATAAATGAGGCAAGGTTCCTTCAGATAATGATGTTTTTAGAAAATCATGTCATCCACAGAATGGAGTCCAACAAAAAGCAATATTGTTTAAACTAAAGGCCAGAATATTACAAGTGAATATAAGAACGTGAAACTGCAAGGACAACCACCAAAAATTAGTGAGGGTTTAACAAGGAGCCAAAGAAAGGAACCTGCCCAATAAAATAAAAATCTTAAAACATGCTCAGCTCCAGAGCTGAAACACAATACATCACCCTGTCACTTCACCTAAAATAGAAACCAACAACCCCAGGAGATTATGCTTTCCTTTACAGAGAAGTGTAGGAAGGGATTGGGATATACTTGTTGCAAGTAGATTCTGTGGGTATATCTTGAGAACACAAATGATTAAAAAAAACTTCAGTTACATCCCAGATCAGCATGTGCTGTAAAAAGCTGTTTTAAGACGCAGGAAACACAGGCTCACCAAAGGACTGAGGGAAGTTCTCTGCAAAACAAATCTTTTCAGGAAAGAGAAACGCTGTACGTGAAACAGGAACATTTCTAACAAAGACATTTTCTATATTGCTTTATCATTAAAGCCACCCTTTTTTCTGTTCAGCAATTACTGTTCTTGTAAAAATCATTATTATTTTTACTTTTCTTTTTCTTTCTCACAGTGCAGAATAGCCACCACTAATTCATGCTTGTAACTGACATAGTTGGAGCAAAGTTTTCATCAAAATCAGCACTGCATCCACAAAATCTACACCTGCATTTACTCTATGTACAAACATGCTTGTAAATGAGCACACAAGCAGAATTACACCATTTGTATGCAAAGATGTGGGTTTCAAGGGCAGCATTTTACCATTATAACATTACAGGTGAAGTGTACCTTCAAACATGCACCCATTTTTACTAATTTGTACCTTAATGAAGAATAGCAATGAGTGTTTACTTCATAAAAAATCTGAACCTGGCAGTACTACCTCTTAATAAACAGTTCTAGAAAGTGTGGTGTGTTTTGCATTTACAATTTAACTGTGGTAACACTCAAAAAACCAATGTATGTACTTGCATTTCCTAGAAATTCACCACAGACCAGGCTTCTCTCTGTAACGCTTGAACTATCATATTTCTGTGCCTTTACCATGCTCACATTTGTGATGCCAGATCATCTTATGTGGACATGTAATAAAATATCTTGACATATTTCACCTTCTAGTTCATAACATTGAAGGCCCACCATGAGTTGTTACATCTTTCTTGAATGTTTATTTACTATATAATTAGTTTATATAATTTATTTACTATATAATTAGTCTGCATGATCACATGATATATGTGAACTGAAAGTGTAGAATAATTTTTCAGGTCAAATTATTGAGAACAGGATGGCTGAGAACAGCTATACTTACCTGTATTAGAATTTAACCAGCATACTGTCAAAACCACTACTTTTTAAAAATGTGCTGGTCAGTGCTTGAATTTTACTTCCTACACTTCCAAATATATTAAACATAATGATACTACTCGGTCGAAAAATCCACAAAACCCAAACAACAGAACCTTGCCCCAGAAAACTAAACACCTCAACACGTTCTACAACTGCTCCATGTGTCCTGACAAATGAAACAAAAGCAGGAGGTGAGTCTGAAAATCCTGCATGCTCCTTGTGCTGAACTTCTAGCTTAACCCCGGTAGAGTTTAGGGCACAGCCAGTTTAGGGGACCATTCCCCCAGAAGTGGGGATTGCCTTCCCTCTGCCATCTAGGATCGGCCCAGGACTCCTCAGCAGGCTGGACACCTGCAGATATCCCATACACCAGTGCACGCAGAATTATACTGATTTGCACGTTGTAAAAGCACTCTGACAGGCTGGCATAAAGCCTTCGAAGAGCTTGAAACTGGAGGAAAAAAACCAAACTAACAAACCAAAAACACTTACACAAAAAAAACCCTAAATGACAAACAACAAGGTCATGATCCGGGGGTGACCGCTGGAGATGCCTGTTGCCCCTGCCCGAGGCTGTGACCGAGTGTGTATATGCATGTATAGAGACATATGTGTCTATATACATCTGTACGTGTACATATATACACGTGTATCTATTGCGTGTGTGTTTATGTGTCTGTGTATTTATGTTTCTGTACATACACAAGTATATATTCATATATTATATATACATATATATGCAGACATTTATATACATATATTGTATGTATATATATATGCAGAAAATTTTTTAAAATTGTATTTGAAGCGAGTTTAAAGCTGAAGTTCCGGCGGCTGCAGGTCCCTCCCGCGGCCCCGCAGCGCTTCCCCGGCTCGCACTGCCCCCTCCGGCCGCCCAGCGCCGGGACACCCGCGCGGGCTGCCGGGTGCCGCCATCCGCCCGCTCCGGCGCGGTTCCCCGCCCCTCGGCCGCCTCCCGCCGCGTCCCGGCGGCCCCTAGCTCCCCGCGGCCGCAGCTCTGCCGGGACACGGCGGCCGGCGCGGCGTCGGAGCGGGGCTCCCGATAAAAAAACGGCAGTTACCAGGAGTGGGGTTCGAACCCACGCGGACATACGTCCATTGGATCTTAAGTCCAACGCCTTAACCACTCGGCCATCCTGGTGCAGATACAGGAACCGCTCGCAGCCGCTCCTACATTCACGGCCGCGCTGCCGCCCGCCCCCCGGGCCACCCGCGACCCCCGGGGCTGCCCCTTCCCCCCCGGCTCCGCCGCCCCTCCCGCCCTTATTCCCAGAGCGGCGGGCGCGGAGCGAGCTGGGCGGCGCGCGCGGGCGGCCTCTCCCGGCGGCGGCGGGAGGCGGGCGGGCCGGGCCCGGCGGGGAGCGCTGCCACCGAGCCGAGCCGAGCCCGAGCCGGGCCGGGCTCGCCGCTGCCGCCCTCCTGCCGCCGGGCGCCGGGCCCGGAGCGGAAGGGGGAGGCGGGGGAGGTGCGCGGCGCTGGCACGGCCCGCCCCTGGGGGAGAGCGGGCGGGCGGCGCTGGGCCAGGGCGGCGGGGTGCGAGGGCTGCGGGCAGCGCGGGCGCTGCGGGCTCAGCGTCCCTCAGAGCCGGCAGGGCCGTGCTGCCAGCGGGGCTCGTCGGGCGTGAGAGGGCAGCGGAGAGGTTGTGCCGATAAGGCACCGACACTTCATTATTTCCGTCCCAGTGTTTCCTGGAATGTATCTTCCCTCGCTCGTAGAAGGAGAACCAAACCCAACAAAGTCCAAAGCTATTAATTATGCTTAATTAGGAGAAAAATCTTGCAAGGGGAAGATTTTTTTGCCGGTCGCCACCAAATGCCGGGTCTGCTGAAAAACCTATCGCAACTTTCTTTGCCCTGGGACCTCCCCCTTCCTCCCTGCATCGGAGGGGGATGGCAAAGTGTCCTTTCGCTGGTTTACCCCGGCACTGGCTCCCACTCTCGTTCCTGTTTTCCAGCGGAGAAAACGGGCATCCTGCATGCCACCAACCTTCGGCACGTCTGAGGTGTGACAAGCATATTGCACCCAGCACAGGCTGAGGGCACAGGCCAGGGCCAGCCTCCAGCACACGGGGAGGCAGGCGGCGGCTGTCTGTGCCCACAAGCAGAACAGGAGCACACTCCCTGCTGGGCTGGTGGACACCCTGGCTGGCCCTGCCCCTCGGGAAGGGCCAGAGCCTCGAATTTGCAAGTGGAATTTGACCTCCTCGGCTCTTAGGGCTCAGAGACCCCCGGGATACTAGGCATGCTTGTGAGGGAAAATACTTCTCTCATACTGTCCAAGTGAACTGTTAACATTTTAATGTTAACATACATGAAGAACAGACGTGAAACTCACACCTTTGTCCTTCATAGTATTCACACGCTGGAGCTCCTGAATGAAAGAACAGCTCTTCCAATGGAATTGGCCATGCGGTATTGTTGGCTTCAAATGGATGGCCTGCCATAGCTCTCCATTCAGTTAGGTCTTCTGCTTTTCTGTTCACATCTTATGCTATTTCTAAGAAACACAGTAAAAAGGTTACTTTTTCCTGTTCCAATTTGGTACCGTAACAATGTATGCACTGTTAGGCATGATGGTGAAGCTGTCTTCTGCTGGCTCATATTTGTTTTGGCTCAACCATTGTGAAGACACTATATAATATGCTAAAAATGTGGAAGAAGATAGATCTGCTGTTGCCTTCTTACATATTAGAAGAAACAAACAGCATGGCTCCATGTGAAAGTCCCATTGCATTGGAAATTTATTAACCAGAATCACCACATACAGTATCTGTTAAATGACACTGTTTCCTGCCTTCATTATATCTGTGATACTTTCCTAGAAATAGAAGCACAACCCCATGTAGCTCTTTCCTTTATGAAATCAATTTCAAATAGCTACCATGGTTCAAAAATCTAGAGAACTTGTTTTGTTTTCAAGAAATAATAAAATAAAACTTGGGCTGGGCATTCAAAACATCCTTCATGCAGGTCAGATTAGAAAAGCAGCAGTTTAGCACAGCTACTCAGTTCAACCTCCAGAAAACAAAAAAAAAAAGGTATCTGGATCTTATGAGCTATCCTTTACTTCAAGAAGTTTCTCCCAAGACATGTGCCAGAGATACCTCCTCATGTGTACAAGTGTGTCCACAGTCTGGTCCTTCATTTTGAGGAAGCAATTGTCCCACTGCCATTTCTCTAGAATGAAACACATGGTACTAAAAAAAAAAAAAAAAAAAAAAAGGTCACTCAAGCTGAAATGGAGACTTATACACATATGTGTTACATGCTAAACATTAGATTTTGTAAGAGGGGATTTTTTTTGTCTTTTTTATATTTTTGCAGTGCTGTCTTACATTTTTCAGAAGGAGCAAAGTGTGCCAGGTTGCCAGTTCTCCTTTGTCCTCCTCAGAAAGGGCTGAGATTCACGAATGGGTGGTTGGTGGCTGTGTGGGTTGTGAAGCTTCAGCTTCAGTAGGAAACAAAAACCAAACTAACAGCAATCCTAAAAGCTAAACCATCCCCTGGCAGATTTTAACTTCTTCACCCCTCAAACCCAGTTCAAGTGTTTGCCATATGAGGGAAGAGGAGGAAAAGAAACCCCACCAACCCACAGAATGTGCTACACACATCTCCACAGGAGTTGTGCTGACTTTCAGAAGGAAAAAGGCAGCTTTCCTCAGATGTCCACTCTGCTTCTGTTATTAGTATGCTAACATATTATCAAGCAACTTTTATCATCTTCTTCCACTCATCCTGTGTGGCATGAGTTCTTGCAGCTATAGTGTGATCAGTTTTTTTCAGAAGTCTGTTTAACTGTGATTAGGCAAGTTCATGGGCTGGCTAAATTTGAGTTCTTACACAACTGAAGGGTAGAAAAACCCCATAGTATTAAGCAATGGATGTGTTTGCAAGGAAGAGAATGATAGAATGATTGCTTCAGTTACGGGAAGTAATTTTTCAGTGTCTCTTAACTCACAATGCATCTTAAAAATAGTTTTAAAGGGTCTCAGGCTGGTTCTTTGAATACTTCTCTTTTTTTCCTTGCAGCAACAGCCCTAAGTCAGGAGAGAAGATCTCCAATTACCTTTTCTAACCACTCTCTTTTCCCTGTGTCTCAAATCAAACTAAAGATTTGAATACTAGTTTTGCATATCTACTAGTGAAACCAAGATCTCTTAGAACTGCCAAAATAAATTTGATTTTTTTCTTGCACAAGAGAATCATCTTAGAATGCATGAAACTCATTTTTCTTGGGTTTTTTTTAGGAAAAAAAATTGGTACATCTATCTCAGTATTCAAGACATTTAATTTACTGTGGCATCAAATATTAGGAGGACCCTTTTTTTTCCTAGGTATTTTTAATCTCCTTTTACCAATGCAGAATTTCGTCCATCAGCTTTTAAACTAAGCTTTGACAATGCAAGAAACTTTAGAGCTGCTGATTCAATGTACAACACTGCACTTTCAGTTTTTCTTATTAAATATTTTACTCCATTTGTAGATGCAAAAAAGGAACTAACACAAAAAGACGTGTACATATTTTTTATCAAAAACATTGGCAAATGCTAGGAACGTGCCTATGAAAGGAAATACATTATTTCATTCTTCATCGATTTATCTCCATACGCTGACTCTTTGAGGTTTAGGGTATTTCTCTACAAATGCACAGTTCCACATACTCATTGCCCTCCTTTCTCCCACTTCAAGTTTGAACACTGTTGTTGGAGAGGTCCTTAGACAAGCATAACACTGACATCACCAGTACAATACTGAATATCAAAATATCTTATAGTTTAGAAGATCAGTGTTCCTCACTCTAATTCATGTTACCACAGAGAAGTGCTACAGCAAAAAAGATACTCAGATTCTGAGATTCCATTTAAGTTCTATTCGTGTAAAAAAGCCTGTCTGGCTAAAAAGTGTTTCCCAGTAAGATATGAAAAGCTTGGAAGCTGGATTTATTTTGCTATTTTGTTATATTAATACAAATAGTAAGAAATGTTTGGGGTTTTTTTCACATATAACATTAGAATGCATAAGGTCAGAAGGGAGAAGTTTCAGTGCAGGAAGATGCACATCTATGCATATCTGAGGAAAACTCCCAAATATAAAATATTTGAAATGTTAAAATATATTTATTAAAATACGTACAAATAGGATCATTGGTTAAAAAAAATTACCTTCTGTAAAAATGTCCTGCATTATCTCAAAGGATAGCAACAGATCACAGTGTATCAGGAAGCCACCTAGAAATATAGTTGGAAAACCTCCAGAAGCAGGAGCTATGACCACTCACCAGCCCTTACAAATATATTTCACTGACAATGCTCACTGCTTACCAGGGCTGCACATTTTTTCTTCCCATACTCCAAACCTACTATTTTGCCCTTGTCTGAGGGCAGACTCCCATTACATAAAAGGAGTGTTTACTTTTAAGCTTCAAAAGAGCTCTTAAATAACATGAAACTGTTTTCTTTCTTCTTCAGGTGCACTGAAGAAATAGTTCTATTTGCTTACCCAGATGGAGATTTCCCAGCAACTGGAAAAAAGTCAAAATTTTTGTTCACCAGTAAAATTGCATATTAAAAAAATTAATCCTTCATCTTATTTAAAATAGATATAAAAAAATCTATATTTGGTCAATGCTTATAAAAAAACAAAAGTGTACTGACAGGCCAATCATTCCACTAAAACTGCTTGTTTGTATGTGCCAGTACAGGAGACCCTAAAATGCTTTTTCGACCCCACAACTATTGTCTTCTTATGGGTGTTTCTGCAGAAGGTCACTGCATGTTTCTCGTCTGGCTGAAATGCTAGTTAGTGGAAAAAATTATCAGAACAGGAAGGCATGGCAGGTTTGAAATAGAGAGCCCAGAGAGTGGCTCAAGTTAAAAGTGAGATGCCTCAGTGTCACAGTGCTTTTAGCCACCTTGAGAGAGTTGGGTACACAAAATGGAAAAAAGCAGTCACTTGCCCGCAAATAGAGCAAAATGTGTGTATTATCATTTAAGGTGCAGCCACTATTGTTAAGATTCAAGACAGCTGGAAATCAAGTTGAAAGAGAAACTAGTTCTGTGTCCTGCTCCTGCTAGCATGCTCAGTATTTTGTCAAATTTGCATCCAGCAGCCTCCAAAGTAGTTAAAATTGAAACCTCCTGATTCTGTGTCGCCCCAGGCAATAAGGCTTCTACAGGATGTACTGTGTCGCCCCAGGCAATAAGGCTTCACCACCTGAAGCCTCACTTGGACAAATAAGAATAAAATTACTTTTTGGAAGTATTCATCTTCCCTAGGCCAGGTTATTCATTGCTCTTTCTTGCCCATCTGAAACAAGTATCACTGCAGAGATCTTGCCCCTCTAGTTACAGTAACAGTACCTTTCAATAAAAATTAGATTTAAAATAGTTTTATCAACATTTCTAAGAGTTCATAAATAGAAACAGCCTTCAGTACATTTAGTAAAAAGACAATGAACAAAACCAACTACAAAATATCCCCCCTATTTCTGGGGCTTGTCATTACAGAAAAGTCTCTGGAAAGAACACCTGATTTTGAAGACATTCATTTCAGTCCAGTGGGAATGTCACCTTCTGCAACATGATATGCAGCAACACAGGATTGTTCTGAGGGGATGTTTTCTCCTGTATTCCAAAGCTTTCTTCACTTGGTCTTTAGCATCTCCTACATAGTCCTCAACATTTTGCATATTTATCTCAATAACATCAAAGGTGTCTGCCTGTTCCTCCACCAGCAGGGCCACCTGCAGAAAGAGCTCATGAACTTCCTTAATGCGACCTTCTAACTTCACCAGCTCCTTATGTCGTGTCTCTATCTCATTCAAGGCTGAGCGAGCCATCTTAACATCCGACAGGAGATTCTCAGAGAAGACATCCCATTTGCCTTGCTCAATCATCTCCTCAATCTGGTTGCCAGAAACATCTTTGCCCATGATCTCCAGCTGCCGCTGAATTCGAAGCTTGCAGTTCTCCCGCTGGTTCATCTCTGTTGCATTGTAATCAAACATAGCATCCTGAAATGTGTGCATGAGGTCAACGTAGTGGTTCTTCGCCACCCTGGCAATGACAGACATAGCTCCATATTTTGTTATTGCATCTTCACAGAAATCTCTCATGACCTGCAGTTTCCTGTGGATGCATTCTCCACGGGTCTTAATGTCTCTGGCAATACAATTAGTATCTCGTTTGATGCTACTCAGACGGCGCATGGAAGTGAGGAAGCGGGTGTTTTGCTTTCTGAGACGGTTGACATCTGCTTTTAGGTGGTCATTTTCTGTCCGGATGTTCTGTATGTCCTTATGAAGAATTTCCAAGGCATAATCTGTCTCATAAAGGAGAATATCCTGGGGTGCATTTTCATCATCATCATCACTATCAGAAAACTGTTGGTTGTGTAATCTGGCAAATTCACGCAGCTCACTTAGACGGTCTTTCATCCTGCCTGTAAAATATGAACAGGAGCAATGAGTACCTAGAATACTGGTTCACGAAAGTTGAAAATTTGTAACTAGTAACTACATCATGGTGATAACTAAATCATAGATAACAAGTATAACGACATCAAAGATAAACCAAAATATCAGATTTTAAATTTGTTCACAGTATTTTATACAGTGATGGATATCAGATCCAAAATTCTGCTAGAACAGTCTTCTAGAAAGTACGAAGATTAGAAACTAAAAAACTGCAGGAAAGAAGACAACAAATCCTGAAGACAAATCAAAAAGAATAGTAGCACAATCCCAAACTCCCCCAAAAATGACAGTCTTCTACTTGGACGGAAAAAACTCTCGATAGGAAGCCTTCAGCTATCAGCATCTGTAGACATGTTAATAACTGAACACCTCCCACTGCTGCTTACTAGAAAAATCTTCTTTAGCTCCTGATCTTTCTTTAGATCAACTGCCCAAAATGTCCCAGGTCTTCCCTCATTCTAAATTTGCTTCTCCTGGGAGAATACGAGGAAGCCTCTCAGAAACAGAAGTGGCATTTAACAACACATTAGGAAAAAGGAAAGAAAATTTTCAAGAAATGGTGTGGAAAGTATCAAGATAGGGTAAAAAAAACCAAACATCCATCCAACCCTTCCTTTTCTTTTGTATGATGCAAACATCTTACTGAAGGAACAAAGTGATACTTGTTACAGATCAGGAGCCATTTTCTGTATGTTTGCCTTAGACATGCTTAACTATAAATTTCATTTAAAAGCCACAGAATAAGTAATCTGTGCACAACAGTTTCATGGTAACAAAACGTAAGTTTCCTTAAAGCATATTGCTTACTTGAAATCTAGACCTTCAGTCTATGCAGAAGGTGAATTCTCAAAGCTTCAGTGAGAACCCTGCACCAACTGTTTCAGCAAGCAGAAAGATGCAAATTTTTCATCACAAGTGCTGTACATCCCATGACCTCATTTAAATCAGTAAGAAACAGAATCAATTTAAGACACAACACCAAGCAGGATATCTCTAGATCCCTCTCTTTGAAGGACTGATTTTTGGTTTACCAGGAATTAAAGTATATTCACAGCATTAACAAACGTGTTTTCCACTGGGAGCAACGTGTTCCTTCATAGGATCATCAGTTATTCCCAGGTTAAGAAAAGTCACATGTGTACATACCCAGTATAATAGGCCTAAATCTAACATGAACTAAAACTGCAAATTTATAATCTGTTTCATGGCACTGTTAGATGTATTAAAGATATTAAGGAGGAGATGGGAAAGATTCCATCACTGCCATCAGACACAGCTTCTTGGGCTCGTATATTTCATGGGGGGGGGGGGTATATACTGGTCTAGAGAGCAGTCCTGATTAGGATCACATTTATAGTGAAGAAAAAAAGGTGCATTTCAAGTTAAACCTTTTTTTTACAAGCAATTAATATCCTGAGAGAAGAGCTTTCATTCAGGAATGCACACATGTGAGCTAATTGTTTGAATTTAAATAATAAACCACAGAGATTCAACTCAATCATATAGAGAAAGTGTTAGGAAATTAAAAGTTTCCCACCTCCTCCCTCAGCAATAACAATATCAAGACTTTCACCTCATGCAACAACATCAAGATTAAAAATCTCCATCTGAAAGGTAAAAACCAAAATGTGTGGTGCAGCTTGAAAGTCAGGTTTTCAGATTTACTTTGCTTTAAAACTGTATGGCCAAATTTGCCTAGACGCGCTGAGGCAGTGAGAATGTCTACCCTTCCTGTCTGGAAATAGTGGACCCCTTTATAGATAGCATGGAAGAAAGGGGGCATTCAGCAGCTTATTCTCTTGCTGTTTAGCATCTACATTTGGAAAGAGCAAACAATGTTTTTTTTTTTACTTTAAAATGGCCATCCACAGCAGAAAGGTGCCATTTGTGTAAACTAAGTCATACATGTGCAGGACTACACTGAACACATTCTGGGCTCCTCAGTACATAAAAGACAAGGATCTACCAGAGAGGGTCCAGCAGAGGGGCACAAAGATAATTACTGGTGTGGAGAAGCTCTCTTGTGAGGAGGGACTGTGGGAGCCGGGCCTGTTTAGTCTGGAGAAGAGAAGGCTGAGAAGGATCTCATCAATACATACAAATATCTCAAAGCTGGGTGCCAAGAGGATGGTGCCAGACTCTTTTCAGTGGTGCCCAGTGACAGGACAAGGAGCAGTGGCCATAGACTAAAACACAAGAAGTTCCACCTCAACATGAGGAAGAACTTCTTTACATTGAGGGTGGAAAAGCACTGAAGAGGCTGTGCAGGGAGGATATGGAATATTTCTCTGGATACATTTAAAACCCACCTAGACTCATGCCTGTGTCACCTGCTCTAGGTGACCCTGCCTTGGCAGGGGGGTTGGACTGGATGATGTCCGAGGTCCCTACCAACCCTAACTATTCTGTAATTCTGTGAACTTCATGCTTACCATTCCTTAAATTTAAGAAAAATTAAATTTCATCAGCCTTCCACAGATAGCAGACTAACAAGTGGCTCAACAATTATTTCATTTTATTTTCTGTGCTTGACAAAGAAAACACAAAGAGAAAACCACACTGAGTAAGAGTTCCTGTGTAATAAACTCATAATTTTGTAAGAGTAAATCTACCCTTCCTTCCCCAGGAAGAAATGAGAAGCAAATACATAGTAATTCACAACATGAAAATACTAATGCTGTAGTAAATTGTGTATACTAATTCTGCAGCATCTCTAAAAATATTGGGTTTTTTTTTCTTTTAATACAACAAGAAAGGTTAAAAAGTCAAACATTAAAAGAAGAGTAAGGAGCTGTCAAGTGTGACCTTAGGTTGCACCACAATGTTGCCTGCACACAGGAAGATCATGCAATTAAATACTGGCCTATGTACTATCACTTCCACCAAGTCTCTGCCTGCAGTCTGCACATGCTGAATAAAAGTTGTACTACATAAAATTTAATATGCATCTTTCAGTTCATGCTATCTTATTTACTATGTTGCTACTGTTTATTTCCTTGGGTATTTCCTCTGTAAACTCTTTGGAAAGTTCTATGAACTCCTACCAGTCTTTTGGGGGAGGCAGATCTAACAGCCTCACAGTCAGGTTTCAGCCCAGAGTCATTAAGGACAACACTATCACTCCTGATGAGTTATGATGCCCACTTGTGACACTTCAAGCACAATTCTTTGTACCTGGAATGTTCAGAAGTCAGCTCCTTCTGGCTTCAGTCACTGCTGTAAGCCTTGAGCACTTCGCTGAGTAAAATTGTGGAGGAACAAGCTGGACATCAGTGAATGAACACATGGATCAAGGCCACTTGTGAAGAGCTCCTCTCCAGTGACATGGACAGCATCACACACGATCTCTGTGATCCAGCAGATCCAGTAGAGTCAAGCTGTAAGTGGAACAGAGGGATCAAGTTACAGTTGCATTGACAATCTTCACCCCGTGTTCTCCCAGCTTCCCAGTACTTAGTTCTAAAAGCCTACATTATTTGTATCTACATAGCAAAACTTACATTCAAGGTGGTCAACATTAGTATCTTTTAACTCTGCATTGAGGACCTGTACCTGGTCTGGGATATGGCTCCACAGCTTAAGCGTTCACATTTTTGTGCAAACAAATGGATGCCATCTCTTTAAGCCTGACTTCAGAGTCCTGCAAAATCAGGGACTTTTTGGCACTTTCTTTCATTCTCCTCAAGTCCTGTCTTTTACATTCTGTTTCTAAAGTGCACCACCTAGCCTGCTTCCCACTTCATCTTCACATTTTCAAGATGATCTTCCTTATCTACACACAGTACCTGGACAGGATGGAAGGACGGGAAGTGAGTAACTTTATGCCCATATTTCAGCATTGTATTAGGCCACGAACACCACAAATTATAGAGGACACATGTTTGGCTTTATGCTGAACATGCTCAAGCACTCCATAGGTTAGCATTTGCAATATTTGGCTGAAGAGATTTGTGAGGTTCAAGAAAATGTTTCTATTTTGGCTTTCTTGAGCACCTTTTGCTCAAGAAACACAGTAAATTTATTTGGGGTATTTGGAAATGGTTGCTTTGAGAAACTCATGATTTGGCAGAATGTCAGGATTTTTTACATAAAGAAAAACAGTAGGCTGGAATGTAACATCACCACAGAGGTATTTTCCAATATTAAACTCTCATTTCAGACAAAGGGGAACCAGATCTTCCCAAGAGAGGACAGTAACTTCCAAGCATTCCTTGGATGGTATCAGGGACAGAACTTACACTAAAGAGCTGCAACAAATAAGCAGGGAGAGCAACAGGGAACAGCAATTTGAAACATTTCAACTTAACAAATCAATGTTTAGAAAAGCTGACCTCCTTTATCAGATGCTGCTGTTGCTCAGCAAAGTTTGCATCTACATATAAGTTGATAGTATTGTTGGTAATTAGCACAATATATTAACACATAGTACATTACTGGTTGTTAGAGATAGCCTCAGATCTCAGTCTGTAAAACGAGTGTCAGTCTCTCCCTTCATAGAGTGCCTGGTGCAGCAGCAGAAGTTGGGCTCCCTGACCAGTAAGCAGCTCTGCAGGACCTTGGGGTACTGGTGGGGAAGAACTGGAACCTGTGCCATGCATCCAGGCTGGAATAGCAAAAGTGAGGAAGGAAAGGACCCCTCCTGTCTGACACTTGAGAGACCACATCCTGGGGTGTTGCTCATCATAGACACACTGGGGTGAGCCCAGGGGAGGTCTCAGAGATGGTCAGAGGTGCTGGAGCACCTGACATATGAAGAGAGTCTGAGAGAGTTGGGAATGTTCAGCCTGAGAAACAGGAAGTTCAAGGGAGACCTTGTCGCCATCACTAATGCAAGGCTAGTCCCTTCATGGAAATGTAGAGCAGCAGCACAGGAGGCAACAGACCTAAATGGAAACAAAGGAAGGGCCAGACAGATAGGAGATGGGGGGGGGGGGGGGGAATTAAAAAAACCCCAAACATTTAGAAACAATGGAAAAGGTGCCCAGAAAAGTTTGGGAATCTGCATCCTTGAAGATATTTAAAACACTACTTGACATGGCCCTCAGTAACCTAAACTGCCTGTGTGTGTTTTGAGTGGACCTGGCTCAGACAATGTCCAAAGGTCCAGTCTAAATTGCCCTGGTACTCAGCCTTAGATAAAAAGTTTGCTAATTTGAACATGAACATTAAATATATTCAACTACTTGTGCAAATTTATGTAAGAAATATCTAACACATTAAAATATCAAGACAGCAATTATGCTGGAGTAACAACTACAAGTGTATAAATGCCTTAATTCTAAGAGTGAGGGTTTTAATAGATTAGCTGTCAGTTTTGTTTTATTTTAAAAAACTGTGTATATTTAAACTGGAATATGTACTTCCACGTTTGTATTTTTGGGCTAGGTAAATCTGTCCTTGTAAAAATGAAGTTCCTTCTGCAGTCCCTCATGATATGTACACCCAAACACACACACAGGAAACACAGGCCAGGTGATGACAGCAGAGGTTACAACTTTGAAGCCAGATACCCAGCAAGTAGAGTCAGCTGAGGGCATGATCAGTACTCATCTCTTCATGTTACTGTGCTACTTATTGGTATTAATCATCACTGTGATTACCTTTCCCATGATGCATGAGAAAGACACAAATTTCAACAATTCCTGTTGCAGAAAGTGCAGCCCCACACAACTGTGTATGACATCAGATTTTCGGGTAAGAAAGAAAATCCACTCTGAAAATCAAAAACTATGCATATGGACAAAACCTTTCTGTTAGCCCCATATACATACGAAAGGGAGTCCTACAAAGCGTATTTCCATTGCCATGGTAACATTCTACAGCCTACTATCTGTGTAGAAATAATTTAAGGATGAAAAGTTATTTCTGGAGAAACAAAAAGTTGCACCCCTCTGTTTATTTCAGCTTTAACATTTGTTATATCCAAACTCGATCCCCATATGGGCCATTCAGTTAAGAGCTGGGCTCAGTGATGCTTGTAGGTCCCTTCCAACTCAGAATATTCTGTGAATCTGTGAACACGGAGTATAGGGACAAATGGTGAAATAATGAAGAACAGCATCCACATTTCATGGCCAGCAGCTGGGAAAGAAGGCAGTGTACATTCTGTCTTCTTTCAGCATTCATAAATGGCAGCTGCTATTTTAATACCAGCTTGTGGGTTACCAAAAGTCTAGTCAGTAATCTTTTCAGCCTTGAGTAGGGCCTTACAAGATGAAGCTTTTACTTCAGTTGTTTGAGGAACAAGATCTTCCAAAATAAGCCAGTTAAAAATAATTTCTGTCAGCAGTTGTTCTCTCCCTTGGAAGGTAAAAGTCCTAATATGAACCCATTGGCTCATCCTGGCTCTGAATGGCATGTGATTTTGACACAATGATCACATGACATACAATAGATGTGACCCAAAAAACAAGTGGTGAACAATTGGGAAATAACCTGCTGCTAGGCAAAATTACTTCATAGCTACGTGTGTGTCAGCACATTTCAGTGACTTCCCATATGGCTTTTAGAGGATGTAGTATTGATGGAAATCTACTCAGATGGACTTGCTGAATTGAACACACTCCATTCCAAGGCAAATAACATGCTGCTGTTGCACTAAGATGCAAGTTGTGCATAGGTAAAAAAAGTGTTAAATGTAGCTGAAGCCTTTGTTTAAAAGTTGGAACCTAAGATTTAATAATAATTCTCTAGTAACTATCTGATCTGGAAGCAATTGTCTTAGACCAGATTTAATATTTTTACTCAGTATCTGTTAGTCCAATAATAGATTTGACAACATTAATTAACTTGGAAAGCAGACTTTTTGGTTTTTTTTACAATAGATTTTCCTGTAATTGGCTTATAGCAGAGTGCTAGTCATCTCTTCAGTCCAAATTCCCTGTCTTCACAACCATACCAATCACAGGTGGCACAGAAGGCTTGAATTTTTCAAATCACTCATTTTCTGTTTCTTTCTTCTCCTCCTCCTCCTCCATAAGAGACTGAAAAAACACCAAAAATCTTAATCCAATGATTAGGACAGTTTGCCTTCTCAAATGCTTTTAAGATCACATCTGTGTACTAACTCCAACATTAACAACTATCACAGAGATCAGCAGTTCAAAATCTTTTTGTGGCCTCACTGAAAGGGAGTTATCCTATCTGGAATTTCTTGGATTTCATAATGTTTAAAAATAGACAAAATGTATTCAGGAATTAAAGTCCATCAGTTAACACTGAATGCCAGTTATAAATCTACAGAAATCCATTAAGAAATTACAAGTGTATCTGAAGACTACACTAGCCAGCTCATACACTCATCAAAGCTTGGGTACAGCAGAACACCACCTTTGTACTTTCCATCACCCTAATGACAAATATCTGCAGTTGCAAATGTCTCAGGGTATTATTTTTTTCCAAAAGCTTACATGAAGTATCAACTTCTCTGTTTGTGCCAGGACAACTGATATATTCAGAGAAGTAGGGATGACTCCATTCTTTGCAGGCTACCTCTGCAGTTGGCAGACTCTCCAAGTCTTTCCATAAAGGCTAGGAAAACCTAAGTGGGAAAAATTAAAATTCATATTTTTGCTTCTAACTCAAAGAAAAGAGGTGATAATTGCCAGAATACTGATAGCTTTGGAGGTTCTTCTTTGACTTATCTCAGTTTCTTTACCAGTATTTAATTTCTTTAACAGAAAGGAACTCTCAGTTTTTGGATGACAGCAATAATTATAAATTCAAGGATCTAGGGTGCATCTCATATTTCTCAGATGTATTGAATAAGGTTAACCATCCTGGTCTTTTCCATAGACTGGTTAACAGGTTTCCCAGACATCAGTGTCAAAACTAGGAGAAGTTGCTGGTGTGCATTAAATGCACTATAAAATGCGTTGCATTTTTCACATATTTATGGTAAGACTGACAAAAAAAATCTGAGGTTTTTAACTTGTTATTACTCGGTATCCATGAGAGTAAACATTATTCCTGCATTGGAGAGGTCAGCTTGTTTTACATAGGTTGACCGCTGCTATTTACTAGGTTGTCTAAATTTTCACTGGAGAGCAATGGATCATCACTGTCAAATTTTCAATACTGGATAGATAAAATGGATTCTGGCTATCTCCTCCTGACATTTTTCTCACAAGTCACATAAAGACAGAACCACATGGTTAAGACAGAACCACACCACTAACATAAACAGTGAGGTAGCCATCCATGCATTTCTTAGCAATTACTTCAGCTCGGCATCATTACAAGTCACTGTGCAAGGCAATTAGCCAACACACTCACAGGCAGTGCTGGCACTACAGCACCATGAGTATAGACATTATCTAATTAATCAGCTCTGCTTCCCTGAAACACATTGGCTCAGCAAAATAGCTGTGTACATACCACATTTATGTAACTACTATTGCTACCACACAGTGGTATTTACAAGTGACTAAGACATTATGTTGGCATGCAGATAGAAACATGAGGTTGCATGTGATCATCAGTCAGAAGCAACATGTTCTACTGACATTTTTAAATTAGCACAACTGCATTATTTTTTAAAAAGCACATATATTTAAGGCTTGTGATAAATTGTTACAATCTGAGACCAAGTACTCTTTACTTTAAAAAAATCCCTTTAAGATTAAATATAGTGTTTTTTCTTAGTATTTGTTCATGTGGACCAGTACACATGAAGCTGTTTGGAATCCTATTGCAAAATCTAAACAACTGTATGTATCTGCACCAAAATAGTTTCAGCCAAGAAATAACCCCTGCAGCCACGTGAGCATACCCACAGCCTCAGCCCCAGGATGTGTCAGACTTTATGGGAGTTATGCTACGTAGCAGCCCATGGATGTTTACAGGCTCATTGAAAGCACCAGTGAAGTTGAGACAAGATGTAGATGTAATTAGGCACACACCTGATTTGGCATGTCAAAAGCTCAAGCGAGCTTCATTCTTGATTACAAAAATAAGTGAGCTGTCACTACCACAAACACAGCACAGAGAAAAGGCATAGCAGGAGAAGCTGGAGCATACTGTAATTCCTTGAGTTTGTGAACATGAGCTTGTTGAGAATAACCCTGGTGATTAATGTGTTAACGGTCATAGCAGATAAAGCAAAATCTGCACACATGATAACCCTTTGGAAGTCAAAATATGTGACATCATTCTCTCTCTGATAAAAGTACATAAATTATGGCCTAGATGTAAGTGCAAACACTGTGTGATAGCTCTTACTGATTGTGTGGTGTCGATATCTCATCCAGCCTATCAAGGTAGAGGTACAAACCACATTGCTTTGCTCCCATCATGCAGAGCCCCCCCAAGAGGTGATTCCCAGGAGCCCGCCCTAGGCCACTCCCTGACAATAAGACTCCTCACCAGAGTTGGTTCATGGCCACCTCTTGGGGAACAGCCCAAAATGCAAGCATAATCAAAAACGGCTTCACTGCAAAAAGCAGTAAACTCACATTTGGTGTTGAGATGAGTTTATTGGATCAAATTAACATTGCCTCAGTAATTTCTGCACCATGCTTTGTCATCCTTGAACTACAGGGATGACCAGAGTCAAAGAAAATTGATGGGCCAGATAAAAGATGATGGAAGTGTATCTGGTCCAGAACCTTCATAGTTGACACAGCAGTTGTGTTCTCACATCAGAACTGGTTTTGAACATGTCAGGATTAGGATGGGTACCTGTCACTCTCAGAGGATATCTATATTTTCCGCTAGTAACTTGGAGAGTGGAACCAAACATGAGTTTGTACAGTCTCCAGGTGACACTGAACTGGAAGGAAGTAAAAGCAAGCATTTGGTGGGGGCAAGGGGAGGAGAAAGGATGAGAATTTAAGGTGATCTTGCCAGTAAGAGAAAAATTAACAAAAATAAAAGGAAATTCAAAATGGACAAGCCTGACACATCTAGACAAAATTATTCACACAAATAGAAAGTAGAAACACCTAGTTTGGCAGTAGGAAAGCGTTGGTGGGGTTATAGCTGATTGCAACTCCAAAACAAGCTCACAATACAATGCCATTATAAAAAAACCAAAACCCCACGTCTTATATGAGAGATGGCTTGGGAAGGACTGGTTTTACTCTGCTTGGCATAGATAAGGCCTCAATTGGAATAGTACATCCTGCATCAGTTATTACATTAGGAAAGTCAAAGGCAGCATATTTGGCATTGTCTCCAAACAGTTTAGAAAATACAATCCTGGACAAAGAAGAGTTGAAGGAATTATATTCATTTCATTCAGAAGACCATGGAGAGAGAGATACAGCACTCCACACATAAAAGGAGTTTTCTATGAAAAGGGAAATGGTCAGTTTGATCCCTGTGTTGACACTGGAAACACATTGAAGTAATCAATATGTTTCATGCATGAGACCTATGTTGAACTGGCTGTGACTTGATGAAAATTGGACCATTTCTCTCTGGAAGCACTGTGAGACCTTATACCTTAATGAAAAGAGGGAAGACAGAAATGCCCTCTCGGGCCTGGTTTAGGTGCACAGCTATGGTGCACCAAATGGATGAAGCAATGTCCTTCAGCCCCCAGTGGCCCTCCGTTCCCATGATTTGTTGTGTGCCCTTGCTCCCAGTGTCACTGTGCCCAGCACAGTGTATATGTTCACACAGTGCTGCCCATGCTGGGAATAAATTTACGTGACTCTGTTCACTCAGCAGATTCTCTTCCTTCTCTATTATTTATGCACCAGTGGCAATTACCGTTTCTCCTTCTGAAGCAGGTCTTGGTTACTGTTATAATATAATGGAAGATGCTGGACATGGAGCCTAAGCCCACAGCACCCAAATTCTCCAGGACTGATAGAATATGCAGTTGCATTCCACAGTATTATATTTATCTGCATGCCCAGAAGGTATTACATTTTACTTATTTTAATATCTCAAGACATCTTCTGTACTATGCTTACTTTCTTCATGGAGATGTCTTCCAACAACAGAGTTTAACTTGCAGTTTTAGCCTCAGCCAAAACACCAGATACCATATGACTGAACATGCAATTTCAGTTTCAGAGCAGTGGTCATACAGGGCAGTCAGAGAGAAAAGTGTGAGAAAAAGGTCATCAGAGGAATTGGGCACCTAAACCATCCTTTCCCCATGATGACCTTTATTCTGTTCATCTGTTAGACCTCCAGTCTGTTTTGAATAAAAAAAAATTATGGGCATCTTGTAGTCTTGCCACTATTTAAATAGTGCAATAGAGTATCAGCACTGGTAAGTAAGCATCACCCTTCAAACTGTATTCTCATCCTAAAAAGTCATATATTGCCATTCTGATCCCTGACAGCTTAAAAGACAATTCCTAAAATACCACCTAAAGAACAGGAACAAGAAAAGCAAGTGTCCTTTTTCAGCCAGTGTTGTTATTTTAGTCATTTCCTTTCTCAGTATCACAGCGTGACAGGTAGTTATCTCAGACACACATGAGTGCCAGCTCTTCTTGGTAGGAAAGGAAATGATTATCAATTTAATAGGAAGCAATCAAAGAATGCTAACTTTAACACCCACTTCCAGATCTGGCCATGATGACACTCAAGAACGAAGAAAAAGCTATTATATGTTGCATACAAACTAAATTTTCTGTAAAATCTGCTGGAGCTATTAATAAGCATGTATGAGCACTATGAATAAAATGTTAATACTCGTTAAGCCAGACCAACAAGGCAGTGGAAATGCAGACACCCGTTGTGACTGGATGAGAGGACACATATTTGAAAGTGCCTCTGTTTTTCTTTCATCCTGTGAAAACCCAGCCATCCCTTTTGTCCTCCTCCTCAAGAAGCCTAACACACCTTCGGACCCAAAAGCCCAGTTCCCACTCCCTACCATCTCTCCTGCCTCCGGGCTTCAGACTTCCCCTCTCGACTCAAAAGGGGCGGTTTCGTCTAGTCTGATGCAGAACCGAGGTGCCGAGCGCTCCGCACGCCCCGCGGCCGCTCCGCCTCGCCGGCTGGGCTGGCTGCCGAGCTCCGGGCACGCACCCGAGCGCCTCGACAGCAGGGGAAGAGGCGGCCAGCCCGGGCTCCAGCACTGCCCAGCACTGCCCTCCCTCCGGCAGCAGATCCCGGCGCGGCGGCTCCGGGAACTCCAGATGATGCTCAGCAGAGCTCAGGAATACGGCTGTGCTCCCGTCCCGGGAGCCGACACCGGTCTTCTTTACCGACCCAGGGTAAAGAAGACAAACCCTGCCCGGCCCCCGAAGAAAGCGCTGTCCCGTCCTCCCCTGTCCTGACAGGTACTCACCCCCGGGCAGGGCAGCCCGGCCGGTCCAGTCTCACTCCGCCCGCGCCGTTCCCGAGGTGCCAATGCCGCTCTCGACGTGCCGATGCGACCGCAGCGCCCGCGCCGTCGAGGCGAGCGCTCATCCCCGCGGAGCGCCCCGCCCTCCCGGCCGGCTCGCCCCCCTATTGGCTGCGGGGCGGTGATTTGCATAGCGGCGCCCGCCCCGTCGGTCGGTGGAGCGCTGAGGGTCGGGCGGGGCCGGGCGGTGAGGGCAGGGTCTGGCCGGGCGGTGAGGGCCGGGTCTGGCCGGGCGGTGAGGGCCGGGTCTGGCCGGGCGGTGAGGGCCGGGTCTGGCCGGGCGGTGAGGGCCGGGTCTGGCCGGGCGGTGAGGGCCGGGCGGGGCGCGGCGCACAGGCCTTGGGCCGCCGCTCCCGGGCCGCCCCCTCCGGCCCTGTGAGGAGGTGCCCGGCTCGCATCGCTTGCCAGCGCGGGGAAAGTCCGCGCCGTGGGTGCTGGGAAGCGTGGGCGAGGTGAGCTGGGCTGTTTCTTCGCCACCGTCCTCGTGGATGTGCCCTGACCTTTCTTGCCCTCGCCTCCCCGCCGGGAAGAGGGGGCTTTCCCACTCTGTGATTCTGTAATTCAAATTGCTGCTGCTTACGGTAGGGAAGATGAGTTCGTGCCTCAGAGTATGGGTCAAATTTGCTCCATTTTGGGGCTGTGACTTCAACTCTGATAACTTTGACCGTTCCTGAGGAAAAACCCTAACACCTTCCCCCATTATTCTAAAGGAAAAACCTAACAAAACTCCGGTGTCACAATGTTTGATACACACTAACAATATGCATTAATACACCACACAGGTAATTAGAGAGGTTGTTCAACTCTTTCTGAGACGGGAAGTTTTTGTTTTTCTTGAACATCTTGGACATATATTCCAGACATGTACTTTTTTCTCCCTTTCACCACAAAAATTGAATATAATTTGAATCTGGAAATTTTAAAAATACAGAAGTGACTTTTTTGTTGGTGCCAAGAAATAACTGAAAGAGAAATTGTTCTTTCCTGAGCAGTCATCAGTCATAGGCCTCCAAAATTTCTTACATTGCATCAATCACACTGTGGGTGACTGAGAACAAATTCTGTCATAAATTGCAGAGATGTAGGAAGCTTCCTCTGTCCTTATTTTCTGTGCTGCTTTTGTGTCAGGAAGAAACTTAAGTCATAGGTAAATACTTGAGGTTTTATGGTTAACAGCCAGTTAAAAATATATCTGACAGAAAGGCTTTAACCTTGGAAAATCTGGGACTGCACGGGGCACTTTGCTGGTATTCTCTTAGACCTTGATGCTGGAGACAAATCTAGGTGTATGGGTCTCATCAGTCCCCTAAAACTACCTGAAGGCACTGATTTTTGAGTGGTTTTTCTCTTCCAGGCTGCTGCTTTGTGAGACCAGCTGCAGCATCCGCACACGTGGGCACACGTGGTTTTCTGTTTGCCGCTGGATCTCGGAAAGCAAATGGGCCTTTAGTGTTGTTTAGTGTTGTTAATGCAGGCAGAGCTGAATAAAGAGCTGGGTTTTAATGTAATGTCATGGGTAATCAAAGGTTCAGGCTGCTTTGCATGGCATGGAACAACAATTACAAATTACCCTGCTGTTGTTGAAGCACAGTGAAAGCTATGGGTGCATGGATTGATGTGTCTGAGAGCAAAATGCTCATCTAGAAACATCTGGTATCTTCCCTATAATTTGTGTGGAGGGTATGGAAGACCAAATAGATGACTGCCAAATCTCCTCTGCTCTGAGAGAGACTTCAGTTAAAGTTTCAGTAGCTGAGTAGCAGGCAAGGTAGCAATATTGTTAAAATATTAACCTTCTAAGAAAGGAATGGAGGGTGAGAGAAATTTATTATTTCTGCAGATCTTGCCACCTAGATTAGACGAGGTTAAAGAAGGTTCAAAACTCTCATAAGTCACCTGCTAATTAAGCTACACAAATAGGTAGCTAAAAGAAAAAATCACCCTTGACAAACAAGGATCCTGAGTTCTTGAGCGTATTATATTGCTAGATCCTACAAAAGGTGCCCATTTGCATGGTGTTACGAGAAACAAAACCAGATGAGTCATATGAAAAGATCATTGTGTCATCATATGTACCAAAGACACTTGTTTTGGGTTATTCTCATTTCAATCACTTCTGAAATAACATGGACAGTGTAGACTGATAATGGAAATTATTAGACAGAGGGAAGTGATTTTCCAAAATCAGAAATAAAGAATTTTAACACTTGTAATTTTATTCTCCTGTGAGTCCTGAGCAGCATTACATACCAAGCTGCAAAAGACACATAGTGGTTTTTTTTACTTTTTGCTGTCTTTCATTATAAGAGAAGCAATGAAAATTCATAATTTACCAGTGAAAGTAGATACTCAATTTACATAAAGGCAGAACTCATACATATAGGGATCACAGATGCCAATGATTTTTTTTAAGGAGTTTGGGCAATATAAATGTACAAATCATCTGCAGACAGTAAGCCTCTCTTTTAGTTCTTTTTTCTTTTCCCTGAAGAGCTGTTGGGCATTTTTTTCTCTTAAAGACTTCTAATCCTGACCTAGGTCTTGAATGAGCCAGATTTTTCTTCCAGTTTTCTCGTCTCTAGGAAGAGGACAGGCATAATTACTTTCATTGCTCATAAATGTGTAGTCAAAAGTAATACATTAAAAAATTGGAGTTTCATGTATGTTAAAATACCTTGAAGATGTGTAGTGTTTCAAGGACAATACAGTGTGCAGGGGAGACACATCATCTCTCTGCTCCAGTGTCTGATGCTTCTAAAAATGTTTCCAACCAGGAAATTGAATTTCTTCCAAAGTTCAAGAAATTAGAAATTATGTGGACATGTAGATTTCTCTTTGCTACCAGTTGCCAACATCTCAGGGCATCCATGAGTTCTGGGGAATCTCAATTTTCAGGAAGAGCAGTTTCACTGGGTGACTTACATACGGGTGACATGCAGGCCCCTGTTTTTGTGGAGCTTACCAATCTCTACATCCCATCACATCTGTACCAGTTTCAAGTATGAAGTTACTTGTAGTGTCAATCTATAATAATTGACACTTGTGAAACTGGTAGCTAAAAACAAGAGCAAATTGCTACCAGTTCAGTTGTGTATCCTCAGAGCCAGTTCTCAGACACATATAAAATTCACACGTGCTTTTCTGGCAGTACACATGAGCCTCTTCTAAGTTAGAATCAGGTCTGATGTAATCTAGCTCACATTGATTCAATAAAAGTAATGATTCATGGTCCTGGACAAATAACTTTTTTCAATTTAACCTTATGTATCAGTAGAGTCATTCTGACAATTCATGATTCATCCATTGCCAAGGTGAGTGAAGGGAGATACCAAAAGATGGATGCTAGAAAACTCTTTCACTATATTCATTTACCAAAGAAACTGAGTCTTCAGCTGTGATACTTCCAGCTTGAGAAAGGTCCAACACTCCTGCTCCGTCTTTTCGCACTTCATTTTAACCTCTCACAAAAGCTACTGATGTTACAGAACAGCTTCATGAATAAATGTTGCTGATGCAAAGAAATTCTCCTTGGTTGCATGAGGAACAGATTGCTGAAAAGAATTCAGATGCCAAGTATGTCCACAGGTAGCTAAATCCACCTTAATTCTTTGTTGAAGCTCATTGACATATTGGATTTACACAGGGATAATATAGTGCTCTAAGTATTGTGCCCTGAAGATGTTTTTCTTTCCTCTGTCCTTTTCTCTCCTTCATTAGCAAGGAAGAGACTGTTACAAAAGGATGGCGTGCTGAAAGCTGTGTAGATGTAATTGCTGTGGAGTGAGAGGCTGCCCTGTGCCAGGGCCCTCTCTCTTGCTTATTTAGGAAAGGATTTAACATTCTTCCCCAATTATGCCCAAAAGGCATGTGAAGCCAGCCCTGGGTGTATGGCCCCTTGAATTTTTTGTGAACCACAACTTGGCACTCATGTGTGGCTCTGAAGGTTCATTACCCATACATGAGCTCTTTAAGAGCTGCAAATCTAGTTAGGGCTGTATCAAAGGCCAGATTGGATGCACGGGAAATAGCCCTGAGACTTCTGTTGACTTCAGAAATGATGGCAGGTGCCAGCATGTTTTATTAAGCTAGTAACCAATAAATTAACACATAAAAACGTTTTCACATGATGGAGGTAAACAAGCATAGTTAACTGGAGCCCGTGGAGCAATACTGATTTCTGGGAACTGAGGGCTTGGTTGATTATCAAGTAAGCCAGTGGATTTCTCTGCTGCTGTCACAGCTTTTGAATACAATAGCATAGCCCACACATATAACATATGTCCTGAAAAAAGTCCTGTCACATCAGCTGGCCTAATGAGAAGTATTACCTAACCCTGTTCCCATGCTTCAGAAAAGGTATGTATTCTAACTCCTGTTATCAGACAAGAGTGAGGTACTTCTCCTGCACATTTCCATGCCCACAGACGGAGATCAGTTAACTTCTGCAGTATGGGGAGCACTTTGCAACCTGTCAGAGTAGAGACAAGGACATCTTTATGTGATTCAAGAGGGATCAAAAAGCCAGGGGAGGAAGGACCATAGAAGGCACCCAGATTTGAGTATAGTCCCAGTAACAGCAGATTCTAGGACAAGTTCATATTGCCAAAAACTACATGTCCTATTTTTCCCTCATCACTACTCTCTGCGCAGAAAATGGCCAGGCTGTATATTAGGTGTGAAGGGAGAAGTACCTGGGGAGTAACAAAAAGGGAGTTTCTTTTCCAGAGGTTAAAAGCCTTAGATGGCTTAGAAGGGTGAGGCAAAGAGTAAATAGACCTTCAAAAAGAAAGCTATTTGCAAAATGAGGACATTTCCATAGCTGTTTTGGAGCATCCTTTTCAAATTAGTCATTCAGAGAAAAGGTAATGTTTTCCAAAACTCATCAAGTTTCAATGAAATAAAACAACTCTGCTAGAATTGTGTGAACATAAATTTTATGCAGCCATATTGATGGATCACCTTATTCATGCTGCCAGTGCTTTTCAACAAGCAATATAACATCCAGAAAGTGGAGGGGAGCCTGCCCAAACTGCACAGGGTGTTTCTGTACCATGCAGACTACCTTCTTCTGAAGGCATGCTGCACATGTGGAAACCTTTCAGGTGGCTTTGTGGCTAGATCTAAAATGCCTTGTGGTAGACCTTCCCAAGAGTAGCATGGTAGTGACGTGCTAGAGATGTGAGGAAAAGAAAAGCTTTTTGTTTAAGGGAAGGTGATAGAAGCATGATTTGGGATCGTTTAGCTTGGAATACACAGCCAGGGACCAATATGTTTCACAGCCCAGTCATGACAGATTGCTGCCTGGAATCCTCTGTGAATGGCAAGGCAGACAGTATCTAGACAAGTTGGATGTGACACAGTACCAGCATGATAGATTTCCTTGGAATGAAACAAAGTCACAGTTGATGTTTGCATGTTCAGCTAAAAAAAAAAAGCGCCCTAAAAAATTAATGGTACTTGTCAAAGTAGAAGGGTATTTGTCAAACACCTTGCAAAACTTATGTGAGAAAAGTGAAGGCTTATATTTTATCTTTGAAACCTGTCTGATGGCTGTGGCACATATCCCAGGATTGTGTGAGGGAGCTGCTACCGGCCACACTTCAAGCCCTCATGGTTTAGAAATTCAAAGACAGGAAGTGCTGGGGGCACTGAGCAGCTGCACAGTAATGGCACGGGAGCCCACAGGTCTCCTCCCATTTACCTCAGCCAGGGAGTATCTCTGTCCATGGAGCATCTGTACCTGAGAGTGAGTAAGGCAGAAGGGCAGCTGAATACCTGCACTGCTTTTATAAAGCTGGCAGCTTTGGATGGATTCAGCTGCCTTGGTAGTTAGTCACAGAATGATCAAACCTGCCCAAATCTTCTCGAGTCCTGGGTGAGTCCCAGGTGCTTCCAGCTCTCCCCATCTCACCCTGTGCTTGGAGGCAGCAGTGGGTGAGAGGCTCTGCAGCAGCCAAGGGGTGCAGTCATCTTTCCATGAGAAGCAGCTATTAAGTTCCAGTTAATTCAATGTGCATCCATTAGGATGGAGCTGGGTACTGGCACTGTTAAACATATCCTTTAACATCTGGATCTCTGAAAACACCAGGTTCTGGCCTTTGCATTTGCCAAGTTCAGAACTGAGTTAGCAAAACGATGTGGAAGTCCCAACAGATGAACAAAAACCAGAGCACACAGCCTGTCTTCCAGTTTGTCAATCAAGAGAATTATTTGGTCGGAAAATGTGTTTGTGTTTTATGTTTATAATACTAAATATATATACACATGTATGTACATATACACCTTACAAGTCACATCTCTGTGTAGGTTGCGTACTACTACGGCAGAGAAGGAGGACTGCACAGTGCAGACAGGCTCAGTTCTTATTTCTTTCTTGTACTCTCAGCTTCAGGAATGCAACCTATCCTGGCTGTGCCTCTTTTTAAGATGGGTAAATATCTGTTAGGAATAACTCAAGTATGGCTGATTTTAAATTCAGCTAGGGAGTGGATAACATGACTTTCTGAAACTTATTTTAGCCTCATTTTCTAAATCTTATTAACACATGTCAAAGATATTTATAGAATATTTATGTATTCTATATTCTATATATATTTTATATATTTGTAGAAATACAGATATTGAAATACACTAAATCATAAGACTACAGCTTCAGAGGGGTAAATCAGTTCTCCAAAATTCAAGCCAAATGTTGAAAGTGGGTGTTTTTCATTGAGATAATAAACAGTTGCAATGATATAGTAAGATTTTTGACAGATTACAGAAAATCTATTAATATCATACTAAAAAATATTGTAAAGTAAATCTGGTAGCTGTTCTTTTAATCCTGAGAAGTTAATTCACACTTTTTTTTAACTGGAAGAAAATTGCTTCTGGAAATACCCATCATCTACTACACCTTTGTACCATGCCTACTGACATAAACCTTGCTCCTTGGCCAAGGTCAGCAGGCAGTCCCTCCTGAGAAATGCCACACAGACTGGGAACAAGCACAGAAAACAATGCTCCACACTTCTTATGCTACATGCCTTGGAACCACTGATTTTACTACAAACCTGGTAGCTGACAATGGCAGTGTTACACCTGTATGGTACAAGGATGTTAAACACTGTTTCCATCTTACAGAATAAATTTTTACAACATGATGAATGAAAGAAAATCCAACTTACATTTAATTATGCAAGAGAAGATCCTATATAAATAATAATTTATCTACTGTTCATATTTAATTTTAATGACAGCATATACAAGTGCTGTGAGTACCAATTCTGTGTGAATTTCAAGTGAAGTATAACATAGCAAAGTAATTCAATAACAGGTAAAATAATATACTTAAGCAAATTTAATATTTAGTTTCAAATAATTATTTTAAAAAAATAATTAATATGCAACAACAAATTTAAAGTTCACCAGTAATCAGTACTACATCTACAATACATTTAAAGAAGTGAGTCTTTACTTCATTCCAAATAGCACTGAATACCTGCATATCAAATTTCCACCTGCTGACTACCTGAAGATGACAGGAGATAGACACCTCAATTTCTGATGAAAAATATTTCTATTTTATGACATGGCAAGAAAATTTTCCAAGTGATGTTTGAAATCTTGCCATATCTGCAGCTTTAGTGACAGTTAAATTAATTACATCTAAGATAATCCTTCTTCACAGAGACCTTTTTCTCCCCCTTCATTCCTCAAAGGGGTCAGATCACCTGTTTGATTGATGCTATGCAGTCCTTTAAACCCTGTAGCAAACACGGAGGAGGGGGGTGGGCAAAAGATACACTAGTATGGCAGATTCCCTAAATTTCTGTCTCCACTCATGTTGGAATATACCACTTTCTTAAGGTAATTCTGTTACCCATATGGCGCTATTCCTCTGTCGCCCTCTGCCTGGATTCTAGCATAGAATTTAGCCCCTTATGGTTCAGAGAGAAGATCATAACTACTTTTGCAATTTAAAATCGCAGCAAACCTATGGGGCTACTCTGGTCAATGAGAATGTATTAATGTGTGTTTGGAAACCTGAGTAATATCCTCTCTGTTGCCTTACACATTGCTTAACCTTGGGAAAGATGCTCCCTATTGCTGTAGAGCTGCATGGCCCAAAAATATGTTATAGGCATAGGAAGAATTCTTGCTCCCTTTTCTTGATTTTTCTAAGAAAGTCAGCAGTTTTGGGATTTCCAGTGTGAGAAGGATGTCGATGAACTTGAGTGAGTCCAGCAAAGAATCACCAAGATGGTCACAGGGTTGGAGTGTGTGACCTCCAGAGAGGGTGAAGAACTGGGTTTGTTTAGCCCAGAGAAGAAAAGGTTTAGGGGATCTAATAGCAGCCTTAATGTACTGAAGAGATTACTGATACAACCCAAGTGTATGGCAGGAGAATGAGAAACAATGGTCATAAACTGGGATGAAGTTCCAATAGGAAATAAAAGAAAAATCCACATTGTGAGGGCAGTGAAACACTGAAGCAATAGATTGCCTGAAGAAGTTGTCTCTGTTCTTGGAGATTTTCAAGACCCAGCTGGACAAAGCACAGATATCAATGTTGACTCTCAGAAACTGGAGCAGGAGATTGGAAAAAATTACACCCTGCGGTCTCTCCTAGTCTGTAATTCTAATGTGGTCCAAAATCCACAGCTGTAGAGGCCAGATAATGGTCCTGAAAGATCCCTCCAAATAGGAAGCCCTTAAATCTCACTTCTACATCCCACAGTGCAAGAACTGCCAGACTCCCCCTGCAGTGCCTGTTAGTGCATGAACAGTGTCTAAGGTAGGCTCATTACCTGCTGCAGCAAAGCCAGCTCTTCAGAGGCAACGTTCTCGCAGCAACACACCTACATTTCTTGGCTACTGATCTACTGAGCTGATTTTCCCAAGATTTGTTATTTCTAAGGATACATATCTGCAGTTATACTGTTTGCAGCTTTCTTTGGAAACAACTCTGTTTTCGTTCAGGTGTCTGGGTAGAGCAAACTCCCCACGCTCTGTCTGTCAGTGCAAGACATAAAACACGCTCTCCTGGCACCAGCTGGTGGCCTGACAGGGAGCACTGCCAAACTCTTACAGGATTAATAGGTGCTGAGGTGAATCTGGGCTCTTTGTGACTTGGTCAAAGAACTGCAGCAGGCAGTGTAACAGTGTAACAAGTGTTTGCAATATATTTCCAGTGATAGGAGGGATTGATTGGATACTGACAAGCGTGCAGTAATATGCCCATCAGTCTTCAAACCTGTACTACATGGAAATTTTCAGAATCCTATTCCCTGAAGATGAAAGGAGATAGATGTGCCAGTCGTTGAAGGACAACATTAGACTTGAAAGATTATTTTCCAAGCAACATTAGAAACCCTGCCATACATGTGGCTTTGGTGACAATTAAATTGATGGACTAAGCTAGGTTTTTATGTGACAACAATGATAATATTGCATTACATTTATAAACTATGCTCCACTTCAGGCTCTCTAAACCAATTTGCAAGCAATTACTTTAAAATACTGCTGTGCGTATTGCTACCCATGTATTATAGATGGGAAAGAAATCACAGAAAGTGTCAAAATGCCTAGAGGTGTACAGTGAGTCTTGATCTAACTAGAAATTGCATCCAAATCCCCTGAGTGCTAGTTCTCTCTTTTCATGAAAAGAGTACATGTCTTTTCACGTCTCTGCTTTTTCTAACAGATATTTTGTTTCTCTAAAGGCTTATACCTCTATACAGCCATCTTTCTACCTAAATAATCTCTCCCTTCAGTAATTTCTTAGGTGTGAATGCTATACAGATGACATGGAAAAAACAGTGCTACTTAATGAGTCTGTACCAGTTTAAATTAATTGCCAAATTCTGCGCTCAGTGAAGTCAGTGGAAGTTTGAATGCGGCATCAAATGAGACAGGCCCAATATTAAAGACTACAGGAAGCATAACATGGAGAATAGGCAGTGGGATGTTTTGTTACTGATATAGAGGAGAATCAAACTTTTTATAAGGATATGTAGGATAGGAGAAGGGGCAATGGCTTTAATCTGAAAGAGCCTAGGTTTAGATTAGATATTAAGAAGAAATGCTTTACTGTGAGGGTGGTGAGGCACTGGCACAGGTTGCCCAAAGAAGTTGTGGATGTCCCATTCCTGGGAGTGTTCAAGGCCTGGTTGGATGGGACTCTGAGCAACCTGGTGTAGTGAAAGGTGTCCCTGTCCATGGCAAGGGGGTTGGAACTGAATGATCTTTAGGGTCCTTTCCAACCCAAACCATCCTATGATTCAGTGATAAGAATCATGTATCCAGGTGAGTGAATAGGCCAAATGTATCCTCTAGCCAATGCCCTTAAGACAAGCACCAGAAAGCAAAGTGAAATTAATTATATAAATGCTCTGGAAGCTGCCTTTGGCAGTTAAAACGTTTATTTTTAATGAAATGTCTCCCAGATCCTAGAGACAAGCACGAACTAGCCCCCAGAACTCAGATACTTACACAACTGCAAATCACAACCAGACTTCTTAGTGTCCTATGTTCCTAAAAAGCTGATCCAAGAATCCCAACTCTGATGCCCCAGATCTTGGGGAAGTAGGGGCTCACACCCAGATACAGGCAGAGTAATTCAAATCCGAAAGTACTACACATCTGTAAGAAATGTTTTGCACTAGTGTACTTTTATTAGAGTACCTTTCTTAGAAAAAACCTATTACCAAAGGTCTGTCTAAACCCAAAGGCTGTTTCTTTTACAAGCCATTAATACCATTCAGGAGAAAACAAAAAGAGAATTTGAAGGTGACCTTTGTCTTCAGACAGCTCTCTAATAACCAATAGTAGTGGTATTTCTGAGATGAAGGTTACATTGAAGCATTCAAACGGCTGAAAAGGCACTGTAAGGGCCAATGCACAAGTTGTTGTTTGTATGGAACATAATGGTAGGAGCAATTAAAAAGTGTATTCAGATTCACCCTCCCTCCAGTTAGTTCATCCTGGGCGAAAAGAATTTCATTTTGATTTGGGTAAAAGAGTGGAAATTTTCAGATTTGCTACAAAAGTGGTAGAGCTGGTTGGATTTAAAGAAATTACTGTGTCTGCATACAAATCAAAATACAGCTCTCAGAGGAGCTCCTCGGCACAGTGTGAGAAGAGCGAGAAATGTGTCAGCGTAAGTGTGGACTCAGTTCAGACTCTTCTTGAGGACGTAGGAGGAAACAGAAACTTAACTGACAATAAAATTTTCCAAAGGGCTCATTTACCTAAATCAAGCCATTACAGTCATAAAGAAGTCTCACCTAGAGGTGATGTCCTGTGCTGAGCTGAGTCAGTGAAAAACCTTCATGGAGAGCTTGAGCAGAGCTGGGTGACAGGCACAGTGCAGTACCAGCAAGGAGCCTGCTCTGACATCAGGTCAGCATGGGGCTTCTGGCAAGGGATTTCATTGCCTGTGTCAACATCCTCATCTATTTGATTAGGACAGTATTTTCCTTTCTTAGTATGGCCCTCAAGAGTTAGTGCTTGTAGGAGACTATACTGTTCTCAGAAGAAAGGCTGCTGAACTTTCTAATATGCTTTACAAAGAAAACAATGACATCCATAAAGTAGATGACTGCCCTCAATGTTTTGTTTTCTTTTCTATCTGGATTTATAGATAGCTTTTTCTTAAAGCAGTTACGTGCTTCTGTTTCTTTGACTGATAGAGCATTAGACAAACAACCTCAACGCAAAGGGGGTTTTTTAAATTCCTCCTGAGCATAAAATATTCTGAGCTAAAAGGCCATTTTTTTCTTCCACAAACAGCAGTCAAAATAATGGATCTACACTTGCAGGAAGATTTTGGCTTATGATTTCTATGCCACAGTTTCAGAATTCTACACACACATAAAAGATCCACATTCTTTCCTAAACCTAACTTACCATTGAAAACAGCTATGCTTTTGAAATAGGGTAATAGTGAGTCCCTTAAAAAGGGTGAAAAGTACAGATGCTGGTTTTTTGATTCCAGCTCCATGGGATTTGTTCGGCTCATAATGGTGACTGGTTTTAGTAGTGAAGGAAAACACAGATAATTTTCCCCCTGTGTGGAGGAAGAAGCCCTTGGCTACATCCCAGGGATTATGGAAGAAGAACTGAACAGCAGAGGGTATGGGAAGAAGACATTCCATGGGTACCACTGAAATGATTCAAACTGTAATTAACTAACCCTGCAGTCTCAAAATACAGGTGCATGTGCATTTGGGAATGAGAGGAGTATCAAATTACGAACTGAGTCACTCCACAAGCTTGTTTTACCCTTCCAATTATGTTAACCAGCTTGTGACTCAGCAGCTATACAAGTCTGTTCTCTGATGACAAGACAAATCAGTTCTGCAGCTGACTCACTCAGAGCAGCTCTTTTCACACTGAAAAATTCAGCAGTCACCCACGGTATGGAAAAGATTGTGGAGCCTTTATTACCTACGTGAGATAGAATAAACATATTTTATAGGAGAATAATCTTCAGCTCATCTTCACAGAAGGAGCTCATTGAATGGGGGAGAGAAAAGCTGTCATGGCATTACACTGACCAATGTTCACGGTCCTTTAACTAAAAGATTCAATTTTTTTTCGGATAGCATTTTCTGTTGTTACTGTTGGGTGTTCATCCCCTATTAATAAAAATCACCTGACAACCTGTTGTGATTGCAAATGTAGTTGAGAATTAATTTCTTTAATTGTCTTTAACTTTTCTTTCAATGTTTGCAAATAATTTCCGACATGTTTGAGTGTGACAAGGGTGGAGGTGTCATGACAGCTACAGACAGTCACAGATTCATGCACACATTGGCTTGGGAATCTCTGCCCCAACCTGTTCCTCAAATGCTGACTTTTTGCTGGCACCAAAAATAAGCTTTCCTTACCCTTCAGTCTTGATCCATTTGAGGTGCCAAGTATGAATGACTGCTGCCAATGGTCTCAGCATCTGAAATACTTAACCTAAGTCCAACTTAAGTCTAAGTTCCTAAGCCAACTGGCAGAACCTCTAGACTGCATTAGGAAGTTGAAGTGAAGAACCCACTGGATAGACTGCCCTTCTCTTTCTCTGCCTGTTAAAAATATATCCCATTAATCCTGTTCAAAACCAGCTGTCTATGCCCAGAGTTGAATATCGCAAATAGCCACGATAGATGATATAACAATAGCACCATGAGGCTGTGAACAAGGCCCCACTGGGTGAGTACAAACACTGTAGGAGAACTCCTTAGCTAAGAGGAGCTCATTAAGTTACACAAGGCTGAAAAAGATAGAGAAAAGGGAATGAAGAGTTGTGGTTTTCGAATGTTTTCATTTCATAGTCAAGGCCTTTCCAAAAATGGGCTGCAATACACAGCTGTATGTGAATACCAAATCATCTGTGCTTCACAACAGCTATTCTGAGAGACACATCAGCTGTCATTGACACGATCTACGCACATCCTGTTGGGGCTCTAGATTGCAACCCCAGTGCCAGCAGTTTTCACAATGACTGATGCTTTTCTTAAAGCCTCTTTCCCTGTAATCGAGTATGTGAACATTTCAGCTCTAATCTTCTAAAATTAAGTACCTTCAAACATCATAAAAATAAATACTTTCAAACATGTATGGAGAAAATCAAATACAAACTAAGTCAAATACAGAAGCTCAAAATGCAAAAAGAAAAAAGAGCAAACAACACATGCAATGTAAAAACAACAGTAAAAAAAAAATCACATCTTTAAAAGCTTACTTAAAAATATCCAGCTTCGGGTGATTTTTTTGTCAAGTAGTTTTTTGTTTTTGTTAGTTTCAAAGTTCCTTAGTCTGCATGGTGCTGAGGAGGTGGGAAGACATATTACAGTCTAAAGAGATAACATCTTTTTGCTGTACTCCTTGAATAAGTTTGCTTTCCAAAATCAGCAATTCTCTTTCAAGCTCTCAAATCACATTCCAAAAGGTATAGATGGGATGGTTATCATTACACAGTTCTAACATTGCCCAATACTGACTATAAATACCTTGCTTCCAGTGACTTATTCCTTGCCAAGTCTCTACACTCTGGGTTTATTTTTTTATTTTGAGGATCTAGTCAATTAAGCAATTTTCAGCCTGTGACGAATAAGACATTCCCAAAAATGAAACTAGCAATCAAAAAGACATTTATTATAAGTTACTAAGAGTTGTGATTTGAAACTTATTAATTTGTCTACAGTGCTTGGTATTGTGAAAAATTATGTTCTATTTGCCTTAAAAGCAATATACAGCAATACTTTGATAAAGATGAAGGTTGCGTCACCTTATTATGAGAGCTTTACTTTCACAGTAAATGCCAGAGGCTTATGTATATTTCTTATTTCAAACGAGGAAGTTGCCAATCCAGGTTGAGAAACAACTGGTTTATATAGCAGCCTTATACCAGCGTTCCTGTACCTAAAGCGGACTTACAAGAAGGCTAGAGAGGGACTTTTTAGCAGGGTGTGTAGTGGTAGGATAAGGGGAGAAGGCCTTGAACTGAAGGAGGGTAAATTTAGATTTGATTCTATAATTCTGTGGTGAACTTGTGGTCACTGCTGTGCCTTTTCCCAGAGATGCATGGAAGTGACAGTTATATTCTTCCACCTGTAATGATACTAATATTCTAAATCTCCATTACTGCCCCCTCTGTCTTTTGCTGTTGGCCCCATGAGCAATCCACAGTCTGAAATTTCATGACATGAATTAGTACAACATACACCAAATAGGTAAGCTGATGACTCACTGATAACAATGGCTCCATGCTTCTGCTACTCTTATTTTTTACTTTTATGAACTGACTTGCTGTGCACTAACAGATGAGCTGCCCTTGTGCACAATACAGATGATGGATTTTTTTGTCTAGATAAGGGCGATGACACCAATGTCCTCTGTGCTTACTGCAGAAAAGGAGGTGAAATGATGAATACTTGTGCACATGTGTGTAGGGGGAAACTGGAGAGAGAAAAGGCTGGTTACAGATAGGCTTCCCTGTACAGAACACTTTTAAGTATTGTTCTGAAGAAATCAGTATTTTAAAAACACAATAATTATGTTGCAGATAAAAAAAACAAACATATGCATTAAGCAGCTTCAAGAGCAAGACCTAAAAAAAGGGAAGTCACCTCCTCTGTCCTTACTCTTCCTTGAACATAGAAAGAATACAGTGATACTCAATGGCCAAATCAATTTCTTCTAATTTAAGCTGCTGTACATTTCTGATATCTTCTCTAGGGCCTATTTAAATATGTACCTTTCATCACTGCTACTTTTGTATACCTTATTGAATACAATTAATAGCTGTATTAGTTGTGGCAGTTTACTTGGAGTGAAGGAAGAAAAGACATCCAAAGAAAATGGGTAAAATACAGCTGCTTCTTGGATAGTCCTTTAGTCTTCCTTAGTTTTGTTGTGTTTACTATTATTACTTCATTTTACTTCCAAATGCATGACAAGAACAAACCTTTCCCATTACAAAAATGTATATGGACACAAGTAATTTCAATTCACCTGGTACCCTATTATTGGCCCTGTTTTTAGCCTGAAGAGGTAACTAATCACATTAGAGGACAGGCTTTATTTTCAAAGTGATTGCTTTGGAAAAAAGAACTTCTTTCTAAACAGCAAGTGAGAGCTGTCTCTCCCAGGCCTCTGCTGTGCTCTTGATAGACAAGCTCCATCTGCCTCCACACAACATTCCTCAGATCACCACATTATTTCAGTGTCATCTATAAGCACTGTGCTAGTGACCCCTACTGCCTCTCTGCTTTTAGGGTGCTCCTACACCTTGCTAGGGAATTCTCAGCGGCATCTAAATTATGCTAATTCAATTGTGCTGCACACCTAAGGCACACAGCTATTATTCAGACCCATGCAGAAGATGTAGAGCATCATAGTGATATTCACAAGCAACTGATGGAGTGTGAAGCTTCAAGGCCCAGTCTCTGTGATCCCTAAGCTGCTCCTAGGCAAAACACCATTAAAGCAGACAGGTCTACTCAGTTTGACAATTCTCCAGCAGTGAATTTCTCCAGCTGAAGTCTGATCCAAGATAATATGATTGATTACGTTGATACAGAGCAGCATGAAGTGTATGCCTTCAATGGTACAATACACAGTATGTCTTCTTTTCCCATTTTTTTATTCCACATTCTTCCAATCTGATAGCTTTGGCAGAGAATCAGCCATACAACCCTAAAAAAGGCTTTCAGATGTTTGAGTATTTATGCACTATAAAACCAAAGCAATAACAAAACAGTTTCTAGCAGGAAGAGAAAGTTTAAAACTTAACCATGCTTGCAAGGACAGTGTTTCCTTCTGTTCCAGAATCAGCCCAAAGGCTGCATGTGGCTGCAATGTTCTTACCCTGTAGCAAAATCATGATCCTGACTGCAAGGTAAAGAAATCAGGGGAATTTACATAAAACAAGGTGGAAAAAGAGACTTCCTTGTCAAAAATGTTTTTCACAGGATCTTTGAGAAAAGCAGGAAAAACACCTTCCACCTCTTACAGGGCCAAAGTAAGGGCTTTCTGAGGCTGATAATGTTTTTAGGCTATAACAACATTTGAGAAACTTGGGAAATCCCATGGCATGGGGAATCTTAAAAAAAACCAAACCCATAAACATGCAATTAGAGAAAGGTATCTTTTCCAGCCTAAAATTGCTAAGTGGTAATGTGACTTAAATAATGTTTTAAGAACCCTGTTATAGCAGAAGCAACATATTTTTAACGAAATACTTAAAAAAAAAAAAAAAAAAAAATCACATGCCTCATAGACACTGGGTCTTATCATTATTTAATTTCCAGCACCATTCTTTCCAGGGTAATGCAATCTCAAACATTTTTTACTTTCTGCATCTGTAGGATAAATCAATATAGTGAAGAATAGAGGAAATGTGGAGGGAAAAAAATTTTATCATATTTCTGGGTATGTGTTGGATTTATCTATTACAGTTGTCACATCCCCTTGTTTCCAGGATATTTATATCTTCACATTTCTACCCAAAGAGTTAGTAGAGAATTCAAAAGTTTGGTTATATCTTGCAGTGGGCAGCCACTGACACTTTTTTGGTCCAGCAACTCCCTCTACCCTTTTTCTCTACATTTCGGAGGAGCAACCAACTATTCAGTTTTTATGGAAGAAGAATTTTTGCAGGTCCAACCCTGACACCCAGTGGCCTCCGCAGTTCCTTACAACCTGCCCAGTGTCTCCACCTTTTGAAACTTTGCTTGAAGAGATAGAGTGTTACTCTCCAAAGAAAGAATTTCAGCACTTAAATCAACACATTTATGCGATTTCCACAAGTAATCATCCATTGTTTTATATTCTCATAATGATATTTAATGGTATTCAGTACAAAAACCCTGACAAAACCCAAAATGCATCTTATTCAGGAGTACTAATCACGCAAGCATATTACTACTGAGCAATAATTCTCTCTATATATACCTGCATCTCCTTTCCCTCACTCATTTAGTATTCCTAAACTTGAAATGAAAGTGCCCAAGTGCAGGCATTCATTTTGTGCAGGCCTAACAAGAAAAACAAGGCCCAATGACAGATTTTGTGTAGAAGAGAAAATGAAAAGGAAGTGAACCTAGCTGAACATAATTCTTCAAAGCTAGCAGACGAAACATTTTTGAGTAAAATTGAAGTTAAGTAATTACTTGTAAATAATTGTGCTTGCCTGTTAGCTGGTAATTTCACTACCTTTTTTCCTTCCTTGTATTTGTAAGTTTGTCTGACAGTCTCAGAGGGTTTTTGATCAAAGCCAATATAGAGTGAAGTTTTGGTGTGTATTTTCCCAGAGCTCTGGATGCCTGAATGCAGCATTTTAATCTAGCCCACTAACAAACTTTCTGAAAATGTCAGATTTACACTTCCCTTTCAGGTTTGGGGGTTTTTTTGTTTGGGTTGTTATTGTTTGGTTGGGTTTTTATTGTTGTTGTTTCATTGGGTTTTTGTTTTGGTTGGTAGATTTGGTTTGTGTTGTTGTTGTTGTTGTTGGTTTGGTTTTGGGGTGGTCTTTTGGGTTTTTAAAATTTTTTTGGTTTTTTTCTCTTTTGTTTGGGTGTTTTGTTTTGTTTTGGTTTTGGTTTTTAACTAGAACTCTTACACCTGTTTAATTTAATGTAGTTATCACTCCTAGAAAGTCCTGCAACATCTGCAAGAGATGGATAAGGTGCTGGGGATATTTTCTGCTCCAAAGACTGATTATTTTAATCAATACATCTCCTGGCTTAGAGTTTCTGAGAGGATAACTTCAAAGCAGCAGTGAAGGCAACCCTATGTGTGACTGTGTTCACATGGAACATCTATTCAAAGCTAGCATTCTTCTTGCCATCCCCTCTTTGGAATGATGCCATTTAAAACAGAAACGAAAGTTTTCCCATGTCGAGAATATGTCTTTTTTTTTTCTTTCTTTCTGTATACCAGCATACATAGAAACTCCTAAAGTGCCATGTTTGTTTATTTTTCCTCTCTTGATCTCTCTGAAAGCAACCACAGAATGCAACTGCTGTATCCAGCTGTGTAATCTGCTTCCAGCTAAGTAAGCCTTGGTAGCAATGACTCAACAGTTCCTCATAAAAATAACAAAAATAAAAAATTATAGTCCTCATTTAGCTCTTTGCACTAAAGGGTAAGGACACTTCAGAACGTTGTTTTTACATGGCTTTATATGGCCTTGGTTTTATAAGACACTCACTTTTAAACAAGGGGCATAGAATCATCATAGAATCTGTTTCACACAACATTTCTGTGGATTTCTTTTTGACTACAGGGCATTTACAAGGACAGGAAGAAATAGTTCAGTTCTATTGAAATAGTTCAGTTCAGTTCTATTGAAATAGTTCCGTTCAGTTCTATTGAAAAATTTCTGGCAACATGTCTTTCCTATTTTAAAACAAATAATTAGAAACACTACTATCATATGAAAGCATGAATAATTTCATGCTTTTTAAACTTAACATTATGTAAGCTCTTGAACAGAGCTGGAAAAGACTTCTCTTTTGGTGGATATTCAAATCTATTTCTAGCTTGACTTTGACCAAAGAAGATAGGCAACACAAGTTATATTTTCTGTGGGTTTTATATCTGCTTGTGAGCTTAACATTCAGATAAAGTACCACCTGCACTGTCAAAAAATCCTTTTCAACACTAACATTTAATTTTGACTTAAATTCCCTGATCCTGCTCAGCTGCACAGACTGTCTGGGGAAGAGTAACTCAGAGCTCTTCATCCTCCAAAGGAACCGGGATGGGACCTACGGGACTTTCCTCAGCTGCATGTAGCAGAAGTAACCTCACCAAGCTTCTCAGCTGGGGAGGACCTGCAAGTGCTGTGCCCTTCTCCAGCCCTTCTCCACATGCACTTGTAAGAAAGCCACCACAGAAGGTGCTGTGTTGCCCTCTCAAGCTAAGGGCTAACACAAAGGGGCGCTGTGCTGCTCTTGGCACCTCCCGGATATTTTTCTGGTACTTTTTTCTTTCTCCAGAGCCAGGTTTTTCATGTCCCTTATTTGGGAAGCAACATGAGGTGCGGTTTATAGAGTGTTAGGAGCTGGGATTAAGCTATGCCCTGTAGCGTGAGCCTCGGGGCTTTGCTTTCCTGTTTTCTGACACCTCCTGGCAGGAGATTCTCTCTGATGTTGTTCCCCGTGATCTGACAGTGCATGCCCCTTGGATTCCAGGTGAATTCAGCAGTATCAAAGCCGTATCTTAGCTTTACAAAGTGACGGGAGGCTGGAGGCTTTAGAGCGAGGCTCAGTTAGGCACCTGGCTCAGTCTGAGGCGCAGCCCCACACCCTGCTCAGAACACCAGAGCTGGAGCAATCCTCAACCCCACGGACGTGCTTTAAAGTAACCCTGTGTTACAGGTGCCAGCCCGGCACTGTAACCACCTTTTGTCTTACTATGGATTAGCCAACTGACGTGATCCGACCGGTAGTGAATTATTTTATTACGATATCAGTGTTTAATCATGCTGGGGGCGGAGAGGAGACTACAGCTCCCGGCAGGCCCTTCGCGGCGCGCTCCCGTCGGGCACCGTGGCAGGAAAAGCGGCGGGAAGTGCGGCGGTGCGCGCCGGAAAAGGCTCCCGGCGCCGAGACTGGTCCGCGCCGCCCGTACCGCTCCGCTCTGCTCCGTACCGCTCCGCTCCGTACCGCCCCGCCCCGCACCGCACCGCACCGCGCTCCGCCCGCCTGCCCGCGCCGCCATGACGGACCGCTACACCATCCACAGCCAGCTGGAGCACCTGCAGTCCAAGTACATCGGCACGGGGCACGCCGACACCACCAAGTGGGAGTGGCTGGTGAACCAGCACCGCGACTCGTACTGCTCCTACATGGGCCACTTCGACCTGCTCAACTACTTCGCCATCGCCGAGAACGAGAGCAAGGCGCGCGTCCGCTTCAACCTGATGGAGAAGATGCTGCAGCCCTGCGGGCCGCCCGCCGACAAGCCCGACGAGTCCTGAGCCTCCGTGCGCCTGGGCCCGGCCCTCTCCCGTGGGGATCCCGCGAAGGACTCATCGGCAGAGGTCTCGCAAAATGCCTGCTTCTGGACTCTGACTGTGCCGTCGTTCGTATTTTTTTCAAGTGGAAAATAATAAAGCTTACTGGGAATTCCTAATGTTTGGTTTGGTGGTCTCCTAGTAAGGGCTTTTTGTTCCCAAAGGAGTGCTGGTGCTCGGTATTGAACAATTCGATGCAACCATCCGAGCTGCAAGTCTCGGGTATTCCCAGACTGCACCTTCGCGTCCGGCCGGATTGATGGTTGCTTGCAGAACTGGGTTTTGGGGGGAGAGAGGGGAAGTTTGTTGGTACTCAGAGGGTTTGATTTCTTGGTAGCATTATTGTGTGGGGTGGTTTGTGGTATAACATAAGTCAGTTCCTCTGGTACTTTAAAACTCCAAAATGCCTTTTCTTTAAACACCATTTTCTTGCCTCATCTTCCTCTTTCCTGTACTTTAAAGTTTTTCAAACCTTGGTTGGTTCTGATACAACTTAACTTACTCCCCCCCCCCCCAATGTTTTCTAGTAACCTAGCATTTACATTTTTTCTACATTGCATCAAACAAAGATACTAATAATGGGCTGGACTATGTTAGTGTGGAATAAGAATATAAGAGTTATTCACTACTACTTAGAAGTAAAATGCTTCGAGGTGACACAGTCTTAGATCAGATTGCATACTGAACAGATGTTGAGTCTGATTTGTCACTTTAAAGGCTTTCTGTTCACCTACAGTAAAAGTAAATTGTCAGTTTTAATGGATGGAAAGACCTCAGACCCAAAGTGTGAGATAATGTTGCTTGGAGAAATAAAATGCTGTCATTTCTGACTTGTGTTTGTATTAACATTGAAGGGGAAAGTCCAGTGTTTTGTGGTCCTATTGAAACACAATGAAAGCTTATCAGTGATTATTTTCTGAAATCTGTGATCTCAGGTAAGTACATCCATTTTCTGAAGAATTCAGAGATTTTTCAAACTTTGTTGCACATAGTAAGATGAGGGCATGGGCGAAGTGGTCCAAAAGAAATTTTATCTGCAAGTTTCGTGGGGAACTACTTCAGTTTCCAGTAAACAAGCAGGATATGTAGAAAATTTGTTTTCAATTTGCCTACAAGCTGGTGCAGGTAATTTGAAGAGCATCTGTTCCTCACATACTGAGGAACACGGCGGAAAGATTTTCCTTAAGGTGAGTTCAAGCGCTTAAGTCATAGGTATGCAAGGCAGTCGTGCAAAAATTGGGCAACATTTGCATCTAAAGCAAGTTTCCTTTTATGGTTCCTGTTAAAAGTCTGCTTTTTTACCAAATCTTAGGAACTTGCCTTCTATAAGATGTCCCTTCTGTTGGCAGCCAGGGAGCAGTTGGTGTGTGCAACCAACAGCTTTAGTGCTGGGCCTTGGCACCTGGAAAAGCTGGAGTGAGGATTACAGGTGCTTTTGTAGTGGTTTGCAAGCTGAACTTGCAATGTTTTTTGAAGTCTTGAATCTCCTACAATAAGGAGAAACAGAAACCATGCAATTTAGTCACTCCTGTGTAAATTAGAACTTAAAACATTTCACAGAAGATTTCTTTGGGGATAAGCTTAACAATTAGCTTTATCCGTGGATATTCTCAGTACATTTTAAAATGTGAGCAACAAATATGTGACACATAAGTAAAGATTAAGGCTCTTTTTCAGGCCAGTTCTTCACTATAGAAGCCAAACAGCCCTCAGTGACAAGTCAAGACTTACGTGATGGATGAACTTGCTAGTTCTACTGGGTACACTTGCTTGAATCCCAGTTAGGCACATAGCTCTGTTTTAGCATGGTTGGAACAATTGCACAGTAAGCAATTACGACAGGGAGCTATTTTCCACAAACTGTAAAAGTTGGGCCGGTTCTTTAATTTTAGTCATGTTCAGCATAAACTCAGTTGTTTTTTAAGACCATTTGCATATATTAAATTTTCATAGATGGTAGTATTTGTAGTCTGTTTTAGGATCAGAATTTTACTTCAGCACATCAGATAATTCCTTTTTAAACCTGAGCTATTTTAAGCAACACTGGTTTCTGAATCCTCATCAGAGCTCCGTCAGTTCTGTGGTGTTGCACCACTAACTCCATAGATGATTTTCTGGAGTGAAATGAAAAATCCCCTGCAAAGATCATCCTTCCCCTTCCTGCCACAAAGACCTGTTTGGTTTCATGGTTCACAAAGGGGTTGTTTCTTGGTCATTAAAATTTATTCATGCAGGATTTCATTTTAGTGCTGTTGTTACAATACATCCATAAATGCATGCTCTATGCACTTTCTACTGCCCTGGTGGTAGCTTAATTGCCCCAAAGAACTTACTTACTTTTAAAATGGATTAAACTGTGGCACATTGCTGCAAGTTAGAAGACAATCTTTTTTGATAATCCCATTAATGTTCCTTTATTCATTGTCTATTTGCTGTTTACCTTCTATATTCATCTCTTTGTTAATTTCAATCATATTTTACATGGAAAAAAACCCCTATAAGTGTAATACAGTACACTCCATTCTTTCTTGCCTTTTGAAACTGAGCCATCATTCCATGCTATCACAAAGAAATGTATAAGGATGCTGACATACCTGAATGCTTCTGACTGCTCTAAAAATAGAACTAGAATAACACTTCTTCTTGGGTTCAGAACTTTAACATTTTTCTTTCTCATTTGCATGCCAACTTGGTAATTACTTTTTATTGCAAAAATCACAAAATATTTTGGACTTCCCCATGTAAACACATATCAGAATAGTCTCTGCCACAAATAGTTCACAACTGGAATTTATTTTGAAACCCACATAAAACAGCTGGAATAGTCCACCTCAGATACATCTACTCAAACTCCCTGCTTTTTGTGAAAAAGAAATTTAATCCAAATAGTCGATAGTCTGATCAGGGATCAATGACAGTTCAAGCTAATTGCAAGTTGCAAAAAGAAAAAAAAAAAAAAAAAATTTTGGCGTGATACATGTGAAATTAGAATTTTTAAGCAGGTAAATTGCAACATTTACTTAGGTTCAAGAGAGGCATGGTTGCCTCATGTTTTTTTCTGCTGGACAGCTGGCTTAGAAGCTCTCAGAGTCTGATACCTCACAGGTAATGCTGATATCAGTGCTTGTGGGGTTGCAGTCTAAATCATATTGCTGAAATGGAGTTAGGATTAAACTTGCAAAATTAGGCTTTGTAAACATCCTACAAAGCCCTGAGGTTAGATTTAATGTTTACCTTCTCCCATCAGGTTTATAGCTTGACTACACATGGCTCTGGTATAATTGAGCAGTGAGCTGCTGTGGACAGACTGGGAATAAACAACTGGATGCAAAAATGGCTTAACTTACCTTGGCTAATGAGCCTACATGTTTTATATTCTGAGCCAGAAGTCATTACAGTCTGTTCAGAAAGTATGAGGTTTCACAGCAGGCTGCTGTGTGATTTGGTACATGCACAGCTGAGAACGTGTGTAAAGCCCAGGGAATCAGAATTAAACATGATCACGGTGCACAACAGTGCAGACGTCAGATGGCATAGACAAACAAGTTTTACATTTCCTCATGTTTAAGTAGAATGTAACATCCTTTTCCTATTGCATTAAAAGAAATTGAATCTGTTTCTAGAATTTCTAGTTTTTTCAAAGGCAGATTAATCCTAATAGTTACAAGCCTAGCAATTTTCCCATCATGTGTCATCAGCTACACTTGATCCTCAGATTTTTAGTATTCATCACAGACTGAAAATTTATTATTTTGATTACTGTCTGAGCTATAGAATTAACAGAGAAGCCAAGGATATTTAGAGGAGGTAGAATGTTTTTGTTAAACGTAGTTTTCCGAAAACAAGTAGTGAGCTTCCAATGTCATGTTCTACCTTTTCCAGTGGTAGCCTGGCCCCAGTGCTTAAGTATTCATCTTAACCTTATTGTTCTGGTAAGATTTCCTGGAGGAACAGGAAACATTAGGAAATGGTGGCTTGAACAGTTGCTGTCCTAATAACATTGGAATGAAAGTCATGGAAGACAATAAAGTATCCTCTTTCATCCTGTGCCTGTCCATGTTTGTGGGGTAAGAGAAGCTAAAGGGGGCTTATAAGAAAGATAAGAGCAGACTAAAAATCAGGGTCTGTTGTGATAGAACAAGGGGTAACGGTTTTAAACTGAAAGAGGGTAGATTCAAACTAGGTTTAAGGAAGAAATTTTTTACTATGAGAATGGCAAAACATTGAAACAGGCTGCTCAGAAAGGCTGAAGATGCTCCGTCCCTGGAAGTGTTCAAGGCCAGGCTGGATGGGGCTCTGAGCAGATGTCCCTGCTCATTGCAGGACTAGATGACCTTTAAAGGTCCCTTCCAATCCAAAGCATTTTCTGAGTCTATGATTCTAATGTGAGTGGGAAAAATCTTATCTATCCAAAAAAAGGTCATAGTTGGTACCTTTCAAGCTGAGCAAAATAAGAGTATTTTGTTTTGCTCTAGAAAGGATCAAAGCTGTTGCTAAGGTTGTGGAAGTGCTCTCAGTATCTCTCTCATGTCTTTCCAGTGCAGGGTACGTGACAGTATTAGTTTTTAACTGTAAAACCCACAGGCTTTTGTGTCATTGTGCTAAAGGATACAGCGTCTTTTCAAATGTCCTTCTGCTAGATCACTGTCAAGGCAATATTACCTCTAAAACATTCAGGCCTTTAGCTGTTCCTTCTCTGATGTCCATTTCACAGAACAACCATAGTGTGAAACTAATAAAACAATTTAATAAAGATTGAGGATATAAGAATATGTGGCACCTGTCCCTCCTTACCTCTTTTGTGAAAATAGCCTTCACATTTTCAGACTCTGAAAGCTCTTGTTCAATCTATGGACTAGCAAACTCTATGAGAACTAGAAGAAAACGTGTTTCTTTAGAATTCCTTTTATCTTTCTGGTATGTCTGTAAAGCAACAGTCTGGTGAAAACAAAAATAAGCTCTTTTCTGCTATCTTAGCATGATGCCATGATTTCTTGACACACTGGTGATTGCAGATGAGGCTGAGCTGAGACTGGTGCAGGAATTTTCTGAACTTTGCAGCATTTGTATTTTATGTCCTATTGGGCATAAATAAATAAAAATTGAAAAAAACAAATATATGATGCTGATGAATGGAGAATAGTAAGTGCTTGTGTTTTCTGTTTACTGATGACAGAGTAGAAATGCTGATTACCATAAGTCAATTCCCGCCTGGACATCTTTAGTGCCATGGATACAGATTCAGTACTTCATATTTTAAAAGGCTAAAGGTGTCTTTGGCCTTATCAGACCAGTGTTTGTGATGGTTTAAGAGATGACAATAACTGGGACAGCTAAGCTCACTGCTTCACCTGCGACTGCTCCACAGTGTCTTTGGGGCACATTGCCACTCATGGGTCTGGAGTCTGCAAGGTCTCACTGGGTCAGACTTGGTTAAGCAGAGCCTCCATGGGCTAGCCTGAGAGCTGTGGCAGACACATCCACAGGCTGGGAGAGTGGCCTATGCAATAGGCCTTCCTACAAGTGTTAGTTTAAAGGGCTATAGTCGGCTTTTCATTGCTTGTTAAAATCTTGTCCTTCTAAGACACTGATTCTAAATCAGCTATTTGCATACAAATCTCCTACAAATACAAATGAGTGTTCAAGAACTCGTTGTCTCTCTGGGTCAGGCCTTTAGGTAACTTTTCTGCTGAAAGCTTGTACCCTTCTAGGCGTTTTGCAAGCAATTAAGAAGCCCTGATGGGGCCTGCAATGTGAAGAAGAAATGTGTATGTGAAGCCCAGTGGAAAAGAGGATCCCTAGGAAAGCTGATGGAATGATGTCCAGGAACATTTCTTTCCAGCTGCCTGAACTTCATACCAAAGTTTTGTGGCTGTGAGCTTCAGAGCTTGGGCCTCATCCTTCCAAAGGTATCACTCTGAGCTGCTTCTTGGCTCTCAGATATGAGGTATGGTGTAGAAGAGACGGTGAAAACCAAACTTAAAACACTGAAAACAAATTGAAACAACACTCCCAACACATGCACTGGTGAGACTGCCAGCACTGGCAGAAAGGTGGGCTGAAGTCAGCAATGTACAAGGTCTGTATTATCTGATGGACATGATGTATGTTTTCTAGGAAATGAGGCAGCAGAGCTGAGGGATCGTGGTGCTTAGTAATTCTTAGAGGAAGAGATTTCATCCTTCATGTTGTCCTTATGGCAGTTAGCTGTAAGCCTTTTTCTGAAAGCTTATCTACCCCGCCCCCACTTCTCCAAGGACACTACCAGAAAAGCTAGTGTCATGAACCAGGAACAGAGCATTTTTCTTGGCAAAGCTGAGCAGGGAGCTTCAGGCCTTGTCTACGCAAAGAAAATAAGGGAGGATGTGAATGCGAAGTAAAAGAAAGGCCTGTTCCTGGCTATCACTCTGCAGGGATGCTCTTTTCCTGCAATAAAGAGAACTTAAACTGACGATAAGGGCTCAAGAAAAAGTTAGTTGTGGTGAACTAACTGTGAGGACATAATGGCTGCTCTGTAGCTAGTGCCCATTACACATCCTTTCTCTAGTGTCAAATATAGATTCTTCTGCTTCTTTCTTGGAGGAGCTTTCCTTGCATCACTGGGGCACTACAAGGGAAAAAACAGGGCAGAAAAAAACCCCTCAGGCAACTGTCCCAAAGTAGGTAACTACAGTGTGCTGCACGTTCAAACCCCAGTTTCCCTGGCTGTAACTCTCAAATGTTTGGCGTGAGTCATTAAGGGAACCAATCACAGTAAGTCAGGATAAGTCTCTGCTATGGAAGGAGAGGAATGTTTCGACAGACTGGAGAGCAAAGGGTGGCAGAGAATTTACCAGAGCCCTGTGACTGGGTCCCAAAGCACAGGGGATGGCAGCCAAGACAGCAGGGTGTATTCCAACAGCACCGTGACCATCTGTGGGTCTCCCTGTATCTGTGTGAACAGAGGCACTGTATAAAACCAAAAAGGTTAAATGAAAAGATCTACTGCCAAGGGAAACCTCTTACATCTTGTGAACAGCTTTCTTCTTTTTAATGTGTTAACTCCAACTCAAAATTGCATAATGGTAAGAGACTTTGTTTTGCCTCTTATAGGAAATGCATGCATTCCAGATGGAAAAGCTGTTTCAGATGCTTGAGGAGGATGAAATATGAGTATGCTCAGTAAGACGGAGAGAATTTTATTCTGAAATTTGAAAATGGCACAATCTCAAGTTTAGTTCTGCAAATAAGCTAACACTTGGGTATTTTTGAGGCAGGATAAAGCATATACATGAAGGAAAAGCATTCAGGGCTTCTGGGCTTCCCTCTTAGGATAGCAAAGAGGACATCCAACTTTTGCCTCAGCTGTCAAGATGGTTTTGCAGCCAAACATGGCTCAGCAAGGAGTAAACTCCAGGCTGGCTGTTGTGTATATAAATCATCTCAGTGGATGTCTGGAACTGGTCCTCATTACTTGTTTGCTTTACTTACACCTTTAAAATATAGGAATTTAGACATGGCACAAGCTCCCATCCTGGGCACATTCATCTCTTCCTTTGCCTTGGAAAAACATTCTGTTCCTAGTTTGGCCAGAAAATTGTGCATCCATTTTCTATGCTGTCCCTCAGAAGAGAGGCATGACAAAAAGTTAGGACTGAGGACATTATTAATTTGTGTAATACTTGCATTAAGACAGTCCTCAGTCATATGGGGGATTGTTAGAGTTGTCTCATTTCACTACAGTACAACACCCAAGCTTTTGTTTTTTTTAATTCTGAGGGACAGCAGGCCAGTGGGTTTGGCTTTGCCCAATACAAGGGAAGCAGGACTCGGGAAAGGCCAGTAGGGAGGCTCAGCCAGCCATTGCCTTCCCCACTGAGGCAGGCAAACCTGGCCTGTCCTCACCCAGCCCATTCCAAAATCCCCTGTGCCTGGGCTGGGCTAGGCCAAGCCTCCAGGAGCCTGGGCTGGGACAGGGCATTTGCTTTGCATTGCATTACATTGCATTGCATTCACACGTAGGCACTTTTTACATCCCCTTCGGTAGAGTCTGGGGCAAAATTTGGAAAGAGGGTCCACTTTGAACCTTGTGACTCAACAGGAGAGTCGCCCTTTTTCCTTTTAATCCTCTCCCCTTCCTATCCTTCCCCTTCCCCCTGTCTCTGCAGAGATAATTTTTGGGTTGAGTTCAGTTTTGTACTGATTGATTTCAGATTTCAGTTTTCTTTTTCTCTGTGTGCTTTTGCCATCTAGTAACCAATAGAGTGAGTCTCACCAATGAACTTTGTTGTGCTTTCGCTGTTACCTGCTTTTGTTGATGAGAACTTTTGGGGATTTTAATATCAGGCATTTGCTGCCTTTTTAGTAACAGCCATGCCTGATACCTGTCACTAAGAGACAATTTACAAGAAATACCAACCTTTGATTGTGTGATACTTTAGGTGTGGTATGCAAATCTCTCAGATAAATGGACAGCTAAAAATCACTATTCTGGAGTTAAGAATGTTCCATATAGAAAGCTACTGTAAGCCAAGGTTTGACATGCTGATCTAAAGAAGACTGTTTCATCCCCTGTTACCTCTTATGAGGTCCTATGCCTTACGGTTCTTCCAATGTACTTTGCATAGTGCATAACATGATCTGCTGATATGAAGCAGATCCTGACATTGATAATCACACTTTTATTACAGCTAAAAATGTGGCAGCATGTATCCCAGTCTCAGTGTCACAAATCTGTTTTGTTCCGTTTCCTGACTCCTGATTTTTTTAAACAATATTTACTCATTGAAAAGGCAATGAAAGTCAGGAGCATCACCTAAAGAATCCAGCCTGGCAACCTGTACAGTCCCCAAAATAATAGGATGAGTTTTGTATGTACTTTGATGGCTGTGGAACAGACCAAAGAAAAGAAAGCATACTCCAAACACGACATATCCTGCCCAAAGGCAGAGACAAGTTTGCAATTCTTATTCAAGGAGAAAAGCAAGACACTAGAAAAAGAGAGAATAGTAATTATTGAGGATGCATTGAGTATTTCAGTGGATTCAAAAGCATGAGCTCACTGTGTTCACCTGCTTTTTCAGTTGCTGGGGCTTGTATAGAGAAGGTTTCCCATTATCTTACATTTGGTATGTGTGAGAAATAGAGAGGGACGTGAACAAAGCTGATATATTGTAGTGTACAGGTAGAAGGTTTGTAGATATCAGATGCATTCTGAAAATCTCGCAGGAATTCCAGAATGACGAACAATGGATCAAGGTTTTTGTCATAATCCAACTTTCAAAAAATGGTACAATCTGTCACATTCAGGGACAGCCTCTAGGTGTCACTTGAGTACACAAAGTAGAAACAGGATTTGGGGTTGGATAACCCAAGAGCTGTAAGGGTACAGTGCTATTTTGGCAGAGGTTAATTGTTTAACTGATCAGTAGATTATTTTCTCATGCTAACAAAATATAATCGAGGTCCTGGTATTTGGTATTCTGAGCAAACAATCTGATGGTTTGACATAAATTGAAGCTTGAGTAATTTATGGGGCTACCAAGAGAAGAATTTTAAATATATTATATTGATAAGAAAAAGAAGTGTCAAAAAGTAAATAATCAATTTCTTTAATAATTAGAGGCCAGTTGTGCAAGATGTCCTGTGTCCTGAGATTATTGCATCATGTGTGATAGATTTCTAGTGCTTTGAAAGCAAGTCATAAGGACTAACTTCTGGAAAACTGGTGTGTCCCAAATATGTGGATATTGGCAGTAGAAATATCTGTAAGTGTTTTTTGGCAATCTAAAAGTCTGTGGCGGCTTCTCAGAGATCTGAGTCTTTAAACTGAGAAGGTTTCCATGTTAGTTCAATCCTTGACTCATCTCCTACTGCTGAAGTGAGTGCCCTTTAGTTCAGGGGGGCATGGTAAGCAGTCCTTTCTCAGAAAAGAGTTTTGCATGTGTTTAAGAATGTCCTTTATCCTCATTGACTTTGTTAAGACATAGTTACCATCTCAAAGTGTTTCCTGGAGTAGATACAAGACTAATTATGACCACGGGTTTTCTTTTTCTTTTGTTTTATCACCTTTTCCTGATGTTCTTCAGAACTAGAATGCCAAGTCTTTTTGAAAGGACGTTATCACTTATGTATGAACATATGTTCACGGAAAGTTTTGGGTACTTTGCCACAGGATGGCAGTGTTACAGCACATGTTGTTAAATCTAATTTTTCTGAAGTGTTCTGGAAACATTGGATATTGGATGTAGAATTTGTCTGTAACTAAGTGCAGAATTTTTGCTTTTTAACTTCTTGAAATATCATTGTTTCTCTTGTATGGTTAGTGCATCTTTGCATATGTTCTAACTAAATTGTTTTCCTTTTGTGCTGTTTATTAGCTATACAATAAGCTTTAATGAAGAGTAATGAATCTCCTGAATATCCCTATTGTATCCTATGGTTAATAGTATTTAATTTGTAGACTACTTCCCACCATCTTTTTTTTTTCCAGAAAAGTAATTTATTCTTTACAATGTACTTGTTTTGTTTCAGAATGTAATTTTTGATGTGATTCATCTGGTATCTTTTTTTAAAGGTCTGAGGCTTTTTATGAAATCAGTTTGGAGATTTTAGTTTGTAGCCCTTTGGTAGGTTCTCATTCCTTTTTTCAGTCTTCAAGCCTATCTTTTTTAACATTTTTATTTATCTCTCTGGGATATTTTATTCTTCATTATTTTATTGATGTTCATTTCTCTCTATGCTACGACTGCTTTTTTAAGAATCACTATTGTCAGCAAGAGAGTGGCCATTTTTTAACCTGGGAAATACTTGAATAGCTGTATTGCAAATATGGTGTTGTGCACTCTTGCTGTTATTTGTTTCTATCTGATCTGTTGTGGAGTCTTGCCTCCTGAAGGTACCTGAAAGGTAAATAAATCAATGTAAATTTGTTTGCCTTCATGACAAATTTTCAAGCCATATTTATCAAAAACATTACTGTTTTGTGCAATGTATGTTTTTATATCAAAGCCATTAGAATTTTTCATCCTTTTGTGTTTAGCCGAGGGATAACACAGTTTTGGACTTGTACTGAAATCCAGGTTCTTTCTAGGTGGACTCCAGGTGATCCACTTGAATGTGTTGCACTTGGCCAATGCATAAGATGGAGCAGTTTTTGCAGAGAGCACTTTATGCTTGAGCATGTCTAAATAGGAGTTAAAGGAAAGATAGCTTGCAGTAACTTTTAAAATTTATTCTATCTCTGAGAAAGATGGGATAAGTTTTGACTGGCTGTCATTTATTCATGAAATGTCTGGGATCAAATAACATGAAAAATCTCATCTTAGTTTTGTACTAAAATTCTGCCTTATTCAACCAAACATGCAGTTTATTTCTGCAGTGATGGGCACTGAGTTATGTGGTCATTCTGCCTCCGTTAGGGTGATGTGCTGGTACTGTTCTGTAGTCAGTTTTGGTATCTGCCCAGCAAAAATAAAAATTTGCTATTTAATTTGTCTTATTTAAATGTGTTGTTCTGTCAAAGTTACGTGTGAGGTTTATGAAGAAGCTTTAGAAGTCAGCGTAAGTTGACATGCAGATTAATTTCTGAGCAGAACTCAAAATGAAACTTAGTGAATTACTAATTATACATCTAAATGGTTTGATGATTGAAAGCAAAATGAACAGAACACTATTTTTCCTAAAATGTTTCTCCTTAACTAATGTGCACAGCAAGAACACAAATTACTTATAAAGATGCTTGTAGTTTAAAAAAAATCCTGCAATTCAGATACTCAATATAGACAAGATCTAAGTCTCTGTTCTGCCTGTTCTGTTGAGCAAGAGATGAGAAATTGACTGAAGATACATCTCTCCTGTTCAATTTTCAGCATTGACTAACCTAACAACCCTCTATTGCCATTTCTAGAGATGTTTCAGAATCCCATCTTGTCAGGGGTTTTTAATATATCTTTACCCTGTCACGATTCATAATGACTATCTATTTTAGCTATTGTTTCTATGTACATTTTATCAATTCTACATTTTCTAACTCCTACTTACATGCCTGTCTTTATTCTGTTACCTTCTGAGTAAAGGCATGACTTCATTTATAAAAAAAAAATATTGGCAAAAATTTTTCCTTTCTCTGTTTCTTATTTCATTGTATATTTATTAACTCAGTTCTTTCGTTTCTGAAAGCAAAAATCTAGGAATTGTCCAAGATACTTCTTCTTTTCCTTCTGTGTGACATTTTTCTGTCAGGCTTTCTCTGTCTCTTCTGGGAACACAGAATTTGTACTTAATATGGTATTGCCTCTTTTTTCTGTGTTTGTAACATTTTTATCTTTACTGATACAACTTCTTACGGCCTTCCTGAATTTTCTTGCTGTTTAGCCAGGTAATCTAAAGGCAGCTACTCCTTGTTGCTGCAAGAGAATAGAGATAAGTTTTTCACTTCAGGATGCAGAACATAATACCAGTATGTTCTGCTACTGGTTTACTGTCACTGAAAAAAGGTTTTCTAAAGCAAGGGCATAGCAACCCAATCGCATCAGGGACAAAGATCTCAAATGCAGGTACATTAATCACTCGAATGGAAAACCTATCACATAATACCAGTGTATTGGAAAACACCTGGATCAAGGTTAATTGATTTACTCCTGAAATACTTACTAGATACTTTTACTTATGTTTTTGGTATTTTGATGGGCAAAGTTTATTGCTAGGTGTTTTTATGATTTTGCAAACTGTTTCATGGCTAAGTTCATAAGCAGTCTTTTTGTAAGATCGTAGGTAGTCTGGTTCTGCCTATTAAATACAGTAATTTTCTATCATCCTCCATTTCAGATTTTGGTTCAATTATTCTGCTTTTACATGGTAGGTCTCTGGTCTATTGATTATTTCTCTTACTTGGGCAGATCCTCACAGAATTAAAAGATTATTTTTGTAATACCCCAACTCTCCCAACCTTTCGCATAAAGCTTATTGAATCACTGTTTCTAAATGGTTTTGTTTTTTTATTTCCCCACTGCAGCTCACTTCTCTGAATTATTGGATGAAACTGGAGTACACTTGAATCTTCATTCTTATATACATATATATGTCCAGATACTGGTGAGCAGTTATTAAATTACTTAGAGTTTTCACTATGCTTTTTACTGTACTTTGCATTACTACGTAATTTTGATGTTCTGTATCTCCCATCTTTTGTTTGCACTACTCAAACTTATTTGTTTTTTAACAAACTGGTAAAGCCTGCTTTTCTTAGCCCAGCTCATTGCATTAATTCTACTTAACACTTTTAGTAGTTGCAGCAACTGATACTAATTGAGCTGTGGAGAGAAAAGTCTATTGGATATGCCTACCCCAGAATCACAGGACACAAGATTCTGACATGACCTGCAGTCTCTTTAGCCTCTTTAATGCTAGGCAAACCATACACGTATCATCACAGACTGTTCTTAAAAATCTTCCAGAGCTGGAGTTTACACAGCCTCTTCACCCACTGTTTCCTGCTGTGTTTTCACTTGTGGTCTGTAAAAGTTCATAAAACAGCATGTGTTGGAAAAGACCTCAAAACATAATCTGGACGAACTTTTCATCTGAAAGGGAGCCTACCTACATGGGTATCTCTAGCCCCCTGTCCAGTCATGTCTTGAAAACCTCCAGTGGTGGGGCTTCTACCATGTCCCTGGGGATGCTGTTCCAATGATTGACTACTTTCACAATTTCTGTTTTATATGCAGATGAAACCTCTTCCAGTGTAACCTGTGTTGATTGCCCTTTGTCTTTTCCAAGTGTCTCTTTGTGACAAGAGAGCCTCTGGCCTCCTTGTAGACACCCTTTAAGTACTGTAATACTCTGATGAGGTCCCGCTGAGCCCTTTCCTCCAGGGAGAAAAGACAACTCCTTCAGTCTTTGATCATCTTTGTGGCCCTTCTTTGGACCCTCTCTAGGCTCTCTGAGTCTTTCTTTGTTGGGACCAGAACTATTCTGCAGGTGTGGCCTGTCAAGTGCTGAGTGGAGTGGGACAACTGCATCTCTGTCTCAACTAATAATGCCTCTTTTTCTGCCATGCATATGCATATTACTCCTATTACCTATTGCAATTCAGTAGATTATTGCCTTTCTCTATGCATCAGTCAGGAGGAGCATTCTTCCGAATTTGAACACTAAAACAATTTCCCCCCTTGGTCTCTTCTTCAGCCTGAACAATCTCAGTGCTTTTGGTCTTTCCTTGGAGATGATGTGTTAGCGACCTCCAGCTGTGCCTGTTGCTTTTTGTTAGTCTCTGGAATTTGTCTGAATCTCTCTTAAAATGTGCCTGAATTAAGCACTGTCTTGCAGGTAAGCCCTTAGAGTTGAGCAAGGTAAAAGAATGGCTTTATCAATTTCCTGTGTGATAGTAATGTGTTCTTTTTACCAATGGCATCAATACTGTTGCCTCACAGCATATCAATCCTGTAGTTTCAGATCCTTTTCAGCACAGCTGCCAGCTAAACATTCCCCAGCTTCTGTGTATGCTTGTTGCTCTGCATCTACATCTTGCACATGTCCTTACTGAATTGCAGTCTCCTTTTTCAGATTTATTTCCTGTTTGTCAAAATCACTTTGAATTACAGCCCTCCTGCCCAAGACACTTGCAGTTCCTCACAGGCTGGTGTAACTGCCAGGTTAAAAAGCTTCCTCTTTACTTTACAACCCAGTTCAAGAACTAATGCATCAAACAATATCAGCCCCAAGGCAGACTCCTGCAAATGTCACATTGGTAGTGAATTAATGATAGCTACTTCCAAATAGGTTTTCTCCCAGTTTTATACCTTCAATGTGCATATTTCCTCTAGAGAAGGTAACATTTACATAAGCAAACTAGAGATATGTGAAAAAAGTGTCAAAAACTCTGCAAAAGATGGACATACGGCATCTGTTGTCTCTTCCTTATGCACAAAGTGTTACCCTCTCAAAGCACATTACTCTTTTCACAGAAAGAAACTATGATCTGACCCAATTTATTTTTAACACAATTATGATGAGTGCTACTTCAGTCAAGCAGTGGTTTGATTATTCATTCCATGATTTGGTTTTCTTTTTTAATAGGAGCTGCTGCTAAACTGGTGGTTAGGTAATTTCCAAACAACTCTTCTGATCTTTCCCCTATGCTTTTATATTTGTCCTTGCTCAGCCTTGAAGTTCCTAGTGATGGTTCAAAGGAGGATCACAAAGGCAGAACTTCAGAAGAGTTACAAGGTAGGACTAATTCTCATTATTAGAAAGAAAGTTGTGCTGAGGTACTTGTGCTGAGGTTTGTACTTGTACTTTCAAGGCTAAGATGCTTATGAGGCTCATACTAATACTTTCAGAACTGGCAAAGGGTTTTGTCCCTGAGTAGAAAAGAACTTTTGCTTCCTTCAGCAGTTACCAGTATGGTTTGCCTGCTGATATCATTCATATTGGCTTGGCTAGGATCTGTCACTACTGAGAGCCAAACCCTTGTCTGTGCTTGGGACATTCAGCTCAATCATGTGAGAAACATTTTATGAACAGATTAATGTACAGGTACCTGGGTAAAATTTAATGGCCCCATTCCACTATAGGTAAGATCAGATTAGATGATTTAATGCTGTTTTAATAGCTATCAGCTATTAAATAATATGAAGTTTAAGACTAATCTATCTAAGAAAATGTCTTCAGATTTCCTGTTCTGTTTCATTTTCTGGCACTACCAAGTACGTCCTTTTTGATTATTTTACTCCATGTTTATATTAATGCGCTGTTCTGAGTTTTGTGGGAGATGTCCATACTTCACAGAATAAAAACAAACATTTCATTGCAACCTCTGATATGAAGCCACATAATGGCAAATTATAGTTGTGGGTTGCTGATTTGGAAATTCTTTTCATACACTTCGGCAACACAAAATCCATGTTGGAGGCAAATAATAATTTGGGTCAAATTCTGCTGGTTCAAGTAAACTGAGAGACTTTCTTGCTTATTTTATGGAATTAGTCTTTTACATGTTAACTTCTTAAAAAGCATCAATTTTTACATAAAGGTGAATCACAATTATAATTGTAAGTTAATTGTAATATTAAACACTAATATTTATTTTACACAAAAAAATCTCAATGCTAAGATATTTTCAAGGTAGCTGAATACTATTCCCACTTTTACTATTTCATAGACAGTCTAAAAAATGCTGGGAAAAAACTCCAAAGCATACTTTGCCTTCTTGTAACCACTGCACTGCAGCTACACAAAGCCCTTTTTGTGGAGTGGGAGAGTTGGCCCCATCTCTTTTAGAGGCACCTTGAAAAGGAAAGTTTGTCAGATTGCTTACATTAAAATGGAAAAATATATTGAATTTTGTATCTTTTTAGTGAATTAGTTGCTGACCCCACATGGATAAAGACAAGATACTTCAATTTCACAGTTCTCTTTGCACTTAAAAGAAGATCAATGGATGCTCAAAATATAACCATATTTCTTAGACAGAGGAGTACTAAATTGTCCCTAGTATGTACCATTGTTCCAGTGACCCACACATGCTGTGGAATATAGTAATCTTTTAAGTGGTGTGCAGCTGACAGCATTTGCATGCTTCAGACTTAAGTTTGTCTCTCTGATAAAAACAGTCTTTTCAGATAACAATGGACTTTTTCAACAACTGTGCTGCATATTTTTTTTTAGTAACACAGAGATGTAAAATTCTATTTGAAATAAGGGGGGCTATTGTTCACTGAAAATAAAAACCTTCTTTTAAACTTTGCTTTAGTTGTATCTTTAAATATTTATCTCTTTTCAGTTAAAAGACTTTAAAGAATTTCTGTTTTCTTATGTTTTTCTGCCCTGTTTTACTCTGCTGTGATATAAAGCAACTTGAATGAGAGAAACATTAATGTTTTGAGCCCTTTTGTCAGACTGGTTTAATTGGTAATCTCACATTTAGTCAGACATTTCATAGGCTTTGTGCTCAATCATACAAACCTCCTGCTGGTCCAACACCAGAGAGGGATAAAGGTTAAACCTGCTGTTATCTGCTCTGCTGACTGTCACAATGTTTTAGTGAATTGGTGGGTTTCAGCTGTGGTGCCTGTTCCAATGTCTTCCCAAGCTGCTTGAAAGAGCATGCTTAGCCCCAGGCCAAGCTTATCCTGGTCATCTCTGTCTCAGGGAAACAGGTCATGCTCGTTCCTTACCGTTTCTGGAGCCTGGATTGGTCTCAAAGCCAGAAAGGGAGAAGAGCTTATCTGCCTGAGGGAGTTGGTTTTTTTCTTAACCTGTGACTGATAGAATAGTTTTCTTTATCTCTCTTTTCCATCATGGTATAGAAGATGAAATGCTCTATATGATAGCTTAGAGAAAATAGAGGTGGGCATGGTGAGAAGAGCAGAATGAACTCGGGGGCAAGTTTGGTTTGGGGTCCCTATACTTGACAAGTACAGAATAACAAACTCTTGTACAAAAGCTAAAATTTTCTTTTTTGCTGAGGTCATGTTTGGAGTAAGACAAGCTGTGATTAAAATGCAGCTAATAAAATTATACCTTACCTCCATCATTTTCTCATCCAGGATCATATGTAATTGTTAGAAGGAGCCAATGGAAAAGTGCTTTAATTACTATGCAATTATTGTAAAATAGCTCAAGTAGCTTAAATAGCTCAAATTTATCCAACTTAGAAAAATAACATAGTAAAATGAGCTTGTGTATGCAAATTCTAAAAAATTACCTGTCTTGCTCAGTTTACACAGGAAAACCAGTATAAGCATGTGCTTCTTTGTTAATATCTGAAGTATTAAACCTCTCTAGAAGCATCCAGCAACACGCTGCTCTTTAGGGAACAAATTATATTTCGTTAGCAGAGAAGCTGAAACTTATCTCTATTAAAATAACTACCAAGATTAAAGTTTACAGGAAATGTGCAAAGGTGTATTTACACTCAGGTGGGTTTTCTTACTATTTCTTCATTTAGTAGTTCTTACTCAAGAAAGCTGTGCCTGGGAGTGCAGCTCTTTCAAGAACTGAGTCACAATTTCTATCACGGCAAAAATTTTCCACTAGTTTAAGGTCTTGGTTCTGCCAACTAACCGGAGAAGAGACATTCCAAACAGAGCAGCCAAAGGACACCATGTCTGTTTTTGTCATTTCTCTTTATGTTTTTCCTCAAATGTCGTAATGTATTGTGATAAATTTAGTCTTACTTTTTTTCCCACTTATTTTCTGGTCCCTGGTTTAATTACTTAGTGACGAGTAGTAGATGTTGCAGTTCCCCACGGGTGGGAAAATTAGCAAGTCCTGACTCCTCTTAGAGCATCATACAATTATGGAGGTTGGGAAGTCCTGAAAAATCTGCTGGGAACATGTGAGATGAACTGAAATGGCTTTGTTACTACTGGCAACTTGGGTGTAGCATTTGGAGAAAGAAGCTTTTTAATGAGTATGGGTAAACATCTATCCCTAGGGAGAGAGAATCTAATATTCTGGGGTTGTCTTAGACTGTCCTGTTCATACCCTGCATAAAATGGACAAATTAATAAGCAGACATACATTTTTCAGAGAAAAGGAGCTGAGGAAAAGTGAATTTTCAAAAAAACAAAAAAAAAAGGCATTTTTATCTCTTGTAGTGTTGAACCACTTCTACTATCCATAAATATTCAGAAATGTTCTCTCACTTTTCCTGGTGAAGGATGGCATTGTAGAGACTGGAGAGCACCAGCTTTCTTTAGGAAACAGAAGTGGAGTGATTAGTTTCTGAAAAGAAAAATCAGACTATTCATGTAAGTTTCTCTAAGGCTGGGAAAGGTCTAGAAGTGAGCCAGGTGGGTGTTTTAACTATGTGAAAATTGTTTATGAGAACCTCAGGACCTCCCTGAGGAGTGAAAAGATCCAAGAATGGACTAAGAGAAGGCAGAGTAACTTGCAGTTGGTCCTGGTCTCGATGTTCACATGTCCCTGGGGAGATGAAGGGAGGTCTAACCTGAACCCTTATAACATCTCCTCATTAAAGATATCCTTCAGAGCAGTAAGAATATTTTGGTGGTTATAGTTCACTTTCACTCCTCATGTGAGGATCACACAAAGGCTTTGAACTGTGTCCCTTTCAGCAGTTCTGTAGTAGCCTTGCCTTTTACATTTGGCACATAATACAAACATGGGGGTGTAAACTGAGTTCACAAAAATCTGTTAAGAACCAAGTTTTCTTTTGAGCAAGGAGAATGCTAAGCTAGCATTTCTTATGTGGTTTCTGTTCAAGACTGCTCAAGTTTCTAACAGAAACTGAATACAATATGCCTAAATTTACTGTTTGTACAGCATTGTTGTCACCTTGCATTCTCTACGCATTCCTTTTCTCAAGGGAACAAGACGAGATTGTTTTTTTTTAACTTTATGGCAATTTTGTACAGCTCTATCCAGTACTGAAATGGATGATGGAAGAAATAAACCAACCAATGAAACAAAAACAACAAATAACCCCCCCAACCCCCAAAAAACCAACAAAAAACAAACCCCCTCCCCCCAAAAAACAAAGACAAAAGCAAGATACTACTTCTTTTAAAGAAAATAAATTTTATCTGAATGCTATATTCTGAATGGAAGCTAAAAAATCATAAAAGTTCTTTTCAAAAGAAATAAGAAATGGTCTAAGTTAAGAAAACAATATTGCTGCTCTTGTGTACCTAGAGTTCTGTATGAGTAATAATTTAAAAAGACAATGTCTTTTTGTTTAGAAAAGCAATTTATTTCCAACTTCTATGTGTGGCAGTCAAGCAAAAAGGATTGTCACCTTTTTACAAATTTAAAACATTGTTTCATATGCATCCAGCTTTTGTTTAAATGCCAACCCTTCTCCTGAAGTGCTACATTATTATTTTCTGAACAAAAGTGTGTTCATCAAATTCCTGAATAAATGTGCATCCTGTTTCCTTATGATTATCATATTAATTTCCACTTATTACTTTCAAAATGCACCAAATGGAAAAGTTGAATAAAAGTTTAAGTGAAACTTTGTTCTTTTATAGTGTCTTATGACAGACATCTATACTGTACTGTAGAGAGAAACTAGCAGATATTCTATAAGGTGATAAAAGCTGTCTGATTTTCCTGTCTTTTTTCTCTGGGTTTAGGTTTGTTTTGAGTTGTTTTTTTTATCCTTTCTTCTTCTGGGGCAAACCAAGGAAAACCAGCACCTTGGGGAAAGTGTTGCAGATTTAATGCACAGATTAAATATTTTCAGCTTAAAAATTGTCATAATGACTTTGTTTCTGCACATATTGAATATGAGATGGGACTAGGTCTTCATTGATACTGAAGGCTAACAAGCAGTGGTGAATCAATCCAATACTAACCTGCCTGCTGCAGTTATTTGTTAAATTCTTCATATCAGTTTTGTCCCCTTGAACTTCTTTTTAAATGGGTTACAGGTGCAAATTCATCCATTGTTTAATTTTGCAAAAGCTTTGTAAAACAGGTTTATGAAGCTTTCTTCTTAGCTGTTCCCTTCCTTGGGTGCAGTAGTGATGTATTTGCTCCCATGATCTTCATATTTGGGCAACTTTGCAGTCCTACCTGGTGAAAGAAAAAGACCAACTCTCAAGTATTTTATTAAAAGGAAATGGGAAAACTGCTACAGAGACTTAAATCTCACACAGTGAAGCAAAGCTAACTCTTATAGCTCTTCTGCCCTAAATCCTAAGCATAACACTCATTTTAGCTATCTACAGCCTGGCAACCACCAGATACCAAATAATCTACCATGAATCTTTGGTTGCTGCTTCTTGCAGCAGCACCACCTTCCTTGCAATTTCCAGGATAAACATGGGTCTTCTGTCCTTGCTGTCATGAATTCAAAACCTGACACAATCAGACCTGAATCTTGGCCTTAACTGCAGGCAAACAGCCCATACACCATGCCAGATGAACTGTGAGCCAAAGCCCATTTGCCAGCTCCAGCCTTCTGTCCAGCCTTCCAGGCTCTAGCAGAAAGCCTGTCTTTTCAGCCCTATGCTTCACTGGGAATAATGCCTCCAGCATGTCCCAAATCTGACTTTTAGAGAAAATTTCACATAGTGTTTGCGATTCTTTGTTTTAGAGGAACTATATACTGATTTTGGTGAGCAAAGTTGGACTAACTCTCCACATTCCACAATGCAATAGAACCCTCATTTTGAATAGTGCCAGTAAAGCAGAATTATTTCCCACCCCTCTAGGTTAGCTGGAGTATATTTGTACTAACAGCACTCCAGTGTTGCCCATTTAAAGTAAAGAGAAACAGCAGAGGATACATGCTGTTAATATTTACCCATATTTTATTGTCTTAATTTAACAAGTTTCTTCTCTGCAAAATTTAATCTTCACATTTGACAAGCAGGTGTTAAATTTTAGCTACATACTCCTAGAACTAGATTTTATAGCTTGAAGGTATATAGCTCATGGGAAAAATAACTGGTGCAGAAGAAAAATTGAAAGTCATACTTTATGCCCACTGGTACTTGCAAATAGTTTGAGAACCACAAGGTTAGTCATGTCTTTCTATCTGTAGTGATTATACAATTGTAACCTAGGAACTGAAAAATAACCAGGTAAAATAGGAGTTGAATTGTGACTTTAAATTATTAGTACTTCTTATTTTCAGTGATTTTGGGGGAGAAATTGAAAGCATCAAGTATTTTGCTTCATATTTTTTCTTCTGCAGGTAAGCTGTCTTGCTCCATTCTCAGGATCTCAGATAGGAAAAGTAACTTTAAAACTATTTACTAAGGTTGCTTTAAAAAAAAAGTTTTTATCTTCTTCTAAGTAGTGCTATGTGCAGTAACAGTTTCACTAGGTGAAAGGAAAAGCTGCTCATTAATATTTTGTAATGTCCTTCAATAACCAGCTATAGTAGCAGTATCAAATGACCTCTTTTAGTACTGATGCTAATTCTCTGAATTACTAATAAACTTTACAGCTCACAAACTAAGAAAACGTGGTGGATTTTACTAAAGTCTCGTGGTGCTGTGTTATTCAATTAATGTAGCTCAACCTACTGACCTTTGTCAGTACAAATACTCATGTAAGTCAATACTCATGTAAGTTGCTTTTTGACAAAATCATCCCAAAAGGCTCACACTGTGATGCATTACAAGATTTCCATTTTTGACTTTTACAGTGAATTCTTTCAGGTGTACACAAAATACAAGGGGACTGTGTGGCCAAAACCAGTTTTCACTTGCCATGATGGTGACTTTGGAGACATAAGATGGGCCTTCAGAGAGCTCCTTCCTTCCTTCCTTCCTTCCTTCCTTCCTTCCTTCCTTCCTTCCTTCCTTCCTTCCTTCCCTCCCTCCCTCCCTCCTTCCTTCCTTCCTTCCTTCCTTCCTTCCTTCCTTCCTTCCTTCCTTCCTTCCTTCCTTCCTTCCTTCCTTCCTTCCCCTGTGTAATGAACCCACAAACAGGAGTGATTCCAAGCACTGCATCCCAACATGCAGGACGTGCAAACAGTGTCCAGGCCTCTTGGGCTCACTCCCTGTGATTACGGAAATATTTGTTTGTTGTTAAAAACAACAGCTGAAGCTTACTTTAGCCCTTTGTGTTCTAAAATACATGTTCTTGACCCTACTTACATCAAATAGTTGTATTTTCTTTGAAATGGCTTTTGTGCTAACTAGTGCGAGCTGGCAAACCTAATTTCAATTCCATGAAAAATTTCAAGATTTGGAAATATTTTTCATCCCATATTGTGACAAAATGTCTAGATGGTACTCATGTGTGAAGGATAAAACCCCACTGAAATCCTCAAATATTTTGCTTTGGAGAGAGTATGTAAGAATAGCATATTCAAAACTGTTGGATGTTTAAATTAAAGTTTTGAAATCTTTAGTGGCAAGAAGTAGATTGCAGATACTCACTGCTTCTAGTTTCTGGGACAACCTTGTAAATTGAAGCTTCAGTTTATTCTGAAACTAAATCTGGATTCTGAATTCTGAAATTAAATCTGAGAGGATGCTGTGGCAATGGTTTTATCTGTCATGGGCAATTCATGACTCCAGATGGTATGCAAAGAATATGAGTTCAGTCTCATCGCACAGATTTTAGTCCCATGTAAACTAGATAAGGCAAGGCCTACCTGTGAAGTCAGAAGGCTGAAAGTATGGTAATGGTAAATCATTGCTCCTCATTTTTGTGGAGCTTTTCTCATTATTTATGAATTCTGCCATATACGATGAACCGCATTGTCTCTAATATATGTACGAATTCTATGAATAGCAATTAGAACTGCCCATGCCCCTGTCAAACACTGTTTCTCTTTCACTGTCTTTTTGTAACCTTTCTCATGGCATAGTTTAGTTAATCTTAGCCCTTTCTTTATTATTAAATGTTTAGTTTATTATTCTACTTCATTTTAAACCAGATTCTTCTTGTATTTGAAGTCTTTTTTCCTCCTTATCATATGTGAGAGTCAGCTTGGCATTCTGGATTAGAAATACTTTTCTTACAATATTTTCTCCATCTTGTAGTAGTTTGTTACAGTCTAGGAGTTTTGGCATTAATTTTATTTTATTCAGAGCTTTGAAATGTTGAGTTTTATTTTGTTTAGACCCTTTTGCCCAGAGAATTTTGTGAGCACTGTAAAAAGATACAAGAATAATATTTGGTCCCATTTTTACCCCATCACTTCTGACGATATCTGTCTTAGTCTAAACAGGGTGTCAGTCTTTTAAGACAAACACTACCCATCAGTGTGCAGACAACTTTTTCATTGCAGTGGGAGCAGTAAATGCATATTGAAAGACATGGCATGACCTTAAATATGTAACTTATCTTCTTTTGTAACGTAGTTTCTTGTTTGGTCAGCTGAGATAATTTTTAAGTCCAGAAAAAGGAAAAGAGATATTTTAAGAAACTTACTGTTCACTTCTTTTTAAAGTAACATAATAATTATTATAGACTAGCAATATCTAGATCCTTACACTCTCTACCAAAGGTGTCTTGGGAATTTAAGAATGACACACCTGAGCTGCTAATACCATATAGGCTCTTTAAAACCAACTGCTGCTGAAAAGTAGAAAATATGAATCTGTCATAAACATCAAATGATGACTTCTATAGAAATCCTATTGGTTTTTGGATGTTACAAGGGCATCTGCAGCCATGAGCTAAATGAGACCTGCTCAGAGGACGTCTGAGAAGTTTCATGGTATCGTGAGAGGAGATCCGTGGTGGAGCACCTCGGTGAGGTGCAGAAGATTTCTCCCAAAAGGGCTGTCAAGCAGTGGAGCAGGCTGGCCAGGGAAGTGGTTGGTTGAGTCCCCACCCCCAGAGGTATTTAAGACACCTGTAGATGTGGTGTAGATGTAGGGACAAGGTTAGTGGTGGAATTGGCAGTGCTGGGTTAATGGTTGGACTCAATTATCTTAGAGGTCCTTTCCAAACTAAGGATTCTATGATTGTACACATGTGGTGGGTTTCCAGATGCTGTGGATGTGATGTGGGTGTGTGGTGATGGCCTCCACAACTGACCAATGTTTTAAGGGTGCTTTGCCAGGCTTGCTTTGCAAAAAGGGACACAACCAATGAGGGTGATGGAACAGTTTCATCATGGAGAGGCAGATGCCTGTGTTTGGCTTCCAGCTGCTGAGGGCAGTGCAGGCAGGAGGATTGAGTTCACAAGCACAGTACTGTCAGGACACATTCAAGTGGACTTCTAGCCTCATGAGAAGTTACACCACACTGGAGCAAGGCTGATTCTGTAACAGCAAGGCTCTTTTGGGAGCTCAGTACCTAGGAGCTGCAAAGAGGCACTTGGCATTCAGAGTGACAGGGATGGGGGAGCATGCCATGAAGCTGGGGTGCTTCATGGGTTCTTACAGTCCTTGCAGCTTGGTGAGCTGTTCTGGACTTCACTTCTAGATCTTCTGGGATGATTTTCTCTGGTGTTCTCAGGTCCAGCCTCTACTGCTGAGAAAAACTGGTTGTGATTAGAGATTCAAATACCCATTCATCTTATGATAGCAGTCCCAGAGCACAGGTCCCAGGGCACAGCTCTTACAAACAGCAGTTTACTCAGAAAGGCACATGGAAGGAGCTCAGAAGTCTTCAGAAGGCCATGTGGGATTCATCATCATCAGTGCTGCACCACAGGGCACAGTTCCCAGCACCAAATAGAGTAACTACCCCTGGCACAGCAGAGGCTTCTATTCAAGTCATAGCTCCAGTGGGAGGATCAAGCTTTTCACATCTCAGACTGCAGAGCACAGCTGGTGTCTCCCCAAGGTTGGAGCAGGAGAAAAGTGTCCTTGTCTGCACAATGTGTGCAAAAAATGGGGAAATATTTTGCCAAGACAAGGAGCTGTGGGAGCAAACTGCACAGCAGCAGGGAGTATAAATGACATCTTCATAGATGTCCTGCAGATGCAAAAGCTTGAACCTGTAACTTCACAGAGGAATGGCAGCCAGAGACCACAGTCAGCTGTGGGAGTCAAGTGGAAAGCCCGTGCCTGGGAAAGACAGGAATCTTTTGACTCCTAGTGAGGGGAGGATGGCAGACATGCAGCTGCAGAACTGGTTTCAGTGTGCTGGTAGCAGGCAATGTAGAGACTTAGGGAAGCAACACAGCCTCTTGGTGAGCCATGCATTAACACCAAGGGGAAGCCACAACTGACATCTCAAGGGGTACAGAAGGCTCAATATGCTGAGCCAACTTGCTGTCTAAGAAGTCTGGTGCTTGCTGGGAACTCAGATCCAGCATGCTGCAAAGAGCCTGCCAAAGCTTGTCTGATTCGTGTGCTGTTTCTCTTGCTGCTTAAGCACATTGGCAGCACTAATAAACCTGGAGCAGGAACCTTGAACATATCAGGAGTGACTGGACAGCTACAGGAATGAGGGCCAAAGTTATGGAGACCTAGGTGATATTATGTTGACTCTTGCCAGTGCAGAGGAAAGGCTTGAAAAGGAACAGATGGATTCCACAGGTCAATGTCTGGTTGTACAGCTGATGTCATTGACAGCAGTTTGGATTTTATGAGCATAAGACCTGCTTTGGATAGTAGGAACTACTAGACAGAGACAGTGAAAGGACTGTGCAGAAAAGGCTGTTGGACTATTGTCAGACAGCAAGCTGCACATGGGCTAGCAGCATGCCCTGGCAGTAAAGAAAAACAGAAGCCTCCTGAGCTATGCTAACAGGATCAAGAGAAGCAACTAGCCTTTTTTGCTCAGTACACATGAGATCTCTAGTCATGAAATGTGGAAGGCTTTTTCCAGTTTCAAGCCCCTCCATTTTAGGAAAGACATTAATAACTTGAGCAAGTTCAGCAGAGGGTAACTCAGATGGTCAGGAGGCTGGAGCACTTGTTTTGCAGAGAGTCTGAAAGAACTGGGCCAGTTCAGTCTCCAAGAGAGAAAATTTTGGGGAGACCCAACAGCGGCCTTGCTGCAGGCTGGAGGACCAAAGACAGAAGGTATAAGCTGAAGCAAGAAAGATTCAGAATGGATGTAAGAAAAAGCTTTTTTGCCATGAGGACAATCAAACACTGGAACAATTTGCTCGTTGGGGCTGTGTGTTCTCCATGGCCTGGATAGATAAAGCCCTGAGAAACCTTTTCTGACCTCACAGCTGATCCTGCTTTGAGCAGAAGATTGGAGTAGAAATCTTCTGAGGTCCAGTCCAGCCTGAGTTATCGTGTCATAACATGAATATTCTATGCGCCAATGGGAATTAAAAATAACGAGCCAGTAAACACACTGATGAACACCAGAGTATTTACATGTTGTACCTTAGCTTTCCCTTAACATTTTGTTGCAGAGTTCCCAAAAAAAGAAGGCATTGGCTGTTCAGATTCAGCCTGGAGGCTTTGCTTTAGCAGCAGGGAAGGGGAATTTTCTCTGAGTTGAATGATTATGCACAGCAATAGCTGAAAAGTGTCTTCCAATTAACCAAGTGTGCTAGGCTTGCAGCAGGGACGAGAGAGGGATGGGTGAAAGGGCTAGCACTTTAAATAGCCCGTTGTAACTACATCAGTATTTCTCTGCTGGACCCCTTCCCTCTGTGTACATAAAACTAATTTAAATGAATATTAGATTGAGAAATACAGATGGCTTGAAAAATGGTGATGGAGTAGAGCAGCATACTCTGCACCATTCATGAATTTCATAAAAATGTCAGAAAGACAGCTGTGATAACTTACATGAATATCTTCATTAAATTAAGAATTTGGGTAAAAACATGTATGTGTTTACACAGAAATAATGGTCCTATTAATATTATGCCAAGTGTTGCATTCAAATAAACATACAAAAGTAATGGCATTTGTACAGTTTCTAAAGTTTGATCAGGTGACTTAAAAGCACTTTGCTAAGAATTGCAAGTATTGTGCTTTATTTAATTTGTAGGGAAATTGTGGCACACTGAAGTGATTTGTTGAAGGTCACTTGGCAGACTGAGGAAAAGAACTCAGATTTTCTGCGCCTCAAGCCTGTGTTCTGTGAAAGTGTAAGGGGAAAACAGATTGAATCTTTGACCTCAAGTGGTCACCAAGACAGTAGTTTGCTTTTTGACAAAGTCATTCCAAAAGTAGTTGGATATTGTAATAGATTAAACTGTTTTCATTGAGTGATACTGGCACCAGTTAAACATGGAAGTTGAGCAACAACTGCATTACAGCGTTTGATGCCGTCTTAAAATGAATTATCCATTCATCTGATGAGTGTCATACTGACCTGTTTGCATATTTCTCACAAAACTATTCTCTCTGATTTGCAACAGCTTAAAAACATGAAATTTTGGACAAATATCCCAAAGGATTCCAAGTCTTTGACAGACTGTTTAGCAAAATTATATTTTCCTTTGTATTCTCACTCTCTCATCAACTTGTCTATAAAAAAAAAAGGCAAAACATATACACCTTTTTCCTGGAGTAAAATAATTGTTTCACAATACTGAAATGGCTGCAGAAATAACATGTAAGTATTACAGCCAAATTTTCATTTTCTTATGCTCTCAGCTAGAGAGGATTAAAGGACTAACTTCTTGTTTTCCAACTTCGCTACATCAAAGTAAGTGACTAATAGCCAGAATTGACAATAAGCTAGTCAAGCCTCTGAACTAAACAGAATTAGTTTAAGCTGTCATCAGAGCACCAGAGAGTCATCTTTCTGTGTATCTTATTCAATTACTACACACTTAAACAAATTGGAAAAAATTGTTGTAAATCTATAAAGACACTGAAGGTTTGTGCTTATGACATAGTTTTTCAGTTGTCATTACAGGTGAGGCATTTTGATTTCCAATTTAATTGTGGGCTCAGTTAGAAGCTTTGGTTTCAGATTTTCCCCTTGATCACTTAGTTCAGTTCCAATGAAGACCAGCAGAAGGGTGTTCACATAGTAAATATTTTTGCAAAGTCTCCTTTCCAAATTTCTCTGTCTTAGTGGCATACTTTGGGGCCCTTCTGCTGTTTTTAAGGAGGCATGAAAGGATGGAATTTGGGAACCACAAAGACTCTCTGGGGTGGTTGAAGCAAAAGAGACCTGAGAACATGGGGAAGGCTGTGGCTAGCACAGGTTCTTCCCGTGGGAACATTTTGCTATATTTCATAAACAAGATAAAGTTTGGATGTTTTGCAAACAGTTTCTCCGGATTGAGTCAGTTCCGGCTTGGCCAATTGTGCCTAGGGGGAGGTCTCGGGCTGACTAATCTGGGGCACTTCTGTAAACTCTCTATATATGGAATTCAAAACAATAAAGTGCTTTTTCTCCTCTCTTCGCTTGTCTCAGAACTTGGGTCAGTCCTCAGCTAGCTGCTCAACAGCGACAGAAGGCAAAACTCCTGACTTATTGTAGTGGTGGAGAGCAGAGGGGCCCCCAAAGGAAGCAGTTTCCATGTGGATGAGGCAATGGTGCTCTTTGGTGCACAAACCCACCAGAGACCACTGCTCATCCCTTTTGTGTTCTTCTCATCCTCCCTGTGCTGGAGTTGGACATCCAGGGAGTTCTGCTGTCCTCAGCACAGTCTTCATACACCAAACCATGGCCAAACTGCTCCTTATTGTTCCTCATTGTTCTTCGCTTCTATGCTGGAGCCAGCAGGACCAGAATTCCTTAAAGCCCAAAGCCTGTGGCACAGCCCTGAAACCACAGACCTATTCCAGCTAAACTTCTGGCTCATTCCTACTCACCAGATCCTCAGTGTGCCTCTTCCAGCTGGTGTGGCAGATTCCACCAGCTCTGTTAACACTTCACAATTTTTCAGGAAGCTCCCAGTTCCAGAACAGAGGAGTGCTGATACAGAGATGTGGAAATGTTTATAAAAGCTGTTCAATGAAATCAAAACTCCTTTGCTTCTCTCAACTATGTTTTAACAGGGATTGCTAACAAACAACCAATGAAAACTGTTTCTAGTATTTGCTGTTTCATTATACTTCTGAAAGAGTAAATCATAACAATTCTGTACAGAATCTGCTATTTACTTCAAAATGCAGGTCAAACACAGCAAACCAAGCTGCCAAGTGATAAATTTCTCTTTGGCACCATATGTTCCAGCTCCTCTTGAAAATAGTATCCATCAAAAGTGATGACTGTGGGTGAATACCTTTTCAATCAGGGTGTAATATATTAAAACATAGGAGAGGGGGAGAAGAGGGAAGTTCCTTGGGATGAGAATGGGCATTGTGTGCTTGGACAGATAGGGAGGTCAGCTTTTTTACTTCATAGGGGCAATACTGCACATCCCTCCAGAAAAGTATACTCACTACTAAAGGAGTTATTCCTGCATTGTAGAATCTTTTGGGAAGTGTAGAACTGCTGTAGCATCTCTTGTGATATTCACTTCCATTTTCTGTGCGGGCAGCAGCACCATTTCTGTTTCTCCTTGTGCGGACCAAGACAAGAAAAAGAAGACGCAGACAAGCTGTTACCATATTCTGCTGTAATGAACCATACATTTCTGAAAAACGGTGCTAGGCTATACAGACTAGGATGTCTTTTTCTCTAGATTGTTCCTGGACCCATTGTTTAAAAATTAGATTCTTGTTCCCTTCAGGATTCATCGTGTAGTCTCTAAAACAGCAGCTCCTCAGTCTAAAATATGGTATATTATCAGTACAGCCTAGGGGGTAATCATTTTGCTTCACTCAAGAGTTCAAGATTTCAAAATCTGTCTTCATGTCAAATTGGAAAAAAGCCAAGTATTTTGAAATTTTCAGAAAGAAGAAGAGAAGCAAAACATACTGGTCAAAAGATTTCAACTGTAGTATTTGTACTGGAAGTAATTTTAATATCTTAACATACATTTGATCAGATTTGTCATTTTAAAACAGAAAACTCATGCTTTATTTCAGAAACATGCTTGTGGAATATTTTGAGGCTCTTGGAGCTGGTGTCAGTGTTTCTTATAAGAAGTTTGCATAAAGCAAACATGGGTTTGAAAGCATTTTATTTTGTCTTATGAAATATGTCTCTTAAGTTGTATTCTCTTTGTTTATTCACTTGACCTTCTATGAACTATCACAAAAATAGAAAGAATTGTAAGGCTTTTTTCTGGAAGCTTGAACAGAAAATGTGAAGCAGAACCTCAGATGAAGTAAAAGGTTATTGGTTTTATTGAAGTCTGTCCTCAGACTGCCTTCAGTAGTCCCTGATTAGTGTTTTCAGCTATAAGCATCTGGAATAGCAGGAAGGCATCATTTCTGCAGTGTGCAGTTAGGCATTTTCTTTAAGCTGTTCTGTATGTGTGAACATGTATCATCTAATCATGGGTATGAAGCTTTAAGTGAGACTTTGACTTCTGTATGGGAACCCTGTATACTGTAAACGTATTTTAAAATATGTGTGGTTTAGGCAGAGCATCTAAGTTATGTTGTGTTCAATATTGCAAATGGTCAGATGTTCAAACTTAAATATAAAGGATTTTTTTTTTAAATTTCTTGTGGGCTAATTAAAGCCACAGCTAGAACAATGTTTTATATCTCAAAATAAAAAAAATTCTCTGTACAACACAGTAAATATGCAGTGGCTCAAGATGCTTTACTAAAAACTTAGAGGAGATGAAGACATATAAGGGATTTTGACTCCTAGAAATACAAACCCTTAAAAAAATATATATACAACTTTTGTTAGCTTTAAAAATATATAGTATGCACTTTTTAGTGCTACGTGGAAATTTTCCTCATTATCTGAATTTAAAACTGGTTTGCATCAAACCTATAGTTTGCCTTTCTTAGCTGCCTGCAGTAACTTCTTAGTAGGGTTGTGTGTGGTGTGTGTGCTTAAGAAAACAACATTAGGTTGTGCTATCTGATCTCAACAAGCTGTACTGTTGTGGTGAATTTCTTAATGCACCAGGGTGTCCATCAGGCCCCAGATACAACCACAAAGCCAAGCCAGTGACGCAAATCAGCAGCTGATATAAACAAGCTGACACAAACCAGAAACTAAGCTAGCAGTAAACCTCCGGAGATGCTTCTTTTTTCTCTACTCTTTTTTTTTTTTGTCTGTTTTCTCTGAGGTTTTTTTTAGTAAAGCAAAACATTTCTCAGCAACTGAAATCCTTTTGCATTTGCCTCCAACTTGAGAATTAACTTAAATTTGGCTCTGTAATGTGCAAGTTTATGAGAAAGAATGTGATGCAGCCTGCTTGTAATTAGTTCATAGACAGTGAGTCCTAGACTTAGCATGTTTGGTGATTTTTAAAAGCATCCCAATGACATCTTTTCCCATTTATATGCCATTTAGTAATTAATAAGAATATTCACAGAAGAGACCACAGTGCTTTATTTAAGTCCTGTAAGTTTTTCTTCACCTCTTTACTATTAGGGGATTAAGTGCATAAAATCGCATTCTTTGCAGTTAGAAACATCTCTCTCAGTTTATTTCTTTCCAAACTGTATCCTTCTTTTAAAGTTGTATGTAGTACTTTATTGTTACTATTTTCTTCTCACTCCTAAGCACCAGCATAATCTCATCTGGGTTTACAGAGGGCATGCTTTGCTACTGCATTTACTGCGGCTACATGCTGTGTTAGTAGCATTATGTGGGAATGCAGCTTTGAGTGGCAGAAGTGCTTCATTCTGTGAGAAACCTTGTCCTGCTTTCGTCCTCCGTGCAGGCAAGTAGGATCTTCCAATGCAGCAACAGGTCTGTGTGTGTAACTGCATTTGCAGCCAGGCTGTGCAGCTGCAGCATTGCAACCCCCTCACCTGGCAGACGCAGCCAAGCCAGCATGAGCACAGGGCAACATGGTCAGAACTGTCCAACTCCTCTCTTTTCCCAGAAAAATTGCTCTTTATTCTGCTGTGTGTTTTTATAAAGTCATTCAGGTATCTTATTCTGTATAAATAAATCATTATTAAATGTGATATAACACTATTTTCAACCATTTTGTGACTCGCACTAAGTAAATTCCCTCCTGGAAGGCTGTGTTTTTACTCTACACATTTATTTTCTGAAAGTGCAATACCCTGAATTTACTTTATTTTATTCATCTTCAAGTTTTCATTTCTGTTAAAGAGTATGGGACAAATGAAACAGTAGACACAACCTGATCCTAAAAGCTGACAGTATTTTAAGTCACGGCAGCATGAAATGTATAAGAATTCACCAGTCTATTTCTGACTGATGCTCTTGTTTTAAGCAACATCAGTTTTATTGATTACCCTTTGTTTGCAAACTAGAATAATAGTATTTACAAAACTTAAAGACTGTACATATATAAAATAGCTAGCATTCATTACCAAAAATTATTTTCATGAATGAAAATTGTCTGTTAACATGTAAGTTGCAGTGGAAAATAAGGCTTGTCTCCTGCTAGGGAAATGTATATATGACCATGCTAATGTGTCTCATCATGCTACTGATCTGTTCATATTAAAGGGATAACAAATAGGATATAAAAGGTCTGTTACTCAGAGCAGCTCCTGTATGGTGTATCCAGGCCTGCTGGAAAATACAAGAAAAGTTGTCAGTCAGGCCTCCTGGAAGTGAATGTCTTCTTTTTCATAGTCCAGATAATACTGCAGCAGGAAATTGCCTCCATATGTGGCACACACATGTTAGGAAGAGCAGGACATTTTTTGTATCTATTAATAGCGAGGGATCACCTACTGGATATTACAATTTACTGAAGGGTTCCCAAGGTTAGTTAGGAAATGTTAGCCGTTGTTGAAATTATGACCTTTTGGAAAATTGCTTTTAATGCTTTCCTGCAAAATTTAGCCTTCTGATAGAAAGTGGGTTGATATACAAAAGATAAGGAAACAGCAGTTCATATGTCTTCTTTCTTATTACTCGTATCCACTAAATAAATTACAGATAATATTGCCTGCTTTTTTTTGTCTTCTGGCATTATTGTCCCTTGATCACAATGTAATACAGAAGATGATGATAAAAGGTATGTTTAGATGCAAAAATGGGGAGTCTTGAGAGAATCTGTTGACTGTGATTGATATTTTTTATGTTTGCCATCCAACTTTTGTGGTTTTATTACCAATTTTGAAAAGATCCCCAAGAAAAAACCTTACAAGAAACTAAAACTTGAAGTCACTGTGATTGGCTCTGTTCAGCTTTGAGAAGGGGTTCCAGGGACTAAAATTCAGCTTTACAGTTTATGTGTTTAAATTTTAAAATCTACTCTCTTCTACCTAAGCACATATTTTGCTTACTGCTCAGTTCATTGCAGTATTAGTAACACACAGTATAGTACCATCTATTTTTACTGAAAAATTGATAGCATTTTCCTCACTGCGTTGTTGCTTTCAGCTCTGGATTTTACATTTTATCTGTTGTTAAGAAGTGCTTTTGCAGTTTGGGGGGGCAGCTGCTGCTTGTGAGTCAAGAACATTTTCATGTCTGAGAACTCAGCTGGATGCTGTCAGGCTCCTTTGTCAGATTGGACAGTGCAGGATCATCAAGCTTCAGTCCCTGAGATGCAGATGGGAGGACAGTGAACCTATGGCTGGGTACAAGGATGGTCAAACTACAGTTGGTGTCTGCAGGGACAGACTAAGAGAAGTGGCCAAACCTTGTCCTTAAATAAAGGACTGAGAGGGAGTCTCATCTTGACCTGCAGTTGTTGCAGTTCAACTCTGTGACAGTGTTACTTCAATGTGGTAATAGCAGCAGCAGAGCAGTTCTCTTAGAGAAAGTTCTCAAGGAGCAGCCCAAGCAAAATCCGCATTAATGGGTGCTGGTAGCCCTGCAACATGCATGCTCATTATACCTTTTTCTCTGGCCCTAGAACTATGAGCCAGACACAGTTAAGGGGATAAAAAGGGGTTTACCTTTTAATAAGGATCCTTAGGTGCACAGTGTGTCAAGCCGGAGAACGCCGAAGATGCACACCACCTGGGACGTGTATACAACTTTTTACAGACTTTGAAAATTAGCGTATCTGACAAAGATTCCCCAAAAAGAAACTTAATAGATGAAGTAATGTCCCCCCAGTTCTGGTACTTTCTAAATTTTCCCGCCTTGGATGACTCTTGAACCCTATTTACAAAAATTTGTCTTGAGGATCTGGTTTCAACCTTGGTTTCTATGGAGAACCAAGATAGCATGGGGGCTTCAGGCCCTCAGCAGGAAGGCTTTTAGAATGCTTCATCTTTCTACCTAGAAAAATACTGGAACCAAGTTACAATAGTAGGCTACAAAGCTACAAATATGTGTGCCCACAATACAGAGAATAGAGAAAAGGTATATAAAAGACAAAGGCAAAAGATCAGCGTGGTATCACTCAGCCTCATTCTGTGTGGTCCTCATCTCCACCTCTTGCAGCTAAAGGAGAGGCTGCATTGCCAGTGGGCTGACAGAGTGGTGGCAGGATGGGGTATGGAGCCTAGGGCAGTTACGCTGCCTCCTCTACATTCCATTTTGCCTACAGCGATGAAAAAGCTTGAATTGTCCTGACTCACAACAATGACATAGCCACATCCTCCACGAAGTCAGTCTTCTCCAAAAGCTCTGCTGGGGATGGTGGTTTGAATGTGGAAATCCCCCAGAAAGGAAGACAAAGAAATGACAGTCTAACGCAGAGTCTTAAAAACTGAACTGCTGGCAAGCTCCAGTGGATGGGTGAAGGGGCAGCTAAAAGGTTTTGTCTAGGCCATCTTTTGACAGTTGTCCTCAGCACAGCATGTTTGGGCATCCAGGATGGCACACCTCCAAATGCAAGGCTCAGGTCAGTGGAGGTACAGCAGGATGTCAGCTACCTTGCTGTGTGAACTGGCCCAGCCAAGAGGCCACCTGCAAGCAGCTCTGTAAGTAGGTGGATGGGCTGCAGATGTTGCCATGCTCAGAGCCATAGTTGCAGAAGCCTGTCACACCCTGTGTTGACTTATCCAGGGATGCTCTCAGGCAGGAAGCTTAGGAAAGGCAGAAAAACAGAGATAGTATTTTTTATTATAATAGGGACTCTTTGTGGAGCCAGCCAGGGAAGAGGAAAGTATGCTGCATGGAAGACAGATCCCATGATATGGAGGAAAAACTCTTGGCAGTATTAAGGATGGGTTTGGACTGGATTTCTTGTCTCCCAAGAGTCCTATGATCTCACCTGAAAAAACGCCCAAAATTAATCTAAAAACCATCTACAAGTAGGAAGTATGCACATAATGGTTCAACCTCACATGTTCTTGAAGAATGAATCCTAACAACAGAGTCCCCAGAGGCTGAAGGGAGGATGTGTAATACTGTCAGCCCTTGCCTGGAAGTGTGGCCTGGGGGACATACAGAAAAACTATGTACAGGAAATATTCTAGAGCAGGCAGGGGAAGCCAGACTGCAGTTCTACAGTCCACAGGGATCAGGGGAATGTTGACAGTATGCAGGCCTAACGTGACTGTGTCTAATACAGTCTGAACAGTCTGCAGCTGAAAGGACCTTATCAGGGCTGCCTGACAGGATTTGTTACAGCCTGGGATATGCACTAAAGCTGTCTTGCACCAGAGACATTATTCAGGTGACAGGCAATGCTATTAAAATGACAATCTGTAAGAGCATTATAAAGAGGTCTTTAGAGTTGTATTTTTATGTAGAACTTGTATAAAGTGACAGAGAAAAACTACATTGTAAAATTTCTGCATGCTTGTGGACTGGAAACAATGTCAAATGTGAAAACATGGAGAAAACTTGGAGAAAAATGAAGGAAATGGACCAGTAGGAGAGTACAGAATAGGGAAAGGTGCTATGTAGAAACTTAGAGAGGGTGGAGCATTTCAAAAGTCCAATTTGGAAGCAATCATCCAGACTCTATGTTTTCATAAATCTGGTCAAAAGTATCGGAAACAGTGGACCCACAAAACCCTGAGGTAGAAGTGTTCAGAGGCATTTTGTAATCTATGCTTACTCATACTCATTAGTGTTTTTGGGGAATACAAATTGTCATAGAACATGTATTAATATGTCTTGTTCTAAAAAACCAAGCTAAAAACTAAGTGGAGTGAAATTAAAATTATATGAAATATACAATGATTAATTGAAATTTAGCATGTAATCTCATTATCTCATTAGATTTAAGACATTCTAGATAAAAGTGATAAGTGAGACAGTTACATATATATCTTATCTCAGAATATAAACCCCAGGGTATAATAATGGCATTTTAAGATAGCACATTTAAAATATATTAACAAATATTAACAGAATTTAAATTTACTATGTAGAATGGATTTCCACAAGGCAGAATAGTCTAGAGTTATTGAGGATTAAAGACAGCATAAACTAAGAATATGAAAAACTTTCTAAATGAGAATTAGAAAGTTAAGAAGAGATTCAATTTTTGCACTATACTGTAATCTTTTACTCTGAATCTACAGCAGATCAACTGAGTGCTAATGCAGATAGTATAGTAATCACAGCTCCTGCTCTGACCACCTTTTCTGATTTGTTTAATAGGTTTCTATATTCTGTATTCTTCTTCCAAAACCTCTTTATGACTGAAAAACTTTGTATCAAGTTATTTGAACATCAGCCACAATTACAAAGCTCTTAAGAATTTTAAGGAGCTTCATTTAAAACTGTATTGATCTGGTAGTGTTGTCTATCTTGGGTGGTTCTTTCAGTGTTATGAGGACAAGATAGAAGTTTTGCCTGTACTTGCTGCTTCACTGCAGCTCTCCACAGCCTGTGTTATCTTCTTTCATCAGTGACTAAGCCTAACTTAGTCTTTTCTCTTACAACCTAGTCTAGCTGCTTTTGTGAGCATTTTCATCTTCATGTTTTACAGTCATAGAAAACAGTTTTACTAAGCTATCCATACCAAATTCAGTCCTTAGTGTGGGTGCCATCAAGAAGCCATGGGAAGATGCAGCTATGTAGGGGAATAATAAAGATATATGTAGGATTACACAGGTAGGAAATGTGTAGGCTTGGTTTTTGTTTTCTTTTTAATGCCAGTCTATCACTGCATTTAAAAGATTTTTTTTTTTTAAATTTTGGGTTAGAACAATCAGCTTGCCATAGCCACCCTGGAGTTTTAAAAGAGCTCAGATACTAAAACAGTGAACTAAGGACTGTGTGTAACTTGCCACTTGTAGCAGTTACTGTATCTGAGGAGGTTAAGGAGGAAAATGTGATAGCACATTTGAGAAGTCTAGGAGTGCTCTGGCAACTTACAGACTATAAGTCTGTCTTCACTACCAGCATTACCAGCCAAATCTTTATAAATTTTAATAATGGATAGAACTAATAACCAATACCAAACCCTGTTGTAGAGGGAAGCCACTCCTGCTCATGTACGGAGCTTCTTAGAAGGAGTCAACAGCGTGTGGATGATGGTGGTCTGGTGAGTCAAGCACATTTATATTAAAAAAAAAAAAAAAGTGTTCACAAAGTCCTTCACAATGGTTTGTAAAGAGGAAAAACTTCTGCAGGAGAAAATAGAAATAGATCCTTTCAAGGACAGTGGTCAAACTATGAGTAAGTCTTCATGGTTTTGGGAGATTTCCATTGGAGTCTCACAAGAGTATGTGCTGGAAAAGTATCCAGCTATTCATAAGAAGACTAAAAGAAGTGGAGGAACAAGGATATGAAGAAATTTTCCAATAATCAAAAATCGTTCAGGATGGCCAGAACTAGGGCTAGTTGCCAGAGGACTTTGTGATCCTTAGCAGTGGGTAAAAAGATTACTGCTGAGTCTTAATATCGACGATGTACAAGGGTGGGGGAAACCTCAATTATGTTTGCAAAGCAATAAATTTTAAGTGAGCATACTTTGAAGGAAAGACATCTTGGACTCCTTGGGCAGGCCTCTGAAAACATCATCTCACATATTATTAGCCAAAGCCAAGAAAAGAATGAGGAAAGCAGCGGAGAATAAAATAAACAGAGTCATTTCACCACTAAATAAATCCAGAATATGCTCACATCTTGAACATTACGTGCAGTCACAGTTACCTCATTTCAGAAAATAGATGCTAGGATATAAAGTACAAAAGCAAAGAGTATGGAGTATGGTAAGGAGTATGGAATACAGGGAGTTAATAGGTTGGGAGAGATCCTCTGGTGTGGAAAAAGACCAGAGGTGAGTTGAGAGGAAAAAGCATAATAAAATCACAGAGAAGGCGCGTAAGGAATCGTTATGCACTTTGTAACACAGGAACTCTGAAAGCAAAACAAAGGAAGCACTCTTTCACACAATGCATAGTTAAGTTGTTGGATTCATCGCCTCAAGATCTTGAGGCCAAAAATATGATTGTTTTCAAAATGAAATTTAAGATTCATATTGCCAGTAAACATAATGACCCAAATACGCCTTCTGTCTCAGAAGGTCCCTTACTAGATTGCCAAAATCCTTTCTAGAGAAAAGATCACTCTGTTTGTCTTTTTTATACTCTAAGCAACTGCTGTTGGCTGTTGCCAGCATTACTTTTGGCACCAGTGTGGCCACTCTGCTCATGAATTCTCTCATTGTTAATTGAAGTTGAATACCTTTTGAGTTTTGAAACATTTAATCAAGGATTTGAAAACTGCAGTTCACAGAGGCCAAGGTTTCATATATGTAATGGTAAAATTTGAAGGATTCTGCTTATCAGAAAAGGTATGAAAACACACCCGTGAAAAATCTAGTCTCTTGAAGCTATTACAAAGTAAAGACATGAACTCCTGTTTTAAAATGTTTATTTTTATTTTTTTGTTAAAGCATGCTTTAAATATCTTTAAATATCTTATTTATATCAATATAAATTGGAAATATTACCATTCCATGTTTATTAATACTTAAGGCTTCTTGTAGCCGTGTCAGATAAATAGTATTGTTTCACTACATATTTATGAGTGTCTTCAAATGATAAAGCTACTCAATTCTGCTAGGATTTCTTTGTGTCACACAATTTCAAAAAGTTTTCAGGCTCAGATGGTTTTGTGTAATGATCCCCATTTGAGCTGGGGATCTGCAGAGAACAGGAACTCTCATGAGACTGCTGGTATTTCCTGTTTCTCATCAGAGCAGAAATACAGTAGCAGAGGAAGAGCTCTTCTCTTAGCACTGTATTTGAGCTTCTGCCTGAATCTAGAAAGTGCCACAGTGCATAAAACTGAAAGAAAACAAGCCAATTTAGTGTTACCTCTTCAAACCCCAGAAAACATTCCTATTTGGCTTTTGTTTGGACAGCAGTGGTTCACCCCTCCCTAGTCTTTTGTTCAGAATTAAGAACTAATGTGCCCGAAGTTTATGTTTCTGAAGTTAACTACATGCTTTTTGTACAAATGTTGGCTATAAAGTTCTGACAGAAGCATTTTATGTTGTAAAGACAGAGGTTATTGTATAGTGGCACTCAACAAACTGAATACTGTGTAAAGCTTCCTTGTGTGACTAAAAATATCACCTAATAAGATATGCATAAAATTAAAATAGGATGTAATTGATTTCCTTGATAGCTGTCTAGCCATGTATTTATAAAATGTACACTTATGGATGCAAATTGATATATGTGTAGATTTTAAATGCAGAAGGTCAAATATCAATTCAGGCAGTTTGAGAGTAAACAAGTTTGAACAGGCAAAGAAGGTTTCTATTGACATAAAGGATTATAGTATTACAGAATGACTCAATTACATTTGAGTTCTTCCAGAGCATACATATTTTACACTGCAACAATTTTCAAAATTCACATTAAAATAATTGTAATATTTTGGGGGGTTTTACATTTGTTTATTTTAATGGTATGTTTGTGTGTATAGATTATATATTTATAATAAAATGCAATAAAATATAACTTTTTTTAGAAAAAATAATGCTGAGGAGTAGGTTGTTTTGTCTTTTTATATTTCAAATGTATTCCAGCTGCATCAGGCTTCAGTTGTTATTTTCACCTTGCCGACCACGTGGTTTTTCTGTGGTGAATATATGCGTAAGTGAGGTTTTTCTTGTGGATTTCCTGCAGATACTGGGGACTTACAGATTGTGCATAGGTAGCAAGACAGTTTATTATTCCGGATGTTAAGAGATGTAGAAGGTTTCTGAAATGGTTTGTTTAAAATATTCCTCTTTTGGTATATTAGAGGAAAACCTACTAAGAGCCCAAAACACGGTACCTAATTATCCTTTCTGTGGTGTGTTGCTATGCTTTAAAGCCATTTCCTGTGAATAAATCAGTAACAGAAGCAAATTTGTTCTGCTACGGCTAACTTGAGACATTTTAGAAACTCTGCTCAAGAGCTTTTCTTAAAGAAAACATAAATCATAAATACGTTGTCAGAATCTTAATTTTCTCACTACTTTTACAAGATTGCAAAAAAGAAACATTTTCCTCTTACAATTAGTACTGTAAAGACTTTTAAATTTGTGTGAAACTAATTGTTCTTAATCACAATTCAGACAGAAAAAGTTTGTTATACTGAGCAGTTACTTTTGTTTGCCTCGATAAAACATTTTTGGCTTGAAGATGGTAATACAATGCAGTAATTACAGGAAATGACTAGCGAATCTAGAGCAGAAGAAGGTTCTTCACCATCTGAAGGTGGGCCATCCCCTGCTTTAAGCTGCTTCTCTGGTGAATACAGAATCTGCCCTGGCCAAAGTTATATCCATCTGTTACTTGATCGTTTTTCAGTCCATTTGTCTTGGTGAACTCAGAACACTGAATTGGCACAGTGTCTCCCTCTGTGGTGTTTCTGGAAATGGAGTGCACCAAAACAGAGTTCAAAACCTGCAATACTTTAAGAATATGATTGCCTAAAATCAACAGGCAACTGCTTGAAACTAGCAAAGTGGTAGGAATGCTAGAATAGGAACTGCTGAGAGTAGACATCTTTTTTGAATGTTTCCCCTTTCTGGAGCCCAGACATAATCTGCTCTGGGTTTCCTTATTCTGTGGAGGTGCAATTCTCAGAGTACAGCTCTAAACTCTTGCTTCAGTAAACACTTGGGCAGGACTTGAATATTTTTTAAGATATAGCCAGAAGCACAGCTGGTGATGCCGATCTTTTGTACTATAGGTTACTGCTTAGGGCATTTGTGTAGGAAGTACAAAACTTTGGTCAGTAATTTGCTCTGCTTAAAGGCTTTTATACCAATTACTTCCACCATCTGTAATAAAATTTGATTCAGAGACTAGAGAAAGGTAAAGGAGAATATTTTTCATTGCATTTATTGAAAGTGTGCAGGAAAAAAATCAGGAATTGATTCTTTGAGTCAGGAAGAAAACCTGTGAGGAATCAGGAATCTTTTCTATTTTTCTACTTGCCTTTCTCTCAGAGCAAAAAGTCATTGTCCCTAATGTCTGTGCTGTGTATCCCTCTTGTGTTTCACATTGAAGGGTTATTTAGCAAAATACAACAGTGGTCTCAGATGGTCATTGGCGTGGTCCTGAATAGAAGGCAATATGTGAGTGTACTGACTTAATAGGGTATAATGTAGAGAGAGCACAGGCAGAAGCTCCTCTGCAGGTTCCCTCTCTGAACAGAATGCAACTTTGACACCACATTTGTAGGGACACCAGTGCTCCAGGACAGTTTCATGAGTGGTTTGAGAAAACCAATCAGACTGGTCACCTCACGTATTTTAGCAGAAATATATATCATCTGGATCACAAAGTTGATCTAGGCGTTAAATTACCCAGTTCATTGAGGCTTGGCAGATTCTCATCGTGCTTAGAAGAATGAAGAAGACTCCAAGGGAAGGCATGAAGAGTGGAGTGTGTCTGGGTTTGAGAATCAGATTTAAGTACATAATCACCATCTAAATCCTAGGTGCATGCTAGGGATGTAAGTTGTCCGTTCCATCTGCCCCACAAAGACATTTTACTTGCTGCTTTTCTTTCTTTTTTCTTTAGTCTGTTCTGCTTCATCTCTGGTCCTTCTATTTGTGATGGATTACTGTAAGGACTTAGGAAAATCCTTAGATCTGAACACATGTGCACTGTATGTTCCTGCAGAACTTCTCTACACTGTATGGATTTTACTTAATCAGTTCACATTTATTAGATAGAATATATGTGCTGTAGTTTCAACTGCTACATCAACCTATAGTGAGTCTACTGCTGGACACTTCTTTCACTCTTAGTGATTTTAAGATGGCTTCATTTGTTGCAATACGACAGGAATGTGAAGCTTTTTTGGGTGGGGGTGGGAGTGGAATTCCCAGCAGCTTGGAGCCATATGAAATCATAACCAGATATCTAACCAAACTAACGTTTAGACTTCTCTGTAAGTTTTCTCATGTGAATCCAAGTGCTCAAAACCAGATAATATATTGCAGCTTACCTGGTTATCGTTTGTAGACTTTTAGCTCTAAATTCAGCAGTGCTGCCGTTGGTGTCTTCTTTAAAGAGCACAATATAACCTCTTTTGGGAAAGTGTCTCAATTGTGGCGCACAAAGATGCAACAGGTAGGTAGGCCATATGCAAGGACAACTTGTATAATCACTACATGATTCATGATTTCTTTTTACTGAACTCTTAGATTGCCGTTCCTTTATTCAAAGTCTGTTTGTGAAAAGGAAACTTGCAAATATCAGCCTTCGCAGAAAATTCTCTTTGCCCTCAGTTAAGCATGATTCTTATTGTTCTTAATTGCTCTTAAGACATCGCTACATGAAATTTTCATCAGGGTTAAAGATTTCATATCTGGCAACTATCCAGCAACACAAAGTACTTTCAACATTTATGAATTACATAATTTTTTTATTGAAAAAGACCCCACAACAACAACAATATCCTCTACTCCTCCCCCTCAATATTTTGAAAACAGTACTAAGTGTTATACAGACATGAGCCTTGGAAGAGACTGTTAGGCTTAGACTTCTAGTGCAGAGTGTGGCAGGAGGTTAGGTAGTTTGTTTGTTTCGTTGTGTCAGCAGAACTCTGCTTACTCACTTCAGAGTACAAAAAAGGGGTCTGCATTTTAAATGGAAGTACAGCCCCCTGTGCTCTGTGTTCCCACCAGTCCCATGGTGAATGTTTGTAAATCAGTGATTTCCTGAAGTGGGAGAGAAATGAGGATCCTTTGTAATGAAAACATATGTTGTAACCTATGGGAAAATAAAAACTTCCTACTTTGTTTTATTCTTTCTGATCATGTTTTCTGTTCCTGGCTAGAACTGCAAGTGCAAATGGGTGAAGATTGTCCCCCACCTCCAGAGCCCCCCAAAACAAAGCAGCAAATCAAACAATATAACTTATTTTTTTGGCTTGAAATTTGTAAAACAGTGTCCATGTTAAATTTAAGGTGAAAACTTTTACAAGATCTTACTTTGCCCTAAAGTTTTCTCACCACTGAACAAAAATTCTAGTCTAGAGAGAGCATGTGTTTGAGCATTATATACACTGGGATATGTGTATAGATAGATTTGTCCTTCTTTTCTAATGTTCCTTGCCATGGGTTTTATGAGAAAAAAAATCTCACTGTGATCCCCTGAAATGATTCCTCCGTGTTCTTCCATCTGAATGTTGGGCTGGTAATGCTGAGAAAGGTTGGAATATCTGTCTGGACTGCTTCAGCTGTGCCTCAAATCTACATGGTGTGCAAGGGTTCTCTTTTTGCATCCTGACAGCTCTTCATCCCTCTGTGTACACATCCAGGGAGAGAAAGAGAGACTGGCCTTCATGAGAGATAGAGCCATGCAGCTACTAATCTTAGGACATGAGCATAGTGAAGTCAAATAAGATCCAGGAAGTAAAATACTGGATTTGTTGGAGGCAGAAGGAAGGAGAGATGAGATGAGATGCGGTGAGATGAGGGAATGTTCCAAGTGGAGGTAGTGGTTTTTGTCCATTTATGTGTATATGTAGAAAGAGGATAAGAGAAAAAGACCAAAGCAGAGAGAGAAGCAAGAATATAAAGAAGGTAAAAAGCACAAGATAAGTGATATTTTTGGTATTCTTAGAAGAGTTTTCTCCCAGATCATCAGTTTGCAGCATAAGCAAAACCTTGGTAATATCAGCAAGCTGTACCCACACCCAGCTCATCCACTTCTGGAGACTGGGATTGAATAGAAGGATTTCCTGGAATGAAATGTGGAGAAATGTTGACCAAAACATTAATAAATGAGTGCCATGTAGTTATCAAACATACACCAGTTGTCAAAGTCATCGTGAGCCCTGTAAGCCAATTAAAATGGTTAGTGGACATTTTCATTCTTTTTATGGTAAAAGAGGAGACAGTAATACAATAAAAGGAAGATGTGCGAGAGCAAGGTCTAGAGTTCAAGCAAAATACTTGAGTGTAGTCCGTTAGTCTCAGCTTATCTGCAGTAGTCCTAAAGATAATTCTAAATCAACAAATCCACCCTCAATGAGGTAAAAAACAAGCAAGAGAAACAGGAGGAGGTCTAGCATGGAGCACAGATACGGAAGGTCCGGTTTTTGTTCCTCTCTCTCCCATTAGCTTTTGGTGGACAAGAATGATGGAGAAATAAAAAGATTTTCCCATATTCCCACTTTCCCTGCTTATGTTCTTGTCACATCCACTTGTTATCTTGTCTACAGTTCACGCTGGTATAACCCACATCTGCCCTGCTGTTACAGTGGTCAGCAAGTGTGTGCTGCACTGACCCTGCTCAGCTGCAGGGATGGGTGCAACCCCACAAGCAGCCTTGCTTCAGGCTGCCCAAGGGTTCTGCTTACCCCCTACAATAGGGGCCTCGTGGGAGGGACCCTACAACAATGTGGTATCTCTGTGAAATCCAGAGAGGCAATGGGGCACAGCGTGGCACAGCATGTCTGCTCCATCCACACCTCAAACTGTGAGCCAAGATCCTCATGAAGGGATGGCATAAACCTGGTTTCCCCACTTTGGATGTAATCACTGAAATAACACCAAGTTTTCTCAGCTGTTCATGCTAAAACAATGTGCAAGGCAGGCCTGTAAATAATCATGGACCCAGACCGTTACTTGTGGTGCAGTGTAGATGTAGCCATATGGACTAGCAGAACAGGGGTAAGTATTTACTATGACTTTCTATCTACTAAATAATAATATGCTGCATAAAAATATTTCTTTCCAGACACACATTTCTAATATTTTCTTTAAAGGGAATAATGCAATCAACTCTGTTTTCCACATTATAATATTGCTTTTTAGATATTTATTTTAAAATAATTTTAAACTTCTAACTTTCCAGGAAAGAGTTACTTCATTATTACAGAGTTACTAGCTGTTACTGCACATCTTGGCCTGTTTCCACAAAAATAGGAAAATAACTTTACCAGATGCTGAGGAGTCTTTTGCACAGTGGGAGCAAGTCTATCTGATATAATGAAACAACATGAAGAATGATGCCATCAAGAAGTGTTTCCTTAGGAAAACACTGAGACTCCTCCTTAGGGTTCAAAATATAAATACACATTTTTCCACTTCAGTGCTATGAAAGGAATCCTCTCTTCAAACAAGGTGATGGTAATATTTAAAGGTACAACTACCAAGTAGTTAAACATGGACAAAATTATTTTTGGTACTGCTGACTATGAAACAGAACATTACACCTTCCTTCTCTGCTTTCTTCCCTTTACATCCCCAGTTTTTCAGAGCATCATTATCTTCCTATAATTTCTTTCTGGAAGAGGTAAAATGGCAACAACAGTACCACTGTTGGTACTGAGAGGTTTTCAAAACATGTACAAAGGAATATTGGATTCAGAGGATTAAATATTCAATTGTCAATCAATGGTATTCTATAACCCCATTTAAGTCAATGGATATAATAGTTGTGTAATATGACAAAATTTGACACTTTGTGCAATTACTGGTTTGTTCTGGCTATGTAATTTTTGATAACAAATTTATTACACATTGGTACATTAGGCCTTTAACTAATGCCTCTGCAAAGGCGAATTTTGTTTTTGATCTCTTCTTACCATCAATTTGAAATGGCTTTCATTCCCATGTTTCCTTGCCGTCATACCAAAACTCAGTCTGGATTTTAATGCTTATGTCAAAAATTAATTCATATTAGTCTGTAAGATGACGTTTAAAAAATCAAGAATTGTAATGGGCCACAGAATTTTGTGACAGTTTGAATGGAACCATATAAGTGAATGTCAAAACTGTATTTTCAAAGACTGAAGGACTGCTAACAGAAGTAGTAATAGTGAGCAAAACACTGCAGCTTTCCTACAGTGGGATAACTGGGAAAAAAGATGAGCAGCAAGACTGCTCCTCCTCATGCTGAACTTACATTGTGTATGTTCGTGACTTCTCTAGGTTACCTGAAGTGGTATCTGAACATCTCTTCTAAAGTTGCCGGTCTCTAGGCAGAATGACATTACTATTCCAAGACTGTCCTAAGCATATGTGTGAGTGATATGTTAGTATGTGGAGCCCAGCTTCTTGAGATAATTGGAGTCAGCTTGGAAAGAAACACTGTCAGTGGAAAAGGAAGTTATTCTAAAACACACGTTAAGTGCCGCTGCTATTTAATACACACGTAATTAGAAATACTATAAATAGACAAGTTAGTCTTCTGGTTGCTTCAGCTGTAGCTGAAACAGTTACAGTGAATGATTGTGTAAGTCCCTTCTTGCCCAGCCATATGATGAAGGAAAAGGTTGGACATGACTTATTCATTAGCATGCTGACATTTTTATCACGAGGTTAGAGTAATGTGAGATAGATGATAACTCACGTAATGAACTTTTGAAAACATTTTTAGAAGTGATTCCAAGAGGGTAGCTTATTTATTATGGAGAATCCAAGGGTGGGCCCATTGAGGAATTTGAGCAGGGATCCCAAATATGTTTCCCAATCCTCTTGCAGAAGAGAACTTCAGGAAGAGTGTTAGAAGATGAGAGTGGGATATCTTTGGAAGATTAATTACTGAATGTGGAGAAAGAATCTTGGAGAGTATCAGTTCTTCCCTCCTCTGAAAAGCATTTACCATGACCACCAAAATTACTCGTGAGCTAGAGTTCCTCTTTGTTCCATCAACTGAAGTCTTGAAGATTTAGCTGTAGGCTGCATTATTAGAAAATAGATTACTTTGATTGTTTGACAAATTCCTAGTAAAAATAGAATAAAAAATAAGATAAATAAAATTTTGGAGATAGCATGAAATGGAACCGCCTTCTGTTTCATTGCAAAAGTTTTGTGGGTTTTTTCTTTTTCTATCTTGTGTTAACCCATTTTCCTTTCAATTTTTTAATCCATGGTTTATACTGTGCATAACAGAATACATTTCTAATTACTTTTAGCTGTCTCAGTGTAGTCATTTTCAAAGTAATAAATACATTCCCCTTTTCAAGCCTGTTTCTTAAAACCTATTTTTTAAACCAAGTTGTTAACAATGTAGTTGTTAAAATAAACGACATTGTTTTCTATCTTTTAATGATCAATAGTTAAATATAGCACAGTTACAACATCAAACATCTGAATAATAAACTGAGACCTAAATTAATAAACTAAATTATACAAAAACATGGAAACATCTGTCTCCCATAGTATAAAGCATACTTGCTTTCAAAAAAAGAGATATCAAATCCTAAAGTTGTAGTTTGGTATACAGCGTGTTATTTTTTTACATGATAGATCAGTTAATAAAAATAACATGCATGTTTTTTCTGAGTCAAACTCTTTTTGCTTTCAGCTACATGCGATTTTTAAAGTAATTTTAAATCTGAAAATATTGATCCTCAGGGCTTATTTTCCTTTGAATTGCAGGATTTCCTGCAATGATGAAAACAGTATTCTTGCAAAATATTTTTGGTTTTGAGCAAAAGGTCCAAACATTTCCAGCACCTATAGGTCTCAGGTTAAATAATACCACGCCTGGAAAATAGTACAAAATGATTCAAGGGATGTATTAATATGGAAAGAAGGTAAAGAAAATCAACAATGAACAGATGTAGCAGATCCATTTTTTCCCCCTTCTCATTCCCTAACTGATAAAAAGTCAGGTCTTGAAGTGTTCTCTGATGTTTTAAAATTCTTTAAAACCCTACTGTGTTTGTCCTTGAAAATCACCTTTTTCTTGAGCTTTTCTGAAAATTTCACAAAGTTCTGAGCATTCAATAGTCAAATTGATGTCTTAAGGCAAGATTAAACTCATCTTTACAATAGGATTTATCTTATTCACTTTATAATAGGATTTAATCTCTAATTAGTATGGAGTAGAAATGGGTGTAGAGCAAAGTTGCATCTTTGTACTAATAAGTCATACAAACTCTAGGACAAGGACTAGTCCTTGATCTTGGTTCTCCAAGATCTAACCACCCCAGGTAAATATCATGCTTTGGTAAAATGATCTACAGGCTGAAGTCAATCAGTGGTGAGAAACACGAAAAGATGCCTCAGTTGTAGTGCCACTAAAGTTATTTCCTATAAGAAAACCACCTTAAAATTAACAGAATCAGAATTAAAGGTGGAGGAGTCCTGAGGAGAACAGCTCTGTTAAATTGTTATGTATTTTCTTTACATATAATGAGCATGTAATTGTTCAAGTAATGAAGCTTTGTGGAAAGTTTGAAAGGTTAATAATTGAATTCAGCATTTCAAAAGAAGTCAGGGAAAGAGAAAAGAATCTTAATCTCTGAAACAATAAACCTTTGTGTTACTCATGAATTCTCAGTGCCTTCTTGCTAATTGCTTTTAACCTCTATACCCGTGCATAATCTCTTTCCTAAAAGTACTTGAAGTTATACATTATAAAGTAACTTTTTATGGGGAAAGAATTAACAAGCATAGGAAGTTTTAGATGTGAGGTTTGTCCTAAACACTAATCAGAGTAATATTTAAGTAGCAAACCAGTATTTTAATCAGTACTCTCTCTGGAAATGTGTAAATAAGTTTGGCCTTACATTTTTAGGTTTTTTTGGGTTTTTTTTTAATGGTTTTACAAATAAATGGTTTGCTTGTCTTTAATAACCTCAGCTTTTTGTAATTAATAGCTTTTGTTAGGAATAATACCATGTCTGAGCTTAGCATGTATTAAATTTGTTATTAGAGACCAAGTTTTAATCCAGGATTTCATTTTTAGGATCTCTAACAAAAGAGATCACATCTGTGATATGTTGCTATATAGAGACCATTGGGTTTTGTACACGTGGAGTGAACAAGAAAGGTGCCCTGTTATTTAATTATTTACATTCGCTGGAGTTCAAAGTAGCATCTCTCAACACTATGACAGTGTGATGGAATGAAGATCTGATATGTATTAACTATAGGAGCCACATCTCACTCTTCCCTATATTATATCAATTTCCATAAATATGATACAAGCCAGTGTCACATGAGCATCATGTGAAATGATGAAATGGAGCATCAGAGACGAAATGGAGTTTATTATCTACACCCATGATGTTGTTTGCAACTAGGAAGTTACCTTGCACTTTCTCCTGTTTTCAAGTAACCCAGCTGCAAATAGTAATTAATAATTTCGTTCATAGCTTTTATTGCTGTTTTTTGTAGTCCCTTCATAAGGAAGAAGCTGGCATCCATTGTTTAAGGCAAGCGCTTCTCCTCATTTTGCCATGATCCTCGCTTTTATTGGAACAAGGTTTATATTTCATTAGAAGATGAAGCAGAAATTTTATGGATGTGTGATGTGTAATGGTTGGATTGCAGAAAATGTATTTTGTGTTATTAATGGCAGCTGCATGCAAGGACAGCATATGACCTCATCCCCTCTGTAGTAAATAACAGTTCACCATAACTTAAGGATAGGTTCACTTAACAATTATGCTTTCAGTTTGAAGGCAAAGTTTTCTTGTCCCTGTTAACATTAACTTCTAGCATTTTTTATATATCTGTATTTCAAATATTTCTGGCAAAAAAGTTTAATCAGTTCAGCTTCTCTCAATTTCAGAGAACATCCTTTCCCCTAGTAGAAGTTAGTAATTATGATAAATGGATGTACTTACATGTACTCTGATTTAACAGAAGGGCTTTCTAAATTCACTCTTCACATCAGCAATTTACTTATCACTGTCATCTTCAGGTTTATCTAACTGAGGTTTAATCTATTCAATTGTAGAAATAGCTGCAAAACTTATTTCTGAATTTGTAGTGTGGGATTCAGATATTCTTTTGCTAACAAAGAGCATTTTGCTTCTCAAATTAAGGGCAAATAATCTTGGGGACATAGGCCTCAAATAGATCATTCTAAACATGAACGTGACTTTGACTTTTGTTAGCAGTTGAATTTCATCCACGCTGAATATTAAGAATAGCGGTAAGTCAATTTAATTCTGAGGGCTTGTCAGATTTAGGAGTGTATCTCTGCAGCACAGTGGCACATAGCACAGATACTTCTACTTTCTGTCAAATGCCCTGTTTCTGGAACATAGTTTACCACTACCAGCTTGTTTAAGGGCCTTAGCTCTGCCTGACTCTAGATGATGTGGATGATTTAGATCAGGTTTACACTGGCATTGAAAGGACTCTATCACATGGTAAAGATACACTTTTAATCCTTTTGCAATTGCTGTGTCACTGAGAAAACCTTATGTAAGATACAGATTTTACTGTCTTGTCCCTTTTAACCTGAAAGACATCTGACATGTCTTTTGAGGTTGCCTAGGACATTGACCAAAACCCTCTTACGCTAAGCAATCGTATTTAAACACAGAACTGTATAGCTGTGGTTACTGGCTGATAGGATTGCAGCAAACACTACTTTAAATAATAGTTTAAATTAAAAAAAAAATATGGTAAGAGTGCCTGGTCTTATATGAAAAACTTTAGGCATTAACAGTGATTATCAGTCCTCATAATTAGATATCTATGCACTAGAGCAATAGTTTTTAGGTTACAATATTTCCTTTTAAAAGACGGATTCCATTTATATTCCATGTGGTTGTCACTTCTGCAGTTTATGATATTGACATTTTTTATACTTTTGATGGGGAAATATGCATCATCTGAAAGAAATCCTGAAGGTCAGCCAAGCAATTAATCTGCTGGTACCAGTAAATCCTCCTTTGCTTCATATCGCAGTGTATTGACCATCAAATGCCCTCCCTGCTGGAAGAAAAATTGCTGAGTATTGTGTGATATCATCCCTGTGAGGCAGCAGGAAAAAAGGCAGGGTTAATAGAAACATGCACATGGCCAATGCATCGTAACAAATCCTAACAGGTGCTGGGCTGTTACCAGTGGAATAATCTGGACAGCAGCTGATGTGTTCCTATTTTAAGGTCATTCAGCACTATTGACTTTTCAGCTAAGTCCTCTTGGTATGGTGTTTCTCAGGCAAGCTGATTGAAAAGTTTTATAGGCTAACAAGGGACTGAAAGGGATTATCATTTACAGGTGACTAAGGACAATATGGCTGATCAGACCACATCTCAGTGTCTCAATTAGTTAGAGAAGGTCCTGAGATCTTTTCAACTGCTTTGTGAAAAGCAGTACTTTTGGTCTGTGATGCTTGCTTTCTTATATTCTTTAAAGAGAAAAAAATATATTTTTATAAGACATAATTATGCTGATTTGAAAATTTCTCCTTTGGAATTTACTTTTCCTTGTATGCTAGGATGTGTTTTTCTTAGAACTAGAAAGAAAGTATGTCAGCCTGAAACACAGTGACGCGTCTTGCCTTACCCATTGCCTCTCTGTGCCAGTTTGCTCTTCTGATCTGCAGATAAGGCAAAGTTGTGGAAATGCTTTTTATAACAATTTAAGCAAATTTTCATGTTGCATATGATTGCACAAAAAATAAAAGTAAGAGCAGGTTCTAAGCATACAATAATTGATTTTGACATTCATTCAGAGGTATAAGTCCTGTTTTTATGTACACCCTATTTCTATGTCTGTTTTTCCAACACACCAATAGCTACTAGACCAGCCTGGATAATTTTTAGGGGACTTTTTTAGATAACTATTTGATAGTTCAGTTTGTAACAAAAAAAGGAGCAACCCATAACATTATTCATTGAAACAAAGTGACTAAAACATTTTCCTCTTTGACCTATGAAATGATAATTCTTTCAACCATTTAATGATATATTCTTAGGGCATATTGTGTTCAGACTATTTTTTCTTGTAAATGTCTGTTACATAGTTTGCCACACAATCTAGGAAACTCTGGAGTAGTTGATAATATCATTTATTCTTTTTCAAGTATTATATCAGGGTCTCTGCAGGGACATTGTTAATTTTGTATCAAATAGCTGCCACTATAGAGACAGTAGGCTAAGATGACATCTTCCTTTCTTCCATGGGCAACTGACACAGGGATGCTAATTCAACATCACACCTCTGAAAGCTAACACCAGAATCATATGCACTTTTGAATGAGGGTTCTCAATGCTAGTTATGCAAGATGTGCTACTGTGAAACCGCTGCTGTATTTGAGCTTTCTTCTGGGATAATGCAGGAGAGCTTTGATGACTCTTTGGACTTGATTGTTTTGGAGGTCTTTTCCAACTTTAATGATTATAATACTATCTTTGTAAGGTACCACACGCATTGCTTTATATTGAGGAACAGATAATTGGAGCAAGCAGAATAAGAATAAAAACATATAAATGTGTGACTTCTTTTTAAAAAGCTGCAGGTTTTCTGCAATGTCAATTTTTTTAGACTCTCTGTTCTGCTACTTGACCGTAATAGGAGTTGTATAACACTAGGTTTTTGTGTCACTTTTTTTTCAGCATGTCCCTTAGCCTTTCTCATTTTTCTAATTAACTCATAAATCTTACTGGACATCTCAAACTTAAGCAGTTCAACATGTGAGGGGGCAGTGAAAAATGTCCATTCACTCTATTGCAAATTGCTAGGAGTACTGGGGGCCTTTAATATATTTAGGCAATGATTTTTTTTAAAACGTTTTATAAGTTTGTATGTAATGAATGAATTAGGAGTTTGAGATGGCTTTGTTGCTCTAGTATCAGTCATTCCTACCACTTTCATTTCATATGCACCACTGACTTTAAAAGGCTGCATCTTTCAGTTAAGAAAGAGTCTGAAGGAAAAACAATTGTTTAACTTCTTTAGCTTGCAATCTTGATTTTATGAGATGTGTTTATCTATATTATATCCATATCTTAGTTATAAGGATCACAAAGCCCTGGTGAAAGAAAGCTGAATCCATATTTTGTCTGTATCATGAGATACTTAATGCATGTTTTCTCCACCTTTAGAGGCTCATCATATCCTTTTCAAATTGCAAAAAGCTTTCTGACTCTTTACATTTTTAACTCATGGCTCTAAAGCAGCTTTTTCAATCAAAACAGTTCTCTAACTTGTGTTTGTGTTTTGAGGGGCTCATGGGGAATACTTGACCTTGAAGGGTGTGTGAAGGAATGAAGGGCCAGGATTTCTAAATAACTTTTCTATATCACAGTCCTCAAAATGGAAAATTTCCATGTCTTAGGGGTACCCTAGACTTTCATGACTCCCTGAAGTTGACAACCACATTACTGTGATAGTTTTTTAAATTATGTCTCCCTGTATTTAGTCTCTCATTAAGCCTACTTCCTTGCATGTTTGCTGCTGAAATACCCTTTTCTCTCTCTTTTAGTGCATTTTTAGTACAGCATCTCGTGATGTTTCCCTAGATCCTTTATTATCTAGAAGCTAAAGCAAGTAAATTAATTTAAACAAAAATACTACTTGATACTACTCCTCTCTCCAGAGAGACTCCCACATAGAGTACTGCCTGTTTCCAAATCAATTTCAGACCTATTTCTGGGTGCTTCTCTTTGAGAGAATAAACAAATCTGCTTCTTTCAGCTCTATCACCATCTGAAGGGAAATCCCATGTGTGCCAGTATTGCAGATCAGTGTGTTGTAACACATTAGGATTAGTGAGTGCCAGGAAGAGCTAGAGGTAGACAAAGAAACATGAAAGACTAACCTACCCTTCTGGAGTGAAAAACTCTGAGGTTCTTTGCAGCTGGACACCAGCTGATCATTTACAGGAGATGCAATCCTATAACTGCATGGCCCTCTGAGACTCAGGCAATAGCTGGAGGTTTTGGAGGGTGTTGGCAGAGGGCTCAGTCTCACTGAATCATGATTGTTCTGATCAGGCATCATGGTCCTTGCTAATACCACATATCACACTCCCAACATGCTGCTGATTTCCAGCCACAGCTCAGTGGCATAGTAGCTCAGCATTAAGTCCATCTGAATGGCCATCTCTCCTCCACTTTGTTTCATGCTTATGCTTATGCAATATCCAAGACATGAGCATCACATTCCAGTGTCACATCACACCATGCATCCCCACTTGGATGGATGCAATACAATTGGGAAGGGTACCATTCCATCAGATACCATGGCAGGATAATGTAAGGGCCCAAATCAGTCAGTGCCACCAAAATGTGTAAAAAAAGGCAAGCTCTGCTTTTTGAGAACTAGCTCAATTCAGTACTTATCACTAGGAGATATAAAGCCTACTGATGGGTGTTTGGTTTATGCTCAGGAAATGCTCTGGTTGTGTCTATTGTGACAGAAGCCGTGTCTGGGCAGTCATTAGTTTGCTGCCATAATAGGCTTTGATCTTTGCCTGCCTTCTTCTCTCTGAGTTACTAACACTGCCAGTAGAATAAGGTGTATTTGTAAGGCAGAATGTATACACAACAGGCATTTTTCAGAGCTGTTTGAAAATAATTTTATTAGGTGATGCTTTATCATAAATACTAATTAGTTGTGATTACATTCTTTTGCAGGAATGGATCAATTCTGACTCCATTTTGATTAGAAAGAATTGAGTCAAAGCCTGACAAAACTACCTCACACCTGAATAGCCAGTTTATTTGTGTTCAATAATGACTTGCTCTGTGGCAAGACAGCAAATAGAAAATGTTCTCTCCCCTCTCAGATTCTGTCAGCTGAAATCAGATAATATTTGTATTTATTGAAATATTTAATTGTTTTTGCTATAATGTGAACTGCAGCAGTATTTTATCCTTTTGCTAGTGTCCACAGGTGTGGACAGTGCTCTGCACTGAAATAGTAATTGGGTTTGTAGATTGGTTGAGAAGTCCATCCTTAGTTTGCTGAAAGAGTTGTAAAAAAAATGTAGCAAATTTTCACTCTTTTTGTAGTGAGATGTATGTCTGCATATATATAACAGCTGTTCTTCTATGTGAACATCTCAGCTATAATTTGGGGGAATTTTATCACTTCATGTATTCTGACTGCAGGCTTCTACATCAGAGATAATTTTGTTTGTAATACTCTGGGTGCTCAGTCTTTTTGCTTCTGGCTTCTTGATCTCATCTTCGTAATTCCAGCATTCTCGTGAGACCTGTGCTATACCTTCACTATTTTCTGACCACCTCAACAGGAGCTGTGCAGCTATCAATTTCTTTCAGTATATAAATGCTTTGCAGTTCTTCCCGGTTCTTTTGTTAATATGGGGTCAAAACCAACTTTGTTAATGCTACCAAATGAGAATCCTGTTAATCTGCCATATTTTCACTCTAAAAGACTGGCTTTGATTAAAATGCAGCTGTGCACACTAGTGATTTGCTTAAACTGTATTTGTGTAGTTTTGGTATTAAGATCAGAGTGCCTCAGAGTTTGTGTGCATCTCTCAGTAATCTCAGGGGTCATAAACCGCTAATGATCTCTTTTTCCTCAAGCATAATGCTTAAGCATTTAACATATGCAAACACCACTGCATATTCGTTTTTTATATCTAAAAGGCTCTGGGAGTTAAAAATTCTGTTAGTATCTTCATTAATTGGTACCTGTAGATCTGTACCCACACTGAAATGCCTTTGTCTTTTGCTTGCTGCTTTCTCTGAGGGGGGCTGCAAGTTTCAAACACAGATTACTTTTTTTTCTTTTGAAAGTTGAGATTCATATCCTTGCCTCTTAGTGGCACAAATGAGATCTTTGTGCTCATATACCAGAAAGTGAAAGGTATACCTGAAAATCCCTTTAGAGTGTCTGTCAGAAACAAGTAGCCACACTGTTTGACACTAACATCACTAAATTAGTAGTCATAGATAATAGCAGCAATAGTGCTATTCTTCCACTGCAGATTTCTAGAACAATTTTCTGTCTCCTGAAATGAGATGAGGAATGTTTTTCTCATCCACTTCTATTGGACTGTACTTTTCCATGACATTGGAAAATACTATGTTTAACATATCTGTAATATTCTTCACTTGTAGAAATGTAATAGCCAGATCTCTTTAGTGCTTTTGCTTACACTATTTGGGGTTTGCCTTGTTTCACAGGATGACAAGTAATCTTGGAGGTTTGTTGCTCTAGACAGGAAGTTTTATTTTTGGGTACTTATCTATTACAATTATATTCATTTACTCCTATTGCATTCATTCTATTCATTAACTACTACTACTATTTTATATATATTTCAGAAATTCATTTACTTAGAAAATAGTACTGAAGGCAGATGATGTTCTGTATCAGTCAATTTATTCCATTTGAGATACAGGATATCTGGTGATTGAGTTCTTCAAAAACATCTCTGCAAATTTTAGCTATTTTGCTTCAACTATGTCAGGCTGTATTGTTCTCCTGGATAATTTTTTGGTTTGTTTGAGTATCTATTACAGTAATCATTTCTCTCAGATTTAATCTTAGATCTCCTGATTTCCTTTCTTTTTCTTCTGGAAACATTGACTATTGTAGTTTCTGTACAATGTTCATTTTCTTCATCCTTCATCCTAGTGTTGCTCCTATGGTCTTCTGAAATTTGCCATTACTACGCATAGATATGTCATCATGTTAGAATGTCCTCTTTTGAGGAGATTTCTGCCACAATACTGTAACTGGAATACAGATCACAGGAGGTCTGGTATGGCTTCAGGAAATTGAAGGGAAGTTGCTTTTTAGAACTTTACCCGGGTTGATTTTGAGCCATGTTTGTTTCTAAATATTTTCCATGAAACCATTACTAATATATACGTATTTGAGTATCAAATGCTTTATATAAATCTGATAATCTGCATTTCTACATCCTGTCCCAACACAGCAATTCACAAACATTATTGCTTTTCAATCTTCAGGTCTAATTGATAGAGGTAATTATTGTTTGCTACCAAAATATAAATAAGTGTTACCAGAGTATTCCAGACATGTAGCTGCTGGGTTACCAGAAGATTACTGCAGCTTCTGACTTCAACTAGCCTTTTAGTCGATAGTTTAATCTTGAACTTCTGGAGTATATACTGGTATGTCATGAATTCAGCATGTTTCAAGTGCTTGAAATAGAATAACCAAGGGACAATGTTCAGAAACATTTTGGTATCTAAAATCAGAAATTATCTATTCAGTAGTAATTTTGGTATTTTGTTATTGGCCAAAGTGTATTGCAAGAGAAAAAATGGTGCCTCAAATAGAAAAACACTTCTCTAGATACTCACAATTTCTATATGGCAACAATTAATACCACTTATAAGGATCTGGTCTGCTTGGAATGCCAGTGGAGTTCATATGCATACATAAATTTCCTGTAGGAACCAATGATACTTATTTTGAGCCTGAGTTTAGTAAAACTTACCCTGGATAACACCCAAGGATATGCTGTCTTGAAGAGGAAAACATTTTAACAGGTGTTTTAGTGGTTTATATATTTAAGAATAGTTTTGGGGAGAATCAGTCTTCAAACGACTTGCATGTTTTCATAGACAAGAAGTGGTTAAACTGCTTAGAGAAAACAAACAAAAAAGGAACTACAAAATTCTTTCCCAGGCTCAAAAGCTTTTAAACTTTTGCAAAGACAGCAAGGAGAGTATTTTTACCTGTTTCCAATGCAAGAATGGAAGGGTATACATGTATGTAGCTGGGAAACTCTGTTAACAGCATTGCTATGCAAAAGGCATTTGTTTACTTTGCTGATGTTGAGCTCCATTCTTTTGTATTTGTTTTCTTTTTCTTTCCTAGGGTGATAGGGTTGAAGCAACAGGATGAGAGATCTCAAGCATGCTGCTAAATATTGTAGTCTGACAAAACTATATGGCTTCCTTTATCAGGACAGCTGTGTTTTTACATAAATAATCTTAATTTGGCCTGCTCAAGGATTGCACCTTGAACCCAAGTGCACTACCTTGAAAGGTCACCTTGACTTCCCCAAGAAGTTTACTTCAAGGCAATCAGGATGCCAGCTCAGAAAGCCTCACAGACTGAGGCACTTTCTTATTTCCTACTTGAAAGAATGGTACTTGCTATGAAAAGGACACCTTCCAAACTAGCAAAGTTATTCACCTCTCACAGAATCATTTTGAAATAAAGACTGCTGAATTGGCTGCTTCGTTTTGACAGGCATACCTGGTATGGATCACAGGGAATAGTTAAACTTTCTTAAATTCTTAAATTAGGCTCTCATTAAAGAGATTTTTGTCTCTGTTAACTGGCTTCCCATTGATGTCATTAGTATTGTTCATAGAAGCAAGATAAGACTGGGACAATGAGTAATTCACAGTAGTTATATATGCAATGCTGCAATTTGCAGCAATTAAAGAAATTGGTCTTTTATTTTAATAACCACTGATTATAGATAATTTGGCCAATGCTCAGAAAAACTCATTCTTAGGAATGTCAAAGATGATCTCAAAGATATATTTATTAAAAATCAATTGCCTGAAAATCATTATTTTATACTTTCATATGAAACTGTATTTTAATCACATAGTATAAAAAGGGGAGATTTATGGGAGGAATGAATCTATTGCTATCTATGGAAATATTGTGTGATTTTCTTTGTACTTCTGCGCTGGTCAATACCTGTAGATGACCTTTCATGTGATGAAAATTTTGAGGATGTTTTCTTAGGTCTAAATGCTGAAAAATTAATTAAATATGTTGCTGTGTCATGTAACTAAATGCTTCCATGTCCTGTCAGTTGGCTAGGTAAGACGCCCACAAATCATATGCTTGAGTGGTAGAATTCACAGCTGATCATGAGATCAGTAATATTGAGGCTTGGACTTTGATTTGGAATCTGTCTGAGGCTGAGGCTTTAACTTCACAGTGAAGAGTGCCAAAACACATGAAAGTAAGACGTGTTTTTAATTTAGTGACCTTATGCAGAATGGAAAGGCTCACAGTAACCCATTCAAGCGTCCTCATTTTGAAGCTGAGATTGAATATGGGTGCAGTGAATTAAACAAACAGGAGCCATGTCCCACTTTTGTTATTTCCAGTTGTTTGGCTTGCTTTTTGTATGCTGCCCTAAATAGTATTTGGACACTAAAGCAGTAATTTTGAAACTGTCTAGTCTGGTTTTTTTGCTTTTCAGTGTGCATACCAACTATAAAAGACAACCCAAGTTTTTACATTCAGATGCATACTTATTATTTGAACAAATTGCTAGTAAACTTGATGAAAGTCTTGTTTTTCAGTGTTATTGTTTCATGTTTCCTTAAATATGGTGTTTGTGTGGCAAGAAGCAGAAGGCAAGATGTTTTGCAATGTAACTTGTAAAGTTTTCAGTATCTTATCCTTTTTTTGAGCACAACCAAGCATAGAAAAAAAATGCCCAGAAAGAACTTTATGAAGTCATGGTTAACACACCAGGCAGAAAATGCTGAAATTAAGATGTCCACAGCAACTAGTATACTTCCATGTAATATTTCCAAAATTTTATGCAAAGTCAGATATACCAGGTTAGACATAGGGTTTTGTAGAGGGCTCTTCAGCAGTGATTTGTTTAGTGCACTGTACCTTATGTCACCTGGTGTGCCTCTGCAAACCCCCTGCTTGGGTAGGGTTTTGTTTGCCTGTGTCATCCAGGGCTCTGTCTGTGACTCTGTTGTTCAGAGTTTCACAGTCTGCAGCCAGGAACCTCTGAAAGGAAGCTTTGCTGATCTTAGCTGATGAGTATTGTGTAGAATCAGATACATGATCACAAAACTGAAGATTATGCAATATAAACCTATGCCTAAAAGCCGAAGTAATGTAGCATATCCAGTATTATATGGTTTAAATTTTTTTATTATGAGTAAATACTAAAAACACAGAACAGGGACTTCTTTCTGTAGCACCCAAAGACTGCTTGAAATGGAACATAGGATTTGGAATTCAATGATCCCTGTGGGTCACTTCCATGATTCTATGATTCGCAAAGACTCAGAGAAGGGCTCTCCAATGAGATGACACCTTACTGAAATAAATGTTGACTCCTGAAGAAGAGGGAGTAATTTGTGTCTCAGCTGAAGCTTGTGAGTAAACTTAAATAATTTAGTAAATATTATTAATATACATACTGGAATGTGAACAATGAACAATCTCACTATTTTTCTTCTTAAAAATAGTGTCCCAGATTTGTTAGGAGTATAATTATTGTTGCAATATCTATCATGAAGTCTCACATCAGTTTTCAAAAACTTGCAGCTAGGGTGAAATGGAAGAAGTGTTCTCTTGAGTATTCAAAAGTACACCTGTATGCAAAGTCTAATTTTTCAGTCTTCTGCCACAGGGATTTTATTCCTAAAATCAAAAGAATTACTTTATATGTAACTAGCTGCTTGTGTATAAAAAAAGAAAAAGATGAACTATTTGTTCTCAAACTTGCAAGTATTTCTATTTATCCTACAAGGAGAAATCCTGTTTGCATAATCTCAGCTCAAGAACTGAAATTTTCAGTGACTGTCAGAGAATGATTGACAGAATGAATTTTAAATGAAAATACTTTATCTGTCTTACTTATATCAGTCAGTAATACTTCAGCTAGAGTCACATTCAGTTGTTCAGCTCAATATTTTTCTTCAAGACCCTCTATCACACACTGTCCACTACCTCCATTATGCCCTAAGTATTGTGTGCATTTCTATAATATGATGAATTACTGCTTTTAAAATTAGCATGAAATTCATCAATATAGAGTAACAACATAACATTTTGTTCCAAAAATATTGACTATATTATTCATTCTTCATGATATCTTCTTCCTGATGAATAATTTAAACAATCAGGAGAGAGATCTGCATCACAGAAAAGGGAAGATAGTACAGTGAAGATTATTGTTATGCACATATACATACTAAAGTAATTTTTAAGTGAGAATTTTGTTAATTTTTAGCCAATTTAAAAATTATTTTACCAGGAAGGATTTAAAAAATATTTTACCAGGAACTATGAGTGAGGAGACAACAGCTAATCATATCACTCATGAGGCTATGGCTTCTTATTGTATATGTACTTGATTGTATGGTATTTCTGTAACAGACAAACAAGGTGCAATTCCAAAATGCTGTATTTTGCTGTGACTTCTTGATAACATACAGTAATTAATTAAATTGGAAACTTTAAAGACATAGTGTAACTTAAATCACAAAATCATAATATTAAATGTCTTCACCAGAGAGAAGAAATAGAGATCCACTATAACTGTTCAACATTTTGGACTAACTCATGGAAAATTAAATCTTCATTATAGTGAATACTAAAAGACAGTTAAGTGACCTGAAGTTTATTTTTCAATCTCTTAATGTTACATGTACTTCCATTATAATGTAATGGAATATAAATTGTTCATCATCAACTATCAGATTGTCTTGCCAATGGAAACAGAAGGGATTCCCACATAAACGTGAAAATGGTGAGTCCTATTCTATCTCCTCTGTAGGAAAATATATCCATACGCCAACAATTTTTCTCTATATTTTGCAACTTCCCTAGGAAGACTACACTATGAAACCATAGGCCATTTAAAGTCTTGTGTATCCCTTCCTTTGCTGGTATTAGTCCCTACAAGACTTAACATTGATCTTCCTCAGCTCATCAGTGACCAAATGATCCATAAAACTTTCACTTTTTGATAAACATGGTTAGGCTGTAAATTTAGGCACTTGTCTTCACATTTGAGACAGAACTAACATACAGCAGTTTTCTGAAGCATTTTCACTGAAAAACTGAAGAGCTTCCTAATGTTCTGTTTCTGTAAAGCACGTCTGCCTCATACATTAAAGTGTTGACAGCACGTGACTGGTGTAGTTTCAGTCTAGGTTTCATGGGAAAACCTCTGCTTCTTCAGATGTGACTGAATCTTGCAATACTAGAAATTAAGGACCCAATGTAGGGTTTCTCAGAGTTTGCTAGTATACCTTCTAATCTAGGTGCTTGCAGCAGAGGTATTTGAAGTGCTCTTAAAATTCTACTATCATATCAGATTTAGATAAAAATATCTTACATATAGTCCTTATAATTTGATAAGGAATTTGATGGAATAGACTTGAATTAGTTGTTGTTTTCTATGACTACATCAAGACAGTTCTTTCATCTCAACTTGCCAGAAGCTGATCCAGTCAGTACCACAGATTTTACACATGTAAACTCTTAACTCTACCTGCTGGTTTCCATCGTTACCTCCCTAAGATTTCATCTAAGTAATACTGCAGGAGACATAATAATGGTATGCAATCAGATCTAACACCTTCCTTCATGTGAATTACTGCTAGGTGTGAGCCCACATTACAAAAGACCATCATAGTTAATGCAATTCAAACATGGCAAAACTGAACTCTGAGTTGTTACATTGCTGGACAGCATTAAAACCTTTTACCCCTTCTTCACAAATAGTTACAAAGATACAAAGGGTGTTACATACTCTTTAGACATTTCTTTGGCAACAATCCATGTTTATGTAGTGAAAAGGGAAATTGAAATATGAATAGGTAATTAATGTCCTATTATTCACTTCTTTACTACTGGACGGCTTGAAATATTTCAGATATTTATCTGAGATTTATAAGGAGATAAACACTAATTCACATAAAATTAACAGCTACAACTTGTCAGCACTTCAGGGCAGATCATTGCTAATATGTCACCTCAGAATATGTGTAAACCATAGTTTCTGTGTGCTTCATACAACGATAGAACTGAATGTCAGATACAACTACATGACTCCTTAGCAGTCATGATATGATTTAATTTTTACCAGATGCCAAGGAATTAATTGACACTAATTGCTGATTTGTTTTGTTAAGGGTTTTCAGTTCTGTCGGGAATATTTTAGCAACATAAAGAGGAAAAAATAGTTGTGATATGGTTAAATAGAGGGTATTTATTTCCCAGTACTTTCATTTCAACTCTTACCTGGTCAGTAAGGTATATTTTTAAATTAATGAAAAAAAATGCTCTACATCTCATTTTTGGTTTTGGCCGTGGTTTGCCTTATACTGATGAGTCTCTGCTGCTAGTTATGTCTGTGGAAAATCAGTTTTCAGCAATTAAAAGGTGCATGCAGAGAGATGGGATCATGGTACAGCATAGCTGATTTTAATGTTCTGAGAGCACCTTTCAGACCAAAAAATTTATCATAAAATCAATCTTGTCACTAAGCTACATAATACAGAAGTGTAAATCGGTGGTCTGGAAATAGAGCAGAAATCATGCAGAGGCACAAAGTAATCATAATCTTCCTAGAAGACCCATGGTGAGATCCAGTTAGCTTAAATCACATACAGGCTTGGGCTAACAGAATTGATGCTGAAAGACACCTTCTTTCCTGACTGTAGAGAAAATAAAATGCTTAATTTACAAAGACTGCTTCAATATACACACAAAATGTATCTGTCCCCACCGGGGGAGAACGGACAGCCACTCATTTCTAGGTCTGCACAAAGCTAAGAGATCAGCTACTTAGAGGCAAACAAGATTATATATGACCTCATCAACAGTCATGAAACTAAGGCAGAACCCATCATAAAGAAGTGCAAAGAAGACTGGCAATGCAAATGTCAAAAACATTTACAGAACCAGAAGTAGAAACACCAGTCAAGTTTTAAAACAGAATTTCATCAGAATCTGTGTACAGTGCTCAAACTTCCAGCCACCCTGACAAAGAGCTAGATAAGGTAGGTGCTCATGCAGGACTTTTCCCTCATTTGAAATCCACAGTGCAGAGGATGGGAATTAGAAAAAAACCCACAACCCTCCCCCCCCCCAAACTAAGAACATATAATAGCAAATAAATGCATAATAAATACATTGAGTACCTAAACCAGGTGGACCTGTCTCCATCAATACAGAATAAAGAGGAGGAAATTTAGAGTACAAAATGTTTTCCAATTCTTAATTAATTCAATATGCAACTATTTTTACCTTCTGTGCTATCAACATCAGACATCATTTCAACACCATAAAATTAAGTGTCAATAAAGGAATAAAGGAATATCCAAATGAGACTTCTTAGCCTGTGATTTCTAGGATCACATGAACTGGTATAGTAATTTCTTCTGTCCTAAATCTAACAGCGTCACATCTTTAGGTATTATGCAACCCATTTTGTTTGACTCATGGTTTGTTTCTTTATCCCTTTAAATCTTAATATTTAATGTATTTGTATTAGCATTATATATATTTATTATTGTTATTTCAGTGGTATCCAGTGAATACACAAATGGCAGTGGGCACAAATTGAAACACAAGGAATTCCATTTACTTTTAAGAAAAAACTTTTTTATAGTGAGCATGATCAAACCCTGAAAGTGGTTACCCAGAGAGATTGTTCAAACTCCATCTGCACGTGCCTCTGAGCATCTTGGTCATACCTTGTTGAGTTGTCCTTACCTTGAGTAAGGGGATTGTACTTTATGATCTCTAGAGATGGTTTCTATGTTTATTTGGAAATAATATTAACATTATTGGGGAGTTCTATTTGTATTTATATATTTATGTAGAATTAGTTGCAAGAAAGGTGTAAAATCATGATAATGCAATTTCATGTTAGACGCTAGAAATACCCAATATTGCAGTGCTCACAATAGGTCATTCTGATTTCGAATGCTTTGCAGAATTATTAATTAGCGAGGCCCAGTTTGGGGGGGGTTTGTACCTAGATGAGAAACATCTCCATTGTATTGATGTAGCAAGAAAGCAAAATCAGATTTCAATTTAATTAGGGAGAGCTACACAATGAAAATGTGGTATGGACTTGCATCAAAAAATGCTGTAGAACAAAGGAGGCAGAAAGCACGTAGTCTTGAGCAAGTGTGATCTTGGCACTACAGATATCTGGATAATGTGAGCAAGTGATTTTGTTCAAGATAGATTTCCAGACTAATTAGTCCCATTTCCTCCATTTGTACCTGACGTCGACATGCCTAATCTTTAAGAACGCCCAGTTTTGTGCAGGACGGCAGAGTGCACATGCAGTCCTGATGGGCCACCAGTCGGAATTGACTGCAGTGTCTGAGAGCTTGTCAGTTCCTGTTGTGCTCTTCCACCACAGCTCTTGGCTGTCTCTTCATGGCTGTCAAAGAGTCAAACATTTACTGCTTGGCAGCCGGATGGAAAGGAAGTCCCATCTGCTTCCTGGTGCTGGAGGTGGCATGGAGAGCCAATAAAAGCAAATGTACAAAGGGAGACAGGATTTGGTGACCTCTCAGAGTGAAGCTTTCTGTCATCCTGCTGGAAGGCAATCGTTGTTCCTGTGTATAATTAATTGCATGATTAAAACTCTATCCACAGTCCCAAAACAAGAGGATTAGAGGGTTTAAAGGTTTAGATATTCCTGATTCTTGTTTCCATTTTCTTTTGTAAATGTATTTTACGATTTGGATTTGGATTAATCAGGGTTGTATCACTCACATATCACCTCAGAAAAAACAGGGATTTTACTGATTGTTTAAGGTAATTTAATACTTATGAAAAGTTTCAGACAAGTTGATAGCCTTAAAACCTTTCCCTTCTGGAATGATTATCCTCTGAATTATATTCGGCGCCTTCAGACACTGCTTGAAACCTGTTTCTTGCATCTCAAATCTGTCTCTTTTTCTTTATTTTCTGACCAGTCTTGGACCCAATAATGGTTGATGTAACTCATCCTAAAAACGCATCTTGACTTACGTATTTTTAAAGAGCAGTAGAAGTAGATTGATTTTTGGCAGTGTTAAGATAGGTAATTTGCTATTTTGCTCTGCATTTCTTGTTAATATCAGTTAATTCTTTTTAAAAGCTAGAGATTTGGAGTTTTATGTTGTTTTGGTTTTGGTTGCTTTTTTTTTCCTCAGTAGATTTATCATGTTCTTTTGTATTTGAAGATAATTTTTACCATTATCTTTGACTTCACTGTTATACTTCTCAAAAGTACAGTCAACAAAGCATACAGAAAATGCTACCAATGTCAAGTTATCTTATGCTTATATTAGGGAGCTCTTTTTAGCTTTTCCCAGGGAAAAAAAAAAAGAAACTGATAAGTTGGTACTATGAATCGTTTTTAAAACTAAAAATTTTACTGTTTAGTGGTTTTACTCTCTTTGTCATAATGAACAGGTCACAGACAAAACCATGGCAGTCAGTCTTTTAAAATCTAGATCACACAACCACTATTATAGCCATTAATTTTCCGTTATAAGCAGTTTATCTGAATGTAGTGTCTATTTTATCTGGTCATATTTTATCTTACACAGATGTTTTGCACTGCAGTGTTTAACAATACAAGACTTAAGCAGTGGGGAAGAAATATAGATTCTAGCTGCAGTGGTCTGTATTTCTGCAAACACAGGCAGCAGGGTGACTTAGCAGAAAAGAAAACCTAGACACATCTACCAACAGGGCATAGGTGATGATGAGCAGTATTATAAAGGCATAAAACACTGTGTAATTGCTACACATTAGGGCACTAATGTAGCACTTGAAGTGGAAGACATAGTCCAGTGCTACTTAACTGAGTTTGCATCATGGTATGATGATCATCATAGAACTCCATGAGGTATTTGGAGATCAGGGATGTTAATAAAAGCAGAAGGGCATTTGTGTTCTTCAGGAATTCTAGCAGCCACTTAATTAACAACATTTAATATTATCAAAATACTCAGTGGTGGTGTGCTTTTTTGGTATTTGACTTGTGAAAGATTGAAATGATGCTGCCCATCATTTGATGAAGCAAACACTGAACATGTTCAGTAACAGTTTCTAAAGTTGTGTGTGGAGAGATATAATCATGGCCAAATTCCTTGTCAGATCTCCCTCAGAGTCCAAAACCTGAGCTTGCTGAGAACAAGATCAGACAAGAGAAACTATTAGAAAAATAGGATTTAAAGAAGTCCCTGGGAACAGAAGGGATGATTGACACTGGTCTGACTGATAGGTACCTTTATCCTCATGCTGGTGCCAGTTTGAACTCTTGAACCAGACTTCTCTGTGATGGATAACTGAGGACCAAACAGCAATGGAGATTTAAAATCAGGGCCATGTAGTTTCTTTTTATTGAAGTATGGGGTATTTCTCCATGAAGTCACCGTCTGAACTTGAATCCATTTGAATTGTACTGCCCTAGACTACTTGTTCTGAAATGGCTTGCAAAGCACTGAAGTGTTTCTGTTCTTTAACCCTGAAGGTTTAAAAGTTACTTATATCACTCACATTACTTGTCCATTTTCAATTATTGAAATGAAGTAATTTACAATGATTCTATTTGTAGGTTTGTTTGTAAAGTAACATTTATTGTCATATCTGAGAGACAGAAATTTCTATTAGACATTAAGTGGAAATTATTAATGTTTTCTTACTAAAACTTACTTCAGCAGATAAATTAATTGACATTTAGGTTGAAGGGGAACGAAACAGCTATGTGCAATATTGTCTCATCTCTACAAGCAATCACATACAAGAAGGCTATATCTTAAAAAAAGGTTTATATCTTAAAAAATTAAATCTATGAGATGAGGCTATGAAATGTTAAAATTTAAGATGGTAGGTATTCTCATCTTAAATTTCTTAATCCTCTAGTCCAAAACTGTCTTTACTGCATCAGTTACAGTTATATTGACAATCCTTATCTTTGCTATCTGTACCCTGTTATCATTGCCTATCTCATCTCTTATTTCCATTCTATTCAGTAGTACTCCATGACTTACTCGTATCACAATTTACTCCCCTCTCTTCATTAAGTTTTTTCTTCTCTACTTTTAACTCCCTAAACCAAGGGGTTTCACTGGGAGACAAGTGTTTGCTGACCTCAGTTTAGGTGCTCAGACTTTGTACTTGGAGCACAGGTCATGATAGCATCATGTGCAGTCCTTTACAGATGGCACCTTTGGGGAATTAAACTGTTAAAATATTTATCTGTTGAACATGTGTGAGCTTCCTTCTCCACACGCACACAGACACACACCACACACACTCCCCACCTCCCAACAGTATGAAATTTAATCAGCTGGGGTCAGATTTCAGAGGGATGACAAAAGGCACATCCTTGATACAAAGTGTGCTTACTGCTCCCTCTGTCCCAGGTTTTAATCTGAAATGTGAAACACTGAGTTTAAGGTCACTGGAGTCAGTTCACATGAACAAATCTTTTTCCATAGCCTGCTCCTTGAAAGCAGTCAAGGTATTTTTGCTGTAATATACCCAAAACTAACAAACAAAAATTTTAAAACTCATCCAATGAAGATAGATAAGATGGAAAATTTTATTTAAAATTATTGAAGCTTGGCAATGATACGAGTACCTGGAAAGAAGAGCCATTAAATGGGAGGTGTCAGGAAATCTAAATAGGTTTTGCTATTAGATTTGGCTTTGAGGTATGTATTAAAACCGTTACTTCGCTGTTCCCAAGGTGTTGATCAAATGCATTCATTTTCCTCCACAATTGTCTGCAGGTGCAGTAACCCAAGCAGCAGCTCTATCACAGGTAATGATGACTCAAATACAGGTGCTAAAACAGTGCCTGTGCTTTGGTCTTCTGGTTCCCTGCAAGAAGCCCAGTACTACTTCTATGCTTTGAGGACCCATGGAATCCATGTAAGTCTTGAATGTATATGGTGAACTGAACTTTTACTGCTCAAATGCTTAGTTAGCCCGTTAAGCTAAAGATGGAGAAATAGAAGGCATAGGAAGACATTCAAAATTGCCTGTTGTTGTCACTGAAGGTGACTAGTAAGAAGAGATCCTATGTGCTACTGATAATTATCTTGAACAGATTCATTTCTGTGGAGGTGGGTTTTTCAGACACTCTTTGGCCCAAGATATGGCATGAAGGGTTGAATGCCAATAAGATCAATGGAACTGGTCAGTGCTGTTTTAACTTACTATTGCCCATGCTAAAAGTCACAGTTCTTCAGCTACTGCTGCCTAGCTTCAGATTTCTCAGGCTTTGAACACCTTTTGAATGGCTCTTTTCAAAAACTCTGAAAGAATAATTTTGTATTCTAAAGTTAAAAAAAAAAAAAGCAGTCCCCACCCCATTATTTCCAAGAAAAAAAATCAGATTCTGGTCTAAGTTACTTTTAAAAATAATTTTATTGGAGAAACTCGTGGACATGGGAAATGATCATTTACTCACAGGACCACAGCATGTACTATTACAATTAAACCAGAGTAACCAAATGTAAATTAACTGCTCCTTCGTAGTCCACAGGATATTCACATTGGCTCCATTTCTTTAAGACATGACCCATACAATTTCTGTTTTGCCTTAGTTAGCACAGTTGATATCTCAAAAGTGCTGAACAGGATTAATTTTTGTTTGTTTTGTCCTTTTGGGATTTTTTTTTTTTTTTTGTAGAATGGCTATCTGTAGAAATGGTGGGTTGCATTACTTTTTTTGAGAAATGAAACAAAGATACTGAATTTTAAACATCATTCCATTTCCTTTGTTAACGAAGCAAACAGCCCAAGTAAAAGATTTTCTAAACACTGAAGGAACATTTTCTGTCTCTGTGAAAAATGGTTGAAAAATCAGCTGTTGCAGCTCAGTATTGACATTTCCTGTGTCCTCTCACTCCATGAACTGCTGGACAGAAACAATCCCTGAAGTGTGTAAACAGGCAAAGATTTCTGACAGCTGTACAGAATTTATTTGCATCCCAAGATAATTTGTCAGAACTGTAGAAAAATGGCCATACTACCTAAATGAGGTCATTCTTAAAGCATTTAAACCTTGTTTAATTAGCTGCTAAATTAGTTTTAGTAACAGCAAGTTTGTGTACTTTTTATACGAAAGCTGTAGACCCTGAAGATGTCAGGAGGTGGGCAAGGTCTGGTTTGCCCAATGCCTGTGATTTTGCTTTCCACCAATGTTCTGTCACGGGGATCCCAAAAACATTTGAGTAGACTACATTCAACTCTAATGCAGACAGTGCCTCATGATCTCACTTACCACATGATCACTAAGACCATTTCACGTACCCTGTCATCATATAACATTCCTCTGGAGGGAATGAATTTGTTTACATGGGAAACATCTCGTATTTTAGGGGTTTTTTTCATGTGATACAGCAGAGGAAAACAACAATAACAGTCAGTTTTCAAAGAGAAATACAAACAGGCACCAAGTAGCCCTTTAGAAATACTTTTCCTAGCTTCAATACCATCAGAAATGTTTACTTTGGATTTTGGGACATTTGAAAACAGATCTCCCCTTTGCAGCAAGAAATCTGAGAGTGGCATATACAGTCGTGCCAATAGCCGGTAGTTCAGCGTGCTGTTTCTGACAGGGACCTCTATCAGCTGCCTCAGAAAATGTTACAGAATCAACTGGCCACAGAAATGTTCTTCTTAACCCATGTTTGTTAGATGTTGATCTGCCTTGAAGCCTAACTCCCTCCAGAAACTCCTTTGGGCTTTTAGAAATGCTTATTTTGGATGTTCTTCTTACCCACACATGTCCAAGACTTTTTTGAGTTCTTCTGGACTCTTGACCTAAATCACACTTCATGGCATGTATCCCAGACTGATTGCATGTTCTTGCTAATTGTTTCATTCATATTCTATTCCCCACACCACAACTGGGAAGCAAAGTTTAGGTTAAGCAGTTAGCTATGTATGCCAGCACTGCACTAATTTCTTTTTCTTATGTAAAAGATTGTCACTAGTTTTGCACTAGCAGTGCAAGTATCTAACATTTAATGTTTAGTTTTATGTCACTTGATTTAAAAGAAATTTTTTTTATTTATCACCATTGCAGAAATCCCCTCTATTTTGGTAGCTTTGAAACCTCATGGTGCGAGCCCAAAATTCTGTACCCACTCTGAGTCTCTTAAGTCTTAGGAACCGAAGAAATGTTCTAAGTTATAAATTAAATAACTCACAGCAGCGTGGCGTATCCTTCCTCAGTTCACACCAACAGGGGGAGGCTGACGGTACAACGCAGGGTCTGCACTCTGCGAGTGTGAATTCTCACCTTGTACACCTGAGGTATTTCAGAGACACAAGGAAAGGACTAGAAACAACACTGGCCACACAACGTTGACCCAGTGCATCCCAGATAAATGGTCCTCAAACAGAGAAGGCACCTTCAGAGCAAAAGGGAACAACGAATGTCCTGAGCACTGTGCTCACTCCAGTACAAAGCTCATCCTTCCTTTCACAAAACAGGATCCAAAACCAGGCTGTGAATCATAGTCAATGTTGCCCCTAGCCAGCTCTAGAATTGACCTGGAGTCTGCATTCACTGGGGCTTGGGTGTGGAAAGCGCTAACCTGAAAGTGATTTTCTTCTCCCAAGACTACTCAGCTTGAACTTCTTGGCTGCTTCCTTTTCTTCTAGAAGGTCTTAGTTTGCAGGATCTTTTTTTACTATGTTTGTGTGTCACCTTTGATGCAGAGAGAGAAGGAATGGGGGATGCAGGCAAGACAGCTAAGTCTGTGTGCAGACACACATCCCCCTGAAAGACTGAGGACAGACAGCTGTGCTGCCAGTGTGTCTGGAAAACCACATCTCCATGTGGAGCGAGAAAAAGGAGTTGGCATCAGCATTTGTGTGTAAGAGACAGAAGGAAATGAGGTAGAAGCAGAGATCTCTTCCCTCACTATGTTGGGACAGGCACCTGAGGTCCAGGTGGGAAGGAGGGTGATAATGTAACTACAAAGTTTAAAAGGAATTGTGTCCTAATAATAAAAAGAGAAAGAGTGTTGCAGGGGTGTGATTCTTACTGTCTGTGGGGGTTGCAGTAGGTATTTAAAGTATTAGACGTGATCTTTAAAGTAGTGGATACTGTAAAACTGCCCAAAGAAAGTATTAATGCTGCCTGAGTTTCTTCTTCAGTTCTGCATTACTCACTGCTGAAATGGAGACAATTACATCAATAAGGGCACTTGCAAAGAACTGAGCTTGAAACAAAAAGATGCTGCATCTCAAACAATTTCAGATAATTCACCTTCAAAGCAGCTAAGAACTATGTTAATAGTGCACAGTTAGGATAATAATGTAAAGGTTTGGACAATAGAAGGAGGAGAGTGAATTTAGGGTGAGGCAAATGCTAGGCTAAATATATGAGAGAATGGAAGACTGATTCAAACCACTGTATATTTTTTCCAGTTAAATCAATAGTACCAAGATTTAATAACATTTGTTTGGTTTCAATTATTTATTTTTCCTCAAAAAATGTTTGTATTAATACAGCATTCAGGAAATATGCTGGTTTGATCTCCAGAGCACTAAAGAGGTCTACTCCCAGCACAAATGCGTCAAAGGCAACAAGAGATCAAAATGCTTCATAATGACATACTTATGGTCTATTTAGTCAGAATCTGTTGTCCTTTTTTTGACAAATACTCTGTTTTTCATGTAATCCTTTTGAAGTCGTGGGGCTATCCATTGTTTCAGGGATTCAAAATCTGACAACAGAAGACTTCCTTCTAAGGGGAAAATGCTGATTATTTGTTCCACCCTTGATATTTTGGATAAAATACCTCACAGCCATTCTAACTGTGATGACTTTTGTTTTTGTGATGTTGAAACTGTTGGCTAAAGCCTTCATCTGCGTAATTCAGTATTTGATTTTTCATCTGGAGGAAGGAGAGGAAGGAAGAAAGGGCAGTCTGATTTTTCTTGAGCTGAAGTTTTTTTTTCACAAATAATAACAAGCATATTAGCTAAAGAACTAAAAAAATAATTAGAGATTCATGTTACTTTCAGAATTCTTTTATAGTGTGTGTCATTAAAAGCAAGGAAGACTTGATATGGCCAATGCACAAAATTAGTCTGTGTTTGATGCAAACATACGTGGTATCAGTAGGAATTTTTTTAATATACAAAAGGATAAGCAAATCTCTCTATTTATATTTTCTAGGAAAACATTTATTTGCTGAGTACATGCTGGGCATCTTTCCTGCCTTTTCTCAGAATAGGCTCTTGTCTCCCTGTGGTTAGCCAAACTGAATACATTGTTAATGTAGTTTAAGGATTACTTAATTTGACAAACCTCTGTCCTTTGTACTTTTCATTTATGCTGCTGGCACAGCAGCCAATGGCAGGATGTGCATTACTAATACAGTGGTTGTCATTTTGATTTTGCCAGCTTCATCTGAATCACATGTGCAGCACTGGATTGTTACTGAGCCTGTACATATAGAAGGAAAGTTTCTTTCTTCCTCTCTTGTTAACTAAGAGAGTACTGGTGGAAATAGTGCCAAAATAGTTTAGAAGAAGCAGAAATAGAGCAGAATCTGGTCATCAACCCCAAAATCTGTCTTTTCAGTCTAGCTCCAGATAGTGGAACTGAGCTGGCTGACAGGAAATGCAAAACTTTGCCAAAAAGTTAATCTCTCCTGTGGTAAATGCCAAGGCAAGATCTACATGGCTAAGAGTGGCAGAGGCAACAAGTGGGTGAAGTTGCTTTTGTTTACCCTGACCATTTTCATGATGTAGTTTATGAATTGACATCAAAACAATTTGTGTATCAGTAGTTACAGTTTGCTATGATAAGGAATCATAGAATCATCAGTGTTGGAAGAGACCTGTGAGATCATCACATTCAACTGTCATCCCAGCATGGCCACTGTAATGCCTAAACCACTAAACCACATCACCCAGTGCCAGATCCAGATCCATCTTAAACTCCTCCAAGGATGGTGAAGGAACAAGCAATCTGGGATAATAACAGTGCATAACCTCTTAAACTTAAAAAGCTTTATTTTCAGAAAAACAATGTACCTGGAACCCAAGTCTAAATCTCAAAGGTTCATCTTCGTTTATCTTACTCCTTACCTTCAGCTCCTCTGTCCCCAAACAACTGAGTTCTGTATATATCAGCACTTTAACACAGAAAAATGTTTATGACACATCTGTTAAAGTTACCTCTCTTGTGTATGCACTGTATACACCTCAAGTGCACTTTGCTGTGTCTATACATGTTTCCGTTATTCTTACCTGTCAAATTCAAAATCCACACCTGAGGAGCCATTCTTTATAGTTTGCAGTTCCAGTTCAGTCATGGTCACAAATTGGAAGTGAGAATTATTTAGGAATGAGAACAAAGGCTCATCCATCAATATAAAAGCCGTAGGGCTTCCATTTATTCGGCTCTTAACTTTCTTAGGTACGGAATGAACCAAGAGGCAGACACAGTAGCAAATTTATTTACTCAGAGCAACTGCAATTAGATTAGCTGTTAGGAGACATTGACCTGGCACAACAGCAGGTTTAATGATGGTGCTATGGGAACATAAGTACATTGATAGGGGCATTTGGGAGAAGTAAGAAAAGACTTTAAAAGGCTGTGAAGGGGGTAAGATGAGCAGGAAGACTCTAGCAGGAATTCAGAGTGTGCATTGTTCTGCAAATTGGGCTTGACAGTAGCCATGTCTTCATATCCCGCTGTTTGGAAAGGTAGATAAAGGAAAAGTCTGACAAGTCCATGAGCTGGATTTGTTCTACCCATGAGCTGCCTTCATCCATCACATTTTTGAGGTCGTTCTAAGCAATATTTCTTCCATAAAGGGACTCACCACATAATCTTTGGGCAAGTTCTACTTTGAGTGTGTCATGCTGATGATCATATCCTGTGCTCAGCTCTCTGAATTCAGGGCAGTTTCAGAATGAATCTGATCCCTCACAGGCGTTTGCCAGCCCTCACCCTCCAGAAACCTGAGGAAGTTGCTGGGGACGTGCTGCTTATCCATCTCCCTGGTTATCAAGTTGCTCAAGGACACACGAGTTCAGAGGACTATACATGGACCAGCATTCCTTGGGCTCAGGGGAACAAGAAGAGAATATTAATATCAGGAAACCCAATACTGGTTTGCAGATCATCAGCTGCCATATACCTATGCATGAACTCACTTGATGGCATCTGTTATGCTAATCCTAAAAGTTACAGATATCTGACCTAATTTCATAAGACTGGTCTTCATTACCACTGTCTGACTAAACCCCTGGAGAATGCTATAACCTTCAGGAAAGATAAACCACAGGGATGGGAAAGGGAATGGAAAATGGAGACCTGCCTGAAGTGAAAGATGAAAGGGAAGATTAAGAGGCCTTCTTTAAGTAAAGGGGTAGTATACATCAGAGACTAGCCCTGATCTGTCTAAGGAAACAAATCCAGGAACACACTGCACAAGAGACATTATGGTTGAATAGGAGGAAGAGCCCCTATGTAGTGGTTGCCTGCTGTAAAAGAAGTGGATGTGAATAACTTTTCAAGAAAGAGGAAGAAATATCTTTCAGGTGAATAAAATAGTAACAAAGTGGTGAGTATGTTTAAAAAAGACATCCTGACTTATTATGACAATTAATATTGAAATCGGATAAAGACTCAGATTTAGTAAGAATAACACAGTTGCTCTAAAACTGACTCAGAGGAAGCTCTGATAATCGAACTACAGTTTAATATTTGCTGTTTCTGCTACCTTCAGCTCTGACCAATTTACTTTGACATTACTGACACCCATCCCCAAGAGGCAAAGTTAAAGTTCTTTATTATTAGACTCAAAGATGTCATGCTACCAGCACTGCAGAGGCCATGAAGGTGCAGGAATATGTGAGAGGCCAAGCTAATATAGAGAGACACATAGTTTCCTTGGATAGCTGAGAAAAACAGACCAGCTTTACAGTTCACATGCCTTTCCCAGTCAGTGCTCCAGCAGTCAAGCTGGGTGAGGGTGGTTCAAGCATTCAGTTCATATTGATGCCTGAAATTGCTAAGCAGATTTCTAGAGCCTGGTTGCTTGCAGCACTGGCTCCCTCCACCTGCTGTTTGCTTTGTCTCCTGCAATGACAAGATAAGCCACCACTGAAGTACATGTGCACATGAGCAGGGGGCAAATGTGGCAGCCAGGGCTTGTCTTTCATTGCAAAACACATTCAAATCCATGAAAGAAGATCACTATAAAAGATGTTGGTATTTATTTTATGGCATTACTAGTACAGCAGCTGCTGGGTAGTATATGACATCATTTGAAATGTTCTCAGTCAAAGCTGCTATTTGTTCGGAGCACTGATTGCTTGGATAAACCTTGTGAAAAGTTTTTGTGTGCAGTATGTGTACAGTATGATCTGGGAAAAAGTACTAGTTTCATCAAAAATGCCATTAGTTTGAACAGAGCTATGAAGTATGCTAAAAGTATTTCCTTGGAGGTTTCAGGTCAAATAAATTGGCCAGGCTGTTATCCTTGAAAATAAACCTAAGTGAATAATACCTTTTGAATAATTTGAATGTTACTTATTTTTCTCCTCACAGGATAACCAAAACATACCCTGCCTTCCCCAGTTGCTTTTTGGAAGTATTCAGACATTCTGTGATACAATTGAACTGTAAATTTTATGTGAGCATTTGGCATTTATTTCAGTATGTTATTTCATTGTTAATGTCAGATGTCATATGGACTCATTATCACTTTCAAACAGGTTAAGTATAAAAATGATTTATTGCAAAGAGTTTTGTGCTCAGTGATTGTAAACCCAACAGCTGTCAGCACTAGCACATTTAATGCAGTATTTTGTTTTCAATGAAAGTTTAAACCACTTCATCCTCACTTTGATATTCATGGATAGCATCAAAAACAAGGGACACAAATATGAATTTAGCTTGTAATGGGAATTATTGCAGTACCAACATCAGTGAATTATTACAGACTTATTTTGTAGTATTCAATCTTCCCTGCTGGATTGTTTGATTCAATATTTTGTCCATAATTTAAAAAAAAAGTCACTACATCCTGTGTTTTGTGTGAAAATATCCTTGGTAGCTGGAATTTAGATTTTGTACCTTTCCAGGCCTAGCTGCTTCTCTCCCAGATGCTTCTACAATGGTGACAAATTAGAAAAGCAGGTCCTAACCTGAAGCGAGCTGATTTAACAAGTCAGTGTCTCCTACATACTTTCAGATAGTAATATGTTATTCTACACGATATTTCTTTTGAGTCCTTTTGAGTATTCTTTCTCAGATCTCATGAATTTGCAAGTCTGTGGAATTTCCCCTGCCTGTGGATCAGGTGAGGAATTTTATTTTTCCAGTGCTTAATGAGGTGCTTATTGTGTATTGTGTACACAAACCATCAGAATCTGCCACCATTTACTTTGCCATTAACAAAGGGTGTTTTAGAGCAGTGATTGCAAACCCCATTCGCTACAAATTACGACATTAAGTTCTGCACAGTATCACACTCGGGCAAGATCCACCCTGGCACATACACTCCACTGGGAGCAAAATTGTGTGTCTGTTTGGATGCTTATGGATTTCCCTGACATGGGATCAACTGCAGGAGAAGATCAGCCACTTACAGTTAAATACTGCAGAGCTGAGCAACCTGCACACAGATGGTAGATATGAAGTAAAGCTTTCAGGCTTCTCATAAGATTGGACAGGTCAGGTTTGCCATAATACACTCGATGAGAACATTGCAGTTCATTGTGGAACAGTTGTATGCAAACTGTCCATTCCATAAACTGAGGTGGAATAAGGTGAAATAATGACATCTCGAAGTTATTGTCTGGGTTCAGTACCCATTAAAAATCCCTTTTTGGAAAGTGCTTTTCAGAAACCAGGGCCTGAAAAAACACACTTATTTTATAACTGTATTTTATACACCAATTTTATAAGTCTACTGCAGGAACAGATTTATATAGGAGCTCCAGCAGGCTCTCTTCCTGGTATAAGTGTATGATTGCTTTCTGAGCTCCTAAGCTTTGTCACAGTCCAACAGGCACGGGTCTTGGAACTTACTCTAGGTCACACTGCTGTCAACTCAGAAATGCAAGCGGGACTACAGTCTCTTAATTTTTTAAAAAAATTAGGCAGGACCATCTACTGTGGAATTCAAATGATTCCCCTGTGCTGTAGAGTTGGCCTTAAAGTGGCTGAGATGTGCAGAGGTTAAAAAAAATAAACCAGAAAAGGGAGAAGTTGCGGGACAGCTGGTTGAGAGAACAGGGGTGTTAGGGCTCTGGGTGAGCTCAGAAAGTGGCCTTTAGAAGAGAAGTATAAATGCAGCTATTGAATACACCATGCTGATTTATTCCTACTCCCTGAAAAGGTAAGATGGCCTTAGATTCAGCATTGCCTTATCATAACCATGGCCCAAAAGTAAGTTTTCTAAATTTCTATGAAAGCTAAATATCTGGAAGCTAGAGATCATAGTAGATGTGGATAATTCATCAGACAAAATATATAAATCCCTCTCATAATGTGAGAGGTCTTTTTAGGAAATCACAAAACCTTTCAAAAATATGCGGATGAAGTTCTGCTTGTTCATGCTAGCAGATGTGGCTCTTTAGTCCCTACAGGAGCCAGGACAGGTGGTAGCTTTTCTCTAGAGGAAGTTAATCCCAAATAGGCTCTCCAGGGACATTACAAGAAGAGCCTGGTTTAGGCAGGCAGCTTTCATAGAATCACAGAATCATTACTGTTGGAAAAGACCTCTTATGTTATCAAGGCCAACCTTTAACTCAGTGTTGCCATGTTCACCACTAAACCATGCCCCAAGGTGCAACATCCACACTTTTTGAACACTTCCAGAGATTGTGATTCCACCATTTCCCCGGGCATCCTGTTTCAGTGCGTGACCAGTTTCAGTGAAGAACCTTTTTCTAATATTAAACCTCAGCCTCCCCTGGCGCAACTTGAGGCCATTTCTTCTCATCCTGTCACTTGTTACCTGAGAGAAGAGGCTGACCTCCACCTGGCTACACCCTCTTTTCAGGCAGTTGTGGAGTGTTACAAGGTAATCCTTGACCCTCCTCTTTCCAGGCTAAATGACCCCAACTCCCTCAGCTGCTCCTCACAGAACTTGTGCTCCAGACCATTCACCAGCTTTATTGCACTTCTCTGGACTTGCTCCAGCACCTCAGTGTCTGTCCTGAAGGGCCAAGAACAGGATGCAGGATTTAGCTGTGGCCTCACCAGTGCTGATTACAGGGGCTAGTATGGGTATGCCTTGTAGTTCTCTGTGAATTCAGCAAAATAATGAACTGAGATTTAAGGTTTTTAATGAGGGTCCAAGGGCTTTTTTGGAGGATGCAATTTCCATTTGCTCTGAGCTATACAGCAAGGGAAGCTTTGTCTTTGTAAGCCCTGCTCAAAGCATGACAGAAACTCTACAGGTCCAAAGGATGTGACCCTGAATTCCTTGTCCTAGGTTCTCTGCCAGTGCGAGGGCTTGCTGCACTGGACTCTGGGCATCACTGTCAGTTCGTGGGTGTCATCATTAATTGCTAACCTGAACAAAACCGAAAATACATTTGCACTGTCCTTTTCTTAGAAACCCAGATACAAGAGGTACTGACTTTCATAAAGTGCTTTGGCAATATGCATTCCCTAGTTTATCCCATCAGATTGGACTACAGCTGTGTGGGACATGCTGTACTTCCTCAAGGGCACTCTTTTACACAAGCCAACAATATCAAAACCTCGTGGGCAGCATGAGCCAGGGCTGCACATGATTTCAGACTGCACAACCATTTAACCAGCAAGTGCTGCAGTATCTCTGATTAAACATGGTACACATAAAGCCTTTTCTGATTTTTTTTATGCATTATGTGTTCCCCTTGTGAAATGCAGATTGTCTCCCATGGACATACATCACAGGGAGGAATGGGTTTCAGCAGTGGCTCAATATCCAAAGCAGCGTAGCTGTCATGACATGAGGTGCCCTAGCAGGTTAATTTATTTTGCTTCTTCCAAGTTTTATGTTTGTGCTCTGAAGTTTGGAGGTACTAGAATTCATCAGTGGAATATTCACAAGCGTTCAGTAAGAGAAGAAAATTTACAGTTCGTCAACCATACTGAAACAAACAGCTATTTTTTTTCTTTCTTTTTTCAAATGGGAAAAAAGGTCAAGTATGATGCAACAAGGAAAAGAAAATAAATTTGAATAAGATCATTAAGGTCATAAATTCTGGCTAAATTTATAAGCAACCTCATCTAATTCATTTTGTCAATTATTTGGTTATTTTTTGTCAGTCCATATATTGAAAAATAGAAAATGCCCAATGCATTTAATATGGATACTGTGCTTAAGGCAACAAGGTACCTCTCTCCAGGCAATTACTGCAGATCTATTTATCAGCAGTAGTAACCTTTGTGTAATTTCACATATAAGGTTGTGGTTTACCTTATTGCTATCAGATGTTGCTGTCTGGAAAGAACACCTTCTCTGTTTAGGCAGCAGTCCTGTAATCTGAGCAGCCTGAGGAAAATCAAGATTACTGGTTAATCTGCTAAACTTCCTCCTTGAAGGCATCTTCTAGACACATTCAGGAAGCACAAGTACTTGTAGAAAAAGTGGTAAATATTACATTAACATTTTTGAGATTATTGCAGGGAATTTATTCTGTATGATAGACAAATTTAAGAGGTGTTTCAGACTTGCAACTCTTGAGCACTCTCATGGAACGGTTCCTGACCTCAGAGCGACAGTAATCCTTTGGGCTCCTGAATTTTACACCTTAACATGTACTCTTGTCTCACTATCTCAGTCCTGGACTTTTGTTTGGTTATTATTATAACAATAAAAGAAAGCAGTCTTGGCACTGGAGTGACATTAATAAATTGCTTCTTTAAAAAAGAAAAAAGAAATTAGAAACTTTCAATTCAGACTTCACAGCTGTTTAAAAAATGCACAATGACTTGTTCATCAAAAACCTATTTAGTTCCTTTTTAGAGGAAAAGATGATAAAATGTATTCACAGCAGAGAAAGAAAGTGGCAAGCTACAGATTAACTTGCTGGGGATGCATAACACATTACAAGTTATACAAGCAGTAAGTGGGAAAATACTGAGTTTTTATATTACATGTTCCAAGAAAAATATAGCTCACAAAGAAAGAGATCAGACATATAATGGAGTTGACATAATAGACTGAATAAATTTACCAAATTTATCATATTCAATAGAATAAAGAAAATGTAATGTAATGGGAGCCAGCCATACTGAATAGGGTAAAAGTCTTCACAAAACTGATACATAATTCCCTGCACCAATCCAAACTAGTGAGACAATAAACAAAGCAACTGAATTACTCTTGTATCAAGCATGTGAAAGACACTGAATCAAAAAGACCACAGGAACTGAGGAACTGTGCAGTAATAGATTTTGTTTTGCAAAATCTATAGGTATGTTAGTTATGAATTGTGTATCAGTTTCATGAAGACTTACCCTGTCCAGTATCTTTGGTACCCATTATATTGCATTTTCATTATTCATGTTACTCTGCCATGGCAATAAAAGATGTGTCTTTTGATACAGTTCTAAATGAGGGTTCTTACAATCTCAGGTGAAGAGAAGGGTTTGTGCCCTTTACAATCTTGCTTAGGAAGGGTCTGAAGGGAAGTGTGGATGCAAAGTTCATAGAACTCAGGAGCAATTCAATGAATTCAATTTCTTTCCACCTTGTTGCACTGTTGATCTTGCAGAAATTACTTTTTCAGGTTCTTACCAAGATTTCAGTTTTTGTCCCCACTTTTTTTATATTTTTACTCCATATAGGCTATTTGTAATTTCAACATTCTAACAAAAATATCTGAAAGAAAAATTCCTGGTCAGTGCTGGTTTTTATGGTTTTCATTCCTTGAAGATAGTAAAAAGGTGTACCTGTGCTAGACAAGCAATTTCCCCCCATTCATTTTAGAGCTGCACTTACAATACTAAATTTGTCTATCTAGATCTTTAAATATATCTTTAAGATCTATCTAGATCTTAAATAGTGTTGAAAAACCTTTGTGACAGTCCAGATTTTGATAGCAGGGCAGAGTTCTGGAGCACAGAACTTTTATCTCCACCTTCAGCTCCTCTATCATCACCAGAACAGACTGTATCTCCACCTTCAGTACCTACTTTTGTGACCATGGGGAGAAGGTTTAATTGTTCTGTGACTCTCTTCTCCCACCTTTAACAGGGAAAAATCAAACTATCAGCAATTGTCTTAGCATTTGACATACAAAGATAAAAAATTCTGGAGAGAGACATATTCAATTTTAATAAAATAGTACAATTCCAGTGTGTTGGAGAGATTAGCTTTTTTAAACATCCTTGAAACTCTAAATAGTTTTCCAGAGGGAGGCTGTGTGACCCATGGAAACTGATTATTCAAGCTGATTTCATTTTTTCTCTCCTTGTTGATAATTTCTGTGCTTTTATTCTTTGTTGAATGAAAGTTCATTGTATTTTGTAGAAACATTTCATTGTCATTACTGTACAGTATAATCTATAGTGTTCTGATATATAATCATTGTTGGAAAAAATCTTGGGGAACAACTTTACTAAATTAATTATTTGCTTTATACCTTGGTGTACATTTTAGCAAGATTCAGTCATAAAAGATATCTGAAACTTAAAAAAAAGGAATCTCAAGGGCAATATACTTCAATGGAGACTCCTAGAGATGGCTCATAATTAATGTAGTCCTTAAATAGTCTTGGGAAGGGTCACTACCAAAACAAGAACATTTTGATACCACTGTTATATGACTGATACCTCCTTTACTGCAGAAGAAGTCTAGAGTGAGAAGATTGGCTGAATGAGTGAGAAGTGCTTTTGCCACAGTCACCCAATTAAATTTCAGGTCACAGCAGAACCAGATCTAAAATTTCTGGCACAGTGTCTTACAGACTAAAAAGCTGTTATAAGTTTAAGACCTCCTACCATGATCTGATTTCAGGCAGCTGTGTTAGTTTAACACTTCATTATTTTTTGTTGTGGAATGTGATAAAATAGAGGCGGTGTATTGAATTTTCTCTTTACAAAACTTTGTAGCACAGAAAAATGACTCAAGTTTAAGTATTTTCAGAATAAACAATGTTTTACATATGAAAAGACAGTTACATACTTAAGCCGTTGCCTCTCGATTTTTGTCTACTGTATTTGCACATAATATTTGCACTATCATTAAACCTTGCAGAGTATTCATCTTTGCTAGGATACATGTTTGAATAAATATAGGAGTGTTCATACCAGAAAGAACTCTGTCTTAAGTTCTTTTCTTGATTTTTCTTTTCTCTCATGATTAAATCTGGGAAATAATTTCATATGACAAAGAAATTAAACAAAAGAAAATTTACTTTAAAAAAAATTCTCCCAAGAAAAGCTGGAGGCTAAAGTGTTTGTCAAGTTTCAAACTCAAGGTCTGGAGCAGGTCAGATCTGGAACAGATTAGGAAGAGTGTCAAAGAACAAAACCAGGCACAATTGTTTCTTGTTTAGAGTGGTAGCCCTTTGGCTGAAGCTTCTGTGTAATTGCTGACAGCTTGTGTACAAGAAGACATTTTCTGAATAAACAAATTATACGATGAAATTACTTATGATTGCTCATAAGTGATTTCTGTTCTGAATGCAAAATGGGTGTGTTTCTTTTTCAAAACGGTTATGTTATTATTTCAAGCTTTATTGCTTCCTTATTCATTGCTGCTTCCTTTCTCTCCTCCTTGGATTCACGTATTTTGAAGTGTTCAATGGCCAACATTGAAGCAGAAGATGAATGTGTTATCAGCCTAAACAACTTAAAATCATTAATTTTAAACTTGGCACTGGAATATGAGCCAGCATCATATATGAAACAATGGTTTATCACGGAAACTAAACCAACAGGTTCTAGAAGTAAAATTGGTAAAGTGTAGGGCCCAAAGATACGGCAGTTCTCCATTAAGGAATTATTTCAACGAAATATACAGGTAAATAGCAAGCTACAGTAGACATTATATGGATATAATATTTGATCTTACTACTACTTAAACCTTTTTCTGGGCCCAAGGGCTTTCACAGGAAAATGCAACAAATTTTAGTAGGAGTTCTTAGTATTTCCTGGAATTTCATTAAATGTTTTCATGTAATTCCCCATTCTCTACAAAAAACTACAAAAATACTGAAAGAAATCAAAACAAGCAAACAAACAGTAAGAAAAGAATTAAGAATTAAGAATTCATGATAGGGACAAAAAATACTTTCTAAAGGTCTTAAACAGCAATATTAAGAAGATTGATTTGTTAGTTACATAGAATGAGTAATCAGGAGACCCTCATACAAATTAGACAGATTTTTTTAATGTTTATTAAAATTATAAGTTAGAGACAAGAAACATCCTCTGTGGTCAGCATTATCCACCTTCATCTGAAATTCAAATATGCAGTGGCTATTTTTTAGCAGAAGCAGTGGCTTCTGCTAAAAAATATAAAAATGTTAGGCTTTCACACCTGGTATAGTAAACACTGACAGATATTGTATAGGGTGCCATGACATTAAATGTTTTGTGGTGAGGAGAGGCTTCCACAAGTAACCACTGGGTTCTGCTGTCCCTTCATCTAAACAACGGAAGAAACCCTGACAAAGTAACATAGAACTTCCAGAAAAATGATATGAGATTTGATACCAAGCTGTATTTAGCATGATTACTTTATATAATGGCACCAACGAATCACGAGCTGTAAGCACACATTTTCATTCCGAATCAGAATACTTTCACTTACAAAAAATAATATCCGTTACCAGTGCAAAATGTTGATGTAAACTCCTCATACAATGTTGTTTGTGCTAGATATATCATGTTCATTTTTAGGACCAAAAGCCCTTCTGCAATATCTAGCAAGTTTCAGATCCTGAATCCTGTTTCAATACTATCTTTGATGTCAAGTCTCTGAGCATCCCTACTTCTATTTATCTATAAACTTGTCTTTCTTATTAAATTCTTATTTTTAAGGAACCACTGAGAAATAATTAGATTCCTTTAAAATGGAAGGAAAATTAGTAGTAGAAAGTACTAATCTTGTTAATAATGAGGATAACTTCTGTCAGATGGATATTCAGTGGCTGGTTATAAGAAAATAGAGAAAAAAAGTCAGCGTAGGTTAATTAATTGCACTGCAAGTCCTGTACTTATTGTGGCTATGAAGAAAAGACAAACATCATCCCAAGATATATCCAGAGAGTTATCTTCTGGAAAAGATAGCCTACGGAAGCCTTCATCTAGAAAATTGTATGCAGTTCTGCTCACTTATTTTTTAGGTGCATTTGTTCAAATAAAATACAGATGGAAAGAAGGCCTGCAGTGGAAATCAAGGAGATCCAGAGACTGTTAGACAAAATGAGAAGAAAAGGCTTGGCTTGTATACCCTAGAAAAGTGAAGACTGAGAAGAAACAACAGTTGTTCTCTATAAATGCATTGGGGTGGTGCATTTTACCAGAAAAAGAGAATAACTATTAACCTTGTAATAAAAGACTTAGGCGGGAGATTAGAATAGAATTTCTCACCACCAGAGGTACAAGACTCTAAAAGAGGATCCCAGTAGGAGTAGTGTAGGTAGGCATTGTAACCACTTTTTGATTCTTTCATCAAAAGGGCTACATGACATGCAACAGCAAGAGATTGATAAGCTTTTATGCTGTCAGATGTGTAAAATTAACATTATAATGCCACCTAAATTTCAGCTATAAAAATTACATTTTACTGAGAGACAGGAATATACTTGCTTGAGTAATGGAGGAAAATTTGAGAATGCACATGGTTTTAAAGGGGAAAAAAGTGAGAAGAACTGCATACAACTTTCTAGGTTAATGCTTTCATGGGCTACTTGATGTTTTCTGGAAAATACGTATCTGGATACATCTTGGGATTGTATGTTCAATAGAATTTTCATTAGTTTCATAGAAATGAGTAGTTTGGGTTGGAAGGGACCTTAAAGATCATCTGATTTCAACCCCCCTGCCATGGGCAGGGTCACCTTCCACTAGACCAGGTTGATCAAAGCCTCATCCAACCTGGCCTTGAACACTTCAAGGAACAGGACATTCACATGGTCTTTGGACAACCTGTTCCAATGCCTCACCACCATTGCAGTGAAGAATTTTGTCATAATACTTAATCTAAATCTCTCCTCTTTTAATGTAAAACCATCACCCCTTGGTCCTATCCCCTTGTAAGAAGTTCCTCTCCAAGTCTGTTGTAGGCCCCCTTTAGGTGCTGAAAGGCTGCTGTAAGGTTTCCTCAGGCCCCTTCCTTCTTCAAACTGAACAACCTGAACAGTTCTCTCAGCCTGCCTCCATAGGAGACGTGCTTCAGACCTCTGATTGTCTCTGTGGCCTTCTCTGGACCTGTTCCAACAGGTCCTCATCTTGTGCTCAGGGTGCCAGAGCTGGACACAGCACTCTGGGTGTGGAGCAGAGGTGCAGAGTCCCTCCCCTCACCCTGCTCGCCACACTGCTTTGGATGCAGCCCAGGACATAGTTGTCCTTCTGGGTTGCATGCTCACACTGCTGGTTCAGATCCACCTTAGCATCCTTCAGAAGCCCCAAGTCTTTCGCTGGTGGACTGCTCTCCATGAATTCTGCTCCCAGTGTGTGCTTATGTCTGGGTTTGCCCCAGCTCAGGTGCATCACCTCACACGGGAGGACACATGGAAGTTCTCATGGGCCCACTTCTCAAATGTGCCCAGCTTTCTTGTTCTTTCTTCACAGTCACAAATAAGACAAACTAACAGTTTCCAATTAGGTAACCTCAGCTGGGGTTTTTTATTTGCTCTTCTTTTTTACTACCAGATACAGCTTGGTGCTTTTTTATGCTTTCCACGAGAAAGACATTATGATGCAATGAACTGTCTGAAGACTATGATTATTATAATACATGGAGAATATTTTAGAACAACACATTATTGGCTCCATTCATGTAACTAGGAATTGTTTTATTTAGAATGTCTGTAATTGAATATGAAGAAACAAGGAGTTAGTTCAATGCCAATATTTGTTTGTAGTGTTTGATTGTATCCATCCTTGTGCATGGATATTAGTTAATTGACAGACATTCGGTCCAGTCAGCCTGAGCTAATCTTGGTAAGCTGTAGGAAGTAACTACATAAATGTAGTGACTCTACCTCTCCTTATTCAATGTTTGTGTTTTCCATAACTTATGTTTACCAAATACTCTAGTGTTGAGGCCAAGCTGCTGTAAAATTATCACATTCCAGTGTTGCTGGGGAAAGCTCTTCCCATCTTTGGCTTACAAATGGCTTTGGTCTGCTTTGAACACAGACAGGGCTTTTCTCATTTTGAGATAGATTGTTTGCACATATTATGTGCCTTTGAATTTAAAACAATCCAGAACCCATAGCTGGTACAGAATGTGACACCTGACACTTAACTACTGCATTTTGGCAGCATACAGGCCAAACTGAATTCTCTCAAACGCCCATGTGAGTTTCCAGTTGCAGTTGAAGATATGGGTTATTTTGCAGGGATGAATTGGAGCCTACATATTTCACAAGCAGTTTTATGCCCTCTATCATCCTGCCACAGATCTGCCCAGCAGAAGCATTTGAGATTGATCAAGAAAATAGGAAAAAAAGTAGGTGGAAAAAGAAAGAGCAAGAACAAGTAAAGAGAAAGATTTTTCTTTCAGGAACTTTCAGCTTTGATTTGGTTTTTTCTGTCTGTTTTTTGGTCATGTAGTATCAAAATCTAATTTTCTTGTGTGTTCATGAGAACATTAACCTCTTTACCCAGACTGTGAAAAAAGCAAAATATAAGAAAATGGCATTTGTTAAGAAGTAAAATGTTGTTGGATTTTATTTTTATTGTAGTGTTGCTTTGTTGATATGAGAGTATTGAAGCAACATTTAAATACCAGGTAAAAGATTGGGGTATATACTTTTATATGTCAGATTTTACAACAGAAAAATATGTGGTTGCTTGCATTTTAGTGGGTAGTGTATGACTGAATCCCTGGAGACCCAAACTATCACTTCTGTTCTCCAGAATACAAGATTTCAGTCATAACTTATTTTCATCCAGATCCTTGCCATCAGTATTAAAAGCATCTATTTATTACACTCAGGATATGAAAGATATGTATAAAAATCTAATGTCAAGGTTTCTTCTGTTTGTTTTTAATTCCAAAGAAAGGCTTTCATTCTTTCTTGCGTGGGGATTTTGAGGAAGATGACAAATAAATTACAAAGCTTGAGAAAATTGCTTCCAGACAACTCTAGAAAAGAACAAAAAGCCACTGAAACCATTTGACTCAGCCTTGGTTTCTTCCAACGTTAAAAAAAAAAAATCCATCTGGTCTCAGAAACAGAGGATTAACTTTAGAATGAACTGAGATTGTGATGAATAAAAAAGAGGTAAAATTAAACAGCTCTGCTTGTGTGCATAGGGTGAAAAATACAGACACCTCATAGTGACCTTCCAATACCTAAAGGTGGCCAACAAGAGAGCTGGAGATGGACTTCTTACGTGATCATGTAGTGACAGGACAAAGGAGAATGGCTCCAAACTGAGAAAGGGTAAGTATAGGTTAGATATTAAGAAGAAATTCTTTAATGTGAGGATGGTTAGGCACTGGAACAGGTTGCCCAGAGAAGCTGTGGATGCCCCATCCCTGGAAATGTTCAAGGCCAGGTTGAATGGGGCTTTGAGCAGCCTGGTCTAGTGAAAGTTATCCCAGCCTGTGGCTGGGGAGTTAGAACTAAATGGTCTTTAAGGTCTCTCCCAACACAAATTGTTTTATGATCCTACAATTGGAATCAAAAGTTGAGGAGTTTGGGGTGTTTTTAAAAGTGTTTATAATCAGCTCTTACAAGAAAAAAACACATAAAGAAAAACCCAACATGGTGGTACACTTTTCTGTATGTGGAGAGCTCTGTTAATCTCTCTCACTGTTGTTTCTTCATATGTTTTGAGTTCGCAGCTCTGTATTGCAAAATATACAAATTGCATCAGAACATCGTCAGATTGTGTGACTAATGTAGCAAAACAACCAATAGGGGAAGGGTTGCACATCTCCTTGCTGCATTACTGTCCCTTGGCTTCCTACTGTCATGACCTAAAATACTATAGGCATCTAGTTAACGGGTTGCCAGCAGTGTCTAGCAGATGGGATTCAGAACACTCCAGAGATGCTTCGGAACTGCGCAGCATAGTGGTAACCTGTGGGTCTGGTTGGGAGAGTAATCCTGAGAGACAGTGTGAGAGCCTCATACTCCATGCATGAGACCTGGCATCTGGCTTATGGGTGAGAGACTTCTTCATCAGAGGGTGATCATATCAAGAAAGATATTAATATGTTCAATATTTCAGCAATAGCCTCTTCAGCGAAATTGTATTAACATTTAGTACAAAGACATTTTAACAAACCACAATGAACACAGTACAAAATGTAGAGGTATCAGAAAGTGCACACCCTGCCCAACCCACAATATAACCTCCAACAGAAATGCATCCCTCTTGGAAGCTGGATGCACAATGAAGTGAAAGGACTTGTCCAAGCAGCTGGTCAGGGATACCACCAGGTATACAACTGCCTAATGCCACTGTCCAATGCTACTGAAATACTGGACCAGCAGTTGTATAAAACCTGTTCTTGCTTAATAATGAAATTGTAAGAAGCTGTCTTACTCTAGTCATGTTCCAGTTTATGAAAGCATCAATTTTTCTTGTGGAGATTTGATTGTGATTTTCAAGCATAAAATTCAAACCCTTGCTATATTTAAAATAAATGAAGTTGCAAATGAAAAATACCTGTCCTTTCCTTACTAAGCTACAAAGTCAAATGAAAAATGGAAGGTTTTCCTTTTAGCCAATTCTTCTCAAACCAGAAATAAGCCCCAAAGAGAAACATCAGGGTTGGCTCCTTCAAAAGCAAGGGCCTGAGGCAAAGCTAGAGCCTGGTAGTGCTGCTTTCATCTGGTTCAGCTCAAGCAAACAGATGCACTTCTTAGCTGAGGAATGCAAGGCCCTTGCCACTGGGTCAAGTCCTGGGAGGGGAGCGTGGGCAGTGCCTTTTCACTCCCCCTTTAACAATGCAGTAGGTAAAAAAGACATCCACCCATGGACGTGCATGCACGTGCCCATCACACACGTGCACAAACACTGTGAATGCACATGCTCTCTTCAGCGTTTGCCAAGCTACCCAACCTGCTTTGCTTTCCTCTTGGGTTTTTTATGTAATCCAGCTGAGGCAGGCTTCTCTGAGCTGGAAAGGAAGTATCAATAATGAGAATTTCTGTCTCACTGGAACAACACCTGACAGCTTTATATGAACTACCTGTGCTGCTGGGTAGCCACTCCTACTTCACAGGCACATTCTTCTGGCATTATTTCCATGGTTATGAATTTTTAACCATCCTTCATCGCCACCTGAAGCGAACTGACGTTAGTTTTGGCAGAAAAAACAACAAGGCAGAAAAAACACAGCCTAAGTAAAGCTATCTGAATCTTAAAAAAAAATTGATGAATTATCAAAGCAAAAATAAAAAAACCCCTGCATTTTTCAGGAGAGGTTCGTATTAGATATTTGAAAAAAAAAAAATCACTGAAAGGGCATTGAAATAAGTTGTCCAGGGAGTTGGTGGAGTCATTGTCTCTGTAAGTATTCAAGAGGTGCCTGGATGTGGCTCTTGGGGGATATGCCTTAGGGGCAATTATGGTGGTGCCGAGTTGCCAGTTGGACTAGATGATTTGAAGGCCTCTTCCAGCCTTGATGCTTATGTGATTCTGTGATATGTAAGAAAGTGTTTTATAGTTTACAGTGTAATCATAGAGACACACATCCTATAAGTCACTGAAATTGCAATGGGGATATGACAAGGACAGTGCCAAATGACACTGGGATGCTGTTAATCACAATTCTCATCTAAGCCTATGGTTATTTTTGAGCTGTATGATTTACCTTGAAAGAATCCTTAAATCAGGTTATTTATCTGAGTTCCCTGGAATGATCTACTGCAGTGGGGCACTTAGAAACTTGGGCCTACATTTTGTTGAAAAGTCTTATTGCTTTCTGGCCAAGAATTCTTAGGGGAAAACACTGAAGATGCAGATGAGGACTCTGTTTCTGGTTATCAGTGGCAATAAATCAGCAAATGCAAGGTCAGAAATAAGATATTTGGATTGAGTGAGTTTGATAGCTGATTCTGTGAAATCTTGTTTCCCAAAACAACTAGGCACGCTTATTTCCTTAGGCAGAAGTTCTGTATCCTCTCAGCCCCATCTCTTTTATTTCACCAGCTGTTCTCCCTGCTTGTGTGGTCTCAGAAATGCATACCATATCCTTCATTACATTGTTTCTGCCTAAAGCATGAAAACTTCTTATTTTGGTTTCATTTTGGTTCAGGAGCTTACTAACCCTCCTGGAAAGCAGCAGAGTACAAAACTGACGCTGTGTGACAGTGCTTTGTTTAGTCACTCCATTTGGAGGCTGCACCAGACCAACTGTAGCAGAATGCAAATGCTCATTCCCACTGCAGCTCACTAGAGCTGGAAGCAAGCTGTTGGTCATGCTTTCCCTTGCCTGCCCTTTCCCACTCAATGTATGCTTTGGTATCAGGACAGCAGCAATTTTGACTAAAGGAGGGATGGAGTTGAGTTTACCAGCATTCTCAAGAGGATATTGCTGTGGACTTGCAGGCTCTCCTGGTATTTGATGTTAATGTATATTTCTGAAGCCCTCACTTTCTTTTTGGCTCTTTTTGACTAGTTCTTACTAATTCCAAGTGACTGGATAGTCACATCTAAATAGCAATGTTAAGTCAAGGACAGAGTGTATACCATTCCAAAACAGAGTCATACATCTGTCATTAATTTGTTAGGATGATGGAGAATTGTATAAATTTTTAGAAGCAGTGGGTATTTAGGTTTTGCGTATAATCCCTGGCTTATCTCACAAGACATGAGAGCAAATATCCAAGCTGCTTTTCATGTCGCCCTGTTATAGCAGCCAGCACAGTGATTGCTACCTTCCCTAGGTATTCTTTAACTTCTGAGTGGCATTTGACAAATTTTTTAAACCAGGTAGGGCCACTAAGTCATCTTGTTTGACTTTCTGCATAAGACATACTATTTCATTCTCCACCTCCAGTAACAAGATGGTGTTATGGTAAAGCATATGTTCTTAAGCAGACAGACATAATTTGAAGACCTCAAGAGAGCAATTCAGTTACTTCTCTTGTAGGTTGTTGCAAAATGATTTAGTAAAATTAAATATTTATTCTTTGTAATACCTGTGAAATTCTGGCTTGGGCTCAGCCCTCATTATGACAAGTTTCACAGGCATGTAGTACAAAAATCCTGGATGAGTTGCCATCCAGTGCAGTTATTCAAAGAAGAATTTCTAATCCCTTTCTTTTGGCCAGACTCCTATCCAAATTGACTCGGAATTCTCTTCCAGGCTGTCTTGCTGGACTTATTTCTGTTGTTTTAGCCCACAAATTCAAGTTTCAGTAAATCATTATTTTGTTGCCAAATTGCACACTATTATAACATGTTTTGTCCAGAGTTACAGGTTACATTTTGGGTAAACTGAACTGTAATATGGAAATAATTTTCGGTAGCTGTTCTTACACAGCTTGGTCTGCAGAACACGATACTTGAAAGAATTCAGTAGAATAGATATAGATGGTTGTGTTTCTCGTAAATAAAAGCTAATGAGTTGAGTGTACAGTTCAACCAGACAGTGCCAACCATAACACTTAAAACACTTTCAAGTTCTTTGGGATAGAATATGCTTGTGTTTGGATGGAGTCTAAGTGGAGAAAAAGAACAAATCATACAAAGCAGCAATGTATATTACCTTTGTTTACTTTTCAACACCCATATGTTGTACACCACAAGCATTTTTGCCTCTTTTCTACAACAAACTCTGTATTTTGAATATATAGTCAGTCACAACCCCCTCATCTGCTGCTCATATTTCTCAGGTCTGATTTCATTGCTTCATTGTATGTAAGTTATTTCATTACTGTTATATTTTTTGCAAAGAGGGATAAGACTACAGTGAAAATTGCAGTTTGTAGGAATGGCAATTTATAGGAATTTCTTTGTAAATTTTAAAAATACTGTGAAGATTTTCTTAGACAAAAAAAATATATATACAGTGAATGCCAATTGCAATGGAAATCTCAACAGCAGCAGTTTTGCTCTTTTAGCTCTTATCTGGAACTTGGAGGTCTTCCAGCTTTGCCTTTCAGCATTTGTCATGTTAATTATTGGCCCTGAATGATTGAACAAACCTGTTTCAAGACCTCTTTTAAGTTCCAAAAAACCTATATTTTGAAATCTCGGAATGTTTGTTTCAAAAATGAAATCCAGTTTCCATGTGGTTTATTGTGAAAGAAAGAATTTGCCAAATGCCTCCTATTGTTCTCATTCAGTTACCTAATTTGTGGGTTTTGATCTGTGCCATGTGCTGCCTTCAACCTTCTACTTGTTTTGCTTTTTTAAAAGCAGAATGGATATATTTGTGTGGTAATGCCTACTGAGTGAGAAGTATTTACTGATGGAAATCTGAACTAGAAAGCTTTAAATCGTATCGGAGCAAGAAAACAGCCAACAACATTTACATAAAGAGATAACGTTTTAAAATACAAGTATCATTTTTAGTCCAGACTAGCACTTCAAACTCTTGAGTTGTGCTAAAATTTAGGCTTAGATGGACACGTATTGGAAGACAAGTTGGAAATGTTCCATAAACCTCCTTAGCTGAGACATGCAAAGCAAGACACTTCTCTGTTGAGTGTTTTCTACATGAGTATTCATGTTATGATGTGTTTTTATATTGCAGGTGCTTGAGTCAGACTGTTTTGCCTCAGATATGCCTGGAAGGTGCTGTTCTTCCTGCACATGCCTCGGTCCCTTGCATCATCTAAGCTACTCAGCTGAATCAGAGCACTTAGACAGTGAAAAGAAACATCTTTGACAAAACAAAACTCTTTCTATATTATGTCTTTTTACCAAAACAAAATGGTTTTTTATTATTTCATTCACAGGTTTTGGGGCGGAGTTCTTTGCTTTTGTTCTGTTTCCTACTAATTTTTCCTGCTCTGTAAAACAACATTAAGGTTGCACTCAGCTCTGACCACACAATACCTTTTGTGCCCTTTCTGCACATGGTAACCTGAAATATCCATTCATGTTAATTAATATTTTACCTCCATATTTCTATCATGACCTTGCCAGTTGCTGTAGCTAGTTTCATCTTTCTTCATCACCATCTTTTAGCAAGCGTATTTTAGCCATAGGCACATATTTAGGTTTTGAACAGAAGTTGCTCTTTTAATTCCTGGGTACAAACAGAGTGTGATCTGCACATGCATAAGAATTTCTTGGCTGGATGGTTTTCTTTTGAATCCACATAGTTAATAGGCTTTCAAACTGTCAAAAGGCTTTGGCACTCAAGCTGACTCCTAATCCATCTTTGTTGTCAGTTCTGGAGAAGACTGGTGACCTCAGCTCTGGGGGTTTCAGGTCTTCTAAACTGACTTAGGAAAACACTCTTGCATCTTCATTCTCCTTCTATTTTCCAGGTAGGTAAGAGGGCAGTTCCCTTTGACCATGGGAGCACCTGCAGGAGAAACTTGGACAGAGTTCTGAAGAAGAATGCAGAAGAACACAGTCATTGGAAGCAAGTTTTCTTTCTCCTTCAGTACTCATCCATATGCATTAACATTGTGGGTGATCCCATGTGCTTCAGGTACTTGTTAATTATCTAAAGGTAAAGCTCCTGTTATAGCTTCTTCTGAAAGACAGGGTGGGGGGACAGGAGTCAAAACACTCATTATCGTGGAGATCCAGAAACTGTATTCCTATGCGATAACAATGGCAGAGAGGAGATGAGAAAGGGGGGGGTAAGGTTCTGTTCTGAGTAAAGGGAGAAAATAACTCACAAAAGCCTTTGATGAACTCTAGCAGTGTGGGAACTGTTCAGGACTTCAAACTAAGTCTAATCCATACTAAGAGCAGCAGCAAGGACGGGCATGAAGTGGTATGAGCTGAAGCTGTTCCTTGAGTAAGAATGTTTTACATAATCGCTCAAGGCTCAGAGTGTAATACTGCCAGATACAATTTATAATTGTATTTTTTTGTTTCCTTCACTTTTGTAAGTTTCCAGTCTTGAAATCAAGGACTTTATCTTTTGCTTACCTTGATTAAATTTTAGTTTTTGCTTCTAAGCTTCTCTGGTGATAAGGCTGACTCTGGATAAAGATTCAAAGAAAACAAATTCTCTAGAGAGTAAGTAATCCAGTAAAACTCTTTGTGCAGGCAACAGCCTTCCTACCACGATAATCTGAGATATGACTTTCAGCGGGATATAAGGACAAGTTTAAAAGTGCAATGAGCAACTATTCAGGTTTAGTGGCAGAAAGATCATGTAGAGCTGCAGGTACTCCTCAAATAACCAGTAACATATTGTTGTAAATAACAAGTAACATATTGTTGAGAATTTCACCCTGAATCTTCATTAGTTCTTGAAAATAATTTATTAAATCCCATGGGTTTGGAAAACTGAAATAAACTTTAGAATCAGGCAATGTTAATGAATTACCAGAAAGGTTACATAGTCAATCTTCTGAGAAATGCCTTGGTAACAATCTCTGGTCTTGTTTTTTAATTGTTGAGTAATTTTTTCCCTTCGCAAGTCCGGTATTATCTTGTTACCACTATTCCTAAAATCATGTGCCATCAGGAATGCAAAATAGCTAAATCAAGAGCTCTAATTTTTCTTAGGTCCTATGGTCCTTCAAGACAGAACTTAGCATATAGCTGTGAGTGCATTACTGCTCTGATTAGGATTTTCTCCTATACTCTTATTGGGATGAAACATCTTGCTAGACCAAGGCCACAACTGATCTGATTCCAAAGACCACCAAAATAAAGGTCAACTTGAAGAGCAGGGATCAAATTTCTTTCCTTATAGTCTACTTCAGAAATCTACAAAAGTGTTGTGCACATTTATTTATGTCTGTTGCACAGGATTTTTTAATCTGCTTGATATTGCAGAGCAAATGTCACACTTTGTTCTCTTGATTGACACAAACAGACTAATTTAATTTCAGCAAATCATATTGAAAATCCTTAATTTAGTAGTTTTGTCTATGGTCTGATTGAAATAAAAAAATTGAGTAGTTGGTGAAAGTTAAAAACAGCTAATAAAAAACAATCAACCTTTTGTAATTTCACCTTTCTCTCCTAGGAAACAAATGTTTGGCAATTTTTAAGTTTAGGCTAATGATCCATCAGAACAGAATGCTTGTAAACCTAATGCCTTGATCATGCACAAATACTAAATATTGGGCAGCTGAGAAATTCTGGTGGAAAATAATTGATTTTCAAGAACTCTCTCCAAGATCCAATCAGCCACTATAACATTTCTATTTGTGACACTGAATATAGTTTTGAGCATTGTACAGATGAGTTAGTTGTAAGAATTTCAGATTTCAAGCCTTTTTGAGTTGTCCGCAGAGTCTCTGACACCTCCTGTTTGATGCTGCTGCCCTTTGAACTGCTCGGCATCATCATTTCCTATTCCTCTAAACATAATCCTAAGAACAGCTTAACGACAAACGTGTTAGCAGAGCACTGTTGGATACCTGTGTCCTGACATTCCAGTTTGGGATTACTCCAGATTGGTACTTACACCTCTGCTGTCTCAACACTAAATTTGCTAAAATCTAGAAGCAGAACCACTCTGCTATCTTCCTGTCATACTTTCTTTTATGCGAGCTACGAAAGGCTCCAAACTCTAATATTACTTGTGACATTAGCACAAACGCAAGCACATTGGAGAAGGTGGCTCAGGAAGTAGGGAACATCAGGATACTGGACAAGGGACGCATGAAAAAATCAACCCTAACCAATGTTTCTTGCAGGATGAGAGACCTTTCTCCAAATTCTACCAAAAATCAGCAGCTGCCAGTGACTTTGTGGGTTGAAATAAAGACTGAAGCCTTCTCTGCATTCTTAGGAATGGTTCTCTTGTCTGTTTCCTCCAGAGCACAGATTTGAATCTGTAGGCAATGCTGCAGGCAAGCAGCTTGGTCCTCCCAGGAATATCCCAGTCCGTACTCATGCTGCTTACTGTTTCTCTTGTTGTCTTTTCCATTCCACATTTAAAAAGTTCTGCAGAGATGAGCTTGCTCTTGAGAAAACAAACAATTCCCCCTTCCTTCCCCTTTCCAGAAGTTTCAATTTGACTTAGAGTACAGCAGCCAGGATGAGGTAAATATAAAGCCTTCTTCTTGGTTGCCACCAATGCAACCTCTTTAAGATAACAGAAAATATACTCTAGATTCATGCAATAAACTGGAAATTATCTATTATTTGTAACAACAGAACTATAGGAGCAAAGAGTTCTAAAGTTAGACACTTTTTAGTAACAACTAGGATTCAAGGAGTCCTTATTTTCACTATATAGGAGTTGAGCTTAGTCCACTATTGTTTCACCAGTTCTGGGAAATACTGTTTTGTGCATTTCAGCATATAGGACACCTATTCTCATATGTAAATACCTTTTTCTTGGGTTTCGCAATGGACAGATCTTATTATTAAATAAAATCCATTCCATTTAGGTTTCCTACAACACCAGTGGTCCTCAACAAGGTGTTACGAGCTGGATGAGCTTATTTTATATGGATTGTAGTAAACCTGTTTTCTGTTGTAGGCAACTCCTTGAAGAAAGAGCTAGCAATATGCATCTGAACAATTTCTAATTATTTTAAACTAGCTGAGGATTTCCTATTCCTGCCAATGGATGAATAACATGCTAGGGAAATTTTTCTTACAGTCTTTGTCTGTGATACTCTCTGCTAGTCTGTAAATTCTTTGTTAGTAAATTCTTTGTTCTGTAAAGTCAGGTTCTGGACTTTTGAATGTGCTTCTACAGTATCTGGCTCCTGCCTTCATTACATTATTTAAATTCCAAGAATTAATATCGTTTGAATCCTGCAAATGCAGAATTTGATAGAAGGACTCTGATTTCTTTTGTTTGCAAATCTGGATTTTAGGGAGCAGAAAGTAATGTCTGTTTTTCCCAAACAGAGGAAGCAGGAAAGTGTGGACATATGCTGTCACTAATTTTAACTTTAGCAGCCAATTTTAAGAAAACTTGTGTTTCCTATAGTTTGACAGAATCTGGTGTACTTCTATAAAGAAGTAAATAAATTGAACTGATCCCGTTTATTTTTATAGTGACCATATTAATATGACTGCTAGTAGATTCCAATATGAAGTAAGTACTCACAAAAGGTTTTAGAGCAGCAGTTATGTAATCCCACAATGCTGGTAATTTACACAACTAAATGCAAAACTAATTTCTCTGAATTAATGTCTCCTCAGTAAGTATTTCCACAAAGGTCTCAACTTAACTACAGAGCTGATAATAAAACATTAGTGGTAAAAGTGAGAACTTTTTCAATTTACAAATATGTCAATATGCTTCAGTTTGATGTGGCAAACAAATGAGAAAAATATTTTTCAATGTCATTGTCTTATTACTTTGTGTTGAAATTACTAGATGAAATAGAAGTTATTAGTATGTTAGGGACTTTTTTTTTGTTTATTAAGAAATCAATGAATATAACCTCAAAAACTCTACATCTCCTTTCAACTGAAAGGGAGAAGTATAGCCTTCTAAACACACTGTCAAAATGGACAGCTGAAATAAAAAAAACAAGACAAAACTGAACCAGAGTGAGAGTGAATGCTTTAGAAGAAAAATTGTTTCATCTTGAAAACCCCTAGTCATCAAATGCAGCTGCACTTTAAGGATAAGGAAGAAAACAGTTCAACTTGTCAACACTGGGTTGCAACTATTCTGTCCCAGCCAGCCCTACCTCAGGTTTCTTGCTGGGTGAGGAAGGAGGCATCTTCATGGCTCAGAATCCTCAGTGGACAGATGGCTGCTGCCTGTCAGCTCTTGGCTGGCCACATGAATGGGTCTGGAGCAGTGTACAACCTTCAGGCAGTGTTTTGTATAGGCATGGCTGAGATTAAGTCATTTCTTATCCTCAGAATCTTTTGACTCCTTCAATGCTGCTGATTACACAAGTAGTGTGAGAGCAAGAATAAATAAATATAAATTAAAAAAACAAACAAAAAACCCCCCTTAACGTTGTCTCAAATATTTTTTCACTTATTCTCCCATATATTTTTATTTTTGTGAAAAAAACCAGCCCTCTCAAATATATCCAATATATATTACTGCCAGAATCTATACACTTGCAGCACTGAAACCCACAACTCCTTGTTATATAAATGTACTTAACATTGCTTTCCAAAAGCAGTTCCTGGTCTCCCTAGCAACACAGGCTGCAAAGGGCTCACCAGCCTGGTGTTCTGCTGCATGTATGAGCTTCCAAGTCAACTGGAAGAGTTTTGGTTTAGGATTCAGTACTTCCTTTAGACCAGTTCAACCTACTGATGAGGGAGACTTCTTTTACGTATGGTCTCATAAAAGCTAGAATTTCAGTGTTTATAATTGAAATGTATAAGCAATGAACCAAGAGGACCTTCTGAGAAAAGAAAATTTTCATGGCAGAAGACAGAACAATTTATTCTGTTCCCCATCATTATCACTATAGAACAAAATATTTTAATATTGAAACTAAATTCTTAGACATAACTCCCCTTAACAACTTATAAGGATGCAAAAATGCGTACATAATTAATTCTATGTCTTTCCCAAGAAACTAATAATTTTTCTTCTATTATAAGGCAGAAATGAATGAAATCTTACTACAGACACACCTGTCTGTGTCACTGTTGTGAGGTGCTGTTATAAGATTAACAGTTAATGGTTTTGTGCCTGGCTTTAGCCAGTGAAGACTTAAATTAGTTCTGGAAATGAAAATCTCTTTTTAAATCCTTCCTCTCCCAGTGCCTTCTAGTTAGCATGATGTTTTGTTTGGGTTTTTTTTCTTGTTTTTAAACTTTATTTTCATGCTAGTTCTGTACACACACAAGGTAACAGTAATTTTGTTTAGAGTTAAGATGGAGATAGTTTAATTTCAGCAGTTGTCACTGTACTCCACTGCATTCAATGATGTCAACAAATTGACGAGGAAATCACTGATGAAGGCAACATCACATGCATTTACTTTCAAATATTATATTACACAAAACATTTGTGGGCTTCTTGATTATTTTTACCCTGTGTTGAGAACCAAGAGAGGAGCCCCAAGAAATCATCAGTCTTCTAGGTCAGGTAGCTTTGAACTGCACACCCCAGGACCCTGTCTTTGCCTCCAAAATAGGCTGGTGGGAAAAATGATACAGGCATGAGGTCATTCTGTACTTCTACAGAAATTCCTTTTTCCTGTGTATTTAAATACGCAGGGAATAATCTCTCTGCTAAAGTGAGGCCCACTACATGAAGATGGGCAAAGGTTCAGCCAAATGGAAAGAAAAATATGTTCTTGTACCAGGAGGTTTTCCAGCCTGAACAAGTGGGGAACAGCTTTGTGGCTCATTTTCTGGAAAGCCTTGGGACCTGGAAGAACGGGTAAGCATCTGTCAAACAGACATACACAAATCACGAATTTTCCTCAGCAGTGCAAGTCAGGATGGTTTTTGTTTTCCTTCAGGGGTTTAAATTATAGGGAAAAGACTTAAAGGTCTGTGATTGAAGCCTTCAAGTGGAGAAGTTACACTGCCCAAGTATGCTGTCGATGCCAGGTTACACATCTCCCCATCTGAGGTCTGGGAGCCTCTTATGTTTGTACTCTCTGTACTCTGACTTTTCAGCAGCAAAACATGGCTGGTTGTAACACTGCTTTTTTAGCATTTCTGCACCAGAGCAGCACAAAAACATCATCCCCAGAAAAAAAAAATTTAATTAGATTTTTCCACTGCATCCAGTTGAATCCAATGGACTTGCTGAGCACTGTGCTGCCTCCAGGTCATACAAGAGAAGGACTTCAGCCTGTAACAAACTCTTGCCAGAAGGGGTTTACTCATGTTACTGTAATGCTCTGTAAAATAAAATTTAGTCTGACAAAAAGCAGCTGCAAGAGAACAACAATACCGGTTTCTGATGAAAACTTGAATGACTGGATTTTATACTGGGTATTATTTTAAGCAAAAAGATTTCTTGTGTGTAGCTTGTAGCTAACTTCGGTTGTCTTATAGCAAAACTGTAGCTGAAATAAAAGCAAATTATTTTACAAACGGATTTTACAGCCATGTCACTTACAGGATATGTAGTACCTTAAACCTAGAAGTGCACATATAATTTTTCATTCTTAATCCGTAAGTAAATCTTAATTAGTTAGAATATCTCAAAGTGAAACAAGTAAGATCTTTGATTCTCATTTTCCCCTCTGTTCATCAGAATGAATTCAGAATAGGAAAAGTGATTTCCAGATCTGTCATTGAAAACTAAATAGAAAACAGTGGTGAGGAAGACTTAGAAAGACTTCCTGTACACTGTTTCCCAGTCTCTTCTACTTTGACCTGAAAGCAGTTTCCAGTTAGAAGCTGTACCAGTGAAAAACATGGAGAAATTTTATAATGCAGCAAGATAAATGTTAAATCAGCACTGTTGAGTGTTAGATGATCATATTGAGTATTTTTTTGCCAGTGACAGTACATTAAAGAGATTGCTCATTTTCATTTAATGTTTTGTGTTTGCATGAGTGATTGCTTCATAACCACCTAGCTGCCTGAAGTGAGGCAAGTCCTGATTTAATTGTCCTTTGCTTATGTAAAATACTAGTTATGAACAGTTATTTGACTCAGTAGTACGTGGTACCATAATGCATTATTCTGCAAGATAATTTATTAATTAAAGAGTATTCAAAAATCCAAATTAACTTTGTGCATTCAGCCTGTTTATGAATTCATTTAATTTGTGCCTGATGTTTATAGATGGGTTTGTTTCAATAACAAAAACAGAAAAGCATCTGACATTATTTTGAGGAGGCTAATATTGTCAATAGGTTCAGACAAATCCTTACCTATGGCTAAACACACTGAAAAAACTACCTGAATTTGAGAGCACCCTTAAACCATGTAGAAAAATAATTAGGTTTTCCTCCATGAAACAAAAATCTGCCCTGTAAATGCATATGCACATGGAATTAGAGACACATTTCCATGTGAAACTTTACCTCCAGCATTTCCTACCTTTTGGGTACTTAATTGCACTCCCTTCATGTTTTCTTAACTTGATGTTTTTACTTTTTTGAATGGAATGTTTATTTCTGTTGGAGACAGATAATGATCAAACATCTGCCTGTGGATGTTCTGGCCAACTGCTTGCAGGCTTCACCAAGAGATGAACACCCAGATTTTGGGTCCAGAAATGCCAGACCCGAGTCAAACAGAGATTACTTTTCCGTAAGTAGGCTATAGGTTATATTCCTTCCAGCAGAGGGCAGTAGAATGGTAGGTGTACATATGTAAAACAGAATTTTAATATAATTTAGGAGAGAAAATTCAAATATTCATTAAAAAAAATTTCAATGAGATAGGCAATAAGCAAGAGAGATCATTTGCATTCCCCTTCAGGCATAATGTGATTTTGCTTTGGCTTTATTCCAAGAACTACAGAGGAGACCTTTTGATTAACAATGGTATGCCATTATGAAAAATATTCTAGTGCTTAAGAATTAATAAAATGTGAATTTCTGAACTAGAAAAAAAATTATGAATGCCTTAATTACAAAAAGTTTCACTGAAAGTACATTTTTCACAAACATTTTTTCTCTGAGGAAAAGATTAGGTGAGTACTTCTGTCAAAAAAATAAAACTCATTGAGATATTCACAACACTATGGGTTTTAATAAAAAATATGCAGGCACAGAAAGGATCCACGTCTTTAACTATTTATTATGAGATAAGATGTTCTTTCAGATTTCTGACCTTTGCAAAGCTAAAATTGCTCCCAAAATGTTAATACTCTGGGGCAGGTTGGAAGCCACATGGCTTGAGACTGCAATTGCATGGTTATGAATAAGTGAGACTCAAAGCCTTTATTGATAGCTATGAATTACCTTTTTTCCCCTAGCATTATCATGTATAGTATCTACTCTGAGGGTTTGATGCTCAGCATCTGAACCTTAGCAGCTTTGGTTGCATATGGCAAGTGCTAAATGAACATGTTTCTTGCTATGTAGGCTGAACTTCTGTTCTCTTGGAGCTTCCTCTAGAAATGAAGTTGCTCCTTCTTATAGCTACCTTCATTTAAAGCAAAAGAGCAGCAGAATTTTCATTTCAATTGAAAGCAGCATTCAAGTAAAACAGTGCCACAACAGCAGTTTTTGACAAGAATGCTTGCAAAAAAAATAAATGTAGTCTTTGTCTGAATTTTCATTTTCTGGTCTCTTTTTGCAGGTGCCTGATCTAATGTCCATTTTTTTCTATAAATCTAGAGTCTGCTTTTCTTAAACTCTTTTTATTGCCTAAATTTAATCCTGGCAGCTTGTGCAGTAAAATTCTGCAGATAATACAGACATACTGAAACAAAACAAACTGAAGATGGAAGAGGGGTAGCAAAAAATCAGAACCTTCAATCTGAAGTAAAAAGAAATATTGGGATGATATTGAGCTGTTTTTTCCCTTAGGTCACAATCTTGCAGAATAACTGCATTCCACATCCTCATCAGCTGAATCAGTTGCTAGGTCAGGGTGATACACAGTGTTGGTCTATCTCTCAAGGCAAATAACTGTGAAGACTAATTGGTAAATATTCCAAAGACTGTTTTCTAAATATGCTATGATGTGAATTCATACTATAATTTCTTCTAGAATTAACCCACATGATACTGGTTTTTGTGGGTTCACGTGGGCGTCTTTTGCACTTTTTAATTTAAAAAGTGAATACATTTTACATTTTCATAATATTTTCTAACCTTTTTCTATTTCATTTGCATTTGTGTGAAAGAGATTGATGGCAATAAATAATCATGGTCAGGAGAAAGATAGTAAGTGAGTTCCAGATGTGAATGTAAAATGCTAGCTGTGTATGAGTTAGGTTCTGAGCTAAACTTCTGAAATACACTTCAGGTTTGAGATATTACCAGTAAGCAAAGAATCAAATTTCCAGTTCCAGCTATTTACTTTATGAAAACATCCTGTGTGCAAATTAACCACGAAAATATTGGATGAAATCACGTCCTTCATCTAAATCTACAGTGAATCTACCAGCCAAAAGAAGTATGTTGTTCTTTACCAATGTGTCTCAAAACTCCTGGTGAGCTTCCAGTCCATTTTGTCTTGCTTGCCGCATAATTGCAGCCATCCATAAGCACCACCCTTTGATGTATATCAGTACTTTCTGCTAAAGTAGCTCTGGAGCAATAGATTCAGCCTCCTATTAAACAAATAAATCTGCTCTTAACTTCCAGAATTATAAATAACATGAGGAATGTCAAGGCAACCTTGGGGGTAAGCCAAGTCAGAACAGCTGCTGTGACCTTGCATGTCAGCATCTTAGCCTTCATTAATGTTTGATTTGTGCACAAAATGGGATTTCTTGGGTTTTACATTAATTTAATTTCTTTTGTTTTTCTTACATATTAGGAGAATTTTAAAAATAGCAAATATTTACAGGCTGCATAAGATTTCTTAAGAGGTTTACTTGGTAGGTCTCTGACTCTTTATTATCCATAATAAAGAAAATGTCACCAATTTTCCTTGGTACAAGGTAATACCTGTGGCTGTATTGTGAGATTCTGTGAGCTAAAGCCACTGTCCTCACTATAAAATTTGATCTTCTCTGACCTACCACACAGGACATAGAGCCAGAAAAGAAGCTTTGCTTATGTAGAAAGCTGTGAATAATGGAAGTTTTGTAGGAACAAATTGTCGGAACAAATTGTCTTCTCACTGCAGAAGGACATGAAAGTGTTCTTTAATGTCTAATTTTAAACTAGAATTTAGTCAGAGTGAGAACAATAGACCTACCTGTGTTAATTTCCTTAATGTGTCAAAGCCGTACTGACTTCAACAGGTATATAATCAAATATCTACCGTTCAGTAGTTACTGGATAAAAGCTAACTTGAGTTCTCAATGAAAGACTGAATTCAACTTTTCTTTCCCAGTTCACTGAGGTGTTCTGAATACCTCTCATTAAGTATGCATTCACTTATGTCGCCACTAGACTTTCCTAAAAACTGAAGCATCACAAAGATGCTTCTCCCAATATCTCTACTGGGCTCAATTATTCCAAGCAGTAGAAAGCACACTGCCTTATTTTTACAGACTCTGAGGTTTTTTTAAACTAGAGCATAAAATTTTGAGGCAAGTATAACAGTAGTATTTAGAAAACCCACATCTAAGAAGTATATAACATAATTTTGTCTTTGATTTTTAACATTGTTGATCTAATTTCCATCACTTCTATACTATATTAGCCTTTTTACCTGTTGTGTCCACTTTATGACATAGACACTTGTGCTGGGAATAAATGTCTAGCTGTTACATAAAGACTAGAAATACTGCCCAATCAGCAAATTCTTGTGTGTAAACAGCCATATGAATTCAAGGTGACATCCAGAGAAATTCAAGAAGATATTCAAGAGAATGCTTTGGTTTCCATGTAAAACTCTGTCTTATGAAGAGGATAATTTTTTTTCTGCAGTTACTTTAGATATCAATACCTACTTCACATACATTCAGTCTAGACCTCTGCTTGTACCACACTTGCCAAAATTCACAATCTGAGTCACAAGTTCAGATTTGCAATTCCTAATAAGGGTACTTAAATAACTACCTATGCATGTAAAGAATTTATGGACACATAGAAACCTGTTTTTAAATTAACTTCTCTCTTGTGACTGCTGAAGGACTCGTTAAAGAAAGAGAAGCCATAATAAACATGACTGACATGCCTGTAACATTGTAGATCCTAAAGCAGGATCTATAGAAAAAATTTCTATAGACAGTTGTTTAAGGATACATTAGCCTCTGAAAATTTAGCCATGCAAAAATTCTGCTGTTGTTTCCTGAGAGTGCAGTGATGCTATTTACCAAAGTATTTCCTGACACTTTGTGCATAAGCTAAAGGATCTGCTTATGTTTTGTATCATACACATGTGGTTTAGCTTTACCTTTGGTTTTTCTGATTGTCATAGGTCCAGTTAATGGAAGGGAAAATGCTGCTCATATTCTATCCAATATATTACACTTTCATTTTAGCTCAGATGGGAACAAGAGGATATATCATGTTGTGTTAACTTTTAGTTTTATTACAATTCACTGAAGTTAAAATTGTAGGAGACTTCATTGCAGAGCACAATTTTCCAGTACTTTCCCAGTGTTTTCTCAGGCTCTGATTGAAGATGAAATTGTTTAAAATCCATTCAGCTATACATGGAGTTATCAAAATGCAAAAGTAATTTTCCTTCAGTGGGGGAAGTTTGCCTGTGGTTTTCTTTCTGTTGCTCCTTCCTCCATCCCTTATTTCTTCACCAGACATGTTCAGGGAGCAGCTTGAAATGTTTGTGTGTCCTATATACAATATTTACTGAGAAATATGTTTTCAGCTGTGTGAAAGGGTGGAGGTGGAAAACCTTGGAAATTACCAAGCATAAGAATTTATCAAATGATATTCACATCAGTGTGGGCAAGCAACCAAAATAAGATGTATTTTTTTGAGCATTTGTACTAGTAAAACTTAAATGCACAAATGTTTGCCTTAAAGGTATGCTTAAAAAATGCATTAATATGAATGAAGTAAATGTACTTAACATTTCAGGCTGTTCTTTTAGGCTGTTCCCCAAAGAGTATGTAACTCGCTCTTAGTTTGCACTTGGCTTCCAGCAATAGTACTTCTCAAGGAAGATGCCAAGATAGACATTAGACTGAGTGGCAAATATTTGTACAGGTTGTCCTATGGCCTTGGCCTCATTCAAATCCAGTTTTCCTCCTGTAGAAAACAATATTCCTAAAGACACTTGCTGAACACCTCTCTGGGACTAGGATACAACTGAGGCATACACAAAGATCTGAGAGCTTTTCAGCTGTGCAGCACAGGTTGCACTCACTAAACATGGGATTCCAAATATATCTCATCATACTTGGCTTCCCAAAGCTGCAAAAGGCTTTCCCAATTCCCAACAAGGTGTGCACTGTTTTGCATTGTAGGTAGTTGTTCAGGTGTCAGAAAAGAAAGAGTGAGATTTGATCGGATCTGAAATATAGCATTTTATGTTAGTATTATACATGTTTGCCTGACATGGTCATGTCAGGTAGCAGTTCTCTCATTTAATCTAGGCTGGTTTTTTTCACTGCATATTTTGATATCACCACCTAGCTCAGCAGAAGGACAGTATTTGACCACAGAGTAGCCCATGCAAAGACAAAAATGTCAAAGAGGAAAAAAAAAGGAAAGCAGGCCAGCAAAGTGTTACTTTTCCACATGCCTTTTCCCTGGTAAGATGAGAAGTTGCATTTCAGCCACTGTTTTCTGTGTGAAAGCACAGAGAGGGTGCAGAGGTTCAATGACAGCACATCGACAAATGGAACAAAACATGTGGAACAGTAGGTGTCAAACCCCAGAAGTGCAATAAATTGTGTGTGCTGCTGCTGCACACTCTGGAGAGGTGATGAGCTTCATTTTTTTCAGCTGGGCACTTTCAACAGCACAGCTAATTCAGCACAAGCACAGCAGCTGGAGACGAAGCAGCATTAGTGCAGCATTGTGGCCCACCAGAGTAATTGAACAGCCAACTAGGTTATTTGCCCACCTACTTCTCCTGCATATTAAATGGGGGATAATGACCAATTGCTTATGGTCTGTTTGGAAAAAAATTACTTGTTTGTTCAGCACCTTGAAATCATAAATCAATATGTGCTGCAAATGTGATGTGCCCCTACAGCCTCATTGAAAAGAGAGGGAAAACAGCGCCTCTCCCTGGCTCTGACATGCTGCCTTCTGCAGAATGCAGCGATGGGGGTGATTCCTTGGTCTTAGTTTGGGAACAAATATGTCCAAGGGGGCTTGTTCACCACCTTGGTGAGGAAAGGGAGCAAAGCCTAAATGGGGCAAGAGGAAGATAGACATTATGGTTGCCTGGATCACTTTGACTTCCATAGAGATAGCAATCAGGTGACACAAGAATTTTCTTTGACACTCCAAAATCCTTTCCAGGGACACCAAGCTGATGTTTTTTTCAGACAAGGCTTTAAAAAGAAAACTAATATCTCTATGGATCTAGTTATGCTGGCTTTTGAATCCAAAGCTGAGGACTCCTGGTAAGATTCATTTCTCTAGATCACATTGATGGACCAAAAAAGCTGGTGTATTCCCTGAAATGGCTTACAGAAGCTTCCAGGGCTCCCTGATTCAGTGGTTTTCTTGAACTTTTTCAGAGGTACAGCATTTCTGACCTCCTTTCAGCACCTCACTATTCCCTGTTTCTAGTAGTCTCCTTTTCCTGCACTCCAGGGATCTTCCAAGGGATGCTCTGGAAACAGGGAAGATTGTAGCTGCTTCCAAGAGACTGCAAAGGAAAGAGCTGAATTAGGTTCTCTGGATTTTCTACTTTCCAGCACTGTTTAACTGTTCATACCACTGTTCAGTATTCTGTCAAAAAAACTGTCAAATCCTGCTGTTTTCATGCATCAGTATTTTTTTTAATATAGTCACAAAAAGCTTTAGTTAGATTTCCATGTTCAAGATTAACTCTGTCTTTTTGTTTTCTGCCTATGCCATAACCATAGCACTCCAACTCAAGGAGTTAAACCAGTCTTTAAAATGAACCTAGAGCATATACTGGTCTGTGTGATTTTGTAAATATAATCCTGAACTATGTTTTTTTTTGTCTCTGGCTTGCAATACAGCCGCATGGAGAGAGGACGACCGAGATGGAAATTCACTTACATTCAGCCCACCACACCTTGTCCAAAACACATGGATGACTGGTACAATACTGCAGTTATCCATAACAGACACAGAAAGAGGGAGAAAAAGAGCGTGCTTTTTCCCCCTTTGTAATTAATATTAGGCATTTTACTTAATAAAATTCCTTGTGAGTTCAGTAGAGACAGTTCTATTTATAGTTTATTTTAGCTTTATCCTCTTTACAGTGTGACCTACACTAAGGGGGAACCAGAAATCCCCACAACAAAATGGAAGGAATAAGGAGAGACTGGTTATGCAGGAACAGCTGCTTGTTTTCAGCAGCATCAGTTGAGAGTTTTTCACATTCTCCTTCTCCGCCTCTCCCCAAATGTTCAGCCTGCTGTGTGCAAGCTGGGTGTTTACAGTTCAGGACTATGGAGGAGGAGGAAATATTTTGCCTATTGTTCAGTGACGTCAATGGCTTCGCTCCCAGTCACTTGAGGGACGCTGGTGCTTAGCAAATGTCAGTACACTGCTGCTACTGCATGTGCCTTACAGTCTGCTTGCAGGAATTTAAGGTCTCTCCTTCAAGATAGATCCAGTTGGCAGACGAGGCGGGTGTGAAAGGCAAGGAGCAGTAGCCATGGAAAGCTGGTCTGCAGCTTTTTGCATGAGAAAGCCTCACATACTGGTTTCTTGTTGTGCCATTAATATGGAACATTTATTAGCATTAAACACACAATTTTGCTTATAATAGTCTTTTATTCTGCACTAAGGTCTTTCCTTTCACATTCTTTTCCTCTGTATTAAGAGGAATTTTCGAACATTACTATATATCAAAGATCTAAAAAAGCCCCCCACAGAATACACCAACTATTTAATAATTAATCAGGATAAATAGTTAACTCGAAATCTAACTATATTCAATGTTCTTCTGATGTGTTCTCATATCTATTTTGTTACCAGATATTGAAAACTGGTAACAAAACAGATATGAGAACACATCAGAAAAGCACTGAAAACTGAATGGAAAATGTATTTTGCTCAAAATTTTTTCAGCTTAGGGCTGATTTTTTTTTGAATGCATGTTTTATGAAAGTGGGCTACAGTTGATGTTGCTAACGGGGCTGCAATTGGAAAGCCATGCTTCAACCACATTATTTTTATTAAAACATGTTTGAAATTATTTTTGGCAAATTTTGCTGCCTATATTTATAATTTTAAAAATTGGTATCTCTAGCCCTTGTACATGTGTGCAGGAAAACGGGGTTTTATCAAACACAGAAATTGTTCCTCGGTGTCAGTGTTTTATGTTAATTTTTTGTAGCTGAAATCAAAAAGCTTGGTATCAAAGAAATTTCTCATTGTATGTCTGAACAGAGATGTGATTCTGGATGGGACCAAACAATCAGCTTATTAATTATCTTGATGTGAGACCCTGGATTTGTTTCATAATAATGAAATAAGCACCATTAAAATTTCAAGTATTTTCAGGGTCCACCAAAGGCTATAGTATCGTGTAGCACGATGCTGACACTTTAAGGTGAAGGGAGAACATAAATAGATGCTGTCATTTTGTAGGGAAAAATGGGAAAGCTAAGAGCAAACACCAGTGAACACAGAGTCTAGCATCAGGGATACAGTGGAAAATAAAAAGGTGAGACAAAATATTGTCAGTTCTTTTTAGGTCTTTACTTAGCCACAGATCATCATCCATTGCTGACAGGTATATGCAGAGTCACAAAAAAGATTCCATAGGTAGCTTTCTGGCTTTCTGTTCTGAGAAAGAACTTCAGATGGTTTGAGTTGATATGTACTTAAAGCTGCATACTTTAGTTTTAAGTTGCTCATATACATGAATCATTTGCTGATTAACAGATGAAGGCCTTACTCCATAATGATTCCACACAGAATTTTTTTTGGAGATGACTGAGGTAAGTATGAATGTTTTTGGTTTTTTTACACACATTAAATTACAGGAGCAAATATTTTCTAGAAAAAAAGATGTATATACCTGCTTTATTTTTTTGCTTGCAAAATCTAAATCACCACTCCTCAGATCCCAGGTGTTTTAGTTTTGCTTCATTTATATATACTGTGGTTTTAAAGCAGCAAAGAACTGTAGAATGTGACATAATAGGCAACTGTTGAAGTTCTGGTCTGTGAAGCCACCCAGACCAGAATCCTTCTTCAAGAGGAGGATAACCAAAAATCAAATATGATTTTTTTTGCTGATTTATTATGCTGGGTTTGGTCAAGATGATAAATACCTGGCAAGATTCCCAAGTACTGTAAGAAATCTGTTTCAAATCAGTGTCGAATGTTGGCTTCAACATCCAAACAGAGAGAAAGGAAAGCCTGTTATAGTTTCACTGCTTTTATTCCAATCACTCTATCATCTTTCAAAATGAAAACAACTGTTAGGCAGGTTTGTCACCACCACATCCCTTTCAAAGAGCAAGATACCAAGTTCAGTGAGTAGATTATTCCTGGTGAAGGATGTTTGGTACGACTTCTGCAAATTATTGCAAATAAATCTGTGAATCCTTCAGCTTTTGTACCAAAGGCCATAAATATTGAATTCTGCTTTATCTGTTAATTGCAGAATGCCTTGGCACTTCACATAAGAAGCTTTTTTTATAATATTAACTCAAAAGAAATGACTCTTTTGTCAAGCAGAGGCTCACCTTTCTTATTTTCTATACAGTCATTTTACCTCATGGAGGGAAATAGGAGAATAAAAGGTCTTCTGAATTTGAATCACAACTGGATTACTGTTATCACAGTCCTCCAGTAAAGGTTTCCTGACTTTTCAGGAAGTTTCATGAGCAGTTCATCACCTAAAAAGAAGGAATGTAAAGATTATAAGACATACTATACAGCAGGAAATGTAATACTTAGTTTTCTCTAGTGACTTTTACATAGGTGCACCCATACATGTAAATATCAAATTAATGTAAAATGTACTATATCAAATTAACATAAAATACTATTATGATCTATACAGTTACAATTCTCTTATTCTTACAGGCAGGGACTCTAAGTCTTAAAAGACTAAAGCCCGAACTATGATTTGCACTTAGAAATCTTTTCATAACAGAGATATTCAAAGGCACAGCCAAAATTATTTGTATAAATAAGAAGGAGGCGAATGTCAAAATACTCTTCACTCAGCTTTGTTTTGTAGTACCCCACTAACCTGTAAATAAACATCTTTTTTGCCTTTCACATTCTAGAGGAGTTTCTAGATCAGGCTAAACATTTTCTCTGCTTGTCTTATAGGATTTTTTCCTATCAGCATCAAATAGCTCATTGCCAGCTTTCAGCTGTAACGGGGGGAGAGATGTCATCACCCATAGGAAAACAATGAATTGTGTCTAGCCAGAAAATAAAGTGAGCACTTTCTTCACATAAAAAACTAGTTCTTGACAGAGCTAGTTTTTTAAATAAACAATACAGAAAGAAGCATATGTCATGAATTCTGTTGTTATAACTTTCCTCTCTATACCAGGTATAAGAGTTTTTAAAAGCAAAATCTACTGCCAGTTTTCTGGGAAAAAAACCCCCCAAAACAACCAAACAACTATTACATCACTTTCTGATTCAGTGGGGATGGGTAGAGACAGAGATGAAGAGAGGGAGTTTGGTTTCCTTTCTCCTTCCCTCCCTCTCTCTGTCTCCTTCAACTCCTTCCCTTTCCTTCTGCCTTCCCTCCCCTTCCAGCAAGACACTTGTCTAAAGCTGCTCCTCTTTGTACTGTGGCTCCTTAAACATAAACTCCTGCAAAACAATTAAGAAAATCTTATTTAAATTAACATATAATGGCTAGGTCCATCACTTAGGATGATACTCATATTGTTAGAAAAATCATTTTAGAGCACATGAAAAGTATGGAACGTGAAAATTTCATCTTCTGACAACACGATTGAATTAGGTGGTTGCTTTGGTTCCTGTGATTGTAGCCTATGTTTTGGAGAAAATCTGAGCATGACTTTATATTCTCTACAGTATTATATCCAGCTCTTGACATTTTTTAATGGCTTGGGCTTTACTCTTCAGACCCCTTGAGAACTGCTGTAGGGTAGTTGTTTCTGGGAAGATTTTTACTCTATCCCATGTAGTGATGGCTCACGAGCCAGACTTGCCTGGAAAGCAGAGGGCCATTCTCAGGTGGGCATTTCTCTCAATTGGGCTCAGGGTGAAGACAAGCTTTGCCTTTCAGGCATAAAGCATATTTTTATACAATGATTTTTTCAGCTGGAGAGTAGTAGCTAAGGAAAAAGCAGCTAGCTGTTTTCATGAACATCAACCTGAACTGAAATAAGAACATAGTGAACCTCTTCAAATAAAGGAGGAAAATACAGTCCTTGTGGGGAGAAATAATGCCAATATTTAACACAATATATGATTCCTACATAAACATTATCATAGATATTAGTATTAAACATATTTATAATAGCATCTCAGATCTTCTGGGAGTCCCATATATTTTGCAGACTATTTCTCAATCACAACTGCAATGCAGTGGGTGGAACATTACAGCATTCTGCATCCAAAAAATACACAGAATCTTTCAGCAGAGTGCTGTGTGCAAGAAGGACGAAAAACCAAGCTAGCAATCAAATCGGAAGCTGGCAAGGAAATACAGAGAGAAGAGAGAAGAACACATGCTTTTTAATTTCTAAACAACAAGATGTAGTTTGATTTCTCCTCTACAAGATAACTTCATGTCAGCATGACATGCAAATCTCATGTCAGCACATTAGCCAGGGCATCTTCACGTAGCTTCATATTTGAAAAGGGAAACAGATAAAAGGACACTGGAGGAGGGGAAATTTGGCATATTGTTAATCCATATAAAAGTTTGGGAGAGCAGTGTGTGTTGGAAAGTATCTACTCTCCTTTCCACAATAGCATGGGAAATGGGATAAATACCAGACGCAACACAGAGTTGAGAAACTAATGCCTGGAGGGAATGGTGTCACTTGATACTTGGAGGGTTAACTGGTCTAGAAGGGAGAGAGCAGGGAGGAAAAAGACAACAGTACCACACTCAAGAGAGAAGTTGTTAAGAGTTTGGGTCTAGCGCTTGGCAAGAAGAGCTGCTTAGAGCTTAGCAACAGGTGGGGGTTTCGTTCCTCAGGTGGTGAAGTTTATCACAAAAAAGGATGTAACTCAGAAATTTCCAATAATACAGAAATGGATATTTGTGTCCAGGCTCAGTCTGGTTTGAATGATGAGCCCACTGTCAGCATGATGCAAATTCAACTTTGTAGGGACTATTATCCCAGTTTTGTGACTGGCTGTGACTCTGCTCTACCATTTGCAGCAATCAATGGCAGGCTGCAATTCTGAGCCTCTTGGAAATGCTGAAAACCCAAGAATCAGAACGAAGACATGCTGAAGAGCAGAGATCCATACAATCCCAAAAGTGAAGCATCTTTTTCACTCACAATCTCAAGGCTGTGCACAAGACTAAAGGGGTAGCTGTCAGGATTGCAGAGGGAACTGTGAGATGGCTATGCATCTATGCCAGATATAGCATGTTAGCCTGGGCTAACAGATCACTACTGGTCATCATTTAGCCTCTTTCCATAATAAAATAGATGTTATAGCTCTCATGATAATAGGATCAACAGTTTATGTCAGCCCTCTTACCTCCCATTCTAAACTTAAGCCAGCAATGATGCAAATGAGTGAGGAAGCTTACATGACCAAGTGCTATAATCTCAATATGTCCCATGTAATTTACAGCCATTTTTAATTTCCTTTACAGAAGATTTTTATCAGTTTTCTGTTTCTGCTTCCTATAAATGTTTTCACAGCATTTACTACAATTGAAGTAGTACTAGAAGCAATAACATTTGTGTTATGCTAGTCTCCTAAAATTCCAGCGGTGGTTGGGATATGTGTAAATACAAAAAGACCCTGACATGATCTTTGCCCTTAGCAATTTACATACTGAATCTTGTTGTGGCTGAATTGTATTTCCTCTATTATCCTCCAAATCAAAATGCTTAATAGCGAGTAATGGAGTAATCCTGTACATACAACAGGATTCCTGTAGTGCATGACTCTCTTTTTCAGCTCTTTTTCTCCTGTTCTTTTATTGTCTGTGGTAGAATTACATTGCTTTTTCACTCCATGCCAAGAACAGGTAGGATTCTCCTGCCACATATAACCAGATCAACACAGAAAAGTTTTTTTCTTTCCCCTGTGTGAAAACTCTTTTCCCTGAATGGTGAATGAACAAAATCCCTACACTTAAAAACACTTTTAATTTCTTTCCTATGTACAAGACACACTGTTTTATCTTGATAGCCTAACATGGGGATTGCCACAGGAATACTTTGTTCTGTTTTCTTTGGCAAGTTGCTGTCTTTGAATATTGCCTTATTTTCCTATGGAAGGATGGCTACTTGTGATTCACCCCCAAAACAGCAATGCTGAAACAAAACACTATGTTTCATACAGGTTTTTATGCAGGTTTTTCACCTGGGAAGCCAGGCTGGGGTGAACAAGCCTGTCAGGCTCATACAGAGGATTAGCGTGATTGTCACAGGGTAGAAAAGATTGTTGAACTATGTCAACATGAACAGTTCCTCAGTCCTGCTCCCTCCTAAATTGCCACACAATCAATATTCTCCCAGTCCTCTCTTCCTTTTCTGATGGCCATTTGAGGCAGGACTGTCTGCTCAGATGGGATGTCTGCTGCTTCCTTTTGGTGCCTTTAACAAGGTGCATCGGGATCATTTTCTCCCGATAATTGAACTCTTATCTTACTGTATCTACTTGTGATGAGTGTGTGAATGGCACAATTTTTCTGTGTCTCACATCAGTATTTGTGATTGAAGAAAGGAAAAGTATGAGCCAGGATAAAGATGAAATTTCACAGACGTGTAATGAGTACAGGACAGTGTTGCAATTCCACCTCATTTCTCTTGCTGCTCAGAGAGGAAGCATGAGTGAAAGATGCTGGTGGGCAATTGTCCATCCAAGTGCATCTGCATGCAGGAGTTTCTTGCAATGAAATATGTACTTTGAAACAGTGGCCAAATATAAACAAACTGAAGACAGGATGGGCATTATTTAACAAAGGGATGAAAAGGTGGAAGGAATGGATATTAAGGATGGAGGGCAACACAGTGAAGCAAGTAGCTGCTCTGAGTTGAGGCTCAGCAAGCCAACAAAATAGACTGGGTTTATGAGAAGCTTACTTTTCAGATAAATTCTTTTTGTTAACATTAAAAACAAGGAAGGAGGTTGCATTGAAGACCTGTCACACTTTAGCAAACATTTGAAAGCCATTAATGGCAATAACATAACTGTTGGGCTAAAAAGGTTGGGCTCAGTGTCCTCATGAACCTGATGAACATGTTTGGGCAAACAGAGGCAAAACCTGAGAATGAGCCAGGGCCAAGGAAATCTGTCTGGGTGAATATAATCTCTCTCACTGAGTAAACGCTCAGAGACATCTAACAAATAAACTTAAGCAGGATGTTTGTAGAGGGAATAAAATCAGCATTCTATTAGTTTATTTTCTTCCTGCAAGTACTTTGTTTTTAATTTTAGAAATTAATCATATTCAAGCAATGCTGAGCAATAAGACTGTCAAATTGCCATGTTCACCTCTTTCATACTTCCCAAAACCAGATGGAAAGAGCACAACCCAGCAGAAGTGGTAGTTAAGGGCAGTGGACAGGTGCTGTGATCTAACCTTAATCTGTAGAGTAACCACAAAATTCCAGCTCTGGTAGAGGCATAAGACTGAGGAGAAGAGAGGTTCTTGTAGCAACACTGGACAAAGTAGGCAGGAAAAGCTACATCCGTGTCAGATGATCTAAATGAATGAGTTCTGTTGATGTTACATTTTAAAGAGGATCCTTTGTTTAAAAATTACTTGAATGCCCATTTAAAAGTGAACGTGCTTTTGGGTGGTACCTTGCAGCAGGACTTGTTTCTGAAAACACCCTGAATGCCTAGGGAGCTTGATTTGACTCTGAGTTCAGTATAAATTATCCTAGGATAACAAAAAATACTTAAGGATGTTGCATAAAATTAGTATTCCCTACACTGCTTCAGCTGGATATTTTTTTCTCTATTTTTGATTTTACTGTTGTGTAGGTGGTAAGTAGACTTGCTGATACCATTAATTTAATTACTTTCTCCAAGCCTACATGTGTACAGATTACATTTCCAAAATGATTTCCAAAATTATTTCTACATGTACGTGCTAATAGTGATTTTTTGAAGCTTCTTTCTCTGTGCATAAACTACAGCTATGGCTTTATTATTTATAGTCTTTATTACAAATCTTTTTTGACAGCAAGAGGCTGAGGGAAGTATGACTGGACAACACTTTGCCTTGTTAGGTATGTACCAATTTGTTTGGTTGCTATGACAAATGGTCCAAAGCCACAAGTGACGCTGAGCTCTCACAGGACAAATGATACAGGGCAATGTAGAATAGAATAAAATAAAGTGTTCATTGGTCTTCAGTGTCTTTCCAAAGCAGCCTATCCTTACTTTGCCTGTTTTCTCCATCCTCTAAGGTTTCTCCATCTGACCACTGTGGAACAAAACTGGAAAATGTGTAGTGTGTAATGAAGAATGAGCCAATATAAATTTAAGTTAATGCATAAAACCAGGCATACTACCCTTTCCCTTCCCACAACCTGCTGCTTTTTCTTTCCAGTACTGCTGGAAGAATAATTTTTTTTTGTCTGAGGCACTTTTTGTGCCATTCCCATTTCAATGTACTGAGTGTATCTCTTCTAATAGTCAAGTGAGTCAACGTAAACAGACAGTTAATCACTTTCTTAAGTGCAAAGAAATTTTAGAAAGAGACTGAAGACCACTTTATATATTCATAGTCTGAGTAAACACAAGTTTATTATATTACTAGAAACTGGAGAAAAAAATCCAGTGGATTCACTTTGAAAGGTGTCCCATGATTTTAAATGAAAGCAAATTGAGAAAAATTGGAGTTCCAGGAGGCAAAGTTAACTATGCAGAAGAAATCCTTCATGGCGAGGAGACATTCATGGCATGTAAAGAGCATGGTGTTAAGGCAAACAAACCAAAAAGCCCAACAAGTCATCAGGTCTGCAGGGTTTGAGTATCCCAAAACTCGCAGACCAAGCTGGCAGTTGCTGCTCATAAGGTAATTCAAGAGTGGAACATCATATGGTGTTAACTGTCAGGACTGAAGTGCTCTGGTAGCAATGTGTGTGGGAAGCCTGCACAGCCTGCCTGCAATGTGCCTAACAACCAAAATTGTTTTGCATTACATTCACCCACAAATTGAAAATATATGCAATATTTATTCTAGTACAGTTTTTGGCATGGGTTGCACCTCTAACACTTTGAACAATTTAAGCAAGCCTGGGGATCTTATCGAGGGCAGTAAATTAGAACATTTTGTTTGTAGAAAAAGGATTTTCTGTACTCCACAGCAAAAGCCAAGCCAAAGTTAAACTATGGCCTTTAAAAAACAAAATAAAACGTTTTTATAAGATAAACTGTCTCCATCTAGAAAACAGTTAAATAATGACCTTATTGACAGCAGCTGAACAAACTTGCTGTAGAAAAATGTGTCATTTTCAACACATTTGGATTAAGGGGTTTTTCTCCCTGTTTTGCTTTATATAAATACATTTCTATAATGTATACAGACCCTCACTGGCATTTGAAAAAACAAACACAAATCCTGGGAAAAAAAGACTTTATAATGATTTCAAGTTTTTCAAAAGTTTACTTTTAAAAAATCCTGAAGTACATATGAACTTTTCTGTCCTTTTACAATAATATATGTATGGAGGTACAGACTATGATTTAGATTGTGAAAATTAAAAAAGATAATTGCGTGACTGAAATCTTCTTGCAGTTCGGGTGGACATGGCCACTTGAAACTACTGACAAGCACTGCAAGCTACATAAATCCTCTGTGAGGCTTTTAAAACAAACAAGGAAATTAGGTTCAGACTACTTCTGAATAGAATTTACTGAGGCCCTTTGGCACTATCCCAGAAATAGCTTTTTTCTCCTCTAATTTTTGTCCAAGCAGTTGTCTATCTTCGCTCCACTGCAATTTACATTGCCCCATTCTTTGATGTGTTGACTTTTACAAAGCTTCTGTGAGATACTTTCATAATCTCATTATAAGAACACAGAAGCATTGTAGATCCAGGGTACTTGCTGAGTTTTCACAATATGTTTTGTAGCAGATCAGCAAGTTCACTCAGCATCCACCAAATCCCAAATGGAGTAAGTCAAACATTGCATCATTGAGGGTAATTTAATGAAAAAGCCTTGGTTTTTCAGGAATGCACAAAATTTTCTTATTTTCTTATTCATAACTTTATTTGGTAGAAGCTACAATGACTTTATATTAGAACAACAAAAAAAAAACAAAAGAAAAAAAAAAGAGAGAGAGAGAGAAGCACAACTTGAAACTCAAACATAAATCAGCACATTAGTAGTAGAAATTGGTCAGCTGTAATGTTAAAATTCAGAGCAAAAGCTGGGCAAGCAGAGTCTTGAGTGGATCCCAAAGCAGATCAAATTGTCAGCATTTGTTCCTGGCAAGGAGGCCTTCTCAAGTGGAAGCAGACACCCAACAGAAGATGTAGTCTTTAATATTTTTATCCTGACCTAAGGCTGTGTTAAGCTTATGTTCCATGAGGGGAAAAGTTAAGTCATATACGAGAAGCTTTGTGTTCCATTTAAGGAACCAACACCCACAGAATTTAATTTCTATCTCTATTTCACGTTGTTCTAGATGTTAATATAAATATTTCTTTTTTCTACTTTTTTTTTTTTTAGACACTTGGTGACAAGCAGTGGCAGAAATTGGGGTGTGGGGGGAGATGCTCTATGCAGAACACAGAGCCCTCATTTTCTGCAGATTTTGCTTCTTTTAAATTAATTTCAGTCAGAAGAAGAACGTGGCAGTGTTTTCTCAAATTATATGGAAATCAGGCTGAGCATTTAAAATGTATTTGCATTTATTACACTGTATTTGATTTATTTGGTTGAATGGCAACTTCACATAGAAAACCCAGCAGGACATCACATAGCACAAAACTGTGGTAGTTCCTTCTGGACCTAGTTTACACTACTGCCATTCAGCCATAGGGAAATCTAGGCAGAAAGAGAAAACTGGAGAAATTGCTAGCAGCAAATTAATTCCTGCTCTTAATTTGAATGTTTCAAACAAGAGTACCCTAGAGAAGAAATAACTCATATGTATTAATTTAGTTGTTCTTTTTCTGTTTTTTCAAACATTTGTAAAAGATTGTTTGTCTCTATGTTGTTACTATAATTAAACCTGTTAATTAAAAATATTTTTAAAGTGTATAGAAAGGAGTGGCAGACAGCTGGAAACTGCTGGAGTTAGTATCTATTATTAAACTGATGTGTTCTGAGATTTTGAATTGTTTGAATAATGTATTGTAAGTGGTTTATTTAGACAAGACAGCAGCAAGTTGTAACAACTTGAAGTACTCAAGCCAGCCTGATGTGATGTAGCTTGAAGACCAGTGGCAGCTCAGCTGTGGCACTACAGCACTTTGCACAAGCTAATTTATCTTGTTATTGGTAGCTTTTTCCTCTGCCATCTTCTGAGATGGTCCAGACCTAGTTTTAATGTTCTTGTTAGTCATAATTCTTCACCAAATAATTTATGCAAATAAATTTCAGCTTTTAGATAGCTTTTTCTGTGCTCACTTACATGAAATATGGTGTCACTTACTGGGTCACATTATTGTTTTTGTCCTCTGAGTCGAAACATGACATTGCTACAAGAAAGCCTTAATAAATAATGAATAATAAGACAAAATGCAACCAACGCTCATTTGTGTAAACTTTTGAATTAGTTGGGACTCCCAACTCTTCTATGAATGAAATACCAAGACTCCGAACAGCATCAGTGTATAAATAAAAAATAAATACTGAATAGCAACAAAGTATTGTGTTTCAGTGGAATTTCGTCATGTTGAATGGTAAAATTCCCACTGATTTCACTGAATTCAGGCTTTTGATGCTATTCATGTTTCATTCTCCAGGGTTTTTTGGTACCATTCTGCCACTTTATTGACATCATGATTCACTGGATGTTTAACGTTTGATGCTCTAGCTCTGTCCTTGTTCCAGCCAGGACAGGGTAAATTTTTTGCAGTAACCAGATGGGGGCATGGTCAGGACACAGAGGTCATTCTATAACACCTCACTTCATTGCTGGGGGTGGGGAAAACATGGCAGAGAGAGCCATCAGATATTGTCTATTACCAGGTTGGTTTTTTTCCATGCGGATCCTTCTCTTCTACCCTCTTTCATTAGTACTGTTGCAATTACTGTTCTTATCTCATTGCTGTTTCCAGTAAATTACTCTTATCTCAACCTGTGATACTTATCTTTCATTCTCCAATTCTCCTCTCCAGCCACTCTCACAAGGGAAGGGGGAGGCAGAAGCAAGCAGCTGCATGGGATCACTAAACTGGAGAATATGTTTCCTAAACCAGGGCAAGCACAATCACTTCAGCTATCATATTTTCACTTGTAATGAAAATTAATAATATAGCGAGTCCTTATTTTTCTAAAAATTATATTTTTTAACAATAAATAGGCCTGGATACTCTAAAAGGCAATCTGGAGTTCTGGCTTTGTGGGTTTGTTTGCTTGCTTAGTTGCCTTTCATTAAGTATAATGACAAAATCTCAATGTAAAGAAAGATGTAACCTCAGACTGTTTCAAAACCCCAGCAGAGCCCTATGAGGAATGCTTAGTTGCTTTGTTATACAATACTGCAGGCATGGGATTAACACAGCTAAACATATGATCATCAGAGCTAGAAAAATACTCTCTTCTATTTGCATTTGAGCTGTAAAATCACAGACCAAAATGAGAACCCTTTTTTAACAATGTAAGATAAATTACCAAAGCACTAGGCCTTAACAAAAATTTAAGCTAAATCAAAATCCCAGGGCTTTCCTATCAGCCTTTAAAGTCCAAGGATGAAAAACTGTCTCCTCAACAACTGAGGCATTTTTTTCCAACTTCTTTCAGATGATGCTCTTAGTCACGTGGCTTAGTTTTAGGTAGTCCTGCCTGAAGCAGGGACTTGTACTCAATGATCCTTAAGGGTCCCTTCCTATTCGAGATATTTTCAATGATTCTATGACTTCAGGTGCCTAAACTGGCATTTTAGCTCCTCAACTCAGTCAGATGTGCCCCTAATGTCTAATTTATAACACAACAGTAAGTTCTCACCCTAAGATTGTAATATGCTTAACATGCTGGCTTGACAATAGGTCAAGAAGACATAACTTCGGTGAGAAGCTTGGGAAAAGAGAAGATAACAAGAAAGTCCTTAGGAAATTTGGTTTCAGCATGACTTATTGATTATAGTCAAGTAAGTAAGAAGTTGACTCATTATTGGTGTAATACAGTAACAGATAAGCAAGGAGGTTACAAAAGGCAACGAACAGCCTTAAAGAGTGTTTGGAAAGTGTGTGGGAAGTCTCTGATATTACAAATTAATTAGTCATTGCTTATTAATGCAATTAGTTAATCCAAATTATGTATTAAAATAATTATTTTAAATCATGTTAGGAATAAAAAGTGGAACTACAGACAATATTTAATTTGTAAAGCCTCCTCAATGGATGAAAAATACTGCAGCAAGGCTTACCCACTGTCTAAAATGCAGTTTGAGAGAAATAGACTGACAAGTACGTGAAATTAAAATCTTAAGTCAACCTGAGGCAGATCTACCAGGTCAGTCTAGACCAAAGCAAGGCCTCTCCAGCTCTGTAGACATCACTGAAGCGAGTCTAGCTCTTGCCAAGTCTGTGGTGTAGAAATGGCACTCACAGCTTGAAGATGTTCCCTTGGTAGTTGAAGTTGAAGGTAGTTGAAGTTGGGAGTCCCTATGATATCCAGAGTGAAGCATCTTGCCTGTGGACAGGTTTGACCTCACAAGCTGTGAGTCAGGTCTAACTGATTTTTAATGGTACAGTTCACATCTCAGGCAACAGAAAAAACCTTGAAGAGCACACTGTCCAGGTCAAACCTGTAAGTCTGGAACTTATTTTTTCCTCAATCAGAACTGTTAGCAATAGTTATGGAATAAATACTTTTCGTTGGGGAAAATATCTAGCAAGAGATCATTTTAATGAGGGGGTTTGAAAAGAGTATTACTGCTTTTGAGGGATGTGATCTAATCCTCTTACTAGGTTACTAATACACCAAGGAGAGGACAAAGAAAGTAACTAGAAGAGTTGTGATTGATTAAATGTGATAAATTCTTCTTGCTCTAAACTGTGAACCCACATAATTCAAACTTATGGTGTTTTATAGGTTAACCCAGTTTATTCCCATTTTCACTGCAGAATTCCTTAATACATATATCTTTTAGTGCTTTGTCCAGCCCACTTTTCTTAACTGTGCAATGATATAGTATGAACTGGATATAGAGTGTAAAATAAATGAGGTTTATCATGATGTCCAGCAGACACCTGCCTTTCTTTAAATGTAAGCTTCATTCTTTTCTTTTATCTCTGAACAATTCCTCCTGCTGATGGGCTCTATGTCCTTCTATTACCTTTAATAAATGATGCTTCAAAAGAGTCTGCACTCAGCCTTATTATCTGCCCTAAGGCCTATGTCTTTGCTGTCTTTGTCTATAGCTTCTAAGTTCTTGTCATAGTGGACTTCATAGTCTAGAACTACTTCAACATCTAGAAACTTTTGATTTCAGCAATATAAATCCAGGATAACTTCACTAACACTATGAGTAGTGTAAATTCTCACCCAAGAGCAGGCTAGCCTGATGCACAGAATTTTCAGGAAGATTGAGAGGACTGAAGAGATGCAGCAGGTACTGTGCAGCTTCCTGTCTCACCCTGTTAAGTGCGCCGTGATGTTCTGCTGGGGTGCTGGCATTTGCATTCATCCTTTGCATGTAAAAGCAATATGATTTCTTCCCAAAGGGTGAAGATGGGCTGTAGACACATGCACACATGTTTTCTTGTTTGGAAATTTGATGGCTGGATATCTAATTTGACTAGTGTTGTTGTATTACAGCATACTTGGAAGGAGAGAAAAGTATTTGCTTGTTTTTTAGAGCAAAAACATTCATTGACTTTGTCCAGTTGTATCCTGTGTTAGCCTAAGACTTTTAGCTTTTTGTACTGAAACATATGCTTTTCTGTCTGTCTCACCCCAGAGCCCAATGACATCAGTAGAATTGTTCTGGATTTACAGCAGTATAACTGAGAACTGAGCTTGGATCTGTATCTAGCTCATTCAGTCCTTCATTGTAACAAACTTCCAAGCTCTAGTCACTCTTCTGCAAATCCTCACCACTCTGCTTATTGAAGTATTCAGAACTATACTTAAACCAAAATTAATAGGTAGAGTATTACTAACTTTAAATACAGCTAAATTAATTAAAGTCTGTGGAGTTATACAGATACTTAAAATGAAGCACTGTTTAAGTAGCCCAGTGTATTAGATCTCTTGACTTTGTATGTGTGTTTACTTTAAAGGAATTTTGAGCTTAATGCTACTGAAGTTATTGCAAAATTAGATCCTCAACACTTTTCTGTATTGGAGCACTGGATTCAGATACTTCTTTGAATCTTTGACCCCAGTACCCAGCATGTGAAGTCAAGCTGGATATTTTTAATAAGATCAGTTTCACTTCATCTGTTGATTATTCTAGATAATCTGTTCATTTATGATTAATAGTGGCACACAAATCTGAAGTAATAATTCCCTCATTCATTTCTTTATTAATTTCTGGTTATGGTTATTAATTGTTATTTATCATTCTTAACAATTGTACTTCACATTTCTCTCTCTGCTATTTGTGACAAGTTGCTTTTTTCTTCTTAATTTTATTGGGTTTTTTTCTGCATTTATGTATCTCTAATTATTCTTTCCCTATACATTATTTATCTGTCCTTACAACATTCACTGTGGTTGACTGCCCATTGTAAGATTTTTTTTACCTTATCTTCTGTGTTACCAAGCTAACTTTTGTCTTTTTTTATACTAATCTTATTTTAATGACTCTTATCCATTTCAATCATCCTTATTTGACCATAAAAAATGCCCTACGGAGTCAAATCAATGATCCATTTATCCTAATACTCTAACAGCAGTTGGAAATACAGCTTAGATAGAACACTCAAACCTGGTGGCTTTTAGTCACCCACACCCCTTCTACTCCACCATTCCTCCAGTTGTATTAGAGATAGTAGAGGGCAGAACTTTGCCTCTTCCTGACACTGTTTACAGACCTATTTTTCATTAATTTGTTTAATCCTTTCTTATATCCACTGAAAGCCTCTGCCACCTGATTATGTGGCATCTTGTAACAAACTACTTATTTACTACTTGATCTTGTAAGAAAAGCAGAAAGCATAATATAACTCTGGTTTACTGTTGGTCTCAATCTTGCCAATTTGATTAAAGTCCCTACTCCACTTTAACCAAGATCTCAAAGAGGAACAAGTAATATTTGGTCCTTATCCATGAAATTTACACTGACAGCTGAGATAAACAGTGATATCAAAAATGCTTGATTTCACAAAAGCAGAAAAATAGTGAGTCTGAAGAGTGATTATGTGTGTACGAGATTCTATATAATACCAGCATGACTAGCTGAAGTATATTATTAATAATAATAATTTTGCCTTGTTTCAAGATCTGCTCCAGTGTGAAGCTCTCAATCTTGCAAGATTGTTAACCAGTAATTTTTGAAATAACTGGCATATGTTTATTCCTTGTCCAGCCCCTAAAAATGATCCAGCATTTAAACACACACAAAGGATTCAAATAGCAAAGGGAATCTAAATTTCACAGAACAGGAAAAGGAAAAACTACTGTGTATATTTCTGACATTTAACTTCACTTCTGCTGTCTTCCCAGTACAGATCCTGCCATTATATGCTCATTTAATCTGGTATTGTGTCTAAACTAATCAGAATTTCATGGCAATACAATCCTGTCCTCCCTTGATACTTCATCAACGTGACTTTATTTACAAAGCTCGGCACTTAAACTTCATAAACCAGTTTTACAGGCACTCTGTGATTCCACACACACTCCTAACCATGACTGTTATGCTTTGTTTGGTATATATTGTAAACATAGTAGCATATCAACGCCTTGGTAATTGTGTAGCCTATCATTTTTTCATTTTTACTGCAAAATGACACTTGAAGCTTTTTGCCATACTGCCTTTTTAATAGGCTTGGACATGTATCCTTATAATTTTCAATTACAATGAATATAAAATTCTTGCTCCATGTTCTTTGGCTACTATTTTGAGGCCAGAATTGCATTAATTTAATAACTAACAAAGTAGAGTGTTAAAGTCAAGCAAGCTACAGTAAAAAAAAAAAAAGTCATTATAGACAGAGTAGCATGAGTTCAAGTATTGCAGAAATTTCTACAGAAGAATTTGTGCTTCTTGAGTCACAATAAACAACAGCTGTAATGAAAATGTACTGCAGAATCTTCCTCCAGTATTTGAAGTAATTTATTTTTATTATTTGTTTTATTAAGCAGTACTTCACAGTACATGATTCACACTTATTCTGGCAGACAGTCCTCAGAATTAATGGGATTTTCCAGGATCTGAGCTCATTCAAAAAGGGACAGTTTGGTAGATGTGGCTCAAGGGTCTATCTGAGATGAACAGTTCATAGGAGTGGATCATTAGACTAATCTCTTCTTTGTCTTTGAAGTACTGTTCTCATTAATGGCACTGTGAGAGAAGTCTGAAGACAGACAATAACAACAAAGTTACCCAATACATGCTTTTTTTGTCCAGTTTTACATCAGAGCTAAATGTTTGAATGTTACACTGACAATATATCACTTTCACAGTACTTTCTGACTTCCAAGAACTGCAGCCTCTGTCTTTCCTTCTCTGAAGTGTTTATTAAGTGTTCAGAATGTGTGGACCAATACCCAGTTCCTAGAATATCCAGAGCATCTTCTGTTTCCAGTTTTAGAACAAAGAGGTAGGGACAGGAACAGTGACTCATTCCTGTGCTATGGGAGCTGCTAGTGATGGCAGAAGAGGAAAAAGACAAAGAAGTTTTAAGGAAGATAACATTATTTTCACCAGCAAGGAAAAGAATCCGAACCTTTTACATCAGAGCTCACTGCTGATGGAACAGAAATGTTCAACCTTTTCAGTACTGTGGTTGATGGTGATTTTCAGCTGTTCTCTGAGTGGAGAATAATCAGAAAATGTTGGCCACAGGCTGCAAGAGGTCCTTGCAGACACCAGCCAGCAAAGATATCCTAGAACTTGTCTTGGAATGCTACAGAACCTTTTCAGGGCAGGAAGAAAAATGAAGCCTGCATTTAAAGGAGTGAAAAATCTAATTCAGGCAATAATAGGTCTGGCAGACTAATATCAGTCCTGGAGAAAAGGAAAAAAGCTGATAAAAAAATCCATTAAAAGAGGCTTATATAAATGATACTAGTTTATATAAAATTGTATAAAATTTTAAAAAATAGAATCTGGACAACAGGACTTGTTAAATTATATCTTTTAATTAGCTTTTAAATTTAGCTCATAACATTAATGCTGTTAACACAGTTCACATAGGTTTCTGTGAAACATAAAGATTGAACAGAACATTCTGCTAACGATTTAGGATGACACAAAATTAATGTTTTACATGTTAAGTGCATTAAAGCTGACTAATAGGTGTGTGTTAAAATGGAGTCAGAAACCCCATGTTTTTCATATACCAAGTAAAAAAACAATTCTGATTCAAAAACCACACATGAGTTTAAAGAGCAAAAGGACCTTATGTCAAAATCACCAGAGATATGTGGCCTGGAGATTTGCTTTTGATTATTTGTCTGTAGCACTACAACAGGCACTCTTCCAGTCACATGTATGTCAGATGTATCCAAAACATACATCTAAAACCATGCAGCCCTGCATAAGGGATGAAAAAGTAATGACCATGTTTTAGTTAATGCACATAACAAGTGCTGCAAAATTGTTTGGTAGAGTCCTAATGTTGTTCATTGCTGGGTTTTCCTGTTTCAGAAAAAGGAGACACAACAGTTATTGCTTAAGATGGCAGCTAAATACCTCTAATGAGAACATCTGAAAATGGCTTTCTTAGACCTTTTGAACTTCACTGCAATAATATTACAGGCAAATGGATATATTGCATGTTTTTAAGGAAATATTATTAAATAAGTTAAAGAAATGGGACTGAAGTAAAAAAAGTTCCTCATTCTGGTCCTTTACTGTCAGTGAGTTCAATATTCTCAACTGATATATTTTTCTCAAACCACAGCACAAACAGAAGATACTCCAGAAGGCAATTCTGAGAAGTACAGGCTAGAGAAGAACAAATTTGCTTTTGGAATGTTTGCAAATCATCCTTTATCAGTAGAAGGAAAATTCTGTAACTGCCTTTCTAGAAGTAACAGAAATCCTAATAGATAGCAGGAAATACAGAAGTAAAATGAGCGTAGCTGATTTGGTATTCCACTGTGATATTCCACTTACACCACTTTACCAAAAAGATTCATCCATTACACAGCACAGAATGCAGCAAATACTGTTATTTAGCCAGTGATGGTGATGAAGCCAAAGGTTAATTATGTCAGCTCTAAACTAGGCTTTGCATGCTGCCTGGCTTTGCAGTAAACCTGTGTTTGTAAAGCAAAAAAATTGTTCTGCTATGCATTCTCAGCAGTTGCAGCAATTTTATGTATCACATGCATTTCCTTTTTCCTATATGTGTAGCTGATTCCAGTGGTCTGAATCTCCCTTACCACTTAGCTGAGCCAGACCCTTGCTTTAACTCACTCTTTGACCAGAGCAAAATTTGGATGTTGGGTCTTCCTTCTTTAGAGGAACTTAAAAAAAAGAGTAAAAAAAAAAAATCTTCTTTTACTGTGTGCTGCTAAATGCTTCTCTCAAAAGAGCAATTCTCAGAGCACATTGCATGAATCTTCCTATTGTACTTCCCATCTGTTTTTACATGCTTTCTGTAACAAAATAAGGAAGAGTGCTGATATTTTAAAATACTATTTACATGAGGTAACAGTCTTGCAATGAATGGGGCTGTTCACATCTCAGATTATGGTTTCTTTTTTAATCTCACCGCATATTCAGAAAGTAGTTATGTTGGATACACTCAGATCACACTGGAAGTATTTAATTTGAAAACCCAAGGGGTACAAACTAAATCCTAACCTTCCCTCCAGGAAGCAAAGCAGAGCTAGCACAGAGCTCTGATGCTCAGTCAAGTTGCTCATATCAAGATTTCATCTACCAGACAGGCAACGGAGGAATGCTCAGATGTAATCAGAGACATTTACTCAAGTTATAAGCTTGTATTAGTATTGCTGGTCCTGCCCTTAAATAAGCAAGGTTAATTGTCAGAAATTCAGAAATCAGTTTGTTTCTCCATCAGAAAAGCTTAACACCCCTGACAGTATTTATAGTGTATTTGCCAGACTGAACAGAAAGGTAGAACTGGAATACACTTGCTGTTTGTGTTGGAAAACCTTACCTGGTGAGACTGGCCCATAAAAAGCTATAAACTTCATGTTAAAGATGTGATGATTTAAACTAACTGTAGTTATTCTGATATATTTGTCAGAATACATTTGAAACTAATACAAAGCAGATAAAAAATGCTTCAAAAATAGAGTACTACTGTACTGTTACTGAGAACTTGTTGTCTTAAGCATGGATGATTAGGCCATCAGCTTGGAACAAATATTTAATTCTTCAGTGAAAATCTGATTTTAAATATAAGCATATAGAAAATAAATTTTGTTTAAACCTGAATCTATGTTTGAAGTGATATACATGGCATCTAACATCATACCAGAGCTAGTAGAATATCTTTCAAAACAACAATTAACATAATATGTATTGCCAAAATATTATATCCTTCATCAATAACAATTTTTTTACAGTACTAGGTAACGGAAAATAATGTAGTTTGAGTGTAAAAGAGTATAAGAAGAACAAGACAGACTTTTTGATTGATGAGGGGTTATCAAACACTTGATGACCAAAAGTTTCTGGAACTTACACAGTTATTAAAAGAAGCAATAATGGTAGAATTTGGGTTTCTTCTGAGAAATAACAGTGTCTAGCATTACAATATAATGGGAGTACAGGGAAAAGGTTAAGGGGGAGAAATGGTATTGTGCAGTCAGAAAGTAGCCTTAATATTTCTCCTATGAGACCACATGTCTGGAGCGTTGATATGTGAATAGAAAGATTCAAAACAAGGAATTAAATAAAATAAGTAGAAACTTCTTGCTGCACAAGTTGTAACTGACACTAAACAAAAGTATAATTTAAGAATCAACCTGTGGAAATTTTCTTTTAAAAATTGTTTGTGGCAGATTAGCAGATTAATACAATTTAAAGCTGCATTAGGCCATATAAAGCAGTCCAACAATTCCTTGCATGTGCACTTCTATATGGAGTTTTATATTCCAACTAGTCCCCAGGTTTCTCAGTCTCTGGGCTAAGTAATTTATATATGTTCCATTTAGTTAATTAACATATAAATCACCTAGGTTAAAGTCAGAATTAAGAGTATTATCCCACTTACATTGTGATTTCCCAGATATCTAAAGTGCACAAGCAAGAAAATCAGGTTTAATTAAAGATTATCTATTTTGTTTCATTTAATATGAAAAGAGCAGGTATAAGTAAAACTTTTAAATCAGAAACAGCTGTTCTAGATTAGGCCAAAGGGCCATCCATCTAAATTAGCATTTTGAAATTAGGAGACACAAAATTCTGCATCACTTGAGCAGTAGTATACATTTTTCCCAGTCAAAATCTTTTTGTTACAAAAACAAATGCCAGTACCTAGTAGCACATGTATCATTTTCTTTCTAGTATCAAGTTTCTCACAATTTTAAACTAATATCTACCAATTTGCCCAAGCCTTAAACTTCCAGCTCATAAACACTTCACCCCAAACCACCCCTGAAACCACTTCATTAAACTGCTGTAGTGCTTTTTACCTTCCAATCCTCAGGCACCAAGCAGCTCTAAGCAGGAGGTTACACATCACCACCTGGTCTTGTGATTTGAAAAAAAAATTACTAGTTTGTTCTGTAATCTCCTTTAATGAGTTTTCAATTTGCATCACACAATCTGGTGTGCCTGCCATATAAAAGGCATGCAGCATGAGAGATCACTTAAGGTTCTCTATAAGGAACTCAGGAGCAAAATTTACCTAAGATTTTTTTTTTTTCAACAGCTTTATTTTCTTTGAGTACTTTAGGAAGCTTTACAAAATGTAATTTTTTTATTAAATGGATGTATTTTACAAGCTGGTTTTCAGGCTGTTTTTTCACTTGATCTTCTCTCAGCTGAATGTGATATAGTTGCTCCCAAAAGTATACAGGTATGTGATCTCTTCAACAAATTGTATGTTTGTCTAAAACTGCTTAGGTATTCATTAATATATAGTATTCAAAAATCACTTTTATATACACTAAGAGTTTCACGCACTATCAACAAGAGGGAGCTTTTCCAGTACAAGTTCCCATTTATAAAACATTGGGAAAATTTTAAAAGATAATTCTGATTGTAAAAAGAACAACTACATGGCTCTTGATATTTCAGTCTCTTCAGAGAATAATGTCTGGCTGAAAAAAAAAAAATTTGTAAGGTAGAGCACTTGAGTTTTGATGGCCTTTCTGACCGCCCAATGTTATTTTTCTTTGTGCAGACAGAATATTATTCAGAAATACTCTCCTAACCTGTGGCCAGCCGGGATGCATCTTGTCTGACCTTGTGTCACAGCATGGCTGGGGACCAGTGTGAGGTTACTAACAGTTTTCATCATCAAAAACTTGCTGGGAAGACAAGACTTCTTCCTTCCCTTGGTTGTTCTTTTGTTTTGTAATTTAGGCTTTTGATTTTTTAAGAACAAAGTCTGGCTAGTTCCTCTTCCCTGGAACTTCTCTACTGTTACTTTTCTAAAGAATAAGGATGAGCCATCCATGTTTGAGGTCACTGGCATTGCCAAATAAGCTATACTTCAATCACTCTCATGTTTAGGAAAAAAGAAAATCAGTTTTCCTCTGTCCAAAATTCTAGTAACCTGTGGCACAGAAAGTATGTGTATATCCAAATTATATCCAGACAATGACCCAGCATGTCTGCAGGACTTTGCGACATTTGGAATTTGGAAAGAGAAGCATCATTAATGTTCCACAGAATTACTATCTATTCCATATCTAGATTGGAAAATTATTACAGATAATGGCTAAATTTAAGTTTCTCTCCAAATTGGATTCTAACCTAGGTAGCTCATCTAGGGATGATAGGGTGTTTTGAGCCATAAATTTGAGACCTGAAATAATTCTTGTAGAATTAGTCTGAATTCTTTCCTATTTATGAGCCTTTGGGTAATGCAAAATAAAAAGACAATCATAGAATGGTTTGGGTTAGAAGGGACCTTAAAACCATGTATTTGCTACCCCTCTTCCATGGGCAGACCAGTTTGCTGAAAGCCCCTCAAAGATTAATGCCTATTCAGTTTCATCGGGTGGTCTAGAACTTGCTCATCACTCCAATCCAAAAGGTTAAATGCAATCTCAGCATATTTGAGTAGATTAGAGTGCTTTGAACAACATATGATATTTCAATCACTAAAAGTAATTTAAGTTCCTATTCATCTGCTGGTGCTGTTTGTGAAATTGTTGAAAATTGTTAAGTTTTATTTCACTTGAAGTAGTTTTTTCCGCGGTCTCCTCACAGATTCCAATTTAACACAGCATTTATACTGTATTTTGGAAAAAGCCTTGTTCTCAGATATTTTGGTGGGGGGGTGGTGCTAATTTTCACTTGTTTTGGCTTAGTAGCAGTATTTCAGACAGATGGATTTGTGATTTCAGTAATTCTTTGCTTGTGAAGTGTATCACTGTGTGCCTGTGTGTAGCTAACAACATAATTCCCTGAACAGAACACCCACATCTGTATGTCTCACCTCGTCCACTGTCTCAGATAAATCACTGTAGCACTGTGCCTCCTTCTCACTCCGTAAATCACAAAGACAATAAGGGAGATAGTATTTCTATACTAGCACCTCTGAATTGCTCCTAATAAAAGCAGTAGATAAAAGCTAGGTACAATATGTGTTAGGGAAAAGAGCATAGACACATAAAAAGAGGGACCTAAAACAGGGCTGTGGCAGCCAAAATACTACAGAGCATCTAAAATTTAGGTATTATCTATGAACATCCATGAGCTCCTAGTTGAAATGGCTTTCTTCCCATAACGAAGTTGCAACTGGCACTTTTGACTTGAGAATCCATCCTTGTGTAGCTCTCTCTCAAACATTCTAGTTGTTTTTCACTAGGAGCTTTGCTGATTTAATCAAAATGGATTAAGTAGTTCTCATTGTAAAGATCAGCTCGGTACAGCATCTCATAAATCTAATTTCCACATAAGAGCATGTCTCATCATTGTGAGCCATAACCTGATGAATTACAGGCTTACTAGATAGCTTAGGCTGTGAGATAAAGAAAGGAATATTTTTCCGCATGATTTTCCTTAGAGACAGGATAAAATCACAAGGTTTGCAGCTGTATTCTACAAGCTATGTTCAGAGTTGCTAATTACAAGGCAGGATTCTTCTGGCGCTGTGGGGATATTCACGAATGCAACTCGAAATTAAAAACACTTGGATAAAAAAACTCTAGTGGTGATCCAGGGGAGATTCTGTATGTTGGGGCAGCTGGTGTTTTAGATATAAATGGAAGGATTTATTCTCTTTGCCATGAGGGGAGTGGGTGGGATTTTTTTTCCCCTAGGCGTTTTTTCTTTTTTTCTGGGTATTTGTCTTAGTTATGAATTTTAACTATTGGGCAGCACTTAAGAAGTGCCAGTCTGCCCTGCCTAGTGAGTGATATGTATGGTATTGTGTTATAAGAGAGAGTGTTACAAACAAAGGCAGCAAGCTTTCTGCTGCCACATTAGAAAAAAATGTGATTTAAATTCTCAGCTATGGTTTTCCTGCTGTGTTGAAAACATTGGGATGTTCATAAAAAGCAGGTTTCTTTCTCTGATCTATTGATAACTGCCATGATGGCTGTCTCAGGTATAAGGTTTATGGGAAGATCACCCTGTGCTCTCGGCTTTGCTCACCTGTGCAAGGGAGGAATTGATTTTGCCAAGGTGCAGTTATTAAATCTAATCAGCTACATCAAAAGGAAGCAACAAAAGGAAAATTTGTGTCTATCTGCTTTGTTGATTGATCTACTTGAAGTTGTATTCCTGATGTGTGATATATGCTTTTGTTAATAAAGTACCTGATTCAGGTACAAATCACATTGAAAATAATCTGTTACTAGTTATATCGAAAATCCTACCTTTATTGTAGCATATAGTTTAAACAAAAAAAGTAGTTTAGGGTATAAATTTATCTGCAAGTCCATCTCAGAAATTTGATTGCATTTCTTGGACAAAACCAGATGATCTAATGAGATAGTGGGGGAAAAAAGAAGAAAAAAAATCAAAAAGCAACCAACACAACAAAAAAAAAGAAAAAAAGAAAATAAAAACAAGAAACCAAAACCAAACAAAAAATCAGCAGGAAGGAAGGTTGGTTATATGTACTCCTCTTCTTCCTTGGTCTGTAGTCTGCCAAGTGTGAATCATGATACCCATGAAGTTGAGTGCATCGCAGTTGAAAATTTAGCTGCTGTTGGGCAAACCAAGCAGCTTGTTACTAACAAATTTCTACTAAGTATTCATATAGCACTCAATTTAAAACTGGTAAGTCTTTCAACTCAAAACAGTACAGAAGGTGTAACATGAGCATTTGATATGAGCTCTGCAGTCACACACTGAAAAGGGAGCAACAAAGGACACCATTCCACTATCTGTGTTTCTTCCCTTACAAAACATGTTTGGCATTTGCATCTTGCAGTTTCCCCTGGCAACTCTCTACTATGACAGAATAGAATGTCCCAAGGCTACACTCCATTACACTGAACCATCTTTTCCCTTTTTTTTGTTGCTCCACAAGCCTTAATGAAGCCCATCAAATTTGCACAAGTGCCCTATTTACTGTACAGAGATTACGTCAAAAGAAACGATGTTGGCTTCCTATTAATGCTTGAAGATTGGCAAACGATCACAAAAGTCGATTGCTGTTCAGTTTGCTGAGTGATGGCATGTATTGCTGCCTTGCCTAATTACAGCAAATCAGATGTTTCCTGTGGTGGAAAACAATACTAACAAATTACTAATTCTGTGTGTTTTAAGGGGAATAGTATATCTCAAGAATCAATTGAAACAGAGCATTGGGATATGAAATTCTGTAGATGTTTTATTATCAGATTATTTTAATGTGTATTTATGGATAGGTAAACTAGAATTCAGGAGAAATGTTAAATCTTTAAAATACAGATGACTGATCAACTGCACAGTAGTATCTTTTCTCAGCTGATTCAGAGCTGAAGTGTATTCAGAGCCAAATTTGTACTGTTGGGTGTTTTTCATAAGCTTTTCACCAAAAATCTTCTGTTGAGTTACAAGAATAAAGGAACATGTGGTAAGCAGTGCAGTAAGCATTAGCTTGCAGAAAAATTTACAAATAATTTTCAGGGAGACAGAGATTAAAGGAATTGGCATTACCACAAGAAAAACAACAGGAATTTACCTCTATCTGAGATTTTTAGTTCTCACATCCAAGGCAGTAAGGATACAGCTAGCTTTGTGCATATTCTCTATTCTCTCTATTTTTCAGTCAGTAGTTCCCCAGGACATGTTTTTACACTGAAGGATTATTAGGACATCATGATAACTCCTACACACAGTCTTTGCCTAACTCTGCATGTAATTTCAATGCCTGTAGCTTTACATCTAACAAAACTAGTTGGTGTGACAGCCTTGGCTCTTTGTAAAGGATGACACTGATTTCCTTCACTTTTCACTTAACTAAAAGAAAGGTGGGATAAATCAATCAAATCTTTGCAGTGTAATATTAAAGAAAACAATTGTTGTTTAAGCCTTACTTATAGTGTAGAATTCAGCCTGAAGAAGTATCTCCTGACAAAATTTCAACTAGAAAACTTAATGCTTTTTATTTTCTTGAGACTGAGCTGAATTAAGTAAGTAAAATAAAAACCATGTTTGTGACTTCATGCTTGACAAATTGCCTGTTAAATCATGACATTGCCCACACACCTCTGATTTTGTTCTTGCAGCTCAGGGAAGGAAAAAGAATTCCACGAAGAAAGCTTCAAGGAAATTTCTTTAAAACATATGCCAGCAGCAAATAATTGCTACATCTGAATGCAGTGAATACTGTTTTCAGGATTTATCAAAACACATATCTACTCCTGTTGGAGATCTCTAGGCAGATGCCTCCCCTGGCCTCTATGGAAATTTCCAGTTGGATTAGTAGCACATGGGCTGAGGAGAACTTCAGTACCCTGGGTTCAGCACTGCACTGAGCTTCTGTTGTGCTCTGCTGAGGAGCTGCAGGAGGAGGGAGAACTTCAGGCTTGATTGGAAGAAATGGAAAAGGTTTCTCTTTGAGCCTAGGGGAGAGATCAAGTAATGTTTTGTTGGAGTATGTGAAGGAAGATCCCTGTAACTGCTGAGCACCTTCCTTTATAGCCAGACTGATGCAAAGTCCCTGGAAGGACAAAGAGATACAATGTTCATATCCATTCAGAGCAGTTTGTAGTAACAAAATCAGATCTCTTCAGTTTATTTTGTTCCCATCAGTTTCCCTTTTTGTCATCTTGCTCATGATCAAGTTCTATGTGTTTGAATTCAAACATCTGTGCTTTACTCTAAAACCAAATTATCATGATTCTCTGCAAATTTCATGCATAAATAATTTCAGTGCTACCGAAATGGAAAAATTCTGAAACATCTTCCTGGCTGCTCTTGTTTAAGGCAGTTGTGACGTAAATGACACAGACTTGCTGTCTTTTCACTCTGTCTCACATTTCCTTCCTTTGCACTCCCCGTTAACATTTTCTCCCATCTCTTTCCCTGCCCTCCGTCCACAGAAGTCAGTGTCTCATATCCTGTTCTCTGAATGTTGTTCATTTGCATGACCTTTACTGCTCTTGATTACTATAATGAGTGTTTTTGGCAATTATCATCATCCTGTTCTATTTTTCCACAGCAATACCCACTTTAATGCATTTCAGATTAAAAAACATATGTTACGTTAGCAAAAGCTTAAATACTACCTCTCTTTCCCAGTACTGCTTATGCACATCTAATAAATAACTGCTTTCTCTAGTGGTCCTGAAACAGCTGCCAGTTGGCCTTATGAGAGTGTCTCAGCTGAAGAAAGGATATCAGCCAAAGCTAAGTGTGTCTTGCCGTCAAAGTAGCTCACACTTCCACTGAACTGATGTGCAAGGAATTTTCCTGTGCCTTGCACACTTTCATGAGCACCTCTGCTTTGCTTAACAGGTATGGTTAGTAAAATCTTCAACAGCAAAAAAATTAATAGTGTTGAATGTAGATGCCTATTACACTTTCAAACACTTTCTAACTAGTAATGGTCAGAGAAATCTCTGTCCTCTCAGACCACATTGCAGCAAGAGAATGCAGCAGGGAAGTTCAGGAAGAAATTTCTGCTTGTTACTGGTGCTTTGTGAGTCATGGACCAGGATTTTACAGTGATAGGTGCTCAGTAAACACAAGTAAAATATGTGACCCACTTTTTGAGACAGGAAACAGTTTCATGTTGTTGTTGGTAGTGCTAGTGGGATATGCTTTTTGATTTTAAACTATTCTTCAGTATTTTAATACAGTATAGACAAAACATTTTATTGCAATTACAGCCATTTGCTATTACTAGTACTACTGAGTGTAGTTACTGCTGGGTCCAACTGGTCTTTCTGGAATGCAATGTGAATGTGAATTCACAGCAATGTGAATGCATTGTCTGCAAGAACTTCAAATGAGCCACCAATTCCCCAGCTGAATCCTGGCTTTGGGGAACACAATGGCTCCTGATGAACTGCAGCTTGTGCCATCATTCAGAAAAACAGCCAGGGACTCTATGTGGTGCTGTTCAAAGTTCTAAGTGGCTTTATGAGTTATCAGAGTAAGGCATAAAGCCCAACTTCAAGTGTTTCATATGCATCTTGTCTACCTGGATGTGTTTCTGTGATGCTCATGTCTAAGCTGGCTCATTCAGCAGCAGCATAAAGTATGGGCAAAGCCATCATGGGCAGCCTGAATCTGCCTGGATTAACATGGCCCGGCACACACCACAGCATTTCGTTTCCAAACTTGTGAGGAAACTCATAAATTCCTCTAGATTTGTAGTCAGGGAGAACCAGAAAACATTTTTTCTGTTGGAGAGTGAGACAGCAAAAAGTGTTTGGCAAATTTCTGATTTGGAAACCTTGCCTTTAGTTCTTCAGAGACCCTCAGAAACTATTTGTGTTTCAGATAGGGGAGGATAGCTCTAATTTCAGATCTATGCATAGGCTAGAGAGACCTGACTAACCACTTTTTCCCACAATACTTTGCCTTTTCTCCTATAATTCCTTTCTACCCAAACTCATTTCCAATAGAGCTCTGGATCTGAGGGCAGAAATGCAAAATGGTGCAGACAAGTGCAGTCAGCAGGCTCCTAAAGGCTTGGGAGGTGTCCCACCATTTGTTCTACAACGTGTGGGAAGCCTGGGAAAGCAGCACAGCATCCAAAGAGAGAAGCAAGCAGTGTTATGAATTGATACATCTGGTAGGAGTAGGAGAAAAGCTGCATGGTGAGCCAACAAGGTGGGCTCTTCCTGTAGTCATGCAATGGACAAATTCAAGTCCTAGGCAGAACTCAACCCAAGCCAGATTTTGTTTTCCCTGCTTAATGCTTGCTCTTATTTATCCTCTTCTTTGTCCATTTACTACAAAAACTTTTAACCTCCTACAGCAGCAAGTATACAAGAGTTTCACTGTACGCAGTGGAACTAAAAAGTTCACAGTACATGAGCACAAGTTCTGATGCAGGGATGGCAGCAAACTTTGGATGATGAGTCCTTTTGCTCCTATAATTCTTTAGTGGGGTAGAGATAAGTGACATGCAACAAACCTCAGCATCCAGCGTTGTTTCCTGGACACATGCTCATTATTTATAGTGCTGTATCGCAGTTCATCCAGGCAAGTCTCTTGGGCTTTTTGTGTTTGGGCAGAAGATGCTTTCTCAGGAGATTTCTAGTGCTTCCACACTCGGTCACAGTGGAAAATCTTTCTCATAACTTTCTAGTCCCAACAAATAATAAACAAAACCTGTTTAGTTTTGCTTCACATTGTGAGTAAAATGTAAGTACCTGAGTCCAAATTCCTGTTTTTTCTACCAACCAAATCTTCATCTGTCTTCTCTAATGTCAGTGTTTCATCCAGTACCATTTCTACTCCTTAATACTAGTTCAGATAATAATTGTAATTATTTGTTGGCTCTATCTGTGTTTATATGGCAATTACAAGTGTGTCTAAGCAAGACAGCAGTGAAAACAGAAGATGCAGATAAAGACATTTCCATAAAAGTATAACAGCCTCTTGTGTTAAAGAATTACTTCTTGATTTGATGCCAAATGTTTTTAAAGAAAGTTTAACTTTGAACAAATTCTCTTTAGACCTGCGCTAAATTTGCAATAAATTATATTGCTGTCCTCTGACCTTGAAATTCCAGAAATGGCATGGTGTAGCTGACTGAAAGAAAGTCACAAAGTTCACAAAGAAGACTTTGACAAAACAATGTTTCCACAGGGTGACTAACCAATGTAAAAGGGAATAGGTACTTTCATCCGCACTTAAAATATTGACCTTTCTTTGGAATAGGTAAAGATCTTTTGAACTTTATAAATACTGACATTTTGTAGAAGACAGAGAAATACTTGATTGTATTTCTTTGTGTGTCTGTGAGTATACAGAGCTGCAGTCCAAAGACAGTTCTGTGTATAGGCAGGGAAGTCTAAATTGAGATTTCAGAAACAAAAATCACTGCTTGAGTTAAGAGATCAATCAGATTGATTTGACCAATGTGTGTTTCAGAGTTCTGATCAGACAGCTGGGATCTCACTATGTGAGAGTGGTCTGCAAGGCTGCTGCTGTTTTCACAAGGCATTGGCTATCAAATCTCTCCAGATCCTCAATGTGTAGCTGAGTTTGTCTCTGAGCATCCTTGAGCTCATCTTCTGTGAGTCAGTGCAGGCCCATCTATGCTTTTGTCCTTAATCTGGATCATGCTTATTCTGTTTATGTATCTCATGGATGTGACATTTTGCCTTTAGGGTTAAAAGCTAACCACACTGCAAGTATTTAGGACCAGGTAAAAATGTTTCTCTTCTCACAATGCTTGTTGTTAATATTTTCTCTCTTGTCTGCTCATTTTTGTTCTTTAGTAGTTTCCATTTATGTCATGTTTGCCCTGATTAGAGATTGGGTTTTTTCATGGTACTTAATGATCTTAGTCATCACAGAAAAATACCTCAGAGGGCAATTGCACTTCAGTGCAAGTGGCTGGGCTTCTTTAAGGATTACAGCTGCAATTCCTAGTATTTTGATTCTGTGTTATCTCTGTACTGCACAATAACCTGGAGTCTCAGATAAGAAGCAAACTGTAGAAGCACATGATATGTAGCCTTACCTGACAACTGCATAGAACAGAAATTAATTTTAATAGTCCTTATTTAGCTGTTATTTTAGTATTTATTGAGTTTTGGAAGATGGCTTAAATCCCCTAGTTTGGCTTGACCTCGATTCCTAATAATTACTACTGGATAATAGTTGTAAAAACACATTTCCATGTGTTTAGCAAACCTTGTGACTCTGAAAATTCCATTCAGACAGAAGGACCATAAAAGACAGCTACATTTTATGTACCTTGGCATTGCACGCTTCTGGGAATGGGATTTCATACTTTAAGAGTGCAAAGCAGGATACCAAGTGCCTGGTTTACAGGCTGAATCTAGAGAGTTTACAGGGAAAGAGTCTTGCCCATGAAACAAAAGTGTGTGTGCAGGAGGAGGGTGGTCAGATGCAGTAACAGGAAGCACCAGTTGAAGTCCTGTTTGATACCATTAAAAAGTCATCTTAAATTGCTCTGAAGGAGAAACCTGGTCTCCAAAATCTAGGCGACCTTGGTCTCTATATCCTATCTTTAATATAGTTAAGTGGCTGAATGAGAGAACAACTTTGTAATTACTGCTGTATAAATACAGGCATCTGATGCAAGTTAACTGAAATATTCATATTTTCAGATCAGGAGTGTTATGTTTGCAATTGTTATTCTCCCCCACTGGGAGAACATTTTTGTCATCAAAAGTTTATACTGAATGCATAATGAGACCACCAAAAAGTAAATTTGCAATTTCTCACATTTAATGTCACTAGAATTTAAGTCACTGGACTTTACTTTTTAATGTCCTACAAGAAGTACCCACTGATAATATTTCTACATTTAAATAATTGGAAAATACGGGTCCTAAGATTTATAGCATTTTATAGGAAAGGAACCATCTTTTCAAATCATCATTTACATTTGTTTGCATGTCTGGAATATATGTATGAATACGATAGCATAAAACATAATTAAAATCTAAAATTTAAGTAATATAATCCGTGCCTACAAATGACACATTGAAACAAATATTTGCACATGCAATATTATTTGCACGCCCCCCTAGTAACCTAGGTTCTTATACACCCTGAGTTTTAAAACAACACAATATATTGATGGATTGAATAGATGAAGACAGATTGCTGGAGGAGATGCTTCTCCTGGAAGTCACTGTCCTCACAACAAGAGCAACTGAGTTGTACATGAAGCAGCTCCAGAAAGCACATCAGTGCAGGGGAGGCATCCTCCAGGTGATAAGTAGGCTGAGGAATGTAGGGAATAATGACTTCTATCACCCAAGTTCATCTATTTCCTGCAAACCCAGTGGAAAGCTACGGACTTGGTTAAGGTCTGTGAAGATGTGGATTGGAGCTTTTGGAATTAGAGAACTGAAAAAGGAGGAAGAAAGCAGCTGACAGAAAATCAATGTTTTTTCATCTGTTAATGTCGTTGCCAAGGCAAGTGGTCTCAAAATGTTACTGTATTCTATAATTTACAAAATTACAGATGCTTGGCACAACATCAAAGCAACCTGTATTTGTCCTTAATTAATCTGCCTTTACAAGAGGAGCTGAGAATTTACAAGTTTTGTGTCTCACTTAACTATTTAGCCTGTTCATCCAGATGCTGAATATCCATGAAAATGTGAAGATTAGCATCTTGAAGTATCTCTACACTGCTAACATTGACTATATTCTCCCTAAGGGTATAATTATAAAGTATAGCAGGTGTAATTCACTCAAGTAAAGTGGCGAAATCCCACTGACTTCATTCAAAGATTTTATCCATGATGTATCTTCAATACATTTCTTCCATTTTCCTGACTTACCTACCTTATCTAGTGTTCACATCTTTAGCATTTGAATGAATTCATACTAGTTTCAACTTCCCCTTTTAATTTTTTTCTCATTATGATTCATTTAAAGGCTCAAACTGCATAGAAAACCACTGCAAATCATCACCATTCTTTGAAAGCAACCAATCTATTGCTGCATAAATGTCATTGATTGTACACTGCTACATATGCTTGCACCAGCCAGGGCACTGTACATTTACTCTTCTTTCACTCTTCCTGATAAGCACATAAACCAGAACAGTAATTTGTGCTCAGTTCTGTCTATTAAAGACAAAACTCATCATGAAATAAGTACAAATTTGTGGACTACACAGAATGTTTGAAGAGAGCTCATTTAATGCTTGTAGACAGTGTGGGAATCTCAAAACACAGGGGTGATGCACACTGTGGAATGAGGAGGTGAGAGGGAAGGAAACACATGGACAGCTATAAAACTGGCCAAATCATCATTTGTGTGCAAGTACTAGTTGCTGAGCAAAACCAAATTGTCATCATTTGCATATCTCAATATACTTTTCATCCTCAAGACCTATACCTGCTGGATCACACTACCGTGTTTCAATTCAATAGGATAAGGAAGTTAATCTTATTAGCTTGGTGTAAAAGCTAAAATTCTCTTTGATAGATTAAATTATCCGTTTTAGAAGATATTGGCCTCTGCTTCATTTTAAGTAATGCCTATTTCACAGAAAATCAGATGGAAATAAGAAAAAAGTCTTCAAATTCTAAAAAACTTAGTAAAATGCTTAAGTAGTAAAATTAATTGAAAGTTGTAAAAATAATTCTCCTGCACCTAAAATTTTATAAGTGTCAGAAAAAAACAGGAAAAGCAAGAATAAAGTTCTTTGTAGTTCGTTTATGTTAATATGAAAACCTAGGAATTGCATACCATATTCCTCAGTATTTTTTAAGAAAGGACCTACCTTTGTGTTTATAGAAAGTGATGCAATACAAATTCTTAAACAGTAAAATGAGGCTTTGAATTGGAAACTACCATATGATTACTTTTCCTATTTTTCTTATTTATTGACCATAGAATATAAGATTCTCAATTGAACAAACAAGGATTTTCTTTTTCTTGCAGTACATTTTCACTGGTTGATAAACTAATGTTTCTAGCACTAGTTTTAACCCTTTGATGCAGAATTGCATCTGTTTTGTTTTTCCGTTGTTTCAAATTCCTCTGAGGCATGTATAAACACCAAGAGCCTCATAGAAATAATCCACTGTCTAAAAAGGAGATAAACAAAAGAAATTGCTTGCATAAATTAGGGCTGGATGAATTTGAAGAAGTATCAGTAACAGTGGTATTAAAAAGATAAAGTTTTGGATTTGCTTATCTTGCTGCTCTTTACAACTTCAAATTTTCTCTGAACATGTTTGGTTTTTAGGGGGAAGTTGTGCCACCACCTATTAGTGATAGAGGGAAGACAAAAGTGCTCAGCATTGACCAAAATAAAAGCGTGTTCTCTTTCAGGTAAGAAAAAATATTAAAACTTTTCACCTTTCTGTTCTCAATTTTCCTAGGTTTGAACTCAAATGTCAAATATTATGAAGCAAAACAAAATGTTTTTGCATATTTTCTGATCACTAAAACAAATATGAGTCATTGACAGCAATGTTTTCTCACCCTCCTCTTTCACTGCTGGGACCTGCATGTCAGCTTCTTTGTCCCATGTGATGAAGTCCTTTGTGCCTCTATACAGAATTTGTGGTAGCTGAAAAAGTTACATCTTTTCTAGGATGGCTTTACACTGGCTTTGGGGGCTTTACCACTGCTCTGTGGCCAGGAAACCTGACTCTTAGGGCAGGCTATGCTGTTGTCCTTTTCACTAGTAATCCAACTGACACCTTTTGAAAGTCATTTAAATGCAGGAAAACAGAAACCAGATTGTGACTTGACCCAAAATAAGTTCATAATGTTCATGTATGCAGTTCTTTTTTAATTAATTCAAGGGTCACATCTGCTACACAATATTCTAGATCACTGCCTCAGGGTAATGCGTGTTTGAAAAATCTCTTCTTGATGCTTTCATCATCCTATATAAAGCTTGTTGAGCTCATCCAATTCTGTTTATGTTAACTACCTAATCCATAGATGAGAAATTATTTGTATTCTCTTTTGATTAAAAAAAACCCAATTTTATTAGGGGTATTTCTCATCTCTAAAATCTATGAGTAAATGCATTGAAGTGGAGATGTTTCCTAAAAATTGACTCATATTACTAAACTCCAAATGTTCTTAGGTTCAACCAAACCAGTCAAAGTTCTGGAACTTTTCTCCTTTTCTATAGATTTTAGTATACAGAACAATATAAATTTTATAGAGAAGTAATGTGTTATGTTAATTTTTCATAGACCATGGAAGCAGCCTTCTAATTACTTTCTCCCTAGCCTTGATAGAAAAAATATTGCCAGAGACACACAGATAGTTCACACCTAATTCACCTACTGTTATGTAGGGACTTCCATGCCTACTGTGTAAACTTCCTTCTTTCTTCAGTACTCCACCTGCCTAAATCCTGACAACAGGTAGGTAATATCAAGGCTGGAAAGCCAGACAGAACATTTCATGAGTAAGTTTGAGAAAGCTGTAGAGCATTCCCTTTTGGTAGACACCTTTCTTGGCAGTGTAATCTTGTTATGACAGCACTTGGAAGCCCAGAAGTCCAAACCATGTACCAACACGCCAGGTTATAGGTCAAATAAATGAGGACTACAGTCATGTCAGCAATGTGTCCTCCTTTGGGGACCACCTCACTCTGAACAACACCATGCACTTACCTACCTCCTCGCTCCTCTGAGTCACATGGCCCTGGGTCATTTCCAACAACCCTGAACCTCAGCTGATACCAGCCCACAGCAGCTTCTGACAGTTCCCACAGGCTCTCTGTAAACACACTAAAAACATCACACAGATCCCAGGAGAAGAACAGAACTGTAAGGGAGTCTGTTCCACAAACTGTGCACCAAGGATGCTTCCAGCTGTTCATTGCATCTATAACAAGATTAATCTGAAGGCATTGATTTGTAAACAATCAGGCACAGAACATTCACATCTAGTCACTATGAGCAATTTCACATAATTCAGCCCAGAGAAATTTGCCTTTAGAGGTTTCCCAAAGCAATTACTGTATAACATATGAACTCACCTTCAAGAGTAGTGTACCTGTATCTATGGGGTGGGATAAGCATAAACTTCCTTGAAACAATACTTTGACTGTGGATGTCGAGCCTTTGCTTTTCATGAGTGCAGGTGACTGTCACTTTGCACTACTTGTCCACCTCTATTGTCCCCTGACAAAGAAAGCTGCAACAGACTTGATAAAGAACAACTTTCATCACAGAGTTTTCAGCATCCTCAGATTTACATGTTTATGCTCTAGGGAAAAGGAGAAATAGTTTGGGGAATCACTGCAACATCTACTACCTTACACTTCAGAGCAATTCTGTGGGGAGCAGAGGAAAGTGGAAAAGAAGAGTCAGGCGTGAACTCATCCACCAGTGGTAGCAGCTTGAAAATGATGCCTCATTTTCCACTCCTTATTCCCAGCTCCATATTCAGATGTCATTGACAGCAATATGTAGAGTTGTATCTGGTCCTCTTCTGGAGCCCTTCCTAAAGATAGGGTAGAAATAAAGCAATGGGAAGAAAGTGGAAGGTATCTTAGGAAGGAGCCAGCTTTTTGACTGTCCATGCACAATGCCTGCCATTCTATCATGTGCAAACACAAATTTTACTGTCACTGAGATGATTTTTATTTTAAGTTTCAGGGATTATATCTGGGTATAAGGAGTGTGGTTTGGGTGAGGCCAATTAAGCAGCCCCTCTAATATCCAACTTTCTTTCCAAAGACCACAATGGAAGGATTGCAGATTTGGGAAGAGGAATGCCATTCCATGGTAAGGGAGAACATGTCTTGGTGTGCCACCTATAATGAGAAAGGAGAATAGCTAAAAACAAATATTAAAGCATCTCCAGTGCTGAACCAGGACTGTAAAACGAAGTCAAATAAGTTTTTTCATCAAGTAGGATTGCTCAAAAAGGCAGGCTCATAAATTTGAGGGATTCCCATACATTGTGATGCTTATTACAGAGAGAAGGAACCACAGTGTCTGACTCCAGCTCAGCTTTTTTCAAGAGCTGCATTATTAAAAATCTCCCATTATGGCCAAGTTCTGTGCTTTGGACAATCCTGCTAATTGCTAACAACAGGAGTTATCTACTTTATCTGCCCAACAGTGCCTATATTCTTGTCCTTTGTACTATTGCTCAGACTTACAATGCATGTTTCCTGCTGCATTCTGAACATCTCAGTGAGATATGAGGCATAATCTCCTTTACCTTTTTTACCCTTGGTGTTTCCCCCTGTTGCTCCTGAGCAAGCTCTGCTCTTTGGTATTAGTATTCCAGTCACACCCTCACATGACTCTACCCTACCAAGTTTCTGTTATGTCAATTAAGTTGTAATTTTAACCTTGCTTTAAGTGTTCTGTCTCCATTTATATTTATTTAGATATATTTTACATCAGTCTAGTCTGAGCATCAGTTGTTTTGTTTTCTTTTTTATTCCTCCAATGACATTTTTTTAAAGAATGAGAGTTTTCATTTTTTCAGCTTTTTTGTTTAGGCCAGTGTGGGTCACATTTATCTGGACACGCACATCACCAGCCTCACAGGATATTTTAGTGTATATCCAATCAGATTAGCAAATCTTTGCTGAAGTTTTTTCTTTGCTAGGTGGAGCTCATTTCTTCTCAGCAGTCATTCCCACCCCATCATGGAAATGCATGATTATGCTGAGGTAACCAAGGTCTTCCTTCTGACAGTCTTCACAACCATGCATTCTCATTCCCACCCTGACCTGCATGTACTCATGCATGCATTGAGGTTCTTTGTCTAAGCAGAAACTGCAATCAGAAGTGCTTCCAGGCCTCTCCATCTTTTTACCCGAGAAGCCTCTACATCACAAAACCCACAGTGACCACTCACTATCACAGGGCCGCTTGGTTCCAGGAGGCTGAAGAAACCTCTAATTTACTTAGGAGAGAGACAAGACCTAAGACTTTGTGCAAAACTAGAATGTACCTGCACCCTGTTTTGTGAAATGCAATGAAATGTTCTTAATGAGATTGATCCTAAAATGCAAAACCAAGAAAATTATCGGACTGGAACAGACATTTGAAAATCTCCTACTCTTACATCAATACTCCACAGTAAGATCACCTATATCAAAACTGTCCATGAATGATAGTTAACTAACCATACTTCTAAAAATAGCCAGTAACAGGACACTGCAGACTATCACAGCCCATCTATTTCAGTACTTCACTCTGCTACCTTTAGTTTTCCCTAAGTCAAACAACTTTCCTCTATTGCAGTTTACTTGTTCTAACCACGGAGAATTCATACGGAGAATAATTCAATCCGTTCTTTGCAAATTGTCTGGATCTATTCTAGTAAAATAAACAGAGCCAGGATACATTCCAAAACAGTGAACCTTGATTATCTACTATGTCATGTTTCTAGGACAGACCCTCACAGATTTTGGACACTGCCCTGATTGCTTTGCAAACACAGTCTGAGACTTATAACCAGCTTAGATGCAGCCATGTTGCCATAAAGGGTGAAAAAGTTTAAAGGCCAGATAATGTCTCCAGCCAAAGAATAAACTCTATCTAGTATTGTTTATTTTCTTGCAGAGAAATATACCCTTTATATAGTTAGGAATACTTATCAACTCTCCTTTCTTTTGGACTAAAAAATATCAATCTCAGTCTTTCTTCACAGACTCCAGATCACTCCTACTGAAATCCATTTAATTTTCAGCTGACATTCCCAAAACTGGTTCCTGAAGTGCAATTCCCAAAGTGCTTTACTCAGCTGCCTGCTCACCAATGCTGAGTGAAGATGAACATGATGATTTTCTGTGTTCTATGAATATTTCTATTTGTGCATTTCAAATTGCTTCATACAGTTCTCTAAGTACAGCCAGTGAACTTAATGTGCTCTAATTGATTTTGTAAATCTTTAATTTAGTTAATACTTCTTGATATGTTCTTCCAGCATCTACCTCCCCATAACCCTTAGCGTTTGCTTGTGAAGATGATTGCATTAGCAGTGATAGCACAGGTAGATGTTTCAGTAAGCAAAAATCATTATATATTTTGGCTTCTCTGGAGCTGCATTTTGGTAGAATCAGTTGGTGGTCATGGGGAAGTTGCAACGACTTCTACTGTATTTGTACATGTTCTGTGGAACACTGAGACTTTTCTTCCTTGGGAGCTTTCTGCCTATCCATTTTCTAAAGGACTTCTGTGTTTTAAAATTAAATGTAAGACTGTTAGAACTTAGAAATGAACTGTGTCTCATAGACCAAGCTCTTTGAAAGGATTCTCTAGAAGAACAAATCGATAAAATTAGAATGATGCAGATAACTGAACACTTCCTGTTGTCGACTGACCTCCTATCAATTATCCTGTGCTGTTGTGTCCTTTGTTGCCCATGCTGACTGACTTTGATGAATGTTACTTTTTTCTTGAAGCTTCAGCTGCATGGTTTCTCCATCGGCAATGGTGTGTTTATACTGAACGCCAGGCTCTACCTTCCTCTTGCCTTTTGATGGGGACTTTGGTACAAAATAAAAGGGCTGTGTGGTGGTCCACGGCAGAGCTTGCAGGTGAGCCCAGCTGGGCTGTGATGTGCTGGTGGAAGGAAGGGTTGTTTGCCCAGCTCAGCCCTCAGGGGTGACTGCATCCCTGACTCCGACGGGGTAACTAAAGAAGTTTGCTAATCTGCAGCGTAGCCCCTGCTGACTGAGAAAGGGATGTGTACTGTAGTCTCAGTCTTATCTCTTCAGCCAGGTTTACACTGGTGTGACACTGCTGAGTTTAGACAAGCAGTTCCTGATTTACTTTAGGGCAAGGGCAGAATCAGCTGTGATTTTGCACCACAACCCAGAGAGATAACCCAGCTCTCCCCAGAAAACATCTTGGGTATTGTTAAGAATGCTTCAGTATATGTAAGCATATTTATAGCCTTTCCCCATGTTGTGAGGATATTTTGGATCTTTCTGGTACCTCTCGATATAAAATCTTCCTGAGCTAAATCCAGGACAGATAAATCATGACTCCGGCTCCTTTCACCGAGGGTAGCCCGCCTAAATCACTGCCACATTCCTCCCATAGTAGCCGTTTAAAATTAATAGCACATGCAGAGGAAAAACTAACCCGTTTGACGTCACTGCCGAAATGAGGAAACATAAACAGAAAGCTCCTCGGCTGGCTGGCAGCGGCAGGATTGGTCTGCGCTCCGCGCCCGTGGCACCGGCAGCGCCGCCCGCCCGCCCGCCCGCCTGCCTCGCTCAGACTGCAGAGCCTCAGCGCCCAGCGCCACAGTGCTCTCCTCCCGAGCCCTTGGCTTCTTAAGGTGGTTTCATTGCCTGGGTTGGGGCACTTGGGGAGCTTTTCTTTCCTTTTTTTTTTTCCCCTCTTCCCCCCTCCCCCTTTTTTTCCCCATTCCTTTAAAAAAAAAAAAAATTTATTATTATTTTTGTTTGCTGTCGTTACTTATTTCCATTCCCGATCCTGGATGCAGTTACTGGATTCTGCAGTACAAGTCTTCATGAACAAGCTGCACCGCTTAGAGATTTCACGGCATTCAAAGGTCACAGAACTGCCACTATGGTTAAATGTCTTGTTTAATGGTTGAGGTATGTACTGCAAATCTAAAAGAGGCACAGTGATTACTTTTTTGAAGGGGAACTAAAATTGTGAGGGGGAGAGGGAGGTAATACTATTATTTAGTGGAAAAGGTTTTTATTGGTGATTGTTACTACAGCAACTGGTTTTTGAATTTCCTCCCTTTTTCTCTTTATTTAAACAAGATGAAAATTTTAACTTATGTTGATTTAACCATTTGATGGTTACAGAAGATTGCAGAAAGAATCTCTTGTCCGTTCTGATCCCACTGGGGAAAGTGTGATTGATTTTTCTATATGTTTTCCTATTGCTCTGTGGCAGGAGAGGAGACCTGGGACTTGGCTGGCTTAGATGAAGGGAGAAGAAAACAGAAACTTGTTCCTATCCTGAGGGGGCTGTGAGTTTGTCTGAGAGTTAGAGCAGAGGGAGAAAGACTTGGAAATAAACAGGTCAAGCAGAAAAAAATATCGGCCTCATTTTTAGGAGTACATGTACTGCTGCTTTTTTTGCTTTTTGGGGGTTTTTGTTTGTTTGTTTGTTTGTTTTGGTTTTTTTTTAACTACATGCTTAGATTACTGTACTTGGTTTGGGTTCAGAAGTTCAAAATTAAGAAGCAGCTTGCACTTTGACTAAGAAACAGATCCTCCCTGGGAGGGGAGAAAGCTAATCATCTTATACCAACACCAGTTTTCATAAAGGTTTTGTTACTTAAACAGAGAATAGTGGAGATTTGCTCAGGAGCTGAATTGATGTATCCTGACATCTGTTTGATGGCATATAGCTTCAATTCATATTTGAGCCAGGGATCTGCCTTGAATGAGTATTGCAGCATTACAGTGGGCAGTGTGTGCTGCAGTAAATGGAATCAACTGCTACCATAAAACTAACATTGTTTTCAAGAGTGTGATTCTAAATTGTAAGAGGAAGAGCCACTTGTCAGAGCTTGTGTGTGTCTGTGTGTTTGTATGTGAGTGGTCATAAAATAACTCCAGCCAACACAGGCAATTTCTGTTGTTAATTGGATTAATATACAGGTATGTTCAATGACCAGCAGTCTTCTTATTTTTCCAATTTGTGGAATGAGATTTTTATAGCTCTGTTTGAAATGTTGTCGTAGATATAAATCCTCTGCAATTTGAAAATACTTCAGTTTAACTATAAAAATTATACCTGAAAAAACAATTCCTCCAACAAGGAGAAGAATGTGAGCACACCTAGCTCCTGCAGTGCACCCCATAGGGTTAAAAAAAATTAACTACACTAGGCTGAAGCATGCTAGCTTAAGGACTGCAAAAATATTAGCTCTGAAATGCAGAGGATGTGCTATGTGCTGTGAATGGACAATTGCTATTCTGCAGTGCCTAGTGGGAAAACAAGGACTTTGTGTATTGCAAATGCATAACTGCAGCTCCTCCATTTCCTTTGCTGTATCTTCACTGATGACTGCAGAAACAAAGAGGCTTGTCACAGATAAGGTCTTTAGTGCCCCATCTCTTTGGAGAGGCTTGAAGATATTTTCTCGTATCATCCAACAACCCAAAGTCCAGCTTAGTTGAATGAACTGTTATTCTGTAATCTCCATGTCATTCTCTCCTGCTCAGCCCTCCCCAAATTCTTACTGTGTAAACTGCCAGCTGTTTTCAAAAACTAAAGTACTACTTCCCTAGCCTCAAGTTTAGAAAGGCTAATGTAGTGTTGGTTAGACGATTAATTTGTAAATTTAACTAAGAGTATGTCTCAGTCTATAGAGACTGTAATCTGTTCTGTAAGGGAAAAACCCTGTAACCATATGAATGAGTTTGTTTCCAAAAGCAAATCTGTAAGATATTTGCCTATAATAATTTCTGAGAGTTAAATTATTGACTTCTTTTGATAAACAGTCTTTAGAGAAGATTTGTTTTTAAGCTCTATATCTACATGTTGGTGCATCTGTGTTCTGTAGCAACTACTAGTGGTGGTACTAACAGTAAATATGGTAAACAGACTTAATCTGAGGAAATGACACAGATTTGCTGCTTTAGTAAGAAAAGTTTATCTGTAATGTTTCCTCTGAACAATCTTGATTCAGCATCTAGCAGCATACAATTTAAGTTGGTCTCTCTGCAGTGTACGAAACACTTACTGACATTTGTACTCACATTGTCTTCAAAAAATTGTGTATGGCAGAAGTTTCATGGACTATGAATGGTTGCTTCTTTGAGTTTTTTTCCACAGGCTGGACAGGAGTTGTCACCAGTGAAGTTCTAGTGATTCCAGCAGATATTCCAGTGCCTTCATTGCAACTATGAAGTGTATTTGAGACATTTGATCATATGTAATTTGTTTTCACTCATCACATGGCTCTTCTACCAATAGCTAAAACATATTTTAATGAGAAGGATTCTGAAAATTCGTATTCGATGGCACATACATGGTTTTCTTGTAATTTTTCAATCTCAGGGAAAAAACCTGCTCTTGTACTGGTAATTTCCTTTATGGGAGCTGTATGAAGCAAAAATGCCAGCTACTAACCAAGCCTCTACTGTCAATAGAATAAAACCTGACACTCCTCTATTTAATCATAAGAAATATATAAGACTTAATTTCTCCTCAAATCAAGGTAGATATATGGCCAAAAGGTCTTGATCAGCTTGGTTCTGGTTTCTGGGCTAACAGAAAAAAAAGTCCTTTGGTGCAGCTAGGAAGATATCCCATGTAAATAGGAATTCTTAGCTACTCAGTATTGTTCATCATCACATTGTTACTCCGTTTTCATGCTTGAAATTATTACAACATTCCATGTGCTTGTCACAGGGTGAAAGTGAAAGGGACAGCTGGGGTCCTACCAGCTGCCAGAACGAAATTAAGTGTTTCGTAATGAAATGATAGTTCAGTATTCCTCCTACCACATCCATATTGGATACAAGGTGTTGGAACCCTAACATCCATTTTTCTTGTTCCTCAGCCAGCAAGCTGCCTTACCCTTGCAGGGACGTAAGTTCTTACACTTCCAGTGAAACATTGGCTTTTCCTCTAGTGTGAAATTTGCACTTTTCAGTCACAAGCTTTAGGGTGTAGAATTGATGTTATTTAGAGTTTATACACTGAGTACACTGGGACACAGATGTAGCCTAAGTGTCCAAAAGTAGTTCAGAAGTTCTGATGCTTTTTCTTTCTCTGGCTACCACAAGGTGCATCAGCTTTGGCACCTGAAGGTGCATAATGCTGAGAAGCTGTGTCACAATGCCAGGTACCACATTTGCAATCAAATGAGGAATGATAATAACCTTTTTGTGTTTCACAGTAAGTGGGGGGAAACCAAATAATATGCCTTCTGACAGTAGTAGCAGTGTTTCAGATCTGAAGTATTAGCTTTGTAAAAACATGAATGATAGAAAGTACTTGCTGTGTTGAAGACAATTTATTTAACTAACTTATAGAATTTGAAATTGCAAAGTCAACTTCTTCAAGATTTTTTGCAGAAAGAATTCTTCTGTATCATCCTAGAAACTGTTTGGAGAACTGTTAAATTTCATTTTTCCTATTCTTACTACAGTGCCATTCTAAAAAAATTGCATTAGAGAACAACATTTGAAGCTCTGAACACTACCATTTCTGTTTTCTTGTAACAGACTGTGGGATTCAGAATATACATTGCATGGGTTCACAGTGCTCAGGTCTGGGCTAGTAGTAGCTATCTGTTTTAAAGCCTCCAGTTTTAAAGCAGAAAATTAACAAATCAGAGGCAGATCAGATAGAAGAGAGAGGGTTTCCAGAAGCCAGACTTCAGTGACAAAACTGTAATTGAAAAGTTTGTGAGAGAGACAATTCTCAAAAAACAGCAGCCGTGTGAATTGAGCGTTTCTTTTGCACACATTGATTGGTGTGATATTGTCAGTCCATTGATGCAATAATTTTGATATACATTTGTCACTCGTTCTTTTCTTTGAAAAGTGAAAAGTCTAGGGCTGTCATTTATTTATGTAAACAGTGTCAAACAATAGAATCTAAACTAATGAAAGAGTCCTGTTGAGTTGTAATTTTTTATTCTGTTCTTCCTCCTAGTAGGAGCTGTGAGTGAGGATGGATAAGAACTCAGTTTAGCTACTTATTTAAGTCAGATAGTCTTGTGGTGGCATATGATATTCTTCTGCTAGCTTGCTGTCCAGCCAAATAAGACATCCAGGTTGCCTGGATAGATAAACATAGCTGATGACCTCTTCCACTTAATAGGTGGACACGAACAGTTAGGATTCTTCCAGTCACACACAGAGACAAATTTGCTACATTTTAGCTAAAGAATAGCCCTCAGACGCAGGCAGTAAGATTTACTTCTCTTTGAGTAGGTTATTTTAAAAAAAGTAGAAACAAATTATTAGAGGGGAGCAGTTGCTGAGGCATTTTTTACTGTAGCTTGTACTTTTGTGCTACTTATCCACAAAAATTTCTGGTATGAGAAAATTCACCAGCTAATGTCTCACTATGGCATGTGTTAATGCTGGCAGAGTAAGGTTTTAAAAAGGAGAGCACAGGATCTCCTGTCAAATTAAGTTTAGCTAATTGTCTCAGTGGCATAAAAACACACTTGTGGTGCAACTGCTGTCAGGACCTGTACACAATTTTCTGCATGGTTGTTCATAGCAGAATCTATGATACTAACCCATCTGTATGTTGGAAAGGTGTTTTGAAAAGGTTGATCATTACCTTTCAAAGAATAAAGTGGGAGGTAGGCATGTTTTGACTGAATATGCTGCAACTCAAGAATGGCTTAGAGGCATATACATCTGTAAAAATGAAATCAAGAAACATGAATTTAACTAGAAAACTCCTGGAAGATGGTATTGATCAACTGTGTGATGAGTTCTACTCCCCTTAGAAATTGCCCTATATTACTTCTGAAAGAAAGGATATGTATACTCATGTTCTTATTCCTTCCCTTTCTCCATACCCAACCATTTTCCCCTTAGCACACTTCCTACAGGGCATGTAAAGACTGGCTAAGCTTTGGGGCTTGTCCTGATATGAGGTGGCAGAGTTACCACCAAGTGTGCAAGGACTCATCCCTTGGAAAGTGGGATGTGGATCCCCAGGTGGTTGCTGTGCTTTGGAAACAAACACATACTGACATGAAGTCAGTACTTTCTCAAAAATTCAGCTGTCATCCGAAGGGAGTGGCTATTTTCCCCTCTATGTATGGTGATCCGGGTATAGAGTGACATCTGGGACCTCTGCTCAGACAGCTCCAGAGGACAGAATCTGCTTCGTATTTCTGTAGAAGAGCACGTATGCAGCTGCATGCTGAAGTACACTAAATACAGGCTACACCTGACATTTGGGTTTGCCTTTTCCTCAACTTACCGCTTGGCTTTAAGCCTTGAGGAGTTAAGATAGAATGAGAGCTTGGTGCATACCAGGCTGCTGGGATGGAGGAGAAGACCTTATGTAGATACCCAGAGAGAGATGAAAAGAGATGCATGACACCTTCATGGAGAAAGCACACTTCTGGCTTTGTGTTAACTGACAACCATGTTGAAACAGGCTATTTTCTAGAGCTCCTTCTGTTTCACATGGTGCAATATGACTTGGCTCTGTATTACTTACGTAGAGTCATTTTTGTTTTATGCATTGCCATAATATCTGAGTATCTGTTAATAACAATATTCAAGTAGCATCAGAATGGCCATCATAAATGTAATTAGGCAGCGTATCTCCAGTTTAATCAATATGGTCATTGAAAGACTGTAAGACAGCCGGGAAAACAATAATTAGTCCTGATTAATAAAGAAGAACTTGCACACATCAGTGTAGGAGAGAGAGGAGCTTTGCATGTTCAAGGCTTGGGAGGACAGCAAGTTGCTTTCTGCTTTAGCAAATCTGAGGACACTTATTAAAAAACACTCTTGAAAATGCTCTTACAATACTAAAAATATTTATCTCATTAAATAATTCATTTTCTTGAGTAAACTGTAAGAATCAGCTAGAAAGATACAACTGGAATGTATTTCTTCACCAAGCAAATTCCTCCGGTGCACAGTTGGTTTGGTTTTCTAGGACTGCTTTGAAAAGCAGAACAACTGAAAGATAACAACAAGACTCAAATGGAAGTGCTGTAGGAGAGTGTAGAACATCATGATTCCACTGAGTTTATTAGGACTTTATCAATTTATAGCTGTGAAAGGTCAGACACACTGAGCTTTCATGACTAGAACACATTCCTTCACTGGTTAGATCAAATTTTAGGTTCATTAACCTTGTGTCATACCTGCTTCAAACTAGTTTTCCACAACTTCCTCAGCACTGTGGTACCACAGGGCTGCTTTTGTGGTTCCACAGAAGCTGTGATGCATTCTTGTCCTTTCATCACACTCTAGGCTGCCCTTCTCTCCTTCCCTTTCTCATAGAAAATAAATGTTTACCAGATCTTACTTGAAATCACAACCCCACAGTTAATTTTTAGCTTATGTGCTAGCATCTGCAAAACTTTTGTAATTGTAATACAGAAGGGGCTGATCTTGCTCATTTTCAAGTAAAGACCATGATCTGTTTTAAGGACACAGCTATGTAAGTAATATTTTTGAAAGCTGAGGACTTAAAGGAAAACAGTAATTTTGTTTAGGAACCAACATGTACTGTGCTGTATCACAAGAAATTTTTCATGTAGTAAGATTGTAACATCCTGTCTCTTTGAACCATGAAACTATAACTATAAAAATCCTGTCCACTAGCAAAGTATAACCCCTCTAATAGTATGGTAACAAGCACCAGTGCAACATGAGAACATTGAATGAAGTTCATCTATATATCCTCATCAAAGCTGATAGAAATGGCCAGGCTTTCAAAAAAGCTCAAATTCACCTTAGTCTCTAAATGAAATGTCCGGATTTGAAAAATTGCTGTGTGTGAAGGGCTGTCTGGAAAATTTTTTCCCTTTCTACCTCAGACAGGCCAAAGTAGCCAACAGCCTGTTGTTAGTGCTTTCAAGAAGAAAAAGATTCAAGTTCCCTCTCTGCTTCTGTCAGCTTTCCTGAGGTGGATTACCACTGCAGTGTCCCCTAAGGGCTGAGCCCTGTGTTCAGGGGGCCTGGCAGAGGCAACCCACAGTCACCCCACCTTTAGCCCCAGTGTGGAACTCGAGCTTCTGCACTGCTGAAGAGGCACAGAAAGGTGGTTCCAGGCAGATCTTCGCCTGCAGCTCCAGGAGTTCTGTCCTGAGCCCACAAAACTTTTCTGATAGGTGTTTTCTTCAAATGTGCACCTCCTTCTGAACAACTTTTGTACCAATGAATAGTTGTTTTTATAAAGAAAGTTCAGATATATTTTAAAGGGGGGAGTGGAGGGGAATCTCGCCACTACTGCAGAATTTCCACCTTGTTTGTGAAGACTGAGTGGTACAGAGAGATTGTTTGATTTGGATACCTGCTTGTGGGTAGAGGTGAATGATGGATGGTTGGACTAAATGATCCATGAGGTCTCTTCCAACTGTGATGATTATGTGAAGTTCTGGTTCCTATCCGGTGATCATTTTGAAAAATTTGACTAATTTTTATTTTATAGCACCTGAATTGAAAGCTCAGAGGTCGCTGAAATCTTTAATTTCCAAATCTTTCAGCAATCCTCTTCTCACCCTTCTCCCAACAGACAGCTCTACTTCTGCTTCTTATTTTCAAAGTAAGTGGGAGAAAAATCAGAAATTCATGCTTTATTTATAGGACACCTAGAGTGCTGAATAGATTATTTCTGCACGAAGATTTTCTTGTACGGGTTACTTTTTTTTTTTTCTTTTACTGTGAAACACGGTTGCTTTGAAAAGAGGTTTTCATATGCACTACAGGCATATTATTATTATTCTCATCCTTTCCCTAAATTCAGCCCTTTAGGGCTTCTCTACCAGAGCAGAGGAGTGTGGGATTCTGCTTGGGATTTTGGGGTTTTTTTTGTTTGTTTGTTTCTTTGTTTGTTTTTGTTTGGTTTTTTTGGTTTTTTGTTTTTGTTTTTGGTTTTTTTTTGTTTAAACACCATAGCAAACATTGTTTCAAATCCAATAATATGACAAAGGGAGGATTATAATGTTTAAGTATGTCAGCTGATCAGAAAGCCTCTTGGGGGCAGCCTCACAATTATCTGGACCACCTAACATGCCACTGCAGCTTGATCTCACTACCTTAGAATTTTTAAATTGGTATTCATGGTTTTAGAGCATCACTTGGATGATAATTTTTTATATTTTAATCCTGTTTACTACCAACGTGAACAAGCTGGAGCTGACTTCTGCTATTTTCTAAGTATTAGTGAAAACTATTTCACATTCCACGAAAGAATAACACCAAAAGCATTTAACGTCAATTTGTGTTTAGCATTGCACCTCTTTATGATAGCTGGTGAAAACTGGTTTGCCAATAAGCAAACCAATTTCTAAAAAAGTCTCAAAAGGTCTGTGTTTAAGACATAAAACAATTAGCTGAGAGGTCTCAGTGCTTTGTAGCCACCCTTTAATTGTCATCTCTTGGCAATACTTTGACAGTTTTTAAGCGAACTCTGATTTTAACAGAACTTCAGAAGCCTCTGAGTTAAATCCTAGGTTTCTAGAGGCATTTTTTGAAAGAGTATATTAAAATGGTATTTCTCATTTTTGAATCTGCTACCCTTATTTTCTCCTGAGAATACTTGTCTTAAAATTACATTTTCACCGCAGTGATTTATAGGTTCTGGCGTGGGAACTAATGCTCTTTCTCCTAGTAGCAGACAGAAAATTAGTCACGATCTGATGTTAACAACTTCTTCATTACCTAAACTGTTTTACACTTTATTAAGTTCAACACAAGCAAATCTAATGCCTTTGAACCAGGCAGTTCTTGCCCATGTTGCAAGTATACAAGACATTAATTAATTTATGAAGTCACAATAGTAAGTCAGTCTCTGTGGCAAACTGGGACCTGAATTGTGATACTACTGAGTTCTGCAGAGAAGTGCCACTTGAGTGCAGCAGAGAGAAAAAATTGGCTTAGCTAATTTACATTAAAACGTCAAATATGAATAATGCTGTTAATACAGTTGCTCTTGTGGTCCTTCTTGGGAGATGAGATTCAACATATTTTACCCTCACATTTGACACATTACATACTTGTCTGCGCTGGCAACAAATAATGTGCACTATAAAGAATGATGGGGTGGTTCTGAGATACAGGATACCTGTAGATTTCAGTGACAAGGAGAACAGAAAAGCTTTTAGGAAGAATCAGCCCACCATTAGATATTTCTACTAAGTCACCAGTGGTGCTATAATTTTCAGCTGGTCCCTTAAGTTACCCTCACTGCTTTTCAGAGCCAAGTAGCTGCTGAGCACACAGGTTGTTTACTAATTGATATCCCTCTTCATCTTGCCCATGAACCCCAGGCACTTCCTGCAGTCCCTTGCAGCTGGAAGACAACTCATGGAATCATGGAATGGGTCAGGTTGGAAGGGAGCCACAGTGGCCTATATGGTCCAACCTCCTGGCTCAGGCAGGGTCATCCCAGAGCCCATGGCACAGGATTGCCTCAGCATGGTTCTTGAACATCTCCAGTGTGGGAGACTCCACAGCTTCTCCAGACAATCTGTTCTGGTGTTCTTTGGAAACTCAGTCATGTAAAGGAAAAGGCCTTAGACTTAGCCCAGGCAGACACAAAATTGCATCAACTTAAGCTGTGACATTACTATGCATGGTGTAAGAAGTTATGAGGTATTTTCCATGCTTCACACATGCAATGGTGTTCACTGTTCTCAGAATCTAGTCTAAAAAGATGTGATAATGAAACCCTCATTTAGAGAGATGATGTTTCTGAGCACACTGATGAATTAATAAAAAGTTGGGGCTTTTTAAGAGAGGCTTTACCACTATTAGTTTTACAAACAGAGGCATAGAAACAGTTTTAGTTTGACTTGGTCACCCCAACACTTTTCCTTTAAATGAAGATTCTTTCAAGGGTGAAAGTCAGAATTTGCAAACTTATCCACTTCTTTAAAATGTTTTGGGGAGCTCATTTTGAAAACTGTGACCCTCCTGTCCATATTTTATATTACTTTCACAGCAGCTGCTTGCTATTTCTAAAAAATTATCTTATTCCCACAGTTAATGGTAAAGAATCTTTTCTCTAACTAGTTTTTAAAAACTGAAATATCAAAGAAAAAAGAATCTTTTGTCTTCTGATTGTGAATCATTGCAACTGCACTGTCCTTCTGAGCAGAGTTACTTACAGGCAGTTGATGCATCGTACTGTGGGCAGGCATAAGAGGAAGGAATAGCCTCATCTATCAAAAAACATCAGAAGCACTTCTGATTGTGACAGATAACAGAGTGAAAGAGAGACAGGCAAGCTGAGATGGTCTCAGAGACTGTATCCCAAATCAGAACATGATATCATGTTCCAACTCATACCAAATGAAATGCTAGCCTAGGAAAAATTGTATTGAGCTAAGAGATTATTTAAGGCTCTTGCTCTATGTTGCAATGTGTGTTGCAGAACAAGCAGAGTATGAAAACATTGCATGTAAAATGTAAGTAATATCAGTAAACCTCATTTAAGTAACATACCTGTATTCCACACAGGTAGAAAGGCAGATGTATTAAAGGCTGCTTTCTGGAAATGGCTTCCCTATCTGTGTGTAAATCTTTCAAGAGTTGGAGATTCAAGATTTTGTCATTCATTTTTCTAACTCAGAAAATATTTTTTTATTAACTCAGAAATCATTTAGTGTTTGAATACAATATGTAGGCTTTCTATTCTTTGTCTGTGAATCTAGTTATTTGACTGCAGAACAACCAAACATTTGCTTAGGCAGCTTATGTTGACAGAGTTTTCTATGATGAAAATTTGCCATTTCATAAAATAAATAATTTCTTATAGAAAATTGCCCTGTTTATTAGGGATTGGGATTTCTTAAACTGAGGATAGAATGAATTCAAGCATCTATTTGATTTTTTACTGCTTAATAAAAATTAAGTGTTCAATTCACCTACCATATGCACCCTGAGTACAAACTGTACCCATCTCCCTCTGAACCCAAAGCACAAACTTGTTTTAGCAGGCAGGGTGGAAACTTCTCATACCCTGGAGCTCTGTTTCCTATAGGCACCCCCACAGCAGAGAATGCCAAACCGTGTGATGCCATAGCTCTGCTAAGAGCACCTTTCCTCAGCATCACTGGGCACAGCCAAGGCTGCAAGCAGAATCTCCCACAGAGAATTTGTCGTCTCTGACCCGAAAGCCCTGGCTCTGCTTCACATTGTGCAGGCAGGGCGTGGGCAGATAGGGAGTGAAAGGGTGGAGAAGGAAGAAACGGGAAAGGGTGGATGCGGAGAATGATGGGGGGAAATTGCACTGTATCTTGCTATCTTAAACATCTGTAATAATGCACCTTTCTCCATCTGATAAAGATTCTAAAATTGCTGATATTGTTAATGTCATCACTGCTATAAAATTGCTGATATTAACTCTATATCAGTACTGTTTCTCCTTGTCTCCATCAAATCTTGATCTTTTGACCCTCCCTTATTTTTCTGTATTTTTACAGAAGTTGTTCTTAAAAGTTTTTACTCTGTTCAACATCAGGGTTCTCAGCAGCTTGGGTCCAGCTTTACACAGATTTCTTAACGATGGTTGGCTGCCTAATTATGGTGACATAAAGGCTGTCTCCAGCATCAGGATAAAGATGCTTAGGAGACATCTCTGTGAAATTTCAAAATGAGCTGACAAGAAACTGAGGCTTATCCTGTTCCTCAACACCTCCCTTTCCAAGTACAAGAAAAATTTCTCACAATTTTTCAAAGAAATTGTCACATGTTTAAGAGAGAGTAATTGAGACTACAAATCAAATAGATATCACAGTCCTGCAGTATTGGAAGGTATTCACCCTTGAGGATGAGGGATAAAATAGAAAAATCTGAGAAGACTGTTGGAAACTTAAGGATTTGACCTTTAGGAATAAGAAGCAATGAAGATCACTATTTATTTACTCCAGAAAATTTATTAACCTCAATGGTTCACCCTGTGACGTCCCATTACATGCAATTATCTGGACCATTCACACATTCTTTGAGGATTTATTAGGGCAATTTTATGTCATATGTGAAAAAAAAAATCATTAGGACATTACCTGCAAATGTGTTTTACAACAGCAATAATACAGTAATTCATTTTTTTTCATATGAAGAATTGTGATTTTAAATACTTTGAGTGTTTTAGATCTTTAACAATGTATTTAATTATGTGAATAGCTTTGCATCTAGAAGTGTTTAAATAGTGGGGATGTGCCTATGTCCCTGCAGGTCTTGACAATACACTTCACACCACCAACAATTGATTTCTCGATTACTATAACAATTTTAGAAAGTCTGTATAATATTTAGGCAATGATTGCTTTGGAAAACCGGCAGAATATATCCATGGGTTTTAAAGTATTCCTATGTCCTTCTAAATTTTATATCAGTATTAAATATTTCTGTTATTAATTATTGTGAATTATTAAATACGGATATGAAAAAGAAATTAGGATCCAACACAACCTTGTAAGATGAAAGATCATGTCTGTGACTGGATGCTTAAGTTGTCAAGGTATCCTGAAAAACTGCATGGTACAGAAAACTTGGTTGGCATAAACCGAATTTTCTTCTTGCACGTGTGAAAAGAAGTCTGCTTGGCTTTGTGGTAATCTTCCATGTATGGAAGAGGGCTATGTTACATAAGGAAATGAGTATTGTTTCCAGTTTCAGTATTCAGTTAATATCTGAGTCTAGCAATAAGGAAAATCCTGCTCTCCTGTTTTATCAACCAGGCCTCGCTGGTTAATATGTTTTAAGTAAGTTCTATGTTAATATTCTGGCAACTAATCTCTACTGCACTTGACTTTGAAGAGCCAAATATCTAACAGTTTCTGGGATTACATATCCTTTGCCATTTCTCTGAACAAGTATTTGTGCATAAACAAATGAATTTGGCAGAATTATCTCATCTTCCTGTCACTAGCACATCAGCAAATCAGGCTATGCCTTTGTCTAGATTCCAGATTCTTAGTAATTGTGAAGAAATCAGTACAAATTTAAAACAAACTTGCCTACAGGCACCTGAAATTATTGTAACTAATGAAATGAGTTCTAGGAACTGTAGTAGTTGTTCTGAAATTGTCACTTGGTTCTCACTTTAAAGATGTATATTCCTCTCTCTTTGTAGCTGTAGTCTTTTTGTGCTTAATCCTCTCATGGCATCTTTCCCTTTAAGTGATTGCCCTTTGCATCTTGTTGGCACCAGGTTTATTTTCAGCAAGCTGTACTCAGAGTGCTGGCAGCCATCCCAGGGAAGCTGCTCTGCCTCAGTGGCATTTGGTACATGGGAATTCCAGAGTAAGGAATGGGCAAAGGTTACCACGTGTTTTACGTCACTCTCAGAAACATCAAACTAGACTATTAGTGTTTAACAACAAACAATGCACGATGCCTCTAGGCATTGCGGTCTATCTAATTCTTTATTTTCCCTTCTCTTGTACCTCCACTCATACCAGCCACGTTGGAGTATTACCTGTGTATTATTCTTGTAATATCACCCTATGGTGTAGGAAGTCTTGATAAAAGATACAGTTTAAAGCAGAATAATTTAAATGCAATGAAATGGTTTGATTCCTTGGAAACAAACCAGTCACTTAATAAGATTTGGACAGTTGTATTCTCAGACTTTTCCTGGCTTTTGCTGTTTTAATGTTTCAAGAGACTGATTTCAGCCTGGAATTTACCCTCACTGTTTGTTCCGAAGGCAGACAAGCAGCAGCTTTCTTTGCACAGCAAAAGTTCTCGTTCTTCATAATCAGAAATATCCTATCAAGAGTAACAAATGCACAGAATAAATAAATATATATATATGTTGATAAAAAGAAAAGGCAGATCAGTGTCCACAATTTCATTCATAGTGAAGCTCTAGTTGTACTTCTGCCTGATGGAAGTTTAGTCTACAGACCTGCTCAGCTATGTCTTCTGCAGGCTTCTGAAAGCCTTTTGTGACTCAAGTGTGCCACTGGTGACCTTTGCTAGCCCTCTCTGGCTGTTTCGGGGAACTGCTCTGCCCATCAGACATCTGGCTGAGGTCTGATATGCCAGGGTATGTCACTGCTCTTTATTAGCAGTGTTATTGAGAGGTTTTGTGGGTTTTTTGTGATGTGACAGGTACTGTACTAGGGAGTTAGGGGGGTCAGCTGAAGAATTGTTTGCTGAGTAATCTCAGAGATTAACACTCACCAAAATGAGGATGGGGAATCAATAAATTAAATGGCAGGGGTAAATACAGAAAAACTGAAGTGTGCTGTTAACTCAGACTGTACTGGTGATTCATCTTAGTACACACTCAGTAGTCTTTGACTCATACTTGATCCTTCAATACTGATCCTTAATACTTACATGTAGAAAATCACAGACCAGAATCTTAATTTTCATAATTAAGAAAGGGGAAAAAAAAAGCACTCTTTTCATTTCATGATAATACTTTGAAAGGATTTTCTTCCCTAAAAGATAAGGTTTTCTAAAAATTTTATGAAGCTATCTGCAGGAAGATTTACAGAAAGTACATCAATATAAAAATACTGTAATTTAAAATGTATATATATTCAAGTAAATATTATGGTTAACTAGGCTAGCCCTCCAGACCTACTTAGAGATCTCCTTATTAAATTTTTATAAATGGATTTGTTACTTACAGCAGAAGATAATTTAGAATGCTAATGGGAATTTTTACATGAATGAACTGAGAATTTGTAAAAACAAACATCACTAGGCATAGGTTCAATACTACAAGAAAAAAGTCATTGATCCATAATATCTTTTTCTAGTACAACATGTAGGAAGTCTAAAGCACTGATTTTCAAGAACGGAACATAAACAACTTACAAAAATTGGATGTAATAGTAATACAACATCTTGCTACCTCTGGTTTTCTGTATGTATCATAATCATGTCAAATTAGCATTTCCCATAGCTATTTGGGAACACTCTCTTAATTTGAATAGAAGTGTCAAATGACCACTGGACAGTTTGCTAAAAGACCAATCAACAGGAGCCATCTATTGCAAGGCCACAGGGCTTCCCTTTACTATTGGAGTTCTGTAGAGAGTGTTTTCTTTGTGCTTTATTTGCTTCATTATTTTTAAGGTGAGGAAGTTGTTCTAACTGTGAACATTTTTTTTTAAATATAGTCTTATTTTAAGTGAAGGGCAGACTTGAGATCTGGCAGAAAAGAGTACAAATTCCAAGAAATTAGTATCTGAAGGCATGTTTGCTACTGGGAAGGAGTGAGAAGGAAGCTAGAACAGTGGAGATACATGTGTGATGTTTGGAAAAGGCAAGGGTAGTATATCTATATTTGAAAGTATGAATTTATATTCCACAGGATCAGGAAGAAGTTGTCCACCACCAGCACCAAGATGTATGGTATCAAGATGTAAATAGACATTTTATATGTTTATGTGAATAAATCAATATTGTCCATTCTTAGAAATCTGATATCTGATTAAATGGTTTTTTCTCATCTGGTATGGTTTCTCTTAATGAAACTTTTTTCTCTACTGGACAGCTTAATTCTGACAGCTTAGTTCTGACTAAGTTCTAACTAATAGTTCTGAGCAATTTGACAGATAAACTTACTCCAATCCTACATCCATATGTAAAAACAAAACAAGACCAACACTTTTGTAGACCAGTGAATTTTTCTATTGTGACCAAGCATGTTTTTCTTTTTTAATGCCAAATTTTTCCAAAGATCTCTAAATTATTTCATGGTATCATAGCAAAGTCTAGCTTTCCTTTAAAATGTAAAGCTAAAGAGAGACCTGAATGAAAAACAAAGGAATATTTGTTTTCACTTTTCCCCATGTTTTGCTTCCTATGTATTTATTTGCATTGCAGCTATGCCTGTTTCCCTTTGCCATCTCCATTGTTCTAGGTGCTGTGCAATCAAGGTGCCACAGAGAGAAAGACACTGCTTTGGTCATTTAATTGGAAACAAAAGTCAAGTGTTGCAAATGAAAGAGAAGAAGCCACGTAAGCATACAAAAATAAGATTGGACATTTGCATTGCTTAATTGTCACATAAGCTGATGTCTAAACTTTTGTATGTTAAAATGAGCTAATGAAGTAAGGAACATTTTCAGATGTAAAATTTTTGTCAGTGACGTAAATGTTATCCTTTATATTTACTTCAGTGGAAAAATACTTTTATTCTCTTTTGGGAATTCAAGCTATACTTTCACTGGAAGTTATTCTATTTGATGCATGATTGGTAAGTTAAATTGTTAGCCTACCTTTGAATCAGTCTTGCTTCGATCTAACAAAAACTTTGTAGGCCTTCTTAATTCACAGTCCTTAATGACAACTTATACTGGGATCATAAGAGGTTCATAATTTATTAACAATCCATGCTGTGAAGCCACATCTGGAGCACTGCGTCCTGTTCTGGACTCCCCAGTGTAAGAAAGATGTGGAGTGAGCTCAGTGAAGCACCACAAAGATGAGTAAGGACTTGGAGGATCTGCCTTGCATGGAGAGGATGAGAGGGCTAGGACTGTTCAGCCTTGGAAAAGATCCCATCACTGTGTGTAGATAGCTGATGGAGTGTGTTAGAGAGAGACAGACTATGGACCAGGCGATCTCCAGAGGTCCCTTCCAGCCCCAACCCTTCGGTGACTCCAAGTTTTAGGTGTGACACGGATAAGGCCAGTAGAGTGCCAAACCCCACAGCTGTGGTAGGACTGCCAGCAGCCACCAGCTGGGTATGTAAATGCCAGTATTATGCCAGTAATGATATCATTTAGGAAGAAAACAGAAGGAACATCCCTCTACTAACAAGTTTTCTGTGACAGTGAGGTTCAGGCTCACAAATTTCAAGTGTAGAAATTAATATCTTTGGTTCTTTATCAAAAGAGTGCAGATAATTTAAACAATGTTTCTATTATATTTCAGAATATTTTGAAGATATTCTGGATCAAGTATGTTCCTGCTTTTATTAATCAGGTCAAATTCTGTTTCAGTATATTTTATCCATTAATTCACATTCAATAAGGTACCCTTTTGCTAGTGGGCATTCTAGGTCATCTGTGCTTTGATTTCTTTCTGGCACATCCATTAGTGTACTATTAGAGTTCAAAAGGAACATGATAGTAAATATTTCAAATATAACATATGCTTTCAGTCAGTATTTATGCTTTCAGAAGATGAATAAGAGTTCCATTTCTTATGATGTTCCAAATAATTGCTACTACAGGTAATTTGAAGGCCTGATTTTGTTTATGTGTACGTATGTGTATGTACATGCCCAGGCATTAGTACTTGTATCTCTTCCAAAAGCGATGAAATCCACAGGGAAGCCACATGTTAATTTGCGCATAATTTACCTTTACAACTTCTAATTTTTTTGAGCATGTCTGCTGCCTGTGTTTGCTAGATTTATTCTCAAGGGAAAATATTTCTGAACCCACTGATTAATAGCTTGTATTAGAGGGACAGGGTTATGTAAGAGCATCAGCTGCATGTTCTCTGCTCTAAAAGCCTACTTCTGCAAAGGTTTTTATAACAACTAATGAATCATAATTTATAATTCAGATATTTACATCCCTGGAAATTTCTAGGACTCTCAGCTAATACAAATGGAAATTTACTACAAGGAAGGCATAAAGCCCAAATAGCTCTCAGTTTAAGAACAACCTTGAAAAACCCAGTATGTTGTCCCCATCAACAGATAAAGTAGAAAGCCTGCTTCTGTGTGGCAGCCCTGCTTAAGAGTCTGCACTTGAAGATGAGAAGCAACATGTCATTCTGTGAAACTGATCTCATACAACATATCCCAGGTCCCTTGTTGCAGTTATCTTTAATTAATATTTTAATTAAAGTGTATCAAATGAATGTAATGAGCTATGTAATAAATCTCCTGTGAACTACAGCAAAGCCAGAATATCACAATAACCAAGGAGGAACTAGCAAAACAGTAGGAACCAAAACTCTGCAGAACTTATTAAATCTCCTGACAAGTCTCAGTCTGCCTTGTTTGATTAATACAATAATCCATGTGGTTCATCTCGATCAAGAAATGGCAAAGAATCTTTCAACAAAATTATTTTTCACTCCAGTAATGTGGAGCTTTATATCTATTATCTCAGTGTAACTAAGCTGAATTTGTTCTGTTCTCAAGAAAAAATTACCTGTCTTTAGGACAGTCTCTTTCTAGAGCTGATTGCTATACTGTGCTCATTCCTATTGTTGGGAACATCTTTAACTTCAGTGTAACTAGTCAGCCAAGAAACTTCTTACCAAGATAAGAAATTGAGAATCTGAATACAGAACAAATATGCCTGGGGAATTTTTCAGACTGTGTCATTCCAACCCTTTGGTGTTGTGGGTTAGTCATTTTGGCAGCAATACACTAGAAAGACACCTACCTGAAACATCTGAAAGAAATCACGTACTTAGGGGATAGACTGACAGCTTAGCTTACTTCTTAAACTTCATTGCAAAATATAGATAAATTGCATTTGCCAATTCTTGGCTACCTGCTGGCAATAATTATCTTGGGCTTGGTGTTGAATTTCAGGAATATCTTTTGTTTGTAACAGTGTTATAGAACACAGCCAATTGGAATCTGTAAACATGTTTCTTTCCTGCTTAGCAACCAAAATTGCATTCAATATAGTGGAAGTGAATGTGTTTCAATTTGTAGGTTGCCTGTATGCATACTTTGCTGAAATTTTAATTTCACATGGGCATACATTGCAACCTTATATGTTGAAATCTGATGATATTATTATCGGCATCAAGTGAGATTTTATTAAAAAGTTACACAGCTTGCTTACATTTCCTATCCAAGATTTTACAGTGTTTTTAGAAATAGAATATTTGAGCCTTCCAAGTGTGACTGCATATTCTAGTTACAGAATAATTAATAAATCACATGGCTGTGTTGTTTGTACAAGGTTCTGTGTAAATAGGGTTTTCTGAAATAGTCAACATATTAGTTGGATGCTAGTTTTGTGAAGAGTTTACTTGACAAACTCAATGTTCTAAATGTGTTTGCTGATCAAGGCTCTTCATACGTGTGTATGACAGAATTTCCTTTTCTTCATTTTTCTTCTGCAAATATTAGTTGTAATAACACAGTAGCATAAGGCCTGGAGTTATATTAGGTTGGGAAAAGAGAATTCAGTAAATATTTGATTTCATACTTGACAACAACAGTGATATGCTTACTAGTTCTTAATGAGCCAGACTTTTAATACTAGAGGTGTAAAAAGCTTTTAAGTCCTACATATCATATTTGTGGTCCTTGCACGGCTGTGTTTGTCATATTGAATAATTTTTAATTATGCTACATTTATAAATTCTTATTTGGCTCTGGTTAGTTATTGACATGATGAAATCTGCATGTGGTAAATATGTAGTACAACAGTGTCTCCTTTGTTTGCCAGAAACAGAAGAAGGACACAGTAATGCTTCAAAACAGACAAAATCATTGCATAACAAGTAAATGCATTTTGTAATTTTCAAGTTAATAATTTTTAGTTCATTATTTATTATCTTGTTTCTTTGATTTATTGTTCTTATTCTCATCTGCAAGTTATTGGTGATTTAAGAGCATATCCAAAGCCCAGTAAAATACAAGGAAACTCTGTCTTCAACTGCAATAAACTTTGAATCAATTCTCTTGTCTGAGCATTTCTCATAGGTTCCTGATACAGAAAAAGCGCCTGCTTAGTGTTTATATTGCTTCTTCCTAACAGTTATAATTTCTAAGTGGCATGTAAATGTTGTCCTTTATCATATTTGCACAACCTAGTAATAACATTTAATGCAAGGCACACCCACTTCATTTGCCACATGTTTCTGCATTAGCAGTGATGGTGGCCACGTAACATTTTTATATTTCCATGTAAGAAGAAGTGCCCATGCAAAAACAAAACAAGCCCTTTACCTGTTTTTGGGCCCATAAGATTTTACCAGCTTTGTTGTAAATTCTTCCATCGGTCATGTTTCAATATCGCTGTTTATTTTAAATAAGACTTGCAGGAGAGCAGAAGAAAGGATCTCTGTTGCAATGTCATAAGTGCTTGGCAGTGTCTGAAGTTTTGCATTTATATGCCTTGGAGTTGTATGGTTATACTTCTTGGAGCAGGCTTCCAGGATCCTCATGGGCCCCTTCTGACTCAGGATATCCTGTGACCAACTAAGATATGATCAGCCTTAAATAGGAGCAAGAACTTTGTCTGGTAGGAGTTCACGGTCTCACATTTTCTCAAAATTAATTATTTCAGCCTCTTATTTCTGTGTGCTTGAGAGTACTTTGAGAATGTGGATGTTTTATATACATTTACGAGGTACTTAAGAGTTACAGGTCTGTTACTCTTAAATATGTCTAGACATTTCAAATGTGAGCAAGTACTGTGGATTCTCTTTCTGTGTAACAAATACTTCTATGGGGCAATCAGTATATGTCAATTGCCCTTGCCTCCATCTCTTTTGTGGTTTTAGTAGTTATAAATTTAATAATTCATCCCCTTTTTGCACTGTATGAAAGCATTCACCCATATTTTCTAATTCAAATTTATTGTTCAGTATTTTTACCTTCATATTTTGTTTGATGGTCAAACAAAATATGTCCTTTGTCTTCCTGTTTTTTGTTGTGAAATTGTTGTTCAACTACTTTCTCTTCCATTTAGTAACTATGTAAGTGGTCAATTTTTACTTGCCCAACCTGGCTTGTAGCTTCCTGGGATGGGTTATGTTCAAGGGTAAACTGTTCAGCTAATCAGTAGTAAAAATTAATTTGTAAAATATGAATCAAAGCTGAATCCTTCTAAAGTTCAAGAGGCATAATCTTCAGAGATGACAAATAATCCTGTTCCCCAAATCTGAGCATACTCTACTCTGATTTTCCCAATTTTTAATGCCTGGAACTTAGACTTCCAAGTTACTTGTATTATTTTGATATTTATAAGTTAAAAGAACAATTCCCATTGCTTTCTTACTTGGGAGCTGAGAAACCAACAAATAGAAATTCATAACCCACTTTAAAAATATGTTTGAGCCATTTGTAAAGCTAATATGTTTCTCATCTTGAAATCCCTGTTGGCACATATTTGCATCTTTATGAAGCAAAGTAACAATCTGTCCCTAAATTAGGAGGTGTAACCCAGGAACTCTGTGAGAACAGCAGGGACCAAATGATGGTTAATCCTCAGCACTGTCACTTACCTGATAAACCAGGCAGAGGTTGGTTCAGTGGGAGAAAGTCAGGAGGTTGTGAAGTTAGATTTTTTTTTCTCAAATACAGACTTGCAAGACAGTGTGGGGAATTTAGTTTTTGTTTTAACTGGAGTACATTGACAATTGGTGTTCTTTCCTTTTAAATGCTTCATACAGTCTTAACCTTTTTTAAGCAGAGAAAGGAGGACATGTTCCTGCATTTTAAAAGGATCCCCCACCCCACCCAAACTTAAGAAACAGTGTTTATATCTATGAGGGATGCAATACAGCAGGGTAGCAGTATCCAGGTTTCCACAGCAGCCAAAAGAATCACTCCTCATCTTGCATGGAAATGACCTCCAGACAAAGCCAAAAGTAATTTTCAGAAGGCTTCGAAGATATTTGTTGATAGCAGGATCAAAAATGTACCGGGGCCTCATAATGCCACACGGGGAACCTGAAAGTGGACACCTTCAGCTCATAATTCTTGTTTTACTAGCTGCAGCTCACAAAGCAACAGCTGCATCTACATTGCAAAATACCTCCCACACATACATACACACACAGTGTTTGCACACAATACTTATTTTTTTTCCTTTAATGTGTGGGAATAAATTAGAATCTAAGATCTTACTGAGAGAAAGTGTGTGCTGTTTAGTTTAGAGGGCTAAAGATAATACAGCTCCCATACTTTGATCATGCATGCTGCAAATGGAAGAGGGGATCCTGCGAAAAGAACCATTCCAGCAAATCCAGGTAGAGTTTTACTGAAATCTTGCATCCTCATGATTCTTTCATAAGATTATCTTCTTCCTATGTTGCCTAGTTGTATGCATTAATTAGGAAAAAGACTGCATAATCAGAATTGCGTGCTATGAGTGAGTACTAACATTTGTATATTATCTTTTAAAAATTGCACAAAAAAAAAAAAAAGGCAGAATCTGAAAATACTTTGTTCTGCATTTGAAAGTCACAACAATGGGGTCTTGTTTGCTGTCTTTGCCCTGTGAAGAACTGGTCTAGAAATTTCTCAAGGGAGTAGTATTTTCTATTAGTACCTTATTGTATAATCTGGATACATTTGAAAATGTATGTTGACATTTTCTCATCAAAGTCATTAGCCAAGTATTTTTCCAAGAAGTGCTCCAGTCTAATTCACTTTTATTTAATTAGTTCATCCATTGCTGCAGCCTAAGCATCTAATGACCCTAGAGGATGGTTGGACTTTTCACCCTTTCTGGCTATTATACTCAGTGCTGTAGTGTTCTTACAAATCCAGTGCAGAATCACATCTCACAGGCTACTGTGCTTTTAGTTCAACTACAAAAATTGCTCTTTTGCTCAAATCTGACAGGTTTTTCTTTTAAAAATTTTCTTGTAGCAAGGTGACAAAGTTCATGCAGTCTGCAATACCTGTTGAAGAGTTCTGATAATAATGTTATTAAAACATTTTCAGTGCTAGTAGGATGTTCCCTAAAGTTCTTCCAGTGTGGTAATTCTAAAGAACTAAAGAAACCCTTTAGAATGAGTGGCAGGCAATGTTTCTTCAGATGCCGAGGAAAACATCACCTTCTTGATTATCTTAATGCTGTATGGCTGTTTAAAGTAACCTCTAAACAATGTCCATTGTGGATTTAGACTGAGTACAGCTTTCTGAACTCACCCAGTTCAAAGCAGCAGATCACAGAAGGTTACTGTTGATTTGCAAGGTCCTGACAAGTGTAAATGATTCATGTTCTGTGGTACTTGCCCCACTGTAGATTAAACAAACAGAACAAATGTACACCTTTTAACATGTAAGTTAATGCTTCTGACAGCCCACTGTGTCCATCAGTGTGACTGACAACCTTAAATATACATTAAAGGTACTTTGCTCTTCTCAGTTGAAGGAAATGTTACCTTCATTGTTTGTGACAGAGTGAAGAGACACAGAACTTGGACACAGGAACAGAAAGTCAGGTACTGTACATCTCTAAGTGACAAAAAGAGACTTTGTAATGAGGTAGACATACCTTCGTAGAAACAAGAAAAGTTCCTGCACTTTTACACAAGGTAAAGAAATAACACAGAACAAGGTGGAATAATCTGGGAACAGATGCATTTGTTTGACAAAGACATCTTTTCTATTGAAAATCAAGCAGAGAGCTGGAAACAAAGTCCTCCGAAAAGGATCTTCGTTACATACCACCACATTCCTAACTGGAAGGTAAACTTAATGGGAAGAGGCGTTGCAGAATTCGTTTTGTTTCCTGATATCTCAGGATACAATACATGCTGCAGCCAAGAATGATCCTTTCCTGCTGGCCCATCCTTAGCCATGCTGAAGTTGGTTGCCATTAACCTTGCAGGAGTGCGTCTGCTCAACAACAGAAGATCTGTACTGCCCTTCATGGTGGCCTCAGCTGCCTATGCCATTAAGAGGTACTCAATGTTTTTTGGCCAAAAGCTTGGAGCTATTCACAACATCACAGAACCATAGAATCATTCAGGTTGGTAAAGACCTCTAGGATTGAGTTCAGCCATTAACCTGGCACTGCCAAGTCCACCACTAAACCATGTTCCTATGTCCCTAAGCACCGCATCAAAAAAGTAACAAAAACAACAATAAATTATTTCATTACCCTGCTCTTCTCCATTTATCCACTGAGATCCTAATGTACTATATCAGAACAGTCAATCTATAACTAAGAGGAAACAATGTCCTACATGCCACTCAGTCAGTTCAAAATAAAATTATAATTTGGCATAATCCTTACTTACTTTAAGACTGAAATAACATGGTGGGAAACACAGTAGCATGAAGGTTTTGAAGAGCCTATTTGTTCAATGTAGTTTTGCATCTCCATCATTTAGAAATTATCTCATTGAATGAGGCAGAAAAGATGATAGCAAGTAAACAAGAAGCTGAAATGTCAACTTCTTGCAGCATACAGAGGTTTCGCATGCATATTTGGAACTGCAGTGGCATTGATTACATTGGCAGATCAGCTTCTCCCAGAAATAATGAAAACTGAGTCCCATTTCCTAAACTGAATTAACAGAAGATTTGAATATCTTTCATTATGATCAATTTCTCTATTACAGTGGGAATGTTTCTTCCTGCCAACGTACCTTCAGAGAGTCATACAGGGATTTTTTTCTTCTGCAAAGGGACAAGGTCCATCTTGTCATCCTTTGTGTTTGTTCAGCACATGCTGGGATCCTCAAGGGGCCTGTTTGAGAAGGTGTAAAGTACAAGTGATGCCCAGCACTGTACTTCTGTTTACACCTTGGTTGTCCAGCCCAGTGCCTAAGGTCTCCTTGGGAACCAGCAGACAGAACGACAGCTGAGTGAGGTGGCACAAGGGATGTTGGTGCATTATACAGGGGACTAATGCAGGTGATAGGATGAAGCATTGTCTGACTCAGGCAGTGTGTTTAGTTCCTCTGTGTTCACAAATCAGGGAACTCAAGTTCTCATTTACTGATGTGGGTTGAAAAAAAATCTTCTGCCGTCTGGGTATGACCATATATTTATGACTTCGTTCTTGTTGCGTTGATCTGATTCCTGTGACTGATATTTTGGCTACAATCCAAGGCAAATTTAAGTATAGAAAGAAGCATAGAAGGGTGTGAATTTATGCTCTGCCATATATATTTGTTCTGAAGTTGATAAAACTTCAAATTATTTTAGCAGCTTGAATTCCTAGGTCTGTCTTTATTTTTTTTTTTTCATATCAACATTGCCTCCACTGTCTACAGAATTTAAACGTGAAAACAACTCTAATTTACACTAAGGTATTGCTTTCCTCTGCATGAGTATTTAGGTATTTCTACGGCTGCACTGCAGATTGCCTTATGTTTGTTGTGCTTCTTCCCTGATCCATCATCATCTTCTTTCAAGCAGCTACAGGTGACTGCCAATCAGATTTTCTGAGATATCCAGGGTGTTCCTTTTTTCTGATTTCTCTTTTTCAATTCTCTTCTAAGAATTACCTCCCCTTTTACTTCCTTTCTTGTAGAATTAGTGATGATTCTGCAACATCCTCAAATTTACTCACATCCCTGTTTCCCATTTTCTGTGTCAAATACCAGTCTTATCAGCTTTGTTATAGTCAGCATATGTTCTTGCTACAGCATTGGGTTTTTCCTCTTTGTTGGATCAGTATTCTCAAAATCATTCAGCCAATTTCCACAGATACTGTGCTTAAGCTTCTGACACAACTCCTTCCATTTGACTGACAGCATTTCTCATTCACACTTATTCTTGTTCACATTTCTTCCATATCTTTGCTCCTTGTACTAGATTTTGTTTCATGATCTCTGTATCTCCTCCTTTTTGTTCTTTTTCTGCATTCTACATCAGTGAGATGTCATGTCCGTGTATTTTGCAGTGAAACAAGCTGATGCTGCTGCTCTTCCGGGTTTCTCCATTTTTAGTATCACAGCAGAAAGTTCCCAAATCTTGGCTTATGGCAGCCTGTCTCTCAGCTCTGAGTAGTGCTACAATTAGTTCCAGGAACACAGTTAGTTTCTGCATTCATGCTTTAGTTGATGTTAGACACACTTGATGATTACTCAGCCTGGGTTTTTTTTGCAACCAGAAAGAAATGGCTTCAAGATTTGTACTTGTTGGCAATTTCACCCTCTTTCCCAAGAACAGAGGCGTCAGTAGTTTAAGTGAAAGATGGTCTGTAGCAGAGAAAGTGGTTAAGAAGTCAGTTGTACCTTTTCATATCAGGCTTAGTGATTAATGAATTTCTCTCAAGAGACTCAGAAACAGGCTGTATTTGTCTGCCTTCCATTCCATTCCAGCTGTGTGTTGACAGGGGGGGTGAAAGTTCTGGAAATAAACCTGGTTTATGGTACAATTTTATAGCTGATGCCAGAAATGTCATGTAAATTCAGAGAAAAATATTGCTTATATAAAGTAATTTCAAGCCTAAATAAATGAACTGCCATGGAAATTCCAGTCAAAGCTAAAATAGTGACTTACCAGGAACATTTGCTCAGAATAAAAAGGGAAGAGTCTCTCCCTCCCCCAGACACCAAATTAGGCACTGACTAGGAGTTTGTAGTTTTGTAGACATCAAAAACATATTATTTAAGTATAACTGAGGATGGAATTTCGCCATGGTTTTTTAGATGTTGTCTTCCTTATCTTAGAGTTTGGTAACATGTTAAAGAAATGAAGTTAAGGTAGTGCTGAGTTTCTCCCCAAACTGTAGCATAAAGGTAAAGGTGAAGTCATTGCCAATGATCAAGTGCTGAACTGTAAAATACCACCTATATGAACCCTCCTTTGTGGAGAGACGTGGTGATGGACAATGGCATTTTAGATTCTCAGAGAAAAGCCTATTAAATAACACATCCATCCTAGCCACATTCCTTATTGCCATGACAAGGTCAAGCAGCCACTTCAGCCAGAATACAACCAGCTTGCTCTGGTTGCAGTTGGGTTTGTTGAGCATTACTGCGTAAATGGATTTGGCTTCCATGTCAAGAAAAGCAATGGAGGGGAAGAGGTGTGATCACCAAGAAAGGGAAGGACTCAGTAGAGGCCTAGAAGTTTTGAAAGGTATGGAAATACACTATTTTTCATAAGGCAGGAATTAGGAAACACTAAATGAGAATGTTGGACAGCAGAGTTAGGCAAAAAGGAAGTACTTTTTCACACAATGCATAATTAAATCACGGAACTCCTTTCCACAGGATGTTGAAGAGGCCAAAAATACAAATAAGTTCAAAGAGGAAAGATGCAAATCCATGCTGAATAGATCCATTAAATGCAGCTAAAGAAAATGGCCTGGCGGCAACCTGCTCAGGAAACCACAGTATTGCCAAATTACAGAAAGGGAACTCTACTGTCCTGGTTCCTGCCAGGACAGGGTTAATTCTTTACCATATCCAGGAGGCAGCATGGCCAGGACCTGCAGGTTATTCTATAACACTTGTGTCTGCCAGAGGCAGGAGGGGAAGAAGCTCTCTTCCAAGGAAAAGGAGTTCTTATCTGGCTGAGTAGACATGGCAGAGGGAGCCAGATGGTATTGCCTGTTGTGGGGGGTAGTTCTGTGTGAATTGTTTCTTTCTTGTATCCTCTGTTACTGTTCATTTTCTTATCTCATTGCTGTTTCCAGTAAGTTGTTGATATCTTAACCTGTGATGTTTATTTTTTTTGCCTCTAATTTCCTCTCCAGAGTGCTGCAGGGGATAGGGAAGGGGAGAGTGAGTGGCACTTGATTTTAGTGGGAGTACTAAATTGGAGAATACCATTCCTAAACCATGACAGCTACTTACCAGGGGAGGTTTAATCTCCCAGTTCTGTTTCTTATAGTCTTTACCTCAATACCTCTTCCGTGTCTTTAATAAAATTATTTACAAAGCAGAAGTATCTCTAACCTGACCCCATTTTTTGGGGTATTTTTGCTAATTATGAACAGAATCAAGCAATTGTAAACTTCAGGGACCCCCAGTCACAGCAGCCCTGTTAGCTTTCTCCTGAACAGCTGTCTAGAGCAGCCCTGGTAGTGTCATGTTCTGCCCTCAGCTAAACATTCCCTGGCTGAGGGAATGTGTCAGGAACAACTCGATTTCCTTTCCTAAAGCTTTTTCTGGCTTTAGTTTTTTTAGCGCCAGCCCAGAAGAATATGGTGAATAGCTATGACTGTTTACATATCTGCTTGGGTTGACGTTTTACCTACGTGGCATTTCTTCAAGAATTTTCCATTACTTTCTTTTAACAAAAGGCAAACTCTTTTAAAAAATCACCTTCTTTTTCTTATTTTTTGTGTGGTTTATAAGAAGGTGGACAGAAGTAGAAAAAGGCGCAGGATCCTGTCTCTGGTCCATGCATAGTATAGTCACTTCTCCATCATAGAAATATACAATTTTCACACAGCACAACTACTCACTGTTATATTTTGAAGAAAGATTTTAGTGGAAAGGGTCTGTTTTCTTTGAATTTTTTTTTCTTCCACAGAAAACTGAAGAATAGAAGATTTTCTGTCACAGGTAGGGACCAGACTAGTTTTGGGTCCTCTCAGGAAGAGCTCAGAGGAGTGCTGTAATAAACTCTCCAGATGTAGAAACCATTACAAACCCCTACCTTTGTTTGAAGTCTGATTATTTTAGTTAATAGAAACTCATCAGATGTAGATCTATTTGGATCTGGTGTAAGTGGTTGCAATTCCTTGGAACTCTGTGAAGCCCCAGCTGCTTGGAGCAGTTTAGAGCTGGTCAGTGCCCTCCACCATAGTTTGCCATCAAGCCTTCCCAAAATCTGTTAACTCTTTGGTCACCAGATTTACAGAGAAAAGAGCAGCTAAATAAAATATTTGCAAGAAATTATGTATAGTTATTATTTCCAAATAAGAAATGGAGGGATTTTATTAAGCAAGGCTGATATTTTGTAAAATATTCCTTTCAAAATCACAATTTTGGCTGATAATTTTTTTTTTTCTGCCCAATTTTTCCTCTTGGGAAAAAAAGGTCTTTATTTTGGAAAAAAACTCCCACCTTTTTTGTAAAGATGTTTTTAACTTCTCAGTGCCATTGGCTTTTTCCCTAATCTCTCCCCTTAATCAGTTTGTTATCTGGAAAGCACAGGAGAGCAAAAAACAAAATGGGACAAAGCAAGGAATCTCTGAAATAACGGTCTCATGTGCATTGTTCTGTTTGGAAGATGAAAAAAAATAGTTTTTCTTCTTGTATAAATTTTTGAAAGTAATTTCAATATAACTTCTTTAAAAAGCTCTTTAAAAAAAATTAATAAAAACCATGAAACATAACAGAGAGGTAGTGATAGATTAAAAAAAAAGAAAACATTTTCTTCAATAAAATAACTGCAAAACTCTTGTTTGACAAGAATTGAATGTAACATAGCTAAGACAGCTTGTGTTTCTATTCATTAATTAACTTGGAAATACTACATTTTATTTAATCATTTTGGGTTTTAACAGTTCTGCAGATTTGTACAGTAATGAAATCAAGCTTTGTGCTACTGGAGCAGAACCAGAAAGTCAAAGATGCAAAATAGAAACCAGTACCATTTTATTACAGTTATTTCTCTATAAAAACTCAGTTTAGCACTTTCTGATAAAATTTCTGTAATATCAGAAAACCCCTGAAGGTTGAAGTAATCCCAGTTATTTACATATTAAACTAGAGAGTAATGTTGTCTGTGTTTTTATGTCAATTGTATTACTTAAATATGTACTTTTTTTCGTAAGTATTTGCCATGTGTTATTGCACTCAAACTCACAGTGGGATGTTGTCTATCTCTACAAAAAAGGCAGCGTTAAATGTAATATGGACATGGGCAAACACATGGTTGAATAAGGTATGCAAATGTGATCATAAAAACTAGATTAGTTTGTTAGGAGGCCTGACTAGATAGCTGTCAGCTTAATGGTGTTTCCATCCTTTTCTGGGGCGAAGTTAAGTGGGGTCATTTTGCTATTTTCCTGATTAACAAAGGAATAGCAACACCAAAGAATTCTGCTGTGTCACCCAAGGGCTCCAATTGTTTCCTTTTTCATTTTTCCGCCCCTATTGTATTTTATAGATTTTATTTTGCATTGATTTTTCTGCCAGTGGCTTGGAGCCTATAAATTCCAGTGTTTTTAATTAGAGGAAATTCTCCATGTATAGATAAATGCAGCAGAATTATTTTCACACAAACTCATAAACAAGTTGTTATATGAAAGCTCTTGGATCCCTTGGCCTGTTACAGCCTGGATGATTTTCTTTCATTTGTACTAAACCTGTCCATGAATGTCTGGTAACAGCACCTACAGCTCCCTTCCTTGAAATTCTGTCTGACAGACAGGACTTTGGCTGTAGAGCACTTCTGCTTTTACCCTGTTTTCTCAGCTGCTGTAAACAGTGGGTTTCTGCTTGGGTCCAGCTTCCCCTGCCCTCAGGGATTCACCACAGATCTGGTGCTATGAAGTGTTTCCTTTATTGTAGAAGATCCTTTATTCCTCTATCCATCGCATAAAGTAAATGTTGTCAGACAAACAGGGTAAGGACTACCTCATGCTTCTGATAAATAGCTATACTCTGTAGCATTATTTTTTTTTTGTATACCCAAACAAGATTTTACTGTCATTTTCATAGCGGGGAGGCACACACTTTTGGATACTTCACAGCTAAGAAATATTTCTCACAGACCTACTTCCATTCAATGTCTCTGTGTTGGAATAGTGAGAAAAATAAGCAGTCTTAGCTGCTTTACTTAACTGAAAAAATATTAACATCAGAAATACCTAAAATACATATACCTTTGTTGCCACCAATTCTTTGTCAGAACACTCTTCACCAAGAAAGAAAGTCTATTGTGTCAGACATTTTAAATGGGAAATACGCTTGAGTGTTACTTGTTGCAAACAATGGAGTATTAAATGGAAAATAAACAGGTTTTTACTATTTCTCAATTAATATATTTCAAAGTTAACTGCACAATTCACATTTTTTTTTTCACCAATCCAGCTATGCTGCTTGAGGCCTTCTGCTATATTTTGACAGTTGTTAATTAAGGTCCCTTAAAGAAATGCTTAATAATGCTTTACCAAAATTTAATACTTAGTGGTTGTTTTCCATATGGACAGTGCTCTTTTTGCTTGAAGTTTTAAAAGTTTTCATTTAATCTGTCTTTGTACAAGTTAATAAGATTTCATCAATATTTTATTTTTCTATTAAGAGTGCACCTCATGGTAACAATCAGTTTCCATGTGTAAACTGCAAGTACTACACACTTATCCCTGTCTTCATTATAAGCAGCTGAAGAATTATTTGTTCTTTCACCAAAAATGAAACTGTGACAGGTAATGGGTAACCTGATACTGATAAGCACAAGTTTGCCCTATTTGTTGTATTGGTGGGCTCTATAAACTTTTGAGATTATCTAAATTTAGAAAAAAAAATTAATTGTACTATATATGTCTATTTATATTAAAAATGTGAATGCAAGTTGTTTCTTTTAAGGCACAATGTTGCAGAATGGATTAGTTTGCGAATGCCATGTCGACAAAATCTTAATATTTTTATGTACTGAATATTCAGGGAGGTTGTTGTTCTGAAAATTAGGTTCTTAGGTATCAACATTCTTTTTAATTGAATGAATAGGATTTTCTTTATATTTGATTGACAGCTTTCAGTGCCTCCTTCTACATGTAGCAAAGAGAGTTTCATTAGGGACAGTGGGGAAGGTATAATTATAGGACCTCAAGTCAAAATTAGAGCTGCTATTTTAAAGAGAAGGTGTGCCAGATAAGGCATGCTGTGGTAATGAAGTCCACAGCCACATGCTGTGCAATATCCTGATGATTCTTTTACAAAGCATCACTCTGGCATCTTGGCCACCCAGATAAGGCAATCTCTGGTTCTCCTAGACGAGTGATCTCTAGCAAGAAGGAATCTGGAGGCTCTGCTACAGATAGAACACAAGTATCAGATGTACAGCATATTACTTTATCTGGTGTAGCTTGTTTAAAGATAACACCTGTTGTTTTACCTTCACTGTGATAAAGTAAATTAGTTGTTTATCTTATAGCTTTGACTAATAATCAGTGTGGCCATGACCTGAAGCTGTTACACCACAGTACAATTTGTTCTGACAAGTTATAAACAAGGCAGAGAAATATACAGCCTATACATACTTTGAAGTGGTGTCATGGGCCTCATACTGCAGTGTAAAACCCAATTTGGAGAATGGTGATGACACTGTCACAGCTGAGGAGATCAGTTAATTTTAGAAGATGATAACAAGTACCTCACTGAGGTGCATTTTGGAGGACGGGGTGAATAGTTTGTGCCTTACATAATCATGCCTTCTTTGTGTCTACAGTGTCTACTCTCAAGGAAAAATTCTTCCTGATTAAGTCAAGTATCAGGAGATAAATAGCAAACTAAAATGTAAACCAAAAACGTTTTAAGAAATAAAAGTGTGATTTCGATGAGTTATCCCCTTTGCCACACTTTCTTTTTTTTTTTTTCCCAAAAAGTTCCATTTTGATTTTGGTTGTTCAATTCCATTTTTGCTTCAGTTTAGACCAAAAAAAAAAAAAAAGCATCCTATACAAGACCTGGTGTCTTCTAGTTGTTTTTTGTTTCATCTATAAGTAAAAGACAGATATATGCTAGGAGGCATGATCCCATATGCAGAAAAACAATTGATCACAGCATAACATCATACTATGTGAAGAGTTTTGATTCCCTGTCATAAAGAGCTCACTGAAAAATAGTCCAGGCAGTAGCAATAGTACATAGCAGTCTGAAGTACTGAAGAAACAAAAAAGTTGTCAGATTTACAACTGGCAAATTTATATCTAGAAGCTAGTCAGATTTCTAATCACATCTCGTGTACTTCCTTTTTGGCTAATCCAATATGGTGTGCATTTTTTCTGTATACTGTTGCAGTAGACCATCAGATGCAGAAGATTCAGATGATGAAGCAAATAAGGCTTTTTGAATCTACAAATTTTCATCTAAGATTTGTGGCGTTTGTGTGTCAATAATTAATTTACACTGAGAACACTTCCGGAAGAAGTGAGTTTCATCCCACATGTGTAGACATGAGGACAGAATTGATAATTGGCAGAGAGTTCTGCTCTTACATATAGAACTTTATACTGTACTGCCTTTGCTCTTACATGTTCTGATTATATCTGAATAGTTGCAGCACCATATCTCCAATTAACATTGCAATCAACTGAGTCCAGAAACAACATACACATCTATACTTTCACATATATCTTCTTTACATTCTTCCTGTTACCATGTTTTTAACTTCCATATGTCATTAGGTGTTTTTTAAATGAGGTAAGCAACATTTAAGTCATAAAGGCAAAGATTCAAACTTGATGGCAATGAGAAACTTGATAAACTTGAAAGCAATGACATTTCCTAAGAAAATAATAAGGTTTAAGGTTGCCCTAATGCCATTTCATCATGGATATGTATTTAAAAGTCTTTAATGACATTACATATTCTGTGACATTTTTTTAGCAAAGATTTATTATATACTTTCATCTCAACTTTTATAGAAGAAAAAAGATTTCTAGCTGAAATTGGGATTTTTATGTTCTGTTAGCAGGACTGGACCTGTAGTGAGTTGGGATAAACACTGATGAACTTGTGTCATCTGTAGAAAACAGCCACAGAAGTTGTATGAAATATTTTACCAAAGGTTTTTACAGCTATTGTGCTTACATTTTACCAAGAGCCAATCTTGGAAGAGTGAGTGCATATGGGCCAATATATTCCCTTTTAAGCACTGACTTGAAATGTATTCCTAAAATGTAAGGAAAATAGCTGTAAAAACACAGAATAAGTTGGTATCCAACTCAGAAATCATTTTGAAAGTTCTGATTATTTTCCTAGAGAAAAGAACAAGTGCTGAGCAGGAACAGTAGTTTGGAACAGGCTCCTTAGGGAAGTGGTGGAGTCACCATCTCTGGAAGTGTTCAAAAGGTGGGTAGATATGGCACTTTGTGATATGGTTTAGTGGGCATGGTGGTACTTGGTCAAGGGTTGGACTTGGTGTTCTTGGAGCTCTTTTCCAACCTTAATATTTCTATGATTCTATGAAGCACTAGTCCTAGCAAGGTCTTGTTTCTTGTGAAAGCTCAGTGGTGACTAAATGCAGCTTGTTCTTTCCCCACATCCTTCTTGGAACTCCACAACTTTAACTTGACTGTTACTTACTTGTGCTCATTTCTTTTGCTGATAAATCAGGTCAACTGTTCTGATAAGAATGAGCAAACACCACTACTATGGAAACTAAATTGTTAACTAGAATTGCGGAAAAATTGCATAGCAAAAGCTTGCAAAGTTTTTGTGGTTTATCTCAACAGCATAACTGCCTCATGGTTATTGGCATATCTCCCAACTTCCAAGATGTTGTTAGTGGCAAACAAAAGTACAGTACAGCTTTATTTTGTGGAGCATCTGCCATGCAAACATTTTCTCACTATTATACATTTTACGCAGTAACACATATACAGTATTGGAAATGCAAGTAAAACAATGTTGTATCAGTGACATTTTAGTTTCATTGAAGAAAGTTCCTTGCAGCATCTTGCCAGATAATAGCAACATTGGTTTGAACAGGATCGGCTGCTGAATACTTCAGAATATCAGTACTCGCCTTTACTCCACAGTGAGTTTTACAAAATTTATTTCAACAGGGATTGTGTAACTTATAGGAACTGAAAACCTGTGTACTGTGCAGCCTCTTTCCCATTATTAGTAAACAAACATTCAGGGCTTCTATATTCTAGTGACCCCTTAGTTATTTAATTCTAAATTATGTATTTCTCTGCTGGACCAAACTCTTAAACCATTTCCCTAAATGTGGCTGCTTAAAAGTTGCTAAGTAACTGTTAAACTGCCTGTTCTGCCCACAGCTCTAATGACTACTTTTGCTGTCCCTTTATGCTATACATTTGTTTTGCATCTGAATCTTCCCAAAGCATGGATTTCTAGAAGAAAAATGTCTGAAAGCATTTCAATATGCCAGTAAAAAGAGCTGACTGTCTTCAAATTGTTTTTTTAAAGGCTTACAGAAACTGAGCCAATTATAAACTGAGCCGAGACAAGTGCATTTTCGGATATCAAAAAGAATAAGTAACAATAAAAATCTCTTTAACGTCATTCTTTTCACAGGCTCATTCATGTACATACCTCTGTCCAAGGCACATAGTGCCACTCCTTTTACTTGTTAGTTGATCTGCCTTTGTTGCGATACAGAAAAAGCATGTTTTTATATAAGCAGGTGGCTGACATTACAACAGCATCACTGTTATTTTGAAGCCAATACTATACAATATTGTGCTCAGGGCCTGCTGCTAAGAGCAGTGAGTTGGTGTGTGACAGGCTGACCTCTCCTACCTTCCCAATCTCCAGACCACATGCAGCTTGGAGTATGGATATGCTCCATATGACCTCTTGAATGTGTTCTTCTTTGCTTGGTGCCATTAAAGATTGAGTGGACCAGGGCCAGGAGTGAGAGTGAGCACTGTTCTCGTTCTTTATGATTTGGATAATGGTGTTAGGAGGGAAAGGCTGAAGGATCTGTAGTCTTTGCTTTCTGGATTGCTTATATTTATTGGTCAATAGCTATTTAATCCAAAATACAGAGCAGAGTCAGGAATCTTAATGCCAGCCTTTCCTTTCCAGGTGACAATACTATGTGTGCCAAAGGTTGCACACTTTTTCTTTCCCTATTGCAAACCAGTCCTTGACTTGTTACTTCAGAATGAGCTCACTCCAGTACCTTAACAGTGTTTGACATCCTGAGCTGGCCATTAGCTGCAGTAAAAGAGTGGGGCGCTCATATTTTCATGCCTTTTGTGGCACATTAGGCAGCCACATTGCTTTTGTATTTGTCTTTATTTATACTCTCTTTGCCTTCCTTTCACATCATATTCATTTCATCACATCAATATCTATGCCTTCATTAATGGACAGATCATTCCAACTCTAAATATTCAATAACAACAGACATCTTCACAGATTTCAGTAATTGAAACAAAGCAAAAGTTTTTATGAACAATTCAGCATCTTAACTTTTGAAACTGTGATGTCTATAACCAGTAAAAATAATTATAATTCTAGCAGCACTAATGTTTTCTCAGGGCAGAAGGGTGATAGAAATGCTGAGTGTGATGGTGAACCCTATAATCTAAGAACAGATAAGGAGAAAGCAAGATGGATAAATTAAATGCTTTCTAGAGTATGCATCAAATTTTATAGACACTATTCAGAGCAAGTCAAACTAAATTAATTTCTGTTAAGTCCGGTGTAAATTTAGCTTCTCTTTTGTGCCATATTAGCTACCATCAACAGCTGGCATTGTCCTGCAGTCTCAAAGGAATAATAAATCCTTCTTTCAAGCACTTGGCCATGCAGGGAGGCTTCTGCCTCTTGTTCCTTGCTGTAACCCTGAGTGTAATGCTACACTGATTTCCACCTTGAAACTTGTCTATGAGATGCTACTCTCCCACCAGCTAAAATCACTTGGGCTTTCATGAGTCCTTACCCAATGGGAATGGCACAGTGGATTTAAATGACAGGAGCTGGTCATCTCCTAGAGAGTAACCTGGCCATGCTTACTGGTTTTAAAACACAGCAGTTGTACATAACAGCATCTATAACAAGAATAACAGAGAAGGCTGCCTAGTGAGAGTAGTAATGAAACCAGGGGGGTATGGCTCACACCTGCTGCACTGCATACTTTCAAATTGGATTTGGACCAGTCTTTTTTCCTGTGCTGAGAGCATTTTGCAAGTGCTCCGATGCCAGCAACAGACAAGCTTATTCTGAGAGTAATTGAGCCAAATGGCCTGAACAGGAGATACATGGGGATTACAGCCATGTGCTGCCTGCTTGGATTCAAAACCACAGGCCCGCTTTCTGCAATTCCAGCCCTTTTAATGCATTTGAGCCTATGGAGGCAAGGTAAAATGGAACTTTAAACTGGAGGATATTTTTGTTTTCTGGAGGGAATGGTTAAGGCAACTGAATTTTTGTCTCCCAGCTCTCATGGTTCCCCAGGGAGGAGCAGGGTTTGCCACTGCTTAATAGGCAAAGGTTTTTCTTGCTGGTCTCTTTCAAAGCTGTCAGACAGAAGCGTGCAGTCAGTGGACCATGATGCCTCTCTAAGCCTTCCTCCCAGCTGTCTGTAACAGTGGCAATATTGTGCCCTGCTCAAACAGCCACCATTCATGCTAGATGGCTCCGGCTTTCCCCGATTGCTGTGAGCCTACAGTGAATTCCTCCACATATGTGCATAAATACCACAGTAGTAGTCACTGCTAAGGGCTGTTACAATTCAGTTACAATATTTCCCTTAACAATGCTGTTTTCACACATATTTCCTAAGCAGTTTCCTTGGGAGCTAAAACTGTCCAAGGTCAGGTACTAACTGGAAAATCCATGCCACTCTGTACAAGCACAGTAGCTATGCCAGGATGTAACATGAAGTAGAAAACAGCAGCCGCTTGTAAGCCATCTGTGAACAGTAGTCTTACACAGAAGCCTGTAATACGTTTTACACCAAGAAAATAATTAATTAATTGTGAGGCTGTGCTTCCTAAATGTCTGCATCCACAGTACAAAGGCTACCAGAGGAGTGAACAGAAGAGTAAGAATCCAGAGCTGAATCGCCTGTTCCATCTCCACCTTGGTGCCTGGCTCACCTCCCTACTTTTCATGTGCCATGCAGTGCTCTAGAAACATTACTCTGCAAACATTATGTAGGTGGGCCTCACAACATCTCTGTGAGGTAATTAAACACAGAAACCTCACACTGCAAACAGGGAAAGGGAGGCTCTGAGCTTGGCTTTCTTGTCAGGCTTACGGGGATAAGCAGTTTCACAGCAACTCAGGGAGTTTCAGGGCATTACTTTACATTAGTAATTTTTAGGACTGTGCTAATCTGTGGGGTTTGATTTGATTCACAGCAATTTCATCCTCGCAAGGTGGATTGGTCTCACTCCATTTGTCACTGTGGGCTGCTTTGGAGACTTTGGAGGCTACACAAAATGGATGTGAACTGTTCTCTGTCAGTGGGCCTTAAAGAACCGTCCCCGGTATCGTTAATTTGCTAAGATAGACAACACCTTAATGCCCAAACTAACAAGTTCAGAAAACAGGTCCTTATTCTAAATTTAGACCAAAGACCAGTCTGATCTGCTATTCTCCGCCTCTTCTATAATCCAGAGCTGTTGCTCTCCGTTACTTGGTTTACTCTTCAGAAGGACAGGTAAACATAGTGAACTGAAGAACTGAGGCTGTAGCTTGTCCATGTTTTCACATATAAATTCACTTTTGTTCATGTGCATCCTATATTCTGGGAAAAACATTTTCCTTTCATTTTGAATAAGGTCTATAGAGGTTTGAAAATACGTTAACATCTTCTGATTTTGAAGAAGGTCAATATATCTGGTAATTTTAGTGTTCTGGAAGCAGCAATTACTGATGTAACTGGTCAATGACAAGCTGAAGGTTTGATGATGCTCTCTCTTCTCTGGGAGTAAATCTATTTTATTGTGATGTTGCATGGGATAAAGAGTGTTTCTGGCAGACTTTGAAAGTATCAGTGTTTTGATATAAAGGCTATTGGCGTTCTTTGTTAGTAATCTCTGCAGGAGGTGAGGTAAGATAGCTCATTCCTCTTTGCTGAGTGACAGATATCAGGTCTCCCAGACGTAAGATATGAGTTGCCAGGATTTAAAACAGTGGTTAGACAAAATTTTTAAACATGGTTAGAAAAAGCTTTAGAGATAAACTTTTGTGATTACTGCATTATGCCTAGTCTAGCTATAGAGGGCTGAGCACTTTTTAAAAGAAGCCTTGAGTTTTCACTCTGTCTTGTGGTTTTGGTAAAGATTATTGGAAAACCCTCCAACAGCATACTGTCCCCATTATCTTTGCTCAAGCAGCCCTTGCACACTCCTGATTTTCCATTTTAAAGTACCTTATTAATCCTTTATGTAGCTGGCTGGTGGGTGGAGAAACTCATGTCCTGGACACTTGTGGTGAAGGCCAACAGAGGAGACAAGGTTGCAATATCTTGTGTTTATTTTGTGAAAATGTTCAGGAACAAAATTGTAAAATATTTATTTTATGTATTGTTTCAAGTATTATGCAAAACCAATAAAAGTAAGTTGAAAGAAAACATCAGCATTTCTGATTTTAAATATCAAAGGACAGGAAATTCTCCATCCTTGATTTTCCATTGGGATTATAGCAATTTACTGTTTTGAAATTCCCTGGTTTAGTGTGATAGAATGTGTAAAGGATAAGCAGGATCAGGATGACATTGAATTTCATCTTTGTTTAGCTTCAGTCAGACCATTCATAGCTATCACACCATTGTAAGGTGACATCCGTAAACTTCCAAAGATATCACAACCTAAACACTTTTTGATACTGGATTAACATCCTTTCCATGGGAATGACACATTTTTAATCTTATTCCAGGCTTCTGTGTTATTACAATAGGCTTTTTAAATCCCTTCTATATAGTTGCCAGATAAAAATAAATGTGTGATCAAACAATGTTGAATCTCCTTGTTGAGAAGGGAGGTGAACCTAGGACAGAGCTTTCTCTCATAAAGCAATATAACTGTGGAAAAGCCAACATACTTCAAAATACTAACCACACTGGCCCATGTCATATTTAGAGATGTTGTTGTTAGTGAGCACCAGCAGTACAGTTCAGTAGTGTCTAAACAGAGGTGAACAGGTAGCCTTGAATGAGGGGCTATGTCATCATGGTAATGTCCAGAATGCCACTGATGTGTGATGGCTTTGAGTTTTGTGGACATTCATTGATGAACAGGACTTGTTAGTTAACTCATAAGTGGTTAAAACAATAGAAGTCAGCAGTTTTATTTAATGATGGTGGTTTAGGAGTTAGGTGTAGAGAGGAAAGCTGCCCCTCTGCTCATCAGAAAAGCAGGGCTGAGTCTTGCTTGGGATCTGGATTGATGGCTGCCATCTCTTTTGTCTGCATAACGGGGGATGCTGAGTGTTCTCCACATCAGTCCCTGTCTGTGGAAACTGGAATTTCTAAGCAGCACTAGCCCAGGTGTCAATACACCTTCTAATTCAGCTGGAGCATGATTTCCAGTGGCCAAAGAGGCTCTCTGTCATCTGGAGATCAATTTGACAATGGCTGGAAACTGAGCTACTCAAATAGCCAACTTACTGTGTTAGAGAAATCTAGCATTTCTGGCAAAGTTTTTTTTCATTTATAGATTCTAATATTGCAAGGGATGTTTCCCAATACACTGAGGAAGGCGGCCCCAGACAGTTGTGAAATATCACACTAAATGCAAGAAAAACAATGAAAAACCCACACAATAATTTTCTTATCCTCTTCTTGGATTACTGTACATCCAGATGGGAAGATTAGTTTTACTTAGAGGTTTTTTAACTTAAGGAATTTTTGCATGGTGATTGTTTTTAAAATTAGAATCTCTTTGATTTCAGTTTTATGGCTTGTTACCAAGTCTGATTATTCTGGAAACAGAAATTTCATCAGGATAAACCCTTCTGTGTTTCCCCTTGAAAGGAAGTCCTCATTCACATTTTTGTACAAATCCAATTATTTTCATGCAAGATGAATGTGTCAATACTAAACACAGCACAGACCATCTGATATGCAGTGCTGGCAGTGCTCACTCTCTCCTCACAGTTCCTTTTGCTGTCGATGTGTGATGCCAGCTGATACTCCGGGGATTCATCCAGTGGCTTTCAGATGGGGAGGGAGGAGTGTGGGGGTTGGTGAGTGTGGTCATGTTTAGATAAAGAACCACTGCTGCACCAGCCAGGGTCCTTACTCCCTCTGCAGATCAGAGTCAAACAGAGCCTCTCATGATGACCAAAATGTTACCTGTATGTGTTGGATTTACTTGCTACAGGTTCATAAGGAAAAAATACTCAATAAACACACGACTGTCTGAATAACTGTTCTCTGAAGTCACCGAGGCGCCTTTCCATAATAAAATTTTCACAGTGTTTCTGATCTAAAGTGACATTTGTTTTCAAAATATCTCCCCTCAAGTCTGATTTTTCTGGCCAAAGTTGCTCAGTTGACTTTACGAGGTGAGTATGCTCATCAGTTGGCATTATTAGTTCCTGTATTTACTCATCCATTACTCAACAAAATAAATGTAGTAATTCTGTTAATGTAAGAAATAGCACACAGAATCACAGGCAACTGGAATATTACTCCCTGCTCTTTCAGTGGGCTGGTGACCTTTAGCAAGTTTGTGTAATCAGTCCTTTCCTCCATTTCCCATCTGTACAGCACCTAACCAAAAACTTTGGCTGCCTCAACAGTAATGTTAAATAATATTGTAAAAAAACCTAAAAAAAAAAAAGGAAAGAACTAAAAAAAATAATAAAAATCACAAGAGACACCAAATGTTTTTCACTTGAAGAGACCTGCTAAAAATTCATTACATTGTTTGCGTCAGTCTCAGCATGACAACTGCTGCAGTCACTCTAGTCAGTAGGTCAGCTTTGCATTGCCAGCATTCAAATAGGAGAAATGCTTCAACATCCATAACACAGATGTGTCTGAGTACACGAGTTTAGATCCAAATGAAAATTTCATGTGTTTCCATGTAAATAGGGGGTACTTCAGAACCTCCTTTAATTGGAACCTGGCACATTTCCACTGAAAAGCTTGTTTGCACTGAACAGCACTTTCACCTGAGTTATTAATTAGGATCATGGGGCATAAAATGAACAGCAGCTTTAGATTTTAAAATAGAATCAGCAAAGATAATTAGATATAACTTTGTTATTTATGTATTATGTAAAACCTGTTTCGAAGAATTTTTGAAAGTGCTAGGAAAGTAATTTTAAACAAAGTTTCTAAAAGTTGTAAAAAAAGTCATTGTTCTTTCCTTGCAAAATTAAGTGGATGTACCACTTGTAATATGTGCAGTTTTATCAGTCACCTGGCTCAGGTATATTGCAATATATAGGAAACCATGACTCATTTGTAAAGAATGACAAAGGCCTGCCATATGTAAATCCTGAAGATACCATAATAATGTATAAATGTTTTTAAAAGAGCATTCTTAAGAAGAGATGTTTTGAGATTCTGGCAAGCAGAGTGCTTCTGTTCCTTGCTCTCAATCACCACAGTGCACAATTTCTAAATGTACCACTGCTTCCCACAAAATATAATTTACTCAGCAATCTTTACCTCCATGGAATTATAACTGTCTTTTTATGCTTCATTATAAGAATTGTATGTTATATATAAAGGTATATAACAATATAAAATGGGAAAATGAGAAATATTATTTTGCCTACTGCTTTATTATTCCTTTAAAGCTAAGAGGAAATAACAGGATTTATCCCTAGCTTCAGAAAAGGTGTTCTCTTTACTGTGAAGAGAATGGCATATTTTCCTTTAGCTGTTTGTCAGCCTCACAGCTGTATTGTGCTATTCACCTTGTACTCTTCCCAAGTGGTTAGTTAGTCCTAATAATGGTGGCCACAGCAGTATTAAAAACATCTTTGTAATCCTTTCACAAAAATGTAATGAATCTAGAGTTATTAAACAGTCCGTGCTGTCCTCCCCCTATAACCAAACATTCTGGATATCCCACATCCCAGTGAGACCATTTGCAATTCCCTTAGTTCTACTTCCCTGACAGCCACCTTCCTGTCGTGTGGTAACTGGGAAAACATTTTTCCAGCTGTGCAGATCCAACCTCTAACATTCAGGGCTAATGCTGTTTTGAAATTTTAGGGCCCAAATGTACAGCCAATGTCTACACTAAGAGTCAGCTATATCCTCTTAACTGTATTTGATGAAGAGTTAGGCATCCAGGCTTTGTATGCAGGTGGGCTAAATCAGTCTCCAGAAATTTGTCTCTCTCTTCCCTTAAGAACATAAAAATGTAGAGCTCAGTTCTCTCAAGTGAGATCCAAAAAAGCCCACCATTGTTTTAAATATGCCATACATGTTAATTCTTGGGCGTTTTATAAAACAGACATTCTACCAAAACAGAGACTTCATTTAAAAAATAACTTCATAAGACATTCAGTATCTTAGCAATTGCTTGAAAATATGCAGAGAGAATGATTTTTCTTGGAGCCTATCATATAAAAATTGGGAATTCAAGGAAAAAATTCAATTGTTTTTTAATTCCATCTTTAACATAAATACATAATAAGTCACACTTAAATAGCACAAGACAAAAACAAACAGATCTGAGAATAAAATCTTCTGAGAAGAAAATTATAGATAATGCACCCATTTTTCCTCTTGGGGGACCAGTTAAAGAATAAACTATATATGGCAGGTATTAGTCACTTTGCTTAATATGCCCACTGCAAGAAACTCAGCTGTATGGTGATAAGATTGGTAACAGACACTGAAGAGAGATGGTGCCGTGTGTATTAGTCAGAATCAAACTGATTAATACTAAAGTTCAAAAGCAATGTCTGGTTTTGTACAGACACGTAGGGGATATATGATAGAAACTTCACCAGTAGAATGTTCACCATGTTGACTTTGGCAGGTAAGAGTGGAAGGTATGAGCAAAGCCAGGCCAAAAGGCAATGTAAGATTATTCCCATGACAACAGAGGTTAGCAGGTTAACATTTCTTAATTCTACAGATGAAGTACAGTTCTCCATTTTCCCCCCCAAAAAGCAGTGTCTAGTTGGATAGGGAGTACCCCAAGACACATCTTTGCCATTTTTGCAAAATACTTGAGGTTTATTACTTACAGCAGGAAGACATGTCTCTTCAAGAGAATAAATCCAGATATAGGGAGGGAACAACATTCAACCAAGTCCTTCCCTAACCTTCATTTAGATCCCATAAATAGTAGGTGTTGTCTCCTCTTAGCAAAGCTTGAAAGAACAGTAACTACTTCCTTTTTCCTGTTTCTATTACAAAGCTGGTTTAGTACAGAGGCATTCTATGAAATTGATTCATACCCTGCCTTTTTTTATAAGTATTACCTTTCTTATATAACGTGCTTTACTGTATGTTGTAGTTAAAATGTGAGGCACACAACCTTTTTCCTACTGCAAAATACAGTTGCTCAGAATCAAGTCTAAAATAAAATACTTCTTGTTGATGAAAACTTATTAAGAAAACAAAGACTGGCAGGTAAAATGCTTGCAGTAGAGTGACTTTAGAGTGTCTCTTACCCTCCAGTATGGCCAGGATTTTTTTGGATTATGCATGGAAGTGAACTCTGTAATAAAATTTCAGACTTGTTTGAATACCTGCTCTCAAAACAGGATTATAACAGCAGCTGCAGATAGCTATGAAACTATGATGGCTTTATTTTCTCTAGATTAGAGATTGATGACTCTAAGAGACATTGAGTGCAGACCAAGGGAACATTTTGTTCCCATGGAGTGTTTTTGCTGCTTTTTATTCTAGTTGTTTCTGCAGTCCAAAAAAAGCCTCTTTAGAATCAAAAACTTGTACAATTTTTGTATGGAGAATCAAGATGCACATCACTTGGGAAGGCCTTGGGACTACCAGAGAAGGAAGATACCTGGGCAATTAATTCCTTGTGTGAAATCCTAGGATGAGTTTTACTATAGTGAAAGACACATTTGCAGGTAATTTGTCCTTTCCTTTTACTTCCTCAAGGGTAGGCATGATGTAGTCTTGGGTAAGAGATTTATAACCAGAATCTGTTCAGAAGTGAAAGAAAAGAGCAGCTTTGTGCAATACTTGCCAACAATACACCTATTTTCGACTGATGCTTCCACACATAAAACAAAACAAAACAAAACAAACCACTCTTCTTCTGGCAATTATTTTCAGGGAGAAAATTAGTCTTTTTAGCAGTACTCCAAAAGACTGCAACCCTGGAAACAGTAGCTAATGTGTCAAAATAATGTGGATTTCCCTGTATCTGAAATATGTTCATAGGGATTACTGTGGTAGCATCTAAGTGTTTCCTGGTAATAATGGCATTTGTATGGTTCCAGGTAAGTTATCAATCCCACTTTGAAAGCTGACAAAGAGATGTTAGTACCAACAACACTTTCTTTTAATGCAGATGCTCTTCCACAATGTCTAATATGACAATTTTTGAAATGCAAATTTTTCCTGTCACAACAACACTTGTTTTTTAGCTTCATATGTTCTGCATGTAGAAACATGGTATGTGCTGGCTGTACTTGAATTTATAAAAGCCATGTTTTTAGTATTAAAACTCAGGGTTTTTGTTTGATTTCCTCTTCTAAACTGCACTGATGTAAGAGTATCACAGAACCACAGAGTGGGTGAGGTTGGAAAGGACCTCAGTGGGTTATCTGGTCCAACCTCCCTGCTCAAGCATATCCTAGAGCACATGGCACAGGATTGCATCCAGACAAACTCCAGTGAGGCAGATACTCAATGAGCACTACACATAAGTACAATAAGTACTTCTAATGGATAGCTATGACTGCAGAAGCATGTGTTAACAAGCCAAATAGATGCCCATTTTTACAGTATGTGTTTGGTAACATGCTGGACAGGTGCCCACAAAATTTTGTTATCAGGCCAATTTTGCAGGAAAATTGAAGACAGCACTTATGTATTAATATTGCTCACAGTGGCAAAAGAGCTTAAAAATAAGCACAATGCAGGAGAGCTCAAAATGTTTGAAAAGTATACCCAGAAGCAAATTTGGGAGTAAAACTCTAAGTGGTTGGCCACAAACTCAGGAGATTATTTATTTGCCCAGTTCCTTATGGATGCCAGACAGTCACCTTAAGCAAAGAGCAAGAAGAGAGAGAGAGTGAGAAAAGAGGAAGGGAAAAATTCCCTTTTAAGAAGATGGCCAATTTTGCGGTCATTGAGCAGCTGTCCTTGAGACCCTACTAGCTTCACACCCAGGCAGTGTGTGGTGCACAAGCAAGGAACTAGGGAAAAGTAGTTTCCTGCTTTCTGCCTCTAAGTGCTCTATTTTCCCTTCTGCTGAAGCTGTCAACTTCACAAGAGCTTCCACGTGTGTTTTCAGGTTTGTTGGATGACTCCTAACTCTCTCCTACATTGTTCACTTGGTCCAGTGCCAGTTCTGTTACCTAAGTATGCCAGAAAGTGAGTGAAAGCAGGGGAGTCGTGAACGCATTACTTAATTGTTCATACGAAATTGTTGGATGAAACAGGACTGCCTCAGTGTATTCCAATGTTTTAGGGAATCAGAATGCTCAGCTCTTGAGAAGCAGGTGGCCACTGGTGCTTGGCACCACTCAAGAAGTGGTCAGGGAGACTTTCTTATTAGGCAGATGCCTGTGTCAACTTACTGGCACTCAGTCTTCCTGTCGTCCCTGAGACTGTGCTTTTGTTTGCAAACCATATGGCATGCAGTGGGCACACACAAAGAAGCAGGTGCCAAAATTCATCCCACATTGCCCTGAACAGCCTGAGGAGACTCTTCAGGAGATTCATTCTCCCACAGGCCCTTGATTTGCTTATTGGTAAGAGTGGTGTGTCAGCTGGTACTTCTGAGGCTCTGATCCAGTAGATTGGTGGAAAATATGTGACAAAAACATGTGGTTGAAGTTGAGACCTAAATTTTCACAAATTAATCCCACATTTTCCTCCCATTAGATACTTCAATATAAAGTGAAAGTTAAAATGGCTGTGACCATTTAAGCAGCTCGGAGAGCAGCCCAGCTCTACGATTCAGAGGAGGAAAAACAATTATGTGGTCCAGGAAATGTTTTAAATACAGAGAACTTTGATGTTTCACATCAGAGAAACAATAAATAGAAAGAACATATTTGCCTTTTCCCTAATATTGATATTTTCCTCCCACTTAGGACTGTTTATGTGGTAGTGGGATCCATTAGGTAATCTACAGATGTTTTGCATTCTTAAATGTAAACTAGAAAATTAATTGTAATACAGATTCATCCCACGAGGGTAAAAAACTGGTCTGCTCTTTAACATTTCTTGGATGATGGCACCCCCTCAGAGCATGCCTGAAAGTTGTGCCTTGCCTGGTAACACACACTCGACTGTGACTTACTGCTTATTAAAACCCAACATTTTTATTGCTTAGTAATTCTGGATTTGGCTCCCAGTGCCCCTGTTATAAACACTTAGAAGTAGGGATGCCATAGTGAAACACTGACAGATTCTCGTGGGGGTCAGGGCTACTGGCGCCTCCCTAACGAGGTCACACGCTGTTAAATGTTTTTTTCTTGACTCAAGAAGAAAACAAAGCAGTTAAACTGCTATATCCATTTTCCAGCAACATTAATCCATTTCAAACCACTCTTAACCATAGTAAATCACAGGTTTGTGATAAAATGAACTGCATAAAGGTTCACCTCAGGCTATTTAGCCCACAAACAAGATGCTGGCTACTGGCAACAATGGTTGGTTGGGAATTATTGCTCAATTTAGTTGCAATTACTTAGTTTGCTGCGTCTTCTGTTCAGACTAGCTGAGGGTCTACAGCATGGTAGATTCCAGAGTGAAATGGAGCACCAGGGTGCTGCTAGAGATTGACAGTGACAGTGTTGAAAAATTACTTGAGCAACATGTTTTAATTTCTTGGAGGGAAGAGAAACCTTCCCTTTCACTGGGAAAACTTGGAAAGGGAGGAACTCTCAAAACAAGTCTGCCCAGATATAGCTATTCTACTTTGCAGCAAATCACCCAGGTGTTAATAGAACCTGAATTTTCAGTTTAAGTATGCCTCAATGCTGATACTAAATAGGGAAGCTGAGAACTTTACCCATGAAATGCAGTACAGCTGCGATATAATAGTTGCAATGTAATAGTAGTAATCTGAAGAGCAAAAAATGTAGCATTCTGGCTGCTAATGGTATTTTAAAGGCAGTCATCAGTATGCTGTGATTACACCATAGTTAGAAGTGGATGGACGTACACATAATACACACCAGTTCAAGGGAAGTGTAGTTTTTTTCAGCCCAATTTAGTGAAACCCTTGACTTGCCTAATGTAGGTCCAAATTTTCAGGTAAGTATAGGATTTTATCTCTAATCATTATGGGAAGTGCTAGTACGTACTTGGGAAGTAGTACATAAAACCAATCACAATTTTTTTATAGCTCTTGGACAATTCCATTAGCTGAAAGATTCTAGTAGTGTTTGTTACCAATGGGAATGTTTACATATGTAATTCTCAAGTTGTATTCTTTATAGACATGCTTTCATGTAAGAAAAGCTAAGTAAAATTCTTGAAGAATGCAGAGTCATCAATTCAAGGTCACATATATAGGGTGAGCTTTTGTAATTATTGTCTCCAGAGAACAGTGATCAAATATGAGCCTATTAAAATTAAAATACAGTGTGATATAGAGTAAAGGAGCTTTTGTCTCTAAACAAATAAAAACAATGGCTTTATACATATTTTTAACTCTACTTTTTAAAGGAATAAGAAATTATATGTAGTACTCTGGAAAAAAAAATAGAGGAAAAACTCTTTTACCAAACTATATTGTTATGTGGAATCCACTTCTGTCTACTATAGGTAAGAGCAAAGCATACTAACTTAAGGTTACTTTAAAAAAAGGAACCAATGGATTCTTAAAAAATATTTGGCATGCAATCAATGTGCAGTTGACACATCTCCTCTATTTCGAGGTATAATAATCCGTGTCACCTTCTGCAAAAAGAATATTTATTGTCATGTTTGGCTGATTATGTACCTCAAGTACCTCAGTGATTATTGCAACATTGGAAGAGATGTGTTGAACACCATACTCAGGACACGCAGAACAAAACAGATCAGAGTGAAGAAGCCTATAAATATTGTTACTATTCCAATAACCTTTTAAGCTGCCTTTACAAAACTTGGTTGTCTGCAGCTTAAAAAGGTCAAAATTACACATGTTCAAATTTCATGCCAGAAAAATTCCTTTATATTTTTAAAACACTATGCAATCTAACATGATTAAAATCATTAAATGTTAGATCAGTGTTAATTATATGTCTTCAATAAGTAGAAAATTACATGCCACTTACTGCAATTCTCATGAAAAACACTTTCAGACACTTGCTGAATTTGTCATAGAAAAGAGTTTAGACCCATTTATTTCAATTACTTGATTTGCATCTTCCTCCTTAAAATGAGTCATGCTTTAATTTATCATACACATAGAAGTTGAATAGAATGACTTCAAAATCAGTTTTTTCATAGGTAAAATTTTCTTCGCACGATTAAAAAAGAAAACAAAAAACTCCAACAAACTAAGAGCATATTATGGCTGGGCTACATACACCCTGTTTATTGCTACATATCTCAGATCCTCAAATGCAGCTGGTGTGAGCCCAGGCATGCTGGAAATGGATACCCAGCCTATGAATGATCACGTAGCACCAGAGAAGTAACATGAGATGTGTTACTGCATTAGTGCAGAGAGTATATTTTCCATCTGTTCTCTGCACGAACTTTTTTTCTGTTAGTTATGTCCTGCTTTGTTGCAGTTTTATTACACTGTTTTGGTACAGGGCTTCTTGCAGGCAACTTCCTATTTTCCTGTGTGCTCCTCATAGTATCCTGCAAAGTGGTCATCTTATCTGAGAGCATCCTTCTCCAAGAGAGCCTTTCTCTGTGGAAGATGGTGCCTGTGCCTTTCGGTACTTCCCTTTTCTGACAAGTGGTATTAGACCATCATAGTCATCCAGGCTGGCTTCAAACTGTCCAATTTACTTATCTCATTAAAGGACATGAGTTCATGCTGCAGTTCTTCTGAATTCCATGTCCTTTTCCCCATTCATATTTTTTACTTTTTTTTATTTTAAGCTCCACTTTCAGCTGCTCCACGATTCAGTCTCTTTTCCATGGGGGACATGTAAGTTCCATTCTGGTTTACTACACTGCAGCTTGTGTAACAGATTCAACATCATGGCATGCACCTGATCTCAAGAAAGGGAGATGAGAGTAGATAATTTATTAGTTAAGTTTCTTTTATAAATATAAAAAAATTCTCACATGTATAATGAACTTAAGGCTGCAACTCTATGTGGAAATACATCTCTATTACTGAAAATATTACTAAGTGAAAGCACCTATGCTTTCTTTTTCTCCAGAAAGAGAAAAAAACAGTCTAGTCCAGACTTCAGTTATTTGAAATACTTGAATGTACAATGAGGCCTTGGAGGGTTGAATTTTACTTATATTTACCCATTTCTTTGTTAAAACTGATCAATTCAAAACACAACTGTTCTTTTAAGGTTTTCAACAGCAAAGGCTCTCACATTTCAGGGAAATTGAACACTGGTAGTATTATTTTCAGCAGGGCTGCCTCTGTGAACTCACCAGCCCAACACTCAGGATTGCATATGGCAGAGCCAGTCCAACCAGTACTGTACTAGTCCTTGACATGAAGCCCAAACTGAGACATAAAGTATCCCAAACTCAGATATGTCCGAGGTCATTCCTCCTCTCTCTGCTTTCTGACTGGTTGGAATTTAAAAAAATAGAATAACCACCCTCTAATGTCAGATTCATGATCCTTCTCCCTGATAGGTTATTTACTGACTCTATAGCCAACTTTTCAGGAGGGAATGGGCAGCTGCTGTAAGATTGGTTTGGAGATGGATTGGGTCTGGAGAGACTCTTGGCCACATCTCACAGTAGCAGCCCCAATGTACAAGCAGAAAAATCCTAAACCAGAAAATTAACTAAGCCAGTCCAGGAAAAGACAGAGGAAGCTTATGCAGGCCTGGCAGGAATTCATAGCACTTGTTGGCAAAGTCTCAGTTTAATCCTAAAGATTAAATCCTGAAATCATTCCTCACTTCTTGTTCACGGAAAACATTTCTTAACAGCAAAAATGCCCAAACAACTCTATTCTTGGGATGAGCAAAAGTGTGTTCCTGCTGTATTTCTGTGCCATTTTCTACATCCAGGATCCAACTAGGTCTTTTTCAGATGCTCTAAGCAGTTTGGTAACAGTTTATTTTTTACCCCATTGATACGCACCTATGAACTTTTACTGGCAATAGAAATTAAATTACTGGCTAAGCCTTTTCTCCTGGTATTTCCAGCTGCAGTGGTAGTGGTGAAAAATCTCCTAGACTGTTGTAATGTGATTTTTAACAAATTCTGTGGGTTGTAGGCATAAAGGGAATTCAGATAACGCTATGAACTTGTATACAGTTATCTGAATCTTACTTGCAAAATTTTCTAAGTCCATCCATCATCACAGTGGATCCTGTGGGATGTTAGTGGCCTCTGGGGAACGTTAGCCGTTTTCCCAATTTCGTAACACTAGGACTGTGAGTATTGTTAGATATTGTAAGACACTATTTAGATATTGTAAGACACTATTTGCCTGCCTGAAATGTGATGTTTGTATAAATATGTCTGGAATATACAATACCTCTGAGGGACTGAACTGAAAATAACCAAAGGTTTTCACAGAGCAGCATAACTCCAGGGGTGAGGTGGGCAGTGAATTTTGACATGCTTTCTTCCATCTGTGTTTGTGTAAGTGTGCTGTGGTTGTGAAGAAGAAGCTGGGAGACTTCTGTGAAAAGATGTCTGTATTTTAGCATTCTTCTTAGAAGAATAAATATCAAGGTTTCTGTTTCTCCTGACAGGGAACTGGTATAAGAGCATTTGTAAAATTAACTTTGAAATGCAAGGTGGTGTTTTTCTTTTGCAATCTTTCAGTAGTATGAGTAGTATGTGCTCCCACCTAGGAAGGTTAATACAGGCATCTGTTTGCTCTTTTTAGATGTACTGATATATGAAAAGATTCTGTGTGGGACTTTTGTTTGTTTATTTGTGTTTATTTCACTGTGGAGGAGGTGAAGAGTTTTTTAAAAATAGTGAGTTCCAAATGTGTTGTTCATATATGAAGCTGCTGCTGTGTTTCATCTTCTTTGAAGCTCTGAGGTTTTTTACTTACCTGATTCTTTGTAGGTCTTAATATTTGCTGAAAATGTCACTTTTATTAATTTTAAAAAAGCAAAAAACACCAGTACTACCAACTTCACCACAGATGCTGAAAAGAAGAAAGTATGTAATAGAGAGAAAGAAAGAGGAAGGGAAATCGACAGCTCTCAGTAATTTTTCCAAACTTTGCTCACTCTACTTTTATTCCCATTTGGTCACAGATACCAAAACCATAAGTATGTGAGGAAGTGTAGACCACTTTTACCTATAAAATATGAGGCTATTCTTAAGCTACTCTCATGAGCTTTGAGTGTACTGATACGAAACTGAATCTTTTATGTAGAAAAGAAGAAAACACTACTGAAGTTAGTGGGATCCTTCCCCTGATTGTCTTTAATTGAAGCTGGATCAGACCCATGAGCCACACCAATTACCTTTCTCCTGGCAGCTAAACTGACAGGCCTGTCTGCATAAACTCAAAAATTATATCTTGTCTTTGAAAACAACCCAACACCTCTATATTTTGATCATAACTCTAATGATGTTCCTTGACTGAGAATATATAGGGAGAGAATCATCCTTGATTATAGGAACAGACATCTGTACATGTGAATACTATTTTTCATTAACAAAGCATGGTAGTATAGAGATAGAAATTATTTGCACCTTCTAAAATGCAATTTAACTCATAGGTATTATGAAGAGTTCAAATTTTGTGAAATGACAACTTTCCTTAAAAAATTTTTGGAAGTTGGGAATTCTTTTTAAAGTATGTTAATTTTACAGACATACAAGTTATTGGACCAGCACAGCAGCATTTTGTTTTCAGATGGATCATTTCACAGATCCTGTTTAGGGTGCAGCTGTGTGACAGCTAAGTCAGCACACTGAGGAGAGTTCAATGTCTACCAATAGTAAGTGAGGCCTCCTGTATGACTGAGTCTGATGGTAACAAACAGTAACACGGATCAGGCAGTAGCTTAAGACAGATCCAAAGGCAGTAAATGTTACCTTGAGGTTTTCTCGGTGAACACCCTGGAGTACAGTGCTGACCCATCCTTGCACATTAGCGATGTCCATTTTTTTTCTCAAACTTTGGCTACCTGAAAAGACTTTCATTTTGACCTTTATACAATGCGTCCTGAACATCTCTAGTTCCTGAAATGTAAACAGAGGTATCAGAGGATGAGGACAGGGATGCTATCACTGAGTCTTTAACAAAATATGTCTTTTTTATTTCCCCAGAGGTGCGGAGAAATCTCATTTGATAGTCCTGACCAGAATGCCAAATGTGTTCGCATGCTAGGTAAGGGTAAGAGTCTCTTCCCTTTTTTATTCAAGTCTGTGTATATGGAAATATGTTTAATTGGGTGTTTCTTCTCAAAAGTACATTAGAATGACCATGATGATCCACAGTGGCATTTACATAGCTCATCCACATGTACCTCATTAATACATTCTTTATGATGAACTTTCAATTATTTACACAAAGTACATATATTCTAGTAGTGTCCGTGTGCATAGATGAAAATATTGCTTTAGCAACACTGTAATTGGAACCTCTAATGTGCTGAAGGCCAGAACTCATATTCAAAATCTGAAACTCTGTACTTCTAGACAGTATTAATTTCACAAGCATGTATCAAAAGTTTCTAGATCAGGCCTCCAGCTGCATCAATCAGGAAAATTTCAGTCACTGTGATTTCACAGATTTGCACTGGTGTAACTTTGTGAAAATTTATATTAAATAGAAGTGTCTATTCTTTGGAAACAGTACAGGAACATTCTCCTATGTTTCATTAATTTCTGTGACCAATTTTATTGTGATTGCTTGTTTTGTCTAGAGTGCTAGTACTGAAACATTAACAGTATGGCTAGTGTCACAGTGAAAGGCAGGGAGTAAGTGTCTAAAAACCTAAAAGATAATGTTTACTAAGAAAAAAAATGAAATCACAAACACTTGCAGGATTAAGCTTTAAATTTTGAAGACCTTTGACCTGCCAGGGAAGAGACAAATATATGCTGCAAATTAGAGCATTGCATCTAATAATGTGAAGATTGGAATAGACACAATTTTTAAAGCTGCAACTGGCAATGTCTGGGAACTTAATTCCCATCTGGGTGCAGAGCTGTGCTCTGTAATAACAGATTATGTGGTTTGTTGTTTATATTCATTAAATCCTATTGTCACAATAGGCTATAATTGCTGCAGAGGAAATCTGTCATGCTTATAGTGCACAGATCCCAACAGATGAACTGACACAATAGACCATAATGATCTGTTACATCAATGATCCATGGTTAGAAGTTCTTAATGGAACAAGCTGACAAAAAAGATACACTTGTGATCCTTTATCATGCCAATTATAATGTACAGTGTAAATACAATTGAGTTCCTAATACTGTATTTCTAAGGAAGGATAGCCATGCAAATGTTACTATGCACTGGGGGAGGAATGGAGGATGGGAGAGAGTAGAACAAACAAAAACCATTCTGCATGGGTTGGTCCATCATTTCAATTGGCATTTTTATAACATGTCAGTCTAAAACTGGGAGCTTGACATCCCCCTTAGTGCAGACAATTCTTTAGGAGAAGTGAGAAGAACAAGATCTTGTTTCCATTACATTTATTCTTATCTATCTCTTGTAATATATACATGTACAAGAATGAGAACATATGCTGTGCTGTGTAAGGAAACTGCTAGGAATGTAAAAATGACTCCAAGAGCACATGCCAAAGGCATTGCTGAAATATAAAAAAAATATTTTGTCTACTATTGTTATTCTTCAGTGTCTCTAACAAATTAAGGACTATAGTGTCTTATATAATATAGAATTTTATATTTCACCCCAAGGGATTCCAAATCATGTACAGAGCTAAAGCTATTCTGAGCCAAATTTTTATATTCCAGAACTGGCTCTGTAAGAGGTGTGGGAAGCAAAAACTAACAAGTACAAACACAGCACAAACTATGGTTTCTGCTATGAGAGTGACTACCAGAGACAAGCTCCATTGTCTCAATTTATCACAGAAATCTGTGTGGTTCTGCTAGTGCTGTAAAGCCAGAGGGTGTCCATTCTGGACACCTCTCCTTTCATACTGAGCTTGTAGGGAAGAGCAGGAACCAGAAATTGTGCAGCCTAAAGAGGCCTAAGACTTTGTGTTGAATGTGTCATGTAGTGCCCAATCTCATATTTTACAAGGGAATTGCATTTCCAGGAGAATGTAACAGTCTGTCACTGATCAATGCAAAGCTGGCATTATTAGTACCTGTGGGTGTAACTAGTGAACAAAGCACAATGTGCCTTCAAAGAGGGATGTCTCTCTTGACTGCTCCCTCTTTGCAATATGCTGAAACAGTCATGCTGTCATTTAATGTAACAGTGGCACAGCGCTGACAGAAATCTAGAGGGCAAGTCCTGGCAACTGCCAGAGAATAATTACTCCAGCAAGAAAAGAAACACAGGAGTCTGGAGTACTGACTGTATTTCTTCAGGGATCTTTGATGCAAGATCAGTCCATACTTGAAACTGCACATTATTGAGCTGTATTCTGAAATGGTAGTAGCTGGTTTTGTCATAAAATGTCCGCATCTGCTTTATGCTGCTAGGTTAGCTTCAAATCCAGAAGCTTTTTTCTGGGTTAGCTTCAGAAACTCAGACAACTTTTTTAGAAGTAATGCCAGGCTTGCCATTGAGTCCAAATTCCTTGAGGTAACATGGATTATGTGTATGAAGTTCTTTTTCTATAAAGGTTGAGCAAGAGGGGTTTGCAGTAGAAATCCTATCTTCCTGCTACAAAACAGTAAATAATAGATAAAAGAATGCCAAAATGCTTACAATGCCAATCGTGAAAGTTGGTAACTTTTCAAAGCACTAACTCAGCCTGAGATTAAGACTCATCTTAATGCCTCGTCTTTCAGCATCAGAGTGATGGATATTTATAATTCAAGTGTAAAAAATAACTTTTGCAACAAAATGAAATGGTCACTTAGCAGTGTTTCCTGAGGATATAATAGATAATAGCTATGTACTCTGTCCAAAATATGTTTAGTAGTAGTGTAATTATCTGCACTACAGTTGTTACAGAAAATTATGTTCTCCCTCTTATTTTTTATATTGTGCTTGTTTCTTTACACTTCTATCTGTGTCGTGATTTAATCCCAGCTGGCAACTAAGTACCATGCAGCCACTCGCTCACTTCCCCCACGCAGCAGGAGCTGAATCAGAAAAAAGTAAAACTTGTGGGTTGAGACAGGAACAGTCAAATAATTGAAACAACATAAAATATTATAATAATAATGACAATAATAATAATAATAGTGGTAATGAAAAAGAGAGAGAGGAATAAAACCCAAGAGAAACACGTGATGCACAATACAGTTGCTCACCACCTGCTGACCAGTGATTGACAGCTCCCAGCCAACACACACACACAAGTCTATTTCCTGATCATGATGCTCTGTGATATGGAATATCCCTTTGGCAAGTTCAGTGCACCTGCTCGCTGTCAGAGTATGGGAAACCAAAAAGTCCTTGACTGACAGCAAGCACTACTGAACAAAAACTGTAGCATCAGTGTGTTATCAACATTATTCTCATGCTAAATTAAAAACACAGCACTGTATCAGCTACTAAGAATAAAATTAACTCCATCCCAGCCAAAACCACAACAATATGTTATACCAGTTAAAGCAACACAATTTTGATAACTGTCAGAGAAGAAAGTTGGTCAGTGGCCCACCTTAGCCTTTTGAAGACCTGAAGTGTTCAGATCCTAAATCTATCAGAGCTGTCTTGAGTATGCCATTGGATAAGACCTTGAACCCTGCACATCCATTGTCCTTTGACAAATGGGAAGTTCTTCCTCACTTCTTAGGAACAAGAATAAATTTATAAGTACCATGAGAAGTTGCAGTTCTATAGTAATGCAAGTAATAAAAATACCACACCATCAATAAAAGTGTGTTATCAGAGGTTTCCCTTGAATCCCTGAGTCTGTCAGGAGATAATGGCAGCTCATCAGCACTTCCAGGGCAAGGAAGGAAATCTGAACTGTTCTGCTTAAATTGGAGCTGTTATCAAGTTAGTGAGGGCACTTAGTTGTGAAACAATAGTCTGCTAATGCTGAACAGGATGTCAAGAAACTTACTTTATGCTGCATTCTGGGAGTTAGAGCCCTGGGCTCCTCATGTTATTTACTTATAATGATTTTGACTTAAAAATTATAGTTAGCACAAAAACTGAGATTATTGAAATGTACTCACTATGTGGTTATCAGTCTAAAGATTCATATTATGAAAGGCAGACGGGAACTATCCCTCTCCCTAGAGCACCCGCTGCTATTTTCAATGGCACAACCTGAGGTTAATTTTTCCCATATGCAGAGAGATGTATTCTGGGCTCAGACATGACACAGTGTCATATCATGCAGAGATAACTGGGTTAGTTTGCTGTGAAAATTGCTGGTTGGATGCCTATGCTAATTAACTCTACTGGGAAGGATTGCATATGAGCTTGTAAGAGTCCAGAGTTAAGGCAGCTTAACCGGTTCTCACTTCTTAACTAGCTCATCCAAAGCTAAGTCAGTAACCTTTATGTGGCAGAGCACTGAGTTTTAAGAATCTACCCTGGAAAAAATAAGTTCCCATTTCTGGCTCTGGGACTAGTACAGAAGGAAAATGGTCTGCCAACTAGAAGACAAACTTCAGTTTACATATGCATATACATACATATATATATATGTAAATAAATACCTGTATATACAGAACAGATATGGTTATCCTTATATGTGCTGTATAGAAAACAGGCAGTTGCATCCATCATAACACATACAAAATTAAATTATCCCTTCGGTCTTAATCTATTCAACCTTATTGATGATAGTGAAGTAAGGGGGATGGATGATAAATGCAAATTAATTAGTTTGTTACTACAGCAAGTAGTCTTTCACCACCAGCTTTAGTCTTTAATCCCTAATGAAATGCTGGGTAGATTTTGAAGAGGTCACATCTCTTTCTGGCCAACTCTGCTGTCTGCAGAAATTCTTCCAGGGGAAATGTGAATTGCCCTCCTTGAGGAGTTGGTTATTAAGATGAAAACACAAGTCTTCCAGATGCCCCATGGCAAAAGGCTGAGGTGCTTTCTTTTCATTACTGTAAATGCCATGCAGACAGGAATGATGTGGCTGAGTTTTATTTCCCATTTGGTGCAGACTTAATCCTTGCAAAAGCAGACAGATGAATCCTTGCTTGGAATAAAAGCAGTTTCCTCACAAATAGACATTAAAAATTAATTTTAAAAAGAAAAAGCAATTATTTTAAAAAATGGTGGCAGTGCCACTTTTTTTTTTTTAAATTATCCAGACTATTAGTACATAGCTTTGTTGCTTTGAGGCAACAAACTTTTTCATGTTCCAGGAAAGAGAAGTGTCTGGTGAGACACCAGGGGGGTGAGAACCTCCCTCACCCCCCCAAAAAAGTTGTTTTGTGGCATACATCCACCATTTATTGCCAATGAAGAGTTACGGGTAAAGGAATCGGCATTTAGCCATGAAATTAGTTTCATGGATCCAGCTTCAGTCTTGGTGGCTCTTTGCCCACAGCAGAAAACCACCACACATTTGAACAGAGTTGGCAGCCACAGCTTAAAAGAGAGAGAGACCTTACTGGAATAACAACTGTGTTGAAAGCCAGGAGAGAGGGGTACTGGCAAGGCTCTGGCTGGCTGGTCTATGCCTTATATAATCATTGAACTCACCTTCACTGGTGGCAGAAAAAAAATATATTAAAACTTACTTTGCAAAGCTTGATCAGGAAAATAAACATATAACTTAATTGGGGAAAAAATACTTAAGAGTAATTAAATGTGTCAACTTGCCCTGCAGCAAAGGGAGAAAAAGAAATGAGGCACCTACTCAAATGGTTCTGCACTGGTGAAGTTTTGCAGTTGTGCAAAGCTTCCAGGAGCCCTCGCTGACATCATCTGAGATGTGACCCTGTAAGTCTTGCACACACAAAACTTCTACTGAAACTGACAGTCATGCATGAGCAATGGTGTTCTAAATAGCCAAAGATATTGACTATTTATATCTCAGTCATTCAAAGACTTACACGTGCACTTGACCTTATGCAGACTAAGTATTCTATCTGTGCAAATGAGATGAAAATAAACACACAAATTAATTTTTGTAAAATTAAGCAACATAGTTCTGGGCAAAAGGCCTAAAATCTACAGTGACTAGCAAGAAGTCTATACTTGTCGCTACACTGTCCATCAGGATTACTCAGAATTTCATAGCTGTCAGAAGGGAAAGTCTTAGGATGTCTGCTACAAAAAGATAGGCTTCTATTCCATGAGCAGCTTGCAACACAGGATGAAGAGAGGCAGGTTTTTTCCATTTATAAAGCAATGGTGTGAATATACGGAGTATACGGAAAGATAAACACCATGTCTCCTTTTGATATCCTGTTAATGTAGACAAATTCAGATTTTAACATATAAGTCAAGGCTTCAAGTTTTTCACTTATATTTCATACTCCAACTGCCACTCTCTACCAACAATTTATTTTGATGAGGACAGGATTGTATAAATAGGACCTATGGAACTGTAGTTCTTCTACCAAATTGAGTAGACAAAAGGTAGAGATTTTCAAGTAACTTCTAACACTTTTCCCTTTTCTCTCTAAAATAACATTTCAGTATATTAACACAATTTAAAAGTAAAGCTGAACTTCTGATATTGCAATTGTGTTTGTAAATTAATTTTAAGAAGTGGATTCTCTGTGTCCTTACCAGCACTGAAACGGAGGCTTATAGCTCCATCATGTCACTTAAGACCTCCTCCCTGAGTTGATTGTATCTTCCTGAATTGCAATACTTCCTAAATCTTACCTGTTTCCTCCAAGAATGCTCCTGACTTGTTGGCCATAGTGGTACAGAGCAGGCTAAAGCCTTGGCGTATCACCCCACACTCTATGTGGAACGCTGAGATGCCAGGCTGCCTACTTTGGAGTGTTGCTTGGGGACAGAAAGTGGCAAACCTGTGGGCATGAGGCCACAACAGCAACTCCTTTGTCAAGGACTTTATAGTGTACACATGCCATCACTGTGCCACTTCATCACTGTGTTATGGTTTCAGGCTAAACAAGTAGGAACTCTTTGTCTTTACTATGATAAGATTTGTGCCTAAAACCACAAAGAACATAAATACCAAATCCAGTGTCTAGTTTCATGACTATTTGCTTCATTTGGGTAAGAAATTATAAAAAAGAAAAAGATAAAATGAATTCAAATTTCTGATGCCCTAAGAATATTTTAAAGAGCAGTTCTCTAATAGCATCTTATTATTCCAGTAATTTTGATCTAATTACTATTTTAGGTAATTATATAGGTTGGTTAGTTGAGTGACAGTGACCACCTGTTTATCCTGTTCTGTCCTGTAAATCAGGTCAGACTGAAACTTCTCTTGCAGTATTCTACCTTTCAGAAGGGTGCTGAAGGAGATAAAAACTGTCCTTGGCCTTTAGAGCAGGCATGTAAAACACTTTTCTAAATGTAATTTATGGTTCTTTGTTTTCCATCCCATAAACATTAACTTGAATCATATATAGTTTTATCCTGTGTCTGAGCCTTGTACAGGAAAGGGATGGGGATGCCAGGGCACTTGCAGAGAAGGCAGGAATGAGGATTTGGCAGCATCTATATAATGTAAGCACAGCATGATGGTTTTCTTTAGAAAAGAGCATTACTGGGTTATCCACATCTGCAAAAGCCACTCATTTGGACCAGGAGATCCAGCTGAGATTCAAAAGTCAAAGAGATGATTTAAAAACCCCTCCAGCTCCCCAACTAGAAATACTCCTAGCCCCTGACCCTTCAGATGCTCTTTCTATCAAAAAACGTTTTTGACTTGTCTGAGAATCTCACCACATTTCACATTTAAGAAAAAGCTACAGGTTTCCAAGTCCAATCCATCAGTTGCCTTTAAAGCATGGCTACAAATACTAACAAATTCTAGTGGACTGCTAAGCCAAGTGTCTCCATTTTTGTCCAAGGCATGCTGTAGACTGAAGGGTTGCATTCTGCTGCACATTTATGCAATAATCTAGTGAAAATTTAAACTTTTAAGTCTGAACTTTACATCATCCTAAAATAGTTAAACCTCACAGCACTCACTTTTTTCTTATCCACCAAAATAAAGGCAACACAGGTTGGGATTAAGTGTGCTCTGTTCCATCTATTGACTCTGCACAAGGACAAATGTTGGATATGACTCTAGGAGGACAAGAAATAGGTCCTTGCAGCTGGAGGAGCACACATATGTAAGACAAGAAGAATCCTGAGTTTTGTTTCACAGACATTTCCTTTTTTTTTTTTTTTTTTTTTTTAAACTAAGCAGTTCTTAGAAAAGCAGAGGAACAGTGGTGTGATTGATTTACTTAAGATGATCTCATATGTTATTTCATGGTATTTGTCACATGAGTTATTGCTGATCCCCTGTTGGAAAATAGATTTCAAGTGCCTATTCACTCTGCTTCCTCACAGTTTGATTTTTCCTCATGCCTAACCTCATGCCCAAACACGGACTGCATTCACATAGTTTCCCATCTTCTTTGTCCAAACTGTTATGAGTGGGTTGTGTTTCCCAAAGTACTTGCTGTACAGAAAATTGCTGTGACTAACCATACTACTGTAATAATGTTCTCCTAAAAGATGGGGAGGGGGGAAGGAAGTCCAAATTGGGGACCAAATTGGAGAAGAAAAAACTTATTCACAGTTTTACAGCAGCCATCCCTTCATGATGACATAAGTATAATGAAATCTCCAGAGCAAAACTTTTCAAATTTAGATTTAAATAGTTCAAATTTATAATTTGTGGTTTTAGCTCATCTCTAGCAATTAATCTTTGCTTCTTTAATTATTATTTGGTCATACTTTACAATTGCACAGTCTCTGCAACTTCCTCCAGATTATTGTGTTGCTACCCTTAGAAAGAGTGATTTATTTCTGAGAAAGCCATGGAATTCCTGTGCTTTCAAGCACTCAGTTCCTGGCTGTACATGCTCATAATATTCTCAGGTTGAGAAAGCATTTTCCTATATTCCTCTCTGCTCTGTATTATAAGGATATCTCATATACTGGAGGTAAAAATTTTTGCTTTTCTGAAATATTATTAATAATTTCATCATTCTTACTGAGAATTGGGAGTGTAATATTTGTAGGAATTTTTCACCTCTAGTATTAAAAAAGAAAACTACCAAATCAAAACCCTGCTGTTCTTTTGCCTTGTTAGCTGTGTAGCTGGTTTTCCTTGAGGGCTTTAGCTTCCTTTTTATTTTTAAATTTTTTTAATAATAAATCATAATTTCTAATTATAATCTGTTGTCTTCTTGTACATCTCATACTTCTTAAAACATTAAGTCACTCTGTTAGGTCATCTGTTGATCATCATACTACTTAAGTATGTATTTGCATATTTGGAGCTAAACAATTAGTAGACTGAAATAAGTTTCTGTGCCAGGGTCAGTCACAGTGTCTAGCACTGTGCATGCTCAAGCCCTGATCTGATCCAAACACCTGAGGCTCTGGGCTTATGAAATCATGGACTGGGACTGTGAATATTGGTAGTAAATGATGGAAATTCTATTTAGCAACAAGAAATGGAATTTCTGAATCACAGCTGGCTATGTCAAGAGATAAATGTATTTCTTATGGGAAAGTTCAGAGTTGTCCCACTAGAATTCCGTCAAAGGGCATTCTTCTCACTCTGCAGAGGAAATAATGCTGAAGACAGTTGGGATGCAATTCTTCTAACAGAATATCTGTAAACTTCTGTAAAAAACCCTTAAAGTCTACATCCATCATCTAATCACCCCTTTTGTAGCCGAAAAGAACGAGAAAGAGGTGCTTCCTTCAGACTTAGATCATTGCAAGACAGATTTCTAAAACTGTCTGAGGAATAACACTTAGAGACTGCTATTTCTCTCCACTTACTCCTCAAGAAACTGAAGTTTGGAGGAGCATTTGGAGGAGAATAATCTTACTCCTGGAGTACAGACATTGTTTTTCATGGTGGTCAAAGCTCTAAGGTTTAAAGTAGAGGGAATAATATTCCCTCTACTTTAAAAAACAGGCGAATCAACTTCATCTACAAGATAATTTATTGGTTTTTTAACATAAAATCAAGTTCTAGGTTTTCAGGATATTTGTGGGAAAGTATTTGTGGAAAATTGTTTTTATTAACTGAGTTCTTTGCCTTATTGCTTTTTTGAAGTCTTAATTTCTCTCTCTCTCTCCCCCCCTGTTACATAGCTGCAGGACCTTTTCTGACATCTGAATAGCTCCTGAATTTGAGTTGAATAAACTAAATTGAAAGCATGACAAAGAATTTTTCAAATGCTTAAGGGGCCAGCACACTGTCCCATGGGAAGAAAAATTTACTGTATCGTGAAATCTTTAGATAGAAAGACTAAATTTTGCCATTAATATGTCAAATATGGTTTTGATTTTCAGAACATTGTAAATATCAATCCACACTAAAATTTTTAAGGAGGGTACTCTATCTTTTCTTTTTGCAAAGAAAGTGTACACAGCAGTGTTTTAGATCATCTCAGGAGTGTGTTCTTGAGATTCTATCCCAAATTACTGCAAACTTTGGTTTGCATTATGAAGCAGTTCTCAGAATAGACAAACTGGACAACTTTCACACATAATAGAGCAAGCCCTGTGCTCCTAGAGGAGCACTTCTAGTGCATTCTAGCTGCTACTAGACATCTAATCCATGGACATAGATTAGAAGTAGTCCAAACAAAAACCTCCAAAGCATACACACTGCAGACCTAGGGGCCTCTGCTGTGGCTGTTTAACTCAGCCAGCCTGCTCTTGTTGTGCTCCTGCTTCTCTGAACCTTGCCAGAGAGCCAACACCCATTGGGACTTCAACTCAGCAGCTGCTCTAACACACAGACTTCTGTATGCACAAGTTACCTTCAGGACCATTCAGCTCAGTTAAGATTCAACTGAGGGTGGTTAGGATGTATGTAATTCATAATTTATGACAGGTTGCAAGCACGTGCATGCAACCTACAATTTTATCAGGCATTTGTCTTATGCACTCACATGAGGACAGGTTTGTGGGGGATGGCAAATGGGATTTAGTCCAATGAGAACTTTATCCTTTTGGAAACATAAGGTAAAACGATTTTTAATTCTACTTCAGGATTTCAAACTGACCTTATAGATTAATATACAGTAAATTTAATTTAACACTTAATTCAAAGGAATTATTAATATTGCTGAGCTTTGTTTATTGGCATACAATAATGAGATTCTCACATTTTATTCATGCATATATAGAACAAATTATTATTGAGGTACCTTTTTCTTTTATAACAGAGAGTGCTAATGAAAGGAACTCAGAAGTACTGGGATCATACATTTTAGTAGACTTTTCTTAGAAGAAAGCAAGGATTGGTGGACTAGAATTGACTTCTCCATCTGAAAAGAGTGCAATAAACTGACAGCAGAATTGTATAACATTATCATAACAAGAAGCATATTACCATGCTGACAGAAGAAGGGACAGTTACTTTCAGTGTCTTTTTAGACAGTTAGATAAAAATACGTAAAGATGGCCCATACAGATATAAATATGTTTATCTTATTATTGTTTTTGTTAGTAAATACTGTATGAACATACTTTTAAAAAGAAGAGCATTTTCAAAAAAATAGTGCATTCTCACTCCATGAGCTGTATTTCAGGTTTCTACAAAAGTAGGAAGACAAATTTATAGTTAAGGTAAATGACTGGGAACTCTGACAAGTCCCAGAACATGTTCTGGAACTTTGATGGGTGAGACAGGCCTTTGTCAAGAGAAAGCTCATTGTTTGTCTAAGAAAAAGATACAATTTTTACTTGTCTCAGCTCTAACTGCCCTGTGAAGATTTTCTAATGGAACATAATTTCTTTACCTATTTGTTTGTAGAGTTATATATTTACAAACTTGGGTCAGTATCTGCAATGCAGCAAAATCATTGTTAAACTGGTATTATTTGGCTTTGCTTTGGAAACCTCAAGCAGAGTTGCCAGTGCACTTGGCCATTCTGTAAATATTCAGTTAAAATCACCATGGGAATACTCCTATGGAAAGAGTTGTGAAGATGTGAAAGTAAGCTAAGTGGTAGCATAAATTATTCGAGTTCCCAGCCAGCAGCTACATGATGTAACAACAACAGCAGTCACTGACAGAGCTCTGTTGGAGAGGGAAGATAACCAGCAGATGCCTCATTGTAATTTCTTTCTATCAGCAGAGAGCATAACAACAGACATGAATCCACTGGTTTATCAGAGGTTTACCTGTCCAGGGAGCTACCACATTTAAGGCACAAGTGCAATTGCTGTCATTATACATTTGTACTAGAGGGCTCTTGAGGCAAGTGCATGTCATAATATTTCAGGAGCCAGAAGAATCCAAATTTGCATTACTTTAATTATTAACATATTTCACTTTTCTTAACAAAGGAAAAAAAAAGGAATGGAAGCATCATAAATCATGATGTCAAATCTCATTTATTTTCTGTTGTTTGAGAACAAGACTCAGGGCTTTTGAAGTCTGTGTATTATTTGTTTCACCGGGGAAAATGACATTATAATAGCCTTCAGAACAGTTTACAGAGAAAATGCTGTTGGTTTTGGATATTTTTATTTTAATCCAAACCAGTTTCTCTGTGCCATGAAGTAATCTGTGTTTGGTTTAGGCAGAACCATCTTAGATACCGCAGTTGCTTCAAATTGTGCAGCTCTTTGAGACAAAACAAAAAGTCTCTTGATAATTGATGACTGAATAAACAAAGAGCAAACTGGAGGCAGATGTGTGCTGGAAAGCTTTCTGAAATCCTAGAATGGGATGGGGGAGAGTTTGATTTTGATTTTAATCAGAAGCACCACAATTCTCTCTTCACCCTGAACATTTCCTATTTGACATTTTTTGTTTCTAATCTTTGTTGGGTTGTGTGTGTTGCCATGTTTAATTTTAAGTGAATTTCCAGTAGTAGATCTAGAAAGGTTTTAGGCTGGCAGCTGTGCAGCCTCAAGCCCTCCCTCTGCAAAACAGCATAAATCCCTCTAACACTGTCCTGCCAGAAAGCTGCTTCTTCGAAACAGAAAGATCATCTGCAGGAATTACTAAGAACCTAGCACCTTTATCCATCTGGTTTTTATATTCTTGCTGAAGCTGCCTCGAGAGTAACAAGATGTGATGCAGGATCTTATATTATGGACATATTTAATGCCCTTGGTAGGAGCTACAGCAGAAGTACAGGTTCACATAGGCAGGGCCCACCATTCAGTTCCTGTCCTTATTTTTGCTGTCACTATGCCTGCTTTGCTTCCACTCAAAAACTTGCCTGCCTTTGATAACAAGTATGCACCTAAGCTGGCTGGAAGTAGAATTTCTTTAGAAATGTTTGACAAAAATTGTCTTCCTGAAATTAGGTCTTGTAACTACATTTCAGTAAAAGATGAAAACTTGAGACCCAAATCAAATAACGTTTAGTGGAAATCCTCTGGCTGGTAAGTTTTAGATTCAGAAACTTGATGTGGCGTTTAAGAGGCAGGGTTGTTAAAGGTCTGTGCGCTTCAGTCTTTTATGTGGGAGGTGCATCACTGTGTCTCTCACTAAGTTACTCCAACATATGACTGGAGTCCCTGATGACAGCTCCCAGAAGGTTCAGCTTGGCTGAGTAACCTCAGTCACAGAAGAAAATGGGACAAAGACAGACATGTTGAGGTTCACCTGAGGAATTCCTATAGCATCTGTGATTCCAATATTTACAGATGAAATCGGGGTTTTTTTGGTTTTTTGGTTTGTTTTTTTTTAAGAAGAAAATGAGCACTAAACTGCTCTGACAAATAGAAAAAAATAAAAAAACTAACCCTGTGGAAATTTTTGACAAAAATACTTTGTAGCCAAAATTTCAGTTTCCACCATGTTTCTTTATAGAACTTATTTTGTAGATCTAACAGGTAAGATCTCTAGCTTTGTGGTGGTAAACATACCTGATATAAAGGAAGATGAGTTGGATTAACACAGTGACAGGGATGATGTAAGGGGAGGGATGGAGCTGGTGTAGTGCCTATGTCAGCTGGAGATCGGTGCTGTTGCACAGCTTGTGAGGGTGTCCTGCTGATGGAGGAGCTGTCTCCTTGACAAGACAGAAATTCTGCTCTTAATGCCCTTTGCTCACTGATCCTGTGGCATCTCTTTTGTAAGAGCAGTTGTTACAGTACTGTAAAACAGGACTTCTTCAGTTTTAAATTAAGTAAGTCAGGGGTTTTATCCTCTTTAATTGTTGGTGCAATGTGTAGCAACACATTGCTCTACATTGGATTTAACTTGGCAAGGGATGAGAATCAAGGAGGGTTTTAGTCGTCTTCCCTCTGTTTCAAGTTGGCCAATGCAACATCTGCTCCCACATTCCAGGCTGTTTTCTCCCAAGAGTGCTGGTGCACAAACACTTGCCAGTTACCCTTTGACTATTGCAAAAACAAACAAAGAAGCTGTTTTCAATCATGTTTCCAAAGCCAGACCACCAGAATTAATGCATCTTTCTTGGTAGAACAGTTCTATGTCTGTATTTTCCTTGTCATCATAAAGCAACCCTAAAATGTTGGTTGGTGAGTAATGCAAGACTTTGCAACAAGTTACTTGCAATTTTTCCAAGGCAAAACATCACAGCAATTTGTGTCTGAGTCTGCCTGAGAAGTGCAAATGCCGATTCAAATGGGGAACTCAAATATGTATCCACAAAATAAAGTAGCAACACTGGAACAGGAAAACTGCAGGTACAGTCTTTAAAAGTTATTAAGTATTGAAATAGTCACTTCAGACTCAGTGGGACTGTGAAAGCATCTGCATATAGGTTTATCAGCCAGTTAGAAAAAGAATATGAACAAACTCATTGCAAACAGTCCCTGTTCACTAGAGGACTCTCAGTCCTGCCTTTCATTTGGCTCACAAGCACCTGATCAATTTTTTAACCATAGAGAACTACTGTAAAGCGACTTGAAATTTAAACTAAAAAAACCTTAAATAAAAAAGGCTGACTTTAAAAGCCAAAAATAAATCAAATTTTAAAATTACAGCTGCTCTGTTTATCTGCTCCAGTTAAAATCACGCACTACTGAAGAGGCATTCCCAAACTGTGGTCTTTGAACTAGATGTCCCCCATGGACATCATAGAATAAAATCCAAGAAGACTGAAGTTCAGACAAGATTCCTGTTCTCCCTCATCCTAAGTGCATGTCATAACCATTACACTAGAAAACCATTTCACTCTTGCACACACATACACAGCTAACCTTGACTTCTTTATTGTACGGACAGGCTGTTCCTTTTCAGTTCACCTAATGCTGCAGACAAGGCATTCTGCTTGGAGCTACAAGCTGTGGAAGAAGCCTTCTCCCCAGCAGACAGTGAAATTTAATCTGCTCCCCCAGTTTATGGATAACCCTTGTAAATGCTAAACTGGTGTATAAGTTCCATGCTCAGTTTTATTGTCATATAAAGAAAAGGCATCTCTTTTTCTCCTGTTTTGTAATGGTCATCACTAGTGCATACGGCGAGCTGTACCTGGAATGTACCGAGAACAACAACTGGAGTGAGCCCAAGGGGACTCCAGTAAAAATGTTTCTTATCTGCATGCAAATAGGATGAAAATATGAAAGCAGAAGTGGCTTCTGAGCTCTTTCTTAGCCTGAGGTTCTTTTGAGTATGTTCACACTCAAATCTTTCAGACACAGCCTGGGTTTTAAAGTTAAAAAGCAAGAAAGCAAAGCAAGAAATCTGTGCCGGGCAGGGTGTTGAAGCATTTTCAATGTCAAACAAAAGTTAAGTGGGAGTTTTCAGGGCCTTATCCTTGGATTTAAGCACAAAATCCTATTTGGAATTCCAAAATCCCAGTCCAGGAACATTTTTTGGATCTAGTCCGTAACATCTTGATGACCTATGCCACGTTTTCACATTCACTGAGAAACAGAGACTGATAGATCTCATATGTAATATCCATGTATAGCAGCTGTAGGCTGCTTCTAATCATCAACATTCTTTAATTAACAAAAGTTTTATTAGTTATGAGTCAAAAGCTTATCTTTTTCTGGCAAAGGGGTGGGAAGATAATTTTTCTTTGTGTCAGTAGACATTTCTTAAGCAATTCTAAAGCAACCCAAGATTCAAACCAGACTTAAATATATTAAGTGCAAATCCCTGGTTAATTAGTGCATTATATAGTTAAATTGATAAAAAAATAATGTATATCAAATAGCTCTTTCTATGAATGAATATCCCAAACAATTCTGTAATTAAATTCGTGCCTTCTTTTTCCAATTTATAGTGACTCTTCTTATTCTAAGATAGTACAAGATATTACTGTACAAACTACATCACCTTCTAATCTATTCTTAGGAAGCATTTTAATGATAACACTTGTTGTTCTAATAATGCTTTTCAGTCTTTATTGCTCATGGGATCTAAAGCTAGTCAGAAATTGAATGCTTCTCTCTTTGTGGTGTGATTGCTCCCTGTATATAAAATCCTATTTTTTTCACAGTGCAAGATATTTCTGTCCTTGTAATTTTCATCTACTGACTGTATCAAGAACCTGGAATAAAATAAGTGGAAATCAGAAATATGACCTGAAGATTTCCTATATGTATTTGCTGCTTTGTCTCTCACAGGAGAGACTTCCCCTGGTTTCCCCAGCTACATGACCACACACTATAAAGGAGGAAGTGCAGTGAATGCAGTTGGCTTATTCCCCCCAGGAGTTCCCTCTGGTAGAGTATGTCAAAGTACTCCCAGCCGTCGGTCTGTCAGGTCTGCTCGGATGTGTTGGAAGACAGCGTGCTCTGAATGGCAATGTAACAATAGCAGGCTGATTTTTCAGCAGCCAGCACTGATAACTCTGATAAACAGTCTTCTTGAGGTAAGAAGTGACGCATATCAGAGGTTCCTGCCTTAGATGCCAAGGTTATTCATCATGTAATTGGATATTGTTGGAGAAAACCATAATTATCCTAGACTTAAAGGCATAAGGCCATCTACTTGATAACATGTGGTCAAAGATAATTGTTCACTGCTGAATCCACTTTAATCTTTCCTTTTCATTTACTTTTAAGAGATGTGACCTAACCAGGTCTTACTTAAACAAAGCTGTGACTTACTGGCTTCATGCTTATTGTTAAATTACAGACCTGATGCTCTTGGCATTCCATTTTATAGTAAGGTAAAACTTAAAACTCTCCTAATTCAGAAGTCCTGGAAGTTATAAGTTGACAAAAGCAAGGAATCAGCAGCAACATCTCCCTGCAGCTGTGGGGGTCTAGTTCTAGCTCCAGCCAGCAGAGTGCAGCTGGAGTGAACACCTTCCATCACCATCAAGTTCTCTCTTCACGTTGGCCTACATCCTACAGGGCAGTAAAAATTCCACCTGATGTATTTGTGGGGTTCGTTGTTAATCGTGCCTGAATTTGCCACTTTCGGCTGACCCTGGGCTCTCCAAATGATGGGAAAACTCACCACACCAAGGTGGTCTGCTACTTCTGTCCTCACTGAACTTTCATCCCTGCTTCTGCTCTCTGGCTTTTCAGCCATCCATCCCTCTGCAGAAACTGTGTTAGACCTGAGTCCCAGCAGTCCTAATGGTTCCCCTAGAATTGTAGCGGAAGTTTTTATCACACCTCCCATTGACTTACGCAGGACATTGTAGGAGGTAGCTGGCTTGGCCACCCCAGTGTGCTAAGGCAATCAGTCATCTGGTGGGCTATGTGCTGCTTCCAGGAAGTCAAGGACTATCATATCACAACAGGTTTTTGCTCCTGCCCCCAGGGAAACAAACACATGAGAGCTCACAAAGTTGTAACAAAGAAAAGTAATTCCTCTGGGTCAGGCCAGCTGCAGATCCCAGCAGCCTTCTCCCTCTCATCTCCAACCACCAGAAAATTGCTATACCTCTTCTCTCCTTCAATACTTTGCTCAATTATGTGATAGGAAGTCTGATTCCCTACCATGCTCTCTCTCTTTCATATGCTAAAACACACTTTTTTGTGTCTCATTATAAACATCCTCAAACCATCAACATAAACATTACAAAAGCTTTATCATATACAAATCCTAGAAACAACATACACTACCTTTTAAGACAGATTTCTGCTTGAACAGCCTCTCAGCTGCTAATTTGCTTTCTGATATTCCTAGCATAGCAACCATACATTATACTTTCTTCCCTAAAGGCTGCACAAATAAATGAGACTTTGGCTTTTCTCCAGATATTTTCCCATTGTTAACAGGAATATCTGTTTTTAGACCCTTTCCCGTTTGTCCGTAAAGGTAGTCTTATCTTCTTGATTCATCAGTAACAGTTTGTTACTGATTTGGAACTCGGGCTCTTTGAGGTAGCCTTTCCTGTAATTACTGCTTCTGTCATTAACTGTCCCCTAAAACTTGGCCTATCTTAATGGGATTTGTTTTAATTCCTCAGGCTTACATAGGGGAAAAATAATTAAAATCTACTGGAGTTACTTGGAGGTATTTAATTTCATTTTCTCATCATTATGGCATAGCTGTTAATATTTGTAAGCTCTTTTTCCATCATAGGCTGAATATAGAAATAGATAAGCCTGGCTGAAGTTCTAGATTGTTTTTGACAAGTGAAGTGAGGAAAAGTTTGTAAGAGACTGGTGCTGAGCCAAAATATCAAGATTCATATATTTCCTAGGCTTGTCTAGTCATGTTTTATGCATAGATCAAACATACAAAATAAATTTACAAAAGAGATTAGGAAACTCTATAATAAAGAAGCTCCTAGTTCTGAAGCCTTTAACCATATTCTCTCACTCTATTAAATTACTGCTTAAGAAGGGTTTCATCTAGAAAAAGGAAAGAAAGCAGGAGACAATAAGATATAGAAAGGTCTTGGTTGAAGAGTACAAATGAGGGATCTCAGCTCTAAAGAAAGAATTGTTATTGCACAATACTGAGAGCAGCAAATTTTCTTCACAGGTAGCACACTGAATGGCCAGGGGAGCAGTGTGCCTTCTCCTTACCTCTTTTTTACCTTCATATGTCCACAGTCACCCAAATACCTCCTGCGAATCAAATGAGCTGTTTGTTGGTTAATGAGAAGGGACCCAAGGATGACTAGAGTTCAAGTGTTTCCTCCTCTGTGAGGAGGAATAGCAATGAGAGAGGGTAGTAAGGCTTTGAGAGGGCTCACATGTATGAAGAATCAGACATCAAATGACATCATGTTTAAAACGAGTCAGTTCTGATTACAGAATAGTTAAGGACATTTTAAAACACTTGATTGCAACTTGCGTCCAACCTTAATTTTTTAACAATGATCATAGATAATGCAGCTACAGGTGAAGAGAGGGAGTCTCACATTGCCTGATATTTTAATTCTAAACATCCCAGAAGTGAATGTGTGGAAATGGGTGTATTGGCTTGCCTTGCAATGTCTGTACACATGCTATTCCACATGCATGGGCATTAGAGGGAATACATGTTTTCTAGAAAATATATAATGCTTATTGTGCAATACTAAGCAAATGCAAGGACTAAAATGTGTATGTAAAAGGCATTTTACATGGGATAATAAAGAAAAATTACTGAATTGGACATGCTCTGAGAATTCAGATAATATTTCATTACATGGGAGGAATTAGTCCAGCCAAGAAATATGATACCACATAGTTAAAAAGGCAATTTGACTCTTTAAGGAATGACGATACCTTGCCCTCAGCTATTATATCTTTTCCATCATAACTTAAAACCTCAGGCTATGATTTTATGATACCAACATGGAAAACATTAAAGAAATACCCTTTTAGTCAAATGATACTTATTAATTAGTTCCTCAAAATCAATTAATTTTGGATGCTTCTAACTGGATAGTCTGGAATCAGGACATCCAAATCAGCAGCCTTCTCAGAAACCAGCTTCTAGGTTTTACAGTCTATGGATTCATAATGAAAAGGGGTTTCATACATTTAAATGCTTTTTAGTTTAGTACAATTGGATGAGTTTTATGTAAATTCTTAGCAAAATTTAGCAAAATAAGTGCCTTCAGTAATGTGGGAAACAGCCCATGGAAGAAATGTATGAAAACTGCTTACAGATAGTCAGAATTGCAACTTTCCAAAGTCTGTGCCTGCACATCAGTTTTCAGAAACAAGACACCATTACATTCAGATGGGATGGGAAGATCTTCTCCCACCCAAGGCCACACACAGCTGGAGCAGAGAAATCACACACAGGAATTTCTGCCTCCCTGTCTTACTGGTTCACAGCTCTTCTATCCAGTGTAGCTCATGCTGAAATGCATTTCAGTGCTAGCTCCTCTCAGAGATGCACATCCCTTAACCTACTGTGTTGAGCAAACTGGCTCATCTCAACAGCAATAGCACCTTTTGGGTATTTAGGTGAGAAGGCAAGCATTTTTTGCAGCTGATTTCAGTGCTACTGCAGGCAGGGCTGGTGATAGACCAGGCAGGGCAGTTTCTGAGCACATTTCATTTCTAAAGCATCTCAGTCTCCAGCTTTGCCCAGCTTGGGCCAACCTGCACATGTAGGCTGTGGCTGCCAGCTGCAACCCTTCAGCTGATCCATCAGTCAGGACAGGACTGAAGCAAAAGATAAGTTAGGCAAGCACTCTTCCCTCTGTTAAATTAAGGCAAATGACTCCTCACAAACCATAAAGGGACAAAGTTCTTGTGGCCTTTGTTACTTGTAATAGTAATAGATGATTCTTAGAATTGGTCCTTATCACACTGTTCTGCCCAGAATTCATCCTTATCCCACTTCTCTGAACAACATATTCGTTTGGACACAAAATTATTTTAAATTTTTGCTCAAAATATATTCCAGTTCCATAGGTACAAACAGTATTTATATCCAACCCTCTTCAGCACTGGTCACACTTCAGCTGTGGGTGAACAGCAGAGCTTACAGCTCTAGCTTACCCTGCTTTGCGACTGTACCCTCACCCAATAGACCAGGTGTTATTGGCAAGACAACACAAGTAATAAAACACAAATAATCAAATTATTTTGAAAAACAGAAACAAAACCAAATAAAAACAAAACAAAAAGACTCTTTTGAATATTATTCTTAATAAAAGCAACTGCAGACACAAGACACTTTGTCAACCATAATTGCCCAACCAGAACTGAGCTGGACAATAAAATAATAACACCACTTGAACATTGTGCCTGCTGAGGGCTTTAGGGGTGGTTGCAAGCACTCCCTCCCTGCACACACCTGGCCCAGGGAAAGCTGCTCACGTGTCCTTCACACTGATACGCTGGGGTTAGCTGGGGAGACAGCACTCTGCAAGGTCATGCAGGGTTGCCAGGCATGACTCACAGACATTGCAAAGTGATGAACTCCTACTCGACTCCCGGGGAAAAACACCACCATAGCTGAACCTGGCTAACAGTGTTACATTTCAACATGCATTTGTTATTTGTGCTGTCTTGCCGATTGCACTTGAACCCTGAGGGTGACTAGATAGCTATAAATCTTGATAGTCCAGATGCACAGAATCACAGAATTGTTGAGGTTGGAAAATACCTTTTAGATCATCAAGTCCAACTGTTAAACTATATGTATATAGCTATGTTTGAGACAGATTCTTCAAAATAAATGTGTTTAGGAAGAGGTGTAAGGCCTCTGTTATTACAGTATACTAAAGTTTCATGATTCCTAACATTACTTTCTTCCTTCGAAAAAAGGTAACACTATTCCCATATTAGCCAAAGACAATAATTAAATGTATATAGTGTGACAGATGCTACAAGCCACTTAGTTCTGGTTTCCTTATCAACCAGCACTATCCAGTGCACCATGGTGCTTTTGTAACTTACATCGCTGGACTTCTTCACACAAAAATCCGAAGGCAAGAGAGAAACAAGAAAGAGGCTCAAGATCTCATTTACTAGATACATTTAGTAGATAACAGGCAAACCTCAAAAGCTTTGATGAGCGCATTTTATTTTAAAAAAATCAAATTCTGGATGTTTCAGTTTATCCTAGTATCTTGGAGTTTAGGCAGAAAACCTGAGATCAGAACTTTCTCATGTGACTCTCTTCCCTGGAAGCACCTTCTGCACCATTCTCATCCTACTTCTGATCTCAGCAGAAACTGGGTTGCACAGATTACTCCAATATTTATTTATTTCTAAAGCAACGGAACATTTTGTACATTAAAAGAAAAGGACAGAAAATTTGGTTGGTTGGATGTCTGATGAATTCTATTACACAATGGTTAAACATCAAATGTTACAGTTTAGAACATTTGCTCTGTCTCAAATGCTGCCCCACTGTCTCTTACTTTTATTTAGAGTACAATTAGCTTACCCATATATCAGCACAAAACTCGGCTGGTTAAATTATCTAGTTGTTTTCCCATGGTTCCTCTTTTAGTCAAAGGGAAGACACAGACTGATACAGTGATTCAGAGTAGAAGGCTAAGTAAACTAGCTGGCATTGTGAAAGCCTCCCTGTTCCTTACACTGACCTTTAAAGATAATTAGGACCTGTCTGTATGACATCTAGCAAAATAAGTCTCCAATAACACAGACATCTGTTACCACATTGTCTAATTCGAATGATTTGTACTCCCACATACACACTAAAATATATTGGCACTTAGTATTAAAATAAAAAAAAAGCTGTTAAGAAAGTTATACTTGGCTCTATGCTGCAGTGAAATGACAAAAATAACTTAAAATTGATGTATATGTTAAATAAAACTACTATTTGCCTATAACATTTAAATATATAAACTATGAGGTTAACATTTTTCATCTTATCTAGAAAAACATCACCTGCGTAATAAATGTCTTTTTTTCTTTTTTTAATAAAAGAAAAAGTAATTAACCATACTAAATAGTTACCAGTCACTGAAGCTGTATATATAGTTACAGGTGCACATGACCAGAGAGATGGTGGATGCCTCACCTCTGGAACCATTCAGGGCTGGGCTGGACAGGGCTCTGAATAACCTGATCTAGTTGAAGATGTTCCTCCTCATTGCAAGAGCTTTGGACTAGATGGCTTTTACAGGTCCCTTCCAATCCAAATTATTCTATGATTCTCTTTTACCATGCATTTTCTCCTGTATATCTCTTCATTTTTTTAGCCTCACTTCAACAGGAAAATTTCTGCCAGTTCCTCTTCCCACATCATGCCCATTGGTCCCAGCCCCAGGAAAGGACATCAACTGCAGAGCCACCAAGGCTGGGGTTTTACAACTACTGGTTCAAAGATATTTGAGTGCTACAGGGATGCTGTTGGGTCTTCCTCTGCAAGCCCTTGAGCTCTTCACTCAAACCAATCCTCCTTCTTGCATTCACATTGTCCAATGCTTCTCTGGCTTCCACACACTTTCATAGACAAAATGTTCAATAAGATAGCTCCAGCAAGCTGGGTTTTTTTCCAGTAGATTCATACTGCCTCAGAAAAGGCAGTGTTTTAATTTTTTTTAAAAAAGATATTATTAACAATTTTTTTTTCTATGAGGGAAAAGTTGCTTCCTCTTTCTCATTTTGTTAAGAAAACAACCAGCATTACATTCTGACATTTTCTGGTAATTTTCTTTAACTATTGTTTTGTTAATTTATTTAGGCTTTAATATTCTAACATGTTTATTTAAATGTTATTCAAATACCAGGTTAAATGTTATTCAAATACCAAGTTATAGGATCTCTTATTATACTCCAATTTTTGGAGGTTATCTCAACAGAATACTTGCTGCACCAAAACAAAAAAAAAATTTTCTGAGAAGTCATTTCCTGCAAAATTTTAAATTCTGCTTGATGGACATTCAGTTTTAACTTCTAACTTCTAATTAAAAAAAAGACATTTTCGTAAAACAAATTCTGCTTTCCAACTTGCTACTGCTAACATTACTATCAGTAAGTTAGGAATTGTATTCTGAACTAAGGAACCAGGATTTTTAAAACCATATATGAATGAACTAGCAGGCAGACCTAGATCAGCATGCACTTCTGTTTCTGATATGACTAGAAAGAGAAATTTATGTTCAGGCCAAAACAAGACTTAAATAAGTATTTCCTATTGGACTTACTCAAGCACATGTTATGGCATAGTTAGAAACCTGATATTTAGCCATTAAAAATCCAGCTGATGTAGATGGCAAATGTCAGCAAAGAGAGATGCAGTTCATTTTCCAATTCATTGGCACAGGAAACTAGTAGTTTAATTGGGTAGTAGGCCAACTGATGCTGGATTTTTTTTTCCACACAGTCAGAAAATTTGGTAAAAGTTACATCACTTCCTTGCACGCTAGCCCGGCTAAATTGTTTCCTGTGCCAATGCTGCAGCTGAAGTTGGAGATACTGAAGGATTTCTTACCCTTTCTGAAAAGTCAAAGTTAGTGGTGGCTGAAATCAGTTTCATCTGGTATTACTTTAACATTGACATTATACTTCAAAAAAACCAGCAACAACTGTGTAATGGGTTTCATTGAAGTACACAAGAAATTCCTGATAAAAATAACAGAAACCATTTTACTTATTTAGTATATTCACAATATTTCGTTAAAAACAAGTAAAAAGACTAGGCTGTTGTTTGGTTTTTTTTTTAAACTCTGATTTTGGGAGATAGTAACAAACACTCTGTAACATGTCCACTATTCAAAGCACTCAAGAGTATGAACAGAGCTGTATGGAAAGTGCATATAGAGCTGGGGAGCACAACTGTCCTTGGATGTTTGGTGCTCCCTAGACTATTGAAATTTTCTTTCCTTGACTAATGGAAACCCACAGCAACCTCCCTCAGTCAGCTTCTGTGAGTGTGATCAGAACTCTACAGACCCCAGTGAAAGGGTGACTGTTTAACAAGCCCATGCTTATAGAGAGAAGATGGTGTCATTCAAGGAACTGAGCTTGGCTTCCAAATTAAGCATCTTCAGCTTGCAACTGGCAGACACTGATTGTGGGAGCAATCACTCTTACATTTAGCTCTCATCCCACCCAAAGGTGGCTGAAAATTACTTTGCTGGTTCTAGAGGATCTCTGTCAGCAGAAAGCAAGTTAAAGAGAGTAACCCAAAGGTCTTAAAATGATGATATTAGTTAGCCAGTGATGCCTTGTAAATTATTTGGCATATGATATTGCAAACCACAGAAAAATACATTGAAAATATTGCAGACCTCAGAAAAAAAGCACAAGCAAATATAGTCCCTAGTACTAAACAGGTAGTGAAAGGGAGACAGAACTTTTGCCCTGACAATTCCACTTCTGTAAAAGTGGGAAAAACTTCTGTAATTGCACTGCTACTGATGGAAAGAGATCTTTATGGATGTCAATACTATGACCAAAGACATTTTGATTTGTGGCTAAGGTCTGGGGAAAAATTTGCATATAATACAGTATTTGCATGACCATCTTTTCAAAATAACCTGAATACTTTCTTCTTTTACTAAGCATTTCATTAATATTGGGGTTTTTTAAATGTATCTCACAATTACTGTGTTTCTAAATTAATGATGCTATCAAATAAGCTGTGCAGAACCTGGTAAAATGATGTGTGATTGCCTGGATTGGATAAAAAAATTGTAACAGATATCTTAGGAAACACTGGAAAACATTTATGGGTTTACATATCGTCAGGATATCTTGGAAAGCACAGCTCAACTGCAACTACATTACTGAGAGCAACCTCCCCAAATACATCTGAGATAAACAGGTTTTCCAGAAAACCTCCCCTCCATCACCAAATCTAGAGGATGCTTTTGACCAGTTACAGAGAACTTGTCCTTTTAGGCTATCTACTCAGATTTTTTGTTTCTTCTGCAGCTATATCAGCATAAATATATTTTGAGAAGAATCTGTAGTGAAGAAAAGAACTAACGGGTGTTTGCATGATTACCAGTGGGGTTTGAGAGCATGGCAAAAAATGCCAGGACAAGGGTGACAGCAGATTTCCAAAGCTGCTCATCCCAGTGGAGCCACATTTGCACAAATGCATTTGTAAGAAATGCAAAGGGCTTGATTACAGTAAATATGGCCTGATTTTGTAGTCATGAGAAAGTAGGTCAGGGGGAGCTTAGTTTATCACTAGGATATTTGTGAATCATTGTTAGACCTTTCCCATGACTTCCCAGCTGTATCTCCTGTCCATCCCCACAGCAAACTGCACCCACTCCTGTCATACAAGATGCAAAGAGGGAAATGAAGCCATAGCACTTCTGTGAGAGGGCAAATCAGCTTTGGGATATGCACATCATCGGGATGCTGATGTGCAGGCAGGAAACAGATGCACAAACCGTGGATCCAACAGGAGCAGAAGTGTAGGTATGGTACTCAAGTATCATAAATAACCTCAGAAATATGTATTAATTTTGTTTAAAATAGTGCTTCTTTTCCTAGTCAAATTTTATTTAATCTCCATTTTAAAAGTGAAAAGGAAAAACTAAGTTCTCAGATCTTGTGATATCTGATTTACAAAAGAGGGAGCAAGCCCTATTATTCCTCTGTATTTCTCCTTATTTTATGTTCCATTCTTACTATATTAAGCTTTCTTTGACAGAAAATTTAAACTAGATATCACTTAATGCAGATTTCTTAGCTACTTACTTTTATAATTTCAAAAGACAGAAAAAGACAAAATCATAGCCACAAATCTTTTCTATATACCATAAGGAGCAAGGACACCATAGGTCATGCAGACACTCATGCCATCTCATTAATGTAAGAGGTGACAGAAGAGACATTTCAAATGTGGCACATCTCTCATCTTTCAAACTGCTGCCATAATCTTTAGACACATAGGTCCCAGCTGAGAAAATATGAATGCACATGCTCAGCTTTAAAAATGGCAGCAATCCTTTTGAATTCATTGAGATCATCCAGTTACTTACTATTAGTTATGTATTTAAGGGATAGGTGTCTCTCACCTGGTTGGTTCCTTTTTCTACTCATCCTTTTTTCACCTATTCCCAAAAGGGAATCCTGTGGGATGCAGAGGTTATTCTTTTCATAGGGTTATTTCATAAAGATGATGACTAGCATGTCCATTGTCCCCAATAACAGGTTATTACTTTCTACCTACTTGATTTCTACCAACATTTTCAATCTGATGCAGTGTTCTTAACCTCCCACTCCATTAGCCTAGTCCATCATTAAGCATCTGTTGCAATGATCACTTTGTAAACTCAGGCAATGAGTTTTACTTAAATCTCTCGACTTTACCTTGGATCAGGTAAATCTTGCTTGTGTGTAAGAATTAAGGGAGGGAACAAACTAACAGAGTCCATCAGATACATTGTGCAACACGATTAAATATAGTGCTGGCAATTTGCTTTTTAGTTCCCTTTCATCTTACCATTATTATTTTCTTATTATAGTTTATTAAGGTGAGTTGAGTCTATCCTCTGTTATTTGCTATTTCCTTTAAAGCCACATAAAATTTTGCTGTTTACTGTGGGAGATTTGAAGCACCAGATTCAGTATGCTGAGCTTTTCATTTTCCCGAGTGAGCAATGGAAATATTACACAACCTCACTGTTTCAAATTAGTTATGGACTTCTGTTTATTCCTTTACTGCAAGCATTTTTGCTTAGTTAAAGTACAAATTGTTAACCATAAAAGTTTATGCTCTCTCATTTGCACTATGAATGCAAAAGGCATTTTCTCCTTGACCTACAGAACTCAAGCCATCCTTACTCCTCCATTTCCAGAACTCTTGTCCAGGGAGTCTGATTAACTGATGACAACAACCAAAAGATATGAACCCATAGAACACCACTGCCGGTATTTTACATTTCCCAGTACGTGAGGCTCTCAAGGGGAAATGCTGTGTGTACCTCAGGCAATAAAAATTAATTAATTAATTAATTAATTCTACCTTTCTCTTAGAAATTCATCTCATTGCTTGTGACAGTGAGTTGGTAGCAGACAAAAAAAATCTACTATGAACCTTTAGTATGCATCAAAGTAAAGTTAGTGAATTATTGAGAATTATTAGTAAAAATATTAAAATAATTTCAGGGTTGGGAAAAATGTTCTGAGATATAATTTAGAGAATGTGATATGTCCAGTCTAGAGCAAAGACATAGCAAGTCCTCAAATAAACATAAAATTCTTAGTATTTAATAAAGTAATTGCAATGATAGAGATAACTACGAGTAATTGTTCTTGCTAATAAGAATAACATTAAAAATAATAGACATCTGGAATGAGACAAATGTAGGGCAAAGAATAAGAAAATTATACTATGATTTTTGAAGTGATGAAAGAAACTTTCCAGGAGGCTATTAGAAAAAAATTCTGCATTACTGTGCCTGCTCATGTTTCTTCTGTCATATTCTCCAAGTTTTTTAGGCACTCTGTTCCCTTGTCCCTTTTAAAAGTTACTCACTTGCATTCTTGTTTTCTCTGTTCCTCCCAACTACACTGCACTTTTTTTTTAACTTTATGTGTAGGGACTGTGCTCCAGCATTTGCAATCTTCTCTTTTATATTAATTTTTTAAAATATAATTTTTAAAAATAATATACTGTAAAAATAGACTATATAAAATCTTTTCAGGTGTCTCTTTGGGAATATAATTTGTGACACAATGCAGTGGTATGGGTTAGCTGAAAGAATAGGAGAAGTTTCCAAAAGTAATGAATCTGCCACTCTAATAATTTATGAGCCATTTTCTCAAACATCAGCTATTAGATGGAAGTGGGAGGAATAATAGAATATAACTTCTGCTTTACAATGGTCTGTTAATACAGAAAGGCAAAGGCGCCTTCTACTCTAAGGAAGCTGTCAGCAAAGCTGCAGGCTGGAGGTCCCAGTATCGCTTACAGTACTGGCAAGGAGGAGATCATTGCTGGGGAATGAAGCTCGAGGAGGAAAGCAAAAGGAAAAGGCTATGGGGGGGTAGAAGAGGAGAATCAAGGATCTTTCTTCACCATTCTTTTTTTACAGCTTTTGTATGTGTGGACTGATTTGTTGTGGGAGAGCTGCTGGAGACAGTATATTTGGCACAGGACAGGGTAGCTCAAAGCCAAAAGGATGGTGCTATTGCCAGTTTAAACTATGGCTTTTCTTTTCCTTTTTTTTTTTTTTTCCTCTTTCTCCCTCCCTCCTTTTTCTTTGAAGGAAGGAAAAGAAAAAAAGGGGAAGAAAGGGATTTGCAATGAAAACCAGAGCACTGGGTTAACAAGAACCCTGCAGGCTTCAGTAGACTGGAAAGATATACAAGGCACTTCCTCTACCATCTGGCATGCAATTCTGCTGCTGCTGCTCTTAGTACATAACTTTGGAGTGAATAAGCAAACAAGTAAAACTTTTTAAGAGACATCAACTACGAAACACCAGCTATTAATCTGTCAGCTTACTCTCTTCCCTTTTCTTCCATCACAGTATTCCTTTCCTCAAGTCCTTTCCAGTTCTCATGTCTACCTGTGAAAATATGCACTGCCTTGTCACGTTTTCAGATGACTCCATTTGCCTTTTCCTTGGCATTGCTTCTCAGAACGAATGAGGGACAGAGCTAATACATTTATATTTCTCTTGTAATCACTTAAGCTTCTTTAACTCGGAGTCAGAAAGAAATGCAGTTGGTAGAAATAAAACCATCCACCTCTGCTGAACTATTTCCTTCAAATGTGGCTGAAAGTGTGAATGCAAAAGAGAAATTTTAGGTGAGCCGAGCTTTCTCAAGAACTACTTAAAATGCATTTACAAATCGCTGGGTACACTGATATGTAGGATTATGTTTTAGTTCCGATGGCTTTTCTCAAACGCAATGAAAAGCATGATGCTGAGGTCACATCTTCAAGTTGGGTAAATCATCACGGCAAAAGTAAAGTCAGAGAAACAGAGAACTTGCAAAATCTGAGTATTTTGTCAATTAGAAATCTCTGAGTGATGCTACAGCTGATTTTTGATGCTAAAATTCTTCTTAATCGAATATAGATCTTCCAAGCTTACCTGTGAGCAGTTCTTATGTGGCTCCATTCTTTAAATGAAAAAGACAAAAAGAAAGTCAGTTACAGCAAAATCTTGGATGAATTAAGGATAAGTAATCAGTGAATTGGAGTACAACTATAAAGCATAAGTTTATTAAGAATAAGATTAATAATTTACAGACATACCCATTAATGCCAAGCAACAATTTTAACTTTTTTTTTTTTAATTCACAACTGCTGATCCTTAAACTAGCCAGAAACCAGAAGAAAACAAAAAAAGAAACTCCAGGCTTTCTAAAGCAGTTGTTTTCATTTGACTGTAATTTTCCGAGAGAAAAAGTACATACTGTTTGTTGGGTTTATTACAAAGCTTCTTGAAATACTGAAACTAAAGCAACAGATGTACTTCAGCTTGTTTGTTGACTGGCCTCCTCCTTTGCACCTGTAGAACTGTACGTGAAAACAAATACAACAATTAATCCTGATCCTATCCATAATACAGGTATATACCCAAGTGACCCAACTACAGGTGATACAAAGCCTTTCATGGTTTTAAGGACACAGAAAGGTAGTGTAGATGCTGAAAACCCAGAAGATATTTATTGCTGCTATCAAGAGGGCTGGTGGCTAAGTTCTCTTAAACACTTAACTATTCAAATATTAATCTAAAAATTAGTCTGGGCATCTGTGAATACATTGCTTTCAAAGATGTCTGGTATCTTTTATCATAGAATCATTATGGTTGGTAAAGACCTCCATGACCATTGAGTCTAACTTTGGCAGTACATCACCTTGTCAGCTAAACCATAGCATAAGTGCCACTTTTAGTTATTTCTTGACCACTTTTTGTATCCAGTGAAGCTGGAAATGGCACAAGGACAGCCTTTCTTTCAGAGTGCTCTGGCACTCCTGCTCTTTGCCTCAGTGGGGACCACAAAGTACAGAGGTAAACAAAGATGAAAAACAATAGCTGAAAAAAGTTACTGCAACTCCTTGTTGCGCAAAACCAAAATGAAGTAGTTGGGGTGTAAGGTTTAAACCACTCAGTAGGCAAAGAATCTTCAAAGTTTTCTGGATTTCAATCACCAAGTTTATCTCTTCCTGACAGAGAGATTGCTTTAAAGAGTAATTGCATGAGACACACCAATATAAAACACCTATAATATCACAAGAAGCCATATAAAACTAAAACCAATGAAATTTGCTTTTCTAGAAAATTGTAAAAACAAACTGTATGAATGTGTTTAATGCTTGTGCTAGTGTACTGCACACCATCTATTTCTTTGTTCTTAACCCCTTTGTTCCATGAGTCAGGATATCCTGATACAAAAAGCGCTGCAAAATATCAGTGCAACAACAGTACACTACTTAGAAAGTGCTTCACAATTTTCAAGGCAAAGCTACCAGCTGTAGAAGGCTAACAGTGTGGCACTATAGTCTGCAGTCAAAACTTTTGCAAACGATTGGAGTTGTCAGTTTGAGGTTGGAACATTAAGATAAGCAAGGCAGAGATCCTACAAAGGGGAAACAGCATGCTGCCCCTGCTGATGTTAATGTCAGGAGGAAAGGCTTGTGCACTCTGTTTTCTACATATAAGGGTGTTAAGTTTCAATCCATTCTCTTAGCTTCTCTTCCTCTCTGAAGGAATATCCTGCTTGCTTAAAGGTTTGCTTTTCCATCCAAGGATAACGCAGAACTTTGAATGTAACCTGGAGAAGACAAACGTACTAGCTGTGCATATTAGGAAATATTATAATGCCTACTAAAATCCCATTAAATAAGTCGTCTGCAGTTTTACTGAGAACTAAGTGCTGGTGCAAGAGCTCAACCTCCACTCCTCTGCTGTACACTCCATAAACTAAGCGACAGACCAGTACCACCAGCAGGCTAAAAGGGATATTTGTATTACGGCAATATAAATGCGAAAATCGCATGGCCCCTGCGAGTCGGGGATCCCAGAAAAGGGCCGGGTGCTGCTACAGGGTCTGGCCAAAGGCAGCCCACAAAGCCAGGGAAGCGCTCGCTGACAGCTGCGTAGCCCGAGCTCGCCATCTCATTGCTGCTGCATGAGACAGAGCACTCTCCCGGGCGGCTTTGCCTTGTTTTTAAAGATTAGCGATGAATAATTGCCTCCTCGTCGTAGTCTGTAAGCGACCGCTGCCACCAGGCAGTGTCCTGACGTGAACTCGTCCAGGTGGAGCTTTACAGCCCAAGTGCTGAGGGCGCGGGGCAGCCCCCGCACCCTCCCCCAAACCCGTCCTTTCAGCAGCTCGTTCCTCTCCGACCCCTGGAGCCCCTCCGCTGCCCTGTGCGTGCCCGGCCGGGGCTGGGGCCGAGAGCGGGGCCCGCGGGTCACCGCCCGCCGCCAGCGGACCCGCGCTGCGCTCCCGGCCCTCGCAGCGTCCCGTGAATCACTGCCCTACCTCCCGCCTAAGGGCAGCCGAGGTGACGGCGGCGTTTGACTAAGAGGCCAAAACCCCCACCGGCTCCGCAGCCAGCTGGGCGAGGAGGAAGGCGGGGCGCCGGGGGCTCCCCCGTGGCATCGCGGCAGGGATAAAGTCAAAGCGTCTCCTCCGCGGCGCTTAGCGGGGTGCGAGCTGCGGCTGTGCCGGCGCGGCCCCGCTGCCCCGAGTGCCGCCCGCAGCAGCGGCCCGAGCGCCCGCCCCCGGGTCCCGGCGCTGCGCCGGCATGAGCGGCGGCCCCGCGCCTGCCCGGCAGCCGCTTCGCCCCGGCTGCAGGCGCCTGGCGGCGGGCTGAGGGCGGGCTGAGGGCGCAGCGGCGGGAGGCGAGCGCGGCCGCCGGAGCCCGGCGCTCCTTCCTTCCTTCCGCGGGGCCGGGCGCGCCCCTGGCGCGGGCGGCGGCGGTGGGCAGCCGGGCCCCCGCCCCGCTCTGGATGCCCATCGCGGCTGCTCGGGCCGGGGGGTGGCTGCGGCTCCCCGGCGGGGGGCGCGGGCCAGGATGCCGGTGCTGGAGCGCTTCTTCCCCGCGGCAGAGCCGGGCAGGAGGAGGAAGACGGGGGAAGAGCCGATGCCCTTTCCCATGGGCAGCCTGCCTGGGTATCAGCAGGGGACCCTGGCCTGGGACTTGCCCGAGATGATCAAAATGGTAAAGCTCGTTTGGAAATCCAAGGGGGAGCTCCGCGGAGCGAAGCACAGAGGCGTTTTGGAGAGTGAGGATGCCCTGGGCGGTTCGGCAGGTAGGTTTCCCCGGCCCTGCTGCTCGGGAAAGCTGGGGACCAAACGCGGCGGGGGTCGGGGCTGTCCCGTCCCGTCCCGTCCCGTCCCGTCCCGTCCCGTCCCGCCGTGGGGCAGAGCCTGCCCGACCGACCGCGGCCGGGCTGAGAAGCAGCCCGTGCTTCGGGCAGCTCTGCCGCCGCCGGGACACGCACTCCGGAGTCTGTGCCGGGCTGCAGCCACGTCAGTTTGCCCATGGCGCTCTCCCGGTGCAATCTGTTGCGTGGCTTTTACACGCGGGTTGCTAAAAGCGGGGCTAAAAACCAGAGCGAGCTGCTCGGCGGCTCTGAGGCTGCTCTCGGCGGGCGCAGCCGGGCTGAGTGGCGGCGCGGAGAGCTCTCCCGGCCCGCACGAAGCTCCGCAGCGGCGGCCCCGCGGTCACGGAGACGGAGAAGCGGCGCCCCGGGCAGCCCGGCCGCTGCAGGAGCTTCCCCGGCTGTGCTCGCCGTGCCTTGCCGAGCGCATGGCCTCCCCTCTTTCACCGCCAAGCCTCTCCCCGATCCTTGCGTGCGCTGCGCTCCCTTCACATGATCTGCCCGCGCTTCCCTTGCGGAGCGACTCCCTTAGGGACTCCCTTATGTTGTTAGCCACCCCTGTTAAAAAGTTGAGAAACGCTGCCCTATCCCACTACTTTCTCTCTAAAGGTGCTATATTACTGGGTAAAGAGCATGTGCTTTTCCATTAGCTGTATAAGTCTCACTAACATATGGCACCACATCACAGGTTTTATTGAAGTCCAGGTTAGACCTGCGGCATTTTTGTTAGGTAGAGATGAGTTGTCAGCTTAGCATGATACTTCTGATCTGTTCGTTCTGCATCTTAACCCATGCTCCACACTGCTTATGGTTCAAAACCTCTTGCCTTCTGTTGGAGGCAACCTCTTTGCTCCTTCAAAACCTCTTGTCTTCTGTTGAGGTCAGGGTCATAGGCCTACAGTTGTCCCGTTATGAGTTCATAACTTTTTATTGTCCTGTAATTGTACTGCTATGATTTAACAGATTTAGTGAAATAGTATGGCTTGTTCCTTCAGAACTCTGGATGATCTTGCCTCTTCAACTTTGTCACTTCTTCCAGTGCATTCAGTCTTCAAAGATTATATCTTCGCTTTTCTTTGGTGTACCTGTTATTGAGATCTATAATATACAGTACTTTGTACCAGAACAATTTAATTTCTTAGGTATTGTAGGTATTTCCAAGTGCTTGTGTCCATATGTATGTATTCTCTGTGACTGTGCAATTGTATATATAAACTTGAATATTAAATAAGTATCAGTGTATCACTTTTGGTCATTGTATGTCTATTATTTTAAATGTTTGCAGTTTAATAAAAAAGTGCTTGGTCCACTTCGGTTTTGAAAAAGGGAAGATAGTTTTCGGGCTCAGAGGAAGATGTACAATCTGTCACCCTACTCGTGGGGAATCACTTCAGTTTAAAAGAATAATAAGTAAGAGTGTTGTGAATAATTAATGAGGAGGTCAAATTGTTCTTTAAGCCTTGGAGCAAATCAGCTGGGAATGTACCATAGCCAACTAAGGAGATTGAGGTTTGTGTGGTAAATGCTGAGTGTTCAGAGATGGACCCTAATCAAGCAACCTAAGAAATGCTGCATTGCTTACACCTTATGTATGACTAATGGTGATTTTTCAGTGTGCCTGTGCTGTATCTGGTGAAATTACTTTCATTAGGTAACAAATGAGATTCACCTTCAGATCCCTGGAGGCAACTGAAAATGAGTGTGAATGTACAGAGACAGATTAGTCCACTAGCAGGATGTGAGTAACTTGCGTTTACTCAAATGGCCATTACTGGTATCCTGTGAGGGGACAGTCCTCTTCATGGTGCCAGATCCTATTTCATAAGCTCAGCTGACTTGCACCAGTACAAATGAGGGCAGAAGATGACTCTTAACTCCCAACGCTTTAAATACGAATCATCAGACTGTTTGAGTGAACCAGACCTGGGTTGCTGGTTTTTCCTCCTGAGCAACAGTCATCCTAGTAGTTTTCACTCTTGTGGTTTCATTTTAGTCACTTTAAGTACATTGGAGTATGTGGGAAAACCAGAAAATGCTGAAATCTAGTATACTTAAATAAGTGCAGAGTCAAAGAATGCAGAAATGGGAAGAAGAGATAATCATTTGGAAGGCTCAGTAGTTTGAGGTACTCAGCTTTGTGTTCGTGTGGTGTTTTGTACATGTTTGATTCCTTAATAAAAAAGAAGAACAAAACTTTATAACTTACATCTTATAATAAAGGCAGTATTTAGTTGGGAATCAGATTTTCTTCAGGTGAAGTTAAAGCAAATAACTTCTGCTTGAGGTACTGCTAGCTAGGCAAATAAAGGTTGATTGTTCAGTAGTAGAGTTCACAGCACTTTCCACATCAAGGACTTTTTCATTTGAATTTGTAAGTATTCATGTGATAACTCATGTTCTGTTATCACATCCTCATGAAACTACTTTGCTTACAGTAGAAGAGGAAATAGATAGGAATTCTGGAAGGAAACTGTCAGGCTTTCTACCTTGCTTGATGATGTTAATACAGATTTACGGAAGCAGATTTCTTTGCCTTGTCTGAGTGATTAGAGTGGACTTTGGGCTGGCTTTCTAGAAAAGTCACAACCCCCTTAACTATAGATAGTGTGCAGGAGGGAGAGCTATATCTACACATGGTGTCAGTTCTGTGCATGGCAATGTCTTGGGGACCCATTTAGCTGTAATTTATAGCACATTGCTCTTTCCTGAGGTAGGAGTAGAGAGCTTCTAGAGGACAAAACTATCTGTGTCCTGGGCTGTCATATGTTCATATGTAAGAGCTATATCTGAGTCTTTCATCTTGTTCACTACCGAGAATAAGCTACTTAATCTCCCTGCAAAAAAAGTGTTTGCAATACATCATGCAGCATATGGTTGGGTTGAATGAAGAACTCAGATTTCAATGACTGCCTGACTGGGGTTTCTAATGATGATTTATTTTCACTTCCAAAGCAGTAAAATGTCTTGAGCCTACTCTCCTTGTTGCACTGCTTTTTAAAGTTAGTATCAATTAAGACTAGACCTTTCTCTTGCACCTGGCCCTGCTGTTGCTTAGTGACTTAACCCCTCCCCCTTCCCAATTCAACCCCTGACCAAATCAGCACAAAACAGAATTGTTGAAGACTCCCTCCAGCTGTGCCAGAAGCCATTTCTGTGGGAAATGGGTACAGTTCGATGTCATTCCATACTGTGTTTCAAATAGATTATTTGCAAGCCAATGCCTCTTGCTTGAATAAAATAACAGCATGTGTTGATATTATTACAGTTGAATTATTAAAATAATTCTTATCTGGAACTGTGTTGATCTCTAGGAGGGAACTGTGTTCTGTTTATGACCCTAACTTTCTTATCACTGTCTCCTAGAGTTCAGCAGTAGCTTTGCATATTAAACAAACCTGATCAGGGAACAGGTACAGGTTTGCCTCTGTGTCTTCCTTATGAGCATTAGCAACCTCTTAAGCTTACAATGATCATCCCAGATAACTCCAGAGAGACTTTCTGTACTCAGTCTTGCACATGTGCAGACATGCAAGACTTTCAGAGAAGGCACAGTGCTACTTAGAATTACTGAGGTCTGTTCAGACACTGTGGATTTTTTGAAATAACTCTGCACTTTTTTTTCACTTACCTCTTTCTGTTGGTAGATATTTTCTCAGAAATGTAGGTTCTGATTCATGCATGCATCATGCTTCTTGTTAACTGATGAGTCCCTTTGCCACGAGTAGAAAAAATAAGCAAGTACCACACATCACTCCTATTACAGTTGGGAAAATCTCTGCCAATTATTGGTGTGTCTATTTCCTTCTCTTCAGTCCAGTGTCTCCTTTACAATTCAGTAATCCATTCAAACTTCTTGTTTGCTCTTTCAAACCTTAGAGCTGTCTGCTGAGCAAGCAGACATTGTGATACACCTGTTGGAGAGGTCAGAGTCAAATCACGTGTGCTTCATCAGTGGTTGCTTGAAGGTCTTCCTTAAAGTTATTCACAAGACTCCCAAAGATTCAGTTCTTCCATAGTATCCCAGGAAACATTCCTTCGAATTCCTTTTTCTTTTGTCTTTAACAACTTTTATCATGCTGTGCAATGGCTTTGCTGTGCATGTTAAAATAAACTTCATGCTTCCTCTTCCATCATTGCTTACGGAATCTCAAAATTATTTGAGTTGGAAGAGACCTTTAAAGACCATCCAGTTTCAACCCCCCTGCCATTGGTAGGGACACCTTCCACTAGACCAGGTTGCTCAAAGTTCCATCCCACCTGACCTTGAAGACTGTCAGGAATGGGCATCCACATCTTCTCTGGACAACCTGTTTGGGTGCGTATTTGCTGAATTGTGTTTAGTTGTGACAACTTGAAATTCATTGCATGTGTTTGTAGTTCCACTGCAATAACTAATAATCATAAAATGCTTAAATCTGAATCTGTGAATTACTGAGAACCAAATGGGGGTTTGGCTAACAGCTTAAAAGCTCATCATTTTGTGTAGTTGATGCTGAGCATGTAGCTGCTACAGATGTAGGTCCCAGCAATAAATAAAACATGGGAGGTATCAACTGGCATTGTCTTAGTGTCTAACCAGTCTCCTATGTTATTGTTTAGATTGAAATCAGCTTTGTTTATGCCCTGCTGAGAGATGCACAGCAGGCAGGAAGACAGCTTGCTATGTATTTCTGAGGTTAGGTTTTCTTTTCTTCGTTTTTTTCCCCCAAGTTTGATGTTGAGGCTTGTTAAATCCATTACACTTAGATGGACAAAGAATGTGAATTTGATGGGATCAAGACTACTTGTGGCAACTTTGACTGCTCACTGGCTGTTGTGTTGAAACTCCAGCCCCTGGGAACAAGAAATACGCTCTTCTGTATTTCCTGAAGAGCTGGTTAAATCAATGGAGCTGTGTGGGATGGTCTCATTAAGAACAGTGAAACCAGACAGTGTCCAGTACCACTTCTACAGCATGTGATGTGTATGTAGACCAAGAGATAGAATTCAGACCACATCCATGGGTAGTGCTGCTCAAACACAAGTCTTTAGTTTACTGGCTGAACATAAGTTATTAATACATGTGATTTTGGGCTGGTTTTTTCCAGAAGACTATACTAATTAGAGAATTGGCTTCAAAGATTAAAAAAATAATTTTGAGATATTAAATCATGGTTTCTATTCAAACTCTGGTCCTTATTTAATATGTACCTCTTTCCTTTGAAGTATTTTTAAAATGTAGTGTAGAATGAGAAGCTGAAGTGATATTAGAAGTCATTCATTTTGAACACATCAAAATGAGCTGATGTGAGTGTGTTTGTCAGTTGAAGTCTGTCTATTTTGGGAGTGAAAATTCTCTGCTTAACCACTATCTTTTACTTAATTCTTATGTAAATTTTCTGTTGTGGATTTGTTAGGTTTTTGGGATATTCAGAGTTAAGTTGGAAGTGACCTTTAAGATGACCAAGTTAAATCACTGCAATATCCACCAAAATAGAAACTATTATCCCTCATAGACCAGGGGTAAATAGTAGAGAAGAAATAATCTGAAAATCTCACTGATTTCTAGATGGTCTTTTAGTTGAGCCTGGCTGGCACATTTTTTGTTTGCATTACTGTGAATGTTGGAAAACAAAATTTATTTGCAGAAATACTTGGAGAAGCTCTTTGAGCAGCTGTTCAGCTATGTACAGCCACAAAAGAGAGAAAAAGATTACAATATTATAGAGTTAAGACTGCAGGATAAAGTTAGGAGATAAAACGTAATTGCCCAGTCTGGATGTTGGCCAGTCTGAAGAAGGGAATGCTGCTGGTGTGCTAGAAAAGTGACAGAGGTTTTATTGGTCTGTCGGCTCAGAGACAAATGAGCAGTCTGCTGAAAACTAGAAATACAAATAGAGCAAATTCCAGAGAGCTGGGAAATGGTGTCCAGATCTGTTGCTTTCACTGAAGCTATTCTAAATATTATGAGCCAGAGACATGTCTTTACATATAAAAATATTGTTTCTAAAGGAAAAGCTGGAAAAGCTACTGCACTATAATACAAACAGTTGGGTTTTTTTCAGGGCTGGGTGGGAGGTGGTTGTTGTATGCTTGTTTGCTTCATTGGGGTAAAAGCTGGTAGTTTTATCTTTGGTAAATTGACTCTGAAGTTCTCTATAGTCCGTGAAGACTTAAACTGGTAAGCGGCTACTGATAGAAAGCAGTAGTGGTATTAGCCATGCCTGCCTAGTGGTGATGATTTTCTGTATTGCTTAAATGTGGAGAGAGAGATCTTTAAAATGCATTGTGGGAGGCTTGATGCTGCATTCCAACTTCCAAAGTAGGAAGCACATTGTATGCAATGTGTTTGCTGTTTCAGCGCTTCCTCATAGCAAACTTAGTTTGTGATCTATCATACTTAATACTGTTTGCTTGGAGACATACATCCCAGACAGCTTTCTGTAGTCCTGCTTTAGCATGTGTCAGTTTGGTTTTCCATCAAGGCAACAAAAGAAAAAGGGTGTCTGGGTCACCATTTTCTCCACTATGACCTGTTCAAACCCTCTTTGCAGAGTTCTGCTTTCAGAATGTGCTAAACCACATTGCTTACAATAACAGGTCACATGCTCTCCCACCACTGCCACAATTCCAAGGGGCGTCTTTACAAATGGGCAAACTTGTCTGAATTGGAGTTGTCCTGCAGGAACTCCCTGGTGTCAGCTTCTTTGAAAAAAGTCAATTGACCTCAGGCTGTTTCTTCACAGCAATTATGCATCTGGTGCTGGCCATAATGCTATAAAATGTGCTAGTTCTCCTGTCTACCTTTCGTCTGGACTAAAAAGTGAAACACTCTTGAGACATCCGGCCTAAAACATTGGTAAAAACTTTCTGTAAGTCATCCTAACCTTGTTCAAAAAAGCGCATTCAGCCTACTAAATTATGGGATAAATTACATTAAGTACTTGATTGGTCTGTGTTATGGACTTGGAAATGCAAGACAAAATTTTCTTAGCTTTTCTTTTTTTTCCTCAGCTTGCAATATAAAATTTCTTCTGTCACTGTTATGGCTACAAACAAACGCTGTATGAGAGAAGGAATAAATCCTTCTTACTCACTTCCTGGATAAAGCATTCTTTTGGCTCCTCTGTGGACCTCCAGCTGTGGTTTTCCCTGAAAAAGATAAAGATAGTGTGGTCTAAGGTGTGTACAAAGAGGGAGGTCCAATACAGGAAGGGTTTAGCAGGCTCATCATCAATAGTATTGCTGTTAGATCTGCCCCTTTTTACAGAGGAGCAAACTCCTTCCATTCTTCTTTGAACAGAATATCTTGAAATTCAGGTATCCTTCAAATTTCTGTCAGAAGATTAAACTTTGACGTTGACCTTTGCCAACTGATTTATAATCTCTGGGAATGCTACCCTGTGGGAGTGCTCTCCAGTCTGGGGAGCCAAGGACCTGGTTCAGAATGCAGTGAAGCCAGGGACAGTCATTCCATGGACGGGGATGGGCTTTGTTCTAGACCAGGATGTTCAGTGTTACTTCTAGGTAAAATCCTGTGGAAGGTGTACTCTTAAGTGTCTCTTTATATACACGAGACCATTTGGAGAAATTGCAGTAAACTTCCCCAGCTCTGATCCCTTCTGAAGGGGAAGTGTGCAAAACTCCACTTCCTCTGGGAGAATATGAAATTCTTTCATCTGTAGCCAGCTCTGGCTTGTGTGGAGGTAATGGCCTTCACATATTGCTATCTCAGTGTTCTCCTGCTATCCCTGACCTAAGGTAAGGACAAAGTATTAACTCAAAGGCCTATTTAAAAGATGCTCTATGCAGGTGCAGTTAGAAATTAAGTGTTATCCTGGAGGGTTTTCAGAACGCACTGTGCTGTGGCAGGCATTGCTTCTTTCCTGCTGCTTAAGCACTGCCTCGAGATTGAATGTTTTGTTTTCAGCTGCTGGAATTACAGCTCAGCCAGAAGAATAAACTAAGTACTACACAATAGCATTTGAACACTGCTTTTGAAAGTTAAATCGTAAAGTAGGTTCATCAAGTGGAAGGAATTAGTTTTAAGTTTGCTGGAGCTGTGTTCCAGAATAGTCAAAAAATAGGGTGTACAAAGATGTGACAGGTGAATATTTAATTAAAAATCATACAGAATAATTGGGAAATGCAAGTGCAGAACATTTCTTAAGCCGTCAAATTTTTGACAGGTGCTGAAAACACCTTCCGTACACAGTCCGCTATCCTGTTTTTAATAGCTGTTGGCTAAGTTCTTCTTTGTCTAAGAAAAAGTGCTTCTGTGAGCAAGCTTTCCATTAGTTAAGGTTAGCAGCAGTTAGTCCTCAAGGGGTTATCTCTGCATGTAATCTGGGTTATCAGGAGGCTGTGTTCACTGAAACACCCAGGTGCTTATCCAAATAGCTGTGTTCCAAACTTCGCTTATCCAAACATCTTTCAAACAGTTCATGTGTGCAAAACTTAAGCTGAAAATATCGTAATTACAAGCTTTCATGGCAGATTTCTTATTTCCTGCTTCCAGCTTGAGTGGATATACTGCAGGAACAGCTGCCTTGACAGTAATTGGGCAATTGCATTTCTAATTCCAAATGGAACTGAGAAAATAAAGGGGTGAGAGAGACTGGACTTCTGTGAAATGCCAGAAAGAGTGATTTGATCTAGCTTGGGGTTTTCATGCAGGTTTGTCTCATTAAAAGAAGTGGGTGGAGGAAAGGAATTCTGCATGCCCTGCTTGCGGATTATTTTAGTGATACAGATTATGCTCAGGCACAGAATGAGAAACAGAAAACCGCGTGTGAGAGGTTCTGAACTTTATAGGTGCTGCACAGCTATTGCACTTGCTTTCTCTTCTTCCTGGAAGCACTAGTGAGTGTACATTTCATGTTCTCATTTGGGAACTAAAGCTAACTGATTAAATGAGTACTGGTAATAGCTCAGGGCCTTTCTTGAACTCAGTTCTTGGTGTGTAAAAGTCCATGTGTTGCTTACCATGACCAGTGGAAAAGAGACTAAGCAGAGAAGAATTTACTGCACATCTGAGACCTGCCACCCTGAAATGTGAGAACATTGAGGCTTTTAGGTGAGACACTGTCAGCATACACTACCAAGCAAGGTCAGTTTGAATATCCTGCTTAAAATCAGCAAACTGAGAGCTCTCAAGAAAGAAGAACAGCAAGGAACAGAGGGCACTTACAGGAGGCAAGTAATGGGTAGGAGTTGGAGGGAGAGATGTGAATTTCTTTAGTGCTGTTTAGTCCACTAGCATGTCTCAAGTTTAATCCCAAGTTCCCTCCTTGTCAGTCATGAATAAGGCAACAATCACTGCTGCATATAAGTGCTGGCACAGCTTTTTGCCCATCTTTTTTTCTGTCAAGTTGTCCTGCCCTCTCATTGGAAACCATAATTGCAGATGTGGATAAGGGCATGGTGAGACAGATGAGATGGGCTTGGTGCAGTCATGCATTGACTTCAGAGACTTTTTTTTTAAGGAGCATGTAATGACTTATGGTTTATCAGTTTTTCTAGCTTCATGCATCTCGGCCACAGCAATGAAAATAGCAAGGATAGCAGCTCAAGTTACGGCAGCGTGGGGGCTCTTGCTGAAGACATGCTGCAGGCACGAGCATCCAGGAGCTGTTGCAGGACTACAGTAGTTCAGCTTTATGAGTAATCAGAAGGTTTCAGTATGATATCTGCTCTTTCTTCCTGAGTACTAATTAACTTACCCATCGTAAAAGTGAAAGGGATAGCAGGATTTAGGGGGCGAATGTGGATAACATACTGCATGCAAGGTGAAGTGCAGCAAATAAAAAGTAGCTTAAGACAGAAGTGTTCCTAAAGACCCTATTTCACCTGAGGAGAAAATAAGAGACTTAGAAGTATGGGATTTTCCTGTCATAACTGGACTGGGATATATTCACTGAGTGGTCTGCATGGCTTACCTCTGAGAAATGTATGGTCCTCGACAAGATTTCACAGATGATCCATGAATGCTCAGATCTTCACTAATGACTAGGTCTGAAGTTCTGCTTCAAGATAGGAGCCTGACTTCAGGTGTCTAAGAAGCTACCTGATTTGTGTCAAATAAATGCTTAAGCTACCTACAGAATACTACTCTCGTTTTCTGAGTTATAAGATGCAATCTGTAAAATGTGACCATCTACTGAAAGTGCATAGCTGTTAAATCATAATTACATGGAAGAGATGGAATTCAGAATAAAGTTATAACCCCTAACTAGGCAGACTCAGCAAGCCTATTTAATTTCCCCATGGAATAGCAATAGAATAGATCTTCCCTTCCCCCATTGCCAGCCATGCACATTATTAAATATGTACTAAGTAGCTGACAAAACAGACTAAAAGTTAAAATAACTTTGCTAATAATGAGCTGGAATTCTCATAATGAAAATGCAAGGTACCTTATTTAAATGTTGGCCCCGTGACAGAATCTGCACCACAGGCCTCACAAGACTCTCACTAATCTTTTTGTAGGTGCCCTGTAGCCAAAAATGTGCTGATGTCTGGCTTTGCACAGACTGGAGACCTGGGAGATTATATGTTTTGAATAGGATCAAATGACTAGAAGGGAAAAGCACTCTATACTTAGCTGTCTTGTCATACAGACAGAAAAATGTTTTGCATGTGACCTTGTTAACAGCATGATTTGAGAGCAACATTATGAATTAGAGGCAGAACTACTGAAGTTTAGGTCATCATTGAAAATCTGTGTTTTTCTGGTCATCTGCTTAATTTTTTCCCCCTGTTCTCCTATTTAGAATTCCATTTTCATGCTGACTCTAGATCACATAGAGAGATGGGGGTGAGAAAAATCACCAGGCCAGTTCTCCTCCATATTGGAAAAGCAGAGCAACAGTTCAATACAGGATTTCTTTTTCACCATCACTGCCAAGTCCTCGATTTCTCTTAACAGTCATTTATTCTCCTTTCATACTGTGAAGTCTGTCCTAATACACTCCTCAGCCACCATGCCTTTGAGCATCTTTCCAAATTATTATGACCAGGCTGACTACTTCACTACAAATTAATTCTTTTCTGTTGCAATGCACACTCTGTCTTCAACTTAACTGGTTCCCACACCTGCAGTCTTAATTGTCTCTTCTCTGTTTTAGATAGTCTTTGAAATTCTCCCCTCCTGTAGCCTCCATCTCTGTGCACAGTATGTTTTCACTGCTGCTTCTTTCAGCTGAAAATTGGCATCCCCTGTCCCTCTTCCTCCTTGTTACCAGCAGAATTTTATTTACTGCTCCTTTCCTCTACCAAAGGATAGCCCATGGTAGATAAGACTGTGCCCTATTGGAGTCTGCAGACAGTTGATGTACCCTACAAATACAGCTTTCAATGTCACTGTATGAATGGCTTGTGAAATGTCTCATAAATATCTGTTCCTCAGCTTAAGTCAATAGAACTCCTGTTTTTCCTCAGATAACATGCCGGACCTTATTTTAATTAGGGTAGATGAAGCTACTGGAACGACTGTCATGGTGCAAAGGCAGGCATGCTACTAACCAGCAACAGTTTAAATTATGTGTCTCAGCCAGGAGGTATATATTCTGTGCCCTGGAGGAGCTTCTCTTTCACCTTTGTCCAGAAGGAGAGAGCAGATACCGAAACTTAATTTTCTATGAAAACCTCATTGTGTACTGGGACATGAGCATTGCAATCATCAAAACCTTATGGCTTGTAGGAGTCAGCAGCTTTCCCAAGTGAACTGGTAAGGTGCTGCCAGTAGAAACTTGTTTGGCTTTAATACCGTTGCTCAAAGTTCTGCTCCTGTTCCCAAAACCATCGTTTTATCAAGAGCAGAGCCTCAGCCTCTTCTGAGTGAGTACAAGCAGGGCATGCAGCAGCAAAACTTGGTATCTGTCCCAAATTTCTCTGTAGTTAGGAGTCTGATAAAGTAACATACAACTATCAGAGCCACACACAGAGGCAGAAGTGGAAGGAGAAGAGATGAAATAAAATAAAGCAGTGTGATAGTAAAAAGAAAAGCATGTAAAAATATGAATGCCAGACAAATGGCTTGGGTGGGGAGCTCAGCAAATCCATGGGATATCAGAACAGTTGGATGACTGTTTTAAAATCTCTTTTAAGATGGAAACTGGTAATTGAACCAGATTGGACAAGCATAGAGCAAAAATAAGCTGCACTGAAATGAGGAAAGAACAAGTTCTTAGACATCCCTTATATAGTGCTAGATTGCATTACAAATGATGGAACGGTTTGGGTCAGAAGGAAGCTTAGAGATCATCTAGTTCCAACCCCACAGCCATGGGCTGGGAAACTTTCCACTAGACCAAGTTTCTCAACGCCCCATCCAATGTGGCCTTGAACATTTCCAGGAATGGGGCATCTGCAGCTTCTTTGAGCAACCTGTTCCAATGTCTTACCACTCTCATAGTTAAGAATTTCTTATATCGAACCTAAACCTGCCCTATTTCAGTCTGAAGCCATTTCCCCTTGTTCTGTCACTTCATGCCCTTGTGAGAAGTCCCTCTCCAGGTCTCCTGTAGGCCCCCTTTAGGTACTGGAAGGTGCTATAAAGTCTCTCTGGAGCTCTTGTATCTCCAGGACAGCCCCACCTATCTCACCTTGTCTTCACAGGAGAGGTGCTCCAGCTCTCTGAGCACCTCCATGTTCTTCCTCTGGACTTGCTTCAACAGATCCATGTCCTTCTTATGTTGGGGTCCCCAGAGCTGGATGCAGCACTCCAGATGAGATGTCATGAGAGCAGACTAGGGTGGCAGAAACACCTCCCTCGACCTGCTGGCTGTGCTGCTTTTGATGCTGCCCAGGATCTGGTTGACCACCTGGGCTGCGAGCTTACACAGCCCATTCGTGTCAAGTCACACAGCCATCAACACCTCCAAGTCCTTCTCACAAGGGCTGCTCTCAATCCATTCTCTGCTTAGTCTGTACTTGTGTTTGGGATTGCCCCTATCCAGGTGCAGGGCCTTGCCCTTGGTCTTGTTGAACTCTGTGAGGTTTGTGCAGGCCTGCTTCTCAAGCCTGTTAAGGTCCCTCTGGAATGGCATCCCTTCCTTCCAGCATACAGAACACACCACAGATCTTGCTGGTGTTGGCAGACTTGCTGAGGGTGCAGTCAGTCCCACCGTCTGTGTTGCTGATACAGGTGTGGAAAGTGCTGGTTGCTACGCCAACCCCTGAGTAATTCCACTTGTCACTCAGACATTGAACTTTTGACTGCAGTTCTGGAGTGCGACCATCTTGCCAGTTCTTTATCCACTGCACAGTCCATCTGTCAAATCCATGTCTCTCCAGTTTAGAGACAGGGATATTGTGTGTGACAGTATGAACTGCTTTGCACAAGTCCAGGTAGATGATGTCAGTAGCTCTCTCCTTATCCACCAACACATTAATTCCATTGTAGAAGGCCACCATTTTGTCAGGCGTGATTAGTCCTTTGAAGCCGTGTTTGCTGTTGCCAGTCACCACCTTATTTTCCATCAGAGCATTTAGCATAGTTTCCAGGAGGATCTGCTCCATGATCTTGCTGGTCACAGAGGTGAGACTGACCAGCCTGTAGTTCCCAAGGTCTTCCTTATATCCCTTTTTAAAAACGGGCATTATGCTTCCCCTTTTCCAGTTGGTGGGAACTTTACTGAAATGCCACAACTACTCAAATATGATGGAGAGCGGCTTAGCAACTTCATCTGTCAGTTCCCAAAAAATCTGACTAGCCCATGAAGGCTGTGTAAATCAAAAACTTGTTTGAAAGTAAGGGGTAATATCACCTCCACTTCAGGCTGTCATCCTTGAGGATGAAATAAGAAAATGCTTTCTTTAAGGCTTGTTATGGGTGCTGGTGGAAGATGGCCTGTGAACAGGAGGCACCGATTCACAAAATAGGTGGCCTTCAGTCCCCTTTGGGGACAGGAGTACTCACTCTTTGAAGGGGAGGGGAAGATGGAACAATTAAAACTGTTTTCTCTGTTACTTCTCTCCCTTGTTATCAAATGGAAAATACACAAACAGGGATGTTACGATGGAACCAGGGAAAATCTGGGCAAATATTTAATTTTTCTGTCTCCATTTACAAAATGTTTCTACAAATTAAGAAACATGAGGGAAATAATGAAAAAAAACCCCAAAACCAAGAGGAGCTGCCTGCCAGCTCCCACTGTCTCTGGTAGTGTATTTTCCTGCTTGCTATGAGTGGAAAGCCACCTGAATGCTTGACCAGCTGAGAAAGGCAGTAAGTCAGGCTGGTGGGCCCACAGGTTGTGATTTTCCTAAATCACCCTGAAAATGCAACCTGCAAAGTGTTACCAGAGGAGATGGCTTTCAAAGAGCTGTCTCCACTGCTTGAAAAGGAGAGGTGGGAGGAGGATGGGTGACCACTGTGTTGGTTTTTCTCTACAAGTCTGTTATAAGGTGCAGGGTGGAGGAAGGAACTGACTTTCTTCTATTTCCTTTTTAGCTACTGAAGGCATGAACTAATTTACAGGAAAGTTGCTACGCTGCTTTTTTTATTTTTGGGGGGGGGAGGTGTGGAGAACAAAGACTCTGTGTGTAACTTAGTGCTTTCTAGAGGAAGTCAGCTAGCATATAGAGCTCTTCGATTCCGCAGTGCCGCAGATCAGAAATGAGCTTGGAGTGCCAGCCATCAAAATACACATAGAAACCACTTTAAGGAAGTATGAATTATGCATGAGGCACTCAGAAGGTGCTCAGGGCTGTGTTGATCTGTGCAGGTGATCTGTGCATGGGATCAGTGGTGGTCTTGTGGTGCCTTCTTGCTGTGTGGCACCAGGTTGTATTTCCTGGGCTGCAGAGGGTCATGGAGACTGGGAGCAGAGCATCTCTGGCTCAGGCAGCTCAGCACATCAGGAGTGTGGTCGTACAGGGCTAAGCAGGGGCACAGGTGGGGAATATGAAGGAGCTGGTCTTCTTTCCATGCAGATGCAGAGCTCTTTGTAAGGCAGAGTTAAGCAACTTCAGGCAGGAGAGGTTTTGAGCTGCTGTGGCACCTTTCCAGCAGCTAATAAGAGCTTGAAATAGAGCCCAAGCCTTAAATGCAGTTTATTTAGGCTCAGAGTGGCAGTTTTTCTTACTGCTGTAATTCAACAGGAAAAAGCATATGAATTTGTCTTTGAGTTTCTAGCTTTGAAACTGCATGGACTTAGAGGGCTTTCATGTTAGTTGACAGGGAAGATGAGGATCAAACCCTTTTCCTTCTGGATCTGCTTTGCCATCAATGCTGACCTCCAGCAGAGAGATTACCATGCCTGCTAGTGAGGTGAAAACAGTTTGTGTCGTAGGCTCCTATGCAGTTCACCTTTAAAAGCAGCCCACAGCATGTGGGCACAGATGGGTGATAATTTTGGAAAGCACCCACAAGTTCATTAGTCAGGTTATTTAGCATATTAAATGTATTTTGCATTGAGGGAGTCTAGGGGTGTTTGCATGCTCCTCGAACATGACAGAGCTAGAGGGATGATACCTTCAGCAGCAGGGCAGTTGTTTAATAAACCAATGTACACTTTAAATATCATCACTTAACCTGCCTTTCAAGGCTAGTGACTGCCTGGGAGATTTCGTGTTGCTGAAAGCAATGGCCTGTTGGCAAGACCAGCTACCAAAATGGCTGTTCTAACAGAACAGATTGGGCCCCATATTTTGTGACTGACTCAGCCCTTCCCAATTTCCCAGATTGAACCAGAAGGGAAAGGTTTTGGCTGTCTGACCCCATTTTGTCAGCTTGAGGCCCAGTAAAGCATAGAGGTAAGGCAAGGTTGCAAGAATCACTCAGCTGAAGCTCAGATCCTTCCTCTGAAACTTTTAATTTACAGATTTATGGCTTTCATATTTTTATGGAGGTATTTTCCTTTTGCAGATTTTAAAACTAGGAAGAATAAAATGGCAGTTGGTCAGCAAAGCTGACTTCTCAGAAAAACTAACAAAATCAGTTTTGATGTGCTATTGCATGAATAAAATGGTACTCTGTCCCAGAGGTTCATAAATATGGTACTTCAACCACTGAATATTTATTTACACAATGTATAGACAGCTAATCTCTAATTTATGATATTTCTAGATATGCACACTGTTTCATGCCTTCAGAAAAAAATTATCACAGTTTAAGATACTTGTCATCTTTGTGGTTTTCCTGATGATAATTAAAATCTTTCAAGAGTAACTTTATAAAGCCTTGCCCCTTCTGTCCCTTTGTCCAGTAAGGCCCACTCTGCCCCACTTTGTGCGAGCAAAGAATGGGAGAGAGTAGCTCAGCCTGCCAGGGCCTCTTGGAGTTTCATGAGGAGTTGAGACATGATTAGAAACTGGAAAAAGGAGACCAGGAACTTTTATGTGTCAGTGAGAAAGGATGAGAGTTTTAGAAACAGTTTGTGTAGAATGTGAGCCAAAAAAAAAAAAAAAAAAAAAAAAAAAAGGTTTAAACTTTTCAAGATCTTGCTTCTGTTCCTAGGCATGATAGAAATAAAGAACTAATTGAGCAATAAAACATGCTTATTGGAGTTGGCTACAGTAGGATCGCTTGTAAAGGATTGCTAACAATAGCATGAGGGTTTTTTCCTCTGCAGGGAAGAGAAATTAGGGGTATAAAACACACAGCGTAATATAGGCACGAGTATTTGAAGTGCACATATGTATGTCCTTGCCTTCCTTCTGACTTTGGCAATTACAAAATCTTTCCATGGTTCTGATGAGGAAGGGAGGAATAAAACCTCAGCCCTGTGAATGAGCAGCAACTTCACTGTCACTTTTGTGTGTCAGTGCTGCTTTGGGTGTTTTAAATCTGTGGAGTCTTGTTCCAAGGTGCACATAAATGGTGTCTGACAGCACATTCTGCTCCGTGGTAGTCTTGGTGTAGCCCAGGAGTGATCCCAGAATAAATAGTGTTCCGCATCCTTTACTGTCCATACTGTTGTAAAACCCGATCCTGAAAGTTACCCTGTCGGGCAACCTAAATACCTTTGCCCTATTATGCTGGGCAGCATAGGTGAAAAAAAGCCCACAGTTATATGGTCCCATAACAAATCCAAATAAACAAATGTAATCAATGGATGTCTTTGGAACTGCTCTCAAATAATGACTACAATTTGTAAGACTAACCACTTTGCTCAGCACTTAGTAGCTGTAGAACTGGATTTTAAGGAAAGACTGAAGGAAACTAAATTGCCCAGGTGCCAGAAATATCCTGCTCTGTTTCTGTAAGAGAACATAAAACAACAACAACCAATTAAAAAAAAAGTTTTAATAACTGTTGGAAGAATTATTTCTATTAGCATTTCCCAGTAAAATTGAGGTGACTTAATTCCCAAACTTTCTTTCAAAAAAGGCGTTTTTTCAGGCTGTTGGAGGTTGGCCACTAAATGTGTCTGTAACACATTAGGCGCTGTTTCTCAAAACACCTTGTGGACTGCTAATTGGGGTTTGCATAATACCGCAAAATTGCAGACATTCCTTTGAAATAAGTAGGAATGGAAACTGCTTTTCTGGGGTAAAAGAGAAAGGAATTTTTTATTTTTAATAAAAAAGCTTAACAAAAATCCTTTGTTGGAAGATGTTGTTGTTATTATTATTGTTTGCTTTTTTTTTCCCTGCAGAAATTAGTTTGAGGAAAAGTTTCTAAGCAGTTTTGAATTACACAAGTTCAAGGAGAGCCTTGTACATACAGTACTACTGTTCAAGCCAAGAGGTAAACAATTATGAAATGCCTTTGAAATGCAAGGCTGGTAAGGCTTTTCAAGGTTATGTGTTTTTTCATTGAACACAACAATAAGTTGTTAGGAGTAGGAGTGAGTGATACTTAAGCACAGATGTGCAAATGAAAAAGTTATGAAACTTAATAGCTCAGGGTCCAAATTCTTAGTCTTAACACTCTTGTTTTAAATCTGATTTATCCTATAGGAACCAGTCAGGATCAAAAAGGAAAAAAAATGTCATTAAAGAAATATCTTTGATTGGTCAAAATTCAGACTTATTCTGCACTTTTGGCTGATGAGTACATGTGCATTTCAGGCCCATCCATCCTGCAGATCTGGAGCTGTCCTGAGTTTGGGTCTGAAGGTGATTTTAGGGTAGAAGACAATTGAAGCAGGGCTGGCACTGAAAAGTATTAGGCTGCATTCTGTTTTTCTCAAACCATTAGGTCACTCTGAGCTGTGAATCCATTCCATGGCTGAATTTTCAGAATGCCATTCCATTCAAGCTGATTTTGTTTTGTAAGTGTCCAACAACTTACCATGGCTGGACATAGGTAGCAATTCTTTATGAAGGAAAAGCTGGGAAAGCCAGTTTCAGAGAGAGCATTGTGAAATGTGACTGGGTGCATGAGAGAGACAATCCTATCCAATTAATTCCTATTTCTGCCTGAAATTCTGAAAGGGTAGATAGCACATCTCATCATGCTCTGCATTACATACCCAGCATGAAAGAATGAACATTATATTTCCAGATCTGTTTTACCTCTCTGCATGATTCTATGTTTTATGAAATAACAGCAAAATGGAAGCTTTTAGGCAAGCAGATGGATGTTGATAGAGTTGGAAACTTACACTGTATTTATCAACAAGAGCAGTCCCTTATGGTCAGAATCTGAGTGCTGCAAATAATACAGTAGCTTGGAGACCAGAGAGATGTTGGGGAAAGGAGAATTTTTTTTTTGTTTGAAGTGCCGGGTTTGACAGTATGTTTGTTTATATCTAATAAATACCTAATGCTTGGATCTAAGACATGGTATTTCAGTCTTGTATAAAGAAGGTTTTAAATGAAAAGAACATGTCCTTCACTTAAGTCAATTACACAAAAAAGGAAAGAAAATCACCTTTTGTTATATTTGAAGCACAGGAGGAGGCGGCAAGGGCAGGTTAGCAGGGCTTTGTGCAGCAGTGCCTGTGCATGAAATAAACAACTTTTGACAGGAAGATTACAAAAACTGGAATCATGAAGAGAGAAAAGCTGTTGCTAAATGGTAAGCATAAATTTGCTTTATTTACCCACCATTTTCCTTCTGCTTTAGCAGAGGTATCTTCCAGGCTCTTGAAAATTTTAATCATCCTTGAGCTGTCAAAAACGTAGTCACCTGCACAGTAAAGACACGTTTAGACAACCTGTTGGGTGGGAGAACCCCCTGCCCTCCCATAGGCTTCACTGTTACTGCTAATGCTAAGGCACAGAGTTCATGCAGAAATTGTGGCAAATTGCAGAAAGACAGGGTGTCTGGCACTGTACATTTTGAACTTTATACATCTCTCTTGAAAAAAAGACAGGCGAATGAACAAACGAAATGCAGGAGGCCAGAGGTAGAAAAATATCTGATGAGAGAGTAACACCTTCTTCTAATGAGAGGCTTTGTCACTGACCCATGAACTTCAGAAAATAATGATGGTCATAGGTATCTACTGAGAGTAGAATTCACTTTAGATTGATAACAAGAGCAGTTAGAGTGAAAAAAAGCCCTCTCTAGAAGAGCACAGCATGCAGCCATCTCTCTTTGCAGCAGGGATGAGAATATCTTCATCCTCAGAGTTACAGAATTCTTATAAGTGGAAGGTGAGAATAGGAGGAAATAGTCAAATAACAACTAAAGATTCCCTTTCTTAACAGTTCTTATTTTCTCTCATCCTGATAAAATGTTTTAAAGAATGAAATGTGTTCATGAGTTAAAGTACTTTAATTCATTTGCTTACTAGTTCCATAGAAATTTATCTATTCAGAATAATAAATAGCAGAGATGTTAGCAATTGTAATTAATTGGAGATAACATGTCCGTTTGTCAGCACTTTTCAGAAGCTGCCATTCCTGTCACAAAGTTTCAGGAAAATTTTAAAAAGTTAGCAAAAATTGTTTGCTGTCACAAAAGGTGCCTTTGCAAAATTTGTCTTGAAATGGAGCTTCCTGTTGCAGGCACACCCATGGTTCAAATATATTCTGTTCTGTTTGTTATTTTAGAGTCACTTCTTAGAAATTGCAGAGGGTTACCCCAAAACCCGGATGAACCATGTGCTAAGAACAGTGTTGTCTGAGACCATGAAGAAAGTTCATTTTGCTTTTTGGTTTTTCTAACATTTTGTTTCCCCTACAATTTCAGGGTTTGGCCCACACTAGTTGAAACATGCTTACACAAAAGCCTGCAAAAAAGTCTTGTCTCAATATTCTTTTGAGGACACACATGAAAACTGGATCATACGTCTACATGATCCTTGACTGGATTTGTAAGAAAATAATTGTTCTGCCTCAGCAATCTGCCTTACGTATGTGGACTAGTGAAAGCCATGGATGTTAATTCGTGTGCTGGTAGGGAAATGTCTTAAATTAATGTCTCCTGACCTGAAGATGGTAGGTTTGTTAAAGTTCAAAGCCCATGAAAGTTATTTACCTAAAATCTCATGGGAACTGAACAAAAATATTGTGAGATGGATTATTCCCTTAGTATTTCCAATCCAGCCAAAATGTGATGTAACTTTCTTTGGTACTCTTTGCTAACACCAAAAATGTTACTTTTCCATTAGCCTCTTCCTCTTAAAGGCAAGAAATTACAGCAAAACCCTATCTCCAGCAATGAAAACTGTTCATTTTAGCACTAATTTCATTAAACAAGCAGAGCTTCATCCAGACATGAAAATGCTGTGAACATCAACTAGGCAACCATCGCATTCCTCATTTAACTGAGGAGACTCTCATATTGACTCAAACTGCATTTTCTGCACATAGACGCACACATTTCAAATACCGTTTTTTCACTCCTTTGATGAAAATCCTCATTTTCTCTTGTTGCATGTAACTGCTGTGCAGGTGCAGTGAAGTAGAAGCATTAGATACTTCACAGGAGTGGTGGGTGTTACATTTACATTGTGGGACTCAATTTGGAAAGGAGCCTTTAAATTAGTATTCATTAATTTCAGATAGCAAAGATTATGCAGATTTAGGCAAGACTGACAAGGGATGTTTCCATGTCTTTCAATGGATTTGTACAGCCTGAAAGCATCTCACCTACTGCTGCTCAAGAATGTGTAAGATGGTAGTTAATGAACTGTGGTAAGCTAGAAGTAAATATTCAGATACGGGCACCACAGTGTGTAGCTCAATGAATTTGACCACAGTTATTATATAATTATTGTGGTAATGAGTGGTTTCTGAGTTTTGACTTCACAAATCACAGTTATGTGCTGTTAATAGTTTCTTGCTAAGGCTTTCGTTTAATGAGTTGAGCTTAAACATAGCTTGCTATGAAAAGCAAATGTTTTAGTATGTTATTGTTTTCCTGAGTTAAGATTGGGAAAGTATGAATTTACAATGAGAAAACGTAGTGAAAGCTAGAGTGTTCTTGAGCAATATCCACAAAATGGGTTTCTGCTGAAAACCTATCTACATGGTTGTTTTTCCCTTGGTGCTGTTGAACTAATAGCCTGTAAATCCAATTAGTTTCATGTCAGATAACATTTGAAAATATTTCATTGCATCCCTGCCACAAAAAAAAAAAAAATCAGGGTGAATCTAATGGAATTTTGCATGTTGTTCTAAATTATCCCCAACATTTAACAGAGTTATCTCCTTTCTGTACAGCTTGTCCTAAAATTGTAGTCCTTCTAGAGAATTTTGTTCTTGGTCACTAGGGGTCAGTGATTTAGCTACAAGTTAAGATGCTTCAAGGTATTCAAGTTTGGTACATCAGTTTGTGCTGTAGCCAGTGGAAACTGAGTCAGCTGAATACTTCTTTAGGCTCCACTGACCTACAGCTTTGACTGGATGAGAGCTGAGACATGTAGCTCACATGCAAATGCTTACATTTAAGTATTAGATGTAGGGAAATAATTTTCTCTCAATCTTTAGGTTCTGCTAGGCTCTGGTGAGGTTAGTTCGTGATGGTCTGATCTAAATGCAGCGTAAGGATTCTCAATGGACAAGGCAAAATTTGGCCACTCCAAGAACAAAGGAACACATATTCTCTCCTTACCTTTCAATGCAGCAGAACTCAGTATTTTGGTGCCAGTAAAAGAAATTGAGGGCAAGGAAGGCTGAGAAAGGCTGGTGGGACTTGCCAGGCCATGTAGAGGCGTGGAAACTGTGGGAGAAACAGATGGGCATGTGAAGGCTGGGAGAGCTCAGAGGGATGTAGGGGCTGTCAGTGGGAGTTCTTCTGTTCCCCAGGTAGACCTCCCCAGATATGCTGCTGTGAGGCTGGAATGGGTCTGTGGGGGTCCTCACCTCATTGACAGTACAAGAGAAGCCTACATCTTCGCTTCTGAGTCTACTGCCTTCCCCAAGCTGCCTTTATTTCTTATGTTCCCCAAACAAGGGCAGCCAGAAGCACCCTTGTACGCCCAGACATAACATGCATGGCAGGCCTGGCTGTGCTGACAGCACCCAGCAGCTCTGACAGCATAAACAAACCAAGCAGAGGGCAAGCAAATACAGCTCTTGCTGCTTAACCCAATCCCTTCCCACTGGGGTTGCAGGGAGAGGGAACAGTTCTTCCTCCATCCTTCTCACACCTGAGTCTCAGGGGAGAAGTCAATGCAGCAAGACCCAATACTGAGACCCAACACAATACAGAGCTACTTGGCCCCAGTTCTGCCTAACAACTTTCATGTTAGGTTTTTTAAAAATATTTTGGCCAAAAAAAATTTAGTAAAGCTCAGGGGATCTGAAGGTTTGCTGTTTGCTCTTTAGCTGTTTGGTGTGATGGTGAAAAATAAGAATAGGATAAAGTAATAGAACAAAAGGAAGAACAAACTTGCCTGAGTTATGTCTGTCTGCTGTTTATGTCTCATTAAGTAGTTGCTAGCAATTAAAGCATGATTTTGATAGCTGTCATAAACTTAGTATGTGTAACTGCTGACCATGATTTTGGACAGTTTCCTGATTCTGGATAAATTGTATTCTCCTTCCACATGCCAAAGCATTAAGGAAACTTCTATATCGTGTTGGAGGTTCTTGTATTTTGTGGGTTGGAGGGGTGATTTGGTTTTTTTTAGTCAGTAATGAATTACATCTTAAAACAGCATTCTGCTTTTCTCTTGGTCTCCCTCCTCAGTACTGAATAATGTTGCAGTGTTTTCCCCACTTTGGTTGTTAGGGACAAACAATGTTTGATGTAGTCTGGCGCTTCCGAGAACTCCTTCTTTAATTTTATTTGAAAAATTACTACTTGACAGATAAATATTTTTTCCAAGTAGGACGTGCTACTCTTGCTAGGTTGTTATGGACAGCATGGAGCTGTTAGGAGTGAATTGCTCTGTTCAGTCACAGCGTGGTCATTTTTGGCCACAGCTGTTCCTGTTTAGCTCCCTCTGAGCTTTTCTGTCCTGATCTGCAGTGTGATCCTGAGGAATAATAGAGAGCATCATCCGCTGGGACAGCAGAGCCCTCAAAACTCCCTATTAATCTCCCTGAGAAGTTCACCCAGTAGTGTAAATGGTAGTGGTTGTTTTATGATGTGAACTTGGCTACAGAGAAGCGAACACAAACCAATTTACTCTTAATTACTTTTTAAAGGAAAGCAGATTTTCTCTATAGTGATAATCAGTGGGACTTGTGTTTGAAAGAAAGATGGATTATTCAAAATGAAACCAAATCTGCCAAGGGCAGATTTCCAATGAATCTTACTCCTTTTTCAGTTCATTTATGCTTTCATAAGTAGTTCCTGAATAATCTTAAGTACTTTAGTAAGTGTAAATTAAAGAGCCACCTGTACTATTAAAAAACAAAACAAAAAATATCAGCCAAGGTCTAAGTTAGTGTTAGGAGCAATTTTAAAAGCAGCAGTCCAATTGTGTCAGCCAATACGTTCTTTCTGCCTTGTATTTTCCATGTGTAAATGGCATTATGAAGCCCTGTCATATGTATTTCTTTCTGAATCTTAACCTTCCTGGTTAGAGGTGAGTGACTAAAGAGTGGCTTTGACTACATTTGTCAAATGTGGATATGCAGGACATAGTTTGGGTCTCTAGGTTTTGAGAAGATGCTCCTAACAAGTCTGTTGTCAACACCACCATAAACAACTGCATGAGTCACAACCGCGGAGAAGCTGTACTTGCAGCCTGTGTTCCTGTACCCACCAAGTTCAGGTCTGTCTCACTCTAGAACAGCTCCTTTGATCTTGCACTGCATCTCTTTGGGTCCAGTGTCTCACACTGTACAGCCAGGACATTTCAACTCCGTGCTGTCCTGCCAGCGTGCCATGTCGTGCAGCAGTGTGCACACTCCTTCAACACAGGACTGGTGTGGGAGGCAGCCTCATTTCCAACACCTGCTTCTCCTCCAGGCTTACAGCTGGAAATTGGAGGTAATTCATAGCCTGTTCTCTTTCTAGAAGTTTCTAGGCCTGCAGGACCTAAACCCAGTTTTGACATGTAATCCTCAGAAATAGCTTTGATGAAAATGAACGTTGAGTTTCTTAGCAAGCACTGAAGCTGTATGAATTGAAAACATCACATTACCAAGTTTCCAACTGGAGTGACAGATTGTTCCAGCCTGTCCTAGTGCCATTGTCAGATAGGAAAATTGAATTCTTCACTCTTCACTATGTTTCCTGGGGTGCAAAAAGAAATAAAAAGTCTTCATAGCTAGAAATGAATAATGTCAATTCTGTAATGACAAGATATTTCAAAATCTCATGTCCTTTAGAATTTGTTTTTCTTTAGCAGTCTGCTCTGTTAGAACATGTTTACAGTAGGTAGTCTTCTAAACTAAAATTTATAAAAGGATTCAAAGAAAGAAAACAGAAAAATTACTTTGACATTCAGTGACAGCTGTAATATCATGTAAATCATTACTAATGGAGACCAATTATGGAGGTTCAGAGTCGACTGTAATAAGTTTTTCACACAAAGGAGGAAGGATGTTGGACCTGCTGCAGAGCTGTGAAGAAGTAATTACATATCATCTTTCATACCTAACAAATTAGATATTTTTAAAGATGTCAAACTAGCCGTCACACACTCAAGAACATAATGTTCTAGGCAGTGGGGTGTTTTGTTTGCATTTACATTTTTTGGAGCAGCCATCTGTACTGCAGCATCTGTGTGCCTGCTACATATTTTGGGTGTGCATGTGCATTACCATTTAGTTTTTTGCAGTTGTTCTGTAACCTGCCGAATGTGGTAACCTACATTGCAAGCCATTTAGTATTCATGCTCTATATGCTGACTGCTGTCTTGCCTCAACCAATTTCCAGGTTCTTTTTCAAAGTGACTTCTTTTCCACTTTTCAGTGTGACCTCCTCAGGACTCGTACCTCTCACAGAGGAAAGACTTTCTGTTCTTACAGTGGTATTTATACTGATGTCTGAGAAGGTTTAATGAAATCCAATAATTTGAGGTTCAAAACTCTAGTGAGAGATAACCATTTATAGATTGTGAAGCTAGAATACATTCTGTATGATTGCTCCCTTACTTCAAGGACATAATGCTGTTTGCTCCTGGCTCTTCTGTTAATTTGCATCTGAAAAGAAAGTTCTCTGTATCAGCATTTCCCTTAGTTTATGAGTAGGTTTTAGATAATGCCTCTTGTCTCCTGCCTCTGCCTTACAGGTTGTGAAACATTACTGTAGGACAGGGTGCATTGACCTGATAGATGGAAAGCTTCAGTTGCACTTTTAACTAGGTTCACATTTTGTTGCGTCCAAGTGGAAAAAAAAAGTGGCACTAGGACCACTAGTTTGTGAACTGGAGCCCAGACCCAGGAGCTGCCTCTCCATTAGACTGCATTAGGAGAATCCCAAAAGTTGGGTCCAGCCCTGCACCTGAAACTGTACGTTGTGATGTCTTGTGTCATGGAAACAGAGCTGTGTTGTGGGATCATTTAATGACCTGAGTATAAAAAAGGGAGCTTTTTCAATTTCAACAGTAATTTACCTTAAAAAAAGTCACTTTTGGGGATCATGACTCTTTTCATTTGTTTGTCTGTTGCAGTTGTCTGGGCACAGCACTTACCTGCTTGTTATAGAGATCTGAGGTATTGAAAACCTGAGGTGCCAACCTGTTCTCCACCTTTGTTCTGAAGTGCAGAAGTCTCTTGGAAACCAAAACATCTTAGTGTAAACTAAATTTTTTAATTAGTAATAGGGTGAAGGATCAGCAGTGTTTGATATGAAGGAGTTTGGACTTAATGGAATCTCAGAAGTCAGTTTCAGTTTCCAGCATTAACTTCCCATGTGTGAAATGGACTTTATATTTAACAGCTATGTAAGAATGAACTGAGCCTGCTTTACCTTCATGCCTTGCTTGCATTAACTGGAAGAGTCTGGTGTTCTACCTATATTTTGGACTGGTCAGGTTCTGTCTGACCATTTGTAGAAGGCTTTGCAAAGGAAAGCAACTCCTAACAATACTAGTTTAAAAACCCTGCGTGTTTTGTGACCTTAACCACTAGTCACATAAAAATCGTTCGGTGTTTCTTGAAGACATAACAGGGGCAGAGCACATATGTTTTCTTTCAGTTAATCCCCAAACATCTGTTTTCCCAGCCAGAAAAAAGTGTAAACAAGAGAATGAAAAGACAGCTTATTTTCCCAATTTGAATACTTTTGTCAAATTCTTTCATTTTAGGAATTTACTGCTAAATAAAGTTTTGGGAACAGGTCATGTTCCTAAAATATTTGCAGTGCTTAAACCTTTGTTTCCCTTGATAAAATAATTTACACAGAAACTATTTTGGCTACCTTACCAATTTGCTCCAGTGGAGACATCACATCTCCATTGGAGACATTTAAACACTTTGAAATGTGTTTAAATATAATTTTATATTCATAAACATGTATTTTACGTGTGTGTAAATACATATTTCTATTTCACCTTTCTTTGTGCTTTGCTTTTCTTCCCATTGGAGGATTGTTCAGGCACCTGGCTACTCAAATCCTGTACCAGTCTGATTTAATTCATGGCCAACTTTGCCACTTGTTGTTAGGTCATTATAACCTTTAGAGAAATCGTGGGTCACTGCCATGTATTAATAGACTACTTTAGTGAAATTAGTCGCTGGCAAGTACAGAATTATGCTGGTCTCTCAGAGTATTTGCCCAAAGCCTCTGAAAAGGATTGCTTGGGTGAGGAGAGCTTAAACATACCTGTCGCCAAGCTGGGCTGAATTTCCACATGCTGGGGAAAGAAGAAGGAAAAAAGAAAAGAGGAAAGGATCAAGTGGCTGAGACATACAACCAAGTGGCTAAAAATTGTAACTAAACCAAGCTAAATGGGCCTTCCTTACTATACTACTTGGTTTTAAGGCAAAAATACAAAGAAGAGGCAAAAGAAAGATGAGCTCTTATTGAAGAGACTGGAAAAGTTAGCTGAGTGATAATTCTGTCTCATGTCAGAAATAAAAGCAGCACTGCATTTTGTGATATTCAACAGGTTTATTAAAAGCACTGTCCAGGTTAATATTTATGTTCATGGGAGGAGTGGTTCTAAGTCCTGAAGACAGTGTAAAAGGATAGGGACTTAGTAAATTTTGGTGGAAAAGATAATAAAAATGTTAAAAAGCCAATAAAAACTATATAAGTAACTATTGACAGGATGCAAAGCCCTTTATATGAAGCAGACAGATGCATTATTCCAGCATTGTAAGACACGCATTTATAGAGTGGTCTGCAGGAGATACATGAGAACATCAGGCACGCTGCTGTGCACAGTCCCCTCTCCCCCAAATATCAGGGGAGCTATTTTGTGGGCGGTCTGTGTTTGGGGGAAAGGGCAGTAGGCTGGTTATAAGTCTAGCCCTTGATTAGTCAAAGTGACTGATAGCTACACAAAGCAGCACGCAGAAGAGTTAGCAAACTCATTGCAAGGCAGGTTTAACCAATACTCTTAATGGGGGAGAGACTCTTTCCTCCTGGAAGAAAGCAAAAATATTTGTACTACTATTAAAAGAAGACACTGCCTGTCTTCTATACATATTTCATTCATATGAATTGAGTACTTCTCATTCGTATTGACAGACTAGTAACATATTAGATATGTATAACCAGAGCAGTATGAATTCATGGTAGGGGAAAAATTTAACACAATAATGGAAAATCTCTTCTATGAGCTATACAGAATAATAGCATGTAAATTATTTGGGGATCTTCTGATAAAATGCCACAGAGTCGCTAGAGGGGATATATAGAAAATTACGTTTAGGAAAAAAAATGGAGGTGAGACCTTGCATTTCTGCTGTGTTGCTAGGTTTTTCAGTTTGTAAAAGGGATGTCTTTAAGCTGGTTCATTAACATGGCAGGAGCCTCTACAGTGTCTGCAGCTACAGCAGGACAACATCTGTCTGCAGTAATTAGGCAGGAACTTCCAAACTGAAGGGCTGCTCACAGATGGAGTGGATAGCTTGCCAGGCATATGATGTAGGGCTGTTTATACAAACCCACTTTTACTCTTAAAAACAATAGCAAACACATATTGTTGGCAGTCTTTGTGTATAAAATTTATTATGATAAATCTGAAATGTTAAGTGCCTAGTGTTTCGAAAAAAATTATATCGCGAAGGGAAAGCCCCCTCAAATTCATTCATACTGATGTGACAGAAAAGGTCTTACTGAAAGTTTATTTAGTGTGTAAAATAATAAAAGCCTTTGAAGAATGGGCAGATGAAGCTTTCTTGGATGTGCAGAATAGCTTTCAATAAAATAAATATATTTCACATCTGTCCTATTTATTACTGTTGATAAGATTAGAGAATTAAGACTGCTAAAGAATTTCTTCTCAGAATCTATCAAATGTGTAAGACTGTTTTGTTCATGGAATATGTTGTCCTTCAAGGACTAGGATGTGAAATCATCTGAAGATATTTGAAAATCCCCTATGGTGTAGGAGGGTTTTTCCAATATGTTTATTTTTACTGCACGTAACGTTAATATTTATAGAAAAATTCTTATACCACTGCCTGCTCCACTATGGATTAGATGACACAGGATTTCATGTGAGCTAAAATTTACTTGATTTCAACTGAAAATATGAGAAGATTTAGCACATAAAACCTCAGAGAAAATAAATGAAGGGAAGACCCTTCAACAAAACAATGAGAAAAGATGTAGAATGGTTGGCTTCGATTTCCCCTGGCTCCCTCCACCCTCTCCTAAATGTAGTGAAAACATTTGTACTCTGTTACTACTTGGTTTTTTTAATGATAATGCACATTTTCTGATGATTGTAAGTAATGCTACAAAGGTTGCTGTGAAAGTGCTTCTTATACCAGTACTTTGTAGTTGTGAAAGAAACTCAAAATAACAGCCTCTGTACTACTCTGATTTAGCTGTGTATGCTCTTCTCTGAGAAGCTCATTTTATAGAGAAAGAAAATCTGATATCCTGCCTTTTATATCTGCTAGACAAGGTATTGCTGAAAGAAATTCAGTGTTTTGCTAAAACCCGGTTCAGTTTCTCCATTCTTCACTAATATCTCCGGATATTCATGTATAATGAAGTACATTTTCCTTGGTATGTGTTAGCATGTTGAGGATGGATACATGACTTGCTTCTTACTAACCGTTAAATACATTTCATTGCAATTTCTGTCTCTTCCACGGCAGGTATTTACTTGACTAGAGGGGAAAAAAAAATACAAAAAGTGAATTTGTGTTGCATTCTGGAGAGAGAGTTACTCAGCCATTTGGTATTGGGGAGGAATAAAACAGGAGGTTTACGTTAAGGTGAACTGGAATATACATCCGTTGTTTGGATTTTAGGTACACTTCTGTCAGCTGGTAGAATTTTAATTGATGTTTTTCACTATATAGCTGATATAGGATGTGTGTTTGAATAGCTGTGAGTACTGTGCATATTGCCTTGCTACACTTTTGTGGGAGCTAGCAGAGTACAGTGTTTTTCCCAGTAATTTATATCTGGTATTAGAGCCTGGTCCAAAACATTAGTCAGTTTTACAACTATAGACAGAATTTTATGACATTCTTCAGTAATGTGATAATGATGAGCTGATTCTTACAAATCTTCATGGACTTTCTCATAGTGTAGAACCAAATTAAAATTTAACTTTTACAAAATATCCAAGTGTTTAGGTAAGTGTTTCACTGGTTCAGTCAGTCAGCCAAATATTTGAGTAAAGAAGGTTCTTGTAAGTTTTCTAACAGAGTGTCTGAACTGCTTTTCTTTAATAATTTAAAACCTAATTTGCAGAACCTTTATATTAGGTATCATTTGGAAGTAGAATCTAACTAGTTAAGATTATTTTCATACAGATCTCGATTTTTCTTGGTAACCCTTAGCTTCTGAATATACTGTTAATGTAAATTTTAGGAAAAACACAACTTTATTTCAAATGTTGCTTCAAGTTATACTCAATGTTTATTCAAGCTGATCTGTTTTCAAGAAGAAGACAGTAATCTTACTGCTTTTTCTGTTATGTCTTTCAATTCCCAGAACAGCAAAACAGCCCCCAGAAAATGCAACACAAAAAGAAAAAAAAAAAAAAATCTCTGCTTAGTATGAGTTGCACAAGAGTATGAGTCGAGAAATACTTTTTATGTGTCTTCACATGCACATGCCAAAAAAGTCTCTGCCAGAGCTCTTCTGTGCTGGAATTTACAGGGGTTTGTGAAGAGCAAATACTGAAGCTCTGTCTTACTCTTTCTCCTTTAAAAGACTATTTGAGGAGGAGCCTAAGAAGCTGGATTGCTTAGAAAAGGATCTGTTCAATATCTAAGACAGAACTCTTGGGTTGTTAAGCTGTAATTGAAAGGTAAATTTTGAGACAAAATTAAATTACTGTTTGCATAGTTTATTGTTCCTCTGGGATTTATAAAAACATCTCCAGTATTCTTTGCCTCCACCCAAAAAACTGTCTTTGTTTGTTGAATTGCGAGTTTTAGATTGCAGTTTTCTCTTCTTTCTGAACAACTTGAGCAACTATTTGAATTCCCTAAGAGTATGTTAAAACACAGGAGATAAAAGCTTCAGCTTCTGTTTTCAATCCTGGTTGTGGAGAAAGGCAGTATTGCAGTGTATGCTGTCCATCAGAGGACCAGGCATTTCTCATGTAAAAAAATCTAAAATGCTGTTAATATTTTTGTTGCTGTTTTGGGTTTGTTGTTTTTCTGCATTAAATAAAAACAACAATGAAATGCATAGGGCTTTTAGTGGAAACTTAAAATATAAAGTTAACCTTAAAGTAAAAAAAATTGATGTATTTACTAATGATGCTTCTTAAAGGATGAAGTAGTTGGAAGACATTAAATGGGAAGTTCATACTGTGTGTCTTAGCTTCCAGAAAGGGTATGATGCTGGCCCACTCTGGACTGCCAGCATCCCCAGGAAGGTTCCTCACTGGCTCCCTTCAGAATGGGTTACCTGCGTATGCCTCCTGGTTATTGATGCTGACACAGTAAACAAAACTTTGGCAAGGTTTATGCCACGATAGGCCTGAATTGCAGACCTAGTCTCTAGGTGTAGCTCATATAGTTGTTCATAAAAGGAGATAGCTGGGTTGGACCAATTAGCAGACTAATCATTTGTACAATTTTTAGAATGTTAATTCATGGTTTTGTCCATTCATGGCAGTTTTGGAAGATTATTAATCAAATATGTATTGATGCAAATGTTGACCAGTGAGTAGTTCACTGTCTGAAAACCAGGGTTTTTTCTGACTTCTTGTGGAAGTAGGTGGAAGTAGGAGGAAGGAGAAAAATGCTCTCTCTCCCCTGCTCTGTCCATCCTCTTCAGCAAGGGTCCCAGCACAATCAATTTCTTTCCAGGGCAAGACAGGATTTCCCTCTCCTCAGGTACGCTTGGCCTTTCTTCATAAAGGGCAATGTTCAGTGCAGGTCCCTAATGGGACACTGTTGTTTGTCAAAGTGAAATCAACACTCAGTTGTGTACATAATTATGGGATGAGGGAAGAAGACAGTGATAGTAAAAGGTCCTTGAGAGGGGGTCTGGTTATGGTAAGCCCTCTCTGCATATCTTGCTAGTTGCTCTTCCTTTCAGATGTTAAAGTTTTGCAGTTTCTGGAATAAAGAGCTGGAGTGGAACCCCATATTCACCATAAGAAGTTGGGCAGAGGCTATCTGGCAGCAACTTGCACGTTTGCTGGGCTCAGTGAAGCTCTGGTTTGCCAGCACAAAGGCTGGGGAAGAGGTGCAAATGCCACTTGCTCCTGCTGCTGCTTCATGTCATGGTTGGGGTTCAGCAATCCCAGGAAACACAAAACCAGGTTCTGGGGAAATACCAGTCTTTGACCATGGGAAGCACCTAATTAGCTGTGTTTATCAGGTGTTTTGTAATTACAGAAATATGTAGATAATTATTTTTCTTTGAGCCAGCTTGTGCTTAACTCTCTTAAGAATGTGCCATGAAGGGAAAAGGTAAACTGCTGTATAATTGTGCTTTGGGCTGCAGATATTTAGGGCAACTGAACCGTAGAAGTAAACAGGGCACAGAGACTGTGCTAATGTTTGAGTAAGGTGAGATTGATCCAGATCTTTCTCTTGTGCCACCCTTTTCTGGAGTTTTAAAGTTTAAATACATTGTACAAAGCAAGAATGATCCAGATCAGTGATCTGTTTAAATGTAAGAGGTAGCAAAGTTGCTAAATTATAGCTAGATGAGGGTTCTGGATTTGATGATTTGGCTGTGGGGTTTTTTGGTGGGGTTTTCTTTTGTTTGTTTTTGGTTTTTGTTTTTTTTTTAAATCCAATTAATTATTTGAAAAATACAGTGCAAAAAACAGGAAAAGTGTCTTCCAAACAGTAGAACAATTAAGCTCAGCTTCCACTTGATGAAGCTTTATTTTTGTGTCTAGCATCAAAAATGGAACAGGTTCCACTCCAAGTAATTACATTACCTACATATGCTATTCTTTTATTAAAAATTATACTTATGATTAAGAACTATAGCATGTAAGATGTGGACTAGCCTAGGACTAGCTCAGGAAATACTCATCTTGAATAAGCAAGTAATGCTAAGGTCACCTTACTGCTTAAAACCAGTGCTTATTTTGGACAAAGTTCTCTTGCCTTATTGATCAATGATTCACTGAATTATGGAGGTATTTGCACATTCCACAGAGATACTAAACCGAGTTTAAAACCAGTAAGAGAAAAGATTTACAGTTATTTGCCATAGACACTTCTTTTGAATTCAAAAGAAAGAGAAGAATTTATTGCAATATATAATGTACAAAAAGAATTCAAATTGTTAACCTCAGACATTTGTTCCTGCAGTTTCCCATGTAGATGAAGCTTTTAATCAAGGCAGTGCTTCAGGTTGAGAGTAAAGTTTTCTCCTGCAAGATGTAACAGGCCCCTCCCTGTGCTGCCAAGCCAATGCTCAGCACTTCCTTCTCCTCCTTCTCCCTGGCATTGCTCTCTCCAGCCATGAAAACTCATGGGGAAGGGTAAGTGGTCAGTGCTGCTGGTTGCTACAGCACCACACAGTTGTCCAGCGTCAGGAGAAGGCAGTGAGCAGAGGGGAGGCTGAATTGCTGATGCGATGGAGGTGAGGAGGAAGAAGGCTCACATATGAGTTAGGAATATATACATTTGTATGTGTATGTGTGTATGTATAGTGCAGAGCAGAGTCAGAAAAGAGGAGATGAAGAGCATGCAGAGACTGACAAGGAAGGATCATCTTGTGGTTGATACACAGGATTGAGATGAATTTAGTTTATTGTGTCTCACTCATGTGCAAAGTTGCCTTTGTACTGATGCACCTCAAAGGGTTGTGCAAAGACCTTACATTAGATATGGTGACAGACTGAATCAGCAGAGACTGAATCTCCTCTTGTGGGAGGTGAATGGCAGCCATGCAATTCCAGCACAAAATCAGAAAGGAGCAAATTCAGAGGGTCTTGTGCTTTTCCTACTCGGCCCCACAGGCTGACTGCCATTCTGTAAAAACTACTGATAGGCTTAAGGTTTTGGCTAACGTTAGGTGTTTCAAAAGTAGTCAGTGGCAATTGCTGCACTACTACTTATGGTTTTAAACATGTGGCTTTTTTAGTGTAATGGGAAAGTGAGGGTGGAGAAATCTTGTTGGCAAAGCTGTGGAAATAGAGGGAAATTTTCTTAAGTGTCCTGTTAAAGAGTTGAAAGCAAATTTTGATTTAATGGCCCGAGTAAAACCCTCTGCATTAATTTTCTTCTGTGTTGTCTAACTTGACTATTGGTTGCACAAAAAACAGAGATAATTAATGTTTGAGTTGTGGTAAGGTAGAAACCAGGATCAGAACTGCAGATAGAAAATGCTGTTGAACCACTGAGGCCCTGCATTAGAAAACTTGCTGTCTACTCAGAACAAACAGAACACAGAAATGGAAAACTGAGACATGGAAACAAACCAGTTTGTTCCGTAAGAAAGCCGGAAATGAGCTCAGGGCTTATGATTATCATCCTGCATGTTATTTCCAAGCATGCCATCTCTTTCTCAGAAACCAAAAATGTAATATCAAATTATTGAACGTTAAAAAAAAAAAAGTGCCATTTGTTCTATGCCATTTTGGAATTAGCAGCATTTTTTTCATTAATATTTATGTCATTATATCAGTTGTTAATTTACATAAATTAGGTATATATAGTATATAAAATTTTAAGCAATGGCTATGCTAGATTGACATGGATTGTAAGATCAACCTTTTTCTTCCTGCCGACGTAATAGTGCCTTAGCAGAAAATGAGAATGATACCTTGTGGCTCAGTCAGTGCAACCCATTAAATGTGTGTGCTTACAAACAGTGGTTCTTAGGAAATTGTAGAACAAAAAATAAAAATTTAATTTAAGAGATCACTTAACAAATATTATTGGTGTGTGAGAAATGAGAATGCAGAACAGTAAGGCAGAGTTGGTTGAATAAATGCTCAACAATTAGCTCAACTTTTTGCAAAAGTTGTTCTTCACCTGCAAAACCCTCACTGGTGGATTCAAGGAGTCCAGTTGTGTTCTCACAGTGGAAGCATCTCAAGCATTGACAATGTTCAAATCAGAAATTCATGTAATAAAATAAGATGTAGATATTTTGAGAGAATTCAGTTTGATGTTACAATACATAGGCAAATGCAAAGGGGTCTCTGAAAGGGTATTTATATCTAGAACGCTATTACAGTTTAAAAAATGTAATTTATATTTGGGATAACTTAGGGTCTTGATGTATCTATAAGTGAAGAAAATCCTTATCTTTGGGGAATGACAACAGAAGTAGCTTCACCTAATGCACTGTGCACAGAGATTTGAATTCTATACCTCTTTTTGGCATTGGTCTTGGACAAAACACAAATCCATTGTGTTTTTCCTTTATACCAAATGAAAGCCTAATCACTTGGAATTGGGAGCGTACATGTCTTAGAAGTTTGTTATTAAATACATTTTTATTTGAGTAGTTGAGAGTCTAGCTGAAGACTAGAATAAAAAAATTTCAAATAACTGATAATGTTTTTTTATTTATGCTGTAATTTATTTGGGAGAGGGATGAGAGTAGCATGACAGTAAGATATGATGTTCAGAGTTGCCATGATAGTGCAACTTACTACCTGTTGCTAAGACTATGCTGTAGCTGTTATTACTTTTATTACAGCTCTTAACATTGCAGCATGTATCCTTTTGTTTTTAAGGTGTTATTTACAATTCAGTTTCATTTGTAGGAAAGCCAGTAAGTTTTGCTGCTTGCCAGCAGGGCTCTAGAATAATAGCAATGGTAGCAATGCAGGAACCTGATTCTGCTGACATGGCTCCTATCCTCTAATGCAGAGCAATTTACAAGCTATAAACCATTTAGGAAGGCAAGAATGTCAAGACAGGGCACTTTCCTGGGAAGTCAGTGATCAACATTTGGAGACAGAAATGCCCCACCAATAACACAACACAAAACTTCAAGATACAAACAGGTGGTTCCCAGCATTAGAACTTGGAATGTTTATATCCACTTCACTGAGAGGATCCTGTTTTCTGCAGAGTGCCCCAGCACCACTGTTACTGCCCCAGCCCTGTTGTATGGTAAGCCTGAGGTCAGCCACAGTGCTTCCATCTGGGATCGCAGCTCTGAGACTCTCAAGATGCTGTCAGTCTTATGCTACTGTTCTCCCAGGCTTTGATTTTCCTCTCTTACTAGTGACCTCAGCCCCTCTAGATAGTAGATGGCTCACTCTTTACAATAGAGTTCAAGGAAAATATTTACCAAATTCAAGATGGTTGTCTAAATCATGCCTGTCAGGTATGGAGGGGGTAATAGATTGCTTCTGTCTTCTACATTTAAAATGCTGTAATTATACAGATCTCCATTCTTGCTGGATTCTTTTTTTCAAGACCTGTTTCCTGGTTTTAGTTCAATAACTCCCTATTATTTCCTGCTAGATAACAACACTTGTCTATCTTTTTATCTGCATGTGAAAGCCATTAGCTGAATTTTGCAAAATTTGTGCTGGCAAGCTCCTACCCATATCTGAATCTTTCATGTCTTTGAAAGGAAAAGTTTAAAATTAAGCAGGCTATGCATTTTGCCCATGGTTGTGCTCCCTCTCTTTCTCCTGTGGTTTAGCACTTTATGTAAACTTTTATATAAACTACTGTATTTTTATCTAGAAAATACTGAAAGTTAAGTAGATATCACACAGTAGAATCAAAGAGATAAGCTATTGCATTTTATCCAGAACAGTATTCCAATGGCTATTGCATAACAAGTGCTGGTCTTTGTTTAACTGAGCTGTGGGGTAACACTGCACTGTACGAGTGTACACAGTACCTAACACGTTTTGCGGGTGTGCCTACATTGTGTGAACTAAAGGTGTATGCATCTGTTATGTTTATTACCAAATAGTCACAGTGAAAGGCATTCTTACAGGTAAGGGGTTTGGTGTGGTCTCAGCTGTCTGAATAGGATCCTCATGGGTGAGGTCTTGGATTCTTCCCCCCTATGCTCTGCTTTTAATCATGTCACCTAATTTAGGAAGAGAAGGGTCTTGGGCTCCATCTGCATCAAAGTCAGAAACATGGGTCTTGAAAAGGTAATGCAGTCTCTTTAAGCATTAGTCACTGGGCGGAGGCACCTACTTCTCTCCACTCATTTGCACCTACGAGAGTGTGAAATACGTTTGACCTTAAGGCAATAATTCGTAGCCCATTATCAAACTCAAAACCAAGTGAAAGTATTTCCAGTACAATGGAATATATTGACATTTTGGAAAGCTGCCTTTGTTAGCTCCTGCCAGGAAGAGTCAATGCATGTCCAGTTGACTCTAGCCATTTTTTCAGTCAGATGTTAGAGTTGCAGGCTTTACATTTGCTCATGCAAGAACAAACAGGTCTGTGACGAGGGAAATGTGGGAACCACTTCAGTAGCTGAGTTTCTGATGACTGCTGTTATCTGGTTCTCTATGGTAGTTTTCTCATCCTCTTGGTTTTCACTTGTCTGCAAGAACTTTTTCCAAAGTCTGCATGTTGTAAGAGCTTTGCCTCAAGATACATCAGTTTAGAGTCTTTTCACCAGTCACTGATGAGGTATGATACGGTTTAAGAGAGGATTTCAAGAGTGTCTGTCAAATATTCATTTAACTTGTTCATTTCTTAGAATGGGCAGCTGTTAATGTATGGCTGTGGATCCTAGAGTCTCCTTCTATATCCAGGTAAGGCATACCAGGAGAATGCCAGCACTAAGAAGGATTTTATGAACAGATTGTCAGCTTCACTTTCTTACATTTTACTGATTGGCCCAAGGAGTGGTGATAGTACTGCTTGAGAGGTTAAGATACAACAGTGGTATGGATTATGGTCAGTAAAGGAAGGCAGAAATTAGAGCTGGCAGGTACAGTAAAGCAGTACCAGTAGTTTTTGTTGAACATTAGACCCACCATTCACTTCAAAATGCTAAGAAAATAGAGGATGCATGAAATGTCTCATCTGCAGCTGGAAAAGGAATTTTTCATAGCTGAAATTCAGTTAATTGACTGGTAATAAATAAACTAAAATATTTTATTCACAAGGATAGGACCACTACAAGGGAAATTAAGTGATTTTCTATGTGAAAAACATCTACAAAACTGAATTATAGTTTCTGCATCATCGTTTTATCCCCTTCTTGTAAAAAGGGAGTACTAGCAGTTACTTCCCTTTGCAGAGCATGTTGAAACAAAAATGCAGAATGCATTGGATTAAATCAATACTTATGAGCTCATTAGGACTATTAGGAGAAACAGTAGAATCATGCAGCATATGGCATGGAAAACCTTACATTTTGGAATGTTTACATGCTTAAAAATTCAATGCTTACAAATGAATGAAGTGAGGTGGCTACTCCAGTTTCTCCTGTTGCAACGAGAAGTCATCCTGATTCTGTAACCCGTAAATCAGTCTGTCTGTGTCTCTTCAGAGGGTATGTTCTTGTTCAGAAGATCTGATGCACATGAGAATCTTTGTAAAATGCTCTCTGCAAGCAAGAATTTACAATAGCACTTACAGCACCAATACAACAGAATGAAAATAATCCAAACCATAATGAATCACCATTAACAGGCATTAGATCTGTTAAAATAAAAATATAATTCCAGTAATTCTGGTACTCATTTTTAACATAACTTTTCATCTGAGCTTGCTCCTTTTACAGAGAAACACTTCCCTCTTTTAGAAAGCTTTCCACTTAAAACCAGATTGATGCTTAAAACATCATCAGCTCCTTTTCCTTCAGCTCAGAAATCCCAAGCCTTTTCATAACTTAAATAGTGGAGGAGCCATGGGCTCCATGGAGTCCACAAGAGGCTTTACTACTCCTGCTTGGTTTTCCATGAAAAGTTGTCAGCCACTGCAGTATGTGCCATGAACAGTCAACTTAAGAAGTACTGGGATGAAGATTGTAAGAAAGCTTGGCTGGAATAAATACTTGTAACCTCTTGTGAATTTGCTGTGGTATTCCTGACTTGCCATGGAGCTGTGTATTAAGTAGAATCAATAATTTGGTGGTTCGTCCTAACTTCTGGATGAAGCTACTCTGTTGTTTTGTCACAGCTATGGCCTTATTTTCTCTCCTAATTTGTTGTGCTTGCTCAGTGAAATTGAATCGCTTGCCATTTCAGGCAAGTCTTGGAGAAGTTGTTTTCCTCAGTGCAGATGGCTCTTTCCTCCAGATGTGAAAGGCAGTTAAGAGCTGCCTCATTTTTTTCTTAACCCTTCTGAACCATCTTGAAGTGCTCTTGATGCTGTGGCTGTAGTAGTGCCGTGGTTTCTTGCCCCATAGCCAATTTTCTCATGCCTGTAAGCTGTCCTGCATATCAGTCCCAGCACTGGCTCCTTATATAGGTTGCTTTGGTTTGTTTTCTTGTCTGTTTTAACAAGGACAAAGTAAAACTCAGGGGCACAGCAGTCCCTGGGAGATGTCCCTGCTGGAAGCTCTTGTGGCAGCCTGGCACCAGTGATGGTGCAGCCCCTGGTGTTTGCAGCTGCAGATGTTCCAGCTGTGCGTCTTCAGCCCAAAACAGTCAAGGAGAACCTGTACCCTGACCATTTCCCTTAACCCTGCTTGTTTCATTTGGGAACACAATGAGCTGTCAAAATTTCCTGCCTTGTTTCCACAGAATCCTTCCTTTCACTCTGAAAAGGATTATTTATCTAAAACTGCTAGTTGCCTGAATTGTCAGAACAACTGTTTAGCTTCATTTTTAAGGTGGAGACAAAGAGATGTAAAGGTGTGGTGGACTGATGAAAGTCAGCCTCAAAGTCATGTGTCAAAGCAAAAATACAACATCAATTGTGTTGCCATGAACGGCCCTTGCCTCTTGGAAATTAAAGCCCATGTGATATATTGCATATCTGGAGCAATCCCTATTCTTGGTCTTTCTGATGAGTGTACTTAGATGTAATTAAAAGGAATAGGGAACTGTATAAATATTTTCCAAATATGTGAGCCAAGAAAAAATGGAGGAAGGGGGGTGTGGTTGTTTTAACCCACCACCACTTCCTAACTAATCTTTCTCTAATGATGTAGAGAGAGACTAGGTGGCACCTGGTAAAGTATTTTGAAATAACAGATTCATGAAGTAGAGCTACTTGATAACATCTTTGACTCATCAGAAACTTGCCTTCCCTGAGGATAAAGTTAATAATCACATAAGAATATAAAGATTTTAGTGGCTTTTCCTAAGTCAGCAGGGATGCAGATTTTTCTGCATATAGATTCCTGTAGTGCTAGAGATAGCCCAAACTTATATTGTCTGTAAAAAATGTAAAATTACACAAACAAGCAGTTGGAATCATCACTAATTTTCCATGACTTCAGGTTGTGGGCTCTGCTAGTTCAGCAGAACTCATTCATGTTTCTTACTAATGGCATCAATAGCTCCCTTGCTTTCCCTCTCTTTGCAGGAATTGCTTTGTCTGAATAGTGTACATAAGCATCTGAGTTGGCTAGTCTGCAGTTCTGTATGAGACAGCAGCACCATGGGAGGAAGCTGGGCTACCAGGAGCATCCAGGTAGCTGGGCCACAGAGCACTTGGGACAGAAAAGGTGACAGCAACAGTGAACTTTATTTAAAATAGCTGTAGCTGTACATACCTGGTATCTCCCAGCATTGTGTTATGCTCAGGTAGCACTAGTGCTCTTCTGTGTAAAGATCACCAATAAAAATTTTTTAGGACCATTCCCAATATGAATTTTCTAAAGATCATGGACACCATAGAGTAATAGTTCCTGAGCAAAAGTTTCCTTTCAGTGCATGTTTTTATCTTCTTATTTTTAGTCTTGAATTTTTTTACTCATCTCTTGCCTTTTCTTGTATGTTTTCTTGTATGTTTTCTTGTATGTTTTCTTGTATGTTAAGTCCATATGCACTACAGTATTGTTCTTTTTCCTTTTGTCTAACAGTTAGCTATTTTATTCAAGGTAATTAAGTATCTTGTATGGTCTGCTTTTGGTAAGCCCACATTGTGTTTTCTTCAATGTTACAGTTGTCTACCTACCTACAGTGTTCTCTTCCTCAAAATTTGGGGTCATACTGTTGAGATCAGGGTTAAGCAATCTTTCTGATACATGACTGTGTATGATTTTCTTTTTTTCTAGTCCTACGGTATCTCCTTTGATCTGATAGATACATTATTTCATGTCTAGAGAGAAAATCAGTCTTGCTGGTTTTACAGTATTAAAAGTTTGGGGTGTCTTTAGATTTTTTTGAGTTTGAATTTCTCTCTTTTTCTTCTTTTTTTTTTTTTAATATCTCTGTTGATTTAGTCACAAGTGACATGTTTATCAGTATGGTAATGCAGGGGATTACTTGCAGTTTCCTGTTAGTTCATTGGTGCCTACAGAAAAACAAAAGCCTCGGTCAAGGCATGCTCTGAATTCACACCCGTTCTTAATTTGCTGATGCCAGTATTAGTAGCAGGCTCAAGCCTGCCTGATTTTTTTGAGTTTATATAATGTGTACCATATGCTTGCCATTCTTACTCTTTCTGCACACATGAGCCAATCTGATGGGGTTACCTGTGGCAGAGAGCAATGCTTTTAAGTCTGGGTGCTGCTTTATGGGCTCTGCCTCATGGGTGCTGATGAATCTTGCGTCGGTGTTTCACAAACTCTCCAGCTATTTGCTCCACCCTTCTACTCTTTAACGCAAGGATCGCAGGGGAATGGATTCATATGCCTTCATTGCCACAAGTTGAATGCAATTTTAAACTGCTGATGAAGGTAGAGCCACAGCATTACCATAGCTTTGAAGTGGAACAGCTGAAGAGCAGGTAGAGGTTTGCACCTCCTGCCCCTGCTATCAGGAGGGCTAAGTGGGGTCGACAACAGCTTGAGTTGGTTTGGAATGGTTCCTTAGAATGAGTGGTTGGCAAGCAGGAGCCAAGAACAGGGAACATGTGTTCTGTCTCTAGAAACAAAAAAGCAACACGAAAGTAAGGGTGAGAGAACCTAGATTTATATTTATAATCAAAAGTGACTGTGTTTGAGATATTCTTCATTTGCATGCACGCTCTTGTGTCTTTCGTATCTCTAAGGACCCCTAGAGGGCACGGAAGTTTTTCTTTACCTCAGATATTTAACTTAATAATTCTACTTGGCCTTCTTCCCTTAAACATAATTGTAAGTACATTTTATGTGAACATTAGGTAGAAAAAACCCCAACGTTTAACTAGGTCCTTCTTTTATGCTACAAGATGTTTTCCTGTTTTTAAACACAAGCAGTAGAAGCTAGCACTAGCAGCCAAATTCTTAATTTTTTGTTGTTTACATTAGTTAGATGCTATATTTGTGTACCAGAGGAAGCACAATTTAAACTAACTAATAATTCATAATTTATTGCAAACATTCAGAGGACTACAGTGTGAGCTGTGTAAGGATGTGCAGTGGGTATGCTTTCAACACTGCAGTCTCTGTTTCTGTAGAAGAGGAATTAGTATGGTGAAGAACCAGAGTATTCTAAGTTCCAAAGTCTCCAAACTTCATCTTAGTTAAGAATTTTTAATGTTTTGGTCTTGTTAATTGCCTACAAAGAGACAATTACATTGCACTACAAGATACTTAAAGTTATGGAAATACAAAAATGACATCTGCTTCCCGCTACTTCCTGTCTACTTGGAGAGAGCTTTTGTTACTCTTACTCATCCTGAGGAGCATTTTTCTCCTTAAGTTAGTTTAGTCTATTTAATCAATATTACATGGTAACTCAGGAGCTGATCAGTGTGAATTGCACAGCAATACTGATTCTTAGTGTTTTGTTGGCACTTTATCATCTTTAAATATACATACTAATGCTCCAGAGTAATGCTTGTCTGAGAACATCAGGTTTTACTTATATAAAACAGCTGCAGTGTTTGAGGAGAAGGCTTGCATTTTCCAGAGTGCTCAAAGAGCAGAAAGTAAAACAAAAACAAACAAACAAGCTGCCCACCGAACTTCAAAAAAATCTTCATACTTTTTGTGGGGGATTTTTTTTCATCAGCTAATGATTTTGAGACCAGTCCCACAACTCAAATTGTGAGGGTAGTCCAGGACTGAGACTTGTGTGTGTGAAGCCATGACCATCAAAGTCCTACCTGTTCTTGCCTGAGAAAAAAAAGCAGACCTCTGCACTGCTCGTGAAGCAATGAGAGTCTGCTTGCTGGGCAAGAAGCTGTTCAATAGGATAATATTGTGGTTTAATCCCAGCCAGCAATGAAGGGGTTTTTGTGCCTTTGTTCTGATAAGAGGATCAGCTGTACTGCTTTACCCAATTACCCAGGGATGTCATGGGAGATGATTTTTTGGACCTTAGTTTTCCCACTGGAGGAGCATAATGTCGTCACTTCATATAAAAAATACATCTAGATCAAAACAGCAGAGAAAGGCAGCTGCCCCTTCTAAATATCTCTGGGGATTTTGTGTTTTGCAGGAGATGCACGGGTGAGAGGTCAGACAGGGGTTGTCTCCGAGCGCCGTGGCTCCTACCCATTTATAGACTTCCGTCTTCTTAACAGTAAGTGCAACCCTTCCTTCAGGTCTGTATTTAAATAAAAATAAATAAAAATCTCCATCGGAAGTATACGAACCAAAGCATCTCACCTCATACATATCTGTAGCTCAGCTGTCTTCACACATTCAGCATTAATTCTGTTATTCCCACTCAGTGTCTGGCTGTGAAATATTTTGGTTGTATGAATAGTGTCCGTAATGCTCAATCTGTCAAGTGTAAATACAGTAGGGCCATGGGGTGTGCTGGGGAAGGAGGGGGGCCAGTTCAGAATTAAAAAGATAAACCTCTGTGTCCTTTAGCCTCTTAGACAACAGTTGGAACAGATTTATGTGAGTCTGTTATCCGGTCATATAGAATTGGCAAAGAAGGGGAGCATGTGACAGCACTGACCAGTGGTTTACAATAACATTAATTTTTCCAACAATTAGAACCCAATCCAAAGCCCCATGGAGTCTTCTCATTGACGTCAATGGATTTTGGGTCAGGCCAGCAGTGAACATCTGTTAAAAATAATCTTAACCTCATTTTGATTGAAGTTATTTTGCCACTGTTGTAAATAAAGGAAAGCAAATCTAAAAAGAAAAAAATAAATAAATCGAGACCCTGTTGAGTTTTTTTTCACCTGATACACTCTCAATACTGATGCAAACCCATTAATAAGTGTGTAAAAAATAGTGTAACATAAAAAACCAGTGACCACTTAGTCTTGGGCCCTGTAGCATTCAGCCTGGATGCTGTGTTAACTTCAGTGTTCAGACACAGGCAGATCTCAGTGTGTCCTAGTGTACTGCACAGACCGCTCCATGTAACCTTTGAAAAAAACTGTTATTTAATGTCTTCATCAGAAAAGTATTTTCTGGGTCATAAGTCCACCGGAGTGTTCTGGCTGAGGTAGAAGGACATAAAGGATAAGATGGGTACCTCAGTTTTCCCAGGACAAAGGGAATAACTTAGTGGTTGAGCAGAGTTTTGAGAGCAATTTAGTTCTGACTTGCCAGTGAAAAACATGAAGAAAAACCAGGTGTCGGCTAGCTGGAAATAGTACTGGTCATGCATGCCCTTTTAAAGACTGAGAAAATAAAGCACTTTACATTCTTGAAGTGTGTATTTCAGTGCAAAACAAAGTGAGATTTCTTGATAATTGATGTCTGATTCTGTAGCTGGCAAGGACACTGGGCCTGGCTCACTTGGTGATCTACAAGTAAATGAAGATGCTTGGTGTTAAAGCATGCAGATGTGTTTTGCCAGGAAGTAAACAGGCTTTTGTATTATTTGTTCATCTACATCTGTCTGTTAAATCCATTTCTGCTGTGCAGAAGCAGCAAGAAACATAAGCAGATAAGCAGCAAAAAACATAGTGCTGCACATCCTATCAAAGCGAAACATATAAAAATATATATAAATGCCACTACTGCACACTTGAAAAGTGCCCAACTAATACTTGCAGTAAAATTTTGTCACAGTGTTGCATTTGTTTGGGAGCGGTAACTGGCAGGCAGCAACTATGTACTGAAAAATGTTAGAGTGAGGGAGGGAAGGGGGAGAGAGAATTTTTTAGTAAATGCCCTCAGAGGTCATAAACAAATGCAGCATAAATATTACTCCAACTTCCCACTAACAAGCTGAGCTTAAATAGCGATTGTTCCATCTCTCATCTGAAATACTGTTCCAAATAACAGTACCAGCCTTGTTTTAAAGTAAAGGGAAAACACTGAAGATCATTTTTGAACACTGTTGACATTCATTATGTAAAATCACATAAGTAAAAAAAAATACAGAGCATTGATATTTAGTGTCAGACTAAAGGTTACTTAAATGTAATTTTTTTTAGTGTACTTGCTGATTCAGTCAAGCTAGTGGATTTCTCCCTCTTTTGTCTGTTAAGGGTTAATACTGGCTAGACCATATATTTTCTTTTTTCTGGAGTCGTACAGTAAAGTCACTTGTGTAACTTAAGACACCATTAAGTCTTTTTGGATAGGAAAACTTCCTGCACTCTGAAAATGGGATCTTCCGTAGCCCTAATCAAAGCCAACTGGATTAATGCTGGCTTCTTGCTGTTTGAGCTAACATCTGTGATCCCATCTACACATTCCTCCTGTGACTCTCTGCTGTATAAAGAAAGTCAGTGTTACTTCACCTTGTCTTTGCCATGTTCTCAGGATCATGAGGATTTTTCAGAATCCTGTCTGGGGGAGATGCAGGGCTTTAGTGTCTTCCTGTCTTTTCTCTGCCTAGTTGCAAGCTTTCCTAGGCATAGTTGCACTGGTGGGTTTGGGGACCCTTAAGATGACTCTGGAATACCAAACAGAGTGTAAAATATCCCTTTGTCACCAAGAGCTCCTTGGTTCTGTTTTCTGAGGAGTGTGTGTTTGTCCCAGCCTCTAGAGTTAGTCCCTGCAGCTTGTGGAGACCTGCATGACCTACCAGGTTCAGGTTTGTGTCGATGGCATCACGTCAGAAGCTTGAGGGGAAGCCACATAGCAGCTCCTCTCCTGTGGGGAAGCTGTGGCAGCCACTGCTCGTTGCCAGCCTGGTGTGGAGACCCATTGGAGACCAGCCCACCATCCCTCCTGTCCTGATAGGGCAACCAAACCACCTGCTCCCAGTGGTCCCTGATATCCCCCAGAGAAAAATAAGCTCCACATGGCAGACTTGAGGCTCCACATTCACTTGGAGGCTGAATGAACCAATATCAGCCTTTACAAACTCCTAAACTAATAGATAAAAATTTTGCACAGCCCTATAGGTTTATAGGAAAATAGAGTGAGAGTTTTCTCTTCAATTAATTCCAAACCAAACCTCACAAATTGTAGGAGATTTCAACTTGGAACTGGGCAGCTCAAGCTTGAAACTGAGCCTGTGCAGGTTGAAATGGATGTTGGCAGCTCATTGGCACCTCCACATTTCAGTGAATTAAATGAACCTTTCTCTGTTCACAGGACAGAAAACAAGTTAAACTGAGTATTTGCAGGGTAACAATGTAGAATTCGAAACACTTCTGCAGTGAAAATTAATCCAGTTTTCCCTTTAGCAAAGTTCAGTTTGGATTTGAGGAATAAAGGAGCATAGCCATGGTAAGCAATAATTTAGTTCTCTGATTCACAGAGTTGCTCAGTGAGTCATTGAACCAGATCCCACCAGTGACTAATATGCATTGATTTAAATGGATTTCATTATCTCATTATGAGTTTTTCTGTGACTGTGATGGTACATTTCTTCATTGCCTTAACTCAAAGTTTGAGGGAATTCCTTGTGATAAATCTAGACTTGAAGGTAAACATGCAGCAATAAGCAAGAAGACCTCACCCTGCTGCAATTATGTTAGATACTTTGTTTTAGTGCCAGGTTCAATCAAGAAGAGTAAAAAAATAACATAGTTTACAGCTGAGATAAGTAACTTATTATTTATAAATTTGCTTGTCAAGCAAGTCAGAAGACAAGGAGGTTCTTAAGACTTAAATCCTCCAGTTCCCATCTTGTTTATGCTAAGGTTTTATCTGGATTAAATTTTGGCTTGCAAATGACAAAATTATTCACCTCTAATTGACTATATTTAATTCACTCCTTCAGTATTCACTTCAGGATTTATATATGTGACCTGCAAATTGGAGTCTCTGTATCCAAATAGTGCTACCCAAAGAGATTTCTGTTTTCTTACACCTTGCACAACCAGAACACAGAGTGGGATCTAAGAGTATGTAAAGTGTCAAAACATGTGTGTAGACATTCCAGAGGTATGTCTCTGCATTACTTAGGATCTTGATGTTGTCGTGCAGGCAGAAGTTGAGTCCAAAAGAACCCCACCTGCTTTAAGCTTAGCTTGGCAAAATAATTTATTACAGATTATATGCTTTTAACATCAGATCATGATGAATGGTAACATTAGGTAACATTCAGTCTCTGTCCTTGATTTGCTGTCTGATCTCAGTCAAGCAAAATACTCTGACTGTCAGTTTGTTTGCAAATAAAGTGAATTCATCACATACTTTAGGCATGTGATGAATTAGGTATTGGAGAAATGAAAAATGTTGTCAGGATTAGTAAGGGAAGACATGAAGTCACAAAATGTCTCCATCTCAAAGAACCAAAGTCTGTGGACATTTGAATCTGTGGTTTCTGCCTGTCTACAGAAGGGTCTATTGCAAAATTTACATTCATTTTGGGGTTTGGATTTTGAATGCTCCAGGGCTTTCAGGTAGGGCCCATCTCCAGGGAAAATAAAACTTAACCACAGCCACCAACCCAAAACTGAACCATCAAGTAACCTGAACCTAATTGAGTGAGGTTAAAAAGAGTTTGGTTAAGTGTCTTGTTTTGTTGCCTTTGGCTAGAAAAAGAAGTGGGAGTGAGAGATGCCTTTTTAGATATTTCTGACCTGGGTTAAATTAGGACACTAAAGTCTTGTGAGGAAGTTTCAAGGGCTGATTGGATTACGTGGATCCCAACCCATCCTGTGGAGATGAGCCTAAAGTTCCAGATGGTTTTTAAATTAGAAAGGGAGAAATCTTATGAGGTCTGCATTATTTCTACATAATACCTCCCCTAGTTCCTCATGGATAAGCACATCCAAAAGATACTCATCAACATCCCTAAGACACATAGGCTTCTTAATCTGGTTAGCTTGTTTGAATGGGATGAACATTTCCAGAACTGGTCAGCCTGTGGTCTTGCTATTGCTTACCTTTTCAAGGAAGAGAAATTAGAATCCTCTTAATATTTCAGCACAGAGATTGTTCTCTTATTTAGTAACTCTTCACTATATTAAAAAATTCTTCCTGTCATTGGAAGTCAATCTGGTTCCCCCTTTTCATGAAATAACAGCAAGGGGTTTTTTTGTTGGTGGAGGTGTTAGCATTTTTAAGTGTTTTTGTAAGTGTTGTTATCTGCAAAATCTAATAACAAAGTTTGATTGAAAAGTATATTCTACCTCCTGCCATTCATGCTCCTTGTTTAGCTTTAATGGCACATTTGCAGAAAAACGAAAGCAGAATGTAAAACTGATTGATGCACATGCCTTCATATGCTAACAAAATGCATCGTTTGGGGTTATGAATGCTTCAGGAGAACTCATGATAGCAAGCAAAACAAACAAAAAACCTACATGTGCTTCACACACAGAGTCTTAGTGAACACTGACCTGATTACAAACATTTGTAACTTATTTTTTGAGTACAGACTTGGGATTCAGTTAACTGAAGAAGTCCCTTTAAAAGCTGACAATGATGCCTGACCCCTTCTGCCACCCCACCTTCTTTTCCTTGATTAGAAAAGGCAAAGGATGTACAGAAGATAACACTGAGGATACTTTCCAAATGACCAGAGGAAAATAAAGAGCAAGGAGAAGGGATCATTAAGATGATAAATGAAAGTTGGGTTCACTGTTATTACAGGTTATGTTGTTTTTATTCAAGGGGAGTGAAGGAGGAGGGGGTGCACCATTTCCTGTAGGAGAAACTGTAATCAGCTATAGAACATTTGCAGTTTTAGGAAGAAAAGGTCCTGACTGCTGTACAAAGACTGAAGTGGCAGAGCAAAGGTTCATATTGAAATGATAATGAGTTTGTTACAAAACAGAACGTAACATGCCATTTCCTAAGAATTTGGAGGAGACTTAATAGAAGATGCCAAAATGTTTGTTTGCATAGATGAGTGATGGCCCAGATAAAGGCTGCAAATTGTGATGAGAAACACATCTAAATTCATCTTAAATTTGGGTTTAATCTATTCCTCTTCCTGGTATTCTGGCTAGTATTCTGTTACTTAAGTGGCCTTTGAAACCTTAATTTCTCCAGAACTTGTAATAGGATTATTCAGTATATAAGCGGGATTATGAGCATAATTCTTAAATTCTGTATTCTCTTTCAAACAGTATCAAAAAGACTGTGTTTTGGGGTGGGGAGGAAACTGTGTGACTAATGTTCTTCACGATGGCAACAATTGTGCAGGAACTTCATGATTTGGAAACTGAGCTGTTAAAAGCCACCATCACTTCAAGTGATGTTCAAAGAAGAGGGAACTCCAAAGCCAGGTGACCTAGAAAGGTGGTGTCTCAGAACCTCTCACACTAGCCAGAGCAGCACAACTACCACCTCTGTAAACAGGGCTCTGCATTGGTTTTGTGCACTTGTGCACATGGTTGGAGAACAGATGTTTTTACTCAAAGCAGAAAACTTTAAATTTCTTTTGCTATACTTCTAATTTTGTGCTTTTCTCTGATGCATTCAGGATCCCTCTCTCTTTCTCACAGCTTCTATCTAATTGAAAAAAAGTTTACCCCTCTAAAGAGAAATAATGCAGTTGCAACCTAAATGCAAAATGGCAGCTAATAGAGAGCACTTGATCTCTAAAATTGAATTTTACCAGTAGCCAAGGAACAAAGAATATTTTAGACATTAGAGAAGCAAGTGAAAAAAAAGTGTTTATAACTCAACTTTTTTAGATTCCATATAGTTTGAGGAAGTCTCGTGAGGATTTCTGCATTTACAAGATTTCAGTACTACACTTTTTTATCTGTAGATATGATATGGTGCAAGGTGTTCATCTCTGTCTTCTTAGTTGCAGTGACCAGTGTATATTGAGATGATATAATTGACACAATTGTACTATTTTTTGATCAATCCTGTTTGTTAGTTTCTTACACCAGCCACAGATGATTGAGAAGCAGAACTGGGGTTTCTTGGTCCTTCTGCACTAGACTCAAAGCTTTTAAGTGACAGTCCTTCCACATGGCTTCTGGTGCTTTGTGCATTTTCTCAGGCATTTCTTCAAAACTTCAGTGTTTCCTTTCTGAAGGCTATTTGGACTACCAGGTGAAATGTATCAGGAAGGCCTAAGCAGTGCAGAGAGAAGAGGTTTTCTGTTCATCTAATTGGCAAGTGCTTTCTCCAAAATTCAAATTTAAAATACTAAATTTCTCATTAATTTTTAGATTACCTGTGTTAGTTCAACTACCCCTAGTAATGCTGCTGTTGTCTTTTGGACGCTTTTTGGACTTGGATTTGGATGGATCTGTAATGTAAGAAGGTATTAGGAAGGCACAGCAATTTTTTTCTATCATTGGTGCTATGCACTCTTCTTGATAAGAAAAGTTCAGCAACCAAGCATGCAGTGAATATGCCAAACAAGACTTTGATAAAGGTGCTCTAAGTGCATGGCATGGTTTTACATGCCAAAAAACCCCCACAAAAACAAAAAACAAAAAAAAGAACAAACACCAGTTATTCCTCCTAAGTGAATTGCAGACCTCTCAGGCTCTCAAAGACAAGCTTTCTAACCAGCTGTCAAACCAGGAACCCATGCGGAAAATTGTCGGACCAGAAACAAATTGCTTCCCAGAATCCTCGCTGTTTGCAGACTGTCTGGACCTTAAATTGCAGGACTCGCCCTCTCACCTTATCTTCCAGATAACCCAGCACTTTCCTACCAATCCTGCCTGGCTCTTCGGGCATACAGTGGATGTGTATGGGATGCCTTTGCATCCTGGGAAGAGGGGAAAGGGTATTGTAAATTGTGTGAGTCAAAGGCAGCTGCTTGAGGACCTGATTTATTCTGCATCCTTTGGGAAAGAAGAGAAAAAAACATTTTCCTTTTCTGAATCAGTTTGCTTTTGAAAACTAATACACCTTTTGTTACCCACCGCATGCTGCTGGGTGACCTGTTTTTATTGTACACTGAGGTGCAATAAAATAAGAAAAGGCAGTACTGGGAAGAAAAACTCAGAGGCTTTATTTGAATGCATAACCAAGTTTGTTTACTTTGAAAGAATAGTAACAATGTGATGAATGTCTGGTGCAGAGTTAAGTACATCCTTGTCCAAATTTGATTTATGTGATCATTTCTGGATGTTAACCATTGTTAGCAACCTCCATCATTTTTATATTCATGGTGCCTGTGGGCACGCACTAGCACAGCAGTGTGAAAGAAACAGGAAAGAAAACTGGTAGCAGTTCCCAGTGCAGGAAATCTCTTTCCCTGAAATAACAGAGGCTGGTGTGTAGTGAGCCGTAGATCAATTTAAGGCGAGAAGATCAGCGTAACTGGAGGAACTGTGTTAGAAGAGAGAAGGCAGCCATTGATTCCTGTAGCTTATTAACCTCTTGAGGGCCATGTGCAGTAATGCAGACATCATCCATGGTCTGCTGGGGGGTGTGTGCCTGATGAGGCTATCAAATTACCTGAAGAAAAATGCAGCCACTTCAGTTGCCTGCTAAAACACATCAGGAGATACGCTGTAAACTCAGGCTGCCTGGGCTTTTGAAGGCAGAAGTTGAGCTTTGGAGGAATGCTTGTAAGAACACTTCTGTAAATGTGTGTGTAATTCATACAAGATGTCTGTGTAATTCATACAATAACTTTGTTTAGTGTACAGGAGAGGGTTCCTCATGAAATTACCTAGAACCCCTGTACTATGTAGTAACTCTGTAGCATGAGAATGGGCACCTTTTAAGAGATACAGCTGATGGAGGTTTTTTAGGTAAACTAAACATTCAGAAGTTGCCACAATGGTTAAAGTTAAACACAGTTCTCAAGGGAAGTTTTATGGGTATAAACAAAAGGCATTCTTGTTTGTCTTTCACATTCATTTCAAAATTGCACGTAATTACTAAATCCTTCCCACGTGAGCTTTGCAGCTCATGTTCTTTAACCAGATGCTGTAGCATATGTTTTAGTACCCATAGTTCAATGGGTACTTCCATACTTGAAGTTCAGGGATATCTTCAGTAATATTTTTTATTCATTTACTTTGTAATTCAATTTAACATTAAGGCACTGTGTAATTTGTATCAGGGGTCATCATCAAAATTTTATATTTACAATTTAAATTGAAATTTACAGCTGTCAATAAAGAAGTAGTATGTTCAGCATATTACTATAAATCATTCACATAACCCCTAATTTAATCTTAAAACTGCATCTAGATTTTGTGTTAGCTGGTGGATCCCATATGCTAGGACTGGCTTTTTGCTTCTGGGAGATTCAGATGCAACTGCTGAGCTGAGGGCAGAATTGGAGTGTTCACTCCTGGCTGCTTCGTCTTTTGATCTTCTGTTTTAATCAACCTTTTTCTCTCAACTTCATAAAATTATGTTTCTTTTTTTTTTGTTTGACACTGATCTTGGGAGGGGAAAGAGAAAATGCTGGTGAGATTATACTTGTTTGAGCTGTGTTGTGCTCAGAGAAGGGCAGAGTCTTAGTCCAATTTTATGCAAGACATTTTATGCAATACATAATAAAGTACATTATTGTGGATGTCACAGTAATCTATTATGGGTCATAGCAATCAGCTGATAAGTCCTGTGATTCAAAGGCAAATCAATTATTACTGAAATGACCCAAAGGATGTGATTTTAACATGATATTCTTTTAAGTCAACATCCAGAGTTTGCATGTGGATAGCCTGCAGTGCTGGATTCAGGCTGTTCTGTCAAGAGCCCAGTTTTGAAAATTCATCTGCTACAATTATTTATCAGTATTCAGAACTTCTTCCCTTCCCTTATGAATGAAAATACAGAACAACAGATTGCTGTGGGGAATCTTTTTTGCATAATATGTTGGAATACACTGCTCACTTAAAGCATCAAGTCAGGTTTCAGGGGCACTGTACTCTGATGACTAAATTTGAATTGAGACCTATGACAACCATGCAGAGAAATAGGCAGCAAGTTTGATGGTTCAATTCAGAAAATATGTTTCATAATAATTTATTTGTTTCCATCTGATGTGTTTGTGCTTTGGCGAGTATTAATTGTGCTGCTGAAGTGATCTGGTAATCCAAAGGATAAAATAACCACTTCTTCATAATCATTGGATTGTGTGCAGCTGCTTGTTGAGACTTAGGCCAAACCTTCACCTTCAGATCATCTTCAGCAACTGTATGTGTGAGTTTTAAAGACAGTTTAGGGGATTGTAGGTGGTAATTTCAGTCATCTGTATTTAACTGTAAAAACAGATATTAGCTTAGATAAAAATTAGTGGGAGCCGTTTCTAATTTTCAACATAAAAAAGTTTTTTGTACTTTGAAATTTAAACTTGTTACCTGAAAGTAGTGACAGTTTGTGGGCAAAGATGGAAATAGGAAAGTTGGAAAGTTGAGAAACAGCTAGCACAAGTTTAAAAATTCAATTTATTTTAAGAGTGTTTTGTTATCCAGGAATTAAATTGAATGCCAACCATTTTGTAGGAGCCTTGTATAAGTGAAAAGAAATACAAAAACAAGTCTGCTGGTTCCTCCACGTGTTGCTGACACTAGGTAACTGTTTGCACCTACATTAGTCACTCCTTCAACAGGCAGTGAAATTGTTCCAGCTTTAAAAATGTGTGAGAAAATGAAGGCAGGTGCTGGCACATCTTATATGAAAACCTGACCTTCAGGCTGCTACCCTAGTGGTGTTACTGTTTGCATTCTGGAAACCACATGGCTTGTCAAGTTGTAATAAAGTTACTTTGTGCTTTTGTATTATTAAAAGTGAGTGAGGGCTTTAGACTGCCCCTGAGAACCATGAGACTTAGCAGTGTTGCAAGTTATATTGATACTCAGTAGGTAAGGATGGGTTTTTTGGTGTTGTTAATGACTTTGTGCTGCTCAGTAGCTGTTGGATTACTTAATAAGGAAGAAACTTGCTACAGAGGGTGCTTGCGCATCTGCTGTTCGAGAAATCAAATCCTTAACCGTCTATGATCTGAAAAACCTTAGCGACTTGTCTGAAAATCCTCTCAGAATAATACCACTCATAGAAACAGCAGACAGAGTGATATTTTAATTTCACAGCAGAACAAATGTTCAGTATTTTCTTCATAAAGAGAGATGGAGAAATAGAGAATAGAGTCATCTTCAGGGCATGGATATTTTTCATGAGCTCTTACTTAAGCCTGAAATCCAGTGAATTGCTATGGAGCTTCTCAAGAAATCATTACTGTTCTCTCAAAGGACTGTTTAATCTTCAGTTTCTTACAGGGTTTGTCTTACAAATAAAACTGTATTGAATTTTGCTGCCTTTGACCAAGCGTCCAGTTTCTGTACTCCCTTTTTCCAAAACTTATACCAGATGCAGAATAAAAACACCACAACTGTGTGTGAGGTTTTGTTAAAAGTTTGTATGAAATTAGCTAAACCATTATGAGTTTTAGAAACCCTCCATATTTTTCTTACTAACAATAAGGTAATTTAATTACTCTAATTAGTGGTTTAATCACTGTATAAAAACGGCCTTGGTTTTTGTGTCACATTTAGCCCTATATGAAAATCTCCTAATGCAGCATTAGGGAATTAGAATTATCCTGGTACTGAGTGACATATTCTGTTGTGTAACTAGAAATGCCTGTATTATCTGAATGTATCTGCTTTCCTCATTGCAGAGCTAAAATATTTTCTTCATTTATCATTTGCCTTAATATGTAGAAAGGACAGCAGACAATGCAGTAGGATTATTAACCTATTCTTATTTCTTTCTCTCCTTTATCTCATTTTCCAAAAGTGGGTCACACATTTCTGTTTTCAAACTGTATTTTGAGGTCCTTTTTGGTGTCACTTCTTGGATTTTATACCCAAGATCACTTTGTACTCCAGTGCAATTCACTTTTTAATATATTTCAGTGACACTCCTGTGAGGTAGCAAGGTAATGCTATTTTCAATTGTATAGTTAGAGAACAGAGGCAGAGAGGGTAAGAGTAGCTTACCTAAGCCTACCTAGTTGTTAGGTGATATATCACCCCCTTCTCCCCAGTGACTTAGCCTGGGTCACATTAAGGCTGTGGGAGGCAGTGTACTGAACTCAGATCTTCCAAGACCTACGTTAGTATTCTCTTCCCTGGAACATATTTCCTTTCTGAAAGAAACAAATATTGTATGCTGAAATGATTTGAATACTGCTCCTTCATGTGGCTTGGCAAGAAGCATGAACTTCATGATTTTTGTATTGCTGTTTTAAAGCTTTTGATATTTCTCATATTAAATAACTGATGTCATCCATCATCTTGGGTTTCATGGTTTCTGTACTGATTGCTTTTCACAGATACTACACTCTCAGGGGAAATTGGCACCAAGAAAAAAGTGAAACGACTGTTAAGTTTCCAGAGGTATTTCCATGCATCCCGGTTACTGCGTGGAATTGTACCACAAGCCTCTCTGTACCTACTGGATGAGGACTATCTTGGGCAAGCAAGGGTAAGACAGGTCTCCAGGCCTCCATTTCTTTTTATAATACTACAGAGAGTGTTGGGTTTGGTTCAGCCTTCAGATAAACAAATTTGTGGCTGATCTTTCTTAAATAACCCACGTTACGTGCCTGCCTCACAGCAAACAGATTGTCCATTCTTCACTTATGGTTACAGCCTTGAAGGCTTAGGTCTCAAAGCAACAGAAAATGTCTAAATCTATTCAGCATTTTCAGATTCCAACAATTTGAAATTATAATCTGGCTTTATAAAAGAATGAAGGATTTCTGGTAAAGTTACTGATTTAAGTGCAGCCTTCACACAGGATTTAGTTCATCCACTGGAAAAAAGACAGGTGTCTCTCATCTGGTGTGGGACAGCTATTAGGCAACCCACAATAGCTCTCCACAGTGGCAAAGACAAGGCAACAGGAAAGATTGACTGCAAAGAACTTCACAGTGATCAAAATATAATTTTCTTATTTTGCAGCTCTTGTACTTGCTTTCAGTGGTATTTTCTAGCAAAACTTGCACATCTGATGGCATTGGGATTGTGTGCTAGGCAATTTTTATTCTCTGCAAGAGGAGATTATATGACAGGTGTTAGAAAGTAGTTAAGCATCCAGGACTGTTTGAATAAAGACTAGAGATGGGAGTGAATGTGTATTTCATTCACACATACACCACTGTAGCTCATACAGCTAGTCCAGAATCAGTCTCTTGACTCAGCTGATGTAGCTGTAAAAACACTGCATATGGTGGTAATGATGGATTCTTCTGCATGTCTGAGTGGTCTTAACAATAGCACTGTATCTAAGTTTACAAAAGCTATTCCTGTGTATTGGTTTGTTTAGCAAATTGTAACTCATATTCACCATGAGAGCTAAGACTTTAAACACTATATTTAAAACCTAATAGAATTTGCGCTGATGATTCAGGGACATGAAGGAGCAATAAAGAATTTTTGCAGTAAAAGGGAATATTTTCATAATATTTTGGTTTATATTACTTCTTGTTTTGAGTTCCATTTAGAAGGTATTTTTAGTGTTGTGTTCGAAACCTCCTCAGTTAATAGTGCAAGGGATATTTTATGCAGCTACATCAGCTTGATTTCTGCTTTTTCAAATACTCCTCTGTAGGTTTCTCAAACAAAACTTTAAAGCTGCAGTAACCAGTCCTGTGACTGATTAACGTGGAATAATAATTCACTGGCCTTTTCACATTTTCTTTTTCCAGCACATGCTATCCAAGGTGGGAATGTGGGATTTTGACATTTTCTTGTTTGATCGCTTGACAAATGGTAAGTTAATTTTAAAATTCTTTATTTTAATATCTCTCATATATGACTATTCAAAAAATCACTAATTAATTATTTGCTAAATGTTTCCAGTTCAGATTACTGGTGAGAAATTTGCCACATTTAACCTCTCTTAAAATCACATCCTGGAGCTTTTTCAGGCTTTTCCTGAGCTATAGGGTAATGTTTAAAGTATGCTTTTGTATTAATCTAATCTCCTACATTTGTTGTCATTACCTTTTAAAGAAGGTGTTTCTGTTTTCTTTACCTGGGAAATTCCCAAGCTACTTTAAATATACCTGTTAGATATATTGGTCCATAAATCCAGATCTCCATAATCAATCAATTTTTATCAATACAAAAGACCTTTTAGTGAAAATACCCTTGCTTCTGTTCAGCAGCAAAAATTAGAAAATTTATTAAGAGAGTAAAAATCTGTGACATTTTTTCCCTAAATATACGCCTGTAAAACTACCCCCCTTCATCTCCAGTGCCTAGGCAATACTTCTTGATCAGGTAGCTGCTGAAGAGGGTCATGATCACACCTTTCCCCTTTCCATACTGCTCACAGAACTGAGATCCCTCATTCCTCATCCCCAGTGTAATTAAATTTGGTTGGGGCAGAAGGTGTAGAAAAGAGTTGGTTTAGAGGGTCATTCAGCTGAGTAACTGGCAGAGAAGAGTGAAAAGGATTGCAAAGTGCCTGGGAAGCAAAAGCATAGTCCTTCTAAATTACCTTTCTGTGCCCCTACTCAGTAGTCAAGACCAAGTAAGTTTCCATGTGCTCTTCATAGAGATATTTATTTTCTTTCCTGACTTAAGTTAAATAAGAAAAGACTCCCTTCAAACTTTGTTTATATGTAGCACGAGTTGGTTGGTTTGGGGTGTTTTTTCTAACTTTTATGGAAACAGTGCCACTGAATTGAGCAGTGCAAAAAATACTGTGTGCGTGTGTGTGTGTGTGTGTGTGTGTGTGTGTGTGTGTGTGTATAGTTCATCATGTAATACTAGTTAGGTTCAATTTTGCCAGTGTTCTCAGTATTGGATTTACAGCAAGGCCAGTGAAACGTTGCAGTGGAACTTGAGACTGTAATTGCTGCAAATCATTTTTCCTGTCTGTGTCATCATCATGAGATGCAATTGTAGCTGAGCTAGGTTACATGGGTTAATTACATGTTTGTACAGCCAATGTAAAATAAAAAGTTTAATTCCAAACTGCTGAGTTTTAGTAATCAATTAATTAGTACAGGATGGCAAACCAAAGTGGCAGAAAAGCCACTCTTGTTTCTGTTGTTTCTGAAGATAGACCTGAATTATGAAGATGATGTCACTCTCAGACAAGCCTGTGAAAAGATTTCCAGTTAAAACCATCTCAGGTTGCCTTCTTCCAGTTTAAACGACAGTTTGCCTGTCATGTTGAAACAGCAAACATGACTTTATGGCATCTAGACACAAGAGTGGCATTCCACTGGTACAACCATGCCATCAGCTCTTGATTGTATATAGCAGTAATTCATGTAAATGACTTCTGAGTGTATGAGTGTCACCTAAGCTCATTTGATTGGAGATAAAGTGATAAAAGCTGACTTCTAGGAAATTACCAAGATTTTCAGTCCTGCTTGGTTTGTAACAACTTGTTAAAGTAATCTAAGAGTTGTTCCTTTCTGCATTTAGGAAACAGTCTTGTAACGCTGCTTTGTCACCTCTTCAATGTGCATGGACTTATTCATCATTTCCAGTTAGACATGGTTACATTACACAGGTTTTTTGGTAAGTGCTCACCTCAAAGCCATCTTTGAATGAAGTTTAAAGTAGAAGTTTGAAGTTTTGTGTAGAGCATCTGAGAAAGGCTGGCTTGGTCTGTGTATCAATGTAAAAATTATGGCGTTGTTGCAAATATTTCAGTAAAACATGTCCATGATATATATATATATATATCAGCATACAGCTTGCAGGCACCCAAGTACTTTGTTCAGTACCCAGTCAGTGGAGGGACTTCCAAAGGCTCTGCATTGGGCTGAAGCATCCCAGCACCACAGTCACAATGGTGATTTAAAATAAAGTATGCCATGCAGAGATGTGGCCAGCTTAGGCCCACACAGACAGACAGACGCTGCAGAACCTACCCGTGCACAGTACAATTGTGGTGCAGTGTAATTATTTTAGTGGCTAAAAGACCACTGAGACCCAGGGCAGTTAAAAGCTTATGTGCAAAATTCAGCAAATTATATCAAGCTGTCTACACTGAATAGTGTTGATGAAAGCCCCTGCTGCTGTTACTGCCAACAGAAATATTAGCCCCATGCTGTCAGTGAACCAAAAGAAGAAATTGGCCAAAATCAATTACTTTTTGCACCACTTCTTGAAAGCAGCTAAATGCCAGTTTTTCAGTCTGTCAGGCAGAGTTTCCAAAGCAAGGTCTCTTCTTTAAGACTGCCTAATTGTCACTTCTGGAAAGCATTCCTCTGGTGTGGAGACAGACAAAATCTCCCGCTGTTTCCAACTCCTGTGGGCAGACATGAAGTGGACAGTCTGGTAATTAGAGCTAGTGGTACTCACAGTTTAAGGGATTACCCACTATACCTCCAGATGCTTGTGCAGCTGGAAGCAAACAGAAGGCTTGGACTTTGTTTGGCGCTCCTCATGCTGGCAGCGAGCGCCATGGGAAATCTGCCTGTTAGCTTTCCGTTTGATTAATTTGATAGTGTCTAGGAGAGAGCTTCAGGCAAGATCACATGCAGCTTCCAGTGTTCACGTGGTGCTGTCCCGAGACCATGTAAGGGTGCACACACTGCTGCAAGGAACAGAGGGGTGTGAAGCACACATCTCAATGATTTTCTGTCTGAGAGAAAGCTGAGCATTAAGAGGTTGGTGCTCCTGGTCCAACTAGACCAGTTCCAGCACTGCAAACGAAAGCAAGAGGGACTTAAAAATGAACATGTAGATGTGACTGAAATTGTCACAGCTCTTGCTGTGAATACCCCAATGCTGTATCTTTTGATTCCTTGCCTGGGGGATGTAGGAATGCCTTTGGCTGTAGTTCATCACTCAAATAACAAATGATGGCAGGATATCAGGGCCTCACTCCCTGCTGCTGTAAAATAGGTAGTACTGCCTTAATGGCACACTACTACCCTATGACAGCAGCCTAAATAATTACACTCCGTTGTGGATAAATTTGCCTCTCTTCCTTGTTTATTTTACTCCTCAATGAGAGCCTTCACTAAGGCAAGAAAGAGGTGATTTATGCACTAGACCTAGTATATCCCCTTGGGCCTCACAAATCCTTTAATGCATTTTTTTCTAAAGGTATCCCAATAAAAGCAGCAATTTAAATAAGCTACAGCTATTTGAAGAAACTCCTTAGGCAGCTGACTGCAAAACCTCAGATTGTATTTTAAGTCCAGTTCCCACTTGTGGCCATGGTATTCAGAGACAAAAGGATCTTTGTTTTCTGTTTTGATTCCCAGTTATGGTTCAAGAAGATTACCATAGCCAAAACCCATACCACAATGCTGTCCATGCTGCTGATGTCACACAAGCTATGCACTGCTATCTGAGGGAGCCCAAGGTAATGACAACCTTTCACACTGATGTTGCTTTCAGATGTTTCTCAGATTCTTTTCCCAGGATGGAAATAAAAACCCCAAAAGGTACTTCTGGATAGCTGAAAGTGATGGCATGTTTGAAGTCAGCAACAAGCCAGGAGCAGCGTCAGCTGCACATTACAGAAGTTTCAGTGAAGCCACAAGAGTCACTTCTCATAATGCAGGCAACATGTCTAAGTGCTGTCGTGCGAGCTCCAGCCACCAGGACGGTGTGAAGCAGCCACCCCTGGTGCCTGCAGTTCTTCTGCCATCAAACTCAGCAGGAGGCAGTGCATGCCTGTGCCTCAGCCACCTCAGAGCATAAGCTGCTCACATCAGTATTTCAAAATACCAAACTGGGCAGTGCCACACCAGGAAAGGGGAAAACAGTCCCTTCAGATGGGTCTGTTGCAAGGGTGTCCTCTGCACAAGTGTTTGACTGCAAGTTCTCACAGCGTCAGGGTGGTGTTGCCTTGTGTGTTACTAGAAGGCTTTGTGATACTGCAGTGCTGAACAACAGTGTAGGAAGATGACTAATCTTTTCTGGCTTGGCTTAAATGAAAGGATGTTCTGCTAGAACTAGCAGTTTTTTTCCACTAGAACATAGCAATGGTGAGTGAGGACAGGAGCAGGCCCCATCTTTCCTGTATTTTCATCTCCTGCAAGAGCTGCAAGTCCTTTCTTGCCAGAAAGTGCAGAGGACAGCCAGCATCCAGAACCTGTACCATACTGCTCATCAGTTCTCACCTCAGGTTGCTTCTTTCATCTCATAGACCTGTACTCTGTACAGGCTCATCAGGCTGGTAATAACTGCCTCACTCTCAGAAACAGAAAATGCTAAGACTACCTTTCTTTTCCTTCAACAACTATAACAAAATTTGCTTCTAAATGAGCTCTATAGCAGAAAAAAAATCTGGACAGGTTTTCCTGCTTGAATGTTTGAAGTTAGAAAGGTGAATTATTTTCTCTAATAAGATACATATACTTGAACTGAGATAGATATTTAACAGCCAAGTTTGAAATTTGAGAAGTTGATAAAGTCTGCATTTTATAACACAGTGCTATGCTGGAAAATTGAAGCCTGATCTATTGTTGGTATTGCTAAATACTTGGAGAGGCAGAGCTCTTATGATAGATGCTAATGTATGCCAACCTACCAGCAGATTTACTTGCTTTTTAAACTGAATGGTTGAGACTATGCCCAAGCACTTCTATTACAACAATCCTTTTATTGCCACGAGTGATAAAGAGATAAGAAACACAAACTGTAGTAAAACATGGTTATATAGTCTAGTGTCTTTATAAATGTTTATTCAACACTCACCTTAAAAACGTTGTTCACAAAATTTATGTTTGACGTTTGTATACAATTGCCTACAAATCCAAGCAATGCCATAATGTCACCTGGTTTGTTTATTTACCAAAAGATGTTTATTGTTCATGTTCTTGTTGTGATTAATGTGTGTGATGATTCAGCTTGCCAGCTTCCTCACCCCGTCGGACATCATGCTCGGACTGCTTGCTGCTGCAGCTCATGACGTGGATCACCCAGGGGTCAACCAACCCTTTCTGATTAAAACTAAACACCACCTTGCCAGCCTGTACCAGGTAAAACTGCTCATCAAGTTGCTAATGTGTAAAATGGAGTCAAGGAGAGTTTAAGCAATTTGCAGTGAACTTTTAATGCCAGAGTCTGGCAGCAGGAGGATGCTGATCAAGTCATCCTGCACTTTAGAGTCTGGACAATTTCAGTCAAGCTCCTCACTGGGTGTCACTTCTTAGAGCAAAGCTGATATGAGAAAATAGGTGGAAATGTCAGATTTTGTTGAGGATGTTAAAGCCAAATCGGTAGCCTGGGTTATTTCTGCTGTAGATCATCTGGGGTGAGGAGCTGTGGGTAGGAGATTTGAAATCATAAGAAGATTTCATCTTCTTTCATATGAGCAGCTAAGCAGCAGACATGCCCTAAATTGGTATTGCATTAAAAGAAACCTTTGCTTCATGTGGCTGTAGTAATATAGAACACTTAATGAACACTGGATTAAAAAAAAAAAAAAAAAGAAGAAGATAGAGGAAACCAAAGGAAAAGTTGTAGACATTTACAGTAACATTCCTAAAGAAACAAAGAACTTCAAGAAAGCCACTTGGTCACTCCACAGGCTATCTAGACCAGTATCCTGTTTCTAAGAGCAGCCAGTAAAAGATCTCAGAGAGAAACATAAGTCTAGGGTAAGTACAGAGTTGTCCTTCACCTGGTATACATCCTTCCAGCTCTGGCAAGCAGTAGTAGAAAGTTCCCTGAAACAAAAACACAGACCCTCTTGTTCAATAACTACCAGTGAACCCATGCTGCCTGATTTCTGTGGTGCCTTTTGAATATATTTGAGGTTTTGACCCATGGCAAAAGTTGTAGCTCTGTATTTTATCTACAGGTGTCCTATGGGTATAATCTTTGTGTGCACCTATACATTGTTGTGAATATGTTGTATTCACATCTCTCTATTCTTTACATTTTACTTACATATATGTGCCCCAGAATGCTGTAAATCTTAATTTTGATTGCACTAACCATAATTCATGGGTAATAAATGGAGATAGTATTGATTTCTAGCCTTTAGAATCACAGAATCATAGAAGCGTGAAGGTTGGAAGAGACCTTTAAGATCATGAAGTCCAACCAAACTGTTCACCCAGCACTGCCCTAAACCCAGCGCCAGATCCAGACACCTCCTAAACACCTCCAGGGATGGTGACTCCACCACCTCCCCAGGCAACCCATTCCAGTGCCTGACCACCCAAACAGTGACCTGTTTTTTCTAATACCTAATCTGAGTCTCCCCTGTCTCAGCTTAAGGCCATTCCATCTGGTCCTCTCACTGCAGGCACAGCAGGGAGAGATCATCCCCCACATCACTGCAACCTCCTTTCAGGCAGGTGTAGGGAGTGATGAGGTCCACCTGAGCCTCCTTTTCTCCAGGCTAAACAAGCCCAGCTCCCTCAGCCCCTCCTTGTAAGACATGTTCTCTGTTCCTTTCATGAGCCTTGTTGCCCTTTGCTGGACATGCTCCAGAATCTCCGTGCCCTTTTTCGAGTGAGGGGCCCAGAACAGGACACAGCACTCGAGGTGCTGCCTCACCGGTGCTGAATACAGGGGAGCAGTCAGTGCCCTGGTCCTGCTAGCCGCACTGTTGCTGATCCCGGCCAGGATGCCATTGGCCTTCCTGGCCTTGTGGACACACACTGGCTCATGTTCAGTTGCTGTCAACCAGCACTCCCAGGTCCTTTTCCACTAGGCTGCTTTCCAGCCACTTTGGAAGCGTCAACTTCAGCCTTTGTGAAAAGGTGTCAGAATATCCCCAGTTAAAATCAAATCTAGCTGAAGAAGACTCACTAATAGCTATGTACATGTACTTAGTAAATGGAGAGATTGCTGTGATGTGCTTACTACTTGATAAGAGTCTCCTTTGTTCTCCCCTACTCAAGCAACGTTTGGGTTTTCCCATAAGAAGTGGATCAGGTAATGGTGCAACTGTCCTGCCTCAAACATGGGAATGGGCTGGACTGTGGGAGCCCCAGCCAGGGCCCAGTGATGCTCAAACACTGAAAATTTGTGACCAGCCTCACCACAAGCTGATGCAGCTTACTATGCCACACCCATATGTTTCTGGTCCATTTTATTCCAATCTTTTCCAAATGTCAGGCCAGCTGAATGAGGAGGGAGAAAGGCCAGGGTACTTTGGTAATGTTAAGGGTGCTTTGAAGAGGAGTGAGTGGAGCCATTCCGTAAAACCTCTTGTCTTGTGAAAAGGTACAAACAATTCCTTCTCAAGTTAATAGTGGCAAACAGTAGTTTATAATTAGGTTGAAAAATCAGGCTAATCTGAAGGACATAAAGCTAAAATATTAGTATCTTAGAGAAGTAGTTTCTGCTCAGTCATTTGGGTTTGAATATACTTAACAAATGTTGGTTAGAAAAGGCAGTGACAATGCAGAAAATGCAATCTTTCAACAGCAAATGAGATTTTAAGTACCCTACTTATGGACATTCACAGGCAAATTTGTGTTATTTTAACTGAAAATGATCCCACATTGTTTCCAAAGATTTTAGTAGTATACAGTATATGGATGCCAATAAAAATAACTGCTGGGGAAAAGTTTTGCTGAAAACATTTTTAGTCAAAAATTTAGATTTAGGGAATAGTCTTAAAACATGTATTTTAACATGTGCTTGAAATTGAAATAAAGTTCTTAGGTTTTTTGGTTTTTAAGTAGCAGAGCCGCAGAACTGCTGGGATTAATCAGCAAAAGGATCAAATGAAAGTAAGTTTTAACATAGCTGGCAGTCATCTGTCACTGGGACAGTGGGCTTATCCATGTATGGCATCTCTTTGCTTTTAAATGTCTCTTGACATTTAAAATAGAACTTTACATTTGCATTTGGAAGGAAAGGTTTTGCAGAATGAGGCAGGTCAGTTTTTGACAAAGATATAAAGTGTTTGACAGCTTCTGAAGTGCGTATATGAGAAGAGTCATATTTCAGGAAGACAGGTGATATTATCACCAAAGACTTCAGAGCTTTAAATATTTTTTAAACTAAATCCATATTTTGTGATGCAAGACACTTTGTTTTGTAACCCATAGGGTAATTTCCAAAAGAGTCCATTGCATGTGATTGCATGCCCCACAATTTTCTACAAAAATAAAAGCACATCATTCAAGTCTCCTGAATTACAAAGCCAGTTGAGAGTGCAGGTGACTAGTGATCTGGAGGTCACTTAGGTTTCCTGTGAGCAGCACAACAGCATTCCTTGTAATGTGATGCAGACTTTGCTTCTAACTTTCAGTGTCTGGCTTTTAAATGAAGGGTGAAAGTTAAGAAGTTAAGATCACATACAACATCTGTAGTACAAAACAGGGTTCAGAAAACTGAAAGGACACTTTACAACTTTAATATAGATGTAGGTAAGCTGGAAATAGGAAAATAAGTTTTGGGCATCAGTAATAACAGTCCCACTCTGTAGTCTTCCTTAAAAACAACACTTCTAATTAAAGTGTCATTTTCAACTATTTAGCAGTCTAGTTAAACCAACTGCTCAATGAGTATTAATACATTGAAGAGATTGAAAGAAATTCTGATCCCCTTTGACTTTGAATCAAAATTGAAGTTTGCTCTGCACCTAGTTAACAGCAAGTCTCCCTCTTTCCAAGTTACTGTTCTTTTTCAAATGTATATGTCAAATGCAGTGGTTTGAATAACTCAGGGAAAGTAACAGAATGGAAATACTGTGATAGTTTAAATAAAATAAATAGGGTTTTTTTCCTCACAGTCCTGAAGTCTCTGTTACAGCAGTCCACTGGGCTTGGGCTGTAAATGTGACAGAAGCTTCCTATAGTGCAGCCTTTAAAGCAAACCTGCACTACTCAGTTTCTTAAAAAACTAAAACACCACGTGAAGCAGAGCTGAGAGCCCCAGGCTGCAAACCAGCACACAGACTTTCCCTGCATGGGTTGTTTCCCACCAGCCTGGGTGATCAGATAGCTCATGGCAATTAGTCTTAATAAGGCAGTAGTGTGTTCCTAGGTGGAATAGCTGACTCTACTAATTGCTGGCAGCCACTTCAGGGATTCTGGCTCCCTACATTTAAGAGGGGAGTCATATGACTTCATGCTCAGTTGTTGCTTGTTAACTTGACCTTTCCTTTTCCCCCCTCCCTGTAGTTTCAGTGTGGGAAATTAAACAGTGCAGCAGTGTCAGTTTAAGGTTACTCCTCTAGCAGTAGGCAAAGAGCAGAAGCTCAGAGAAGTGGAAATACTCTGGGATGATTACCTGAGTTTGGTTTTTCCTATGAGTAACTACCAGTTGGATGCAGGAAAGTTCTCAGATGCCTACACTCTCAGCCCTGTTCTGGCTGGCCTAGGAGCAGCTACATCCATGGAGTGTAATTCCTTGTTTGAGGCAGGTACTGCTGGAGCAGCTCCTTACAGCAAGGCTGCCATGCTGTAAGGGATGTGGGGACACAGGGTGCTCCAAGGGGGATCTCCCCAGTCCTGATGTTTCAAGGATCCAGTCAGACCAAGGTCATAGGAAAGTGCCTACAGGCACTGTCTTAAACAAATGTAAGCCTTCCCAAAAATGAAAGGTGACAGTCAGCTAGAGTTTTTCCAATTTACCTTCGGGGTAGGAAGATGGCAGCCTGTGGCCTTGGGGTGACTCTTAGGACCAGTATTGAGCTCTGCAACTGGGTAGGTGGAAAAAACCAAAATCATTGTTATGCCCTGTTACATTATCTTATTTTTCTTGGTCAGAGTGTAGGGTTGCAAAAGTCCATCCTGATGTATTTAGGCAAAAGGAGAAAAGGGATATTTAGGTTGGCAAATGAGCAGAATTGCTGTCAAAAGTAATTTCTATATTGCATAACTGATGTTGAGATCTGAGTCTGTCAGCTCTTCCTAAGAAAGAGAACTGGTTTTTGCATGATTTGAAAGTCTTGGAGTTGGTTTTACTTTGGTTTTTTCCCCCCAGTATCTGTGATTTCTGTAAGGGAAACAAGCAGACAAACCTGGAGAAATACCAAAGCAACATTGTGCAAATTCAAAAGCAACAAAAAGCACTGCAGAAAGTACTGTAATAGGAAGTCAATCCAATTTGTACTCTCACCTTTGCACTAGAAAAGATGATCAAAATGCAAATTGGATCTTGGTTACTGGCAATGTTCAGTGTTTCAACAGTCACTGGATATGACAGGACTACAAAGGAAAATGGGGAGACTTAGGGAGAAAATACTGCTTAGTTCCTCTTGGAATAGTGGAAGCTGCACATCATGTCCCACAGGAGAGGTACTACTGTGGCAGCAACACCTCTGAGCTGTGGGACTGTGGATGAGGGAGCTAGAGATCACAGTGGCTGGAGAGGGGGATTCAGACTCCAATTTCCCAGTTGGCAATGATAGGGTGGAATCCTTTCTCTGCTACCTACTCAAACAGTTTGGTTGCATTTTATTTTGTTTTGTTTTTCCTGTCCAGTGCTCATCTACTGCAAAAGCCATGAACTGCCTAGAACAGGGAACAGCTGACAGAGGTTTCTGAACAAGTGACATTTCTGAGGCATTTGGTGGTAGAAAGTACTCTGTGAACCAAACAAGTGATGATTGGCAAATGCATTGTGTGTTAGGATAGTTATTTCAAGTCATCAGACATAAGATACCCAATTTGTTGTAATTTACTAACAACCTAGAAAGCTGGGTTTCTGTTACCTAGCAATTTTTTCCGACCTAACTTTAGTTCCACTTTGTTGGAAACAGAGGAGTCAAAATTTGTTGCAGACTAAGTTGCTGAAGCCTGCAGATGCTCAGCAATACTGCTGTTCCTCTTGCTTTCACTGAACAGCTGCAGGCAGCTTCCAGTTCCCTGACTCAAAGGGAAATTTGGCAGTTTAGTTTTCTCTTTCATGTCTGCTCTGAATTCAAACTGTAGTGGCTAAAAAGTCAACCTGGAATCAATAGGAGGTAAAAATATGATTTTGCACTCCTGCTTTAATTCATTTGTTAACAAATCTGTTAGAATGCAAGCTACCTCCCACTCAGATGAGATTAGTCCCTCTGGTCACAGCAGGACTCAAAAACTGCAGAACAACAGGGCTCTAAGTCTGACCTTAGCTAAGAAGCCCAGAAGCACAAGGTCCTTAACTACAGAAATCTAGACCAATTACTCTAATCCAACTGCGGCTGAAAAGCACACACTTTAGGCTCACGTTACAGCATGTCCAAACACCTCTGGGCACCATGTGGTATGGCAAATCCATATGTGTACCATGGATACGCTCCTAGTCCTTGCCTTTTTTTGTGTTGTTCCTCCCCAGAATGTTTCAGTGCTGGAGAACCACCACTGGCGCTCTACCATAGGCATGCTCCGAGAGTCGCGGCTGCTCGCCCACCTGCCCAAGGAGGTCACGTAAGTGTCCACCAAAAGAAATGCATCACTGAAAATGGGCCATGGCCTCCTTCACCCTTCTTAAAAGCACACCGGCATAGAGGCACAAGCTTCAGAATAGGCTGAACTTCTTTGGTGTTTTTGGTGCTACTATGAAATCATGACACAAAGTTTTACGGCAGAAGTATTTTTTAAGACCTACCCACTTCTGCAGCACAGGAATGGCCGCTCTCAGTACCAGGAAAATGGGAAGTCCCAGCAGGAGTGGACCTTCTCAGATGGATTTTTGGCATTTTTCATTTTACATAGCACCAACCAAATATGGAAAGATTCAGTGATTAAAACCAGGAAATTGAAAGACTTGGTCAAGGAGCATCAAGACTGGTCAGGACTTCCACACCTCACTGAGAAAATGTGGTTCAGTCTTTAAGGATAACCAAAAAAAAAAGAAGCAACATGAATACCTTGGCAAAGATGCTGCTAGCTTTTTACCTGCTGGTTTTGTGCAGTGTTAGTCCCACCAAGGATGGGAGATTGAGATTGCAGTATTAAATTTTAAATCACAGGTGACTCTACCAAGAATATAAACAAGTTACCTGGAAGCAATAAGCTCCATATCCCTCCAGAAATTTTTTGCATCAGACCAACAACTTTAAAAACTTTGACTGTAACTTCAAAGCTGCAGTATTCACTGCTCAGCTCTGAGCAGCTGAAGTAAGACGTGAGCATTTTTCTTGATGCAACATGCTGTTGTTTCAGGTTGGGTTGTTTTGTATTTTCCTAGCACTTTTCAGAAGCTTTCAGAACAACCTGTGCCAACAAGCATTTTTCTTCTACATTACCTATTCCTCTTGAACCCATTTGGGCAGATACAACAGTTGTACCCCACAAACCCCAGCAGAGACTGACCAAACAGATCAGATTGCATCCATAAAGAAAGAGGGAGCTTTATGCCAGCTGTGATCCACAGCAGGCTGTTTTGAGCTATCAATGTTCAATGTTTCCATGATTAAAGAGGCTTATTTTCCTCAATTGCAGACAGGACATCGAGCAGCAATTGGGCTCCCTGATCTTGGCAACAGACATCAACAGGCAGAATGAGTTTTTGATCCGTCTGAAATCTCACCTTGACAATCAGGATTTGAGGCTGGAGGATGCACAAGACAGACATTTTATGCTTCAGGTAACTTCAAAAAAATTTTTAAATTGTTTTTATTAATTTTTTCAGATCACAGTATTTCCTAGGATATGTTAGAGTAGGATATGATAGCATGTCTGGACATCAGCCTCTCCTTATCTATTTCCATAAACACATTCCTTCTTCCACCTGGCATGTCAGGCAGGCATAAGGTGCCTCCAGTATTTCCTTATGTAATTTCCTTGAGTTAAAGAGCTGTGAATGCAACAGATATGGAAGAGTGTCAAATGCATAGGAATGAAGATCAGCTAGTAATTCTTTTATTTCCAGAACACTGCTTCTCTTGCCAGGTAATGCTTCAATTGTAGTGTCTGTCTCTCTCTTCTGGCAAATGTCACACTGGTGATATTTTCTAGCACCATGCAGGAGAGACCCCTTGTTGGTGTTCTTTCCAGGACAGCCTGACATCAGGTGTCCAAGTCCTGTTCCTGTGATGGATGCTCAGAAACTGCCTCTGCAGAGACAGCTGTTGCCATGGCAGCAGATACTTCTCTAGTGTATCTGCCCAGCTAATGAAAAACCCATGCTTTTTTCAAAAATCCAATAGATTCACACTGGTTCTTCCAGCTAAGCTGCAGTCATTAGCAGGCTCTTCAGAATAAACCTCTACCTTGTTAAAGCATTATTGTGCTTAACGTAGCTACATATACTTGCTTCTTTGGAGAAATTACATTAATTTCGTTCTTAAACACATAAAGAAATTGAAGTAATCATTATCATTTATAACAAATAAACACCTACATATTTTCCTTCTGTTGAAGTTACAGAAGAGGGGACAGCTGCAAGAAAAGAAGTGCTGATCTGTTAATTCTTCCCCCTCCAGCAGCATGGGAAATGTAGTAGCTTCTCACCTGTCCTGCCTCAAACACAGTCGTCTGTTAGATTCCTGCACAGACTGTGCAGGGCACGATGACAGGTTGACCATATTTCTGGACAGATGAGGCAAGAAAGTTGTGCAAATGCCAAAAGCAGAGGAATTACAGCTCTCAACTATGGGAAAAAAAGGTTTCTTATGCTCTAGGAACTTAGGAACAAGGCAACAGACGTAGTAAGATTTATTTATCTGATGGATTAGTTGTGGAAGAAGAAAAGAAGAAAAGGAAGAAATCTTGATTGATTGCAATAAGCTAAAGAATGTTTGAAAGGTCCTTGTAATAGACAATAACATTAAGGCTAATCAGCTTAATCCAAAGAGAAAAATTACTTGGAGACTTCCCTCTGCCATTTCACAGATCTGAACTCTTACAGGAAATATTTCTTATGTTTTCGTCCCGGGTGCCAGAATGACTTCTGACTTCTGTCAGACTGAATGACTGTGTTCTGTCTGTGAAGAAACAAGGTACATGACATTTTGTTCCAAGGCAGTAAGACAGGCAGATTACTACGGGGTTTATTTTTCTGAAGCAGTTACTTGGTTTTAAAAACCTCTTCCCCTGTACTCATTCCCCTACAAAGCACTCCGAAGTACTAGTTAACAAAGTGAAACCAGGCCAGGGGCAGTGTGGAAAGCCCTGTGCTTAGCTTTGTAAACAAAAATACGCAGACATTAAGATGAAGTGTAATTGAAGTGAGATGCAAGGTCACTCACTGAGACCGCAGAGAAATCATGCCCAAATACACCAGCTTGGCTCTTCCCTTCCTTGTCATCAGCCATGGATGCTGAGCCAAGCAGTCAGCAGGAGCCAGCCTGAGGCTTTTGTTGGCTTATTCCTTGCAAGGAATATCCAAAACACTTTGCAGCCTTGGAATGTGGCCCTGCTCTTGTTCTCACTACGGTAAAGCAGAGGGCTGAATGAAAGTTTTGTTTGCAGCTTAAATAAATGCTCTTTTCTCAAAGGGCACATTTGGGTGAGGCTGACTCTCTGAAAGGTGATCTTAACCCTTCCCAGCACCGCTGGTGAGGCCTGGGAGTTTCATGACTGCAGATTAACTGCTGAAGCACTGCTAAACAGTAACTTCTTTTCTCACCACTACTTTTCTTCCTCCTTTCAGATTGCACTCAAGTGTGCTGACATTTGCAACCCTTGCCGGGTCTGGGATCTGAGCAAACAGTGGAGTGAACGGGTCTGCGAAGAGTTTTACCGGCAAGGTCAGTCCCTTCAACTCACAGCAGTCCACTTTCACCTCAGCTTTCCATGCTCTTTGTGTGACAAGTCAGAGGTAGCATTCAGCATAACCAGCTTGCCTTGAAATGTGCCTTGAGAATGAGCTGTTCAGAGATATGTTGCCTCATTGGAAAAGTGGGAAGGGGTAGAAGAGCAACTTCTCTGCCCTCACTGTTCCTCTACCAGCATCAGGCAGGAGGGAGGGCTGTGCTGTGCCTCAGCACTTGAATTCAGCTGAAGAGCCCATGGCTGGGTTCTTCTCTGAGAACACTCCAGTCACCATGAGCATTTCTAAGCTGGAATGGTGCCGGCGCCACACTGCCCCAAAATCCTACCACTGTGCTTTGTCTCGCTTTTCATGCTTCCACTACAGCCCTGATGGGAGCCTTACCCTCACTGTTTCCCAAGTATGAGGCATTCTTCCGCCTGCAAATGCAGAGAAAGGGTTCAAACACACTTCCCAGCATGCTGTTGAAAGGGCCAAAGCAGGCGAGCCAAACCTCAGCTAGAACCTACTGCAAATGTTTTCAGACCCCTGCAGAGAGCGCAGTCAGGCAGGGGCTTTTTTTTGAAACATAGTAATTACACCATTTGGCTCTATCTGCATAGGCAAGGTCATGCTGTGCTACAATACAGGATGCAACAGAGTTTAATCACCGCTAAATTCTTTGTTCAGAGCATCCTGAGAGTTGAAGGCAAGGGGTACAAACACTGGAAGAGCAAACAATGAACTCCTCAGTTCATTTAAAATTCTGCACTACAAAATTAAGCCTCGTCTGGACTGATACCTGGTACAGTTAGTCTGTAACAAGGACAAACAGGTCAGCAAGTTAATTTTCAGCCAATGTCAGTTTAAACTGGTGAAATGTCTTTGACTTTGATGCCTTTGAAGCAACATAAATAACTTCCCCAACGGTAGGTTTAGTTAGTCAGATGTTGAGTGAAAGCATCATGAGGTGCAGTACCTCACCTGTAGTGTATTGGGGGATCATGCTGAGAAAGACAGCTCAACTCTTACAAATGTAAGCTTTTTCCACAGCGCTCAAGATTTGTTAGTCTAACATCTAAAACACACCTTTGAAAGGCGATACCTGAGTACATGAGACCAGTGACAAGCATCACAAGGGAGAAAAGGAGCATTTCACGTGAGACAGTATACAGAAACTGTGGTCTATCACTAGTGGCTGTATAGTCCTGTTCCGTGACACAACCCCCCCACTGTTAAATAGCATGCATTTAGATACCATTATCACTTTAAAGTGTTTTTGTAGACCTCTCTACCTCCTTACACATGATGGGGCTTGAAGGTATATTTTGGCGCAAAGTTTAACATTTGGAAACCGTAAGGTCTTGTGTTTTGATTTTTAACTATAGATGAGACAGATAATACCACAATTAGTGCTTTGTTTAATCTTCCTTCTGGAACAGATACAAAGTTTTAACATTTTTTAAATCAAATATTTCTAAGGCCATTTTAAAAGAGACTCAGATCCTGATCCTCCAGTGTTCTGGTGCATCTGCACTACATGTTAGTAAATAAAATATATGATCCAGATACATTTCAGGGATCATCTGATGCCTACAGCAGCTTCTAACAAAAACCTTTCCTAGAAAAATACCTTAACTTGTTCTCAGATGTTCTAAAAGTCAATACAGTTAGGAACACAGGGTAAGTAATACAACTTGATTTGTATATGGAACTGGAACTAGTAAGAAAAAACTTTAAAGAAAATGGCTAACATTGAAGCAACATTAATGATCAGTTTCTCTGATAAGGTTTGCCATTGCTTGGAAGGTTTTCCCTAGCATGAAGGTCTTCAGGAATGAATTAATGCAGTTCCTTTTATAGTAACTTGAAACAAAAAAGTTGACCATCATTTTAAGTTCTTACCATGCAAAGACAAGTCCTACTTTTGTCAATTAAGTGGCTTCTGAAAGACAAGATGCTGATACACTTTGAGCCAGACAGGTCAACCATTTTCTACCCAGAACACCTACAGAGGGAATATCACTGGAGTTAGAAACCTTCTTTCAATCAAACATTTTTGGAAGGGTAGATGAGAAGAAGTTAAATTGTACATTTGGAAACATGAGAAACTGTTATTTTGTCTCAGTTTTGCTGAATTGTTCCTTTTGATTGTTCATGAAGCTACAAATGTTTTCCTGAAACTTTCTAAGTACTCAATTAGAACTGAAAATACTCTGCTCACATTTATAAAGTAAATGTGAAAGAAAGGCAAGGCTTGGAAATGCACATGGAATTTGATATGGGGCTGTAGAACCTGAGTCGCACAATCGCATTTAAGTCAAAACTCTTAGTGGGGAGAAAAGAGCTTTTAAACAAAAACAGTGGATTTAAAGCAAAATGTTTCTTTATGGGCTAAATACAGTGTTTTGTCTAAACTAGCAGGTCTGTCTTTCTTATAGGAAAGTTTTGCCTAAGCAGCCCTCACTACATCCTTGTTAGTAAATCAGATGGACAAAATATTAATGTCTGAGTGGAAGTGGCACATCTTAGCTCGCACACAGTTAACTCTCACTTCCCTTCTGTACTGTAGACAGGAAAGGTCCTGTACCTCGTGCAGTAGCCAGGATTGTCCACTGGCACAGAAGGTTAACAATCACAAAGGATGAATGTGTTGCGCTCACAGACAGAGAGTGTTTGTTTTAAAAAAAACCCCTACCACCCAAAACTTAGAGCAATCTTTGCATGAAGTAATTGCAGGCACGGGGAAATGCAGTCTCTCCAGCAGAACAAGTGACTGTTGTCTGAATGGCAGTGAGCAAATGAGACTTTCTGAGATGTTTTTCTGCTGAATTCTTAAATCCAGCATAGTCATTGCTATTGATTATTTTCAACTCCATAAAAAACATCTCCTGCCATAGCTATGTACAGAAGACTGTCCTGCGTGACCATTTCTGCAGGAATAGTTTCTACTGACTGTTTATAAGCATCTTTTGAATGCCAAATCTGGTAAATTCTGCATCAGGAGCGATCTGAGGTGGCATCTGGAGTGAGCAGATCCCCCAGCCAGGTTTTTCTTCCAACAATTTGAAACAGTCCCCAGGGCTAGTCACAGCAGGAGCTGCCTGCAGGAATTATCAGGACAGCCCTGCATTTAGAACTGGAGACCTCCCGGTCCAATTAGTCAAATACTTTGGTATGAAGGTGACTAGGAGTTCAACCAACCTCTTTGCTGTCTCGAGTCAGTCCTCGAGATGTGTAGATGCTTCTCTGGGGACTTCCTGGATGACCCAGAAAATAAATATGCTCAGCAGCAGCACAGGCATAGCCTGATACCCAGCTCGAGCACAATAATAAGACAGACTTTTAATTTCATTCTTTTTCCACATTTAGAACTTGAACTCCATTGCTCTTGACACATGAAACATGCTGCTGGAGTCCATGCTCTGGCACTTACTGTTTTGTTAGTGCAGCCACAGCTTTGGACTGCCAGGCTCCAACACTCTTCCTTTTCCCGGCCATTTCCACCAGAACACAGTAGCAACTTCCACTGCAGTACTACTGGAGAGGAATTTCTTCTAAAATTGATATACTGCAGTTTTCTGGTAGGAAGAGATTTGAACAGTGAGTAAATGAACTAGAATGTCTTAAAAGTCTTTCACATGAGAGAGTCTATTTTAAAAATTAAGGTCCTCAGAACACTTACTTGCTCACATTTGAAGTTATTTCAAACGTCATCTTTTCTTAGATTGTTCTTTGTAGGGATAATTGGTTTCTCTGATACCTAAAAAGTCCAGAAAATGAAGGTATTTGGAATTTACCATGGTCATTATTGGTAGAAGATTCCAACTCCTCACACAGTTGCAGACACTTTAAGACTGTGGCATAGGTATGGAGAAGAGATAAAAGTGGCAGAAAAATATTTTCTTTTTTTTTCTTTTTTTTTTGCAGGTGATCTGGAACAAAAATTTGAACTGGAAATAAGCCCCCTTTGTAATCAACAGAAGGATACAATACCAAGCATCCAGATTGGTAAGTATTAGTTTCATTCTCTTTGTGTTTATCTCACTATGGCACAAGCTCTAAGAGAAACTTTACTCCACCATGTGCCCCACTCGTCTAGTAGTTTTAAAAATAAGAACTGTGGATACCATAAGAGTTAAAAAATATGTTCTAAATTAAAATGTTCAAAAAGAAACCTATCTAAGCCAAATGTTCAACAGAAGGACAAAGAAGTCTTTGCCTAGGGGAAAAAATACCCATGGGAAAAAATTGCAGTCAGTGTGTGATTAAACACGGGTTACTTTCTTGTCTGAAATCTCCTCAAAGGGTTGCTGACTGTCACAGATTTTACTGTGACACACGCAGATAAAACTATATCTTGTCATGCACGCTGGTCAAAAGCTGTGCATTTCAAAAGGAACCGATGTCTGAGAGTTTGTTTTTATTATTCATCAGGGGTTTTACCACTTATTTGCTTTGTGCTCTCGAGGCACTCAGTGGGGCTGTACACTGGCAGAATTCATTTGTTGCTCACCAGGTGTCCCTTGTGTGTTTCTCCAGGGTTCATGACATACATCGTTGAGCCACTCTTTGAGAGGTGGGCCCAGTTTACAGGCAACACTCCCCTATCTGAAAATATGCTAAACCATCTCAGGAGGAACAAGGCCAAGTGGAGAAGTTTGCTCCACAAGCAACACAGCAGCAGTAGGAGCAACGACCACTCAGGCCAAGTGACTGGCAGCCAGGAACAGACTTTAAATGAAGAAGAGACTCCTTAGTGGCAGCTTTGCACTTTTCCTTCCAGCACTGCTATCTCCGTCTTGGTCACAGCAGCAAACAAGGTCCCAGGGAGCCAGGAGCCTGTTGTCAACACCGTGCAAAGGGAAGAAATGGCAAAGCTCTAAGGGTCCTCACGAACAAGCCCACAGTTCTACTGGGTTTATTTCTGATCTTGGCGTTCCTCTCCCCTCTCTTCATTCTGCGCATGCCTGATGCCATTCGTCACTCCTGATCCTGAACTGCCCCAGTGCAGAGTCCCAGTCAGCAGCAGTGAAGCCGGGCCAGTTCCAACTGCCATGAAGCAGGGAGGATTGCTGAGAGAACAGGGGGCACAGAGAGGCACTCTTGGTGATCTTTTCATTTACCACAAGTCGTATGGTGACATATGTATATAGGCCCAGAGTGCCACACCGTTTCCAGGCTGGCAGCTGGGCTGCACATTAAACCACCAGCATCTCCAGCATCCAGAGGACACGGGCTGAGCGGGATGGTGCTCGCAGAGGGCAGAGAGTTGGGTTGTTTTAGTACTTAAAACAAAAACCTTTTTAACTTTTGTATTCTGTGCACTAAACAACAGATCTATAAACCTTGGACGGAAGTTACTCTCCGTATACACACCTCCAGTGTAACAAGGCTCATTTTGGTAAGCATTTTTATGCCACTTTGGATAAAAGACGGGCATCTTCTCATTGCAAGGAACAGTATTCCCTCACAGCTGACAGGGAAGGTGTAGTACAGTCTAAACCTTTGAAACACGAACAGATCTATCTTTTGAGTACTGTTTCAAGTTACCTGTTTATATTCATATGTGTACATTTTCTGTAAATACAAAGCGCTACTGATTCCCATGCCAAAATTCTGGAGTACTGTGGGATGATTGCTACCTGTAAAAACATTGGCACTGTGAACAGAATACTGTTAGTTTTAATACAAGAGAAAGCATTTGTAAATATGGTATAGAGTTTATTAATATACACCATTGTTTGTGGATAAAAGCCTTAACTTTTAGCATCCTTCATCTTCTAATAGCTGCCAAAATCATATGATTACAAGATACAATTCTGAACTGCCTTTCCACTATCCAAGGTGTATCAAAGGTCATTAAGGAATGAAGTCTGGCAGGATAACTTCTTGAAAACTTCAAACACATTCCATATGGGTCCGTGTTGTTAATCCATGGCACCTTGCACATTTGGTCTAGGCAAATGTTTCACAGAGCCTGAAGTTTTAAGTTGAAAAAAAACAAAACCCAAGCCCAACCACAACACCACATGATTTGACAGTTCAACTTGATTACCATTTATTCAAGAGTGTGAATTTTTACTAAATAGCTTAGTGATCTACAAAGCACGACATTCTAATAGTTCTGGAGTTCAGTTGTTTCCTTGAGAGATGTTGCAGTGTAGCTCACATTCCCTCCCTTAGATAGTCAGCATCAAAATGCATTTGCATTTTTATTTTAATTAAAATAATACTTCAACTTACTTTTTATATTGGTCTCAGTCAATGAAGGAAACAAATGTGTCGTAGTCAGACTATTAAGAAAACTCCTCTTAGCTATCACAGTGGCTGAGGAATTTTCTATGATCTCGTGTTCGTCAAAGATACTTGGCCTTAATCATGCCATAAACCACCTCAGTTCACAAAGTCTTTATAAAACTTTCCTTAAGTTTCCACCATTTCAATGAGATTGCATTCTCAGACACTATTGCATTGCACCAAAGTGATTGTCCCCTGCTCCTCTTCCCCCAGAAGGAATAACTGCATTCAGGTGAAGTACAGCGTTGTTGTGAACCCCCAGTACATCAAATCTGTATAGATGCTTTTGAAAAGAATGAGCAGGTATGGCCATGAAGTCATGTTTGGTTAGTCATGTTTGGATGTGAAGATGTTGAAGAGGCCAACAAAGAAATACTTAAGTTAGTGTTTGGGAAACAGAGAAAGATGTTTACCTTGTAAAAGTGCAAAGGAAAATATGATACATTTTTCTCATTTACAGGGGATATTAACTTGATGAGAGAAGATCATACTCATAAGGTGACTAATATGTTTAAAGGAAAATAAAAAGCATGAGTTTTAGTGAAGGATGATTTACTCCACAAATTCTTTGTATGTATCTTCAGAGAAAAGAGGCTGAAACCCAGTGAAGTAGGAAGGTGCAAAACACAGTGAGCACACAAAGCACTCCAGCAATGTTTTTCTGCCCCTCCATGGCACAACCAGTAGAAAACCTTCTTCCTCCCACTAATCTAAATGAGAGTCACATAATAGAAGGACCACAGCAAGCAAAGAGCACAGAGAGAGTTGTAGTAGAATTAAATTGTTTTTAACTATAGGGCTTAAATGTCTTCTTCACGACAGGTGGGTGATGGGGGTGGAAGCACCACCACTTTGCAGCTTTTTAGATGTACCTTTCCTTCTGGCAGATGTACAACAATTATTAGGACATTACGTGAGCACTGTAATGCGCTGCTTAGAAGCACTTAAATCCATACAAAAGGATGATTTCCTGTGTTTTGTCTTTTTACCAAGAAATGGAAGCCCTTTCCCCTCTAGTTCAAAGAATTTTTTTAAAATGTTCTGAAATTTAGTTAAACACAGCATCTAGCAGCACAAAAAGCTCTTGACAGAAACACTGTTGAGCTGTTTCTGAAGAGCTTCCAGAAAATAGGTCTGACAGGAAAGCTTAGGTACAAATCAAATTTTGTTACAGCCACATTAAACCCAAGACCTTTCCTACAAGTGGAGCCTACAGGGTGCATCACAAGTTTGCTCTTACCAAGTTAAAACTTTCCAACTTTAAAAGGCTGCTCTGAAAATTATCAGGCTGTGGGGGATTTTGGTGCACTGAATGTAACCTGCTGGATTTTAATCACCTTGTCTAATGAAACAGTGCTCAAAATACGTTAGGGTGGCCCCAGCAACGCTTCTGAACTTGTGAGCCAACCCCATTACACAGGTTTGGGCTGGGACCAGTTTGCCTCAGGTGTTCCAGACAGAAGTGCTGGGAAAGGTTAGGTTCTGGCAGCAGATGCCTGGCAGGCAGATTCCCTGGGGTCTGTAATGCAAAATGCAACCATGTGATTTCCCTTAGGAGCCAAACCATAACCGGTAACAGCCGACCAAACAGCACCAGTGCTCAGCACATGCAGTTGTGACACACATCTGGTGTTCTCTGGTTTGCAGGGCATTTTTGCACTGGGGTTTCTCCCCAGGATGCCAACAGGCTGCTGAGGCACAGAATAGAAAAGCTATGCAGATAACAGTGATTTCGGTGGTGAGAGCCCTATCAGCCACTTTACAGGAAGCTCTTGTAAAGTATTTTTGCTTCTTGGCCAGTGCAGCTGAAAATTTTTGAAGTTTTAAAACTGAATTAAAGTTTTCATATATGGAAAGAGGAAAAAAGCTGTTGAAAGCAGGATGTTAGAATGTTTTTATGCCCCACAAATGCAATTAATTTGTATAAAATCTAGCTCCTCTAAATGAAGATTTCATCTAAGACGCAATTCTGTGTAATTAACAACAATAAGTAATGATAAGTGAAAATTTTAAGCTGGTTAAAATAATGCAAACATAAATGTTGTCATTAAATAAAGATTTTACCTACCTTTGGGTTTTTAAGTGTCAGTGGTCCAGCCACCAGTCAGATGGAGAATAAAGGACTACTGACAATATGTACCTTTGGAATACAAGGAAGAGAGAGAGGAGTCTTGAGATCAAGTCGAGTCTATGGAGGAAGAAGAAAAAAACAAAACACATGATCTGCAGTTGTTTAACCTAGTCTTCAACACAGGTAAATTATTTTTATATAAACTCAGATTTCATGAAGAAAACCAAAGTCTCCCCAACGATTAATGAGAAGGCTGCTACCACAGTAAATGAGATAAGGTTGTTGTTACACTGCATAGCTATCTCACCAGCTTTTCCAATTTGTGGTTTATCAAATTGGAAAAGGTTTCCATCAAATTAGACACAGAATGCACATTTAGCCCTTCCAAATGAATTCTCAGAAAGGAGAAACTCCAGTATTTACAAGTTTATTTTCAGGTACCAGCCAGGGTACCAGCCATAATTTATTGCCTTATATTTTAAATCACTCAGCTGAGTCATCCATAAAGTATGCCCATTCCCCTCCTGATGTCATCATGACCCCCATGGCCCACAAAAATCAATAATTAAATTTGAATTCAAATCCTGCAAATCAAAAAAAAAGCCATCCCAAAACACAAAACAAAAACACAAGGCAAGCTTCATGCCATGAATATGTATTTAAATTACTTTGATTGGTGCAAACTGTTGCTCTATTATTTGTTTCTATAATCCATCCAGTATTTTAGGTACATAAACTTTAAGTGCAGAGCATAAGCTTGACTTGGATGTAAAATATATTCTGCTTATCTTTGAATTCAAGATTGTATATGTCATGGTTATTGTAAAGCATTTTATATATACAGATTCACATATCTTATACAACTCTATGGGCCAAACACTGGTCCCCCCAACTTCACTGGGACCAAGAATCAGCCCCCATATGTGCGTATATATGCCATATGCATCATTCTGAAAGGAAGCACTAGATTGTGTGAAAATGCTGTGACTGCTATGCAGTGATGCCAAGAGACTTAACTGTATCTTTTTTAACATACTGCTGTAAGTATTCATCACATCGAAGAATGACAACTAATAAAAAAAAAAAAAAAAAAAAAAAAAAAGTGAAGTGTCCCAAGTTCTTTGAGAAAGCCAGTTGATTGAAGGATCTCCTTTGTTTGCAGAAGACATTCTGGTGTGACAAGGCAGCAAAAATCCTGCATCCATTCTCCCACTGCCTCTCCTTCCTGCCAACAGAATAATCACTTTCCTAGTGCTCTGTTTCTGAGAACTTTTCTCTAAATTTCCCCTTAGCCTTGCTGTATGAATATAAATGGAGTTCCAAGCAAGGAAAGTATTTCCATGTAATTTTCCTAAGCATGTAGTAGAAGGATTTTCAAATGTTTCCCTGGTTAAGTATTTAAAGGAGAGTTTTCTTTTACTGTTGTTTCAGTTCCAGTAATGAGTTCTCCTTGGGATCATTGATCAGTTTTAATCTCCATTTTCTTATTTCTCAGTTTCCAACCATGTTATTTATATGAGTAACATGACAGAGGTTTGTGAAGTTTAATTGAAAATACAAGTATTGATGTTCTACACTGATAAGTATTTCTAAGTGAGAAATGCTGTCATCACTGATGGATATTTGTCACTGCAGGGACTCTTCTTCTTGACTTTGACACATTTCTAAAGCCAGAATTCATTTGTACCTCAAAGTCTTCAGTGACAATACTCACATAGTTTGTGACATGCAAATAATACAATTGAACCAAATACAGGAAATATATTTTGTTTCAGTGCTATTTAGCCAACACTTTAAATTGAAACTTTTCTAAAAAAACCTCCACCCTTCAGAATCACAGTAAATGTTTTCATGTGTCCCCCAGATGCAAGCAGAACTGCAAAATGGATTTTAGAATGAAGCGCCTTAGAGATCTGTCCTATATGGGGTTTGAGGTGTGATGGTTTCTCCAGGAGTAGGTCTATATAGTCAGCATTGGAAAACCACTCACTTTTCTGTAACAGATTTAGCAGTGTTATTTTCAAGTACGGCTAAGTCAATACATCTTCCCACTCTGCACAGGCACTGTCTGGATGGATGCTGATGTTTAATGGTTCAAAACAAAAAATGCAGACTAGTAAGTTGAAATGTATCAATGAACAGCAGAAGAAAAATTAATTATATGACAATATTTTTGTCTTGGCCAAATACTTAACTATGGTTAAAAGTTCAGGTGGAGAATCTTGGAAATATAACTATTCATCAAGAGAAGAAACAATGCAATATGCATGTGACAATTATGGACATGACAGTTCCCTAAAGGTAAGGAAGGCAGGGTCTGTCTAATGTCCAATCCTCTCCCTGATAAAATGAGTGTGGTTACAAAATACATTGGTTTTAGCAACAAAGCAGGTTTATGGCATCCCCAGTTCTACACCTCTCAGTCTTTCAGTGATGTTGCATACAGTACAGTCTCAAACAGCTGTTTAGGGACAGACAGAAAATGAATCACAGGTTAGAGAAGAATTTAAAGCAGCTCTGCCAGTAAAACCAGTGGGTCATCTTACTATATACTGGGCTAGTTTGGGTTTTAGGCAGATTTACACAGGGCACCATGCAACACCTTAATCCATGACAACTGGATTTTGCTACCAGCAGCAGCACTTCCTAAAAGCTACCTTGGGTGTCTACACAGAGCCATGCAGACCTAAACACACAAAGTATCCCAACAGCCAATGAATTTCATGTCAGATTTTATAGTAATAGAATTTAGAGAGAAGACTTGAATCCTATACCCTACAGAACTCTAAATACATTGTACTAGATTAGGAAGGGGATCTGGGTATCTTAAAAAGTTGTAAATAAAATGGAGTATTAGAATTCATAGAAACAGAGGAGTTGTCCTATTTCCAGCACTCCTACCACACAGACAAATTCAATTTGCATACCAATCATCCCTCTCTAGAAAGCGCAAGTACAAGAGTGGGAAGCGCAATGGGTGGCAAAAAGTAATCTGAATCATGAAAAACCTCCAGGAAGGAGAGACAGAGGGAGAAACACTGTAGCTTCATTAGTACCACCTATAGAAAAACCTCAGAACATTTGGGCAGACTGAGAGCTTCTGCTTTCCCCAAATCAAAACACAGGTAAGATAAGGTACAGCGGTACATAGGGAAGTTGCTGCCATAAGAATATTTTAACCTTTAACCACATAGAAAATCTTAAAAGATTGAACATTTATAGGAAACAAAAAGGGAATTCCTGGTTACAAATAAATACAACTAAAATCGTAATCCTGAAGAAAATACACTTTAATACTTAAATCCACCATTAGTTTAAAATAATGCTTTTCTGACCTACTCGTGCTACTCAGCAGCTGTTACATTCCAAAGCCAGATTTTCCATTTGTATTTGCAGAGGATTCCTATGAGCTTAGCTCATACATAAGCATATTTATGAAAGAAATATAGCTACCAAAAAGAAAAATTTAGTGCTACACCGACACATGTATTTGATGCCCAGCCTCACTTCTATAACCAGACCTACCAACACTTTCAGACAAACCCAGGGTCTAGTCCACATCAGGCAACCAAAATGCAAAGAAAATAGGAAATACTGAAACATATGGTAGATTCAAGGACCAGTGCAACAAGAAAGTGAAAGTATTGTCCCAAAGACCACTTGTTTCTATCTTTCACGTTTTGTGTTGGATAAATATATTTCAAGCCAGCCTCTGGAAGGTGCAGTAAAAATAGATACATTGATATCATCAGCTGAGGGACCAAAACATGGCTGGAATTACTTTGTTTAAGAAAATGTACTGTACTGTTGGGATGATGTTCCATGTAGATGATGAGTACTTTGGGACATTGCCACTGCCCTCTGCGGTCCCTTTGCACAGCACATTTATTTCCCTCAGTGTATCAGGAAAGTCACTGCCACCAGCTCCATCATATCTGCATGGAACATCAAGGAGTGGCCATTTGCACTTCGGTGCTTTGAAGTCCCTTTTAGCAGCCCTAAGGCTGAATAAAGATGCACACAGATGTGCATGGTAACTGCCCCAGCTCCCACATGAAACCTTCCTCAACAGTGCCACCACCTGAAGGCTGCCTATGTAAAAGCAGATATTAAACAAATCAAGATACATAAATAAGATTTGGGATGGGTACATCAGCACTCAAAATGGCTAAGTGACGTTGGCATATAGGCTTTAGGTGTGTAAAAGTGTGTGCTAAAGTTTTAAGAGCAATTACACGTCCATCATTTATCTTCATTATAGCTACAAAGATAATACAGAAATTATGTTACCTGAAGGTATTAGTGAATTAAAGTGGAGAAACTTGGATAAGACGCAGTGTAGTCGATTTCTTTCTGCACTTGATCAACACAAATCCTCTGTGCTTGGTCTACCAGGAGTCCTGTCTGGAGATTACTAAAACTGGTCATCAGGCCTCATTTCTACCTTGTTACATGTCTTGCCCCCATCCCCTCCCCTCCATACCTAATTATGGTCAGCTTATTGAAAACACCAACTAATCACAAGCAACACAAAAAATAATTTGATTTGGGAAATGATGGTATTTATTATGATTCCAATCATATGTTATATTCTTTTAAAGAGCAATGTGATTTCCCCTCCCCTCTCAAGAGAAACAGGGAATTTTTCCTTCTCTGAGATGCTTGGGATTTGGCTGGAAGATAAAAAGATCAGAAACTGCAGGACATCTCATACAAGAGAGCCATACCAAGAAGCTCACAGCTCACTTGGAGAATGCAGCAAGTAAATAAAATTCTTGCGAGCCTTTAGTGTCAGCCAGACATGAGAGGGGCCTAAGAGACTTAGCTGCAACTCAGAAAAGCATTAAGTGGAAGCAAGAACTTGCATGCAAGGTCACAAACCCTTTTTTATTTTCTGTCTTCTTTGATAATTTCTGTGTTCTGCCTTGATAAAACTATGGAGGTTTTACTGTAATAAAGCCTGGCTTTTTGATTTCAAGAGAAACAGCTTCCTGAGGCTCAGATCCACTTCAATTCCCATCCCACTTTTTATTAAGCCTATTTTACAGTAGTATGAAATATTTTCTTTTTTTAAAAGAGCATTTCAGTTTTTCAGCTTCAAGGAAGAAGAGTCAACAACATTACTATTACTGTTTGCTTAGGATGAAGCATAAGAAAAGAGTCTGGAATTCAGCTGACTTTTGCCAAATCCTCCATCTGCCCAAGACATATCACAATATAATCCTGTGTGACCAATAGCCTCCATTTTCTTCTGAGCAGTTCCACTACTTAGGTCTGTATGTTGACAGGTTTTGAAATACAAACCACTAGCAAAATGATCTGGCATTTTGACTATGGCAACTCAACAGTCACAATGGATGAGAAATGCTATGTAGAGGTGGAATTAATTTATTTATTTTCACTGTGGTTACACTTCGGAGCACTCTAGTTATGGATGGGGACCCCACAAGGGACCAATACTGCTCCCACCACAAGCTGTTATAATATAAATAACTTAATAACAGATTGATGTTAGAGGTCAAGAAGAAAGCCATCATAGATCCTGAAGTGAGTTAGATGTGAAAGGGCAGCTCTTACTTTAATGATAAAGGAGCACAGCTTCTATGGTTTTATGGAAAAAGTGAATTGATCACCTCAGGTACCTTAAAAAATCTGTACATGTTGCTAGGGTTATTCTTTCACCAATCCAACTGCAGTTCCTTCTTTCTGATACTTCAGTGTCATTAATTTAAAGGGAGAGCTTATATCACCACTCTTGAGTTACTTGACAGCTTGAAGTTTTGCCTGTGGGTGTTACATTGCTCTCAGGGACATCTTATATAATAATGCAGATGTCATTTTTCAGCTGGCACGGCACATCTACAAGCTTAAATTTTACCAAGATTCATGATGAAGTCTTATTAAATATCTGAATACCAGCAAGGAGTTTGCACCTTCAAGAGTAGCACAAGTTCCTCTGTGAAACTAAAAGTACTTTTGAGATGTAAGACAAGTACCACAGTAAGAGCTGTTCTCTTTCTGAGACCATCTATGATAAATACACTAGAAAATAAACATAATAAGGAAGAAAGGGAAGGCACCATTGGCAAAAGATGACCATTATTTCACTCCATAGTTGGGTCACTGTCAAACTAGTATTAGCTTCTACTACAGGGAAGAAATAAAGAAGATTCACCACTTCCTACTGTGGATGTCATGCTCATTATTGAAATGCACTCTCATATAAATTATTTTAGTTTTCACTTCCTACAGCTGGCTAGTATTACATTTCTCTCTGACACAGAAAGAAGCTTTTAGCACTTGTTTTTTGTTTTCTTGCATTTGCAGACAAATCAGGTCACTGCAAACAAATTTTCTGCTTCTGAAATAATACAGTTTGAATGAAACAGCTTTATAGTTTTTCAACTGACTGTGCTAGAATGGACTTTCCTTCTGAAGACCTAACCTGCTATGGCATTATCATTGTGGCTCTTTGCCATCATCCACATCTCCATTATTTCTCTCAATGTAATTTCTGGTTTTAATTATCCACAAAATTTATCACTTACTTCATTACTAAAAATATGAATCTGCATTAACCCAGTACCATTCTCTATAATCTTAGTAGAAATACTTCCTTTCAGTGATTACTATTATCTGCCAGCTAATCAGTTTTACATCCATTTAACATCTACTTCGTGGGTAATAAAAATTCTATATTTTAATTTACACTATTCTATTGCAGCTATTTTTGTCAAAGATGATTTTAAACATCTATTTTACAATAAAGTCACATGAGATCAGTCCTAAGAATTTCCAACCCTGCAATAGGATCCCGTCATACAGATTTATTTGCCTAGAATCAATATGTGCTAATTGACCGATAGTCATGTGGCTTATCCCACTTTTCTTAAAAATGACACAATATTATTCTGAATTTCTGTATGACAGCAAGATTTATTCAAAATAAGTATAAAAGGCCAGGTATGTCCTTCAGCCAGTTTCTTTAGAATTTGCAGATTTAAATTGCTTAGCCATCTGCAGTTCAAAGCCTTTTGCTCTAGTAAGCAGAGTTTAACTTATTCCTCCCTCAGATAATCACTTCAGTGGTAATTAGTGACCCTGTCTTTCTTCTAAGTAAATACATTTCACTTTTCCTAAAATCTATGCAATTCCTGAGACTTTGATTCATATTTAAGCAATGGAAGAGCAACAGCTTCCAAATAAAAGTGCCATGGACTGTTAGCAGCTGTGATGTTCATCATCCTCAGCCTGTATTGGGTCAGCTATTCACCATTATTGTGTTCACTCAAGATCTGGCCATGTACCATTTTCTTCAAAGCTACTAAGTCTTGACTGTAAGTGACACCTGTATGCTGAAGGATGACAAAGGACTCAGTCCTGTGGTTGATTCCCCACACCTTTTATTAGACTAGAGAGGAGGAAAAAGGGGGTGTATGGAAGAAAAATATTGTGAGTTCATACAGATGTGTAGAAATAGCACAAGTATCTGTGGGTTCCCCAGGCAACTACCAGCTCAGAGCACTGTTACCATGCTCTTCTCCTAGCAACAGCACCGAGAGCTCACAAGGCACGAAGCAGGATCTCCTGAATTCTGTTTGGTTTGCCTGCCTTATGTCAATAGATCTGCAATACATTCTTTTATTTGTGAACTCAAAAATCTAATTTAACATCAAAAACTAGTTTAGTGACAAGCTAGGTTATACAGCAGATTATTTGGTAGACGTAAGTCTCACTAGCAGCCTCTTTGTTCTACCATACTAAATATAAAATATACTCTTCAAATCTGAAAGAAAAGGCTAGGCCACTACTGAGAAATAATAAATGGGCTGGGGATTTGCCAGAAGTCTTGAAAAAAAGAGACTCCTCAGAAATACAACTAGCAAAGCCTTAATATAATTCATATACCTGCAGACAGTGCATATGAGAGGAACAGACAGAAGAAGCAAACACAAATGGATGAAAAACATTGGAGTGGTCAAATGAGCAGATAGGAACAGGGATAGTGGTCAAATGAGCAGATAGGAACTTGTTGATAAAGCCCACTTTTCACCTGAGTCAAAACAAAGCACAACTTCAAACTACCTATTTTTACTATCACAAAATACTGAGTTACAGATTATTTTCCCACTGTACATGCTGGTAAGGAGCTCCCTTTAATGAATCCCTTGTTTTATTAATAAATTAAAACCAAGAACATTGAGCTCGACCTCTCTTCAGAAACACTTCCCTACAAGCAAGGAAAGAGTGTGCAAAACAGCCTGGCCCAGTAGATGATAGTCAAACATGGTACGCAAGTCAGGCAAAAAACACCTGCTAGAGAAATCATAATGGAAAAAGATGAGCAAAATACCACACAGACAAAACTGAGTAAGAAACAATAGAATACACTTTTTAAAAGGCAGTATTCTAAAGGACAGAAACTACTCACTTCAGTTGTAGAACACAACCTCTGTTATTTCAGAACTATTAACACAGATTCCTAGTCCTCATTACACAAAAAACAGGACAAATACTTACAGGCTATAAACTCTAAGGTGACAATGCATCAAGCAGCCATAAGGCAACAATAACTTGGGGAAATACTGAAACTAAGCTTACTTTAAATTTCTTCCTACTGCTCCTTTATACCAGCAGCTGTTGCTCAGTGGCAACTGCCTCTCAGCAAACACAGCTGCTGCGTTACAACATGAGAACTATAAAGTGAAACAGAGAAGCGGGAACAATCAATCTGGTTTAACTTTCCCCACTAAGTAAAATGCAGACTACCAAAGAGAAAGCACAGGTGGAAAGAACAGAGAACTTAAATGCACAAGTTCTCCACAGTTCAAGGTGATAAGATGGGTAAGATATTCCTTATTTGAAAATAGGTAAATACTCCCTTCAGTTCTACCCTAGCAGCTCTAATGAAGCTGAGACTTTGAAGGTTGACACTGTTGAAGGTTAAAATTTGCCCAACTCTGCAAAGATCCCCTTACCCAGCTAAACTCATTCAAGTCACTGTGTACATGTGAGGAGCAAGGAATGCATATGTTTACAAAACAGCAGTATAGTCTTTCATCTGATAGAAAAAAAGTGAATTTCTATGCCCTGTAGTCACTTTGACTTTTAATCAGTGAAAAGCAGTATATTTTCACTTGTATAAGCTAGAAGTTATTTATACAAATCCCTGAAATTCTATAGCAGTGTTCATTATATGCATACTAGACCACAAAGAGAAATCTCCAATGGCCATTCTACATGGGTAAGAGAGGATACTTTTTCAGGAAGAACCTACTGCCAGGTCAAGCTCTTCTCTAACTCACCACATAAAATCTTCAGCCTATTCTCCCAGAGAATGCAGCAGCAGATTTATTTTGTGAAGAGAATAAACTAGCCAGGTGTTGACATTTTACTAATACAAATGCACATAAATACAATTCATCACAATGCTAGTAAGACAGAACCATCCATCCCTACAATTTAGTGTATGCCACTACAAAAACAAATATATAAAGGGATTGAAATTTTGTTGTGAGACTTCAAACTGACAAAACAGAATTCCTCTTTAGTTTAAGACTTGCAACACAGACCAGGTGTGACACTGCTCTCTTGTGGTTAAACACATGCAGTTCATCTGCAAAAGGTAACTATTGATATCAACTATTTTAAGAGATTTTCAAATATATTTCAATCTAAGACATTTTTTGCTGCTCAAGGGTTTAAAGCAACCAGTGCCAGCTTCACCCCTGCACACTGTACTGCCATGTCTCCATTACCTAAAGAGAGAATTTAGACTCCTGCCTTTGGTTCTCTGTCCCATTGAAATCAAACGCCTAAATTGGCCTTAAACAAAAGGCATGAATACATCCATCCCAATAACAATGAAAGTCTGAACACTCTTGATGACATACATATATAACATGTTTTTAAAGCCTACTTTGGCTTTCCAGGCTGGATGTAAATGTAATCAGAAATTAAAACGTAAAGAGGTCTGGAAACATAGAAACACAGCTGTAACAAAAGCACCATGCGGTTTTCCTTTCCATGTAGAAAAAAAAGAAAAAAAAATCATTCAAATTACCACTGCAGAAGGAGATCCTGCTGACAGGATCATTGAGAAAAATAATGAATATCAAAAGGAGGGCCTTCTGATTATTATAATCAAAATTTGTAAATAATCGAGCCAAATAATACTGAAATGTGCAAAATTTCTCTGAAGTAGCAGGATAGCTGTTGTCTTTAGCCTTTACACAATATACAGTTGTAGATGTTGCCAAAACTAGCACCACAATTTAAGGCTGGGTTCTTAAACAAAGTATTTCCAGGCATAACTATAGAGCATGATGCACATTGTTCTAAACCACTGAAACATCTACAAACAGCAAGCTTGTCAGAGACCCCTCCAGCTTGTACCTTTCACATTTGGCTAACCTGCAAGAAACAAAAGCAGAAACATTTACACAAACAGGTATGAGCATTAATTCATGTTGTGTTTCTTTTTACATAACTCTAACCAGTCTAACAACACATCCACTATTTACGACTTTACAAGATTCTCCTTTTTCTTACAAAAACTCTTTTTTGCTATACTGTTAATATAGAGCAACTTCAGCTTGATACTTCAATGTATTTTGAGAAATAATGAAAACTTTGCCTCTTTCTACATTGGCAATTTACAACAGGTATCCTCTTCCTGCTAGATAGGCTATATGATTATTGTTCAGATCGTTGAAATAAAATTGTACTTCTCTGGAGTTGCTCCAGCCATTCAATGTTCTTTTAAAGTGAAGGGCTCAAAACAGGACACAGCATTCGAGGTGGGACCTCACCAGTGCCTAGTACATGGGGAAAAATCCCTGCCCTGGCCCTGCTGGTCACACTATTGATGATCCAGGCCACGATGTTACAGGAGATGAACAGGTTACCGAGGAGCAGCAATGTTAGGGCCTTGCTGCATATGTCTTGGCAGACCCATTCCATTGCCAGTGTTCCTGGAGCTCGAGGCTCTTTAGATCTCTCAACTCTAACCCCAGGCAGAACCCTAACCCTAGCCCTAGTTAATTACCCGAGCCAAGTTCCTTCTGGTACAGAAGTTTCAGTCAAAGAAAGTAACACAACAAAGCTATGTCTCCATCAGTTCTGAAAGGGAGAAAAATCTCTGCAATGAGTGACAAAACTTTTCATTACTAACTATGTCTAACCTTTGCCTGTTCTATTATTTAAAACTATGGAATGCTACCAGATGCCACCCACAGATTTCTTTACATCTGGAACTACATAAAATTAAGAATCGGTTCTCGTTACACGTGCAGGTGGGGAAAAAAAAAAAAAAAAAATCACATGGCCCATAACTTATTCTTTTCCCTAAGAAAGCTATAAACTGTATCACTGCATAATTCACATCAAAATGAGAAAAATTAGAAATTATCCAACAACCAGAATGGTCACACAGCTCACTAAAATTTGCAGATGCTTCTGACACCAGACCATTGCCTTAAGAGATACTGAGAAATTTCTCAGAAGTCCCTTCTAAAATAAAAAGACACTTCCAAAGTCAAAATTCTCACTGCAAACTGCTCCTGTAGCCAAACTCGTAGTTAAATGATGAACCCTGAAGAGAACAGAAAACATGCAAAAGAAGCCCAAAACAACAGTTCTTCCTGAGGAGAAGAAACTGTTGGTCACATAAAGCAACTGACGTAGGGGAGAGAGGAGAGTCTACCATAGAGAGGGCTTTGCACACAATTCAGTCTCTCACAGGAAGAATTCCACTGTTTGTCAGTCACAACAGCAAGGCCACAAACCCCAAAATCCCCTGGATCTAGAAATGCTGACAATAATCAGGAGATAACTTGCTCCACCTCACCACACTGTGGGTATGGAGCAACAGGGAGCCAACTCACAGGGCTTCTGCTCACTGGGACTCACCTACCCTTCATGACCTCTTCTACAGGCACTGCGTGGACTTCCTTCACTGTTGCTCCCTGCTGCCCTCCTACAGCAGAGACCAGAGCAGCACACAAAAGACAATGAGGAGCTCTGATGGAAGAGCGTAAAATTACCAGGTATGGGCTGACCTGGATGTTCTGTATGGATTTCACAGCAATCATCAAGTTTAGGTAGAGAAAGCAGCAAATCCATATTTTGGAAGAAAGCAAAGACCAAACTGTTATGGACCAATCAAGGAATGGGAGAATATGATAAAGTTCAATAATTACTAAATCCAGAAGAAATAAACATCTAGAGGATTTAATTTTAGAAGCATAATACATCAAGTCACTTAAGCTCTAGTTTTAGTCAAAAGAGAATTTTAAAAATCAAAATGGAAGTATGGTATTTGCACACTAATTTTTACGACTGTGCAAATAAGATTCAACAGTAAGAGGGGATACTGTCAATCTACTCTGTGTAAGTGAGCATGGAAATAGAAGACACGTGGGATACATAAGGGACATATTCAACAGTCTACAGGATTTGGGTTTTATACATCAGGATTGTTAGACAAAAGATTAAGTGAAGGCAGCTACTGTAAGTGATGCCTGATGGGTTTTTTGTCCTTTTTCATTATACTTTTATACCCTTTTATATATACTCTTTACCCTTTCCCATTCCTGTACTTTTCACTCCCTATATCTTAGCCCACATGTTTATAACCCTTGTACTCTAGCCTTGTTCCGAATTCTTTGGAGAAGACGAAACAATCTCCACAATCTCAAGAACATGAGGCACTAACCTTGAAAGAGCCCCATCCCTGGGACATGTTTTTGTAAACTAAGTTGTAGCCTTTTTGGGGGGAGGTAATTTAAATAAGGGGGGCAATTACTTCATTTGTTAGGTTTCTTATTGGGAAATTTTAGATAGGTATGCTAACTGGTGAGGTCCATAAAATGACACACTCGTTGTACCCGGGGGCTCTTTTTGTGATGGTGCACCTGGAATCCTATTAGACCAAGGTAATACCCTTTTCCTATACTGCATGTCTGCGTCTCAAATTTTTTTACCAGCACTTTTAGGCATCATAAGCAGTGGATCATAATAAATTTGTAAGTAAGTGGCTCCATTAAGTACTCTGGTAGGAAAAAATATAAGCTTTTCTTTAGTTTGTTTTAGATAATGCAGGTTAAGAAGTTGTCTAATATGATCAGTTCCTAAGATACAAAAGAGTCTGCAACACAAATGCCACTACCACACACATCTACAATACAAAGAGAATTTTATTTTATAAGTTCTTGTGAACAAAACCGGGTTCAGATGCTCATGCCAAGATAGGAATTAATATTTGCTGCGTATGGAACTTAGACTGCGTGCTACCAGATCTCTCTACAAGGTCTTATTTACCTCCGAACACAACTCACACATATTACAGGCATTTAATAGACAGCTTGCAGGTTACTTACAGCACAAAGTTCCACAAACATAGAAATTCATCTCCTGACCCAAAATTAATTAGAAAACGGTTTTCATGTGGAATAAGGAGTAGCATCAGCAAACGGCAGAGAAAACCAAGGCAACTATGCCATTCTCATGAAAAAGTATTACCGTTATATACAGTAGTTATACTAACAGAAAGATTACATTTCCTCATTATTTACACTGGAGTGCAAACAGAGCATATACCTCAGCTCCCACAGCAATAAATTTTTGTTTTCCCCACACACACACTGCTTTCCTCAATTTCCCAGGTTCCAAAGACACTGCTCCATAGCAATGGAAGCCTTATTTCAGCTCTGTGCTTCTTGTAAAAGCATCACATTCACAAGTTTGGCAACTGGGAAACTAAGGAAAAGGAAGAGGTAATTTTACAAATCCTGCAACACACGAACTTCAATAGCATAGGAAAAACATTTTCTAGAACAACACGTTATAGCACCTTACAGCACTTTCAAAGTGGATCCACCACTTCTACATGCTGAATTTTCCTCGGAAGTCTCCACTAAATATGAGCTCTTGCTTTCCATGCTGGTATCTGCTTAACTCCATCAGCTCTTGTAAGGATGGGTTTTGCATTTGACTTCAGACTGCAACGTCCAACCTGGGGAGCAGAGATGGAGTTAAAATTATACCCAAGACAACTGAATTAGAAGATGTTTACAAGAAAAACATTTTGGAAGATTTGCTGCCCTTCTCTCAATGTAGGAAGAATAAAATAGTAAGTCTGTGCAATTGGTTTAATTACATTTATTCTTCAAAACACTCAACAGTTAGCAATTACAGGCTCAGTTACAAACTCGTAATATTATTCTGCTTTTATCAGAAAAATTCCATCTTTTTGTATCTACTCCTGAGCATGCTGGCCTTAAGCAGTCTCTCTTCCAGGACTTTATGATCCAGCTGTTCAGATTCTGGAACAAAAGCTATTCCATAAACAAACTGTTCCAGGAGCTATTTTTGATCTTTGTATCTAGAATCAGGTATGTCAGCTATGCAGTGCAATAGTCTGCAGCATCCAAAATACAAGCATGGTCATTAAGATGTTTTAATTTTTTCTTTGGGGAAAAAAAAAAGTCAAAGACATTTATTAAGACTGCACCAGAACTGTTGACACACTGAAGTCTGTAAAATATATGCTACATTTAGCTTGGAAAATCCTTGAGGCAACTGAAATAAAGTAAAATAAAATAAAATCATTATAGATAGAAAGAGGAATACACACACATTAGTTTTCCTCAAGTTTTCAGCCACACAGAAGAGCAGCCTCCAAAGAATGTCTGGATTTCCATTATATGTTTTGCATTACTATTTCCCTCCGTTAGGACAACAAAGGCCACAGTCCAAATCTTTTACCTCACTCCTATGATAAAAAGATAAAATTGCTAAGCAGAAAGACACAGTTTAAATTACTGCCACTTATTTCTATCCATCTCACTGAGCAGTTCTGAGGTTTGTGGAAATGTCTAAAAACCAACCAACCAACAGCACTGCTGGACTGTATAAGCTGAGTCAGCTGGCACAGGCTGATCTACAGAAACCAGTGCTCAGAATCACCTTAGTCCAATGGCTCTGCCTACCATTTTTTTGTTGCTAGAAAAAACTGTATTTTTCATGGGCTTTACAGCAGAATCTCAACTCATTTTGGATCAAGATGAAAACTGTGTGAAAGTTACGCTCAAACAAAAATATTACAGACTATGCATTTATTTTCATTTCTGAACAGTTAGCGTGTGGTAGTCAGACCTTTCTGTACATTCCTAACACACTTATTTGAAAAATTAGTCAATAGCTACTTTAACACACTCTTGATGTGCATGGATACCTGCTAGGCACCATCGAGCTAATGTCCATTGTTCAATCAACTGAGCTGAATTTTTAAAATCTGTCTTTTTCTCTTGGCACATCTAGAAGTGCATTTACCAGTCTAAATCCACCCAAAATTATTTCATCTTTGAGACCCTCTGCTTTGATTATACTTGAAAGAAACTAACTACCTAGGCTGATGGTTTAAAAAATTGTAGGAAAGTTCTAGACTTGTGAAAACCCTGCAACTATCCATGCAAAGAGCAAAACAGCAATCAGTTCATGAATACAAACACATTCTTATATGAAAACATACCACTGACACCTCAGGACTAGAAAATGGAGAGCTATCAAAAGACTGATTTTCTTTGTCCAGGGAATCATCTTCATCATTATTTTTATATGCAAATTTCTGCTTTAGAGCGTGAGTTAGTATAGCAACGGGATCCCAATCTGAACTTTGCCTCTTTTTGGGTTTGGAAAGAGGAGTACCTCCAGGAGACCTATGAACAACAAGAAAAAAATTATTGTCTCCTGACCCTAATCCTGTGCTGAGCAATCCAAAATCTAGAGACACAACTTCTGTAAACAGCCTATCCTATAAATCCCTGATTACACTAATAATGCTGCCATAACTTTACAGCAATTCATCAAATACAACTGACACAATTATACCAACTTGTCAGCCACATTCTTAGCCTGAAAACACAACTTGATGCTGTTCCATAAAGAAAAACGGCAGTAAATCAACAGTCTTAAGTACTGCAAATAAATAATGAGCCAAAAAAAGGGGCAAAATTGCAGTCTTTATACCAAGTTATTTTTACGGTCTATTAAAGTATGTTAGTGCTAATGCCCCACTAAAGTATTTCATAATCACTGTGAACACAATTTGATTTAACTTTTATTCACTTTAAGTTCATATAAATTCAAAAATCAAAACAGCACCTACGCCCCAAAACTTACCATAAATGTGGAAGACAATAAATCATAAGACTTTCTAACCATTGAGATATCTGGGAGAAGGGTGTGTGAAACAATCTAGCGGTGTTCAGCCTTCTGCCAGTAAATTGCTGTCTCGAGGCTGATGATTTGCACCTAATAATGTACACTGACAACACTGAATTCTATGTCTGGTAGTTACAGTAAATGTTGTTCAACAAAAAACGTGAGAGGACTGAGTTCATGCTTCTTATAAAAACAAGCCCTCAGAGCTTGCTCAACATGTAAGACAGTGCTTGGATGGTAGAAACTGGGATCGTCAGGGTCTCAGTTTTTGAGAGCAGAGGACTTCCCTTTGCAGTGCACACATTAAACTACTGTCAGAAAGCTTGTAACAATTTTGATCATCATTACTCCCCCCAAAAATATAAATTCATTATTCAGTTAAGTTCTACTTCAGAATACAGGTAGATGCCTAAATCCAGAAAGCATTCTGGATGTACACCTACCACTTCCTGCTAATTATGCCCCTGCTCAACAGGTTAAAACTGTCAACCTAAACATCACATTTTCTTCACTCACTATACATAGAATTATATAGAAGAAAACACATATAAAGCAAAGACACAGGTTTGCCTAAGTACACTTTACATTTGCTTTATTTACTGTGAAAATGTCATTGACAGCATAAAGACATGCTTTAGATTTGAGTGGAAATTATTTGCCCAGTTTTGCGCTACTTATTTTTGGGGATAAAGCTCACAGTTAAAATGCTGACATGAGAATGCAGTAAGTTTTGCCAAGTGACCCACATTAAGAGCTTCAAATATGCACTACAGATTCAATTGGTCTTAATTTTTCAACTCAAGAAGTTCAGAAAAGACATCTGACAATCTCCGTAACACCTAGCACAGCAGAGACCAGAAGAGGTGTTGCAGTCTTTAGTAAAACATTTTTGTAACAAGTTAACTGCACTTACCATCAAAGTAGCTGACCATTAAAAATATTTATAATCCAACTGCACTATTGAAATACAAATGTACAGAACCTTTTCAATAAAGGATACAGCATGTGTTTTCTTTAACGTGTCAAAGCTTGAACCAGAGTATTTTGGGGATGCTAACAGTAGTTTTTTAAAGTTTCATCAATAATTTGGCCTTTCACAGTGATTTCAGAAGGGTTATTTTTTCATATCAATTTCCTTTAACTGCACATGCAACTTTGCAAACAACCTCTCACCTCCCCACACCAACTTGAGATTTGCACACTAAAGCAGCACACTAGTTTTAAATGCTGTGATAGCATGTTTTAAATCCATTTAAAAGCCATGTCACAAGTATCTTACTTTCCATCATGCTGTGAACTCAGAAGCTGCCAACTTCAGTTTGCCAGCAGTAGCTGCTCTTTAAATGATTGGTGTTCTGTGGTGCTACTGAAGTGCTTTGATGCTTAGGTAGCCTTGGCTTGCTGAGATTGCACATCCAATCCAACCTACCTCTCAACAGCTCGTAACTGAACTTTGTTTAGGTCTTTCAAAACATCCATCATACTGGGAATGCTCTTTGTCCTCTGGTGATCAGCACTGTCAGGTACAGTTGAATCACTGTTTCTTGCAGCTCGGCGTTGTTTTATAAGTTCCAGTGCAGAATTACCAGCATCAACAGCAGATGGTGCACCAGAAGGAAGTGGAGGAGGTGAGGGAATTACAAAGTGATTGTGAGAGACGGACAATGGCGTAGAAGTCATGGCTGGCGGTGGGTAAAATCCATCTGGGTAACTGAGAGTTTTAAAGGCTTCTGGATACAGTTAGAGAAGCAAAAGAACATATATTAACATCTATGATGAATCAGTTTTAAGTCAAGATAAGACTGCCTTCTGAAAGCACTTTCTCACACACCTTGCACGTTACAATGCAAAGAACTAAACTTAAAACACAGAACATTACTTCAAACCCCAAAATTCAGAATACATGAAATAATGAATCTGAGGTGTCTTGTGCTGCTCTGATTTTCTCTATTTGTGTCTTCAATCTAGGCACTAGATAAATCTGCAAAGCTGCTACACACAGTTCTCAGTGGTGTAGAGGTTAAAATAACCTACATGAAAGCAAAAGATAACCACAAAACATTTAAAATAGATTACAATACTGGTGCAATGGAGAACAGACAGAAGAAGATCCGACAGAGCAGCTGAATCACAGAAGTACCTCACAATGCCACATAAAAGTAACTACCTCACACCAGTCCAAGTATTTCCGCAACCACAGCGGGGTGGGTCTGCAAGTAAGACAACTGAGACTCAAAACTTTTAAGGGGAAAAAAAAAGGTCACAAGATAGCATTGCATATTGGAGACCAGCTACATAGGTCACATCTGTTGGTGGCATTTGTTTTTATTAAAGCCCCAGCCTGACTGACTTAGAATACTTTCTCTACCCATTATTTTGATAACTTTTTGAAACAGTGCAAAACCCCAAAGGGACAATTAATAATCTGTACCTTTTTATAAAAGTTATTGGTAGCCTACAGATGGTGATGTTACTGAGCTCCTTCACTAACATGGAAAAGAGTAAAAGAGTAAAAAGATCACTTAGGATCAACTGCATTTGAACTTAGCAAACAGACAACAAAACAGAAGGGAGAAAGTGCACCAAATGGCAAAAAGTAAAACAAAATACTACATTCAGCAAATTTGGTTAGCATATCTGCAGTTAGGAAAGTTAAAGATGTTCTCTACCAATAGCAGAAATGTCAAGCTCTAATGCAAAAAGTAAGGAACACTGGTTTTCTTCAGAACAGAGGGGCTTACGTGAGGGAATGCTTCCCAAGGTCTGCACTGAAACAATTGCAGCAATCTGAGCACGAAGAAAGGTCAGCTCATCTTCAAGCGCAGAAATTTTCTGGAGCGCTGCTTGATCAACACTATCTTTTTGTCTATTGGTTTTTGGAATGCTCTGTATTGAATCTAGAGATGGATGTAGGTCAGGAGGAGCTGTACTTTTCTCTTTTCTCCTCAATTCAGTCCTACGAAGCAAAAAAAGACACATTTTCAAAAGGCCCAGCCAACAATGGAAACCTCAAAACTACTTGGTCTGTTGAAGCAAGTTATCATCATTCAGCAAGACCTAACTTTTCAAACTACGAAAACTACACTTTTAACTACTCATAGCTTTTAAAATGTTTCAAGTCTCCCTTTGCTCAAGTACAATGCAGATTCTTGCAAAGTCATCATAAAAATCAGTCAGATAATTCACTCAGGGATAATGAAACATCATAAAGTTACAGTAGGATTGAGTTGTCATTATTCAATAAACATTAGACTGACACCATAAGGTGTCTCTCCCTTCTCCCCAAGTGAATATGAAAGGCAAGAGAATCAAAGAATAATGATCTCTTAATTAGGCTTCAGAAATTTTAGTCATTTATCAAACTCTAAGATGAACACTGCAAGCAGCAAAGGAGTTACAATCTTTCAGAAAATGTACTGGAGAATAGTAAGGTTTAATACAAACTTAAGCTACTATAACCAAAAACAGTATTAGAAAACTGTGCTGTAAGTCTCAGGTTTTAATTTTAAAAATTGTTTCAAGTCTGTGTCTGTGTTTCTGTGTCTGCAGAAATACACATGAAATATAAGTATAAAATCAACCTACCAGAATTTCATTGTGAAACATGGAGAGAAACTAAATTTACATGACCTATTTAAGATGCACAAAGGTTCGATTGGAAAAAAAAAAACCAACAGACTTTTTCGCTTATTTTAAACATCTTTTTACTTCAAATCAGACCTGCAGTACTGCTTTCTGATTTGCCCAAAAGCCCTTGCTATTAATATTAACACTGCTTGAGAAGGAAAAGGTATCAATCAGAGTAGCTGTTCTTGAAAAACATCCCACAAAGCCAGGAGGAGGAGCAGCAGCAAAGAATGGAAACAACCAAAGAATGAACTGTCACAGTTCTGTGAATCTGACCAGCTAATGAACAGCATGAGCAAGACAAAACAGGCCAGGATTTTTTTGTTCTTTTAACAGTGTTCTTGTTCTTCTAGTATTTTACAGCTGTTACAAACAAACTTTAATAATTTAATAGTAATGCCCCAGGAAACATAAGATGAAATGCACTGTGTCAAAACTTCTCCAATGAAAAGTGTGTCATTTGAATTCATCAATTTCTTGTATTTTCAATACTGGCAAGCAGCACAAAGATCACAGAAAAACAAATGCCAATATGAAGCAGAATTACATTGTCCTATGCAGATGCAGCACAAGACAATACAAGTGTCCGCATTTTAATCTTAGTTCTGCTCTAACTCATCCTCTGATTTTGAACATATTTTTAAAAGAACAGTAAGACGACTTTCTATTTCTTACTCAGAGGGGGAAAAACACAAGACAAAACTTGTATACTATTTGTGTCTGCAAATTCCTAGACAATGTCATTTCACAGTACCTGAAATATTTTGTCATTTGTAAAAATATTTTCCTTTTACCCTCTATAAAAGCTAGAAAGATTTATATAAACTATACTAAAAATTATTTAAAATTTAAAAAATAATTACGTTTGTATTTCCATCAAAGCAACCATCAAGGCTTACATGTGGCACTATAAAAATCAAAGTCAAAAGGAGACATTCAAATATTTTTTATTGTTTTGCCCCTTATGAAATTTATCAAAAAGGTTGTAAACGAAAAGAATAAAGATAGGAATAATCTTATGGTATGCTGCAGTAACCAGGTCCATCCCTCAAAAAGTGCTTTGCAAGTGAAGATCATTTAGAATACCAGTAATGCAACTGACATACTACTATGAAGAGAAAAGAAGAGACTCAGTTTCAGAAATCTTTCAGAAAACAATGATTTACATAGCAAGAAGTTTCAGGTAAGCAGGAAGTGTCCCCCCAAAAACACCCAAAACGTTTCCAGAAAAGGTTAGGAAACAAGAAAAACAAATTTCAACACAAAATCACACACCACAAAGAGTTTCTATTATTTATTTTTATACTTCTACTTACCTAAGTCTAGTACATGCTTGTCCTTCATCATTTGCTACCCACAGGACATCAGCAAGTGATGGAGCCACAGGAGCTGGAGCTGCGTTTTGGTCATCACAACCCAATGGACTTGGGTCTTGAACAAACTAAAAACAAACAACGCCAAAAAAAAGCATGAAAGGAAAGTACATTCAGCATATACTGAAGAATATGCCTCAGCAAAGGAATTTTTAAACAGTGCTATAAGGAAGTTGAAGTGAGTATAAGCAATGCAAAACACAAGTTACACAAGCTAAAAAGAACAGGAAAGCTACCATCAAATTAAGAAACAAGAAAATGCAAAGAGGTGAAGCATACATATGACAATAAATTGCTTACTTGGAAATAGGGTCTGGGGTAGGGCTCCAAGGAAAGAATAGTCCCAAGTCTACGGACAACACTTCGAGTAGATCCATATTCTTTTTTTTGACAAACAGATGTGACCTAAAAATAGTTAAACCTTTGAATTTGAGAAGCAAAATCAAAGCCCTCAGTTCTTACAATCAAAGTTATTTAATCATTTCATGTAATAGGTAGTTAAATATAATGCAATTTGGTTAACCTAACTTTTCGATTCTCTTCAAGCTGAAAGTCCAAAGAGGCCTACATTGGTATGACAGTGTCTAAAACACTGCCAAAATACAGAGTATTTTAAAGAGGCACAAAGGGCAGTATTTTCAGATACTGACAGAAGAAAAAGGGCAAATTCAATTAACTACATGCATCAGTATAATCTTGCTTGGGAAAGAACAATCAACAAAGAAGCGAAATAAATTTCACATACCTTGGCCTGACACTTCCTTATGACAACATATAACTGCTGGAAATGCCTTCCTGATAAGACTGCTGAAGGAAGGCATGTTCTAAGCGTACGAGTGATACTGCTGCCAAACATGCGAGTTTCAAAAAACATGGCCTGTCAAAAAAATACAACAGCTTCCAACAACAGAACCAGAAAGTAACAAGGACAGCGCAGCCAAATCAGCACCCCTGCAGATACTCTGGTAGTTTCCCCATACATAAAGCTCAGGTTGTTTCAGAACCACAAGCTGCAGCAGTGCCTCACTGCTGCGATCCCCCAGGGAGGAGCTGCCCACCGCCTCCCGCCAACACCAGCCCCTGGCACCATCATTGCGCTCCTCCAGCTTCCCACGCCACACCTTCCCCACGTCTCTGAACACACAGCTTTAACTGCTACTTGGGAATGGGTACGCGGCCTTTTATTTAAAACAGCAAAGCACGAGCAGCCAACGCTACTGACTTTCTTATGCTCAGTGCAGACCAAATGGGCCACTAGACCGGCTGTGTCAGGGCAGCGACCCCACGCGTCCCCACGTGCGGCCAGCACGTTCCAACAAACCCAGCTGTGGGCGAGGAAGGCGCTGAAGCCGCTCCACCCCCAGCGGTGCCGACCCTCCCTTCCTCCCTCCCTCTCTCCGCCGAGCCACAGCGGCTGCAGGCGGGACGCTCCGCACCAGCGTCTCTCTGCTGGCGGAGCAGCCCCGCGCCGGCCCGGGTCTCACCTGGCGGTGCGGCCAGCCGAGGCAGCGCAGCAGCCGCCGCAGGAGCTCGAGCAGCAGCGCCATAGGGGCGGCGGGAGAGGCCGCGCGCAGCCGGAGCCCGCGGCACCCGCCCAGGGCCCGAGCCGCCCGCGCCGCAGCGCCACTGGCGGCTGGGGGCGGAGCGCCGCGCAGCCCGGCCAATAGAAACCCGGCACCGCTTGGGGCAGAGCCAATGAGCGGCGGGGCCGAGGCCGGCGCGGGGGCTGTCGGGAAGGAGCGGTTTGAACGCCGGCGCTGCCCGGGCTAGGCCCGCGTCCCGCAGCGCTCCCGGAATGCGGGCAGGATGTGGGCACCATGCACCGCGGGCAGCTCCCGGGCCTCACTCACCGACGTGCCGTACTCACAAGAAAACTGAGCTTCAGCGTCTGCGAAGCAGGAACACAGTGCGCACCAACAGAAGAAATGCACCACGGCCTGTTAGCTCGCTGAATTCATGGCAAGGAGCTGAACTAAAATGAAATGCTTTGGGTCCTCGATGTAGCAAACTCGTAACTACTTCATTCGAGACCTACACAAATACACAACTGCCCCGTAATACCTGACCCCCCTGACTTCACTTCAAAACCTGGCTTTGGATTCAGCACATGCTCTTTCATCTTGTTCTTTTACCTTAAGAAAGATTTCTGCTGTTTTCCTTAAGAAACCTGAAAAGCTTCAAGAAAGTTAGCAGCGCTATCCATGCTTCTACTAGGAGAAGAAATATGGATATCCTTTTCCTCTAGCTATGTCGTTAGTGTTGAGATCACCTTCATCACGTGTGCAGTCAGTGTTACTGCAATCAGTACTGTACTTGCTATAGCAGTGCTGCTGGTTACTGTTACCCATGACTTGTCACATTAATTGGCTCTTGAAGAGCAAACACAAAGAAGGGGCAGTACAGGTAAAACACACTGTAGTATACATCTGGTTCAGGGGACTAGGAAGGTTTAAGCTTGAGGAGAGGAATGGCAGAACTTTTTAATGGATATTTTGAAAACTGTATACAGCACCTCCCCCCAAAAAATGTATTTCTCACCTACTCCAACATCTTCTTACAAAAGAAGCGGAAGTGTCAACAAAATGGGATGGGAACAACACACACAACTCCACGGCAAAGCCAGGAGGAGGCAGGGTCTCACAACCAACAGCAAAACTGGGGCAATTTAGTTTCACTGCACCAGTACCAGTAACCAGCTGCACTGAACAAGAGGTGCAGTCAGTTGGGAACTCATACAGAAACGCTTCAAGTCAGCAGACACAACTCTAAACAGTACAGAATGAACCTGCAGGATCTTCTGAACAAAAGCATCTTGTGACTGGCCAGCCTGAAGAAACAAGGAGAAGTGACAAAGGGCTCAAGGCATAATGCTGCAGCTGTTACCTCCAGAGATGAACCAAAGCTCAGGAACAGCTCCTCCTTTTAAAGCACTAGCAATACAAATACTGGAAAGCTTTACTATTATGTAGCTGCCGACTGTTACAGTGATTATTCCTGGGAAGGAAGAGGATGTGAGATTTAATTCCAAACCAAGAAACTAAGTGCACACTGAGGTAAAGTACAGCTAGTGGATTCCAGGTTGGTTGGTGGTTTTTTGTTTTGTTGGTTTTTTTTTTTTTTTTTTCCACCTAGTGAAATGTATGCCTGATTTTATCTGAACTGCAGGGACAACTTCAAACTTTGTGAATCCACTTCATCTCTGTGTGGTGTCCTTACAAAGTGCTTCATTGCTGAAGAGCAGTGAGTCAGAACGAATTACTGAATTCAAAAGGTAGTTAAACATTTTATACCAGCATAATGTCTACGTTTTTTTCCCCTGCACCTTCAATGACAGTACTTATCTTTTAACAAGAGAAATGCAAAATGCACTGAAATTCCACTCACAGGTCATGTAATTACCTCAGCAGCACCACGCAAAAACCTCAAAACATGTTTTTTCTTATCACAGTGAAAATTCACTATTAACGCTGAAAGACTAGTAAGTGCTGAAGCACTAGATTTGGATTTATGAAAAGTGATCTCCACTCCCACTTTGTTTCTTACAGATCTCTTATAGACTACTTGCAGTCTTTAACAACATTTTCTCTGAATTTGAATTAATTTATTTAAAGAAATGTTAATGGCTGTCATCATGTGGTCTGTAATCAAATTACATTTCTGATTCACTGCAATGAAACTAGGGATTGCAAAAAAAAGATTTTTATGATCTAACAGACATGTTTGTAGGATCAAATACCATTACCAAAGCAATCTCTACCAGATCTCCTTGGACATTCAGCTCAAGTACAAAATTTAAATCCGCCTCATCTTGCAAGCGTTATCTTGCTTTATGACACACAGACCACAACAATCCATTTTCAACTTGACCTAAGTGATACAAATTACCTGTTTTAAGGTCATGACAGCTCATATAATGAGCACATCTTGGTGCTCCTTGTTAGTTTCAAGCTGATGTTAAATTTTACTTCAATGGGACAGACTTTGACCCTGATGTCAAGTGTTCTTTTTCTTGCTTATTTTGATTTAATATATAAAAAGTCTGTGTGAGTTCTGCTGTAATGTCCAAATACTCAGGTTTACATTTCAAACAGCTATTAAAAGATGCACTGTACATGCAAAAGCAAGTCTTGAAACAACGGTGTAACTGACCTAAGCTTTCTAAAACATAAAGCAGGAATGATCCTTTAATAACTAACTATTAATGGCAGTTAGTATTACTCCCGTTTCCCTTTCTACACAGCTGCTCGCCAATTAGTACCATCTAAAATACAGTTTCTTCAGCCACAGTTAGGATAACTGACACTACCATGTTTTCCTGCCTTCTAGTGTTTAATTTGGATAAGGCAGATGGTTAACTACTCCCTAACAGTAGAGCAAATAAGAAGGCATTATATAGGTACATTATATAGGTATTTAATACAAGCACCTCTATCAAAGCTTTTCCCTTTCTCTTTTTTTTTCTTCTTTAAAGACATTATGGCATTCCAAGGGGTGAATAACTACACTTTTAACTCCATATAACAAAGATTTAGTTTATCTACAGCATTTTTGAGAAAGAAAAACAAAGTAATCTTTTTTATATTAGAATGTCCTTGTTTTGATAATTCAAGTATGTAACTGTCATCCTTAACATTCTAGAGGTGAAGTGTGTACCTACCACTAAAACTAAGCTTGTGGGTTTGTTATTTTTGTTAAAAAAAAAGTTCACTAACTTCTACACTTTTGCTACAAAAATTCTTTCAGCACAACTATTAGAAATCAGTGTTGAAGAAAGTAAGATTCATTTCTCACACTTCTGGTATATCTGAATTATCTTTACCAATTCAGGTTTCAACATATCTTGCTTTGTTTTTTCAGGGGTTTTTGTGGCATTTTGTTTCCCTCCTCTCCTCCCACCTGCTCCTGCCCTGCCCTCAATTAAACGTTATGCTGTATATGCGATTGAAAGACTCAACCAGATTACATACCCAGAGAGGCAAGCCCACATAGAGAAATTAAAGAGGCACTTCTAACAAACCAAAAGAAATTGCTAAAAAAGCAGCCAGATTGATACTGCCACAAATTTAACTGAAGTGTTCACCTTAGCTGATGACTAAGCTATCAAAGCACTTGAAACTCACTGTAGTCTTTACATGTATACTTCTTAGGCTACTAATGAAGAGTGACAATTTCACTGCTGAAGTAAAATTCTTGCTGCACTCTTGCAGGGTAGAATAAGAATCCAGGTTTATCACTGATACCACATAAATGTGATTCTCATAAACTAACATACAATCAGCATTTTGCACAACTGTTTGTACTTAAACTGTGACTGGATAACTACCCTTAAATACAACTCTTATAAAAAGGCAACAGAGAAGCAGTAATCAGTTTGTAAAAAAATGCTGCTCCAAGATTTCAGGTGTGCAGAGCTGTAAGTTTACTTCAGAATAAAACACAGACATACGGGAGAATCAAAACTTTGAGAGTTGTACTTGACCATATATTTGGACAAAGCAGAATTACACTGCATATAACAAACAGTAAAATTTCTTAAAAGTTGTTACAAATATTTTACTTTCTACCTGTACGATCATTAACATAGTTTACTATATCATGATTTTTTCTAAAGGCTTAAAACAAAAACAATCTCTAAACTACTTTCCAACAGTAAAATTTAAGTAAAATGCTTACATTCATTTGACAACAAAAAAACATATTAAAAATGTTGTGTGGGTGGTGCAAGAGCTGCTCTTTCAGCTACAACTTTCTTCCAGGTTATTCCTGTGGAAAGAAAGAAAACAATCTTTTTGTAAACTGTTAATAACCAAACTCCAAAACCTTTTTAAAGTGATCCCTACACACATCCAATTACTTGGTATACTGCAAGATGAACTGTCTAATCTGCAAGTCACTGAACAATTTACCTTTTCCTCTTTGCGTCTGTCCTTTTCTTCATTATTCTCAATTGTTTCTTCTTCATCTTCCACAATCCCATCCCCTTGATATTTGTCATGTGTCCACTTCGGACTGCTACCTGACTTTTTGAAGTTAAAACGCCCTCTGCCACGCTGGAAAGTACCACGGCCTCTTCCTCTTTTGGCCCAATAATCCACACCATCGTCTCTGTCATCATGCTACAATAACACCAGACAAAGAGTAAGGTTAGCCAGCCACCTCTTAAATGTGTCCTGTAATGTTAGTACTCTATACTGTGTAAAATGTGTAAAACAACTGTTAAAAAAGTTCTCTTCAGATCATAATTACAAGGTATATTCTTACAAAGCATGATGCTGCAACTAAAACAATGAAACTGTTTAAGAGCCCCGATTTGCTGTGGGTCTACTAAAATGTTAGTAACAAATAACTTGTCTGTAACTTACACTCAATCAGAATTAAGAATTACTAGTTTTGATGGGAAAAATTGTTTCTCTAAACGAAGAAGCTCTAGGAAAGTGCTAGGATTTTCTAAAATTATTTTTACTTCAGCACAGAGAGAGTTCTTTATACTTCATACAAAAAGATAACTGAAGGAAGTTTTCAGAAAACCTGCCTCACCTGCATGACACAGGGCAAATTAAGATTTAAACTGTTTAAATCTGACATTAACAAGCAATACTTAAGTTTGCTGTTTTGCTATAGCCTTAGATAGTTTGGTAAGTCCTGACAATCATTCTACACACTGCATGAAATCTACAGACCATTATTTAATATTAAAAAAGTTTATATTTAGAACAGTGAGGTACACTTGCTTCAATATCTGGTTTTTTTACTTGTGATTTGGAAAGAAATCTTAACAATTAAACACATATCACATCCATTTAATGCAGCTTAATTACAGAGAAGTAGTTGAAGGGTGGCTTATTTATTTTAAAATATTTTTAGAAATTCAAATTACTAGCTACAATTAATTGTTCTAGTATCATGAATAGATGTTCATGAATAGGTATGAATTATCACATCTCTGTTTAAAGATCAGAAAGGTTTAGATATGTGTAGAAAGACAGAGAACTCCTTACACAAATATCTAAATTGTGTCTGCATTATTTCTTAGTTACCTGTTGATGCATTTGTGACAAGCTGTAATACTATCGGAGAAGGTCTAATTTTGTTACTTATCATTTTTCAATGATAAAACAATATCCTTCGAAGTTTGCATTATTAAGGAAATAACCGGAGCAAAGGCCACACATTCAGTGTACTACACTACTTAATAGTGGTTACATCAACAGTCCTCCTTTCATAATCCAGATGGGAAAAAGGCATCAAAATGATGGTGATTTTCCTATGACTATCACACCACTCAGCTAAGAGCAGAAAACTGCTCATTAGCAGAGTCTGCCTATGTACATCCACAATACTGTCAGCTTTTCCTGATCTTCCACTTTTGCAGACTTCCAGACAAATCTCAGACAAATCTCTAATGTCATACAGACATAAACCCAGGAAAACAGAGCACAAGCCTTTTTGGTTTAAAGTTTGGTTTTAATAAATTTTGTCTGAGCCTGCCTTCTTCCTTACTCCCTGATTAAAGTTTTGGAGATAAATTCCATGTCAGGCTTCAGTTACTGTCAGCCTGCTGCAGAAAGATGCAAGATAAGCAGAACCAACCACTACATCCACCCTGATACTCTCACAGTTACTGAAATCCCTGTCCATACATGCATGCTACTTCTACGCTTGTAGAAAGTTTGAAAAAACAAAAGCATGCATAAGACATCGAGTTCTCCACACCCACCAAGAAGTATTTCTTGCTTTTTGGGGTATATTCAGGATCCCATTCCTCTTCCTTCGGTCTCTTCTGAAAAGTAGTATTTGAGTTGCTGGGACCAGTATTTGTTCCAGCAAAGACTCCTCTGGCTCTTCCTCTGCCCCTAATTCGAAACTGATTAACCAAGATGTCATTTAATCCATTTATATAACACCACAGAGTTCAAGTTCTCTATTACTGAAAATACTCTTTTTGTGCTTAATTACAAAGTCTGCAAGTGTAAAACCATTTTCAAATTCACATACTACCTTAAGTAAAATATTCAAACATTCATTTTCAAATAACGATTCTATTAAACCTAATTGAAACACATTTGAGTTCTTGGCACAAGCTCACCCACAGCCACTGAAAAGAAATTTCACTGCTAGTAAACCAGTGTGTTGGAACAAAAGGTCACAAGATGCTTCTGAAGCTGTTCACAGACAAAAAGCCAACAGAAAAACTAGACTGAAAACTGTCAGGGGAAAAGAAAGGTCATTTATGGAGTCAACTGTATCACTTATGAAAAGATGATTCTAGAGTACATACTAACAGTGCAGTTTTCAAAGGAGTATATCCACTGTGTGTTACTAGAACATTTTTAACTGAGATTCAAAAATGTACCTTAGGCCAAATTACATTTCAAATGAGCCCACCCTTTACTAAGAAAAAAAATCAGTAGTATGTACTGTGCAGAGTAGCAGTGCTTAAAGTGAAAGAGTATCTTAAATATTCTTCACAGTGACTTTCTGGGATTTTAAAAATGTTAGGCTAGAAAGTCTCACAGCAAAAAACCCACCATTAAGTCAGAATACACTAAGTAGTAATGTGTACAGTTCCCTCAGCATGTAAATACTTAGCTTGTAGAAAACATTAAGTGAGTTTATGTCCGTCATCCAAGGGGAGAAGACAGGTTAGTTTGGGAAGATAGGACTGCTAAAAACTGCAGTTACTACAGAACAGTTTCCAGAAATAACGTACTTAAAAATACAGAACTGCATCTTCAGAGTAACAGTACAAAAACATGACTGGAAACTAATTTAATTTGCTAAAAAAGGCATATTTCATAAATATTGACAAAAAAATGTGTATCTTTAACTAACTCAAAAGATAACTATTATGCATACTTAGTTCCCCAAAGCTCTGAAATTTCTAATGCAGAATTTATGACAGACAAATTTAAAATCACTCTGAAATCAAACAGACTGAAAAATAACCTGTAAAAGGCTCATAAAGTTTATCCAATGCTCTGGGGGAAAAAAAACCAAATAAAAAATTGCTTGGAGAGTAATTAGCAAAGTGAGAGACTAACTGCACAAGGGAGGAAATACGACATGCTTTATTTCCCACAGCTTTACAAAATTAGGGCACAGCAAACAGCATCCAGGGGAGTGGGGTAGGGTGGAGACAAAATTATGACAGGATTAAAAAAATGAAAAAAATAAAGGTATCAGCATTTCCTGGCATTTGGTCCTGTGACCAGATTCCCTTTAAGAAAAATACCTACAGTTTTCCTCATCATTTTATTAATGCTTCCCCCTACCAGATTATCTTTAAAGTAAAGAACTACAGGACATAAAATCTATGATTGTGTTATCTCTGTGGGCCTGCTCATTACAAAGATCACCACAAAAAAGATGAGTATATTTTCTATATAAAACTCACTTTAAACAGAGCTGCTACACACAGAATTCTTTCAAATATGGGTGCTAATGACACTGTCAGTGAAAAATTCTACTTATCCTTATTTCCACATTCATATTTCAAAACTATTCATGAGGCTTATATATGAGAAGCCTAGAATTCAACAGAATGGCATACCTATCAGAGTTAGTGAAAAAAACAGTGCTGATTTAACATTAGTTTGCTGGACAGAGGAGATGTTACAATCTCCAAGGCTTCCTGTTAGGAGAGGGATTCACAAACAAAGCATTTTATTTACTCCAAAAGCAAAGCAGTGCTCGCTGGAATTATAGCCACTATTGGCCTGCATTTACAAACATATTGCTATGCTACCTGGTCTGTAGTTTTCAATACTATCCAATATTTATCCCTAAAGACGAGATCTGAGTCAGCAGGTTGGCATATTTAGATTCACCTGCTCAGACGTTATTCCAAAAACCTGTGTGTGACCATGTTTGTTGTCAGGGAACATTAACCTGTTACCACTGCATAGACAGAACTGGCAGTCACTAATAATTAAATGAGCAGAAATCTATAAAATTCCCAATTCACATCTACCTCAATTGCATGTAAAGTAGCATCTCTTTCACAATACATTCAATCCGGTTTTATAAAGCAGGAAGGCTTCAACCAATTACAAGTTTTCTCCCACTAAATCTCTTTGAGAGAAGATGGAGTTTTAAGCTGTCTTTTGTTTGTGCCATTAGTTTATACAGCTAGAAATCAGCTAGAAATTGTGCTGATAGTCATATTTGATGCCTATACCATCCAGGGATTTATATAATTATGCCACATAGTTCCTTGCATAACTATATAAAAAAATAAGAAGAAAGGAGGAAATGATGCACTTTTAGTGTTAAAAATTTAGAACTTTGAATTTTCCTCTTCTTCCATCTACAGTTTTTTAGATGGAAGATTCAAGTCTCAAGTGTTGACATGTGCCACATGCAATTCAGACGCTCTTATGTGTAAGTCAAAATGTATTTTATGCACTACTACAAAAAATTCAGTGTACATTTATACTAAACAATGCATTTTAGCATTATTTGGTCTTAATTACAGGCTACATTAAGGAATTATTGTTGACGTATGAAATTACTCCAATTATGTAAAACCTTTTTCCCCACCTACTGTGTGTTTCACTGTGGTTTGGAAGTTTGTTTTGCCATGTTGTTGGGGGGCAGGTGTGTGGTGTCTATTTGTGGGTTGGGGTGGTTTTTTTTTGGATTGGGTTGTATGGTGTTTTTAGGTGCTCCGTATCTTTTTCGAGGCCTCTTTTTTTGATTCCTAGTTTTTCCTAATGCTTCTACATTTCCCAGTTATACATCAATAATTACATTAACATGAAATCTGAAAGTTTAAGATTTTTCTCATGACTACAGTGGTCAATATCACTTTCCAAATCACAATGATTAAACATATTCCAGAGGTAAATAGATGAGCTTTCACGCTCAGTGACTTGTCCAAGCCAAAGAAACACAAAAATAACAAATATACAATCTCCTTAATACAGCTGTTTCAAGGCTGACATATATTTTAATTATTTGTCATTGTCTATTTAACAAGTTGCAGGCGTTACCCACAAACCAGGATAAAACCAAACCCAACGTGAGAGGGAAAAACAGAAGCAGCGGGGAGCTAAGAGGTAACAGGACCCAAGATTTAAAACTTACAGAAAACTAAATTTTCAGATCCTGTTAGGAAACAGCATTATTACGGGAGAGCAAGGAATAATCAAGAAATCCTTTTCCCCAGCCTTATACTACCAACTCTACTGGAATGCTAATGCATAGTTATGTATTATTTAACTACCATTGGAGAGTGCTGGAAAAAAAAAGAAAGAGACTCAGTACTTAAGGTTCAGTACTTCACATAACTCAAGAGTAAGTCTGGCCTAACATGAATCACTGCAACACTCCCTCATTTTCTTTGTATACTATTACTATTGGTGAAGTGTTCATAATTTGGGGCAAGAATAAAAGAAAAACTTACAAAGGTGCCTCTTGGCCTGTTGACTCCTGCAAAACCAGAGTATTCTTTCTGTTCATGATGAGTTTTGAACTCTTCATCTCTTTCTTTCTTGCAATCCTTTTCTTCTCGAGAACTGGATGAGGAAGAAGATGGGGAGGAAGATGGGGAGGACCGAGCACGGTCTTGATCTCTTTTTTGTTTACTGAAAAATAAAAAAATATACTATGTGCTATTTTAAACGTACTAGATAGTCTGTAACATGCTTATACTAAACCGGGTCTCTCTATATTTTATGAAAATCTAACCCCCTTCTGGTTATAAAGTCACATGTTACATATTTGAGATATTAAGGCGAAGTATATTTCCACTTTCCAGCCTCCTCTGACACATTTAAGTGCACTAAATGCATATTATTGCTGGTGAGTTGGAAAGCAGCAGTCTGCAAACTGTAAAATATACATTTTCTACACGTCAGGAAGGCATTCTGTTACTTTTAAGATCTGCCTTTCTTCTGAGGCAGAAAAACAGAAGTTAAAGGGAAAAAACCCTCAAGATAAACTTTTACAGTAACTTGACACAGTTCAGTTTGCACACTGTTGAGAGGTATGGTATGGGCTTCCCTACACAGATGGTTGTAGGGAAATTAGCCAGTGGAAGAAAATGTGGATACCAAAGCTCAAAGTAAATGGGAAACAGGAAGCATAGGTAAGAATTCATTTTATAGACAGTACAAAGCAGGGAAAAAATTCCTACAGCAAAACTTTTAGTAACCCCATAGTGGTATTAATTTCACCCAATTTACAAGATTTTAACATTCTATTCAAAGAAAGGTCATACCTGAAGTAACTCTTACCACTTCTACACAGTATCCACTGAGATATGCTAACATTTTTTTCTTAAAACAGCCCACTGGCTTTAGTTAAAAATTACAAAATGCCCCTTCTCACCCATGTTAAAACCTAAGTATCAGTAAAATTCTCATACTCTGGGTGTTATGAGTTGAAAAAGTGCGGAATCAAGCATAACGAACCAAAGTTCTTACACAAACTGTTTATAGAAATGTACTGCATTGAAGTCCAACCTCCTGATGTAGCCTGGATAATAGGACAGATTAATTTGTCATTTTTTTTTTCAGTGTTAGCTTGCTATTCCAAAGTTTTTGTCCTCATCCACCATAAGCCGTGTAAAAGACAGATAATACATATTTGCTGTAAAACAAATAATTTTAATTGTTTAAAATTAAATGTTCCATTATACATTGAAAATTGAAAGCAATTAAGCTTACAATTACAAAAGGCTAATTAGAAGCTAAAATCCTCTATAGGGACTTCAAATATTTACCTGTCATCTTTGTAAGATTTGTAATCCTTGTAATCTTTTGGAGTTTTCTCCTGCTTTCTTGACCCACTGGATTCCCTCGAACCCTTTGAGTCTCCTCGCTCTTTGCTTCGTTCTTTTCTACGTCGGTCAATGTCATGCCGAAGATCAGCAGAATCACACCTTAATTTTTTATCTCCCTGTAAACAAATATATATTTTGGAACAAAATCTTGAAATAAAAACATCCAGAAGAGAATCTCAATGAAAAGGCAAGTCGTGCATCATAAAAAAAAAAAAAAAAAAAAAAAGGTAGAATTTACCTATTTTTCAACAAACTTCAGCACACAAATTGACTTTGCCCTTTACATGCAATGGCTACCTCTAAAAAAAGAACAGCTAAGAATTTCAGTTTCAAACAAGCATTCTCATCAAACCAACTGGTGTCTAGCTTTTGATAATATAGACCATAATACATGGCTTGGGGAGATAATTAAGTATTCATTTTTTCTGGTGTATAGCTTTTTAAACAGAGCACAAGCACTTTTGCAGTTTAACCACACTATTCACTGACCATCTTGGTACTTCCCTCTGCCCCAAAACCAATTCTTTGTCTTTGGGCAGCTTAGTGGCCAAGAAATATGCAAGAAAGGAAGCATGGGAGAAGACTTGACCTTATATAGCATGTTATTAATACAGCAAAATCATGCTACGTAAACCAGCTTCTTGGTAACATGTTTTACTCAAGAGGAAAAAAAAATTCTAAATGCAAGTACTCAAGATACAATAAATACAAGTTATTTTTATATATACTTTATATATATATAAAACACTGAGATGAAATTGAGACTCAAAGCGAGAAAGTAAGTTTAGAAGCACAGATAGGACATTTACTTAGAACCTACTTTTTGACTTTCTTCTTTAAAGACTCTCTCTTCACCTGCTAAACGGGTATGCTTCCTCAGGGTACTTGGAGAGATGTCAATCCTCCTAAATGTAAAATAAAAGCAATGTCTTGCCATACATGTACGTGACTGTTAACAGCCTCAGACATTTCATTTCATTTCAACAGAAAACTGACAAACAAGGCATTTTTGCAGCAGAACAAACTTTTTGCGTTATTCAACCTCACCATCAGAATACAGAAGCAGACTAAAAATTAAAAACCAAGGTTCTGTTCTATGTAAAGTATGCTAAAAACACAAATACAGAAAATAGGCAGACTGATGTTTCACATTTTAGGTACAGCTTGGAAGACAGAAAAAATGTTTAATGATTTATTTCAAAAGGATTGGTATATGTAGCCAGCTAAAAGCCCACCCCCTCCAAGAAATCATCAGCACTACGATAGTTTGCTGTAAAGTCAAAAATACTTAACAGTTAAGAAAACTTGTACAGTTGGATACTGTATCCTCACATGCAACACTAATATAGTACACTGCATCATAAAACTAGAGCACATGATCAGACACTACATCTGCATGCCTACCTTCTTACCTTTTAGGTTCTCAGATTTTTCAAAAAACTGCTGTAAATTAACACACACAAAAACTAAAGTAGTATGAGATGGAACATTTCACACTGAAGAAGAAAGATGCATGTACAGGGCTTCTTTTCATCTTCAAGACATATGCCCCTCAATATTTGAGCACTGCATGTGAGAAAAGTAAATATATCCCAAATGAGATACCGAGGTAGAGAAGACATCTGTCACAAAACCACAGATGAAGCCAGACTTGACTCAGATGAGTTGTCTTTTACAGAAGGGCTTTTTTTTTTATTTTGCAATTACACCAATTACCTCATACAGATTAGAAAAAGTATTTTGGGCTCTCAAAAGAAATATTAGAAGACATTATTTGAAACAGAAATCATCTGCATATGCAGCTAACATATACCTATGTATTTCTGGGCTCTTTTGTCGGGTGCAGTGTTCTTCAGTAGCTTTTTGATACGCAGTGAACCTCTCATTTAGGGTCATTCCAGCTGACTTGAAGTATTGCTCTGTTGGTTACAATAGAAAAAACACTGTTTCATTAGTTTAATTCAACTGACATGTATTTTACTCCTGACAGAAAGGCAAATAGCAGGCAAAACCACAGTATTTTCAATAAACTTATCAGGACAAGCAAATGTGGCATCTTCCCTATTTTTACATACTCTGTAACCCAAAGTAACAGCGCACAGCATCACTGCAAGTCTACTATGCCATGACTGCATTACATCTAATTCACGCATCATTTATTGATTGGACTTGCTCATTTTCAATGATGTTTTCCCCTAATGATAGAGAAAGAGCAATTTCTGAAACCGTTATTTTATACTTTGTGCACATGAGAAAGTGAAATTACTTCTGAGTCGTGTATACTTGCAGTAAGTGTATTTTACAATTCATCTCATCCTTAAGAATTAGTGAAAACATTTAAGTAATGTACACTTCAATAATTACATGAATGACCTAACAAGTCTTTTTTTTTAAGGAATACAACTTCTTGATTGGAAGTTGTGATGATAAACAATACAATTAACACACCTATGCATAAATAAACTCACTTAAGCATCTGGCATCTTGGCATACTTGACTGCTTCTCTCACAAATTTTCTCCTTCCCTCAGGGACAGTTAAATTAGCCACAGCAAAACTCAGTTTTTAAACCAGCTCAACAAATGTGTTTAAATGTAATATAGAAATACATAAAGTAATGAGCTATGAAATGTTACATATGAAGCAAGCTATCTGCTTAACAGGTCAACATACATCTGTATCAACTTACCGCCCGGCATCCAGCATTTGTCTCATAACCAACCATTAAAACTTGAAACGGCCACTACAAGGGTAGTGCCTCAATCATAATTCCATCAAACACAGGAATTTGAGCTAGCAACTCTGTTTTTATGCCATTTTTGCCAGGAAGACAGAAGGTTCAACTTTGCCTGTTTGGCATCTGTATCTTTCAACAGCTATTTTACTTTTGTAACATGGATTTTGCCATTTCAAAACACATTCCAGGACCTAGTTACAATGAAAAAGAAAACATCACTGGGCATTTTCAGCTCTACATTAATCAAGAGCTGTTCAGACTGGTCGCATCACACCAATAATGAACATAACTTCAGTTTGTCAAAAAAGTTACAAAAATTCCAATCACAGACCACAGTAAATCTGAAACCTAAAGAGATGTTCTGCTTTCAAAAACAACTGTAACTGTACATATTCTAGTAACTTGACCAGACAGGCTGTTAAATTTACCAGATATTCAACATACAAAAATTCACAGAAAATGTCTATTCTGTGATCACCATGTGAGAGTTCCAGAAGTATTATTTTCACCTACAGTTACATATGTACTATATAAACAAAAACTTAAGAAGCTCTCACTGGATTGAGTCTTACATTTCTTTCCATATCAATAAATAGGTATGTTCACAACAAATCAATATATACTAAACAGGTATCCCAATATTTTTTTAATCTAATACATTATCATAATCCCTTATTGTTGACTATTACTTCATAAGTAATTCAATATGAAGGAAATAATTTGGCCTTAGTAATCTGAATAACGGAAAAAAATGAGATTTTAATCTGAACTTTAGCACATAGTTGTAGCACACAAATCTCAGCAATTTTAGACACTAACACATCTTAAAAACAATGCTTACAGATAGATTCATTGAAACTAGTACCCAATTAAGCATTTCCACATTCCCCCTTTAGTATGATGATATGGTGAAATTAGTTTCATCAGCTTTGTATTATCTTAGTCACATTTAACACAACAGTCCAGTGAAACAAAGCAAATGCTACAGAAAAACAGCATTTCAAGAACATGCCAGACATCCCCAGGGGATTTCAGGATTTATCTATTTTCCCAAAAAAAAACTTCAGAGGATCTACCTTGATGGTCTACATTTGCGTTTCAGTGGTTTTGGGGGAGGACTTTTGTTGTGCTTGGTTTGGCAAGCATTTTTCCTGGTGTTTATAAAAAACAGCCACTACTGTTACATTAGAAAATAATTAGTGTATAACTCATTTAATGGAAGTTTACTTAGCCACTGCCAAGTTTCTATAAGGGAAATGCCTGAAAATATTGTCATATAGGAATAAAATGAATTATCACCATGAACTTTACTACCATTTAAAATACAATTTTTCTTAGATCTTACGGAGAAAAAAAAACCCTTCTAAAAAGAATCTGGAAATGACCTCTAGGGTGTTCCAAAAGGAATGCCATTGTATTTATAGTCAAAAGACATCTGTCAACCCACACTGCAATGTTTAATATAAAACTGTATGCTAGTCATTAAAATAAAATCAGAAAAATTGACCTGTGTAGTCTGTTTCAACTACACTGCAGAAATTTAAACTTCCTATGCTACCTACCTAATTTATGCAGAAACATAGAACAACTGCTGTTATACTCTACACTGCTTGTGCATTTTTGTCCTAGTTTCTGCGGTTATTATTTTTTTAATTATTTTCATGCATACCTCAAGAGGAAGAAATTGGCTAAATCAACATTAGATGAGGCCTGAAATTTTCCTGTACTAGAAACAGCCAATAGGCTTAAATGAAGTTGTCAGACGAGTCTGGTACAATAAACTAAATACATACCTTTGACATGGTGAACCAAGGACACAATGTGCTGAATAAATGACTCTGATGTGCTTTTGCTGGCCTGTGGCAACTTAATGTGGTCAAAGATGGATCGGAACTCTTGCTCCTTCTTGACGGAATGGACAAGTGTGCTAGCAAGCAGCCTGTCTTTAGTCAAGGAAGCAGGTCTAAAAAGCATCAACAACGAAAGAGACACACAAAAAGAAACCAATAGTTTAAATAAATACGAGCGACACTGCAGGCAGATGGAGAACCACAATGTAAAGTTGAGTAATTTACCTATTGGAATCATCAAGAGGTACTGGTGCCATTTTGAGTTTAACTTCAGGACGATGGGAGTCACTGGCTATCATTTTGATCCTAAGTGGGCTCTCCTCTCTGAAGGTGGATTTTTCTCTCGCATCCAGATTCTTGTGTAGAGGAGGACTGTAATCAAAGAGTTCTTTGAGCTTTTCAGACTTTACCTGCTCAGGTGACTGAGTTTCTTTCTTCATCATTAGTTTCTCAGAACTCTTGTCTTCTTCCTTGTGCTTATCTTTTGTTGCACTAGGCCTTTCCACTACATAGCCAGTCTCTTTAAGCTTATAACTTTTCTCATCTCTAAATCCATCGCTCTCTCTATTGCCCTTGATTGATATTTTAGATTTGTATTTGGTTCCTTCCTCCTCAGCATTCCGGTGAGATGCAGTAGGAAAAGTTTTACCCTGATCTGCCAGGACAGACTTTCTGAACTGTCTGTAATCCTCTGTCTCCTCTGTGTCCTCCCCTTCAGAGTCATTAAACTTTTCTTTCCCAGTCTCTTTATCAACGAAAAAATCTAAAGTTTCCTGTTCCTCCCATTCCCTTTCTCCCTCTGTCCTCCCTTTTTCTGATCCTCTCTCCTTCTGGGCCTCCTTCTCCCTGGTATTACCCCTATCAAGCAGGTATACTCTAGACTCTTCATCTGTGTACCTGTGGATAGCAAAGAAGAGACTGGTAACTCTGGATTGCATTCATTCCAGTTCACTTGCATTCCTCTTTCGTGCCAATCCCACACGAAGAAGAAGATGAAAACACATTCCTCCAAGCAATTAACTTCAGCATGCAATGCTTGGACAACATTAACACTGTAGCCACTGTCATTTATGCACTACTGGAGGCATCTGAAGAATAGAATGCTTTCCTGTAGAATGCCTAGAAATTTGCTTGCTTGTTTTCCAAATCAGTACCCAGTTTCACATTCTCTTACACTAGTAATTTTTTTCATCAAATTCACATGAAGTTTGAAATTCAGACCACAATTAATTTTTGCACTTTTACTGAAAAAGTTGAAGTAGTACCATGGAAAAAATTAATTATTTTCAAGATCCTACATAAAGGCTTAATGTTTTCACTACATTGTGTACAAAAGCAGGAAACCGTTAGAAGGCAGCTCTCCTAAACACAGAAGCACGCCAATTAATTATTTGAGCCACTGCCTTATCTGTATGCTACGCTCACGCAGGTTCGAATATGGTCACCAACTCCAACACATCCAATCAAAGAGAAGTTATATTTTTGATCCCCTAAGCACTAATTTTTTTTTACATAATAAATCACTGACTGGACAAATTAACTTAAAAGCCTACAGTCAAGCCTATATAGCATAGTCAACTTTTCTCTCTAACTCATCTTGTAAGAAGCCCACTGAAGGACCAGTCACATTAGAAAGGAACAGCCTAACGTCAGTAAGATTTTTACAACTTTCAAAAACTACTACTGTATCAAACATTTTAAGAACAAATCAAAGAATTTTAAGATTATTGGAAAATATACACTGAACTTCCTTCACATCAACAGTTATACTCCCAAGAATACCAAGACCTACCCTCTTTGGTAAATAATGCAATTTAAAATATCAAAGCTGTCATATTACACCACAAAATTAGCAATCGATGCTGTTTATGTCAACATAAAGAAATTACTGCATAACATCGGCATTTTTATACTTCCAGAATATATGCATCTCAAACTACATGAAGTATTAAAATTTTGAAATACCTGAACAGAGTTCACTATCAAGCCAGCAAGTCTGATGCACTATTCCAATTAAGATTTTTCTTAGCAGTAAAAAATTGATTACAAAAAAAAAAAAGGAAAAGCACAAAACAATTCTTCCTCAAGGATACATGTCCCTGTCTCTACCAGCCAACAGTCAAGACATTGAAACATCCTAACAGGAAAAAGCTATGTATCTCTTAAGCTCAATTCCAACCAGACTAGTACTATTAGTGCTCCGTAACGCATTTTCCAAGGTACGTGATCTTGATGGAACTCTTAAACAGACAGCATTTTTCAGAGGCAACATTAGGCTTATAATTTGGTTCTTACCTTTTCATAAACTTTCCACCTTTTGCAGTTTCCTGTTCGCCACCCTCAGGATAAAATGACCGCACTCGAGCCTCCTCACGGGGGGCACTCTGTGATGGGATTGTCTTTGCAGGGCTTCTCCTCGAAGGGATATGATGCAATGGGCTATTCTGAGAAGGACTATAGCGGCTAGAACCATTTCCAAGAGAACCAGAGCCAGATCTCTCAGGACTATGCTGAATGGAATGGGAATGTTGAGGTGTGTCCTTTGCTGAGTGGGCTGTGCTAAGCAGAGGGGCATCAGAGCAAGATGAACTCTGACTAGGTGGGGTGGCAATAGAAGGACTGTGGGGTGACCTTGGACTGTTATCATACGCTGAAAGGCCAGGCCAAATGTCGCCAGAAGCTGCTGATGATTTGTTAAAATCGTCAAGAGACTCTGATGGGTCATGTTCAAATGTATCTTTCTGTTCATCTTGTGATTTATTTTTCAAGGGACTATCTTGCAAAGGAGCCCCTTCAGTTTTCTTTGCCTGCTTTTCCAGAGACGCACGTCTTTTGGAAGAGACAGGTGATTTGCTGTATGGGGATGAAGAACGAGATGAAGAGGACCTCGGGGACCTGGAAGATCTGTAAGATCGACGAGACCTGCTCCGGGATCTCTGGGAAGACACAGACCTTCGTTTTGGACTTCTGGAACGTGAACGGCCACGCCTAGGGCTTCTGGAGTGTCTTCGGTTCCAGACAGGCCTATAACCTCCACGATGGTATCTACCACCTCCTCCTTGGTAATACCCTCTACCTCTTCCTCTGTAACCGTAGGGACGTCTCATTCCTCTATTATTTCTGTAATCTCTGCGATAATCTCTAGAATAAACACGATCTCTGCTGCGAGATCGTGAATACGTCCTTGACCGAGACCTAGAACTAAAATTAAAAAGCAAACATTAACGTTTAACAACTGAAAAATAAAAATAAAGTAAAATAAAACTAAAAAAAAGTGAGGTGCCTTGACACTAAATGCTAGATTTCTCATATGCAGTCAGAATGGTAAAGGATGTAGACTCACGATCTTAAAAGTAACTTCTACACTCTCTCTTTATTTGTTATTTCTGTAACATATTAATTATAATTAACATGTCCATACTGTTAAGGACTGTGAAGCTTGGCATCACTTGACTAAGACACCACCAGCCTCAGCAGCCTTCCCTGCCATCTGATTAAAGATTATCACCACTCTGGAGCATGGCATTCAGTTTGTCAGCCACCACAGCTCACAGCCTGGGAGAGGGAATGACATGACCCCCAGTTTAATATGCCAGCCCATGGACAGCAGCAGCTGAGGCAGTAAACATTCAACTGACCCACTTCGTTTATGGCAGACGGTAATGTCCACTAGTAAGTAAGGTGAGGAGAAGGCTGGAGGCAACTGAGAAGATACAGCAGAGCTTATCTACTGAAGCCTTTTGTTACTTCAGATATGAAAAGCTTAATGAGAAATACAGAGCAAATTACAGGGAAAGAGACTGGATGAAGAAAACGTCATGTAAAGGGGAAGGGAGGAACCAAAAGGGCCAAAAACCATGAAGAACCATTAGCATTCTCAAGTTATCCTGAGATACAGGAAAAGGGAAAAAATATTAAACAAATAGAATTACATTCAAAGCATAGTTTACCTACTGCCTAAAATGAAATAAGATCCCAGGCTCACTTCTGCCACAGCATCATGCAAGTGAAGAACATTTTCCAGACAAAATCTAATGTACCAAATCACCTTTTCATGCAGTAAGTCCTCAACTTACCTGTACCTCTTTTTTCTTGAATGTGATCTGGATCTTGATCTAGAGCTGGACTGAGATCTGGACTTTGATCTTGAAGAATGTGATCTAGAATTAGATCGACCCATTTTTGCCAGTAGCTTTACTCCTTCCCAAAAGGAAAAGCAATGACAGGAGGGAAAAAAATTAAAGCAACTATTTAGAGTCCACGTAAGTGACATATATGAACAGAATTTGCATATACTAAAATGACAGTATTAGAAAGTGGTATAGCATTTGCTAAACAAAAGAGCTTTGAAGACAATATAAGTACATTTATTAGTAAATTAAAACTCAACCACATTTTAAAGAATTTAACATTGTTGCAGTGCACACACTTTCTCTGAAAAGATAAGGCATAACAGTAAAAGGTTTTTGCAGGTTCAACTGCACACGGATCCTGTAGGAAAGAGGAAGCAGCAGAAAGTGAAACATTTCTGCAAATTAAAGCAAGAATACTATAACTCTGGACATATTAACATATTGTAACAAATTACTATTATGTAGTTTGTAGTTCCCCTGCATTTCCAATGCACTGCTCCTTCTCTGGGAGGGGTTCACAGTCCTCTACAAAGTACCTTTAACATGAACAAAGAAAAAGCCCTGAAGTATTTGGTCCTGCAGTAGTTAATTTGACCCACAGGTATTATTTCTCTTAACCACATGTATTAAAGCTAATCACTCTGATCCGAATTTCCACTGGTCAAAATGGCCATTCTGCATCTTTTTAGGTTAACTTTGCTTTTTAATCTACATGCAAAATGGTTGGCCAACTAAGACATTTCAACAGTGAGTTAAATAATATGGCTTTGCAACAAGATTCAACATGCTTCAGCACAAATTAAGCTATGAAAACTACAACTGATTATAAACCAATGAGAAAAGAAAGTAATTTGTAATAAACTACCATTTCTTCTTATGTACAGTCATAACATATGTAGAATTAGTGCTAACCATAAAAAAAATACACACCTTTTCCTTTTCTTTTCGGATCAGTGGCTAAAAATCCCCAATTTAATTAATTAAAACTTTGACCCATTACCATTTTCTTTTGAAACTGCCCAGCTTTAAAAACAAAAAAAAAAAAAAAAAAAAAAGTGTCACATTAGACAACCTGAATACAAACTATGAACAAGTAACTACACATTTTCAGGCCTTTGAATGCTCAGTGACCATTATTTAATAATAATTAAAACAGAAATGGAAAAAACAAAACTTTTACCTTTTTATTGCAAACAGGCTTTAAAGCCTAAAATTACTGTATCTAAAATGCAAGCTCAACACGATAAGCACTTTCTGTCACAAGGTACTTTATATAATCTTTCTTGTTACCTGGGTGGTATTCCAATTATGTAAAGACAAAAACAGTATTAGTTTAATTTAACAAAGTTACAGAAACTTTAGATATATCTAAGAGAACCCAAGGGATAAAAGCAAAACAACTTTTCCCCTATCAACTGGTTCCTCCTGTCCCACACGACTTTCTCCACATGAGTTTGCATGGCCTCAGAAATATAACCTCATCTGAAACTAACCTAGCAAAAATTGAACCTAAACAAGCCTTCCATGTAACTCAGAAAAAGCTATTTACCTTGGTGAAGAAGAGTGTGTTGAATGCTCTTTTTTATTGGCTCCTTCCACTAAAAAGCAAATTTGCAGAACCTATACTCAGAAGATACTTTCTAATTTATTGAGTTCAATTAAACTTACAGAAAATGGCTTGTAATCTTTTAGGATCAATACTCACAGGCAACATGAATTTAGACCTTTCAAACTGTTTAAGACTTCCCAATTTTCCAAGAATGACAGAAAACAAAACCTCGTAGGTTTTCTTCTGTTACAAGTGATTATCAAACCAAACATCAGATGCACAGTTATATTATAACTCAACTTCAGCTTTAAATTATTTGCATTCTATGTATGACAAATGCAGTTGACCTTTACAAGACATAGTTTTATATACTGTAGCGTCTTATTGCAAACATAATTTTTCTGAAAGCAAAGAAGATTTAAATTTTGATACCTGAGTTCAATTAGAACATTTAAGAAAGAATTAAGCTAAACTTACCTCAAACTGTTAGATGGTGTCAATGAAGCAATTATTTCAAAACTCTCTATTTGTGCTTTCAGCAATACTGATCCCTATAGAACAAAAATTGAGACTGTCAAAGACATGGACATCTGCTAAAGGGGAGCACCCTTTTGCTTAATCAAACATTAATCTTTTTATCATGAAAAGACAACACATAAGAAATAGCAAATTTACTCTTGAACTCAATGAAGCTGCATACTAAGACTGGAGCAGCTCAAGAACCAGCCACTGCCAAGTGGCAAATCCTACTCCCTTTCCACATGTGACCACTCCTCCTTCAGCCCTGGGAACAGGCCTGTGTAACACATTATCCTCACCTTCACCACAGCCCTGACAGCCTTCAGGTCCTCCAGTGACCAACTCTTGATACCTAGAAACCACTTTCATATAACTAGGTTATCAAAGTGGCTAAATGAAGGGCCAAACTGAGCTGGATTATGGAGTAAGTAACAGCATGCAGCCACAAAGAGGGAGGCAAAAAGCACAGTGGCAAACTGTTAGACCAGTTTGAGCTCTAGCACACAGCTTTGCACTTCACTAGAGCTATCTTATTGGAACAAAAAAAGTGGGATGAGAACTTAGGCCAACAGTGAAAGCCTTATCTTTAGGTTTCTCTTGCAAGAATTACAGAAAGGTTATTCTAGTATAACTTCTACAGTATGTATAAAATGCATACATATGATTTCAGCTGAAGAGCCAACATCTTCACAAACTAGCTCTTTTACAGTTATGCAGAAATGAGGCATAATTAATACCAAAACCAGTATCAAATGTATGAATTTTTCACTGGCCTCAGTTCTTAATTACCTTCAAGCCTTAAGACTAAATATTCTTGTAGTCTGACTCAACATGAAGCACACTTTTCAATTCCACTCAAGCAACAAAACAGGAGTTTTATCCCAGTTCACTACAGACAGCCTGGATCTCCAGAAATTCTGCAGCTCAACAATTCAATTAATTAAACCCAAAGGCATAAGATATTGACTGCTCCTAAAGGACACTTTCACACTTGTTCACAGTTGTTTTCTTCATCTAAAAGAAGAAATGTAGCATTTGTGTTCAGAAACACTGCTTTCAAAAGTCCACTTACCATTCACTAGTAGTGACCAAGATATTTCCAATTTCTACAAAATATATGCCTTATTAAGATTAAGTTTTTACTTCTCATCATCAGCAAGCATGAGTCTCTGAAGGAGCACAGTAGTGTATCGGACCATTTCAGATTTTGTCTAGACAAAAGGCGAGATGGTATTAGCCAACAAAGGGTAACGAAGGCATTCAGAAGTCTAATACAGAAAAAGCAACACAAACTTCAAGTTCAGGCCGAGATTTTAAATGAATACTTAAATAATCTATATTTCTGACTTAACCTGGTGTTAGCTGAAATCCAAATCCTAATTTAGACAAGTCTTTAGATCCTGGGGATACAGAACAAGATAGTTACCTCACTTTTAAAACATCCAGGCAAAAGACAAGATCTTAAATTACCATAACTCAGTCTCTGGTAGTGAGTTCTGCAGTTTTAGAAATCTCTTCTAGCAACTGGCAAAAGTGAAAAGTAGTCACACCTTGGTTTTAAATGACACATTGGCTGTATCACATCCAACCCTGGCAGCTAAAACATATTTGCTACCTTCTCCCCATTTCGAGTATGGATCTAATGTTTTTTTAAAAAAAAAAAGAATTTTCAACAGAAAATCTTAACTACTGAATAAAAAACATTTAACTATTTGCAGCTTTTGTTTCCATTTAATTGTAATAAGTAAAACCTTGACACACACGACTCACTTATCCAAACAATGCTCATACTTAGTTAAAGTTAAAAAGACTACACAGCTGGGGTTTTTTTGGTCTGTGTAAATATGCAAGAATCTAAAATTTTATTAACCTTTATTAAAGCTCATTTAGAAAAGAACTGTGGTAGTAATAGGAATATGTAGGAAAACAGCCCATCTGTAACAGTAAGCTCCTACATGCAGCACACTTTCCCAGAGAACGTACACATTCCTCAGAGCATCACAGCTACAACATCCTGGTTCACAGCACCAAAGGAAATCACCCACAGCCTCTTCCTGCTCACAGCCAGTCTGCAGTGGCTGCACCAGGTCAAGTAAGGGCACAAGGGGTGAAAGGTAATGAAAAGGAGGTCCTAAGCACCATTTGTTGCTCTCTCACAAGAGACCCACACTTGGCCAGACATGTGCAACAACAGTGCGACACAAGGTGTCATCACTGACACGCAGCATTTTTAAGAGAGGACCACAACAGCTAGGAACATGGTCTGTGCCTGGAACACCAGGGCTTTAATCCACACACTTCTTTTCCACTCACTTTCCACCCTAAATAATTGAAAGAAGATGCCTGGCTTTCAACCATTTTGCTGCCATGTTAAAAAATCTGGATTTTTACAAAGAAAGCTGCTGCAGCTCCACAGAATAAGGTAGCTCTGTTAGTTTAAAGAAACAGTCCCATCTTTCCTATCCTGTGTTTTCTCACATTCCTGATTATGTCCCTTATGCCAGTCTAAGTATTTCTGCATCCACATACTGGATCACTTTCAATTCATTTTTTTAAATATGGTTCATTACACAACCCACAAACACTTGGACCAACACAGGAAAATTGAAATAGCAGCCAGGCAGGACTGTTTCTTTTGGCAGTACCACAGACTTAAAAGCTTCCCTGAAACCAGCCTGGCATAGCCTTCTGGAGCAACCAACTTGGTGGCATTTAAGCTTTTTAACAGTACTTGCATCAGCTTTAAAAAAAAAAAAAAAAAACCAAAAAACCCCCGAATCACCAAAAAAAAAAAAAAAAAGAAAAAACAAATAAACCCAAACAAAACCTCACCAAAATAAACACAAGCACACACATAAAGTCAAAATAACCGAAAACAAACACACCCAAACAACCAAGACTTAACACAGAAAACATGACTTTTTTTTTTAAAATTGGCTAGTCCACCACCTGTCAGCTATTGAATCACATTCAGGAAAGTTTCTTAATGAAAAAAACAACAGGATCTTTGGGTGTCTTCAATCAGTCTTGGCCAGCAAGTGCGACCATCATGCAAAAACAAGATACACAACAGAATCAAGCTTATCCCACCACAAGAAACACAATAAGGAGGAAATGAGTGACACTGTCACCATTTGCTATATGTAATAAAAAAATAAAAGAGACAAGGCAAATGGTATCCAACTTCTTTTCTAAGAGTCTTCACTGCACCACTGATGTTGAAGTCTTGTCAGAGTACACAAACTGGAGTTAAGCACATCTCTTACACCGTTTTACAAGTTACACATCACATGTAAGTTTAAGACGTTTTAGGACAATTATACCCACTTACACTAGCACAACACTTCCTCTTAGCTCCATTATTTTAGCTACCCTTCTCAATTACAATTATTTGTAGTCTGTATTTCTTTTGCTTAAACATTACTTGAGAGCTGTCGGGCAGATTTAAATTAAATCTTGTTTAAGAAATTCACAAGCTGTTGCCAAAATACGTTTTCATTCAGAGATTCAGGCTTCAAAAGACGGGAGGATTACACAACCATGACAACACAAAAGGGGATAGGACAGTCTTCAAGAAATTCCACGGAATTTGTAATAGTTTCTCATAATACACCCCCTGAAATAAAGTCAGTCTTAATGAGACAGCACTGTAAGTCATCTATTCAGTGCTTGCACATCTGCTGTGTTTTCTTATCCACTTTCTATCTCTCCCCTCCCCTTTTTTTTAAGCCCACAAATGTAGCAGTGGCACATCACACATAAGAATAGAATGCATTTCACAGTCACTGTAAACCCATGCTACTTGGATATTCAGTGACTTGGATTCCATGGTAAATTTGCCCAAACGATCTTGTAATGTACAAATAAGAGCTGGGAAGCATTATTTTCCCCATTTCATATGCTGGAAATACAATGGAAACAGTAAAACATACAAAGGCCTTTCTTCCCCCAAACTAATTATTATCTATATAGAAAACAACACAAAATATCCATAAAGTCAAAAACCAGCATCCTAGTAAAAGCAAAATCACCTCTGCAAAACCATCATACCATCGTTAGCTGTCTTTTATGTAATACTATTGGCAAACAAAACCATGTATATCTCCTCTAACTAAAAAACCAAAATGACTGTTTCCAAGAAATGTGCCCGTGCACAAAAAAAATAATTAGCATGCATTTGGACACATACTGGTTTGGACTGCCTTTGTTATTCTTGTGTGTGTGTGTGTGTGTTAAACACTGTGTTTTCATACGCCCTTACACCGTAGTTTCCACAATCCCTGCAATAAACTACACGAATTACTGCTGCAGAAAAGGCAGTTTTCCCGCCCTCATTTGTTTGGAGACTCACACTCTCAGAGGTGCTCGGTGGGCTGCAGCAGTGATCCATATGAAAACCACTCTGGACAAAAGCTGACTTTTCAGGCACATCACCTCCCGGATCCCATTTACCACAAAGCTGCACGAGGCCAGTGCCAGCACAATGAACAAGCCAGCAACGCACTTTTTTGGAATACCTTTGGGAGAAACTCTCACAGTAACAGAGCACTTGCCTCAGCAGCTTCCTTCACCTATCTCCACTATCTGTAAACAAACCCCAAATGTTCTCTGGCATTCCACAAACCCCTACACCACTATCTCTCCTTGACAACCAGCTTGAATATAATCCATTCAAGTACCTGCACCCTAGCTCCAAACAGCTCCCTGCCGATTTTTACTAGATTCCTACGACCATTACAAGTTTTCTACATCCTCAATGTGAATAGGCCCTTCTTCATGACACATGCTCCTACCTCACTCTCCCAAGGTTCTGTCAACCACAGCTTTCACCTGAGAAGTTGCTCCTCACTTCTCAGGCTGGCCCACTAAAGCCTTGCTCAGAGAGAGGCACTCCCGCTCCAAGCACCGATATATGTAACACGCTGAACCTCGTCCAGCCATTCAGCACGGCCTGTCACTCAACATCAAAATCGACGAGTGGGAGGATGCAATTCCTACCCTCCCTGCCACAAGCTGCACGCTTGAAGCACACCTCAGTGCCAGAGCCTTTACCTCGTTCTCATTTTCCCCACTTTTGTCCAAAACAACGTGATTATCAGAGAGAAGGACGAGGAGGAGGGAGGAGAAAGACAACAGCTAGACAGTATTTTCCTGCAACTCCACGCTGTTTAACCAATCCCTCCCACACCAAGAACAACTATTCTAAGTGACGTTTTTATACATTTGCATTGCTCAAGCAGCGACTACTTGCAGTGTCAAGAGCACCTTTGTTTTGCATGCCCTCGGGTCTTTCTGTAGTAAAATTTAACTGCTGCTCTGAGGGTAAAACTTTGATGTCCGAGATAAACAAATGATGGGCTGTACTGACTTCGTAAGGGATTACCATGACACACAAAACAAGAATCTGATTTTCGTAAGAGTTAGAGGCGAAAGGTATAGGGTTTACAAAGCAAAGGGGAAATAACGGGAATGATCCTGCAATGGTCGCACAGTACAGTATGAGCAACCCTGGGAACACAATAGGCCCTTTCAGCAAGTGGCATAAAACCCACTGCGGTACCTGACGGCGTTTGGTGGGAATCTATTATCGGGGCAGGAAAGGCGCAGGGAGGTGTGGGGTACTTCAGGGACAACAGCCTGAACTACAGCCATGCCCGAAGGAACTTCCTCCAACGACCGTAAGGGCTGATCCAATACCGGGAAGCATCCTTTCTCTCCAGCACCGTTTCCCTCTTCAGCGTCACACCCACAAGGATAACGGGGAAATTTAACATTCCCGTAAACAGCGTTGTACAGCCTCATCCCCTCGGGCCTTCCTGCCTTCCACGGGGAGGCCCAATGCAAAAGGCCGCACACCCGGGGCGGAAGCCCAACGGGGCCGACCTGCCGCCCATTCCCCACACCCCCATCGAGCCAGGCTTCCAGAAGCCGCGGAGCACCTCCAAGGCACCGCCGCTGCCGCCTCCCGCCGCCCCTTCCCCTTCTACCTTCGCTTCCCGCGGCGCCCTCCAGGCGCAGGGAGGAGCGACACCGGCTCGGTCCGGCTCCCGCGGGATGCGGTGGCCCGCGTCAGGGCGGTGACGGAGACCGTCCGTTCCCGTCCCGTTCCCGTCGGCTGGCGCGGGATAATCGGGATAATCGGGATAATGGCTGCGGAGCGCCCAGGTCACGCGGCGAGGGAAGGCGGGACGGCGCGGCGCGCGAGCACCGCGCGCTCGGGGGGGCGGGGCCAGCCTGCTGCCCCCCTCAGCCTCCCCCCGCCATCTTCTCCCCAGCCCGGAGCCACCGCCCCGCCAAACCTCCACGCAGCCCCTTTACCTCCGCCCCTCCCTCACCTGGCGGGCGGAACTCCCGGCGGCCCCGCTCCCTTATGGCAGCCGGGCGGCCATTTTCCGTCTCGGCGGAGGAAGAGACGCGAAGCCCGCGGGGAAAAGCAAAAACCACCATAGAGAGCTGAGGGGGGAGGTGGAGGGGCTGCTGCCGCCGAAGCGTCACTTCCGCCCTGGGCGGGCAAGCGGCAGTCCCGCGCTCAATGCCCGAGCGCCATCTTGGTTTCGGGTACCCATCCGCAAGCAAGATGGCGGCTGGCGGCCGCCCGCCCCCGCCGGGCCGTGTCCCTGCCCCACGCCCGGGGGCTCCGTGTCCTGCCCGCCGCGGCCCCCGACCCCTCCGCACCGCCGCGGTTAAAAGCTGTCGCCTCGTATCCTCTCGTTCCCCGTAAGGATGCGAGGCGCGGGCCACCCCGGCCGTTGCCTGGTTACCTGCGGGGCGGGGTGCGCATCCGTGCCCAGGGCTCGCTCGGAAGGGGCAGTGTGCGGAGCGCGGCGCAGCGCGGGCAGTGGCTCGGCATCCAGCGGCTTTGGCAGCCGGTGCTCCGCGCACCGGCAGGGAGATGGCGGTGCCGCGACGCTTTACTGCAGTACCTTTTGCGGCAGGCGGGCGGCCGTGCCTTGGCGATACAGCAGCGCCACGTTCGGGGAAAGCGCGCCCGGGAGATTGCTGTACCGCCAGAAAGGTGCAGCCCAAGGCTGCGAGCCGGCAGCGTTGACTGACGCACGGAGAGGTGTGTGTAGGCTGGCCAAGTCCTAAAATTGACAGAATCACAGAGTATTCTGAGTTGGAAGGGACCCATATCGAGTCCAACTCTTAGCCGTGCACAGGACACCCCAAGAATCACACCATTTACCTGAGAGTGTTGATGAGCAATTCACGACGCTTGAATCTTACACAGATCATTTATTTTTAAAAGGCTATTGCCTGTTATTTCTGAGGCAAAGAAACAAAAAACAACCCACTAGTAAAAAAAAAAAAAAGTATGAACATACACCATTTTAATGTTTTTTTAAATTCTGGGGACAATGACTGGAAGGCAGCCAAAAGCAACTGATAGAAGAAAAAGGCATAGAAGATGGGAAGCAGATGTAATCCCCAAATGCTGTGTTGCTGCTTCATGTGTAGGGAAAGTGATGTACTGGTTAGATCTGTTTATTTTGTCTATTAAGTTTTTTGCAGTGTAGCTTTCTATGGAGCCTTTTTTGGAGGCTTCTACACTTCTACGAGTGGTTGGTGCTGAAATAAAAACAGTGTGGTTTACTGATGAACAGTCTGGCCTAGAGAGAAACAAATCCCTCTCTCCTTTTAAGGTTTCCTTTCTGCAGGGGTAGTGGTAATGAATGTGTACCCCAAGTGCAGTACACGTCCTATAGCTTTTGCTGTAACCAACAATAAGGTACTATTAATGAAGAGGCTCCTTGATCTATCATAATGAACCTGTGAAAGAAGACAATTTGCAAGAGCCTGTAAGGTTTTCAGAACTGTCATGGTATTTGGCTGCATTTAACACAGCTCCTCGTATTTCTTAATGGTTCTGAAAACTGCTCATGCAGGGACGCCATCCACTAGACTAGGTTGCCTAAAACCCCATCCAGCCTGGCCTTGAACACTTCCAGAGATGGGGCATCTACTGCTTCTTTGGGCAACCTGTGCCAGTGGCTCACCACTCTCACAGTAGTAATTTCTTCCTAATATCTAAAGTAACAGACCTTCTTTCACTTGTCCCTTGACCTGTCACTACATGCTTTTTTACAAAGTCACTCTCCTGTAGGCCCTCACCCATAGGTTCTGGATGGCTACTGTAAGATCTCCTTGGAGCTCTCTGCTCTCCTGAGTGAACAACCCCAGCTCTCTCAGCCTGTCCTCATAGGAGAGGTGCTCCAGCCTTCTGGTCCTTTCCGTGATGTGCCTCTGGACTTCGTTGAACAGGTCTGTGTCCTTATTGTGTTGGGACCCCAGTGCTGGATGCAGCACTCCAGGTAGCACTCAGCAGAGCAGAGTAGGGGGGCAGAATCTCCTCCCTCACCCTACTGGCCACACTATTTTGGATGCAGCCCAGAAAATGATTGGCTTTCGGTACTGTGAGCTCACATTGCCAGCTCATGTCCAGCCTCTCCTCCATCAGCACCCCCAAGTTCTCCTCAGGACTGCTCCCAATCCATTCTCTGCCAGCCTATGCTTGTGATTGGGATTGTCCCAATCCAAGATTGTATAACCTAGCACTTGGCCCTTTTGAACTTCCTGAGGTTCACACAGGCCCACCTCAAGCCTATCAAGACCCCTCTGGATGGCATCCCTTCTCTCCAGTGTGTTGACCGTACTGCTCAACTTGGTGTTGTTGGCAAACTTTCTGAGGATGTACTCAATCCATCTGATGCCAACAAAGATTTGTGGAACAACATAAGCCAACATAAGCCAACATAAAATCCATGAGATGTATCTTACTGGGACAAAAAGACTCTACTCTTTCAGTTCTCTATTGTATGTTAGACAACATACTATGTGCCCAGGTGGAAAAAACAAATTAAAATGTGAAACTTTTTGAAAATACATTGGAAAGATTTTCAAATGTATTTGCGTAATGGCAAATAATGGAAGTTCTTTCAATGTTTTTTTCACTCCTTTTCTTGTCAAACATGATGTTTGAGGTATGGACTATGTGATTCTTCAGTGGAGCCCCTTGGTAGCAGAAACGTCAGGACGTGCATCTGTGCTTTGAAACACATCAAAACAGTGGTTTTCTAAGGGTATTCATATGAAACACAATCTGACAGGTCTCCCTCTCCTCTGATTCCCTGACTTCACGTTGTAATTTACCTTGTAAAACTTAAGTTTCCTTTTATACACTTTGTTCAAAGCTCTAAGGTACATGGGCACCTCTGAGCTGCCTTTGATGTTTTAGAGGCACTATCTTTTGCTACAAAGCAATAAAAAATACAAAAATAATTCAATTTATGTGCTTAGTGTTATCTTAGGAGACAATAGCTCTGGGTATGACATAAATTGCTGCTTTATTTGAATACAGCAACAGTCCAGAAAATTTACAACAAAGTGTGAAGCTCAAAACAATGGGAAAATACATACAGACAAAGCAGCACAATGATATTGTATCATCAGTGGCCCAAGCCAGACTCTTGGTGACTGTTATGAGGTGTTCTCACTGTTCAGTGAGTCAGCTGAGTAGCTGCATATCTTGTGAGCACTAACACAGAGAGGAGGAATGAGTAGGAAAGTCCATGGTTGATAGTCAGCAGTGAAATTAGATTGTCCCATCAGGGAATGCCACTCCTAAGAGTTACAAAATGGTAATGTAATCTCAGTTCCAAGGATTTATTAGGAATGAAGAAACCCAGAGTGAGGTTGTCTTTAATCTCTTCAAAAGCTGGAGCACAGGTTTGCACAAGTCATTGGTTGTGTTTACCATCTTTGGTCTGGTTCTTTATGTGCAGCTGGTGCTTTACAACAGAGATTCACATCTATAGCAGCTGCTTTTCCTTTTAAAACCTTGTTCAGTTTTACAACCCCTTTGAATGGATTTTGTCGATCCATGAGTGGGACAAGGCTCAAGGGAGCTATGTAAAGAAATGCTTCAGTAGATGGCACTCTCCCTCTGAAGGAGGATGGGCAAATACCTCAGCCAAGGAATTTGATGCAGTGAGAACAACTTACTTTATACTCTGCAGAAATTGCAGTGAATGCACACAAAGCTGTGCCTAGCTATGCAATAACATAACCTCTGGGAGATTTTCACAAATCTGAATCTATCAAGTCCTCACATCTGGCTTCCTCCCTGCTTAAATGACTGTAGTCTGTTTATGTTCAGCTGAATTCCTCCTGAATTCATAACTGTGACAATATGCATACACAGACATACACGCAAACAGACGTACAAACGTGTATATTTTTCATATAAATAATACATATTTTGTGTATATATATCTATATATACACACATATATACATGTGTGTATATATATGTATTTAAAAGAGCTTAGTAGTGATGTAAGTTGCACATAATAGACTCAGGGTGTTCAATTGTTCTGGTTTCCCAATATTTTTTTTCAAATTCTTTATCTTACTCTACTAATAGTAGGTCCATTTTGAGAGCTTAAGTCCTTTGGTTTGTTGATAGTTTTCTGTTGGTATTGTGTAGTCACAAAATTTCATAGATCCAGTTTAAAGTGCACTGAATTAGTAGAAGTGAGGAGGCCTTAGCTGCAGGTGTGGGGACAATAAAGACTTGCTAGGCATCAGGGAAGCTGCAACCTTTTGAATCAAATCTGTTGCTAAAAAAGCAGTAATGCACAGCCATCGTACAGCTACGTAAACTGTACAGTGCTTTCTTCACCCTTGAGCAGGAAGATGAGAGAAGAGTGTGAAAGAAATGTGTATAAGACAAAGTTGCAATAAAAAAAATTACATGGGACAAATTTATAAAATGCATCTTTAACTATTTTTAAGCATTTAAGTATCTGTTTTCTTATTTGACTGGCACACAAGTAAAATAAGACTACATAAGTTCTCAATCACTGCCTCTCCCCTACACTTCACAAAAATCCTTTTTTTATCAATTAAAACCACAGGGATAACAGTATGTCTAAAATCCAGAACCTGGAGCTATAATTTTACTACTGTAGCTCATATAAAGTTGACCTTTCTTCCTCCAATATTTATATCAGAGCCTGAGAGTGTTTGGGGGCCTATTAGCATGAAGAGACCCTAGGTCATATATGAAACAGAAAAAGAAACACTACTTGTGTACATCTTGCCAGTCAACTTTTGGGCTACCAAAAGTCATGCACCATTGCAAACTGGATAAAGAAATTTCTGTTACAAGAAGCAGTTCAAGCAGTGGCATGCTGCATGAGCGAAATGGTAGATGAATAAATATATTTTTTAAATTTTCTATTCTTGATTCAAAACACAACTAACGTGCTGTGAATGTCAGATGCTTAAGGGACTGTGCCCAAGGGCAATCTTTTCTGTCATTTGCAGAGAAGCTACACAGCAAATTAAGTGCTGGACTCCTGGAAGCTTTCTGTTGAAAGTATTATTTAGCTACAGCATTCATCTGTTTTCTGGCAAATAGATTTAAACTTCCAAATGCATTTTATACAGAATTCCAAATAGCCTTCACACAGTAAGCTTACTGCTTGGAAGTCTCTTCTGCATACAAACTGAATGGAAATGGTTTGTTGAGGCTTTTTTTATGCTGTACGAAGGAATAGATTTATTTTTTTCCTTTGGAGACAAAAATCAAGATGTTGAGTGTGGGACGTTTACTATTTGAAACATGTTCTGTTCAAGAATAAAAGCAAAATAGTCTAACATTATTACAGTACTACTATTTTTTTCCCCTTCTGCTGACTTGAGCTGACATTTTATTCAATTAGATAAGGAACCTTATCAAGGTCATGAAACCAATCAAAAACATTGGGTGTATAGTTTCAGCCTTTACCTTTACAGCAGCTGTTGTGATTTCAGAGTATGTTTGAAGGCCCAAAAAACAGCCTTCTACACTGGCTTTCAAGTAGTTGTTTCAAATCAAAGGACAATTTCCTGACTGAGTCATCAAACTAGGTATGGGGACGCCTGAGTTTTATGCCTTCAGGCAAATTATAGCCTAATTTTCAGGTGCCATGCGCTTCTTTAACTTATTTAAAACAGTTGCAAGAGCTCAGCATCTCTGAAACTTGGTTTTAAACCACTTGGGGAATATCTTCTTCACAGATGCATTGGAAAGCTGTTTTAGTGTTCACAATACATTTTTAAATGCTTAGTAAGAACATTACAGAAATGCAGTCATCACAAGCAAATGCTGCATTGAAACAGTCCTGTTGTTTCCTCATCTCAGTGCAGTACAGTACAAGTTACCTATAAAGAATCTCACAATTAAACATTACAATTCATTAGACAGAAGAGAGTAAGAGATGGAAGGAGCATGTGATAGATTCCCAGGCTTTTAGAATGAAAGCTGAAGGGTAGAAGATCATGAGCAAGAGGTGGCAGAGGTAAGACCTGGCAATCACATGGATTCCCTATGCTTTAGAAGACCACTACTGAAAGGATCCAGAAGACACGGTGAGAGAATAGAAATATTAGCCCCACTTTTTGTAACATTAGGAAGCCAGACAGAGATCAGAACTCAATGAGTTTGCAGAGCTGGTCAAGGAAGTAGCCAGAAAAATCAAAGTCCAATTCCTTGTAGTGGGATTGCATTATGTGTTAGAGGTCTCATATCTTTTGGTGTACCAGTGTAGATAGGCTTATTTGTAACAAGTGGTATTTGTGCTTAAGAAGATTACATCAAGGGGAAAAATAGCAGTTGGACAGACCAGAGAGATTTGGGTGAGCCTCTTCATGAGTGTTTGGAGATAGGTGCAGAACAAAGGGTTGATTTTCAAACATGATTTATTTAGGAAAAAAAAAGATACATTAAAAGACAAAGAGGCTAAAACTTACCAATAAATGTATCAAATGCCATAGTTAGAATAAATCCACCAAATCCATGAACAGTAAGTTTATAAACGTGATCAACATTCAGCAGATCTGTACCTACAGTATCACTAATTAACATGATCTTGAATCAAACCAGTTTTTGCTGGAAACCTCAATATTACAAATATCACTTCATGCTACATTAATTAAACCAGGGTCTTTTGTAAAACTGTTCAGCCAAGGGTGGGCACATGCAACAGACTGGTAAATTAAGCAAAAGAAGAACTGATAATTTTCCTTTTACTTACTACCTTTTTCTGCATGAAAACTGCAGATAATTTTTGCATGTTCCCATTGCTAGCTTATCCAGCCCACTCTGCAGGACTTGCTTGACAGGAGGAAAACAGTGCTAAATTCTTTTGGCCACTGTATTTTTTTTTTTTTTTTCCCCAGGTTTCTATTATTGCTGATTTGCAAATCTCAGTCTCAGGTGACTGAGTTATGAGTTGTTTGTCCAACAGCTCCTTTGTTCTGGTCTGTGCTTCAGCAAAAACTGGAAAAACCTGTTCAGTTGCCTTTTTTTTTTTTTTTTTTTTTTTTTTTTTTTTTTTTTTAAATCTTCCTCTCTGATTGGTAGGTGCAGCTTGTACTCATGCAGACAAGGTGGTGCCTGCCTTTCATGTGGAAAGCTGCCTTACAAAAACTGAGGTTGCATTTCCACTCCATTCGAGCCTCATGAAGGTTTTGGTGGATGCTCCATGACCTAAACTCTTTTTGTTCTCCACAAAATGTGTTTAGGTCATTATTTTATTTTTCTTAAAGCAAAGGGAAGGTGTTTGAGTGTGTCTCCAGTCCACTGCCTTTAAATTATAATTTATGAACTCTGGGAGATCTGCAGAAACCAGCCTTATGAAATGTAGCTTTTTGGACACAGAAGCAGGTGCACATGGTGTGGTGTTAACATCTGTAAGACAGAGCAAACAGTGAGGAGGCAAGCTAGTGTGAAAAGTGGACAAATTGAAAAGAAACTTTACTTTCCATCTTCTTCCTTTCTTCTTGCTTTGTGCTGCTGTTGGAACAAGAATGGGTCAGCTATGTGGACGATGCATGCAGCTCCTGCGGGACTTCATAGGCTTTGTTCAAAGGATGTCCTCTGACTTGGTGCAAGGCATCAAGGAATGCTTAACTCTGTTAAGCAAATGCTTCTGCTTAAAACAAAACAGCTCTAAAGCCAGACAGCTGTACAAACCCATCCTACAGCCTCATGAGAGGGTGACAGCACAGGAGTTTCTGCAGCATATTGAAACAGGTAAGTGGACTTGTCTTTTTCTAAAGAATTGTGAAAGAGCAAGGAGATTGATACTGTGGGTTGAAAGCAGATTGTTAGCTGATCTCCTCTAGCATGGCGTTGAACAGCTGGGTGATGATGTTGGAAAGGCCAGAGCTGCAGAGCATTTTTTTGTGTACAGGACACCAAGGGCTCAGGTGGTGCAACAGCTGGATCTAGGTAGAAATGGTCAGTCACTTTCTTGCTCTGCCGCCACGGTTAATACATAGCCATGTAAATGTGTTTCATAAAAGGGAGTCCTTCTCGTAATTGAAGTTACTTTTTTGAAGTCAGTCAAAAGGAACTCACACAGCTGCACATGGGCTTTGCTAAGACTGGATGCTACATGATTGCTGAGCTGTGAGCAGGCAGATCACAGTGTGATGTGCGCAGCTGTGCAACTCTGTGTTAGCCGAACAGTTGCACTTGTGCTAGGAATGTCTGGGCTATACATGGGGAATATCAAAGTCACCCTGGGACAAGCATCATTGAGCTCTCAGGATTCCAGGCAGCTGTGCTTTTGTGCAAACATCAGGCTTAATCACAGTAATGGGATTCTGCTTGAATCAAAGTAGATCCATAATGCTTCATCCATCTCCTTTGCTTTACAGGTTATCTGCCTAATTCCCCTGTTTTTCTCTGTGTGATGTCCTCTTTGTCCTGTCCTAGGATGGAATATCAACAGGAAAATTTGGTTTTCTATTTCACTCCTGCAGTCATCTTGTATAAGTGTATTTTGTTGGTTGTCCAATCTAAAAACAGTTCTCATCTCAAGATAAGGTGTCATTGCTTGTTTTGCTTTGTCTCACGACTAATTTGGTATATTGCTTTAGGTTTAGCACCTTTTGGGCTAAAGCTGCTACACAAAATTGCATAGTCTTCTCCTTTCATTTGTGTGAAGGGTATGGAACTACTATTTCTTTATTTGCCATTTTGGGAACATGAAACAATCTTGTGAGGGGAACCAGGAGAGCCTTTTTTCCTTGGTGTGACACAGTTAATGCTGTTTGAAATGATCTGTCATGGAACAACCTTTGGAAAAATTGCTATGATGATGATTGTTGGGAACACGTGTGAATTAGCCTTAGCTGGTGTCATTATCCAGTGATGGTGGTGGGTCCTGTGCTGCTGATAAGGTTCGCTGATTGTTGCATCTTTAGCGCTGGTTAAATCCTGACGTTCATATCCAGAACAGAGACAGCTTGTTATGCAGTAGAGATCTTCTAGGGCTGAACTTTTTCTTCCAAAGGCTAGAATGCTCCTGACTCTATGAGTGTCTTGGCAGCATCCCAGCTCAGTTGATGGATGAGGTGTAATGAACAGGAGGCCAAAATGGCCCCTTTTAGCACCCACTGGTGCTTCCTGAAAAGACTAAGTGGATGTTTCCTTGAGAAATCCTTTCCTCTCTGAGATCCTCTCTCAATCTTCAAAAGTCTGGAGTTGGGATACAGCAACAGGAAGTCTAGAGCTTCTCTGACAGCAGTACACAGATGGCAATGAGGGCTTTCAGGGAGGTCCCACTGCCCATGACAGGGCACATACAGCACCTGGGATGCAGAACCAAGGTTAATTCTCTGAGTGGCCAGATCTTACTGCCAAGATAAATGGAGGCAGGGAAGCCTCACAAAGAGAACCAAGACACATCCCTCTTACTTTAACACTCACCTGTGTATTTTATTCCAACAGAGAGCAAGCCTATCCTCAGTTCTGAACAAACTATAATAAGCAAGAAGACAGTGTTTGGACAATTTGGGTGCAAGGAGAGACTTCATGGTTGATCATCACACTCATCACTTAGCTAGGGTGGCAAATTTTGGTATTTTAAGCAAGTGAAGATTTTGGGTGGTTTCAGCTTTATCACTCTCCCAAACAAAACCACAGATATGTGGAAGAATCCGATAGTCAGATTCAGGTTCAGATAGTGAAAGGAACAGAATTAAACCACATGAAGGGATTTTTGGGTTTTTTCTCTTAAACCTTGCACACGTAGGCAAGTCCTTTCCTTTGTGTGTATTACTAATTATTAAACAAAATTGATCTTTATATGAAGCAGTCTGTGAAGCTCACTTACCTAATCCTGAAGGTAGGAGTTTGCTGGTCTTGACATGCTAGCAGCTTCTAATGGCTTGAAATATTGGCTGTATTTTGCACTGAGGCATGAAAGCTCATGCCGCTTATTTACCTCACATTTTTTTGTCCCGTGGGAGGTAAAGTAGCTAGATATTTTTCATAGGGGTATTTCCATCATTAATGCACAGCTTTGATCTATTGCCTGAAAATATATCTTATAATAGTGTACTACACCACTCAATCTATGCTACATTACCTTTTTAACTCTGTTCATTGGTTCAATGTCCCTTTCATTTTCCTCTCTGCTGTTCCATTCCACATATTATATTATACAGTGACTTACAGAAGCCATGCATGACTGCTGTTGCTTGATGATTGTTGTTGAACATCTGGTTTATTCATAGGGGAGCTATCATACTCAAGAACAGGTAGACTCATGCTAGAAATTTGAGCCTGAGGCAAGCCCCTTTCCAGTCCATGTTGCAGTTCCCTTAAATCCTTTATTTCAATACCCAGGATAGGAAATACAGTGAACTTCAGATGTAGTAAATTGGAAATACACTTTCTATAGTTCATAACTAATAACACCATGTTTAGTTGATATATTTTAACAAAGATCTTCTGTGATAAGCTAAAGATAAAAGATAAAGATAAGATAAAAGATAAAGATTTTTAGGAAGAATGAGAACACCTACATTTATATTAGATAGCATAAAAACATCTGAAGGTTATAATTTATCTTGTTTCCAGTCACTAGCTTTGTGAGCTTTACAAGAGGCTTTACCAAGGACAGGTTATTCCCAATTCATCTATTGCTTCTGCTCATGGAAACATGAGTAAAGATAGATGGGCTTTATGGAGTTGTTGCATTACAAAAATCCTTGTGTATTTGGCTGGCTGTAAATTTTAATTTCATTTTGTAAACTAACCCTTTTCAGATGTAATTGAGCCTCTGCTTTCATTGTACATCTTTAGATTTTGAAATGTCTCCCCTTGGAAAGGACCTTCTGGAAACCTTGAGGACCTTATCCTTTTCAGAAAACCCAGGTTTACAGCAGTCGGCTGCCCTCTATTACTTGCATATGAGTCAGCGCAGTAAGTTCTCTCACTGCATTAGAAAATTTTAATGTAGTTATAAATAAAAGTATTGTTTAAAACTGTGAAACTCCTTTTGATTCCTTAAGCAAAGGTTTTTTTGGTTTTTTTTGCTTTCCTGCTGTGTTGTTTGCCTAGGAAGATAGAAATACTGTCATTGCCATGCAGGCAGAGTCAATTCTGGTTTTACTATAAGGAGATATCTCTCATGATTATAAAAGACTTTTATTTATGAAATTGTTATACTTCTGTAAAGCTCAGCAGCATACAAAATATTTAGTCAGTGTATACTGAATCTCCTGAAAGCAGCACAGTCAAAATATGATGAACAGAAATGGACGTAGTAACCAGTTAATGTTTTGTATAGTTTTTGAAAGAGGACAAAGCTCTGGAAGCCAGACTGTAGTGAAAATTTATGAAGGAAACATTCTTCTTTGTTCCAACTATTCCGTGGGAGCACTTGACTCTTGAGGTAATTTGTTAATGGTTTGGAGTCAGCCTAGATATCCCAAATAAAATACCAGCAAGAGTTTAGATTCCACAAAAAGGTAAAACTACTAGCAACAAGTAGGTTGCAATTTATTTATCTATTTGTTTATTTTAAATATACTTCAAAGAGAATATTCTGTCACTTGGCGTGGTAGCTTTATCCCATGTATTTTTTGCTGGCTAAAAAGTGCAGGTAGCCACAACACAAGGACCTGCTGTGAGGCAGAATGACTTGTTTGGTAGTGAGGCATATTGCTTCCCTTCCCATGATGTTTTTGAAGTCCTTGATTATTCAAAACCTTTTCAGGAAACTTGCCCAGTTTGCACAGTAGCAGTGGAATTTCAATGAAGGTGAATATCACTCAGCCTGTCTATGGGAGCACCTGAGGCTTAAGTCCATTGAGAGAAAAATGTGACTGTGGTGAACAGTGGGACTCATGAATATTTCCTCTCATTCGTGCAGTGAACATCCCCCTGCCTGTGGAGCATCTGGAACCCTTCTATGCCTTACTATGTTCTGCTGACCTGGAGGTGCAGCAGATGTCTTCCTTGTCCCTTGTCAACTTCTTGCTGGAAGGAAATAGTGAGTAATTAACAGCACATCTCTCTTCTGGTGAAGAAATACCTCTTCAGCCAGACTCAGACAGAAGGAGTCTGCACAAATCCAGATTCCTTTTTTGTGTTCCTGATAGGACAAGTATCAGTCTGTTTCTGACTGCAAGCTACATAGCTTCTGGTGGCACCAAGATATATCAGATCCCTCCAGCTATATTATATCATGTGGCAGGAGGTCTTGGATCTGTGTGAAAAGGCTTATAAATTATTCCCAGACCAGTGTGGGAATTCTGTTCTGATTCTTGGATCTACAGCCCAACAGTTTCAACCAACAGATACAGTTCTTAGAAATAAGCTCTACCTACAAGACAGTGCACATTTTCTGGTTATTTATGAACTGGACCTTACTCTTAAATTGCTTGCAGAGAAAAAGAGAAGTTTAAATGCTCAGTAGAATTCACTTGCTTCTGTAACTAAAGGGGGAAAATAGGTTTGAGATAGAATCTGGGAGATGCAGAAGACTGTGTTGATAGATACAGTTTGTGTTGATAGGGCATGAACACACCACACCTCCTCAATGGAGTCCTTGTTGTGTCTACTACTGCACTCCTTGGCACCCAGGCCACAACGAGTATTCCATCCTGCAATCCCATAACAGCAGAAAACAGGGTCAGTCTTCAGCAAAAATTGCCTTTTTCTTTGCTTTTTTTAAAAAGGATTTTGCTGCAAATAATACTGTGTCACTATTTACAAAGAAAAAATAATATCTGAAGGGCAGAACTCAGAAGAAAAAGAAAGGGTGAGGGAAGTGCTGAGTAAATTGTGAACCTATTAGAAAGCTGCAGTTGCTCTTTCCAAAATTAACCTTATTTGGGACCTTCTGGCCTAGAACCTCTAAACATCTCTTACACTCTTTCATGAGTCTGAAGAGGAATCAAGTAAACCAAGGTAGGGACTGTGAGTGGCTTTCAAGCTGTTTCCATCTTAGGTCTATTTTGTATAATCATAATGTAGATCTCTAAAGCAGTAAATGGATGATGTATCTTTCCACAAAATCATTAACTGTTTACTTTTTTGTTTGTCCATATTTTTTCTTTAATTTATAAATAGTTGACAAAGAATTAGTTGTCCAAATGGGTTTACTTGAGCCGATTCTGGATCTGCTTGAGTCAGAGGATCCCACTGTCCAGTGTAATTCCTGTGCCTGCATCATGACTTTAGCTGTTTCAGGTCAGTGTGCTGTTCTTTGCCTTTATCTTCTGCAGTGAATTCATTCAACTCTTCCATTATATTTTAAGATGAAACAACATACTTGGAATTGGTTTAAGAGTCATAAGATGCAGCAGCAAGTTTTGGTATTCCCACATCATAAATTCAACCTCTTGACATTCCAGTTATTTTTCTCAGTGTTTCTGGACTTCATTCTCTTATGATTACAAACCTTTTTCTGATTTTCATCCTAAATGTATTCATGACCAGCTTATCTTAATATCTGCATTGGCTTTTGCTTCAGTAGTTCTGTCTCTCTGATGTTTGTGCTGATGGGTCTCCTTCATTTCACTAGACTGAGAAAGCCAAGCTCTTTTAAGACTCCTCTGGTAAGTGAGGCTCTCCATTCATTTTCAGAGTTCTTCTGGGTGTAAATGATATGTTCCAGGAATGGAACATAGCATTTGCATGTGCTGTATGGTGATACCACAGGCCTCAGGCATGGTTACAGTCCCAAGATATAGATAAATGCCGCAGGAGTTCCATTTTGGATCAATCTCTTCTGAAAGAGAAGTCACCAGAAATGTGCAGTATTTCAGCTGGGGTCTCACCTGTGTCTTTTACTGTGGCACAAAAGGAAATATGTTTCGTGGTACATCTTATGGTAACACTTGCAGGTTTGGTGATTGTGCAGTGGTGATGTCATTCTACAGCTGATTTAATTACTTAGTCTTGCTCCTCCTCTGCTGGTATTTCCCACAGACACCGAGTAATCAAGGGTCTACTAAAAATGTTTGCAAGTGCACATCCCTGCATTTTGTGCAGGTTTCATTCTGTTTCCATTGCTTCAGTCTCCTAACTTGTCTGTTATTTGTAAATATTCCAGTCCTCCACTGCAATGACAGTTCTACATTTGCAATTTTGTATTAACCTTCTGGTCAAAATCAGATACAGACTAGCCCTCATGGAATTCCATTTGTAGGAATTTCCCAGGTGGTCATTCTCTCTCATTCAGCAAAACTGTCAGCTTGCTTTCAGTCAGTTTGTTACCCGTCATATACTACTTGCATTTGTCACCAACTTCTGCTTAACTATGCATATTTCATATAATGATGTTAGTATTTTCCTGGTATCCAGACAGGTAAATTCAGGCACAGTTACCAAAAGAAAAGTTATCACATTAGTCTGTCTTATTCTACCTTGTGCCAGCTTGTAATTCTACAGTACAAATTATGTACAAGTCTGTATAAAAGCCATGAATAGCATTTATTTCCCTCCCTGTAGTATTTATTCTGCGAGCTTCCCTCTCCAGCATGGGAAGTTGCAGTTTGATATCCCAGAATGCTGAGAGATGCAGATGGAAGTGTTAATTTCTCCTTTAAGTATTTATATTGCAAGACGCAACCACATGAAAGTGCTGATTTGCATTTTATCCAACCTTTTTGTTTTATTTTCAGGATTTTAAACACTTTTCCCTTAAGAGCTTATTTGTAAGTGTTGTATATTATTACGGTCGCGTTAAGAATTCTACATGTTACATTACTTGGTGTGGAATGTGAATTGCCTCATGTAAATGTCTCAGTTAGGCATGGCATCACTAAGATTTTAGGTACCTGGCACTAGAGGGACTTTCCTTGTGTAGGGTCAGTGAAGTTAAGCCCCTGAAGATTTACAGAGAGATGTCCCTTCATCTGTTTTAAACTGTCATCAGAGAAAGTGACTTGTTTGGAGACCTAAGGATGTTACTTAGTCCTGAAGACATTCTTGCCCTTCTAGATGTCTTTAACCTGGAATATAGGGAACCCTCAGCTACCCCAGATCCAGTTCACCCTCATTCCCTGTGGTCTTCTAATGCCTTTGCACACTCCCTTAAGTGCCAATGCCCTTCTGAGCACGAGTACTCCAAATTAAGCACTCAAGGAGCTTTCGAAGCTGAACACAGAGGTAGGCAGTCCTGCAAGTGCATAGGCTGGGTTGCTGCCTGGAATTTGATCAGTGTTGAGGATCTCTCTCCCAGTTTACCCAAGATTTAAATGGCTGGATCTATTTATTTATTTTTCAGACTATATTTAGCTACCATGGCAATGAGACTAAAGCAAGAGACAATTCTCCAGGGTTTATTTTAATTTTAACTCACAGACTGATATTTTTAAGTGTCTGCTTGAGAAAAGTGTCCTGTTCAGTCATATCCTTCAAGAAAGCCATGTATACAAAAAAGGTAAATATGGAAGCACAACCAAATTAGGAAGATCCTTAGATGGTTTTAAGGAGACTAAGATTCTGCATCTAAGAATGGTCTTAATTCTGCTGCAACAACCATGCAAGACTATGTGCAGAGTGAAACAGGCAGTGTTACTGCAGGTCACGTGTAGGCTGGGTTGTCTCCTTGCTGCAATAGGGAGCCAAAAATAAGAAGAGCAAACCAACCCATTCAGATGAAAATGATTTGGAGGTTAGTTTGTTCCAGCACCAGCATTTGTACATGCAGCAAAAGGACACATGCATATTTGCAATTATCTGCAGCTTTTCAATCAGTGAGTGAAAGTAATCAGTTCTGGGATAAGAACTCAGAGTACTTCAGAAGAGAACTAAACGTTCACAGCTTCAGGGTTTATGGGGGCCTGAACATCTGCTTTAAGCTAAAACAGGGAGGATGCACTGAGTGTGAAGCACATTCAAAGTTGTTCTGACAGGGGCATTTTTAAGCACACAAATGTCAGAGGGTGGAAAGAAAGGATTTATAAATTAGTGAGTTACTCAAACACAGCTTGAGTAGATGTTGTTGATTTCCCCACTTTAGAGTAGCATATGAACACATGGTTTCCTTATAGAAGTATTCCAAGGGTCATCAGTGGTTGCAGTGGCATCAGTGGAGGGACTGCATTATTTAAGATAAACAGGTAGTCCAGGAGAGAAACGTGGTCTAGCCTGCCACATCTTTTAAGGAGATGGTAATACAGTTACACATCTTTGTGAGATAGATTTCCCCATCCAGACTGTCATCATAAATTGGCAAAACAAATATTCAGCCACAGTATCAGAGAGAAGAAAGCATTTGCCCAGGTTTTGTCCAAATGTTCATAATTCTTTTTCTCAAATGTAAGGTTCTTTTCCACATTCACAAACATTCATGGAGTGTATTGTGTACAAGAATAAAGGAAGCAGTGATAGCTGAATTCCTAATCATTTTACCTCTCTTTTTTACTCAGCTGAGTGGTTTACATCACACCAGACTGGTTTCTGTCAGTTGGAGCTATACAAAAGACTTTCTGCCTCTACAGAGGGAAATGAAAGAACAGTATGTAGGCAGATTAGATTAGAGAAAGGTTTATCTGCAAAAGCGACCGGAATATTTCACCAGAATAATAGTTTCCCACATGAAAAACCATGTATTTAAATACTTGTATTTAAATGTATTTCAATACATTACTCTTCCCAGAACAATTATTTTTCTTAATTTTTTTTGCCAGAATAAAAGTTACTTATTTGAGTATGTACTCATAGGAAGACAGAAAATTACTTGCCCTGAGATATTAAACTGATACTATCTTAACTATACTAGAATAAATATCCTGGATAATCTGTGTATGTCAGTTCCCTACTAGATAGGCTCCAGGCATAAAACTAACAGTTTTGTTTTCATAACTCTCTAAGTTAGTTAACACCTGAAGACTTGATCTCATCCAAATACCTTTATTTTTTTTGCTCTGTCTGCTTCATGTTTCTCTCAGCAAACTTCCAGAGACTTGCCATTGTTTAACCTGTCTATAAATATTCTTAATTTTACACCGTTAAGTATTACAGTCTTTCTTTTTTCCACCAGTTTTTCAAACAAGTGTCTTAAGGGATTCTGCAGATCTTTTTTGAGTTCTCCTTATACGCCAGGATGTTGAATACAACTGTACAACTTAATACATTGCTATGCAAGAAATCACCACCACTTCCGAGAAGAAGCATCTTTTCAAATTCCAATGTTTAAATCAAATTCTGTCTTTAGAAACCTCTGCATTGTTTATAGCTGTCAAGTGAGTAACATAGGGACATTCAAAGAGAGAAACTGGCCCTGAATATACCCTATTAAATTAATAAACCTTACCTGCCGTTAATGATGTAGTTCTTGGTTATCACACTGTGAATTGCTTGATCAGACATACCAAGGGTATGAAGCAAGTATGACACTTCGTTAACCTGTTAAAGGGGATTTAAAGATATTTTAATCATCCTAGTCACAAATCAAAAGTATTGAACCAGCTGAGATTTATGGCTAATCCAGGAGTCATGAGTTGGTTTCTTTCCTGTGAAGCTCGCAGAGTTTTCAACAGTTTTCTTTGAGCATGCAGAGAAATCAGAGAAGGGGACAGCAAAGAATTAGTCCTGCCAGTTGTCCTGCTTGTGGCTCACAGTAAGATGGCAGTAAGTATTTCTTTCTTCCTCTGATTCTTTTCCTCAGAGTCCAACCAAGAGGCTATTGGTGCTGCTGGAGGAGTTACACCCCTAGTGTCCCTTGCCAAGTCCTATGATCCCAGAGTCCAACAAAATGCAGTTGGTGCTATTCTGAATCTCACACAATCAGGTACTTTTGGACTAATGGTTTACCTAAATTGCTGAAAGAAAACTCACTAACAGAAAAATGTTCCAGACGGGTTAAGGCAAGAATAAAAGCGTATCTGAGCAACAAGTTATTTCCTCTGCATATGGCATTCATGTTGGTGTCACAGCTTGATGATTTAAGTTTAGCTGATATAGGCCCTTTTTTGCCTCGTAGCAAAACAGAAAGACTTGATTTTCAACTCCAAGGGGCTAATGTATGAATACTTAAATAATCACTCAAATAAATAGAAAAAAACCCCAAACATTTGTTAAAGAAATAACTTGGCCTAAAAAGTTAGAAGCACATTTGGTGTACTTTAAAGAAATCCCAGAAGCTTATCCAACAAAGCTGAGCTTTAGGAACTTTTTACTTATTCTGACTAACTCAGTGCTGGAATATGCAAAGTATAACTATCATGGGTCAGACATTAAAGGCTCCTGGAATATCTGCCAACAGCTGTATCAAAAACAGTACTTGGTCCTTTGCAATTACATGTAGACTACCATAATTAACTCTGAAATAAACCAGCATTAAATCTCACCTACCAAGATGATACCATTATTCCACAGAGCTAAATGATAAAGTCATGAGTAACATCTCTGAATTCTTTATTGTGCAAGGAAGCAGTTGGAAAGAACTTAGGTAGTTGGCTATTACATTTCAGAATTGTTATTATTCAGAATATTTTCAATAATTTGTTTTGAAACACCAAAGTCACAGTGAAGATTATAGCTGAGGCTTTTCAGCTTCTACAGCAATTCAGATTCTCAGAGCAGTTTTTAGCATAAAACCATCAAAAGGTTAGTCAGACAGCCTGCTAGTCATTTTGCTAAAGTATCTGCATACTGCTGCATTACACAAACTAAATTATGCACTCTCCAGTCACACTGACTGGCGTGTATTTGGACAACATTAGCACTCTCTAGAACCCAAGGACTATGCACATCCCTTTTGAAAGGAGCCTCCAGATGAGAGGGACGGAAGGGGGAAGACACTTTTACTTTTTTTTTTTTTTTTTTTGATGGCAGAGAAAATCCAACAAGTCCTATGCAAAGAAGGAGCCCTACCAGTTCTTGCCTTGCTGCTGGAATCTCCTGACTCAGAAGTACAGGTATGACTAAAATAGGTCAGATTTTGAAACAGTAACATTGTGACTATAAGGAGAGTACAAACTGCAGTATGCAGAAATGAAAAGGGGGAGAGGGAAGGTTTCTCTAGTGAAGTGGAGAAACATGAAAGAACATCTTGGTGAAAGCCAGCTCAGTCAGATAAAGTATATTAAAACACTCAATTTGTCTAACTCCACAGGAAAAAGTATATGACTCAAAACTTTATCTGCCAGCACACATTAATGCATGCACAGAGTTATGTGGCTGCCTTCTTGTGTCCTTCAGATCATCAGACTAATTGCAGATAGATCTCTTCCTCTGGGTTTTGGGTTTTTGGGTTTTTTGTTTGTTTGGTTTGGTTTATTATTTGGTTTTGATATTTTTTTAATCTTAACTTTGATCTTCCACTCTAAGCAATTTTACTAAGTGTTCTGAGAAGACGTAACTTGCAAAGATCTTTTTCTCGTTATTGTAAAAATCTGTAAATCTTTCTATTTTATGCCTATCACAGACACCTGTTTGGGATTCTGCACACTCAGCAGAGAGCTCATCTTAGTGCAAAAGTATGCTGATTAATAAACTATGACTCAGAGTTGTGAGCCTTACATTCTGTTAGTTTGTTCATTCAGTCCTTTGAGTAGCACAGAATTGTTTTCTCCATCAGTTTAATTATCTCTATACAGATTTTTTTTAAATGTCTGAAGGGGTGGACCCTCTGGAATTGCTTTCTGCAAACTGAGTATTACTGGATTTCTCTGAGATTCACTTTAAAATTTCCATCTCTGTAGCTAAACCTGTTTCTTCTAATTATACCTCCCTAGTAATAGATACTCTTATATGTGTAATCCTCCCTAGCGTTAATGTTTAGATCCTTTGGAAATGATCTCTTGTCATGCTAGGGCAATAGCTACATGCAGATTGAGTAAATCAATGTAAACATGCAGTAGATACAATGACCTAACTTAGATGCCAGCAGTAATATCATTGCAGCAGCACAGCACATTCCCAAACAGCCAGGGTCTAATGAGTTTCTACCACATGCCCCAAGAGGATTGCTGTAGTAGCTACAGCAAGTTGTGTCTACCCCATAAATACCCTTAAGTGAAAAAGCACGTTATTTTCATCAGTTTTAAATCTGAGCATTTCTCCAATTTATTTGTATTCTCTTCAACATGTCACCACTCTGACCTCCTCACTCTCTACATTTTTTCTTGGTTCTTTGCAGTTTTACAGCTGTGCTGCGCTAAGCAATGTGGCAGCCAATGTTCAGCACCACAAAGCCTTGCTGAGACCCAGTGACAGATTCCTGCTGCGGACACTGATCTCCCTCCTGTCCTCTTCTGTGGACAAGGTAAAGCTGTAGCTTTCATTTTGTGGAAAGACTTAACATCCAAGTAGAGCTATAAACGTGGGTTTCAAATTTCAGCCTCGCATCATTCTGTTCATCTACTGTACAGGTATCTGTGCAGCATCTTTCCCATGAGAAAAGACACCTAAATTAGAAAATACATGAAGAAAGCAAAGGGAAATTGTTAAAGTTGTTCTACAGGCCTTGGACACTTTCTTTAGACTAGGATGGCCTGTATGCTTTTAACTTGAAACAACATGTGTGAAGTGCCCTGTCCAGGCTTTGTCTTTGATCATTGTGTCTGTGACAGAAGGCATCTGACACATCTATTATGCTACTTTTTCTGGAAGAAGCTACTTGAAAATTTTGCTTTGTTGGAAGCCACATCAAAGAAACTTCAAGAAACCTCAGTTCAGGATGGAACTTGAAATTCTGTGTAGAAAGGAGGTGAAAAAAGGCAAAGTAAATGGGACAATTTCTTTCCCCTCATTTTCCTATAACTTATCAGACATTCTAAAATAAAGATAACATCTGAACACATACTTCATCAGCAATAGGATGACTGATACTAGGAGGCTGGAAAAAATGTCATCAAAACTTTGACAGAAAAACATGTGCCAAAATTTATTCTTGAAGATAATGTAATAGCTTGCTGGTGTTGTCATGTTTATATTGTGTGTAATAGGCAAGAACATGCATTACTGAAACTGCTCTTTTTCCTCTTCTCTCTCATTCCTTTTTTTTTTTTCTTTTTTTTCCCCTCTTTGGCACAAGCAGGTCTCAAGCCAGGCATGTGTTTGCCTAAGAAATTTGGCTACCAGTGGTAAGCAATGTCTTGGAGATAAAGAAACTACACTATTTCTCTCTCTGCCTTTCAGAGTGAGCACGGTGTGCTGGGAACCTTTCCTATTAAAAGCAAAGAGACACCCTCTTTTCTACATTTTAACTGGATGTTAAGGGAAGAGGAAGGTGCAGTGCATATCCCAACTAAATCTGTCTTAGAGCTCCCAGGTAGCAAGGGGAGTATCGGAGAAAGTGAGAAAGGCAGCAGAGGTGTTCTTATGCACAGAGACTTAGTGAGTTGCTCAGTTTTCCTCCCTTCCATGTTTCCTAAGCATTAAACCCAATTAGGACAGAGTGTCTCCTGAAATTGCTCATTGAGTGGGGACCTGTCTTCTCCAAGGCATGATTCTATCATTAAATATAATTTTCTCTCAAGCATTTGTCATCCTCTTAATAATTCTATCATATTAAATGTCCAAGATTCATTTCAGTGACATATTCAGGAGAGGATGGCAGAGGACTGGCACACTCAGTGCTAAAGCCTCAGACTCCAGGGTAGAGTTATTCATCTAGAAAATGTAGAGGTGCCTAATTTTCAAGCAATATAGAGGAGCTGAGAGTGAAGGAAGTGCTGTGCTGCTCTTTAGTATGTTTGAAACCCCCTGGTCGGCTTGACTTGTTAGATCTGCCTCTCCATCTGCTGGCTGCTCTGGCATTGCCTTTTAGTGCACTCAGTCAGTTTGCAGGGGCAAGTGGGGTATAACAACTCAGTGGGATGGCTCATCTTTCTCCTGGCTAACCATAACTGAGAGATAGGTGGTGCTTGGGACGTCTTTCTGTTTGTGCAGCAGAAGCTGCCACCTTCTTATCTGGCCTTATGCCAGTGATGGTCTCAGAAAATTACCCTCATTCTTTCTGTGGTTTAGACACAGACTGAGGGTGCCCAAACCTACATTCTGCCATCAAGCCTGTATTAGTCCCTCAGCAAAAGGAGCCAGACCAAATGAGGGTTTATTTTTATAACCGAACATCTGGCATTGCCCCATCCCACGGAGATGAGGAGGTCCCCTCTAGTTTGATCACTGAGGCACAATCAACTGTTTGAGTCAATGCCTGAATGCCTCCCTGCAGTGCTCTGAACCTTCCTGACCTCAGTTGTGTTCCCACACCAGCAGACATCCAGGCTGAGATGGTTGCTGAGAACGTCCTGCCCAAGCTGTGCTCTCTCCTGGCCTCTGGCAGTGAGGATGTGCGTCGTGCCTCCATTGCTCTGCTCTGGATACTCTCCCAGCACCCACCCAACCAGGTAAGGGAGGTCATTTCCCAAAAACAGAGGGGGCAGTGTAGTTGTGGACACCACCTGGGGTAACACTGTTATGGCAAAACTGCCTATGAAATGCATTTTTGAGAATGACCAGTAGACTCTGGGAGACTGCCCAACCCTTTTCTCTCCCACCCAAAATAACAAGGCTTTGGCTACTGCATCAGCACTTTCACTAACTACCTGAGGAGCCATCTGTTGTGCTGAGTGAGATCCAAAAGAGAGATCAATGAGAGAGTAGAGGGGGAGATGGGAGTCAGATTCCTGGAATATGTGGATACTGCCTTGCACACCCTGCAACACCCTCTAGTCCTCTCTGTCCCCAGATGGGTGTACAAGGGGGAGGACATACACAGCACTGTGAGAGACTGCCACCGTGGGGGCAACCAGGGAAGTTACTTCTTGGCTACAGAGCTCAGCCACACACTAATAAGCAGAGAAGCTAATTTAGAGCACGCATTTAAAGTGCACCAGTGCAAAATAAAGGGCAAATACATATTACTTCCATATATGGACAGCTTTATTCAAAAGTAAATTGGAAAAATATTAAAATATATTGAATTAGGATCAAAACAACAAGGAGGACTACTAGAATTTGAAATCCTTTCTATCCTTAGCTAATTCATTAGGACATTCACTAGGACTGTGTATTCTCATATCCTAAGTTATAGAATGATTCTTTTGCCCATGTTCAGGGTGAACACCCCCATTAACAATGCAACACTAGAAAATAATGAAGAAGTCAGACTAGAAATAAACAATAGCAAATACTGAGAAATTACTGTTATTTTTAGATGTATTTTTTCTTTACAGTAATTAAAGACTTCTTAAGAACATACATGTGAAAGGTTTTCGATAAGTGTTAAGCTAATAACATTTGACGATAGTCAGAGGTTGGGTACAAAGAGCAAAAATATGTGAGAACCTTTCCTGCCACGTGCTTCAATCCATAGTGACAGGATCTGAGTAGCTACAGGTAGTCTTAAGTGCTTGTTGTGCCTGAAATACGTTCAGCCTGATTGGAAATATAGTCTGGGTGTGGAAAGCCCTGTGTTCAGTTGCCTGTACACAAACCAAAATTGCACCTCCCCTACCTCTGGGACATGATTGAGAAGGTGGGTGAGCTCAATGCCTGGGAAACAGTGACCAGAGCACAGAGCCACTCAAGGCACAGTGGCTGCATGAGCATCAAACATCCTCACTGCTCATCAAACTGCCTCATACAATTTGCTATCAACAGGCTTACAATTGAAATGCATTGTTAGTTGGAGGCCATTTGCACAGTAAATATGTTACTCAGTATGAGGCATTATGCTGGAACATGGTCCTCACTCAATTTTCCTTTTCTTGTCTCCAAACACCATTTACATTTTTTGTTCTCCCACCAAAGAGTACCCACAAATCCTTTACTCCCTGGTCCTGAAACTTGTTTGAAACCAGTGTTTCAAACCCCTGGCCACAAAGAGTTGTGGTCAGCGTCAGTGGGAGCAAAGGCACTGGGAGCTCAGACTTGTTACACCAGTGGTGAAACAGCACATCCTTTGTAAGGGAAAAAGGGTCAGCAGCAGGAGGCTGGAAAGCAAAGCATCATCCTCGAGGCTTTATTCTCCAGTGAGATGTATCTACATCTCCAAATTTGTTTTAGTGAGCAAACACGGCTGTCCCTGACTACCGAATGTTGCTGCTTTGTGCGAGCGAGCCCTGGGCACTCTGAGAAGAGGCTGACCTCTCCGTATTCATATCCTGCCTCCCCATCTCCATGCCTTTTCTGGCCTGTTTTTCAAGTCTTTTCAAGGATTCTTTCTCTAACTCAGGCTGAATTCTCCATGGGTGAAAGAGGGACTTCTCCATGGGAACAACTGTTGGAAAACAAACCACTGAACAAAGCTAACCTTTACAACCAAGTCAAGTGATGCTTGAATTATTACAAATACTACCCAGGATACAATGAGGCAGAATGTGTCTGCCCTTTCGTTACCATGAAGCAAACCCCCAAGAATGCTTCACAGGAGCTCCTATCCCTGCTTCAGCCCCTTTTTTGCAATATCCTGGTCAGGCTGTTGACAGGGATTCCCAGCAAGAGCTGGAAAACTTCCCTCTTGCAGGGGGAATTTTATTCAGTTTTCCCAAGGAAAGCCCAACCCTGAAACACTAAAGAATCAGGCTTTGTGAGTAAACAGTCTTTTAAATCAAATTCCTTTGAGCAAAAGACCTGGAAGTCAGGATGACAGAGGTCTGTCTGTTCCAGATGGTACCACTGACTCTCCACTCCAGGTAAAAAATAACTTTGCCTTCCCATTTTGCTAACTGGTAAACAGGGAATAATATTTACCTTGTCAAGAAATCCCTGTGTAAGGAGTGCGAGTACAGCATTGCAACTGTAAGCAATCTTGCTGCTGGAATGCTTTTCCTTGCCTTTTTTTTTTAACATTCTAGTCTTGGGAGAAGTTAGATCAATATCCATCTGAACCACTCAATCTATTTTTACTCACAGTTTTCTCATGATTCTCTTGCACTGTGCAGGATTGAGCCAGAAAACAAAATCTGGATCTCAGCCATATTCCAGCCAAAAAAAGTTCAGCAAAATTCAAGTACTGTCACTTGCTAACGTAGGTCCTAAATAAACTAAAGAGCTTGGCAGGGAAGTCATCATATATTAGAAAGTTCCTTTATAGTGCATAGAAAATTTCCTCCTCTCAGGCTGTAGCAAATAAAATACAAGTATCATAGTTGATGGGATTACGTTGAAAAGAGGACATTTGGTTCAAAAGCATAGAAAACAGTTATCAATGGTAATTTAATTGGATTGTCCAAAACTGTATTATTTCTTCCTTTTAAGAGAAAGAAAAACAAGACTAAGGAAAATTTACTGTCATGTCTGCATATAGGATTCTTTAAATGCCCTGCGTTTAGGCATAGCACTGCCCTTTCCATTTATTTTCATGTTTTATTTTAGGATTGCTGGTTGTGACAGTACTTAAAACGGACTAAGTGAAGATGTCAGCTGATATTAAAAGAAAATAAGATACACTTTTGCAATTTAACCTAAGTAAAAGAAAGATTCAAGCAAAAATAACTTTTAAAGACATCTACCTTTCAACACTGCTTTAGTGATCCTGACATTTCATCTTTTGCATTTAATGTAGGCCTAACCCAAAGCCTTTTGAGATCAGGTTTCTCTTACACGTGGCAGTGCACTTTTAATCCATATTGTTATTGAGGTAACTACCTGTGCAGTAATCCAGACTCAGATCTGATACTACAGGAAAGAGGTAATGGCTTCAGACTGAAAGAGAGTAGCTTTATATTTGATATTAGGAAAAAATTCCTTACTGTGAGGGTGGTGAGGCACTGGATCAGGTTGCATCCCTGGAAGTGTTTAAGGCCAGGTTAGATGGAGCTCTGAGCCACCTGGTCTAGTGGAAGCTGTTCCTATCCGCAGCAGGGGGGTTGGAACTAGATGATGTTTAAGGTCTCTTCCAACCCAGGCCATCCTGTGATTCAATTAATATTAATGGGAATTGGAGGAAGACTACATTCAGAGAGAGATACACAGTAAAGTACCTCTAAAATATCATCAGACAGCAAAGAAACATGTGTAAAGAAGATGCTGTTCAGAACATATTTACTAAAGAGGTGCCTGATCACATAATGATCTGAACATACAACCCATTATTGTAGCCAGGTAAATTGCTGAGGTACTCAAGGACACAGTGCTGCTGCTGCTTCACCGTGTACTTCTGCCTTTCATACTTATCCTGACCACCACTTCTTCCAGTCAGGATCACCCATCCTTCCCCGACTACCAATGACCTCAGTAAGGCATTTAATGGAAACAAAAATAAACTATAGGACTTTAAAGACTCCAGCCTTCCATAGCAAGTGCTCTATAATCAGGGCCAGTCAGCCCATATTTGAGAGAAGCAGCACTGGACCCAGCCACATCCTTGGTTTAAATAAGCAAACTAATGGTCTTCTGGCAGAGCTAAGTTCTATCTCTCCATAGCTCACTGGGAAGTCTCATTGTGTTGTCCATATTGGATGTAACTGAGATGCTGGTTGCTCTTCTCAGGACACTCTGGCATGTGCTGAGCTACTGCAGAGCCTGGGGATGTTACTGGCAGCACATAAAACAGACCCTGTGCTTGTCGGACATACTGCTTGTATCATCAAAACCCTGAGCCTTTCCAAAAACAGACAGGTAGGCACCCAATGTTTGTCACTGAACTGTACCCTGTGAGGTTGCTGTGGTGTTTATGTCAAATCAGCATTAAAAAAAAAAAAATTCTGTGGGTAATTAAACAAAAGCCAATTTGCTATTAACTTTACACAAAATTGCATGTATGAATAAAAGGACAATAATGAAAGGCAGCTTTATTCATATTTTCCCAATACAATACAAAAAAACTAATTAAAATGTGGCTAGCACAGGTCTTTCTTGTGAGAACATTTTGCTATGTTTCATAAACAAAGATAAAGTTTGGATGTTTTGCAAACAGCGTCTCCAGATTAAGGTAGTTCGGGCTTGGCCAATTGGGCCTAGGGGGAGGTTTCTGGCTGGCCAGTCTGGGTGACCTCTGAAAACTCTATATATATGGAAATCAAAATAATAAAGACACCTTTTCTCTTTCCTTGTCTGAGAACCTGGGTCATTTCTCAGCTAGCGGCTCAACAGCAACATTAAAATAAGAAACATCTAATTTTTGCTATGAGTGATGTGGTTACCTAATTTGACTGCATCATAGGTATAAAAAGTTCTTCTACCAAGGACATTTCATACTAATTAAAGGAACCATCCAGGAAAATCTGAGGTCTGCTGTGAACTGAATCTTTATTTCCTGGCTTTCATGCTTCAGCTGTCCTTCGTTGTGAAATAGAACCCTAGCTATTGATGTACATTTTGCCTCTTTGGCAAGATATTAGTTGTGTCAAAATGCTGTAAAGACCTCTCTTGTTGACTTTGATTTGAAATCCATTTGCACAAATGCACTTCCTTTCTCCTTGCCTTTTAATAGTACCTTGATCAAACAGTACCACCAGTACCAATCAATATCAAAGAGAAAACCTCACTGAAATCCTCATTTCTGCTTTGTCCCACTTCCTAGTACACACTTTACAAGACTCAGTTCTTTTTTTCTTCCTCTTTATTCATGATCCAATTACCAATAGTTCCAGAGACCTAAACCAGCCAGAAGGAAAAGTATGGTTTTTTTCACTAAGATAAAAACTATATAAATTTCTAATAGCTGTAAAATCAAGTTTTGCAGGGAACTAGATTCCCTCAAACTCAAGGCCCACAGTGGGTATAAAAATGGACCATCCTTTTAAAGTTTGACAAATATGGTAATTTCTTTGAAGCACTTAAATTCTGTGACTTTATTCTGTTATCAGCTGGGAGCCGCTTCACCTTCATAAAACTTTCTAATATAGAGAGTATCTAGCTCTCACTTCATAAGTGAATACACAGACATGGGTGAGAGTGCCAGGTTTCCAGAGTCAATTCTAAGGAATGCTTCCTAAAACACTTAAGAGTCCTTGGCACAAGAGGAAGAAACAGTGTTGTTTTTATGCCAGTGGGACACAGAGTGTGGGAGCTTGAAAGGCAGCAGTCTCAAATCCACCTCGAACCGCTAAGCAGCAAGTTAAAAAACTGCAGCATAAACTGAGTGAACACACAAAAAGATACTCCCTTTTGTTGATAGACACCTGAGCTCACTTATAGAGCTGCTAGCAGATTTTATTTTTGGGAAATGACTGATGACTTTGTGATTCAACTTCACTAGTTGAACCAGTCACCTCCAGATGACTCATTCAGAACTCATTTCTTGATCTCATGTGCTTTTAGTCCAGGTCAGCACAGGCTAAGTCTCCTATCTGTTTTCAACTCGGTCTATAAAATGCGTATCTCAATACAAGTGATCTCTGAACAATCCAAGGTGTTGTCAGCTGGTTGTGGTAGATCTGGGAGGAGACATTTCCATTGTTGATGGTTTAACCCTCAGTACTGTAGGAGTACTTCTAAAGCCCCCAGACACCACTAAACCATAACAGAAGTGCTAAACATGAATCTCTCTCTTGTGGCAGAGAATCGCTGAGAGCCGGTGTGTCGAAGGTCTCCTCCAGACCATGCTTTCAGCTGACACTCAAGAAGACTCCCTTCATTACGTGACATCCTGCCTTGCTGAGCTAGCAAAGCAAGGTAGGACAGCAACTCTCCACAAACAGCTTATTCAGAGAAGTGCACATGTCCTTTATTAACTCTAATGGGAGATGGAGCACAGCTGGACTTTACAGCCCAAGTCTTTCCCTTTAAATTCATTCTGAGTTTAGTTGTAAGCTGCAAGAACAAAATCCAGTTCGCTGGCAGGACACATGGGCTGCATTGTCTGCACTTGTGTTCAGCTGCTTAAAATTTTTAACTCCAAATTTTTTTGTGCTGAACTTTACTGCTTAACATGGCCTGTCTGCTGTTTGTAACATTCCCCAGTTTCTCAGGCTGAAAAAATTTTGCCATAGCAGAAACTAATATTAAAAAAAATACTAAAATACAAAGTAACTCTTTATCTTGAAATGTTTTGCACAGGGATTTTATCAGAGATACCAAACTGGCACTCATGAAAGGTACAGCACTCTTCATGACCAAAAGGATGAGTGCAAATTTCCTGAACATGCCCCTGCATTGGATACTGCCTAACAGACAAGTCATCTCTTGTATCTGGTGTAATGGCCATGCAGCTGGCAACACATCACATTTAATTTTGCGTGCAGTGCCCAGCAGCTGTGGGACAGACTGAGCCCAATAGGCCAAGAGTGGATCTTGCATATAATGTAATTCATTCATGCAGAACATAAAGCCAACAAAATAGGAATCAAATCCATGGCCTTCCCTTACTGAGAGCATAACCTCAGAACAGGACCCTTTTTTGCAACCTAAACCTGTTAATGAAGTTCAGCACTTATTTTGCTTCTCCAGTTGCATTAAGGATTCCCTATTTCGGCAGTATGGTTCCTGGCAAACCTCTCACCTTTGTTTCTTTGACACTGGAGTTCCTGTTTACAGACTACCCTCTTACTTCTCTGCCTTCCAGAAGGAGCCATGTTACACATGGTCCAGTGGATGGATGAACCTTTGACAAAGTGCTTGGTGAGACTGGCTGGCAAACTGGAACATCCTGAGCCATCCTTTCATGCTGCCTCCATCATCCAGCACATGATTGGCCATGGTAACTCACACAGGATTAACTATTTTTAGAAACAGGTTTATGGCTGTCTTGAGTGAAATTAGCCTTTTCCCAAAGGACTTAACTGTCATAAACTGAAAAATCTTTAATATTCTTATATCACCCCCCACCCCACCTGTCTCTAAAAATTTTTTAGAGTAAAAGTACCTACAGTCATCTTTGAAATAAAACAGTCCTTTGTGCATGAGAAAGTCCAGGGATGAAATGGACCATAGATAAAGGTCTGATTCATATGTTTGTTGCCTTCTTCAAGCACTGCCATTCTGCAGGGCTGGTCCATAGCCAGTTCTGAGGTCCTTGCAAACAACTTAAGTAGGAAGGTGGGAGACCATTAAGATGCTTCTCACCATGGGAGAGATGAGAACATGTTTCAGACAAGGTCGCTTCAAACAAGGTTACATCTTTCTGTTTGACCTTCTTTCTCAGTATGAAAAATGTGATGGCGTTCCCCACAGATAGCAGAGGTTGAGTTCCAAAATTTTTAATTAACTTTGCTCCCTGATCAGCAAGAGAAAAGCTCTTGCGGAACCAAATCCTGCTGTTATAATTCTAGACTAAATTAGCAGGAGCAGTAAAATAAAGTAGCTTTTAAGAATTTTTAAAGCCAAAATTTTTTAAGTTTCTATGAGAGAGAATAAAAGGAGCATTATTTTACCTGTAGAAAACAAACAGCTTTATGCTTAATATACTTGTCCCATGCAGCTGAGAGACTTTAAGGCTTGCAAGGAAAAGGTGTTCAGATGATTCTTGCCATATTCTCTAGAAATTCATGGTTAGATTTTAAACCTCAGACATAAGAAAAATTGAAATCTGTAGTGTGTAAAGGAAAATGCAAATCTGTTTCATTTCTAGCATTGAGGATTTGCAACACAGCAGACTCTCAGGTAGTGAACAGAGTTCAACAGCATAATCACCTCGTGGATAGGTTTGCTTAACAGGCCAACCAGTGTGTGAATCAGCAGGGCCCTTGCACAGGGAACACATTCCCAGCACAGCAGCCCCCTCAGCTTTTTATTTACCTGAAGTATCAGCAGTATTGTCAGAAGCTGTAGTACAGGGAAGTCCCTTACCAGTCTTTGAAGTAGCGTTGGTTTTAGCTGGAGGTGGATGAGTCATTATTGATCTTTTAAATGTTGTTTAAAAAATCAGTTTTCAAAGTGTTTTAAAGGCTCGTATTGATCTCCAGTGGTTCTCCCATTTATGCAGAAAAAATGATGCTTTTGTGCAAGTATCACATTGGAGAGATTCAAGCCTACCTCAAGAATTTTCTTACCCACCAAGAGGTCCGCTTTCAGCAGCTGGGCATCTCCACATTCTGCAGACTCCGGGCAGGTATGTCCTTGCTGCTGGGCTGGGCCCCCAGGGCACTGCTGAGGCTGCCTGCACCCATCAGCAGCAAACAAAAAAAAGTTACAAAAACACTGCTTTGTAACAGAGATCACAGAATCATTAGGGTTTGAAAAGACCTCTAAGATGATCAAGTCCAATCGCCGACAGTGCAAACTCCTCCCGGGACTAGCTCTGTTCACTTAAGCAGACAGAATAATCTCAAGGGTAGCTGTTACCTCACCTGTTTTAAAGCAGCTCTTTAAGAGGATCTCCCAATAAAGGTGGGAGGATTTTGTTTGTATGCTTTAAAACTAAAGGCTTTCTGATCAGCAGGGAAACAGGACTTCAGGTACAGATGCTTTTATCCAATATGAGAATGTTTGGCACATTTTGCAAATGTGGTTTTAGTTTATTTTGATAAAACAAGCGAATAAGGACATTGCTTGATTAGCTGATATTAAGGCTGGAAAGTCCCACATCATCTTTATACTTTAAAGTCCATTTCCTAATATTTTTCTGGTTTTGGTTAATCTTCTTGTCTTTGGGTAAAAGTTGAGTACTGACGAGAGTTCTAATGTCGTAATAACTGTATATAGCACATATCTTTATGTATGTAGACCCAGAGTCAAACCCCTGCTATGTCTTCATATGCAGCTGCTGCCTAAGGCTGAATTTGGCAACTGAGATTTATGCATCTGGATCATGAGAATTTAGCAGCAATCTTGAATGGTTGTAGGGATGAAAACTGAATTTGTATCTGCTTTGTGTGGTAGAAGATTATTTTCTACCTTCCCTATATGCTGTAGTAAGAACCATCAACCAACTGTATCTAACCTAAAAAATGAGCTTTCTGTGCATCTCCATCAGAACACAGGGGGGAAACAGCAGTTGCTTAACACTTGTTATTTCTCTTCAGATCCAGAATTTTCATTAGCATTCAGAAAAAGCCAAATGGCTGAACTCCTTGAGCAAGTCCGTCAACAAACAGAAGAAACTCAAGAGCTCCTTAGGGCAGCTATGTGCCATGAAGACAGTTAATATTTAAGCCAAATGTCTTCTGAAAACTCACCAGATCCAAGAGCCTGAACTTCCAGAGGAAACAACTCTTTTCAGTTGGTTTCTGTAATATTCCTGCTACTTACAGTTTCGACATCCAAGAGAGATGTCCTGATAACAAGAACTGGAACAGGTCAAAACACAATTCCTTGGACCATTTGCCTGGCTGCTTAAGTGTGCTTGAGGACACAGCTACGTTGAAAAACACCTGTTACGCTTGGTTAACCTTCCATGGTTTGTTTTTGGTTTCCTCACTTCCCCTTCAGAAAAACCAGCACTGTTATTAATGAGTTGTTACTCATGCAACAGGCTGATTTCACTGAAGAGGCATCTCTGAAGTATGCAGGTGACTCTGCATTCATCTTTATTCTGTTTCTGTTCTATGTCGTGTATTTCAGAACGCACTCCAGGGACTTTAGAAAAGAATTTAATCAACCCGTACTATAAAGGTAGAAAACTATGAACAGGTTACTACAGAAAATAACTGCTGAGGGACAATTCAGAAAGTGCAAAAAATTTGTAAGGAACAAGAATTGGGTCAAGCCTTACAGCTGATCCTTGTCCACACTATAGGCACTACTTTCCAGCAGAAGAACAAAGGCACATTAAGGCAAGGAAATGTTGCACAGGGCAAGTCCAGAACACAGCAGGATCCACAAATGATTCAGGCGAGATGTGTTTAAGCACAGAACTCTGTTCTGAAAATGCTAAATTATTTCCAAAGTTACTTGCAACAAGGGAAGAGTGAAAATATTTGGCAAAATTAGGAATTTTTGTTATATTTTGATATTGATACTTCATTTTAAAAGGAGTTAAAGAACAATAAAGGTAGTTTAAATAAATAAATGTGTTTAAATTCAACTCCTTTTCTTACATATATACATCCCACGGACAGGCAGAGGTTTAGCCATCTCCAGGAAAGCCAGGTTCCATCATGTGTAATGGTTACTTGGGAAGACACACACTGTAACTCCAAACATCCCCCCCTTCCTTCTCCTTCCCCCAGCTTTATATGCTGAGCATGGCAATGTAAGGTGTGGAATGTCCCTTGGGTCAGCTGGGATCACCTGTCTCAGCTGTGTCCCCTTCCAGCTTCTTGTGCAACCCCAGGCTGGTGGGGTGGTGTGAGAGGCAGACTGCGCAAGCACTGCTGAGCAGTAACTGAAACATCCTTGTGTTACCAACCCTGTGTTAAGCACAAATCCCAAACACAGCCCCCTTCAAGCTACTGTGAAGAAAACTAACTCTACCCCAGCAGAAAGCAGCACACTGTCTTCTGAGATGCTTCTGATTGTGTTATAACTCTTACGTGCATGTAGAGCTTTAAAGCTGCTACTGGACACAAACATGGAATAAAAGTAAGATTTAAAAAATAGTTTAAAAAATTATTCTGTCAGTTAAGAGCTCAGTGTTCCATTTTATTGTGGCTCAAGTCTCTGGGTCTAATTTTAGTGCTTGGGAAAGGCATTTTTTATAATTATTCTTTTTAAGATAAGCAAGTGCTTTCCAACAGTACTATTTGGGAAAGAACAAAACACACCCCCCCCGCAAAAAAACAAAAACAAAACTGTGTAAAAACAACCAAAGCCCTACTCAGTGTAGTAAAAAGGCCTATTAAAAGCACAAGCTAGACAGAAATTTCAGATAAAGCAATATGACATAGTCAGTATTCATGTGTGACAGGAATTTTGTTTTGAAATCTCATGACAAACCATGTGCTCAGCTTTGGGCAGGTGGACTTAGTGAAACAGAGGGCTGACTGAATGACACACATAGGAACAAAATCCAAAAGTCTCAAGCTTCAAGCTCAAGCCACCTCTGTGGATAATTTTAGATCAGTTTCGAAAAATAAAAACAGTGCGATATTAAGTACTGATATCAGAATGTGTCTTGCATCTGTATTATTAGGTATTTAATCACAAACATTATTTCAATGTCTTAGCAAGAAAGAAAATAACAAAGCATTCTCCATCAGGAATGAGGAGATAAAAGCCATGAAGCAAGAAGAGCTGATGGTGAGCAATGCAGCAGTTGTGATGTACTGAAATAACTCACTTAAGCATCATCCCTGTGAGCATCACTGCTGTGCTGTGGAGTTGTGAGCATGGAGCTGAGCCTTCCCAAAGCACACAGCTCTCTGCTTGCAAAGGTTACTGCTCTGTACCCTCAGAACAGCTGCCTGCACCTTCTACACCTGCTACTTCTACCTCAAACAACACAACCAATTGCAATAGTGGGCAGAGGAGTTGGCCTTCCTCCCATACCATATTTTATTGTCAAGAACAACACTCAACAGAAGAGAAACTATTTTCCTCGCATTAGAAGACGCTTAACCAAAAGATTAAAAAATTCAATATTAAATCCTTTTTTAAAAAAAATCATGCACCTACTTCTTAAATCCCTCGTTTTTATTTTGTATGTCAGGCCCCTGAAACAGGAAATTCTCATTTGAAGCAAACCTGGATTGAATGTAATGATAAACTGGCTTAAAAAAAAGCCCAAAAAAACCCCCTGAAAGTAAAACCCAAAGTACATATGCGAAATAAAGCAGGCCCATTTTTATTGCCAACAGTGAAGAAGTGTGCTGAGTCTCACAAAAACCAGATCAGCATAATTTATAACCAATCCTAAATAGCTCAAGATTAACACAATTTAAACCTGAGCCTAAATGAATCCGAAGACTTAAAAGTGAAGCTAAATGTTACTGCCTATTTCTTTGCTCTCTTTCTAGTTGCAAGTGACTCTGTACTGATTTTTTAGTAAAGAAATTAGAGAAAACCTGAAGCGAAGTTTTAAGCATACCAGGAATAACAAGAAGAGTTTTTCATCAGAGATTGACTCTTGCTTCAAATATCAAGAAAATGAAAATATAAGTAGAAATAAATATTTCAAACAAGTTTTATTTGGTACTTACATGCTATATATAGTTTTAAAGAAAAACTACATATTTTGGACACTTCAAAATATTGTGGCTATGTACATGGAAAACTAAAGAAAGCAAGAAAGGAACCCAATTCATTTTACTGTGTCACAAGTTACTATTGAAAGCACTCTGACTGAATGGCTGTTTTTTCCCTTCCATGAATATTCTGGCAGATGAAGTCTCTTTCATTTTATTTCCATTGCTTTTATCCCATCTCCTCCATAAGATGAACACTTGGCAGCAGCAGAAATTTCTTCAAAAATTCTTCGTCTTTTGTCTCAGAAGATTTCTTCTGCTAGCACAGACTTTCTGCACAGCTTCCTAGAGGCCTCGCTCAGTGCTCACTAAAGGCAAGTGCAGGAATCTTAATGGTACATTCTCTGTCAGCAGGAGCTGAGAGCCCATGAACCTCCATTTCCCTTACCCAAGGAACTTCTCACTGATTCAGAAAGCAATGCCTCAAGCCTTCGGTGATGCTTCCAACTCAAACACCCAGAGCAAGCTCTGCCTCCAACAGCATCGTTTAGCAAAGCACAAAAACGTGCAAGATTTTACAGTTCTGCACAACAGCAACCAAAAGTGTGGGATGGAACAATGAATGACAGTAGAAATCAGCATCAAACTAAAGAGAAAGCAACCTGCATTGCTCCTCTTACCACTCAAACTGCACTGCTTTAAAAAACCGCACACTACATAAAAAGCACAATGACCGTTTTCCATCTGCTCTGAAACGAGCAAACCCCACAAATTGACAAACCTGCATCACCATCCTCCAAAACTCAAACATCCCAGGTTTCACACAGTCTTCAACAGTCTGATAAGGCAAAGGAAAAGTCTTCCATCATTAGGAACAGCAGCAATTTACAGGACTCAAGGTATTTCCTTGTATGTGTGTGTGCACATGTGTGTGCACATATGCACACACATCTAATATTGTATTGTGAACATGGATGTAACTTAAAAAAATCAAGTTTGCAGTATCATTTTACCACATTTGTCTAATTTATTCAATTAAATGATTTATTTCTGTACTGAGCAAAAGTCATAAATACATCATCTAGGAGAACAATAGCTTTTCCTCTTGTCCATGAAAAAATAACGCTCTCAAATTTTCACATTTTAAAACCTGTGTTATTTTGTGTTTTTAGAGAAAATGTGAGAAGATCATAGTGACATCTCAATTTACAGAATGTCCCTGTAGGAATTACATTTACAAGAACCTGATACAGAAGCCTATAGTTTGCCCCCATAATTAGAGTTCTCTGCAATAACATTTAAACCAACAGGTTTAAATAAAACACCCCATTAACTCTACTTGTAGAGCAATGAGGCATTTATTTTTCAAGTATTAGAACCACAAAGTGTAAAAGATTCTTTGCCAATTTTACAATTATGCCTTTTAAACCAACACCCACCTTTAAAAAAAAAAAAAACAAAGAAGAATCAGTCCCACCACCCAAATCAGCCGTTACTTTCAGATTCCAGTGTCTTGTGTCTTAAGGAATGCAGAAATATTCATTTACTAACAAAAAAGCTTGTTGGAAGTAGCCATATTAAGTAACGCACGTGAAGCATGATTTTTCTAGTGATGAAAGCTATTAGAATGGTGATCCAAGTCTATTCCCCTCATTTCTTCTGCTGGTTTTACTAAAGTCGTTCCAAAAAAGATATTCAAGAAATCTTTAAAAAACTGGAGAGAAAAAATAAAACACTCCTTCATAGCATGGAAGAAACTCCACTGACTGCAGAGATGCTCATATCACCTTTGGTTCTTCAGAAGAAACAATCAGATCACTTCTACAACAGAAGGTAAAAATGACAGGTCAGAGTGGCAATTCTTACTTCAAAATGTTATGTGCTTATGCAATTATTTTACTGTAAGATGGTTTTCCTTACATTTTTAGGCCACAGAAAAATGAAGTGCTATCCAATTTAATTTGCCAAATTGGTATTTGTTTACCTAACATTCTTGAAAAGTTATGGTATAATTTAGAAAAATCCAGTGTCCTGCAAACCATCCATCAATATTAATGCCTGCAAAAACTTAATGAGGAAAGCACATCCAGAATTTTAAAAAGTAGTAGCTCCCTTTCTGAATGTGCACGTCAAGCACTGCACTTGCAAAACTGGAACCCAATTGCTGATCATAAGCTCAGAGCAGCAGCTGCAACCTATCACTTCTGTCTGAAAGCACAGGGCAAACCTCTCCAAGCAACTTCAAATGGCAGAAAGTAAAGTATATCTGAGAAGCCCTCATCCAAAAAAAGATAAGGCCTCACAACCATTTGCACTACATCTATTTGTGCTTGGCATGCATAGCTTTACAAAGAGGAGATGTGTTCCTGTCCCCAAATAATGCGGGGTTTAAAAATGCTTAAATGAATCAACTTATATAAATTGAGAGCTCTGGCACCTCTCACCTCTATCAGTTACAACACATTACAAGTGTTAGCGAACCACTGCAAACCTACCTGCTGTTTGATGTGTTTGAACACTATCTACCTGAGGCAAGAGAGTCCCCTTATCTTCAAAGGCTAGAATTGGATTCAAAGGAATTTCGGTACTATTGCTTCCATCATTGTTCATGGCATCCAGCCGGGACGATTTAGAACCAATAGGCAGGTTCATGATCTCTTCGAAGTTATCATTCTGCATAGACATTCCATTTTCATTTGCGTTTGTCTCTGGATTGAGATTGCTGAAAGACAAACATAGAAATTTTTCCTTACATATTTTATCTAGAACAGAAATTTAGTCATCCTCAAAGCAATATTACAAATGGAAGAAAAGTCTGCATAAATCCCAAGCATTCTTTTAGCCAGTGAAAACAAAGCTATGCTTCTACCACAGTAGGAAAACTATTTTTGCAGCCAAGACCTAGGTATTCCTTCCCTCAAACACATGGGACCTTTGGCTACATGACAGCCAGAACTACAGGGTGCTGTAAGGGAACTGTGGTCTCAGAAGGGACTGCAAAGGGAAGCATTAAGGAAACCCCTGCAGCACCACCACTGCCTGGAATCACCCACATAATGCAATTTACAGCCTCTAACATCTTTTTCAGATCTCATAACCTTTTTTGTACCCTTCCTCTGATTGCAAATCAATGTAATTGCCCTTGGATAAGATCACTGTATTTTTTATGATTTCTTGGATCACCTCCTGCCACCAGTTCTGGAACAGCCTCTTCCATATGCCACTTACCCAGAGAAAAAACTCCCTCAACAATGTAGTGCTGCTTTCAGTGCCTCCTTCCACACAGGCTCTTGGGGTTTATTTCCAAGGCACTACCCAGCTCCATACCTGTCCTGTTGATCATGTCCAAGCCAAAAGAACTCTCTCCCACAACTCCTCACACCAATCTGAGCTTTTGTTTTCCATCTCCCATGTAAAAGAGGTGCCTTATTAGCAAGCCCTTGTACATCTCACCCAGTCAAGAGCAGCACAAGCACAGCCACTGTGCAATTACACCTACACTCCCTGGATGATACTCACTCAGGTCTCGCAGCTGTGCTCCTCCCCTCCCAACCCCTTTATGAGGTGCTGCATTGTCAAAGCCTTCTGACTCTGCAGATGTCCTGTCCTATCCTGCCAGAGGGAAGAAACTAAGGTGCTATTTCAGTGGACAGGATGACAGTAATGGGGCCACAGGCTCCTCAGGCAAGAGCAAGTACTCAACAAACACTCAAAAATCTTGTGATCTTTCACAGGTGCTTCTCAAGGCCCTCAACAGATTCTGACAATCTTGGGTTCCTATTCCCTATAGGGATCACATCACAACTGTTCTGATTGATTGAAAATGTTTCAGCCACAAGAGTTCAAATCCAATTTTTCTACACTGAAACTTGGCTATCAACTTCCTCAGGCCATTTCTCAGCAGGTGACTTGGTTTCACAGGTTAATTTTCTCCTGACAGCACATTTACTACTTTTAAAAGTAATTGCATTGTAATTGGCATATGGTATATTTTCATTTGCTGGCTATTTTGGGTGCACAACCAGGCATAAACAATTAAAAGAATTGTTTTACAGTATTTCCCAAGAAACAGAAAATAATTATTGCTTTTTGGAAAGTGGCAATGCTTTATCCAAAGCCCAGATTTCCTGTGAGAAGCACACACTGGTGTCCATATCAAGCCTTCCCAGTTTTTCAAACCATCACCAGTTCTTTTTCAGAAAGGTATTCCCCTTTTTTTCATCTGTCGATAAGCTGAGCAAATTTCAAATTGAAAAATACATTTCACTGCACTGAGTTAGACAGCAGACACAGAAACCCTGCTGTCTGCCTGGGAAAGGTCCTAAGTCACATCACCTTTTTGTGCCAGAGATCCACATCTGTAAAATGAGGAGCAGACTCTGTGAAATGCTTTATGACTATTAAAACCTGCTCTGTAATGCTCAGTTATTAGGTTATTATTCACTATAAGGCATCCTATTACTTATTTTATCCCCATCTATTCCCAATAACCATACTAGGATAACTTGCCAAGTTTGATGAATGGAGTAAGAAAGAGGTGGGAAGAGTGCAACTACTCATTCATATAAATTAAACAGCACAGTAGTTCAACAAGGATACGAGCAATGAAGGAGCCTCTTGCTTCTGCAAACAGAATTTTTCTACCCAATTTATCAGCTGACTTCGTGGATAAATAATTCTTCATATTTCATATTTATTTGTCATTGCACTGCCAGTATTACACAGTGAGTTAGACCAGGACTTGTTCAGACTTGAACAGTGTCTTTTGAGACAGAGAAGTCTCTACAATCACAAAGGGGGTACAGAAAAGGAAATCAGGACTGTAAATATTCTAAATTTTGTGGTATAAAATCTTCTAGATTCTATGCTGCTTGATCCACCAAGTTACCTTGAGGAACATATTTAGACAAAACAAAGGGAAAAATCAAAAAGTGGAATTAATTTCCACTGGACATCTTAGAGGCCACAAGCTCAAAAGAAGATTAGATAAATTCCTCGGAGATTGGTATGCCCTCCAGCTTCTGGTAATTAGCAGCTTAGGGACTACTTGAGTCTATGGTTACATTTGGACCACAATGCTTAGCAACCCTTCACTGGCCAGAGGATCTCCTCGTAATTACCTTTTTTTTTGTCCTTTACACTGTGGTACAGGCCATTAAAGCAAAGAACACAAAAAAATAAAAGAGGATTTTTGATGTGCTACAGCTGTTCTTACTATCTTATATTACATTCTTAATGTTGTCTCAGTGTCCAGTGCAACACCAGAGATATCTTTTCAGCATACAATATTGCAGAAATAACGATTGTTTCTAGCATTCTAGCATATTCCATAAGTGTGCTTGTGGCAAGACACTTATGTAACAGAGAAAAAAGAAAAGTTGCCTGAATTGTTCAGAGTGCATTTCCAAACATAACAGTCTTGCAAGCATCTGAAGGACATCTCCATGGCAGCTGAAGAGCATCTGTGCAGCTTCAAATTTTGACCTGAACACATCACTATTAACAAGATAGAAGATGTTGAGAAGAGAGAAGCCAGTTTAATTAAAGGAACTGAGCATCTAAAAAATTTAAAATTACTGAAAATTATATCTCTTGTAGATAATTTTAGCCAAAACTCTGTATAGACACAGATTGAAATTAGAATTTGAAGGGAGTAAAAAATAAAGAAAGGCTAGAATTCAGTATATCTGTTTCTGATCATTCCTCAGAAATCAACGCTGAATAAGAAAAAATAAAATACAGATTTTCAGGCCTTTGAAAAATGACAAAATATTTTCACAGCTGCTATTTCTTATCTGAAGGACAATGTCAGTGGCCTCATTTATTGAGAGGATTTTTGCAGAGGAGACATAGATAGATATTAACAGCAAAATGGACTCCAGACTTTTGGATGAGTTAAATAAATGGTGCTTATTTTTAATCCACTGAGACAACAGCATTGAAATGCCAGCAGCAATGAGGACCTTTCTTTTCCAGGACAAGATAGGAAGACAATCACCCAGTGTATTTCTAAAAACTTGTTATCTAATCTACGCAGATCCATGAACACAGGATGGAGACACAAGAGATGAACCATGCTCACTGAGGCATTCTGCACTGCACTGCAAGCGTTTGTAGAAAACAGCACAGAAAAGAGGAATTACAGAGTAAGTACCATGAGGAAAGTACTGTCAACATAAACCACTGTACTTAAATAACTTTTCCTAAGTAGCAGACATGATCTCTGTTGGGCCAAGAATTAGAAAATGGAGTACAAGCAAAAATCTGCAAGTGGGTTATGGATTAGGCAGCTGTAGGGCTGTCCAACTCAAACTCCCACTATTAGGCTTCTTCCAGGATTCTACTGTGCAGCAAAGCAACAGATTTGATTCTGGAAAAAATCTTTTTGAAATATTATCATTTATGAAAAACAGTTGAAAATGCTTAAACTTTGTATCTTATTTGCAAATGACGGGTTCAATTAATTTTTCCATTTGTTGGGAAAACCCCCAACCAAAACCCGGAATCTAGCCAGAAGTTAACATGCCTATAATAAACTCATAGTATCCATGAACTACCAGTTTTTGTGGTAATTCTAGATACTTTACTATGCAACTGGAAAATTTTCTTGGACCATTCCACTTTTAAATATATTTAGTGTTGCTCTTTGTTCTACACCTGGATGAGAAAAGCCTTCATTGAAGTTAGACTGTGAGTCTTCTCACCACAGACTTCCAGGTTAGATATAAGGTCACTACCTCCCCACCCCTTCCCCATAAGTCACTATTCGTCATTAGCATTTGGGAATTAAATTGTTTAACCAAATTTACTTGTGGAGAAGACACTCAGAGCAAGCAGGGGCAGCAAAATCAGAACCTTTTGGCACCACTTGAAGCTACCATACTACAAAAGTCGCTTTCATATTCAGACACGCATTTTAACTCAGAAGACTATGGAAAAAGAAACTATTTCTATGAACCAAGAATTTATGTAAGATCTATTTGAAAACCTTGAGTACCAACATGGTAAACTAGGTCAATTCACAGGCAAATACATCTGGCTTTTTTACTTGCTCAATACTAAGTGAAAAAGCTTTAAGTCTAGGAAAAATTGATTAACATTCATTTGTTTAAAACACAGAAGTAGGAATATCAAAAAGAATTTGGACAAATTATTATGTGGGGAAAATGACCGCACCAATCTATTATTTGCAATAAAATTTATCATTAATCAGTAAAACTTGTAACTGTTGACAACAGATATACAGTAAATAATGCAGCAGATCACAGCATTTTCATTATGAAGATCAATGGTTTTGGAATGATGGTGACATTCCAGAGCAACAGATCTGCACTGCTGATCAAAAGTAGCCCCAGAGAATGGTGAAATACTGAAATTAATTGTTGTCTCTCTGCTAGAATGTTTTAAGATGCCCTCTGTTGCATTTCACTGATGAAAATGGAAACAAGCACGTGATTTCCAGCTGAATCCCAGCCACAAAGCTGACACAGGATGGATGACATGATGGGGATGAAGAGGGATGAAGGCTTAGCACAGTAGGCAGTCAGGAAACATTCTGTGATGCCCCAGAGTAGCACTCCTTATTGCCACACAAACCTCCAGTAGCTTTCCAACTCATCTTTCTTCAGCACTAGCAGTGCAAGGGACAGAGCACCTGCACTGTCTGGAGAGGGACCCAACTACAGACACTCTGACCTCAACTACAGCCACCAGCCCTGCTCCAACAAGGAGCTGCCTCAGGAAGACTCTTCTACACCACTCTGTCCTGTCGCCCACACAAGCACATGACACAAGTCCCACAGGTAACACCTTTTTCACTTCTGGTCAGAAATCTCAACAGTCTTGCCCTTGAAACATGATGAAGTCTTTTTCAGGCAAAGGCCAAATCTTGCTGAGGGCTGGAGTGAGGTGCTCACTCAAGAGACAACCTGCACCCACTGCTCCTGTGTGTGCTACCGTGTCAGCTGTATCTGGATGCCACACAACCACAGAACATGAGGTGCAGTAGCAGTGGTGTTGACACCTGCAGCTTTTACCATGTGACAAAATCTATGGGATACTACCAAGTGCTTCAGGCTTCACCTTTCCATCACTTGGATGTACCTCTGAAGCAGACACATTCCAACCTGGCATGCCAGTTTTCCCTTCCACAACCTTATATGCACTTCCTACTTTTGTCAGTGTTCTTCAATCTCATTTATTCATTCTTCACTGTGGGCATTCTAAGGTTCCTTCCATGCAGATTATAATGGTACAGGACAGCACTCATTAGCAGGGCATATTTTACATTTCAAACATCAAGGTGCTTGTAAAGCTGGGAGTGATTAACATTTTAATAGCTGCCCAACACAATTATGAGGCAGTGCTGTGCAGCTCATCCAATGCAGCTCAGTGTCACTGACAGAACTGCTCTCAGCAGGAGCATCCTTGTCAGCATGACAGAAGGCTAGGATCCCCCAGGCATATGGAGGGATCGAGAGAGGGCAAATTCCTCCTTCAATTAGTGCCAATCACACCCTGAAGCATACTGTCCATTACAGACTACACAATGGCTTCCCACATTCTAGTTTTTCCATGCATATTCTGGCACTACCTACATAAAACATGAAAGGACTATGAGATTAGATGGCTTTCTTCATCACTAAAATTAAAATAACTGACAGCTCATGCTTATGTAACAGATGCCACTGGGTTCAATACTGAGGCTTCAGGCGTTTCAACGATTTCTCAAAGTCTGAGTGACTTGCTTCATGGCTACAGAGAGCTCCCAATCTATAATATCTGCCTCCCCAAATAATCCTTATGAGGAACAAAGGTGGTTCTTTTAAATGCATAAGCAAAGTAACTAGTCCTGTATCTCACACCAAGAACATATCTACAACAACATTTGCTAATACTTCAAGCAGTTCAGAAATCAAAACATCAAGGATGAAAGCACAGTATTCATTATTCCAATTAAGAAAATTAGCAATGCAAGCCCCGAGTAGGATTTATGAAGCTTAATTCATAGACAGGAACAGAAAAAAATTTCCTTTTCCATTAAGTTTCAATAAATATAATAACTGCTGACAAACTCACGTTGTTTCAAACACTGCAAAGAACATGCACTATATTTTAAAAAACTTTCCCCCATCAGTTAGCAAAAATCGGTTACTGCTACTTGAAATATGATGAAGTTCTTTTCTGAACACAGGAAAAGAAAAAAAAACAGGAAACAAGGCAGGCTGGACAGCTGCCTCTTCTTTAGTTAGTGAACACGTGGATCTGAATGTAATTTATTGCTCTAGTAGCCCTCATCCTCTAAGCACAGCCCCCTGACAGTTGGCAATGTTTTACCTGTCCACATTTCCGGGGGGCTGGTGTGGAACCATCACGCGTGTGCAGGCGGCCGGAGTCCCGTTGTGCGGAGCTGGCGATGCGTGCTGTGCCAGGAGCTGAGGCCCTGCTGCAGGCTCCAAGGGAGATGCAGGCTCCAAGGGAGATGCAGGACTGGCTGCCACTGGACAGAGAAAACATGTTTTCAGCAAACCAAGCAGCAGCATCATCTACCCTGTGGATTAGGGTAAAATATTTTCTACAAAAGCCAGCACAGTCGAGGCAAGTTACAGTTTAAAAAAATATATGGTTCCCACACCCCTCCCTCTCTCTCTACCCAACCCCATCTCCTTTGTTGAGTTTTTGGGCACACAAAACCTGTTTCAGGTCCAAAGTAAATGTCACAGATTTCAAAGCCATAGCTTTGTCATAGAATAAACGTTTTACAATGATATGCACAATTCCAACATGTAAGCCAATGGGCAAAAGAGGCTGATATCTGATAGAAGGTTAGGCTGGCACTTTTCAAGTAGCAATAGAGAATGGAATAGAACAACACTGGGACATCAGTAATTCCATACACCAGTATTTCTTGATTCCAGTAACTCAAAAGAAAATCAAGAAAAAAAACTCTATTGGGAAGGATACTTCTTTCAATAAGTACCAAATTACTACTGTAAAACATTGCAGAGAGCAACATAAAATTAGATTATTTGTTTCCCTCATGCCAAAACCATGTGATGCAAGATACTGGCCTGCCTTGTGGTTTTCTTTTTAAGTACAACTACAGCCTTCTGCATTACATCTAGAGTTGTTCTAATTCATATACAGGTCAGTAAAAGGAAGCAATTGCACCCCACCCATGCTAACATCTGCTACAGTAATTGCAAGGGCAATTCAGTATTCATAGGCTCGGACACATTTATCTCAATTACCCAAAACCTCATCTAACAAGCCCGTCCTTCAGCTGCACTGTTTCACTGTACTCTAGATATTTGGGCTGCAGACTTCCATACTGAATGTCTTAATCTGATCTTTGGCAAGTTTTTATATGGAAGATACTCAAAATAGAGATTTCTGTGCTTTTACAAATGGAATAACAGGGAGATATAGTTGCTTTAGCGTTTAAAAGGAAAAAGTAGAAGAAAAAGTTGCTCTGCTTTCAAAATGCAACACAATCTCCTATTTTGAAGCAGAGGCCAAACAAATGACAAAAAGGTGATGGACTTGTTTCATTGTGTCATTTGGCTATTGCCGTAAAGGTTTTGGCAAACAGTAAGACTTCAGAAAAAAATTTAAAAACAAACTGTTTGTGGATAATCAGAAGTTGTGGCTAGCACAGGTTTTTCCCATGGGAACATTTTGCTATATTTCATAAACAAGATAAAGTTTGGATGTTTTGCAAACTACTTCTCCGGATTGGGTCAGTTCGGGCTTGGCCAATTGGGCCTAGGGGGAGGTCTCGGGCTGACCAATCTGGGGCACCTCTGTAAACTCTATATATATGGAATTCAAAACAATAAAGTTCCTCTTCTCCTCTCTTTCCTTGTCTGAGAACTTAGGTCATTCCTCAGCTAGCCGCTCAACAGCGACAGAAGAAGTCTGTTAAAATGCAATATGGATGGAATATGCCCATTAATCCACACCTTTTCAACAGCATATATAGATAATGCAAAGCCAAACAGCAGAGCAGCCCTAAGGCTGGGAGCAGTTTTCTCTATATTCAGTCACTCAAGGACTCTAGCCTTCCCTTGGGCCTGGGGAAATGGAGATCCAAAGTCTCCTCTGCCTTAGGAAACTGACAGAAGACTACTCATCTTTTATCTCTAGAGGGAAAGCACTAGCCAAAGGTTATGGAATACTTCACAGTTTCAGGAATTATTTAAATGGTTTATAACACTTTCAAGAGTGCCTGCAGAAAAAGATGGCATCCCATATGTGTCCTGTATTAGTAGCTCACAAACTTTTTTTCCCAAGATAATATGTAAACAAGTAACAAACACATGTGATGAAATCTGCGTCAAAAGGTTTCCTGACAGGGCTAATTATAGTGTTCACTTTACACATCAAGAAAAAAAATTCATCCATCAGCCAGTGCTGCCGTCTTCCCTGTTACTCATCTCAAATACAAAGGAAAAAAAGATTAATGTCATTTAATATGTTATGCTACAATAGGATAAGCCATTTGATAGCTTCACTTCAGTATCTTTAAACAGTGCTAATTCACACCTGGAAATTTCTGAACATAAGCTACATTTTATTTTTCTTCCTTTAGTATAAGTATTAAAGTCTTATACAGAATATTATTTAAAAAGAAATAAAGATAGAGAGAATGGAGTAGAAGGAAAGCATGAGTGTGGGTGTGACAAGAAGACTCAGCTTTTCTAGTAGCTCAGTTTTGTCAAAAAAAGAAATAAAGACTGAGTGAATAAGGCGGCAGGTGTGGAAGAAAGAAGTCACAGGGAGATGTTTAGAAAAATGAATACTTTGTTTTGATGACTAAGAAGAAATAATATTTTAAGAAAATGGAGTAAACCTGCAAAAACCACATCTGAAATAATATAAGAAAGAAACTGTAGATTCAGTTTCTTTTGTTATCCAAATCACAGAATAATTTCTTTTCACTTTATAAATAATTAAACTTGTTAAGCAAATTCCTTTTGCTAAACATCAATGTGACAAAGTTGCTGAAACACTGGACTCATTTAGTAATGGCTAACTACCTATACAGAAAAGTTAAATGAATAATGTGTGCTAAGATTTCAGTTATATTCCTCTCATGGTTTTGTTTACTGCAATTAGTGTGCCAAGTTTCAGAACTGTTTCTCAAATGATTGTGCTCAATAGGCATTTATTCACCTGTTGTGCCCAGGGCACAGTTAAACACAATACCTGCTTCTCCAGTAAGATTTGCCTTTGATATATGTCCATTTTGCTGGTCATTGGATTTCTACAAAGGAAGCACAGTTTTGTAAATTAGAAATGGCACTAGGGAAAAGAAGTGAAACGAGTTCAATATTTACACTGTAAGTAGCAGTACTGACCTTATCTACAGCTTCTACACGCCTAGTTCTCTTCATGATCTCCTCAAGCCTCTACAATGAAATAAAAAGGGGTAAAATAATGTTTGCTGGCATTAATTTGAGTATCTTTCTCCCAAACCACAACTGCTTGTCATTTATCAGCTGTATCTGTCTATTGCAAAAAAGATGAATTATTTATTACTATTGGCAATATTCCTTTCACTGTCACATCAGGCCAATGAGAGCTGTAGCCTTTCTGAGAGCACATTTATATCATGGGTAACTTCCTGCTGCAGAGGTGGAAACAGACTGCTAAGAGAAAACCAATTATAGTTTCTCTGCCTGGACTGAGTTACCTTCTTCCTTTCCAAGCGCTCTTGCTCTTCTCTTTGGAAATGCTTTTCACGTTCTAATCGGAGCCGCTCGGCCTCTTCCCGCAGGCGAGCTTCCTCTTCTTTCTACATTGATGGTAAAAGAAAAAGAAGTGAGGAATAATTTACTGTTTAAGGATAGTTTTATACTCCATGCTTAATTACACATATCTACAACACTGTGAAGACACTTTTGGGGTTTACAAGTCACCAAAAGTCTTTTCAGATGGAATTGCACATTTCTTGATTAATCTCCGTGTTTTGCATAGCATTAAGAGAGCGTAACTAAACAATGGACATCACGTTTGGTTCTGTGCCCATTCTAGAGCACACCAGATGAAAAATAAGGAATAAATTTTCTAGCCTTCAACATTAAAACTACAGCCAGGAAAGTATTAGAGAGATCCATGTTTTGTGTGGTAGATGTTTTGGAGAGTAAAACAAAAGCAGTAGAATGTTTTGTTTGGCCATCAGAGTAACTGTTTAACAAGACCAAGGGCAAACAGCCACAGGCCCATTTGCACAAACTTTCCATTCCTGCTTTTTTAATGAAATGCAAACTTTGCCTGGAATATACTGTAGTGGAGCCTTGCTCCCTGACTGTGACGCTGTCGGAACTACTACAACAGATCATTTGCTGCATCTGCAACATCCAAGAAAGCTTTGACCATGTGCTATCTCTGAGTGCTAAACTGAGTTAAGCCTCAGTTTAATATTTCAACGAAAGTAGCACACATCTTCTGAAAAAGAAGAATGGAGTTTCTCAGCCATATTCACTAACACAATCCTTTACACATTTATTATCAGAAGCATGCATTTATGTACAAGAAGAAAACCTCATGTCTACAAGGCAAACTGAAGTGTTGGAGTGTAGAACAATGAAGCACATGCAAGAAGTAAGAGCACATGACAGAAGAGAAGAATCCTATCCAGAATGCTTACCAGAGCCTGTCCTGAAGTCAGTAACCCAACATTATGCCCATCAAATTGAAAGTACTTGAGAAACTTAATTTCATTTATTTACTCTTATGTCTTTTAAGTAGCTACTCCAGTTCCAGGAGGACTACACCAGGTAAAGGTTCTCCTTGGTTTGATTAAACCTACCCCTTTCCACCAGCCCCACAGAAAAACAGTATTTGGCACAGGATTAGAACTCAGCAGTACTATACCCCCAACACAGTGAATAGTTATCTTTGCATCTGGACTTTCTGTAACTGTTGGGACAAAGAATTCTCTGGTATAAAAGCATTTATCAAAATTTCCCAATACAACTCTATTGATACTTTAATCACAATTTATGAGGAATAAGAAAGGATTTGGTCTAAATACAATGTAAAGGGAGAGGAAAAAAAAATCCAACCAAAACTCAGCTTCCTACCCATGTTTTTGTCAAGGAGAAATATCTCTGCTCTTTGAACTACTCTATGGAATGAACTCTGTCCCAACACTTTTCAAGATAGCATTTAAATTTTAGATATTGCTCTAATTTAGGTGCTCTGCAAGAGGGGCTGCTCCACCCACTTTGCTGCCAGCTAGACTGGCCCAAAAATTCCAAGAGGGAACCATACTTGTTTCTGAATGCGCTCCATCTCTTCTTTCTCCTTCTGCTCTCTCTCTTCTGCCTGGCGGCGCAGCCGTTCCTCCTTCTCCCGCTCCTCTGCATCCTTCCTTTGTTTTTCTGCTTCTTGTCTGCGAGCTTCCTCCTCTTCTCGGCGAGCTCTTTCTTCAGCTATCCTCTGTGACAACTCTTCTTTCTTTTGTCTGCAATCATTAAATAAGCATAAGAAAAATAGGCAATAAAAGTAGAGGGGAAAGCCAAAGCACAGATTCCTGAGCCAGTGCTACTATCCCAACTGGATAAAGGGTGCACTGCAGTCTGTTCTGCTTCCCATACGGCAAACATGAAGCTCTATGGAACATAAAAAACTTTGCAATGCAACACCAATACTTCTCCAGCATACGTCTGCCTGATCTATGACTTGCATATGTTCTGAATCAGAACATATCTTTGATTCATACATTTTGCAAAACACTCATTTCTGCTATTTCATATAATCATATTTTGAAACAGTATGCATTTTGGCACCCATCTCACTTCAAGGCAATGATTCCTTGATTTAAAAAAGTATCTAATTCTGTTGATTTTTGAAGGTTACCTCCTAACCTTACTAATAGCCCCTCGTCCTTGTATTATGGAGTGAGCAACTTCTTCCCTTCACCTTTGATGTTTTCCAAATTATTTAGGAATTTTTAGCCTATAATATCCCCACTCAGAAGTAAAGGGCAGATGGTCTTCCCAGCTGAAGAATCCTCATCTGTTCAGTAGATTTTCATGTGGAAACTGTTTTGTACTTATGATCTTCCTTGATGTGTGTCTGCACTTATTTTTCTAGTTTTACTGATTTTACTATCTCAAAAAAAAAAAAAACCCTCAACATTCAAAATGTAGATCCATCTTGGGTTAGTTCAGAATGATATTTTCATTTCATTCTAGTTTTCTATTAACTTGTAACACTTCATTTACTTTGTCAACAATGACTCACCTGATACTTTCACATATTCAACTCCAAACAAGATCTCTTCCCTCACAAATAATTCACCCAGAGATCACCACAAAAGGAGTTAAATAAGGTTTATTTCCTATACACATTCCTTTATGATTAGCAGTATAGCAATTCAGCTCCCATTTTGTATCTCAGCAATGTAAGATGTTTCAACCTCTTCACAACTGACTTATCTTACTGAAGACCAGCATCATCTCACTGGCCTCAACTTCTTTAAAGTTGTTTTATGAAGGACTTCACAGACACTAGAAACTCCTTTCACCGTGAAAGCTGATTATTCTTTACTTTTTATTTTTGATCTTTCAGTCTTAGCATTTATTCACCATATTACTCTTACGCCACAGCAGTTTTCTTTTCTTTAAAATTATTTTGGAGAGGGTCAGTATTGTGAGCCTTTTGGAAAGCCAGGCTATTTTAACTGGCTCTGCCTTGTTTCTACCAGCAAAGTGGTTAAAGAAGTCCAACAAATTCCAGAAGCATGACAGCCTTCTAAAAAAGCTCTCAACTTGTTCTGTAGCCATAGTTTTAAGTATCCAGATGGGCTATTCATTTGCAATTAGAAAGTGAGATGCAACATCAATTACCCTCCAAAACTGTTGGGAGGGTGTGGGGGGTGTCTTTATTTTAAATGAGAAAGCAAACAGGTTTAAGTCACAACCTCTGGATACCTAAAGCACCACCCAGGATAGAGATCTTACAACTCAAAGTAAGAGACATTGTGCCCATCACAAAGTTGAGAACAGCCATGCAGGGTTCTCTAGCTGAGAACTGAAAAAACAAGTACAGCTTTGTTAACCTCTGAGAAAATGAATCACAACTGCAAGGATCTGCTCTCTCCTCCTGCCCTATTTTAAAGCACTACTTCGAATAAGTTTTAACCTTACAGATCTGCTTAGGTATATACTGCAGCAACCGAAAAGCCCAACAAGAAAATACAGTTTTGGGAGCAACTTGTGCCTCCTGCACTCCAGTGCTGTGCTTCAAATATAACAGTGTAACAGCAAAATACACGCAAGAAGCTGCTAAAACTGTATCTTCTCGACTGCAGAGGCCTAGAATTACCTTTCAAGCTCTTCTCTCTCCCTCCTTTCTTGCTCCTCCCGCTCCCGCTGCTCACGGGCAAGGCGCCTCTTTTCAGTCAACAGCCTTGTGGCTTCCTCAGGGTCAGTTGTACCTGCAGAGGTCTTGGGGGGTGCTGGGGCTGGAGAAAGAGCTGGTGGAGCAGGAGGTAGGGACGGGCTGGCTGCTGAAACTGATGGGAAAGAAAATTAGTTTGTACAGACACAGTAGCAAGATGCCACTCTCTTGAAAGGAACAGAAAATACTTGTAAATACACTGCAAAGTATATTCAAGCTTATGTGTTTTTTTAAATGATTCAGAGGAGGAAGATGTTTCTAGATGCCAGAGGTTCATATACAGTCAGGGAAGTTTGCTTTTGCAGGGTATGTGCAAAAGCATCTGCAGCTGAAAGGGTAAGTCAACTTTTCTGTCAGAACAAATGCTGACAGGCGCTCAACTGGAGTTATGCTGACTCAGCAAGTCATTACCATCACATTTCTTAATCTTGCTTAATTCTGTTTGAAGTGCAGAAATGAAACATTGTGAAATGATATTTTCTTCTGTCTGATCACCTACACCTGAAAATCAGAGCCAGACTTTTTGGTGATAGTAATTTTTGATGGCTTGGTGATCTCAAACATCAACTGTCTGAAGTGATCTGCACCAAGGGTAGGACACCAGCTATCAACAATTTTGCAGCTGCTTCAACCTGAGGTAACCCATGGGAAGTAGCTTTTTAAATTTTGCAATTGGTGAACTGTGACTTGTGTTCAAATCTCAGTAGTGTCTTTATATCAACTCTTTATTCAGGGCCATCTTTGTCCACATGGCAGAGATGTTAGAGGTTTTTTTCAAGTCAAAGACTAGTTCATGTTTCTGTCAGTTTGCTTGGCATTCTCAAGCACAGGTACAGAGTGACTCAACATCACCTTTTCTCTAGACACCAGGGACCATTGCCAACACACAAGCTAACTTAGGGAAGCATTCCCAGAGTAATCCCATCTGGTAATGCAAATAAACATGGAGGACTTTGAAATATCAATGAGATCAGATTCTGACCCTAGGAATATATATGTAAAATAATTCATAAGGAACAGCCAGGAGATGTTTTTAAATCTACATTTCTAATCATCCACTGGGACATGACAATTTTCCTCACCTCACTAACAACTTCTAAAGAGGGATTTCTTCATTGATTCCCGCCCCCCTCCTATACCTCATAATGTAAACAAACATAAATTCAGTTGCTTTCTGTGCTGAATTCACATCTGCTGACCTCTCTGCTCTCCTCTTATATCAGCTAAAAACTACAGAGGTCTTTCCATAACTGCTTCAGGGCTTTCACCTTGAATTCAAGTGATACTTCTACACCAGTAATTTAAAGAATGCCAGGACCTGTTCTGCCTTGAGGTGAGCTGGCACTGTTTAGCAGTAAAGCAATGGAGAACTACTCTCTCACATTACCAAAACAGGTATTCTGTCCAACCCCAGGGAACAGTCCGGACCTGGGCTAACCTCCAACATGTAGCTGGGAACTCAGAAAATTCTAGGATGCTGAAACATAAAAAGGTAAGTAATTTGATCACTCTGAATCTTGGGAGCCCTTTAGAGCCATGCTCTTAGTAGCCTTGGGGACAGAAGGTAAGAAAATGAGAGGCTGCAATTACAGCCTGGATCAGAAACATACCAGAGAGCCTTTGTAATTGTTAAACAGTCTAAATGACAGAGTTCCTGCACCTCAGCCCTTTTTAATTTACTAACGTGGGCCAGGCAGGGCTGTTGCTTTGATGGGAGCACAGCTCTGTGCTGCTTGGGGTTCGCTTCTTGCCTCAGGCGCTCAAGTTGGCAGCATTACAAGTAGCTTAATGCACACCTGCCCTGCTGTCAGAAAAGATAACGCCCAAAAGACCTTTCAAGATTCACTGGTATTAGTAAAATGGTGTGAGATTTGCCTGCAAAAGCTTGAACAGCTTCATCAGCAATTGCTACCTGCTGACCTCCTGGCTCCTGTGAACACACAGCCAGCAGACAGCTGAGCCAGAGTAGTGAAAGGACAGTGCTGTTACCTGTAGGGAATCAGCTGCATTCACCTGCAGCACAGTCCCAGGAGAATCAGCAACATTCCCAAATGCTGTACTTGCACCTCTCTAGATTCTTGAATTCAACTAGCACCTCAGTTCTGGCAGCTGGGGCCTCCATCTGCAGTACAAAGCCATCCTCTAACCTCACATGTAAAATTCTCTGCCTGAGGTCTCCATCTTTGGTCCCAAATGCCACCTGCTCTGGCTTTGGGAAAATAAATTCAATTTGAAGGGCTGCTCACCACTTTGACTATAGTATCCTCTTTCATTCGTCTCCACTTTATATTCTTGTTTGTATTCTTTGCTGTGAATATAAACTACTTGACTTTTGAATACCTTTATCATACATAACCTGTTTCAATACTAAGAGATCTCATCACAAACTCAAATGATCATGATTTTATTATGATCATTATTTCATTTTTTGTGTACATACTTTTCTGCCTTGCTGCTTTTCGGGGTTGGTAGGGTTTGGTGTGGGGCTTTTGTTAGTTTGTGTGGTTTTTTTTTTTTTTAATAACTCATTTTCCCTTAAAAATTCTCCCTATTCCTTTTTACTCTTCTCCTTGTTTTTTTGCATTCCACTTTATTCTGCTAATCTCTTCTGTGATATGGTCCTCTTGCAATATTACACATGAGAAAAGTGTTAGCACAACTGTACTGTGTCCAGCAGAGCTGGACATTCTCACTGCTCACACTACCTTATGTGGTGGCTTCCTGTACCACTAATTCTTCAGACCTTTATTATTCTACTTCAACAGTTTGTAAAGAAGCTATGTTATTATATGGGGGACAAAATTCCTGTCCAAAAGGGCAGAGAAGAGGCTTGTGAAGCCACACTGTGTGAGGCAGCTCAGCGTGTTGTTTTGACTTAGAAGCAGGAGGGCTTCAACTTGTCTACAATTTCCTCATAATGAACACACATCTGCAGGAGTGTTGTGAAGAATTTAGATTAACTTTTGACAGAAAACTACTGAAAGCTACATCATTTCAGAGAAAGGGAAGGGAAAATATAATAGACTCTACCACATTCCTTAACCTAATGTAGGATGTCTCCTTACCTTGAGTTAGCTCTGCCTGGACAGCGAGTTGTTCCTGACTTGTGGGTTCTTCAGCACCTGCTGAAGCTCCTTTACTCTCTTCTTTCCTCACCTCGTTGGCCTTTTCAGCATCCTTTTCTGGTCTCTTCTTCTCACCCTCTGGTTTGATCTCTTTTTTGGCTGGCCGGATGTTGCCAGGAGAAGGAGGACGTGTCTGAGCAGTGGAAACTTTGGAGGAACCAGGTGGGGAAGTTATCTGCTTGGGTGTGCCAGGCAAAAAAGGCAAAGACTTTGACGCATGCCTGTGTAATCAAAGAGCGACAATGCTGGTTTCCACCACATATCATTTCTACAAACACAGCAGCTAAAAATAAACCACTTCTCTGTTTCTCTGTCAAGCAGGACTGCTGGCACAACTGATTTGCTTTCATGCAAAATGCCTCTCTGCAACTCTCCAGATATGGGTGCACTGAGCCCAGCCAGAAGGGAAGAAACCAAGCATTTTCCTACCCTTTCCCGTTCTCCAGAGCGGTAGCACTATTTTTTAAAAGCAGGATTGTCTTTACTTTTTTTGCAGAGAGAAAACATCTACATCATCAAATAAGTTTGCCGTGCTTCACATTTAATTAATAGAACAATCAGAGCTGCCTACATCTCATGTCCAGCTAGGCTTGTATTTGACTTACCAAACTGGAGAGGGAGCTGATGATCTAGCTTTGAGGCTGGAAGTAAAATGACCTCCTTTAAAGTTGGCTGAGAAGCTGGATGACAAATGGTCTCTCTCTTTTTCTCTTCGGTCAGTCTATAGCTCAGCAAACAAAAAGACAAAGTCAAGCCAGAGTTCACACAGCTAGAGAAAGCAAAGCAAGCTGAGTTAAGGATGAGGAGTTGAGGGGCTGAGAAAAAGCAGTGCTGAGTCAGTGATTTCTACAGCTTGTTTAACAAGTTCATTAATAAAGCTCCTGCAACCTGACACCTTCTTTGTCAGTAGACATGCATTTGACAACAAGAATCCTTCTTAATCATTTTCTACGGTCCCAAGATATACTGAGCTAATTTGCAGATGCTTATTTTTACACAGGCAAAAAATTACCTTTTATAGTTTGATCTTTGATGATTGCCACAGAGTACCTCCCACTACTTCCCATAAACACAGGATTTCATTTTTTGCCACTGGTTCTTATACATGGTAGTGATATCCTTTTTCCTTCTTTATTTTTTTTAAATAAAATCCTAAGCTGAGAAGCATTTCTGTAATAGCTCTGGTTTGTATTAATAGAACTACTGCTTTAAAGGAATATATCAGAATTTAGGCATCTATATGCTTCCCCTATTTAAGTACAGGTGAAAAACCTCATGGTTTTGGAATAATGAGCTCAGACTCTGGGAGTCTGAAGAATGGGAATACTGGAAAGTACACTGAGCTGCCACTCAGCCAACATGCAGAGGCTGCTGTTCACCACTTTGGCTGGGGCTTCAACACAACCCCTGCAGCAGGTGTACCTTGAGGCTTTAGAGCCTCACCAGCTGAGAGCTGTGCAGTGCCCATCCCCTGAACTGAAAGCCATGTTAACAACTGGAAAAGAAAGACTGAAAACAACATCACGAGCACATGATGTGCTGAGTTATCAAAGCAAACACAACCAGAATAAATGCATTACAATGAACAATTACAATTGGCTTGTCAGTAATAACTCCCTGTTGGATCTACTCTATTAGTACTGAAAGCAGAGCATCAGGAAATTTTTCTTCATATCAACAAAGTAAAAAGCTGAATTAATACAAAAGTTCATAGAAGAACAAAAGATTCTCCACATCATACAGGCTATTGAAAACAGCTCTTAACTCACTCATTTTATATGAACAACATTTTTACATCACCTCCTCCACCAAAAAGTAATAACCTTTCTTCTTTTTAATTTAGGGGGAAAAAAAAGCCAAACCCCAAACAACTTGCAATGAGAAAGACTCAAGAGGCAGAGCCAATAGGCTGGGACACTGAAATGCACTGTGCACATGCTATGAAATTTCTCTAGAGATACATCCCAATGCTATGCCTTAGCTTAAACTTCAGTATACTACCCTCTGCCTGAACGATTAAGTACTGGCTGTGAGTCATGCCACTTTGATGAACACTGCTGCCAACAAGGATGTCAATAGCAGCACTGCCTCTTGACCTTCTGCCCATCAGGCTGAACAAAAATGCAAGCACCTCTCAGACAATCATTTGCAGAGATGACTTCAACTCTTCTCACACTCCAAACTAACTCGGGTTGTTGAGTAAAAGGAAAAATATAACTGCTCAGGTTGAGCAAATGAATCTGAACTGGATCTCACTGCATCCCACTGGCTTGGAGCACAGTCAACAGTGTCCTTTTGTATCACATTGTTCTGATTTTCCCTAAAAGCTCAGATCAGTCCTAGTACTGGTACTAAATCATTCAGAATGAACAGGTGATGTGTTCAAAGCCTCACCTACAAACCATGCTCCTAAACCAACCTCTTCCTTCCAAAAGAGGAAAAGGCTGCTAGTCTGGTCTCCTAAGGAAGTACAGATTAAGTGACAGCGTGCTTGTGTGTAGAAATGTGAGTGCATGCATTCCCCCTTCTTTATGCTAGGGGCTCAGCTGAATTTGCTAGAGGCCTCAGAAGATATGAAATTCTGGAAGCTTTGTGGAAACAGTCTGCTGGGAAAAACAGGTTCCCACCAAGGGAAAAGTGGCAACACCAGCTTGGGCCTTAAAAGGCAGCAAAGAACCCACTTGAGAGCAGAGCACTGTGACTGCCTCTGTGCCTCATGAGAAGTTAAGGCATCTACTCTGCAAACTCGGATGCTCAGAAAACATCAGCATTTTTCCACATGGATTCTTTGGTGCACAATCAGGCTGTGCCACCACAAAACATAGCATGTTTCAGTTAAAATCCAGCCAACTATGACACAAATTGGAGAGGGTGGGGACAGTGCAGTGGGGAGGAAGCATCCCTGCAGCTATTCCAGTCCTAACAAGCTGTGCAGTCAGGTGGTCATGGCATGGGACACCAAGCACACGTGCAGCTGCCAAGCTTACCCCTGCAAGGTGTGTTGTTCTCCGACGTCCAACCGCATCAGTAGAAGCATAAAGTTTTGCTCGTTCTCCTGAATTCCTACAGTTCATGGCCTTGTAGGACAGAGGACTGAGGGGGCTGCAAGATGCTGAACGGGGACAAATGGGGATAACTACGGTGTTGGTTGGTTTTGTTATTTGTTAGTTTTAATTACACAGTAGCATTGGAGAATTGACAGAGGAAAGCCAGCAGGAAGAGAGATGACCGAGAAAGACAGAAAAGAAAGAAGGTATTAATACATAGAGAAATGACGAATTAGCAAGTCAGAACCATCATTTGACAGATTATCTTGGCCACACATACAGTAAGGATGGAATTTCAATAGGTGCTCATGCACTTTCCCATTTGTAAACTAATAATTTCTTTTTAGAAAATGAGGAAGTATGTCACGATACTGGGTAGTAGATGCTATCAATTTTTCCTGTTAAGTTTTTATACAACTGGTGGTTCTGAAAAAGCAGTAGAAACAATGGCTGGTCTGACAAATTAGCTTAGTACACGCACTGAAAAGAATTTCAATCACATTCAGAATAGAAAGCAATCAAACTAAAATCAGAATGCTGAGGAATTGCACTGGAAGTGAGGAAAAATTAGAGGAGACATACATACAAAAATCAAAACCCCTTAACAACACAAAGCAGTTTCAACTAGCTAATCAATGAAACTACTGTCTACAATTTTTATCAAGTGACTTGTTTTTAAAAATCCTTCTTTTTAGGAATATTTTAGCTTACTAGATTTCTTGGTAAGGCTAGAATAATAACTTACTCAAATACATTCTTGATAGTAGACTATTTTACACATTAAAAAAAAGCAAGCTGACAACAACAAATCAACTTGGAAATTTGTATTTGAGTAACCTGGATGGCTTTTTGTTGGTTTGCACAAGGAAAAGGATATTAACAAAAGACCTGACAATAGCAGGTATCAGATATACAGTGCTCTGATTTTAGCTTCAAAGAGAATTGTAACTGCAAAACATATCAGGGAAACTTATTGCAGCAAAATGTTCTTGCATTTTCTCTTGATTTAACTGCAGGAGAAGATTGGGAAAAACTTTGTTATTACTGCAGAGATTTTTTTGTCTGTTCCTGTTTGTCTCTTCTGGCCATTTGATTGAGTCTTAGCACAATTATTACCTAGCATATTACTTGAGGAAAAATTAGGGGCTCTGTATAGTATCTTTCCTATTCTTTTTTTTTTTTTCCTCATGTAAAAGAAATTTACATCTTCTATGTCCTTGATTAAAAAAACCAAACAAACCCAATCAATATTTCTTGCCTGTAAATCCCTCTCTGGGCACACTTGAAAGAATGCAGTTCCACATACAGTTAATTCTTCCAGTCTTACAAAAGTACAGCTGCTGTTACAGGAAGAGCTCATAGACTTAACAGTACTAATGCTGCAAATTCTCCTGCACTAAGAGATTAACATTATGAATAAAGAGTCTCATGTAAGTGTTACAGCAATGGCACTAATGCTTGCCTTACAGTTATAGGGATTTATGTTTAATGAGGAATTATGACTAACTTAAAAACAAGCAAGAAACAAAAAACCAGGGATTTTTGTTTGTGTTTTTATTTTGGTTGAGGGCATCTAAACCAGACAGGAGGCAGTGGCATAATAAATGTTTTACACCACTTATAATTTATGTGGTTCCTGCTCTGTGATTCAATTCCCTTTCTGCACGCTGATTATCTGAAGTTACCACCAAGGATGACATCACAAGTATTAAAAGACAAGCAGTTCATTTTCATTTGTGATATTGCCAAACAATGCTTTAGAAAGCACTTCCAATGATTCAGGTACTAACAGGATTACATCTATTCAGAGGAGCTTTTTGAAAGCTATTTAAAAAACATTTTGGTTTTGGAGGATTTATTTTAAAAAAGATGCAGACATACTCTTATGCTGGATGCCCCTAATAGCTCACTTAAAATTTAAGGACATGAATCCATATGTAATTCAGTTTGGATTTTTTACATTGCAATTTATCTTTACAGCCAAAGGGAAAGGTAATTTTGTAGGGAATAATGGCAGGCTGGGATGAGTGTAGTGCTCAGAGCACAGCTGTGAGCCATTGCCATCACCTGATCATTAATCTCCAGGAAGCATCCTGCATGAAGGGGCTGAAGTTATTGCTCCTAGAGAATAATACCTGGAAAACAATGAGCAGATCGATTACTCTTCTTGAGTGGTATAGTTCCAGTTAGCATAGGGAAGGTATTTCTGGGAAATGCCTTAGACTGAACCGACAAATCAGTCTTTCCTGCTTTTTTTAGCCTTTCTGAATATTCCACTCAATTTAGAGTGAGTGATTTTTATTGTGCAGGATAAAAAACAGCAGTCATGAAATTGCTTGCTCCAGGAAGGTGACCACTAACACACTACCTTCTCAACAATTCCCTAATGAAGAGCTGAATATCCAGTATCCTGCATAGTAGGTGACATTAAGTATTAATTTTACAAGCTATTGTTTTTGAAGAGTGAAGAAGATTTCTATACTTGTTCATTCTACTATTTGCAGGATATCACCCACATTTTTGCTCCTACAGCACTACCCCTGTGGAAATGTACTGCAGCCTAATTAGTTATAAGAGTTCTTAAGTGAAAGCTTCTTTAAAAGTAATCTTGGCAGATCTCTATTCCTTCTTACCTTCTATGTTCTTTAATTAGAATAAAAATCCTGTCCACATCACACAAGACAGACCTGCCTTGGCTTACAACAGTATATTGCTGCACGTGCTGAGTGTGTAATGGTAAAGTTGCCAGGGGATGATTATAAAACATCCTATGATAAAAGAAGAGGCAGCTGTCAGCTGCCTAAAATACATGATAAGCAAGTATGCCCTGGTTGTCTTTGGAATACAGTTTTGCCTGGGCCTTGAATTGCAACCTAGCTATATCACCACACTTCTGCACATTAATTTTCCCCTCAGTGAGTACCACCAGGGAGCTGTTCTGGGGTTGGCAGACAACTTTACAATTGTACAACTTCACTAAACCTGTACATTTAACTTCACATGTATTAAATGCACAGTAACCAGGAGCTATCTTTACACAAGTCTAACTTCCTCCATGTGGGAAGTGCTCTGGTAGGGGGTGAAACTCCTTTGCAGCAAGCAGCTCAGAGCTTTAGCAGTGGATGTGCTAAACCAGCTCTTTCCAACATGGTGTCCATTTCCTAAAGCAGCCATGGTCCAGCGTGATGTTATTGCCCTGCATGTTTTGTATTCATTTATTGCATTGACAAAGAGGCAAAAGTAAGAAAGAGGTGGTAGCAGAGAGAGAAAGAGGCATAGCAAACAACTGTAAAAAGAAGCTTTTCATGCTGTCATGCACACTAATCATAGACGTTCAAGTTAATTCTGTGATGCTACCATACACTCATAATTAGATCAATGACTTCACAGCATCCAGCAGTGAATCTGGAAAAATAAGTGTCTGAGACATGAAGCCTCTGTTCTTATAGGATTACCTGCATCTCCAGACAATGCAGCTGTGCTTTTACTCCGAGCCAGGAATGAGTGAGTGGGCGTCAGGAGCCTGCTAACGATGCTGCTCTCCCATGGACTGAGCTGAAGACGGCGAGCTGAACGTGCACCATACAAGCAAGATGTTAGATCAAACACTTCACAAACAACCACATGCTGCAGGAGTGTTAGTACTATTTCCTCACTACTGCATACCATTAAAATCTTGAAACTGTCCTTCAGAGATCAAAAGCATACAATAGTTCAGTGTTTTGCATTTTATTATTACTCCATTTTAGGAGAAGAATTTCTATAGAAACATGCACATCTGAACATTTGTGTTACTGTCTGTGGCATTATGGCAAATTGTTACCAAATTAATACAGATATTTTGCACATCCGCCACATTCCATGTTACGAATGACAGGATAATTTCCCAACTAGAAGAACAGTTGCCGCTCCAAAATACAGACTTCAACAGAGATGTTTGTCCCAAACTCTTCCTACACATAAGATATAAAGTCTTCCAGTTACACTAAAACACCTTCCAAAGTTTGCCTGCCCACCTAGAAAAACCAAAGAAGGTTGCTTACTACTATACAGAGAATTGTGTCAATGAGGTTTTATCAAAGTACTGCAAAAGGATAGTGTGCCTCAACCGAAGATACCAAGCTCAGCAGCTACAGTTGTCTCAGCAACATGTGGAGTCACAGAAAACAGTAAACATATTTGATCATTAATTCTCTGTCAAAAGATCCTGCTAATGATCACTTTCCATGTAGAACAGTAAAAAGAATCAACTTTTAGCATTGTTACTCTGTTTTGAAAATGCACTACATGTTGACCTAGCTACAATCACTCCGTTGCTTTGCTTTTTCCAGTGCTGTCTAATGCAAATATGGCTTGTCAATATATTCCTTTTATCTTGTAAAGTTTCTTTCCTTTTTTAAAAATACTACTTAAGCATTTATCACAGTGAAGCATTTACCAGAAGAACCCTGTAAGTTATTTTCTGTATTGAATTAGCTATTTCCTTGATATTCCAGTGCAACAAATTGTTTTATAATGGGCATCACAAACCAAAACATTCAACTAGTTCCCAAAGCAGTTCATTACAGTAAGCTTACACTATAGCAAGAATCCTGATGTTGCAAGCGAAATCAGGTCTCCTTACATCTCAGCATTTATTTGCCTCAGTGTCTGAAGCAACAAAACTGCAGCTTGAATTTATGAGGCTCAATTTCTACAACATTCATTGAAGTGACGGGCTGCAATAAACTTGACATTCATTTGCATTTTTAAAGGAAGAGATCCATCATTTTTAATAGACATAAACTCTGAGTCTGTCTTTAATCTACTCCTTGCTGAGCCCCGTGAAAAGAGAGGCTGATCTCAATCTCCTCCTATGAAAATATAATTGCTTAATCTGCCCTCAGTGCTGTTTTGCACTTCTCAAATTGCTCCCTTAAATTCCACTAACTCAATAAGGGGCATTGCTACAGAAATATAAGACTCTAAAACACAGCAGTTTCTCTTCATAGCTGTCCTTTTACACAATGTACTATTGCCAGAGCTTTTTGTGATTAATGGTTCCATTCTGCAATGGTACAGATCATACAGACACACAAAATACCCTACAGAGACCACCATTACAGCACACACATTATCATCAAGCTTGCAATTTAACAATGAAGAAATCACAGGACTACCATTAAACTGGATGCAATAATGGTAAAGTCTTTGCTTCCTTTCATCTCCAGGCACCGTGCTCAGTATGATTACTGTTTAAAGCTACTGTTATAAGACAACAGATTCTTTTTTGTGATCTCAGGCTTTGGTAGATGAGGCCCATAGGCATGACTGTGGATGAGTCTGGAGAAACTCTTCTACTGTAGTTTAACATATAGATCATACAACTTCAGAAAGCAAGCCCTGAAATTTTAGGCCAGTAAATCTGTACTATACATACCATTCATTTCTTGGAGTTTATCTGTACATGATGAGTAAGTGTCACAATATAAATGTGGCCCTATGGGGCAGCAGCAGGCCTTACCTTGCATATGAAGCCTCAGAGATGAAGTAATCTCAAGAGGACATGGCTAAGAGACTGATGATTTTGAACACCAATGTCTCACCTATCTTGTGCCCCTTGCCCTAAAGCTGAGTATGGTTTAACTATCTTTGGCCCCAGCTCAGGGCAGCTTGTATACACATCACCTGCTGGGAGCAATCATGTGTTCACAGCATCCAACTGAAGCACTAAGGCAGTATTTGGGAGTGAGCTGGTTGAGATGCACAACAGTGAGCTAAAAGAATCCCATGAAACTTTCTCCTCCATGTAATAAATAGGCCTGGCTCAGAGGTGTCAAAATAGTTTTAGCCATGACCTTGGAGTGAAGTCTCCTTGAATCTCTACAATGGATTTAGATCAAAGTTCATTTAGATACACCTTGGCTTTGTGGGTCAAGGTCCTCACATACTGAATTTTCCAAACACACAGCTCCCTGAAAGTATCATACTTGACACTTTCAATACATATTTTAATGTATTTGCATCACCATTCACCTAGAATAGACAAATAAACTTTTGCCCACTGAGTTCCAAGTACAAGAGTATTATTAAGACCTAAATCCATTGAACAGTTTCAGTATGGTGTCCAAACCACACTGAAGCAAAACTGAATACCAAACAAAGAGCATCCCAAAATAATAAGATCAAATTTATGGGATTATTTTCCTTGCTCTTTTTGTTTCTAATACCTCAGGGTGATGTTTTCAAGATTTAGTCTTCCAAACCATCTGACATACAAGGGGAAGCAGTAGTTTTTGTTCTCATGATGTGTTAAGCTATCACTCTTAGAGCTATTTCATAGAATTATAAAAGGGTTGGGTTGGAAGGGACCTGAAAGACCATCTGGTTCCAACCTCCCTGCCATGGGCAGGGACACCTTCCACTAGACCACAAATTGCTCAAAGCCCCGTCCAGCCTGGCCTTGGGCATCCACAACTTCTCTGGGCAACCTGTTCCACCTGTTTCCACCAACCTGTATCACCACTCTCAAAGTGAAGATTTTCTTCCTCGTATCTAATCTACACCTTCTTTCAGTTTGAAACAATTACCCCATGGTCCTATGACTACAGGCCCCTGTAAAAAGTCCTTCCCCAGCTCTCCTGAAGGACCATTTTGGGTAGTGGAAGCCTGCTGTAAAGTCTCCCTGGTGCCTTCTCTTCTCCAGGCGGAACAAGCCCAGCTCTCTCACATTTTATTTCTTCTTGCTTTCACACAGAAAGCACATTTGTGATAGTCTTGCTGGTACAAGCAAGTATCCTTACCCCCCACCACAAGCAGGTTATTTTTACAGATTAAAGGTCTTTATAACCTAACATGTAACTAAAAACACACACAAAGTTGCAGGGAGCTTGCAAAAGTGAATTGGTTGCAATCATCTGTATTTGTCTTCAGGATATACAACCTGAACACAGGAAAGTTGCCTTAGCAGCAGCAGAATAAATTGCAAGTAAGCAAACAGCAGCATCTGATTAGTTGTAGGAACAGATGGGAGGTAGGGATTTAACAGGCCTGCTGATGAGCACCACAAAGGAGACTCTCTTTGTTAAATATGTGTTTGCTTATACAGACCCACAGTACAGTGAGGAGTAGATAGGGGGAAAACTGTTCTTTCAACAGGAAACAATACTGGAGTCCCTGAATGCCTTCTATAATGGTTGCAGAAAAAGGTGATGCAGTGATTGAGACCATCATCTGCTTGAAAGAAAAATCACTGCAGAGACGGGGAGGAAGAAAACTAGGGTGCAAAGCAAAATTTAAAGTATGTTACTCAAACCTTAAATTTATTGGCCAACAGCAGCTTTCTCCACTTGAATATGTGTGTTCGTGTTTTGTTACAGTTTCAACTACTCACTAACTACAGTGAAAAAAGCATAATGAGAAGCCTGTTCTAGCTGCCCAATTGTAAAATTGTGATGAAGAACTATATAGCAATACAGTACCTGAAATGGCATTAACCAGTCTTTTAGCCAATTAGTTAATGAAAAATTTTGTCTTTTGCTGCACCAAAAAAAACAAATACTGTCCTTCAAATGATAAAAAGGTGCTGCACAACAGATGACAAGTTCTTGTTGACAGCTATAAGCCACTTAGTAGGTAAGCTTATCATCCTTACCTCCAGCTGTTTTGCAGGTAGGAGTCTGTCTTACAGGCAAAGTGTGATTGGGTGCCCTCTGGAAGGTGAAATGGGGAGCAGGCAGTCACAGCCTTCCTTTAAGCACCTGCCTTTAAGAGGTTGAGGCCACGGGAGAGACCAGTGGCACTTCTCCAGATATATGGCTCAACTACATTTAGGTATCTGACTTTGCATGAGAAACAGCATTTACAGCATTTGGATTTGCTTTCTTTCTTGGAGCCTGCAAAAGTCACAAGAGACTCCTGGAGAGTTCTGTGCTGTTTTAGTAAAAATGCCAAGCAAAGAATGGCTCAGCATTTTGATATCCGGCCATCACTTCCATATTCCTTTTATTTCCCTAGCTCTAAACTGCCTAGTACTCAGTTTAACTTCCCCTGAATTTGAAATGGGGGGCAGAAGCTAAAACAGTTCATAAGATTTTATCCTTCATACTTAATGCCTACTGCTGTTCACCTGCCCACATCACCAAGATTCTTCCTCAAAAAAGCATCCCCTGGCAAAGAACAGCAGCCATTTGAAAAAAAATATACACACCTGAAAAGCTAATAAAGTTAAAACTGACTGAATTTCAACATTTAGGGCAAGAAATGTCTGGTGTTTTGGGAATAAATTATTTCCTAATATAATACTGTGTTTTTCCAAGTTACCAGACTGTACAACTAGGTTAGCCCGCTAGGATGAACATGGCCCATCAAATCAACCAGATACACATGTTCAAGAAAACTTGGAATTTAGTTCAGACACACAAATAATGACATCGACCACACAACACAACTAAAATTCCATTTTAAAAATTGTTTTGTAAAACAATTTTATGGGCTGAAATGGGATAGAACTCATTCTCCGTAGAGGGCAAAAAAATCCCCACCAAGTGCAAAGAGCTTTACAGTAAAGTACAAGTTACGCAAGAGACATTCTTTTATAAAACTTTTAAGCTCAATGCTTCAATCTCGTAAGTCCTCAGAACAGAGGCAGCAATTCAACTATGTTAATTTTTAAAGGCTTGATGGTTTATCATTTTTCAGACTTGTAAACACCAAAAATGTACACTGAAATGAAGCAATCTTTGAGAAATAACTGGACACAAAAAGTCAATAAACAGACAATACAGAAACACACCCACACCTCTTCCATAAAAATAATGAAAAATGGTAGTAAAATAACCAGAAATTGTAATAAAGTAACTGCTTGAAAGCTTCATGCAACATGTTCTTAGACATTCAAGAACTATTACCAAAAAAGAAAGGAAAACAAAACAATGACAAAATGGTCTAATGCAAATAAAAAGTCACATATGATTGCATGCACTGTGGAGTGATGTATTTTTCAATAATTGTACCTCATTTACTAAAAACCTGACAGAAGCACTGCTTTTATAATTTGCTAAAGTAGGATTTTTTAGGTAAGTTCTCTTGTTTTAAAAAACAAGAATTATTTGTTCTCACAGGAAAAAATGTTCAACCATTTACTTGTCACACTTGAAGTTTTTCCACTACCACTTAGATGAAGTACAGAAAATGACTTCAGGAGCTTGTTTTATGTGCAAAGTAATACATCAGTATAGAACATTCTTTCTTGCTGCTCTTTTAATGCTTTTTTTTTTTCTTTGAAACTGTACCTCTGTCTGGAGAATTTAGTAATGTTGCAGATGAGGAGGAGAGCCGCTTGTTAATGACTGGATCAACATGTTTCGAAAGGTTCATTGTTGAAACAGACCGCCTGCCTCGATCTAAAACAAATGGAGATAATGCTAATTGACAGCCCACATGCAATAGTGCAACTTCCTAGCTTTCTAGTGGGAGGAGGAAAACAGGACTAGGTCACTCCTGCTCTACCACAAGAACTTCCAAAACAGAATGGATCTCTCAGCAGACGTTGCACAGGTGACTCAAAGACTGGGCACAACACAATTTAAGTTTCAAATGCGTAAAATATTCTGTTTGTTATCACTCAGTGGGTTGCAGTCTAAAGACTTTCAATATTGTCAGAAAAACTTTGCTCATGACTTACAATAGAAAGCTTCAGGGAAGGAGCAAGATGCTTGGAAGCACAAAGTTATTCATTAAAAAAGCAACTTAGCACCTGAATAAAAGGTGACAAGGCAGTGTTACTAGGCAGACGGTCAATATCATGACAATGCAATGCTGAAAGATTAAGGGAAGACTAGCACCTAAAAGCAGTGAGGGTAAGCACAAAAGAAATTAAAAGACTTAGTTTAAAATCCCCCAGTTATGTATAAGTGCTGAACCATCCACCACAGTTATTTTCAACATGCTGAGAATGAAGTTGTAGTGAGTCAATCCAACTCAGCACACTATTTAGCAGATTTTTAAAAATCAGCCTCTGTGTAAGGTACTTGTAATGCACCTACTTGGCATACATAACACAAGGGATTTACAATTTGATTTTAGTTTCTCTACATTTTAGAGCAATATTACATCACTTGCACAACTGCTGCAGTCAGCATCTGTGCCCTGCTGAGGGGGTGATGGTTATTTCAAGAAGATAGACTGCACACACTTCGTGCATATGTGTGTCACAGGAAGTTTGCTGTGTCCTTTCTTTGCTCTCTCTCTCTGAAAAAAACCCAAACAAACAAAAAGAGCTCCAAGCACTGACTAAACATTCTCCATTACAAATTTCCATTTGAAAATCTGACATTCAAAAGATGCTGTGAGAATCAATTCTGCTTTTGCTTATGTTTTAGCATGTACTGAACCTCAGCACTACTCAGCAAAGCACTCAACCATGCTGAAATGCAATGAGGCTTGAGCATATGCCTAACTGCTCTGCTGATTCATATTCTGTGTGTGCAAAAACGTGTCCGTACACTGTTTTCAAAGCAGATACAAACTCAGGACAATGACAGCGTTAAAGGAGGCTGCTGCTGAAATATTATTTGCCATTGTTTATTTATGACAAGTATATTTATATTGTGTTTACCCATTCTGTCCTAGTAGATTAAATTATACTCACTGTGAACAAAAAAATGTCACACAAATAGAGCGTATGAAAAAGAATTCTTCCCAGATCTGTATATAGGAGTCATTATAATTCAAAAGAAAGAGTCTCCCTATCCCAATTATTTGCTAACCTTAATGTTAGAATGACTTGGTGAGGGCATAGAACTGGCAGACTGTAGGTGGGGGGGGGGGGGTGGGAATAAAACTCAGAAAAGGGTTTTAAAAGGAGAAATCTAAATGTTACAACTAAGAACAAGACCTCTGTAGGCTGGCAAGATGATCCCACATTGATCTATGGGGTAAACTGGAGAATGCTCTGTGCCAGTCATTACCGGACACAGGATGTTCTGTTCCTGAGAACAGAATGGTATTTGTGGGAATTGGATGAGGATTTTGATCTCATGTCTAATCTGCCACTGAGAAACTACATAGTGTATCAGTACAGCCATAAAGTTTCTACATTTGGCAGAAAACATGTACTGCATAAACTGGCTTTCTGAAGATGACAAATGACAATATTGAAAATCACCTCTGCTATTAGGCATGACAACATTTCTTGTGTCAATGAACCTTATTTAAATGAATGACATTCAGCATAAGGATTTGCATACAAGTGTTGGCAATAGGATTCCTATAAATGTAGAATAGGCCAAATGCAATCCATTGCCTGGAAAATTGCTTTCTTTATTAAAAAAAAAACCAGAAAAAAGAAACAAAAAAAAAAGGAATTAAAATACCCATGAGCAACATAGCAGCCAGTGCAGCTGGTTTTGTGTCTATGTTCATGTGCATAATAATTATAAATCCTGTGTGCAGTATGCCAAAAGGGCTTTAGAAAATAACAAAATATTCAAATTGGCTATCCTTGAATTCCAGTAGATAGAATATTATGCTTCGTTTCAGTGAATTGTGCCAAATCTTTAGAGTCAGCCAGTAGTAACTCTCCACCCTAAAAATAAATAATAATGAAAAAAAAATCTGGTACTAACAACAGTTCTAATCTATCAGCATGGTGTTAAGCATGCATTGCATCTACATGAGGGTGGTTTAGTTACTGATGATCTCATCTCCTGAGAACTAGCTATGGGTAAAGGAATAACAAACCACAGCATTATGTACCAGGTTTTCTAGCACCACCCAGAGATTTGAAGTGGTGCTCCAGGCCTGCTAAATCGAGAAAGGTGAATGATGATTCAAAAAAATAACCTAGGGACAGAATGCAAGACAATGATTTTTCACAGAAAACAAAATAAAAATCAAATAAGTTATACAAAGTTAAGCAAAAAAGTAATCTTTTATGAAAAAGAACTGTTTATTGAATTTATACATGACAAAGATTTCAGAACATTCTTTTCTCAACTTCTTTTTTTCCTCCCCTGACGAAAGGTTGGACACATTGAAATAAAGTAAGAAGAAAAGAAGTCTAAGTATCACTTTCTGTTAAAAGAAGTAAAGGAAAAGTTCTCTTTTTGGGCGTTTGATTCATATTTAACAGGGCATATACACATTAATGATTGGCAGATTCAGTTAGAGAAGATAACTGGGGAAAAAAGCATATAGTTAAAATTCACTTAAACTTTATTTCCCAATCCTTATGTTTCTTTAGGGGAAGAAAAGGGACTATTTCCCAAAAAATCACTACAAGGCACAGATAGCTTATCACCAAGAAAGATTTTTCTTCCTTGTGTCTACTTTAATCTCAGTATTTGGTCATTTCCACCAGACCTACTTTTTGAGGCACACAGCTAGCATTTGCCACAGTAGCTCATACCACAAGACTGACTCAGCACAAGCACACCCACGAAAACACACACCAACAACAGCAAAGCAGCAGAAGCAAGAAGCTGTAGCAAGGTAGTTATAGAATTAGTCAACTCCCAAAACAAGCTTTAACTTTGGTTCAGATTTCTCCTTGTTATCTTTTTGCTACACAAGAATGTCACAAACATGCCATTCCCAACAACAATAAGACCAAGAGCAAAGAATTCAAACCAACATACACTGAATCATCCTTCCTTTAAAAAGAAGAAAAGTAAGCTCCAGTTAACTGGCGGGGAAGGGAAACTGGTGAGCAAAGCAAGCCTCCCTCTTTACCTGTGTTATTAATGCGGTTCTGCAGTGCTCCTCCCCACGACCACCTGTTTTGCCTTTGTTTTGGCTTCTGGCTTCTTTCAATTGTGCGACGTACAACAGCTTCATGTCGTTCCTTAAGTACAACAGGATAATACATTTGCATGCTATTGGGTTTTTAACTTCATTTCCTCATCAAACCCTGCTACCCTCCATCCACGTGGACAAAACCAAGCAGGCATCTTACAGCTGTGTTTAAGCTTTTGTGCTGCCTACTAAGACACACACACACAAGAACAAAATTAAGCAACAAGTAAGCCATAAATAAGTTACAATGTTAACTGAAATTTTGAAAAGGTAATTTCTGTTTAAGTGGCCCTGTCACTAAACAAACACATCCTAGTGCTACCTCCAATAAATACCAGAAGAGTGGGAGAGACAGGAAACAAAACACCCACAAGGATGAGGTGACTTAGATAGGACCACACTCATGTGCTTCCCCGCTTAACTGAGACAAATCAGCCAAGAGCATACTTCATTACACACTCATTTTAAAAAGGTTATCTTTGGGCAACTAATATTTAGCTACCCTTAAACTGAATGGCTAAGAATAAACAGATAACCGTAAAAACCTGACCCAATTTGTGTTTTTCTGCATGAGTTTGTGCAGTGCCATACACTGTAATTCAGGCATGCTCAACTTCACTGCATTTGATTCATAACAGATGTAATACCTGTGCAAGTAAGGCTTAAAATCCTTTTACACAATCTGTCATGCTGACCATGGCTCATGTTGCGTTCTTTACATCAACTCTTGGAGGAAAAGGTTGACAGTACTGTATCTTATGGCAAAAGAAGCTGAAGTGTATTTTCATGACATTAGGTCTTACCTTGTCTTCCTCTAATTTCTGCCTTCGCTTTTCCTCTACGGCTGCTCGCCTTCTCTCTTCCTTTAGTCTCTGCTCTTCTAGCTTCTTTCTGCGTTCCTCTAAGTGTTTTTCATAATGTTGCCGTGCTCTCTCTTCTCTTTCTAACCAGACAGATTCTCTTGCAGCTGTGAGAAAAACCAGAAATAAAAGTATTAACTTGCTTTATGCAGTGAAGTCTTTAATACATTCTGAATAACCAATGTAAATGGAAAGCCTTTTGACCTCCTTTTCTTCAGACATACATAATATCCTAATCTCTTCTCATGTAATAAAATGTACCCTGGACACACATTGATTTAATTTAATCTCAATTCACTTATTATGAATTACCAACAGTTAATATTATTTGAGCATATAGTTTCTTCATGGAAGAAAGGATTTTTTTGTAGTTTAAAATGCCTAAATACTGAAGTCAGATGTATGCAAACTTCTGTTACACAAACCATGAAAATTCTCTATAATATTTACTGAAAAAAATGCAATAAAAAGAGAGAGAAAACTATCATCACTTTCACCTTTATTATCAATACAGATCCCTTATGACAGAAATGGCTGGGATGACAATTCTAGCACCTGGACCAACAGAAGGAAAGAAGTTACCCGCCAACAGAAGGAAAGAAGTTACCCGCCAAAGAAGTCTAAAGGTAAACATTAATCTGTCACATAATTCCACTTCTGCACAGCTTCACACAACATGTTACAGAAGAGATAATCAAGACAAATCAAGAAGCACTACACAAGACAAATTTTGCTCCCTATCAGGATCTGAATTTTCATGAATTTTCTGGAACGTGGGCTCAAACTGCAGTCCACATGAAACCACCGATGCGGGATACTCTGGATCTCTCCCCACTGCTGCCTTGAAACCTTTGGGACCCAGGAGAGTGGAACTGGATTGTGCCCTTATGCAATACCATATGTTTACAGTCTAAGTTAGTGCTACCTTCACTTGGGAAATGCTCTAGACTCTTACAGAATCCTTTCACCATAGTGGTACATAAATGAATAAAAAAATCCAACCAAAGCAAATCAACTTACCACAAGAAAATCCCAAACCCAGCATACACATCCTGTTACATAGACCCTGAACACACTAAATAACCCAAACAACATAGCTGTTCAAAACTGGAATTCAATCAAACCATTTTGCAGAAGGTTTGAAAAATCCATTCTCTTTGAAAGAGCTAAGAGCATCTAAGAAGCATTATTGCACGTATCTCATGAAAATCCATTAGCTGCAGCATGCTGGCTTTTAACTGATAGTCATTTATGTACAGACTCTAATGACCATATCCAGACAAGCCTGTGCTATGAGCCACAAGACTTCAACAGATCCTGTGATGAACTGACTCTTTTGTACCTGGAATCTGCTTACAATGGCGACCCAGCATGAAAAAGCTCTTTGGTTGTCTACTGAAAATTAACAAATTGAGAAAGCAAAAAACAAACCCCAACAGCTTTCTTAACTGATGTCACTGGAGTATTAATTTGCCTATAAAAGACATGGAGATTATTTTTCTTTCTGTTATTAATGTAAATGGTTAGGCTTTCTTGAGGCACTGTTTATGGTTATTTCCATAGGCTTCAGCCTGTCATGTTGTTTAGAAAAAGTAAGAAAATAAAGCATTTGAACTTTTAGGACTAAATTCAAGAAAAGAAAGGCTGAAAAGATATTTATGAACATTCTTAGTGCTGGTAAAACAGTCAGAATGCTGGACCTCTGGGTAGAACACTTACCTTCAGCTTTCTGCTTCTCAGAAAAGGGAGGATAAAAACCACACTTTTGTGATAAGGCAAGACAGATCAATAACAGAAACACACATTAGTAATGGAATGTGTGTTTTCCATTTCCAAGGCAAATCGAAGTGTTCAGTGTGAATAATTTTAAACAAAAATAATAGATCTGATCCATAACAAATACAAAAGCTGCATCACTCCATCACCTTTAAGCTACAGGAAAAAGGCAGCAGAAAATATGTGCCCATCTGCTAACATAAGGAAGTTACTAATTTTATGCTCAGACCAAGTGATTTAACAAGTACATGAAACTATGATTTAAGGTACATCTGCTTGCTGAAAAAAGGTGTAACATCTATTTTCGTGAATTTAACTTATTTTCATAGATAGAGAAATAATCTTAACTACTTTTAATTTTTTTTCAAGTATCAATTCCTACATTTTATCTTAGTAGAGAATCAAAGGAGAATATCTGTGTTTTCACTGCTTCCTGTATGCACTACTGACATTCCTCTGTGAATTTAAGGGCTCCATTTTTGTCACCTACAAGGCAGGTATAAGTGATATAAGTTGGTGTCCTCAGATATATAAGGATATATTCAGGAAAAATAAGAAGTTTAAAATAACATCTTTTTATTGCATTCCTTTGTCCCTGTTTATGAATTTGCAGAAACATCTTCCTACTACCCCAGACAGAAATGAACAAATTGTATTGTAGAGTAAAAAGTTTACTCGTGAGTTGTAAATATCTTCTCTAAGGTAAAAAATTAGGGATTTTAAGCTCTATTCTGAATAAACAGGTGTGCTTCTCAAAGCACAGCATCAAATGCCTTGCTGACAGAAAGAATCAGCAGACTAGCCTACAGGAAACTGTAGATATCTCTAAAAAGGTCTAATAAATTTGAAAGAGCAGCCAATTTGAGGATGTGGAAAGGAAAAATACCAACTTTTATGATGGCGTCTCCAGAAACTGTGCTAAGAGCTCTGCCTAGTGCTGAGCCAGCACTGAATTCCAGTGTGGGTATGGTCCAACAAAAAGGCCTTTTCTTGAGCCTGAGCCTTAACAGCTTCATGGTCCTTCTCTCGCTTTTAATAACTCACATTGTCTGACAACATGCAAGAGTCTATCAAGGAAAGGCTGGTCATCATTCAGATAGCACCTGCATGCTGAAGCTTAAACTCTATAGGAACAATTACATTAAAGCTGGAAAGTACAAAGCAAAGTCACAGCCTGATCCATCTTCTATTTCATTCCTTAGTACAATCAATACATTTGAACACAGTCACACGATACAAGGACACAAAACTAGAGCATAAAAACAAGATTTAGAAACTGAGCCCTAGACATGCTATTAAATACCTTCTGCTTGTTTGCAAACTAGTAATGCTGGATTAGATTACAAAGCAACATAATTAAGGCTGTGTTTGTGATACTTCTGAAGTGAATAACAGAGCAAGAGAAAACAAGGTCAGTCAAGAAAGAGACACTCCAATATTAAGAGGCACATAAGACTTGAAACCAATCAATTTTACACTGGTATTAACTAATGTAATGTGGAAGATGTTAGCCGCAAACTGTGCATGTTTCTTTTTTGAAAATAATTTTGTAGCTCCTTTTCCCAATCACACACACAAAGACATTCTTTGCAGGGGTTTTAGGCTGTGAGGGAAGGAGTAGCATGCATTAAGTGTCTTTATTTTCTTTTTATCTACATGAAGCAAGGAATGCCTCCCCAGATTCTCTTTTTCTGTCCCTTCTGCTGTTTTTCACTTCAGTCCTTTTTCTTCTGGTTTACTGCCTATGTGAAGGCAGATCAGTCTAGCACCATGCTTTCTCAGCCTGCCTTTTAAATCCACCTCAGATGGACATCTTACCTGAGTAAAGATCCTATAGTCTTTGTCAATCTTTCCAGTCTTTATCTTTTCTAACTTTACAGCACTGACCTCAGCAGTAGCTTTCTCTTCTGACCGCTCTTTCACCTTTGCTCACTGCCAGCTCTGCACTGAGGCTGTGATTGCCTCCTTGCTGCATTAGCAGTAAAATGGATCGGTGATGCTTTAACCATACCTAAAGATGGGGACATTACACAGAAGTGGCTGACTGAACGAATTAGAAGGTGAACTTCAGAGCTGTAATTAAAGCTGAAGTTAATGTTAGATTCTCTGAGCCAACCCTTCCCCAGTAACCATGCTCTGAGGGACATTCATCACAGAAATTTTTTAACTAGTCTTCCTTAAAAATTGTCTGCTTGTCTTATAAACCCTTTCAACATTCAAGTTCTGCAGGAAGACCCCAAAATTATTTATATGCTAGGGTCAATGATTCCCAGTTTCTGTGGGGCTTCTTTCTGTGGAAATGTTGGATAAAGTTCTGCCCCCAAGTGCCAGGGAAGAAAATAGACCAGAAGGAATTCACTCACAGAAAAAACCCTGTAATTTTTATTAATGTTATTATTTTGTCAATGATCACTTTCAAATGGGAGAGGAATCTATATGATAATGTTATCTTATGCATTTTAAGTATTAAGAATTTAATTAATTTAGCCAACTTGAAATTTAGACATATTCTAAGAACTAAGATTATTAATTCTTCATTTAAGGAAGTGTGTTAAGTCAGAAGGTAGTATTACCATCTTTTGTTCCCAACACCAGAAAATAAATGAACCATGTGTCCTTGTCAGGATCATAACTGTGGTTAAAAAGGTCAGTCTTCAAACAGGATTAGTGCAGATAAAACATGCACAGATGTGAGACTTAAAACAGTTTTCTCAAGAATCAGGGACTAAGATACTGCCAAGTAATAACAAGAAAACTCTTCTTCTATGCTAGGCCACTACCTAAGGTTATCAGAATGAAACCCATTTTGAAATCCCAGTTATTTTCCCTGTTGAAAAACACATTTTGATTTTTCTTTCCAGTTATGGAGAACCAGGTCTCTGCCATGTAACCAGAGACTAAATGGAATGGCACAACTTTCACCTGTATTATTCAACTTCTACCCTCCAAAATGGTGACAGCACTTAACAACACATGCAGAAAAGCCCACGGACCTTCCCTGCCAAGTCCCAAACCTTGTCTGGGAATCAGCAAGCAGATAGCTAATTGGCTGGAGCCAAAACCCTGCCAGGATTCATCATAACAGCTTAATAGCAAGAACCACTAAGGTTTAGCACCAGGGAATGCTCTTCAGCACTGATTAATTTGGCAGTACAGATGCAACCAGTATGGCAGTTAAGGGTGAAGTCTACATGATGAAAAAGTAGTATTTTTCAGTAAAATTTTCCATTTTGACCAGGCCATTTACCACCTTTGCCTTCATAAACAACTCAGTTCCAACATATGTGTATCTCAGCGTCCAGTGCCAGAACACAGACGGTCAGCCTGACACAGGTAAAGGAACTGTAGTGCCCAGCTGCAGCCAGAAATGTGGCAGCTCCCTTTGCTCTGGCCTCTGGGAACAGTCCCATTTGACAGCTATCACCCTCACCCAGCACTGCCTCTCTTGGGATTTCTGTCTTGCATAATTCAAGAGGGTTAGTCTCACACAGAGAGATCTGGTATCTGTATTTTAAAGGACAGATGTTAACTTTAAAACAAAACCAGGAATATACTAAAGGGGCATTTTTGTAGAAGCTTCTTTATTCTTTTCAATTAGGTGGCACAATATGATCCTCAAGAAACAGAAGACACCGACAGTTCCAGCACACATACGTGAGATATATCCAGACAACAAAAATGACAACATTTTCTACTTTCTGAATTCTCATTAAAAACAGGACTTGGACACCCAAGTGTGCTAAGTAGGATAAGACTGCTAAAATACTATTGCCAGGTGCAAGCAAATCCTCAAGAGTTCAGAGCACACACCAACCCACTTTACCACAGGAAAGCCAAATTATCACAGCACAGTGGAACTGGAAAAAAATTAAAACTTGAGAGCAAAAAAAAAGAGGGAAGAAGAAAGGTCTTAAATCAACTGTGCTGTAACATCAGAATATTGCCCAATAAATAAACATAATCCTTATTAAACTCATACTCCATATGTACTTAACAGAAGGGTCAAACAACTTAATTTTCCTGAAAAGACTGATAACATGACCTCCAGCAGCTCAAGTTGCTGAAAGTACAAAACAAAATTACTACCAGCTCTACATCTAGAGAAGTGAACAATGTCCTTTTCTTTTTTTTGAGCCAAGAATAATTTTACTTGATGTATGACTGAAATTCTCAACTCCTGTTTAAAAAAAGTCTTTTCTAAACCTGACAGATCCCCTGAATCAAAATGAAAGGAATTAAGTTTAAATCCAACCTAATTCTATTGAAAAAAATTCATTCCTTTTAGTTGCTTTACTGTTGCATGGCCGATGTCCCAGTATTAACAAAATCCAACTCTAATTTTTAGCAAGACACATTTATGTAACAATATTATACAACTTAATGTTTAAGAGAGACAGCTTAGGAATTTCTTTGCTGTGGTTCACACGACATGAGCGACTGATTATCTAGGTTCTGCACTTAAAAAAAAAAAAGAAAATAAAGTTGCATGCCATCGTAAAAATCATTGCTTTGCTCTACTGGAACACAAATCTCAAGAGGCAGCTCCTAAATCATAGCAGACAAATATACAGATGAAGGAACAATGTGACTTCCAATTTTCTTGTTAGTTCAAAATAATTCTTCTTGCAAGAACACACAATACACTCATACATCACAGGGACATGCAGAACTCTCCCACTTGGAAATAAAGGATTCCATGTCAACTTATAAAAACTCCTGATCTTGCTTTGATGTTGCTTTTAAAACATGTCACACAAAATGGCACATTTTTCAACAGAAGTCATGTCCTTCCAGTAACTAATAACATTTATCAATAGCTAGAAAAATCAAAGTTGAGTTAAATTCAAGGAAAGCACCTTTCTCTGCATTTGAGTAAAGCATTGTTATCACACAAGGATCAAACCTGTGAAAAAAAAAATTTAGGACATGGAACCATCGTCTATGAAAAATTAATCAAAAGGGGCCAGTAACATCCATCTGCTCTGAAACCTGAAGAAACTAAGCCTACACATACCATCAACCTCAACTCGAGGAGCAGCTTTTCAGGGATTAGCAAACATCCTGTCATGTTACCCCTTCAGCAAGCCAAAACCAAAGCTTTCCTTTTCCCCTCCAAAACAATCATAGTTGTTTTGCCTGGCTATGCATAGCTACTGCAATGTTATAAGGTGCTGTACCAAAGGGAGGATATAAATGCTATCAAGACCTAGGTGACATTTAATCATAGCTCTTCAGCTTAGAAAAAGCAGCATAACTCTGGCTGGAGTTATAATATAGTTCTATAAACATTCAGAAGTTACCAATGGAAAATAAAGAACTTCTGTTCCTCAAGTCCTAAGAACAATCCAGCATTGAAAGAAATCAGAGTGAACATATAAAAAAGAGGAAATACCTGTGTTTCCCAACCTCCCAGTTGCCACAGAATTTTGTGGCAGCCAAACATAAAGATTGTTCAGAAAGCCACCAATTTGGCTTCATAAAATTCTTAATTCTCTCACTATCATTCTCAGTAATTATCTCACCATCATTCTCAGTGTACTGCCCATCAGTAGTCACTTGTTAAGTAACCTTCACTATTCACTTGAACTGTGTTATACCTGCTCAGCCACAGGTGACATAAGATATTAAACACATCTATTTGACACCTACTAAAGGCTTTACCTGAAAAAAGTACCCCAAGTTTACATTAAAAAATTCAAAGCATACATTAGAAACATATTCTGCAATTCTATTTTATGGTATTCAACATTTTAAGTAGTCTAATCTTAATTGATGAAATATTTTAAAACTTCAAAATTCCATTTACATCAATGAAGCTCCCTTGCATGATTTCAGAATTAAACCTACTTTTCATTCACATTCACATAACAGGTGAGAGATACAGTACTGATGAATTAAAAGATCTACTTTTAAGATATTATAGTGTATCTAAAATGACACTATTGCATTTCTAGCATTGTCATTTTGCTGAATGCCCTCAAAAGTAAACTGGCATTAACACTGCATGCAGATGGTAGTCCTTTAAAAACAAACAAACAAACAAAAAAAAAAACCAGAGAAGGCCTTACCTAGCTGTTTTTCTCGCTCTTCTCTCCGTTCTCTGGCAAGCCGTTGCCTGTCATCAACCTTTAGGACTGTTGGATGATCTACAAACAGCGGAAGAGGAGTATTAGGCACATAGCATAAAACCAAATACTACCAAAGAAAAACTTGGAGGAAAATGGCCATTAAACAACTCTAATTATTCTGTAAAATACATCACGTTTTCAGAAATCTGTCTTATTAAAAGAACACAGAAAATTCATAACTAGAATGCATTCATATTTTTTAAGATGCAAAATACTCCCAAAGAATAGACTAAGGTTTAGCTGTGAATACCCAGCAAGACTACTGCCTGTGAAAACCCAGGAAGAAGCTCTGTTGTGTTTTCAAGCCTAAAACAACTCGACTGCTAGAGACCATTCTGCAAAAATACTGTTTATTATTCCATAATGTCTCTCCAAAATGCATCCACAGAAAAAGCTATTATAATAAAACATCATCTTCCCATTGATATTGCCTCAGAACAACCAATAAGCCCTATTTCATGACACGAGGACCTCAGCACCCAAGCAAAACAGGCTGGATCAAAATACTAACCTGGCTGAGTAGTTCTCAAGTAGTTCTGGCTGAGCCTCTGGAAAGAGCATGATATTGATCTCAAAAGATGTTTGAGTGCACATGTGTTAAAAACTCTGGCAAATACATTAAAGGCAGTGAGGGCATCACATGTGTAGTACCAGCATACACTGGTATAACACCAGTAAAGTAAGGTGATAGCTTTAACTGCTCTTGTAGATTGGAAGTCAGCTACGTGAGTCCTTCACAACTATCTGCAACAGGCCCCTTGGATCACAGCAGTAAGACTAAGGATAATACGAAAAATTTGTGTCAGAGCCCAGGCTTGACTTTAAAAATTCAGATCTGGTTGGAAAAACATCACTTGCTCAATGATGATTCTGGAAGACAACAAAGTGCTGAACAGCTAGCATCCAACTTCCAGTCTCAGCAATGGAGCTGTTCCAGACAAAGGGAACAAAATCCAAGTTAGCAATTCATCTCAGCATGCTGCCAAAACTAATTTCCTACTCAGCCTGTTCTGTTAAACCTGGAAAGCTCTTAATTTTATGCTTTTTTCACTAGCACTGAAAAAGTCTGCTTTGAATAAGAACACAATAAACAAAAAAACCCACATAAAAATCAAAAAGATTTCTGGGTATAAATAAATGGTCTGATTTATTTTAGTATTGAGGGGAACTCAGTTTTTAAGTATTTTAAGATACAGAACTATCTAGAATACTGTCATCATGAAAGTGCACAAGACAACAGAGCCTTTCCACTATTCAGTGTGAATACATAAGAAAGCAACTTTTAAAAACATGTAGAGTCAGCCTACTTGTGTATAGGCTGCATACCTATGAAAAAAGGTATTAGCAAACAATACAATGGGTCATAAAACTGAGGTTAAATATATTTGCAAAATAAGTCTCTGAAGTGAGGCTGTGCTACAATAATTTTGAACATTTATTTTAATTAGATAAAAAATACCCCAACAAAACAATAACGTGCATTTCATCCTCTAACGGAAGTTTCTGCATAAGCATGCCAGAATTTCTTGGGTGAACCAGTTCACCAACAACTACCTCCAGTTTAATTACTCTTGAACTCTCATCGGTGAAAAACTATTATCTCAACAACTGTCAGACTAGAGCCCCAATTAAGAGTGTTAATAGCAATCCAAAGGAACAGCTGCAAGGAGAAAACCCATTGCAGAGCTGGCAGGGAGAGCCTTCAAACGCAACAGCCCCAGTGAAAGGTGCAACAAGTGAACAAGTCAAAGGCAAAGGTAATCTGTCACCCAGTCACAGGTCAAAACTTTAATGCTGGCTGACTAGCACAGGGTGCTGCCATTTCTGACACTATGCTCAGCCATGCCTTTGCAGAGATTTGTCCACAGCATGGTGTACATTAGCATTTGGCTGATATTCAGCAGTGTGCTGACTTGCATGCAGTCCCTTCAGCATGCAGACACAGGTCAAAAGGGTAATAATATTCTTTCTCTCTTGTGACTGGCACACAAGATTTACAAAACATGAATTTCTGTAGCATGAGTAATTAGTGCTTGTGGAATAATGCACATTTTCCCTGGAAAACAAGGATTCCCTTCAAGGGCTGTCAGCAAAGTCAAAGTAACATTGAATTGACAGAAAATGATGAGGCACAGGGGAAAAATGTAGAAACCTGCTTCTTTCAGAATATCCCTCCAGTTGTTTTGTTTTTGTTTTTTTTTCCTTCTCTTGAGAAGAGAGATTTCCCTACTGGGGAGAGGCAGCAATCCTTCAAAGAGGCAGGAGGGTTACATGGACAGGCAAACTGAAAAGGTCTCCCTTAAGAATTCCTAATTATAAGCAATGGAAGGAATAAAATAAATTTAAGTTGTCCTCTGCCACGCTGTTCAAAGATATCCAATTATTTTTTCCATATCACACACCTGATAGTGTTCACACAAGAACAGCTCCTCTCCCAACACCCCAGGATGTCAGAACAATCCTAAAGAATTCACATTAAGTTGCAGGCTATGCAGAGTGTGTGTCTTCAGTAACAAGCGACTGTGCATACATTTGGGATCACAAAGAACTAAATCAATATTAACACAAGGATGAGGGAAACACCTTTCTAGCAGACCATCACTGCATTTGCTCTGCTAGAAGCTGGAGCACATATTACCCGTGCAAGTTTTACACTGATAATCAAAACGTCTTCTCTACGCCTTGAAAATGATCCTTCATAGTTTGGCTACAAGCCCAACCCCCAACATTTGCATTCTGAATCCAGATGTTCTGCATTCGTAATCCAGTGCATAGCATCAACAGCTTCAAACTGTGTCAAAACAAGAAAGTTCACTGGGACTGCTCCCCATTTTATTTCTCATGTCTCCACTCATTAACAACCCACCAGGCAGATACCTAGGGGATTGGCATTTCTTCTTATTCAGTAGGAATACTAGGACAAACACACAAAGGACTTTTTACTCTCTTTTGCTCATATTCATCATCAGACCATCAGCTTTAAGTTACTGCAAAAGGAGATGGGAAACATGTCAGCTGCAACAAATCCTGCAAGAATTTCTCAATTTTTTGAGAAATAACTGCAAACTGGGCATATGCAAAACCTAACAAACAACACTCCAGGAAGACCCACATGCTGCTTTGGAAGTTGCAGTCTGGTTATGCTACAATATGTGGGAACTCACACTCAGCAACCTATTTCCCTTCACTTATGTAACAGGCATAGAATTAAGCCTTTGTATGATAAGCATGTTTGGAGAATAAATAAGCCACAGTTCTATAAAGGAGAAATTAATTTCGTATCTGCTGCTGGGAATCAAGCCTCTAAATTACATATGAAAACAGTATATGTCCATATATTTAGAACATTTATTCTGAGTTCAAAATTAATTTTAATAAGTTAATAGTCAATTTTGAAAAGCTTAGAAGTCATGAACAGTATTTTACAGAAATTCAGCACTGAAACATCAGAAGAAGGTTTTGTCCCTAATGATATTAACAACAGGGTAAAGCAAGTTTTCAAATTTTCTATAGAACTAATACTCAACAAACTCTTAAGTGCAGATATTTGTAGAAATTAAGTTCCTAAATTAACAATCAGCTACACTCTGCCTTTCCTCTCTCCAGCCCCTAGAATTTTGGATTCCTTTCTACACACCAGCATAGATGAAGGGAACATTGGAACAGCTAGGATGCCCTACTGAGAAATGAAAACTGGATTAAACTATTGCAGAATTAAGTGAGTATTGAACACTGTCCAACATGAAGAGCTCTGGTTTTGCTGTGTAAGGAGGTAATGTTACCTTTATTTTCTCTTCTTTTTCCCACTGCCTATCTGATTGAGAGCAGCCGTGAATCCTGTGCTTTGTGCAGGACCCAGCAGTGCCTGGCAGAGCATGTGAGGTGTGATCAGAGCACAGACAGCGCTGGGATTCCTTCCCTCTAGGGACATAGGCCAAAGGTACTCAGTTTGGGGACAGAGAAGAGTCTGTCAGTACAGAACAGTCACTGAGCTGCCAAGCTGTCAAGGAGTTGAAAGGGGGATGTCACAGTGTGCCTAGCCCTCAGCAACACAAGTACCTCTGCTTTCTCAGGCATCTAAGCAAAATCATTTTTAACTGCATACTTTAATCTCAGGTACCTGAATTGCAACACAAGCAGAATTTAGATATCTAAGTACTCTTCCAGATCTTGGTCTAAACATGTAAGTGGAGCCATGACCCATGACACCAACGACTACATTAAGCTTTTTAGTACATAAATTTTCAACTGTGTAAATGAACAGCGAATTAAATCCACACAATATACCCGTGAGGTATGGTGAAGCAATGAGAAACATCTGCCCGCTGAATAGAGCATATTAGAGAATGTGGCATGCTTTGTGGTAAGTTAAGAAATGCCTGAACAGAAGCACATTTATATAAAGCTGCAAATCTCTGCCTACAGCATATAATTCTCATTCAAGCACAGATGCAAATACAGTGGCTTCTGTAGTCTTTTCTCACTTCCCAACCCTCATTCCTAAGCTATATTAAAATATAAATAGATTTTTTTCAGTTTTGCTTCTTTGCAAACAATCACAGATTACAGCCTATCTAAGCATGAGCAGTCACTGATACCAGTTTTGACTGAAACAGTGAGGTACAAAAGCAACCAACTTTAGAATTTCCTGTGACAACAGCCACTTTCCATACACCACTGAGGCAAACAACCTTATAACATGAAGCACGTGGAATTGGTGTACCTGGTTTAGTTCCAGTGTTACTTTGTCCTGAAGTGACTTTCTTATCTTGTGTTTCAGAACCTTCAGTTGCTAAAATAAAGAAGAAAAGAAGATATCAATTAACCATTTTACTTAATAATAGGTCATTCACCTTATTACAATGCAACTTATATATTGCCAGATTCCCTTTAAAAGCAGACTATTCCAAGATTTCACCTTAATCCCATTCTACATAATTCTGTATAGAAAAAACCCAAAGGCTACACAGAAAATATTGAAGCCATAATACGAGTTCCCGAGTAAAGCCCAGGAAAGAGCCACAAGAAGATCGCATTTTAACAATGTGTTTTAATAAGACATACAAGGTGACTTGCAGATCCCAGCTTTCTGAAGGTATGGTACAAGATACTGGTAAAAACTTCTTTACAAATTACTAACATACCCATAAAGCAGAACGGAAGAGAGGACTGTTAATGACCTGAATAAAATCTAACTGAGGAAATATTCCCATTGTTTGCAATAGACTTTTGATCAGGCCCTACCAGTCTGGAACAAGATCTAATTCTGGAGCTCTGAATGCCCTTTCAGCAACCCTTTATAAGGAAAAAACTTCAGAAGATTCATTACTATTACTCAAATCATAACCATATCATTGGTTCGTTATCTATCTCTAATTAAAAAACACGCCAAGAAATTAGATGCCCTGATTTTTTTCATCTTACTACTCATCTTTGTATCCAGAGTTCTAATATAGGAGTGTTTGAGTCCAGAACACACAATCTGGGAACAGCCTAAAGGCAGACTGTAAGAATTCTAAGACGCCTTCCACAAACAGCTTGAAAGTATTTGCAGGCAAGGATAAAAAGACAGTTATAAATAAAGCTTAGGGGTGGAAAGACACCAATTCATTTGAACAAAAATATCACTAGAAATGAAAGTTGGAAAAAACCCTGATTGCTCCAGATTTAAAAGCTAAACAGGCATTACTGTATTAGATCCACTTTAGAAAACATAATTAAAACAAATTTTCTTCATAAGGCTCCAAGCAATTTCTTATGCATGTCAGCTTTAACAATATACACTCAGTGCCTAAGTGAGTTCATTCCCTTCATGGCCTCAATGAAGTCTTTGTTTCCTTGATTACCTCCTTCCACAGGCATGTTCCAGGACTGACTTTAGAGAGCAAAAGGTAGCAGGAAGGACCTGTATGTTACATGTACTGCACCTTTTTTGCAGGGAGAAGGTGGGCGAGGGAAATAGAAAAATAGTGTTATCAAATGTTAAGTGTTCAAGAGCAATGTTTTGCCAAGAGCAGTGTTCAAAAATCACATCATCTCACCGGTAAAAACATGTGAAATCCTAAATAATTGTCAGACACTCCTCTCCCTGTCACCTGTATTGAGTCTCTTGCAATCAATAGAAATAACCACTGCTGAACTTAACAAAAACTGATTTCAAATGACAATAAGAACTGTAACACCATAATGGCAGCCCAACAAAAGATTTTAGTATTTGTCATTTTAAAGGCCTCGTACAAAAGATTAGTTTGACCTGTGGGTAGACAGATTGATTTTTGGAAGATAATTTGAGCACCACTGAATGCTTGCACCAACAGGCTTGGTAGGATCTACCATTATCAAAAACAGTACCTGGTGCTGGAGAGCATCCAGAGGAGACCAACAGAGTTGGTGAAGGGTCTGGAGCACAAGTGCTTTGAGGAGGAGGCGAGGGAGCTGGGAGTGTTTAGCCTGGAGAAAAGGAGGCTCGGGGGAACCATATTGCTCTCTACAGCTCCCTGAAAGGAGCTTGTAGCCAGGTGGGGGTCAGTCTCTTCTCCCAGAACAACAAGAACATGATGAGAGGAAATGGCCTCAAGTTGCACCACGGGAGTTTTAGGCTAGATATTAGGAAAAACTTCTTCCCAAAAGAGTAGTCAGGCATTGGAGCAGACTCCCCAGGGAAGTAGTGAAATCACCATCTCTGGAAGCATTCAAAAACTTGAGGATGTGGCACCTGGGGCCATGGTTTAGTGGTGAACATGGCAGTGTTAGGTAAGCAGCTGGACTTGATTATAGAAGTTTATTCCAACCTTAACACTTCTATGATTCTAAACCCCATATATCTTAATTCCCCCTCAAAGTTAAGATAGTGGTAAAACAAGCTTTTCTCCTGCATGTATCAACCATTTAGAACATTCTCAGAAAACGTCCCACCGTAACTCAGTGGGACTACATCACAGTTCCCATCAGCCTGGCCTAGGGCATCATACAGAAGGGGAAACTGTCATAAAATACTAAAAATGCTGTTTTGAGGCGTTAGTGGTACACTGATGTTCTAACAGTGTGAGCACAAATTTCTTTGCATCTTTCATATTGTGTATGTGCATTATTTTCTTCAAGTGTTGTGCCATGGGATTATGCAACACTTCATTAACTTCAAAATAGTGGTTTAAATGCCATGCAGAAAATACACTTGCAGAAGAGCCTAGGAACATGAAGTAATACTTTTCCCCCATGTTTCCTTGTCTAATATTTCCTTGGAATATTTTGTGATACAGTTTGAATACACATTCATATGACTACTCATATGACAAGTGATGAAAAGAACAGATGGCACACCATGAATTTTAATGATGCTGGATATCAAACAAGAATTGGCACACATATTTAGTAACCAGTGTAGGTGTGCTCCCACATAAAATACCTCTTGCTCTAAGATACAATCAGATTAATCAGACAACTAAAAACCTAAAATCCACACCTAAATATTGACAACACCAATTTCAATAACCTAACAGATGCCAGAAGAAATATAATTTAACTACCTAATATTTACTCTGCTGCTTATCTTGAACCACTACCTTTACCTAAGGGAATAAAAACTGCATAAAAAAGTGTTAGAAAAGGATATTTTTCTGTGAAGCACAGCTCCTCTGTCTCAGCTCTGCCATTACTATATGGCACAGCATGAAACAGAAAGCTGTACCTCAGTTTCTCTGTGTGGAAAGAGGGTAAAAATAGGGAAGGAAAAAAGGCAAGAAAAGATATATGTACTGCTACTGAATAATATGCATTTGTAAATGATGAGCTTTCAAGTAAAATCAGCTGCAGTAAAGAATTCATTATCTACACGAGGGGCAGAGCTGAAAGGGATCCATGAGGCTGACTAATGTTAGGGAGAACCTCTGCAGGCTCAGCTTTTAGTTTTGCTTTTCCTTGTACCAAGACAAGTACAAAACTGCCAGATTATTCCTAAAACGGAATGGATTGTAACGGAAATGAATTCTATTTAGAAATCTCTGACCAGTTCTGCTATGTCTATGTGTTCATAATTAGACAGGTTTAATCAATATTTCTATTATCAGGATAAGTACAAGTTCTAGAGGGACTGACAAGCAATCTCATATAGGATGTCAATTTACCCCATGTCTCATACAGCCATTATAATTATAGTAATTTCCTACAGCAGTTAACAATCTCTGTACCAAGTACCTGTACCAAGGTTTATTTCCTAAAAAGGGAAAAAAACACTATAATAGCCAGAACTACTTTGAAAGAGCTGTTCCATGATCAGTATCTGTCAGACAAAAGTGCCTTTAATAACCTTACAGTCTAAGGTGCTCCTCTTGAAGTAACAAAACCAGTTATCTCCAGCTTCTCCAAAGGATGCCTGGGTGAGCGGAAGTAGGAATTGCTAGCAGTGGGAAGCAAAACAAGTGCAAAGAGAAATTCTACCTCAAAAAGACTCAAAGCAGAGGAAAAGTCTCATAGAAAACACTGAAAAAGGAGGAAAACTATAAGCTTTCAGAGTTTCTTTATAAGCCAGGTAAGTTCTGGTCAAAGAAGACTGGCCTGAGAGACTAAGATAACACATTCAAGGGGAAAAACTTAGTTGAGAATTAGGGCCCCTGGGAGGATGTGCTGGAAAGCAGAAAGAACATTCACCCAGACCCTGGGAAAACCACTGAATGCCAAATATTGACATGGGAAGCATCACTGTGGCATTTTGACAGGCTTTTTAAAAAACACAAGAGCTGTGCAGAATACAAACACTTGCTTTTCAGAGTGTGGCACATCAAGGACATTTTTGCAGGACGTGAAGCAGCTATTCCCAGTGAGGTGAATGGCAAACCAAAGGCCCCAGAGCAAGGCTGAGGAGCTGAAAAGAAGGGAATCAGCCACAAGACAGAGGTAGCTCTATTTCCAGAAGGTCTCTACCCCCAGAAGTGTAATCCTCAAGAGATTAAACACTGTGTGAAGGGGCACTTGAGAACCAGAAGCAAGAGGTGCTGCTGAGACCTGTGTCAAGGTCAGGAGGTGCACAGCAGCCCTCCAAGAACTGCATCCTAGCAGGGTTCTGGAAAGAGGGGCTGTACAATGGATGCACAGCTGTGGATGGGAGCACAAAGCACAGGTGAGCCCAGGCCTGCAGACAGCCACGTGTGCCTGACAGTACACGTACACCTCTGGCTAAAGGGTGCTCTGAGCACCAAAGGGAGAGACCACCCTCCAGTTTCCTGCTCTAATTCTACAAGTGAGAGAGAAGTACTGAGAAGCAGCCATAAGAAAAAAGAAATAGCTAAATCAGAAGAGGAAGGATTACAGGGAAAAAAGAAGAAAATCTAGCTATTCTCTACCTGCCACTTGTCATCTAATCCCCCTGTTTGACTGAACAGCTACTTTTTTTAGCTGTCAAAGAGTGCTGGGGGTGTGTATTGAGAGATAGGGAAGGTATCAGAAATGACAGCTGGAACAAACTCATGCCTTAGTAAAAAAGTGCTGCCAATAAATAGCAGAGGAAATTCAGCATTAAACTGGGAAGTTTAGAACAGAACTAACTGGGAACTGATATATTTTTTTCTCCTTAGCATCCACTCCTGCTACCTCAAATTGCTTCCTTACAAATACTGCTAAAAAAACCCTAAATAACCAAAGAGTCCCACTCTTAAGTTCACTTGCTTAGTTTATATAGTATGTCATGCCTGACATGCATAATGTAAAAAATGCATAGTTTGAACTACACAGACTTAAGCAGAGAACAGAGTATTCTAAGTTTGTATGAATAATAATAAAGAAGTGGGTCAAGCCTAGGCAGTTTTATCTAGCCACTGGGAACAGTGGCTAGCTAGCATGTCAGTCAAGTCAGAAGTATTGCTATCCAGGGTAGAAAGGGTAGAAAGTGCAAATACAGGTCAGAGCTGACAAAATTTATTAGTTTAAATTCAGAAACACATTAACATCTAAATCCTGAGCACCTGGCTCAGAATAAGCATCTGAGCATTCACCAACTGGCTGTTTTATTCTAAAGCAACATCACTGAACTTTAAGACTAAAGAGTCTCTTTAATGGCAAAACTGGGTTGTTGATCCTACAAGCAAATTCACGTGAGCCACGATCCAGGGACTGAATACAAAGCAAAAGGAAAAGCAAAGGTCAACACAAATTAAAGCTTTTCCACTGCTTGTGACTTTTGCCTCTTCTTACATCCATAGTTTATTAATAAGACATATAAAAACTATTCTCCATATTTACAGTAAAAATGTATCTTGCAAGTCTTTAGCATTTCTTATTCTTTGCGTTATCAATAGTGTCTATACATATTTAGACAAGGAATATACTAAGTAATATTTTACTGCCATTTATTGTTCTAGAGTTAAGTACTGCATTCATTCCATACTTGCACCCCATACTTATCTTTTACTTGCATTTTAAAATTGTGATTGTCCTTGAGAACAAAGGACAGCAATCTTTCCAGAGATAAACAGGTCTCAAAGTCCTATGGCTGGCCAAAAATTATCAAGATGCATGCAGTACAGCTGACAGATAAAAAGGTAAAAACCCAAGCACCTGGATGTTTAATATTAAAATCTTCTGAGTAAGTCAGGACAAAACTGTGATCTACTCTTCTCTTCAGAAGTCCTGAGGGGGACTATCCCATTAAAATGGGAGAATGGAGAATTCCATTAAAAAACCTCACTTGTTAGAGACTAGTTTTCAAAATCCACTTGTCTATAATGACTCTGAAACTTCCACTCAGGAAGAGCTTGGGGTGAGTATTGGCCTGGCAACCTGATCCAGCACAGCTGGAGACAATGTTTTCTGCTGCTGCTGCACTGTACTGAAAACTGGAAAAAACCAAATTTCTTATGCTGCTGGTTCTACCATCAGTGTCTGTGCTGAACTGAATGCTACTCCTTGCTGTTATTTATTCACAGTACAAGCACACTGGAGCCCTAATCTTGTTCAGTCCCTGATACACTTTCCAGAAGATATATAATAAACAGTGCTTTGAGTGAACCAAAATTGCACTGCAACCAGCACTGGCTTTGCTTTTGTAAACTCTCACACACGCAAACATGACCGCTACCAAAGTCAAGTCCTTCAAAACAAGATAGGAAGGAAATTCTCACCTTCAACTAACACATGCTACAATATGACCCTACTGAGAGGCTTGAAGATGGGTTAGAAACCCAAACACAGCAGTTTGAACACAAAACCAAACCATCTCCTTTTCTCACCTCCAAAATCCATTTCTACATACTGCACAGAAGAGCTGTGTCCAAGACAGTTATTCTGACACTTAAACCATGCAGGAGCACAGGAATTAAGCACCAGCATTTTACCAATATAAAACATCTCCTCCTTTTCTACCCTTCTGCAACAACTTAAAACTTCCCTTCTGTGCAGGATGTAATAAATGGTGCCTTGTGGGTTGCTGCTGGCCTCCAAAGAGCAAGCAGCCTGACAGCAGTCAGCTCCTACCCACAGACCATTTTGAAGCAACCTTCATCCTTTAAAAACCTTGCTGCAGAGCCCTTCCTGTGTAGCAGGTGTGCTGTCCTGGTAGTCAGCAGATGCTCCCTGAGCAGTTGCTGAGGACAGGAGCAAAAGGGCACCATAAGAAACCTCTGCTCACATTCACTATGGACAAAGAGCTTCCTGGTGTTTCCAGGAAGGTTCAGAGACCAGTTCAGTACAGGTTCAGAGCAGTGGTAGGGGTGAGCTCAGAGATTATGATTTTTTTAGGATGGGAAACAAGGGAAATATCTGGAGGTTGGAAGACTGTAGGACTTAGCAATAGGCTGCAGGAGGGACAGGGAGAGTCACAACATTAACGTGTATTTTGCAGAAGCTTGGTCACAAGAGATGTAAGCTTTCCAGGGAATGGGGAAACCAAGACACTGATGGTGCACTGCCCTTCTTTTGGGCAGAAAGCATTCTCCCCTTTGAGGATGAGCATATGAATAGGAACAGAACTGAAGCACCGGGTTGGAAACCCTACACATACACTGTCCACACTCCATTCCACCCAAAAAAACCCAAGCCCTCTTGAAAGCACTAAACACCACATTCAAAGGAGACACCAGAAAGATTTCTCTAACAGAACTACCACTTCAGAAGAAAAATAGAAACATATCAGAAACAACTTCTTCAGGATTCTTAATTTAAATTCTTCAGAAACTTCTTGGCAGGATGGGTAGGTCTATACCATTAGAGCTCCAATCAAAAATCTTTTTATAACAAATTTTTGTTCTAATTAGCAACACTGATAAAATTATTGTAAGAGATTTACAAGGTTTTGCCAACTACTATAGCAGTGAGGCAGTAAGTATTGCACAAATTCTGCAGAAGGCTTGGATCTAATGCACTTCAGTGTTTTTAAAGTAAAATCTAGATTCCTGTTTCAAAACAATAAAGACATGTACCTAATTCTGGTTAGATGTCAACACTCAGATTCTCTTGTGAAGGGAAGTAGGTTGAAGGAACTTCTGAGGGAACAAAGGTGAAGCAAAGAATACTTCCAGACTATAGACCACTTTGCTATTTTTAGTACAGGTAATACAAGTCTTCACAATTTCAGATAAAAACATTTTGAAATTTCCATCATTAGCAAATGGAAAATGCCTGTTCTTTTACAGTCTAAACAGCAGTACTTACAGAGTACATTTACAAGTTAGAGGTTTGAGTCAGAAGAATGACAGAATATCTGTGTTTCATTTCTATTCACTGAAACAACAAAGCAAAGTTCATGCCTTATTTAAACACACCCATGAATTAATTTGACATTAAAATATTTTCAATTTTTAAAACCTTAATGCTTTAGTACATCTTTTTATACTTCCAAAAGTGTGGAACTTACCAGTCTGGTTTGCAAATATAAATAAATTAAATGACACCAAGCTGAAGTGACCGTACCAGTTCTTTTTGCTCTGGCAATTATCATAGAAGTCTATGATAGCTGCCAAACAAAGCACTGTTACCAATGCTACTCATCTCCAGTGGCCTGGATGAGCTAAGCAGAGTGAAAACTCACCAGCATTAGTGCTTACTACTCATGGAATGGTACAAAAATTGCCATTGTTTTCATCATATTGTGGACTAGAAAGATAAAAAGATGATTTAAAACTGTCACAGCTAATTCAGCACTCAATTGCAAAACATTAAAACCAGAAGCATGAATAAATATCTTTGGAAACAATCCACAGACATAAAACCTGGACAATGCAACTGGCTATAAGGAAAGGGATAATTTTTTTTTTTTTTTGAAGATTAAACTTGTATAACTGCTCCATTGGGAGATACATATTTACAAAAGATTGCTTTTGGCTGACTATGTCAGCTTTAAAGAGCATTGTATCCTAAAATATTAAATAACACAGAAGATACCAAATCGAGTGCCTTTGTAGGGAGAGTCTTAGAATTTCTTAAGCATGATAAAAGGAACACAGCACCTGTAACAGCATTTCTTAAAAAAGCTGAGACTCCTATTATATCCTCTGGATAATTATACTTCATAATCTTATTGCAATATAAAACAAGGATATTAACATAAAAGGATCCCTGGAAAAAAGGTCCCTGTTTTCTGCTGAAAAAGCCTGTGCTGTGAAGCCAGTTCTGCAGTTGACCAGAAGGCTGGCAAGCTCACCCAAATGCAGAGGAGACGTGAATGGAAGCTTTTTAATTACACATCACCAAAATCAAAGCTGAAATGCCACTGCCTGAGGGCATGCAGGACAACCTCAGCTCCAGACAGCCTGCAATTTGTGCCGTGCAGTCTGTCTTAGGCCGTGTGCTCTTCAAACACCAAAAGCAGTCAATGTGCAAGATGCAGCAATTTGTTTGTGAGACTGTTACACAGGGGCAAACCCTGCCAGCCAAGGTGCTAGAGTACCAGCTGCCTCTCCTCCTCAGATTTCCCACTGCTGCAGGCAGCATTTGCTACCATGATGTCAGACAGATTCCCACACCTAGGATCAGTGTCAGGTGTATTGCTGCAGTAGTTGTACACAGAAGGTCACCTCAGAGATTATGAAACAGAGCACCTGTACAATTTTCTAGATGAAAAACTTTTCTGGACTTCAGCTAGAGATCTTTCTCCAAACTATGAGGTAATTCCTGTGAGTAATTCCAAGTCACAATGAAGCTCACACCTACTGCTGAGAAATGGAGAATTAGGCACAGACTATCCTGCTTTCTATATCACACTGTTTCCAAGGTGAGAGTGCTTGAACTGCAGAAAGCAACTTGAGTATCCCATTATTTGATATCCTCACTCAGAGGGCACAATGATCAAAGCATATTGCAGCCTGTGAGTGCCAGTGAGATAGCAACTGCAGTAAAGTTAATGTGGGGATGGAGAGAATGGGAAAATGGATACTTTGCTATACATTGCTCTATTAAGTAATTTGATCTTGAGATCTAGTAATTTTTAAGAACAATGCAATCTCTGTGGTCTCAGCTATGCAACAAGATAATGTAATCAGTTGTCCCCACCAAAGTAAAATAAAATGAAACATTCTTTTGAAGTAAAATGTATTTTTAATTTAAATGACTATGTCACAAAGTGAACAATAGCTACTGATTAATTTAGGATGCTCCCACCAACATAGAGCTTTCCAGACTGACACAGGGCTTTCTGCTTGCCACCCCACTGAAATACACAAGTCACCACATCCCTACTGAACTCAGTGCATATCCATGCTTTCATTTATGCTTTCAACTCTTCCAACTTAGCTCCATATGCACTGAAGTTCATAGTTACCATCCCACTGACTTCATGTTTTAGACAAAGTAGACCCATAATGGTGGTACTTCTGCCATCACGGAATCACAGAATGAATTATACAATGGTTTGGGTTTGAAAGGACCTTAAAGATCATCTAGTTACAACCTCCCTACTACAGGCAGGAACATATTCCAGTAGAGATCAGGTTAATCAAAGCCCCATCCAACCTGGCCTTGGACACATCCAAGAATGGAGTATTCACAACTTCATGGGCAACCTGTTCCAGTGCCTCACCATCCTCAAGGTGAAAAATTTCTTCATACATGGCAGCATACTGGTCATTCAAAAGCAAGACACTGACGTTTCTCTGTGTCACCGTAGTTAATTCCCTTCTAGAGTAACCAAGTGATTCTGTTGCCGTGTGGGGACATCCCCACAAAGGCACACCATATTCAGGTGCAGTCTCAGTGTGCCCTGTGTAAGAACAACGTGTTATCTTCACTCACATCCAGATGCTGAGACTTGCCCTTGCCAGGTGAGGTTTAGACCATGAAAACAAATGAAGTTTTAGAACTTTTTTTTTTTTTTTTAACAGGGAGCAAAATCAGATAGGTACTGGCTTTCTGGGTATATACAGAAGAGATGGATTTCAGTAGCTTTTTTTTTACTTTAATAATCTCTCTCTGCTATGTGTGCAACTGCAGGCGTACTCTAAAACTAGGGCACTTCTAGCATTTCCCACACACACACACAAGAGCAGCTGCAAGAGGCATAAGATGTTTAACAAATGAAGTGATATGAACTTTGTAAGCGTAAGTTTGAAAACAGAATTTTTCTCCTTCAAAGCATTCTTTCTAGTTTGGTTACTCTGTGTGGCCACCTTACACAACTATATAAGTGAGACTACAACACAATTCTCCTCCTGCATTACTTTAAGAACACAATCACCAGCTCTCAACCTTCTGGGTGCCTCCAACCAGCAGTACAGCAGCTCTCACTGGGTTCCAAGTTACTAGCCTGCTACACAAATGACTATTCCCTCACTACCCATCCCTATTAAAAGACACCTAAAATAAAGCTTAAGAGATTTCCATTATCCAAGATTCCCCTCCTCTGCTTTCAATTTCTTTAAACTCAGAATCACTGTATCTGCTGAACTAAGTGGACTCCTGGCCTTCATCCCATAACTGCTTTAAAGCATCTTCAGTCTCATCCTTTTGCTTCTGTGAAGAAGATTGGGTTGTAAGAGTAACTTTGTTCAATTACTTCATTTGGAGAGAATAAATGGGCACTCATCACAAGAAGAGAAACAGGATAATTTCAACCCAGCCTATTGATTTAGTGGCTGTTTTCATCTTACAGTCAGCCATAATAGAAGTACTTTGCAAAAACAGACAAGTGACTTTAGACTGAAAGTGTTTCACTCCCATTGTGGTTTAGTTTCACGGGACAACTCCCAAGAAACTGCTCTGCACAGGTCCTGACAACTGCCTTTGGTGAGATCTTACCAATCCTTTTACCACAGAATGAGTAAAAATAAGGATGTTCAAAACTCAAGAACAGAGGATAGAGAGGGAAAAGAAGTATTATTTAATGCTAACAGTCTAAGGCACTTAGTGCTCCATGCAAAGGAGCATAGGGTAAAATTTGCTATAACTGGTGATAGAAGCTGCAGAGTTTTCTGCAAGATGCAGCTTCTAAATAAAATAATGAAGTACCACAACCTTGTTTACTAAGGAAAAATTTCATTGGCACATGGGTTTCATCTCTTGACTTGGCACCCTGAACTGATTGTGGGAGAGCCTTGTCAACACCAGACTCCACCGCAGGAACTCGACTTGGCTGAAAAGCCAAGTTAAGCATTACACTGAGATTGCTACTCTGCTCCCGGAACTGAATTATCTTCACACAACAACACTGCAGGCCATTTAGATTTATGCCTGGGACATTTGCTGGGATTTCTCTTCCAGAGAGATAAAGTCTAGACTACATACAAGTTAGTGGGACCAATACAAGTAACATAGGTAATCGTTTCACTACTGCAGGGTTTCCTGGGCAAAGCTCCCTGCAGCTCAAATTTTGCAGAGATGTTCAGAGTCCTTCTTCCAGCCTCAGAAAAATAAAACATGAATAATGCCTGCAGGTTGCTATAGCAACAACACCTCTCAACTACAGACAGCAGGAAGATTCACAAAAGCTGGGCTTTGTTTATATAACCTGCTCTGTACAGAGAATTCTTTCCGAAACAGTTAAAACTATGAAGGCTCCATGCTGTTATTTAACAGTTGAGTTCCTGGATGCACACGTTCAAGCCATTTCTCTAATTCAGAGTATTCTTGCCTGAGGAAAGCAGGCAGTTTTCTGGTAGCCTGCCTCTGCTTTGCTAGAAGGGATGCTGTAACTACTTAGAGCTAGTGCAACACTCCATTTACTGTTTCTTCTCCTTTATATAAAAAGATATATCCTATGACTGCAAGCTAAATAAAACAAGCATTTAATGTGGTGCAAAATGCATACAAACAGAAACAGTGAAGGAAAAAGTAATGTTTCCTACCATTGCTGAGCAGGGAACAAAGTTGAAACACTGACTTGAGAAAACATATTTCTGTTCCATGATTTATCCTTAATCACTTCAATCACTGTCAAAAATAAAAGCTGTGCCAGGCCTACACTGTCATATTTAAGGAGGCAGAAGAAAAATACAGCTAATAGCAGCCAAGAGGCTCAACAAGATTCTCAAGACACCACTTACTGAAAAACTTGTGTTTCAAGATAAACATCATTGGAAAATTTATTTTCAATTCAGGGACCAGTTCTTTACTGCTGTCCAGCTGTCAGGAAACAGGGCTTCCTGAGGAGCTACGTCGTATTGCTTGGCAGAAAGGCAGCAGATTCTAATTGCTAATTACAACACTCCATGCACAGAACTGAGTCTGCACAAAAAATCTTAATAATTCTGGAGCTCCATGTATTAGGAAAAAAGACAATAAATGAGTCTGTGTTTAGAAAGGCAAAGATATATATTTCAATAGGAAGGTACTTACATGCAATCTTTAAATAACACCAACAGTTACTTTTAAAATCTCTTTATTATGAACACATCAAATGGTTACTAGAGCTCTTTGGCCTTTGTGTTATAAGAATAATTCATCACCGAAATTCACCATCAAAACCAAAATATATTTCTTACCCAGGTTCTCTCTCAGACCTGAGGCCAAGTGTAACACCACTAAAATGTGCATATTGTCTTTATACACTCCACCATACACACCCACACACACACCAAGTGCAGAAGTCTTCTAAAAAAGAAAAACATGTTTTTCTATAGAATCTCCATGGGCAGCTGATTTCTCTCAGACACAGACCACTCTATTGGCAGCACAAACATTTGCCCCAAGTTCAGTACTACAACAGCCCTTTAGACATCAAAAAAGCATAAAACATTCAAAGTCCATGTGGGTTCTCTTTTAGTTCCTGAAGCATTGGTGTCATTGGCTTTCCAAGCAATTGCTTGTTAGCTCTCTTGGTGATTGCATTGCCTGACTGCTATATTTGCAGCTCTCAAGCCTTTGGAGACATAAATTTCACTTTTTCCTCCTCTACAGTCTTCAGAGAAACTTTTTGTGTCTGACTGACTCGCTTTCATTTTAAGCACATTCCACAATTTCAGAACCAGTCTGAGAGGATTCAGCCATACTCAGGTTATAACAACGATTGAAAATTAGGTCTTGTGAAGAAAAACCACATGTAAGAATAGGTTGCCACAGAAAATAAGCCAACATTTCTTAGTCTATTTTGTGTAACAGGAGCAACAAAAAACTTTCCTTACCTCCTTCCACTGCTTTTAGTTTGATACATATATATACATATATATATATATATACACACACACATATATACACACATATACACAGGTACTTTGTATATCCAACAAATCAAAGAGGGTGTTAAAAAAAAGTATTATTGTCATTCTATTTGATGCCTTAGCTACCATGGGAAAAGCCACCATGACACTGTTTGGATTGTGTCTAACAGACAGAACATGGAGTAAGTTAGAGCTTTTCAGCTCTAACTTTTAATTGTTTCAGAATGATATGACAGAATTTGCAATGTAAAACATTTGACTAAACATTGCAACATGCCATAACCAAAAGAAATCTATTTAACACCAAGTTTTAAGTATCCAAGAATAAAAACCAAACCCACATATTATTTTAAATCCAAACCCTCCAGTGTTCAGTACTTTGCAACAAGTGCCTCTCATTCTTGATACTAAGACCTGCACAAATCTTTGCTTTAGAACTGTTTCTAGTAACCAAATTACAAGCTCCCAGAAGATGTTTGAAGTTTCCAGTAAGCAGTATCATCACAATCTCAGGTATGCAGTGCTACTGAGATAGATCAAAGCCAGACTTCATTCACAGTTATCTAGTCTTACTGATGGGAAAGCTATTAATTTCCAATAACACAATCACTCGCCTGATTATTTGATAGCATGTCATACATAAGTTGTATCTAAGCAAGTTGAAGGGTCAAGTTTCACACTGAGATTTCCTAACTTTTTAGTGTTTGGACTTGAAACCCTGAAAGTTAACCAAAAGCTCACATTATGCACTGACATGTATCACTCACCTAAATTAAAAAACATACAAGCATTAAAAATAGGCAGCTTTATGTACCAGCAAAATTCCTTTCCACTAGCTGCCCTCCTGTTCCTCTTACCCTATTGAACAACAACTTTGGCCTCTCTCCTCATTTTACATCCCCCTCCATGCCACCTCATCCTCCTTCTCCCTGAAGCTGCTACACTGCAACTCTCTCCTCTTGCCTCTCTCCTGTCTTCCCCTGTAGTTTTCTGGGCAGCACTGCTCTAACCCAAATGCCACCTCGTGCCCACCTCTCCCGAGATCCATCACACCACTTTTCCTGCAAACCCAAGCAGCAGGCACCTGGGCAGCAGGGGAGAAAAGCAAACCTCTATGCTCCTAGTTGGTGCACCTGCTGCCAAAGCTGCCTGCAGAGACTGGGACTTTTTTCCCTGGCTGCTTCCCCTCAGCCCCCAAAGCTCCAGGGGGAATGCTCAATGCATTCCATGGGGATCGTGAATCATTTGAATACTGATTAGCCCAAAGCATTTGAGAGGAAAGGCTGCTGCCTCATTTCAGCCAAAAATCCTGGACAAAAATATAACACTCAAATGCTGAATGCATCCCTGACAGGCATGAGGTAACTGTGACTTTTTATGTCGCTAATTTGAATGGCTTTTCATAGGGTCAGGAGGCGGCATAGTTCTAAAACCAAATTCTTACTGTTTCCAGTTTCAAATCTTTTCTTTAAAGCATCATGGCCTCAAGCCATCCCTCGAGACTGATACTAAGATTTTTTTTCAAGAAGCAAAAGTCCCTATTGCTTTCCTATATCTCATTCTTTAGCAATCGGCCCATTTACCGAAGATGAACAAAATAAAAAGGAGGGAGAGAACCTGGCAAAAGAGAAATAGAGGCCAAACCATTTAAATCAATCAAGTTGCAAAAAGATTGAAACAAGACTCTTTAAATGGGAAATGTTATGCAACCTTTATTATTTGCCATCTGCCATGTAAAATTCAAATTAAGCATGAGAAGGATAAAATTCTCATTTGGGGTTATTTTATTATGCAAAACACCTTGATTTTACAACATCACTGAAATGTTTCATGGAATTACAGCTCTTTCATACAATAAAGTGGCTTCCTCTTTATTGTGGATTGAGAAAACAAAGAATTTAGACCTCTAAGCCACGTACTTCATTGCAGTAGCCTAGCCTTGACAGACGTGCCGACAAAGATGAAAGATTCCACTCCCTCTGATAGCAAAGCTAAACATTTAATTTCATGAAAGGTCTCTGACTTTGACCCCAGAAACAATGAGGACTTGTTAACAGTATTTTATATAGCAATTGGGTCCCTACCTTTAGAGAGTAAATGTTTTACAAGAATTGCTAGACTCAACTATGGTGTACCATGTATACCTCTAGATTTTGGGGGTTTTTTTTTAGACCATGTTCTTGGTTCTCATTCTTTTGTTTGGTCCACCAAAATAAGAGAAAAAAATGGACTGTCTAATAAGGGTGTTTATTGCAAGTAACTTACGTCACCACAATACTTCAAAGTCAACCTATTGCTATAATGCACATCAAATATTCCACTTCAGCACAAAAAAAAAGAAGCCTCACAAAAACATATACCTAACATTAATAGTGACAAAGGAGAAAATGGATGAGCAACATAATGCTGAAATCATAGCATTTGACTCTATGCAGAAATGCATTGTTCATATTGGAGCTATATTTCTCAAAGCCCAGAAAGCCTGTGCTGGATGCCTGATAGCCAGTGGTAGCAGGTCCAGAAAACTCAGACAAGGTAACCACACCTTCCTTCTTTGCCCTGAACAGGGGAAGTGGGGATGGAAAAGTGCTCAAGACTGCTTCATCTTCTGGCAAGTCACTCAAGCACTGTCCTCCAGCCCTTCCCTCTGCTCACAGAGACAGTGGTTGGGAGGCTGCTTGCCAGAGCCATTAAGTTTTCTTGTGTGCAACCACTGAACGGAACTGGCTCCATACCAACAATGCAATGGGTCCCACAAATTACCTTCAGGATCCCCACACAGGCAACTTCCTGGCTAGACTAAATTATAACTATAAACTTTTTGCTTATGTGGGAGACAAACATCAGGCTCTGTTGCACAAATTTGGGGCCACATAGAACAGTCTCTGCTGGCATCAGGCTAGTACTAAGTGCTTCCTGGGCTCCCTGTATTGCACTGCAGAAGTTATTTTTAAGATGCAAATGGACTTATCTAAAAGGTTATTCTTTAAGCCTTGCCCATATGGATTGCAATTCTTCAGGGAGACAGAACTCATCAAACCCGTTTCAATCCTTCACAGAAGTATTTTCATGGGCAGTGAGTAGCTCACCACCAGTGAGGTTCCAGGTGACAAGATTATTAAAGCTCTATGGAAGGTGACTAAAATAACATAATCCATGTTCACCTTACCGGTTTATCTTCATTCAACGCAATGAATGTTTCAAAGTCAAATCACTTTGAAACATGGTGCTGCTGTTTAGGAGATCACCTTGCTTCACAGCCCCTTGATCAGCACCACCAAGCAGAACATCATTGACCAGGCTCTGAACAATTAGGATTCATATCACAACTATACAATAGAGGACACAATAACAAGATGCACTGTTTCTGTCCAAAACACTTTAAAATATTACTTCCAACAACTGGAGTGCCAACTAACTTATTTTCATTAGTGCTTACCTATTGCTGTGCCAGCTTTGCAATTAAAACAAACAAACAAAAACAAAACAAACTTGTCAGCACTTTTTACTTCCAACAATCACTTCTCCTGCTTTTAAAAGAAGATCAATGCCAAAAGCTGATGCAACTAGAGACGAACACTCTGCAAAACCAAGGTTTGCAAGACAGCACTTTAAAGGTGCCCTCAACCTTTTCATCACCTACTAGTTCTTGACTGAGCAGCAGGTCCAGCAGAGTGTGACTCCTAGTCAGTTCACTGATCACCTGCATCAAGAATTGTTTTGGAATGTGTTAAACTCATCTCCTGGTTTCTAGCACCCAGCTGCATTTCCCTTCCAGAACAGTGTTTAAAAGACACCCATGAGTACTACAGCCTGTGACTGAGGCTCTCTCCAGCTGCCTAAAGGCAGCAGCACCAACATTTCTATTGGCTTGTCACCTGTCCCAGGCCAAGCTCCAATCCTTCAAACCATTCCTTTATAGAGAGCACAATCCCTCCTCCTTAGATCTTGAGACTAGCTCAGTTGGTTAGCACACAGTGCTAAAAACACCAAGGTTGTGGGTTTAGCCCAAGTATGGGGCATTCACTTAAAAGTTAAACTGGATAGACTTGGGTAACTTCCAGCTCAGAATATTCTATGATCTGTGACCTGCCCACTCTTTTTTTCTCTTTTCACCCAGTAAAGGGTCTGCAATGTCTCTTGCGGCTCTTCAGCTGACAAGTCCCATGCTATGCATGGCCTGACAACAAGCCTGGGGGTGGATTCTCTCACATGCTGTGTGCCTACTCTGCTGTCCATAGTCTGCTTTGCAGCACAGATAACAACAGAGAAGCAGGAAAAATGGTATCACATCTTTTAAATGGCTTTGTTTGGGAGTATGTTAAAAGGGGATGAAGAGCAGTTTTATTTCAAGGCCTAGAAAGCAGAAAAACAGATTGTGAAAAAAAATTAGGCAACAAATATACAAGATCTTCTGTTTTCTTGGTCTAACATCACAGTATAGCTGAATATGGCTTTTTTATGTTAAAACAGACGTGATCTGCAGAGAGGTCTCAGGAACCTAGCAATTGGGAACTGATTGCAGCCATCACAGTAAGATAAATTATTCTTCTTCTCAATGTTCTCACACAATACAGACTATTTTGGATGGGAATTAGGCTGCCTGTAAAGCATATGAAGTATCCTAACTATCACAGCTCTCTAACAAACTGTTTTTAAAAATTATTTATCAAGAGAAACACAACATTTTGCCAATTTTTGAACATCCACACAGCTTTAAAAATCTGTCAGATCTTTGGACACACAGATCTTTCCTTGGCATCTCTACACCACCTTGAACAACAGCACCTGACTCAAAATAGCACCACATCAGTGCCACTATGCAAAGCCAGAAAGAAATACCCTCTATTTTTAAAGTTCCAAAATTCACTAACAAAAACCAATGCCAAACCCACACATTTTCAAACTACACAAATGAACAGTAATTAATGTCACAGTGAACTGGTACTCATACCTGCATAAATAGCAGTAGGTAGTCCTAGCTGTCATCTCCTCCTACCCTTCTGCAAATTAAAAGCAGTCTAAATTTAGCTATACAAGTTAAACCTCCTGCTATTGCTACATCTAGACTAAGATGCAACTATATGTATATACTTATATATATTGAAGTTAATTTGAGATAGTAGCAAGAAAAGAAATTAATTTCCACCATACAGAAAAGTTTGTTTTGTCTACACTTGACTTTATTTTGTTGACACTAACAGTCTCACAAACCAATAAGAGCTGATGCTGAGTTGGGAGTTCAAGACCTTTTTTCCTGAATTCTGTTGATAAATAATGTGAAACAATAATATGAATTACTGTATATGAATTGTAATATTGTAAAAAAAAATTAAAATAAAAAGAGGTGTAAATTTTCTTCCCCTTGGAAGAATTAATGTTATATTTAGATGACATAAATTTGTCTGTGATGCTTTCAGATCTGTACTAGAACAATAATCTTCTATGGATGTTCCAAGGAAATCTCTTAAAGACATGCTAGTGAGTCATCTGGTCAGGACCTAAAGAACACTGACTGGCTTTGGAAACTGTTCTTCCTCAAAATCTAATCTGGGATTAGATATTGTAATGATTAATAGACTGTCAGCAACCTGGGAGAAGGACACTGTACTCCAAGTAGCTCATGCATCACACGGTGCTACTGTGAGTCAGGCTACACTTCTACAGTAGGAAGCTAAATAACATTTGCATATGTTAAAAACTTCTTTGCATGGGAGCAGTACTCAAAGCTCCTACCCCATAAGCACTTCCTCCTATGCAAAAGATCTGCAGCCCTTCTTTTAGGCAAGAGACCATTATGCATACATTTAAACCCATTCAGACTCTTCATCAGAGATGGATCTGAACTGACTGACAAATCCCTAACTGCTACAGAACAGACTCTTACTCTTGGTCTTACCCTTTCAGAATGGGAAAGTAAGGGAAGGTACAGGGACAGACAGAAGAGAAAACAACTCGATTCCTCTGAGTACAAATCAGAAAGAACTACACTAGCTGAGTGGAAAGAAAATGCCTCTCCAATTCCAAGACTATCATCCTGAACATCTTAAATATGTCCCAGATTCACTCGTGTATAATTGCTACTATAGGACAAGTCACCATTTCCCCCCAGAAAAGATCTCAAAACAAGTCTTATGAGAACTGAGTTTCCTAAGCGCATGAAACACTGGACAAATATTAAACTATACTGTTACATGTATGTTTTTCATATTTATTCATAAAACTACTTTTAGAGGCATCCTGTATCGTTTCTAACAGATACTTTGCGTGCCTGATGAGAACTGAAGCTCACTGTGTCCCACGGACCATTAGCTATTAACAATTCCTATCACAAAATGTTCTGAATACAAAGAAGTGCTCAAGATATTCCTTCTCTACCTCACAAAGTCCCTAATCCTGGCAAGGAAGATATGAGAGCCCCTTCCCCTACAGCTGCAGCAGCCTGAGGCAGCTCTGGCTGTTCTTGTTAAGAGGTGACCACCCAGCCAACTGCATATAATTCTATACCACCAAAGGCAACACACCACCAAAACTCACTGTAACAAAGCAGACAGCCCACATTGTTGTGCTCCACCCCGCCCTTAAAAGCAAATGGTGGAAAATATTTTGCATCTATATTCCTCTTCTTCCTCTTGTCTAAACCATGCAAGTGACCTGAAATAATAAGCATGGGCTGATTAATTACTGCATGTGTTCCCTTGTGCAGAGCTGAAAGGTCAGTTGGGGTAAAAGCAAAGGGTGACATGACGAATAACACTAAACACTCCTGTTTTTAAGCAGCCACCTCGTTCAATGAACCACACACAAACCAAGAAAGGCTTCTTTTCACTACATGAGCTCAGGCTTAAATGGACCAGCTGAGAAACAGTTACTGAACTACTAGCTCTGAAGATGGAGAAAAAGCCTTATGTGGGCCTCTCTCCCAAGGCTAAGCGCTTAATGGCGTATTAAATATGTAGACATCTTAGTGCAGATTTCTAAGGATTTCTCTATATTTACATAACAGCAGGCAGCTCTCTCATCTGTGGTTGGGGTTTTTGTTTGTTTGGGTTGATTTTTTTCTTCATAAAACCATCTGCATCAGTGTACTTGTCTTCACAGCTTTGTTTGTGTAGAAGAGGTGTTCGACTGCATCTTCTCTTACTAAGTGCCATAGACATCATTAGTATTCTTCTGGGTATGAGGACAGAGATGTAACAAATAGCAGCAATCATCCCAAAGTGCTTTAATCTAAAACTGCGTTTTAGAGCTGATTTCAACACTTTCTCTGACATGACTTTGTTACATTATTGCTGTACCTGAGTGTTGAAATGCAGGCAAGCATTCAGTGTATGATTTTCAGGAGCCCTTCATATTATACTGAGTGAGGACTGAAGAGGAAATCCAGTGAGATCAGAGCAAGGCAACATTGGGTTAAACCAGAAAATTTAAATGTTTCAACAAACAAGAAATTTTTCATTCTCCTACTTAAAAGTGATCCTCCCTTTTTAACCATGGGGAAGAGAAAATTTACTTTGAACAGGTTTCAGCTCCAGCAATCCCTAACAGTCCTCAAAGTCACAAGAGCTAATACTGAGTCCATTCCTAATTTTGCCATCTATAATATCAGTCTTTCCACAGAGAAAAAGCAACTAGAGAGCAAGCAGGTGGTTTGAATCTAGCAAGATGATTATACAAATTAGTTTTTTCAGGTATATAATTATCACATTCTTAAATCACTTACTTCAGAGACTGTAACAAGAGAAGGCATGCAGACAGGCAGAGCCATGTAGATTAAGCAATGAAAATGTTAATTAAGAAAGTTATAGAAGGGAAAGGAAATAAAACAATTCCTCTGCATTAGCATGTGGAGCCCTTGGCTCAGTCACCACATGGTGACGAAGACCCTCATAAACGAAAAATAAGTAGAAAGCAGAGCTCAGGCTTCAAAAGGGGAAAAGAGAGGATCAAATTTCTTTGTGTTGTTTACTGTCCTCACCCTTCACAAATCCTTCTGCATGCCCAGGGGACAGAAGCAGCAGTCTAACAAAAAAAGAGGCAGATGTTGATGTTAATACACACACTACCAACTACACTATACCAACTCCCAAGGGGCTCTCTGACCAGTGTGTCAGGCAGCTTCAAGGCTGAAGCAATGAGGAAAGACCCTTATAAATCTAATCTCTATTTGCCTGCCTTGGTGTTATTTTACAGGTGCTTCTATTATTGCAAATATATATATTTCACCAGGACTAGACAGAATATGTAAAATGTTTTCTTCCAGGACAGATGAACAAGCCTCATAAATCATGGACACATCACCCACTCCAGGCTGACAACCTAGAGCACAGAAGGCACTACATCATGCATAAGTTTGCAGGCTCCTGGGAGTCTGGGGACACAGCTTCATTAAGCAAAAAGAGCTTGCTAACACTGACTGAAAGGCTTGGGGGACCAGGTCTCCCTGGGCCTCTGTGAAAACTGCAGAAAGTACAGAAAGGGCCTAAAGACTCACTGACTGCTTGGAGTGTCACAGCGGCCTTTACAGGTCATGTTTAGGTCTGCTGTAGTCCTATGGAATATCAGCTTTGCTTCCATGTATGCATTCAGGCTAATAAAGTGTGCATGATTAAGAGCTACCTTTGCATTTCGTACAGCTGAGGGAAGGACTTGGTTATGATTTAATTAAACAAAGTCACTGGAGTGCCTCCTCCAAATCTGTCCTCCTAAGACTACCATAGCCCTCTGCCTTTGTAGAGGTATAGATCAAAGCAGCTGAGATATATTTATCATGACACAAAACAATGGGCCTGCTTTAGCACAAATACACTGTATTTTCCTCAGCTAAAAGCCCACAGATAATGTGACTGCAACAGTAGCAAGTCATCTCACAACAACCTAGTTTCTAAACTACTCATCTGGCAGGCCCAGCAGCAGTATTTCTTGTTCAGGACATTCCTAATGGATGTAACACATTCAAACCACCTACTCCCTGTCCCAATATCCCTCTTCATGCACTCTTTGCTTGCTCTGCAGTTTGATGCAATAGTCTAGCAAAAGCAGCATTAAGGAATTGAGAATAGGGGCACCATCAAGATGAAAAGCTCTCTCAGTAAAGTGAGTAGAGTGGGGAAAAAAATCTGAATGTGCCCCATCACCAGCTTTTTAAAGATTAAATCTAGCATGTGCCAATGGGCCTAACAGCAACCTGTCACTGAAGTTCAGAGAAACTCAGCTTCTCAAAGCGACTGCATCTACAAGATGAGCTCTCACCTCCTACAAGCCTTCTTAAGAATCACCCAGAGTTATCCTAAATTTTACCAGAAAGCAGAAACACTCCCAGAATACTAAGACATTTTCACATGTGTATGGTCTTGCCAAGATGCCAAAGTTGCTCTTTTCCAAGCACTACTTGCCTGTATTAAAGCAATAAACTAAGAACACTAAAGCAGGCTTTGCAGTAAGAGCCTTAGAAAAACCAGATACTGTGAGCTACAAGCTTGAAGGACTTATTCAGCTTTCAGTAAAGAATCTCTCTGACATCTCTTGAAAAATCTTCTGTATTCTAGTATACATTTTATCCTTCAGCTTTACAGGAATGACCTACACTGATAACTAGGGGAACATAAGGAAGGTCTGAACGTATCTCAAGACATTATGTTAAAATTATATGTCCAAAAACCAGGCTTCACTAATCTACAGTTCAGGTCCTTTCTTTACCTGCTATCAAGTTGCTTAATATTTCTCTATCTGTTAATACTCAAACAATTTGAGCCCACTGAGTGCTGCAGTTGGTAACAAAACTGAGTGAGAAGGCAGGTGCAATTGCTTGAACACTCGTGCAGAACTGATGGCAGAGAACAACAGGAGCACAAATGCATCCTCAGATTTGCGGGCACTGCCCAACTGAGGCTATAACTTGGGCTGCACTCTTCCTGACACTGCTGAACACAATATATTCCCTTGAAATGTGCATACTTGATAAATGGATAGAAGAGTCAGAACAGAGTTTTGTGTTTATTAAGTTTAAAAAGATTTTAGTGCAATTAAGATGTTCAGTCAAGGAATGGCTGTTTCTTCTGTGTCTGTGGGCTAAAATTAATCTCCAGTTAACTGCTGGAATGCATCAGGGATAAAAATTTTAACTACTAAGACACTTAACTGTAAAACCTTACATCTGTGTCAACACTTTACTCTTCCATTCATTTGCCTCCTTTTACAATGAAAAGAGTGCAGGAAACAAGCACACTGAAATAGTATGTGCTCCTTTCATTAATCACCAGCTATATTAGATTATTTCCAGTTATCTGGAGAAGAACACCAACGTTTTGTCACCATCTCTGGAAACACTACTGTAGTTCTATAGATAAAAGAGGCAGCTGACCTTTAAAAAAAAAAGAAACATACATGTTTTAGTTCTACATAAGACTAATACCAACATCCTCCTCTTCACACCTCAATCCACTCCCCCAAAGTGTCCCTGGGTTATCCTGATATACAGTTAAATGAAAAAATTTCAGTTGAAATCCTGCCTTCAGTTAGGACTCCCGAGTATTTACAGGATTTGAAGTTAAGTATTTTAGCTTCCTATTTTTCCTTTCTCACAGAAGGAAAGGTTATGAAGCTGGTTGACACCAACTTCCACATTCCAGTAGAGTCTGGAAAAGACACAACACAAACTAAAAGAAGTAAGTCTAACAGCCAACTCAGAATCCAAAGGGACTCCACGATTCTCCAGAGCCTTTTTTTTAAATGGCATTGAAATTAATTTTCACATCCAAATTTAGTGATCCATTCCGATGTCATGACATCGGTTTGAATACCAGGTAAAAACCCAAACCCTAGCATGGGATTTTAACTCACTGCAGCCATCTGTTTCAAGAGGATTATATGGATTTTTTTAAAGTGCTAGACACATTAAAAATAGCAGAGAGCCATTTCAAATGCTTTTTCAGCTACCTTGTGTTAAAAATACCACTTAAGCTTGAAAGTCAAAGCTACATGACCCTGTAAATTTGCTGTGTCTGTTGATGTCCTCTGACATCACAGAAAACCCAAAACTAATACTGTAAAAGTAGTAGTACAAGTAACACATTTATTAGCATCTCCACTTTTATTATTCATGACTAAAGGAAGCATTTGTCGTCACTAAGTCTCAGCCATCCTCAGGCTGTCATTTAATAGCATAATTATAATTTCAAATATGGCAGAACTTAAAACACTGCTTCATTTTTATTTTGACAACTTAGTGTTAAAGTTTTCAAAACCAGGAAGAGAACACTTCCAAGGAACATTTGTTACCAAGTGTGAAAGTCTCATTTTGCTTCATGCATTGACTGCACATTTTCAGAGAACAAACAGCATATGCCTTTCAGGCAGGTGGAAAAATGTCTTTTTCCAAGATGTTTTGTTGCTGGGCAATATGTGTATTCCAAATCTTTTACTGCCGAGCAAAAAAAAACCCACAGCAACTTTGTTTGTTTTGATTCAGATAGCTGGAACTGACAGCTTTCTGTCTGAGCTGTGACTTGTTCTGTATGCATGACAAAATTGCATCTATCCTATCTCCAAAAGCTGAAGAAGCAAACATTCCATACATATTCTGATCTATGGATTTTTTTTTCTTTTTAATCCAAGAAACCTGTGCAATCTTCTTTGCAGCTGAAAAAAGAGACCAAATGAAAGAAGCATTAGCATTTCTATTTGATCACAGAGGTTGTTCAGTTACTGGAGATGTATGATTACTGATTATCCCAGTAATACCACACCTCCCTAACCACAAGCAGGAAGGGCGTAAGTGAAATTATACTTCAATACATGACCCCTGGTTTTGAAAAGTCATGACAAACCTTTTACTTCATAGGAATTACACCTTTAGTTGTCCCTATTCAATACCAACTTTCTGTTAATACAGATCTGCTTTGCAACTAGGCCAGAGGGGCGAGAAGACAAGTACTAAGGATGTGCATATAGAAATGTGCCTGTCAATGTACAAGGTACTCCACATTCCCTCCCCCTCGCATTGTCTGATGCTGCCTTGGCCTCTGCTTTTGTTTCCCATACAAATGTTGCTCACTGGACACAGGTTTTAAGAACTGTATCAGCTCTGACTTATAGCACTGCTTACAAGTATGTGGCAGCACCAGATAACAGAAAGAGAAGACAAAAAATCTCACTTTGTAGCATTTTCTTATCATAAGTACTGAAGAATTCCATACCAGCTGTATATTATCCTTCTCTACTAAACCAGCCTCAAAATACAGGATTTTCTTGTTTAATTTGGTAATTTTATTGTGTTTATTTTTAAAAATAGCCAACTAGAGAAATTATATCAACCTAAGTTACAACCATAAGGTTTGCCTTGTTTTCTATTAATTCATTCAGTCAAGGCCTTACAACAAAACACTCTCTATTCACATCCTCCAATAATGATTTTCTTATTATATTATAGTCCATTTCTACTTTCCAACATTATCTGATAGCTGCAGAATTCCAATGCTTTCCCAACCAATATTAGTATTTCAGATGAATTCAATTTCCAAAGATTTTGGCAATGATACAACAGATTACAGGAACATCTTTTCACATCTGAAGTTCACAATTATGTTTGCAATTACAGTGAGGTGGGTGGTCTCAGCTTACTTTTACCACTTCTTCCACTCACAATTACTCCACAGCTCAGCATCCCCAGTTTTCCCTTTTCTGAACTCTCCACTCCCAAGAGAAAAAGCCTGCAATCTAAAATCATTAATGAAAAAAAAAGAGAGAAATGCTTATAACTGTCAAGGAAAATAGTTAAGTGTGAATGTACAGTAATAAGCTATCTGACAGTGCTAGCAACCCTTTATTTCCAGAAGCACAAAGTTTCACTTGCGCCACTTAACTAATACATTCAAAAAACCCCAGATTATTCACTGTCATAACTTCACAAGGTTATTTGGAGGTTAAAGAACTTCATACTCAACTCACTTTCGGAGCAATCCCAATATGATAGCCACGATTTAAGCAAACGAAAGTTGCAGACATCAAATCAAACCACATTTACTAGGACCCCCTAACTGTTCAATGAGCACAAATGCATGCTATGCTGGGGCTGTGCCCTCTGGAATTGCACCGTGATGGGCAAGGGCTTAGTGATCCCTGCCGTGTGCTAAGGCAGGCACCACAAGATAGGGGAACATCTGGACGTGCTGCCTCCTCATTTTGTAGGATCTATATTGATTTCCAACCCTCCACGTTAGCTCTAGAGCCTGACATGTCAGACACCAATTATTGTGAAAGAACAAAAACCAAAACACTGCTGCAGCTGGCACATGGGTACAGAGGATGAAGAAAAGGACCATCTCTGTACAGGGACTGGGAGCACTCAATCCATGAGGGGAAATGAGCGTCAGATGAAGGTGTTACACATAGAAAGCATGATAGCATCAACCTACTATTCAATCTCAGGCTACTTCCAGGTACGTTAAGTAGCACTTAGAGCAAAGGAAATAAAGAGCAATTAGTTGTTACTTCAGAGACAGTTCATAGTAAACAACAAGGACACCCTTATGACATAACCTAAAGTTTACAGAGTAAAACACAGTAGGCAACTGCCAAAGAGTAAAACAAACATGCTGAATGACAAAATGAGACAACAAAAAAGAGCACCTTCATCAAAAGTGGTTTAGGGCTTGTTTTCAGGTTTTTTAAAATAATTTTTGCTGTGTTTATTCACCAGAAAATAACCTAAATGGAGGTAGAAGGGAAAACACAAAATAATACTCTTGCTTGCACACTGTGCCTGTACAAAGTTGAATAACTAAAGAGATTAAAAGTTACAAAAAGCACCATTAATTCCCCCTTTGGGGAATAACTCAGGCAGTGCTTCCATACCATAGAACATTTTTTGCTCGTTGTCTGGCCTAGAGTGCATGAAGGAAAGGAAACATTCTGATACCGAACTTGTTACTACTTTTGGAATTGGGATGTTGTATTGCAGCTGTTTTAGCAATTGCAGGCCCTAGCTTATGTAAAAGACTTCACTGCAGACAAACAGGCCCCTTCCTGTTTCACAGATCTGAAGTTAAAACTAATTAGACTGAATGATGTTGTGAATGAGCAGATAACTGCACTATATATCAAGAGTATGCTACTTACAACCAAGAAGACAACTTTAGTCAGTGTTTTACAAAACAATTAGTAATTAATTACTAAGATATTAACAGCAGATACTGAAGAAAGATAAAACCTTTACTTTCATAATCTGTCTTGAAAAAAGAAAATCAGAATATCAGTGTATTAGCAGATCACTTTTCTGCAACCCCCTGCATCACATTAGACTCCTTATAGTTAATTACAAAGTGAAAGTACAAAGGAAAACCACTCCATGCATCCTACAACTGAGATTATGTTTCCCATTTACAAATTCTAATTGGAAAGCCATTTAAAAGGTCTTTTTTTTGAAATACGAAGAGCAAGGTGCTTACCTATTTCATCCATTATATTCAGCACTGAACACTCATTTGCACTGCAGAGGTCTACTGTGAATCCATGGCATGATCCTTACTACCCCATATGCATGGCTTCAGTCTCCCAGCCTACATTTAAAAAATTCAGGCCAGCAATTTTGCGAACCTGAAGTACAAAAGGAGGTGGTGTCACGGAAGGAAAAGGTGCAGTTTCAGAGAGTGTGGAGAATGCATGCCATCAAGATATCCTTCTGAGGTCAAAACTGACCCGCTCTCACCATTTCTGGCCCAACATCTGATCAAAATGGAGTTTGTCACATCCACAGCATCATGAGATTATATGCAAGGACAGGGAGGGGGGAGAAGTCTGCGGAGCACTTCCCCGTGCTCTGCGTCAATAGATTTGGGTTTAGCCTCTGTTAAGCAGCTCAAGCCACCGGTTATTGGTGCTGGCAGCTGTCTACCACACTGCCCCACTTCCTATTTCAAAACACACTGCCTAGGAAGCAGGCCTTGGTCAGCCAGCTCCAACCTGCTTCCAAATAAAATGGAGAAGTCAAACAGTGGAGCCTCCATGTTTGCCTTGAACAGCTCTTCAGTTGTTTAAAATACAGTCTCATCCCCCTTTTCAAACAGCTTAATGCAAAGATCAGTTACAGCAATACTAAGAAATCCAATAGGCATTTAAGATTAAAAACTAAACTGAGATGGGGCCTTGATTTAAGAAAGAATCTTTGCTTATGTACGTAAGCAGATTGTTTACTTGGGCATTTCCAAGACTTCAGTATTAAATACAGTATTTGACATTTTAACATTTCTTGGACATCAGGTAATTCTTGATGTGTTTCTATTGGCTTGATAACAAATGAGGCTTTTCAACAATCAAAATGCAGTCATTAATGTCCACACTTTGCTCAATATTATGGCGAATCAGTTACTAGCAACTTAACAGAAACTGCTAGATGAGTTCCCTCATCCTCAAAAAAAAAAAAAAGCAATTAACATATTTAACCCAGATTTTAAGAAATACCTGTGCTACAGTGTCACCTTCTCCACGTCGTGTTTAACTTTACACCAAGACATAACACACATCTATGTAATATGACCAAAAATAATTCTCCCCTGCAATTTCCTCATTATACATTTTGTTACAAAATAATTAAAATCAGATTTGTCACACCAACAAAATCATGGCGTCATTAGACCTCCTCTTTCAGTACCAACACATTGGTTCTACACTAATCACTTGCTAAGCCATAATAACTACTGTACTTGTGTGGCACAAGGGCTTCTCCCACCCACTCTGCATGCTGGGCCATCCACATGAGCTTAAAAAGGCACACAGAAGTCAAAGCCTGCCCTGCAATGTGAAAAACAGCCATGTGGCTATGATATAAGCAGGGAGCCTGGGAGATTGGGATTGAACATGTGATCCTGTTAGACACTTCCCATATACCCTCAGCAAGGAAAACCCCTAACCGGCACTTAGCCTCTCACAACTTGGATTTGCATCTTTAGATGAAAACATTCCTATTCTCTGCTCTTTTTAGCATTCATTTATTCAAATTATTGGTTCTGATGCAAACATTCTTTTTCATTCTAATTGGTACAACTGAACCCTAATTTTTGCCAGGAGATTGGGTACCCTGTTGTAGAAACAGGAACTAAGGCTTTGGAGCTGTTCCTGTGACACTGAGCCTGAAGGTTTTATGAAATATTAGGGAGGTAGACAGCTGAAGGCTATGTAGTTTGAGTAGCAAACTCAAAACAGTAAGAGTGTAAGTATTATTTACCTTTGATTAGGAATACTAGAGAATAATTTTAATTATTTTTATTATCCTTGTTCGGATGATGAGCAGGTAACTTGCTCTGCAAGACATCCTCTTAAGGTACAGCACATGAAGAATGGAAAACACACAAACAAAACCAAAACCAAGCTCACTCAGAGCATGTCCAAAACAACCCCACTTATAGTGACTGCAAACCAGAATTAAAAACCTAGGGAGAGAAGATGTTAAACTAACAACACCCCTCCCCACAATGGTTCTAAAAGAAGTGTTTGTGTATTCTGATCCATTCACACACAGTTCAGATCACATGGCCCGAGGAGGTAAAAGCTATTCTATCGCTGACACATAGGGTAAATTAACTTGCTAATTCACTTTCTAATGCACAGTTCACTGAGCATACAATTACATAAAAAAGGAAAATAAAAACTCATGCATTCAAGCGTATTAAACTTGTATGGGTTGCCCCATTATACAGACGGGGTTTTTTTATTTAATTCTGATAAATACATATACATAAACAAACCTACATCATTCACCTTTAAATCAAGTCACACGCACAGCAGTGAGCATATGCCATCCCTTCTCTAGCACTACCAGACAAAAGCTACATCGCCAAAAATAGCCACCGAGCGTGCTGGAGTAGCTGCAGAATGCCCTAGATACATTTCGGCCATAAAGCTTGAGCAGCACTAATGCAAGCAAAACTTAGGCACGAAGGTTTGTAACAGTCCAGGGCTGAAAAGCAGGAGGACGATGAATTTCCATCCTTGAAGCTAATTTTTAAGAGATGTTATTTTAGCTCAGTTTAAAAGGGAGAGTTAAAAGGAAGAAAGCTGTTTCCATGCAGAGCTTGAACGCATGTGTATATACACAAAACATTACAGAAAAAGAATGTATCAAAATATTCGGTAGAGGCTTTCTATGAAAAGACCAGCTAAAAGAAAAAGGTGCTTTTCCTTGTTTTAAGAAAAGAATATACAGTGAGTTGACTTAACAGAATACAGTTCCAGGCTCTGGTAGATGTTTTCCCTACTCAGTTTCTAAATTGTTTTTAAAATGGGATTTCTTCCTACTCTTCTCCTTCTGAAAAGAACAGGAAAATCTAACAGTGTTTTTTTCTAGATCATGTGGGATACTACAAGCTGGAAGAGCTAACAAGTAAAGACCAGTGTGCTAAGTGTTTTAGGTCAGTTTCCATTGCAGGGCGCCTGCTGGCAACAAACAGGCCCCTGTCTGTCTCAGGGGTTAGTAGGGCTCATTGAGAGAGCTTTAAATTAGATTTGGAGGGGGACAGGGGTCATAGGCTCAAGAGAGACTAACTGTGGGGAGAACTATAGTAACCACCCTTGCTGCCAAAGGAGGCTAAAAAGGGAATGCCTCAAGCCAGAGCAAGAAGCCAAAGATGTAACCACAGTACAGGACAGTGGGGCATCCCTTTGCACCCCCACAGGGATATTGGCACAATCAAATCGTTCTATAAGGTGCCTGTACACCAGTGCACACAGGATGAGGAACAAACAGGAGGAACTGGAGATCTGAGTGCAGTCACAGGGCTTTGACCTCATCGCAGTTAGGGAGACATGATGGGATAGCTCCCATGGGACAGGAGGACTGGAATGTTGTCATGAAGGGCCATGCACTGTTCGGAGAGACAGAGCAAAAGATGCAGCAGTGGAGTTGCCCCCTATGTGAGACAACACTTGGCATGTATCAAGCTCTGTCTTGGCATGGATGATGAGCTATGGATCAGGATAAAAGGACAGACCAGTAAGACAGACATGTATTTGATACAGGCCATCTGATCAGTAGAAGGAAGCGGATGAGCCGTTCTACTGGCAGCTTGAAGCAGCCTCAAAGTCACAGGCACTGGTTCTTGTGGGGGCCTTTAGACACCCTGACATCTGCTGAAGAAGCAATACATAAAAGCAAAGACTAACAGTAGAGGAAGTTCCTGGAAAGCATTGATGACAACTTGCTGTCACAGGCAGTGGAGGCTCCCACAAGGAATGATGTGCTGCTTGACCTCGTGCTACCAAATGGGGAAGGCCTTGTTGGAGATGTGAAGGTTGGGAGCAGCTTTGGCCACAGGGACCATGACATTGTGGAGTTCATTATTAGGTGAGGAGGAAGCAGGGCCGTAAGTAAAATTATAACCATGGACTTCAGGAGAGCTGACTTCAGACTCTTCAGGGATCTTCTCTGAATAATCCCATAGGAACAAGACCTGCAGGGAAGAGGGCTCCATAAGAGTTGAGATCACTTCTGCCAGGGTCGAGAATGATGCATTCCAATGAGCAAGAAATTGGGCCAACAAGGCAAGAGACCTCCATGGATGAATAAAGAGCTGTCATTACCTCAGCATAAGCTGGTGTGATCATAGAGCCATCTTCATAAACTTCAGCCTTTATTTCAACAAATTTTGAATACACTGACAAACATGTGTTTCTCAGTCAAATACTGAGTGTGACCAGAGCTGATCTCTGCAGCGGAGAGAGCGGTGTTGTCTTTCTAATGCAATACTCCAAGTTACCTCGGAGGCAGAAAGCTCAGTCTGAGTGGACAGATCATTGCCTATATCAACTGACTGAGACAAAATGGATTTCCCCAGATTAGAAGAGGATTGCCCTACACTGGCAGGCAAGGCTTCACCTTTAGGCAGATGATCAGTAGAAAGACAAGAGGCGTCTCCAGACATGCCCTGCACCACTTACTGACTTGACTCTCCAGGTGGGCCTTGTTAGATTGCCTGTGAACCACCTATTACTCTTCTTTTTTGTCTATAAATGTCTCCACAATAAATTAACCTATCAGTTATTTATCATACATGTATAGATTTACTCAATTTTTTCCTATTCTTTACATGTTAAAACAAAGAGAAGGTATTTTAAGTGCTTGCTTTCTGGTAGACAGGAAACAATTGCAATTATGGGGCTGATGAGTCTCCTGGCAAGACATGCTTTCACTGTAGATTCAGTGCCCTCACAAAATTATTTCAGCACATTAACAGAAAAAGCTTCTGAAAATCTGAACAAGCAGTCACTTCCTCCCGCCCTGCCCCAGCAGTAATAACACAATCTTTTTTTTTTCCTGTAGAAGTCAATATTCACTGTGGCATGAGAATAAGCAGAAGTCAGGGCTCCTTCATTGTTCTGTTGGCTTTGCTCCTGGCCCACTGTGTGAACTCTGTCCTTCCAACTGCACACATAAGAGCAATACTCCCATATTCAAGAGCAAGTTAGCATATAACCACCAAAAAGAACAATTGAACAAAAGCGTTGATACTGAGAGCAGATCTCATGTTGAAAACATCCCCCAAACTCCCAAGAGCAGTAGCTGAAAACAGCTGAGTGCACTGGCTTAAGACCAAGAACAACAATGTAAAGATCCCTTTTGAAAGTTCAGTCACTTCCAGGGCTGTCCTGAAACAATCTGCGTAAGGCAAAGTATAGCCAGACGGGGGGGAAACTGGCTGGCAGCTGACAGATACCAGAAGTATTCCACAATTCCCGTTCCAGGAAGGGGAAAGAAACAAGTGCCTCTCTCTGAGTTCTCATGAACCATTTGCCAGGAGCAAGACCTGTAGGTGATCCAGGTAGTTTGAGACATTTCATTAGATGCTCTCTCTTGTATCTAATGAAGCCTTCTCTTGGTTCAACAATGTGATCCAAATGTGAAGAACAATTTTTATTCACCACCCATAATTACACATTCGAACACACAGTTTTAGCAAAGGAGCTTTCTTCAACTATGTTGTATGAGCCTTATAATGCCAATTTGATTTCAAGTATTTCTAAGTGTAGTTTACGTCACTATACATATTTGGACTTCAGTTAGGCCTATATCCACAGAATCCATACTTCTTTTTTCAAAAATCAGCTATTTTGATTAGAGATGAGAGAATTTACTTGAGGGTGAGATTTGCTTCCCTCATACCAGTGCCCTGGAAGAGGAAAGAACTTAAGCGTTATTCCACACATTTATGTATCTAAGCATTGATGTCTGATACACTCTTCAGCAGGAGGCTGTCAGGAGAGTCATAGCTTCCACTGTTGAGCAAAAATAGGCAAGTTTCAGTCACGAGAAGTTAGCGTTAAGCAGCAGTGTATGTAGGCTTCCTTAATAAGAAATGAGAGGTAGAATCCAGAAGCTTGAAATGCCATAATTTGCAGTTAAGTAGCATCAAAGAAAGAAAAATATCTCTGTTTATTACCATCATTTTGGAGCTCCTAGAAATGCAGGCTAAAGCAGCTAAAGTTAGTTTCTCTAGGATGTTATTACTGGAAAGACATGGGAACTTCAGCCAACAGTTCCAGGGTAGGCCATTTTCCTTAGGAAGCACACACCTTTTCCCAAATAATGTTTTAGTGTACTGTCAAAGAGCTATACGTGTCACTTATGTACAGCATCCATGGGATGCATGTACCCTTTGGACACACTATCCATTCACTTCTTTAATAAGCACATCTGTATCCAGGTGTGACTACACACCTATACATCTTTTCTGCAAGAACTGCCAGGAATTGTGCCTTGCCTAATGTGCTGGTGCACCTCTCCTCCCAACTGCATCCCTTTCTTCTAGCAAAAAAAAAAAAAAAGCTGTGGAAAAAACAGTCTCTTCTGCATTTAGCTAAGCTGTACATTTGGCAACTCTTTGAAGAGCTGCTCTGGACTAAGGAATTTGGTGAACAGATTTAAAAAACAGAGCCACACTGTCAAACACAGCAATTACTGAGCTTTGAATGGAGCCTGAACAACCATGCAGCAGTTAAGTATTTGATTCAGTAGCAGAGTAGGCAGCCTCATTACTCCCCAAAGTGTTCTCTGAGGCAGTTTATAAGCTGCAGCCAAATCCTAGTCTTAAGGCAGCAGCCTTGTTAGCCCATGTTAAAGCACTTCCCACAAAAAACCCAAAAAACCAAAACCAACCTAAACCCATACAAAACCAAAAACAAAACAAAAAACACCAACCAAAACCAAGCCAAACAACAACTAAAAACCTAACCAAAACAAAAAACTGCAAAAACCTCCCAAGCCTCCAAAGCTAGCCAATAACTTTTGGGACCAGTTCACTATTAAATAATGGAGACTTCAGAGACCACATATCAAAGAATTGCAGGTACCACTGACATTTTTTTTGTGATAGTCTCTCTGAGGCACAGGCTAACTGTATCAGTATTGCTTCTAGCTTTTGTGTTTGAAAACACTGACTTTATACATCCTGGATGACATCCACAATCCATCATTTTAGAACTTCTCTCTCTCTGCCTCATGATGCATTGTTTGCAATAAAATAAATGCAGCAGAGTTGAATTCAGTGCCAGGTCCCCACGGCATAAGCAGTGCAGCAAATTGATGGCTACAAAACAATCTAGACATTTACTGCCCATAACCTAAGAACAAACCCAAGGAATCTGGACCCAGTCCAGCATAGTGTCTCTCCTGTTCTTGTAAATGCAGCTTTGATCTCTGGGAAGCTCTGAAGCACGAGTCAGATGAGCTACTGGCACACAAATACCCACTATTCCAAGTAAACAGACAGTGCAGGCTTCTGGGAAGCCCAGGTAAGTAAACATTTCGACAAAACAACATGAAGATTGAAAAAGCAAGATTTCAGGAACAAAAAATACAATTAAAGTAGAACTCTTCTTTATAATGCCTCTCTTCCCTGTGCCAGACACTCTTGACCTCTCTTCCCATCAAATCCTATGGAGCCCTGTTCTCTGATGAGTAGCTGGCTGGGTATTTCAGGACTGAAGCCCTTTGTTTCTCCATACAAGAAATACCAGGCTGTGCTGGAGCAGCACTGCCTGCAGTCCTGCCAGCATGCCTCAGCCTTGACTGAGGAGAGGGATGATTCAGTTCATTCATTTTATAAGTACCTTGCTCCAAACTCCCTTTCTGCAAGTTACCTAATAGCCTAATAGTTCCCCACTTGCCAGAAAAAAAGTTTTAAAAAGTTAACTACTCCACTGCAAAATTATAAAACTTTTTATGGTTCTGCTGTTTTGAGATATGACTAGATGTGACAGCAGGATGTACAGACCCACCAATAATTCAGAAGATAAACAGATCTGGGATTCAAAGCCTCATGAGTAATTTGCACCAATTTCTTTAAGGCAACTTGAGGTACTATAGCTATACCTGTCCTTGAGATCTTTCTCATTCTTTGGAATGGATATTGTATGGTGTTTTTCTGGGGTTTTTTTGAGCATGAATTAGACCACTAATTGCTTCCTTGCAAAGTGCAATTCAGTTCAATAAAGCCAGAGAGATCCAGACAGGGCAGTAAGTGCTTTCAGTCCATTATCAATTGAAAAATATAAGTGTTTTAAGTGTGGTCAGATTCACTACTTTTTCACTTTGCTTCAGAAGAATGACAACAGGGATAAAGTTGGCCCAGTCTTTTTAATGGTATTGCACAAGTCTAAGCATGCATCTTCTTGCCAGACATCTTTAAAATTCCTGACACACAGCATCTCTTCTTAGGACAAACTGCACTACCCATGAGTTACAAGTATGTAGGGCAGAATTACAGTTGTGAAAAACATTTGCAGCTCTGAAAAAAGTAAACCATTCAGTTGCAACTAACCCATGCAATATTTCAAATACTTCAAGGTCAGTAAGCCTTGTTTTTACCTCACACACTTTTTAAATTCTCAATTTCAACTCCTATTCAGAGAATGCTTTAATAAAAGACCTTTGGAAGAGCTTTTAAAAACCATAGGAAAGGAGCACATATGAAGTCGAGCTTTTCAGTGCTCACAAACAGAAGTACCTAAGTCCTTTAATAGGAGGACTTCAACTGATACCATGGGACATCTTTCCAGTTGTGACAGCTGACTACAAAATTCAGTGTACATCTATTTGTAGAATTAACTACAGCAGGCAATAGCCTGGAAGAGCTTTTCCCTCACTCTCTGAGAAGGAAAGTACTTGACACAGAGCAAGAACAGGATCTAGAATCAGGGTCTAAAAGCTTTGTGTTTCGTTTTACCCAAGCCTATGATGCAATCAATAGTGTAACCTCTTCCCACACCCCACTGGCATTAATAATCTGCCTATGTCTGTATTTGTTTAAGGATTTGGGGAAAAAAAAACAAACCACCAAAACAAACCACACCCCATCTCCTCCATAGATAAGTGTTCCTACTTTGTTTACCTGGGGGTAGAGGAATGCCTTAGCAATACTTACCTATTGTTCTTTCTCAAATAATCTGTTTCAAGTACTGGAAGAGTTGTCAGTGATGCCTTGTAATACACCTATGTCACAGTCTGTGGGTGAAGAGTAGTACCCTACTTACACAGGGACAAAAGCTTCTCTTCATTTCAAAAGTACTAAGCACTTAACCACGGCACTACTTTGCACTTTGCCACACCAGTCAGCAGCAGCCCTTGGTTGGAAAGCTCTGAGGATCGGCTGACACTAAGATATCCTCCAAAAGGTACCCACAGACAGCAAAAATACAAACACCACTGATGAAAAATATTTGGCCTATAAACTTCACCAAAATCACAAACCACACTGTGTTAGAATGTCTTACCTAGGTAGGACAGGGAATGGAAATACATTAAAATTTGTTATTTCCCAGGCTGACTGGGCAGCCTGTATCTACAACATTTACCAAGAGATATTAAAACTGTTTACAAGATTGTAGCAACCATTGCACATATCTACATCTCATCAAGTCCATGAACAGGCAATCCAATGCAGAGGCAGCAGAGCCAGCAAACCAGCCTGGCAGGCAATCTCCATTTCCATCTGCTTGGCCACCAGCACATCAGCACACACAGCTCTTGGCTCTCCTGGCATGTGACAGGCAGAGCTGAATGCACCATGATCATGATGCTATGCAAGTGTCCCATTAAAACAGCCTCACTCTGCAAGCAGCAGTGTGTGAGCAGCTCTGACCAGATGCAAGCCATGCCAGCCTGGCCCAACCAGGTCACCGAGTACAGCACCAGGAAACAGCAGAAAAGGCACAACTGCCAATTAACATAAGCCTCAACGCTCCACTTACTCAGCAGTGAGTTGTATTCAACACAAATTAGCTTCTCTTTCAGTACAAAGTCCCAATTAATCTTAAAGGCATGCAGGACACCAACAGACTCCTGATTTTTCTCGTTTTATTTTTCTCCCTTTAAAAAGCATAGCATAAAACATAATCCAACATTGCACTACTTTGCAGCAGCACAAAATAAAGGTATTTGGAACGTGGCTTTAGCATTTATAATTGCACAGCAGTGTGTTATATAACAGAAAAGCCAGATCTCATTGGATTTTCCCATTTAAAGATCCAAGAGTGCAATAGAGAGCAAAGGTTTAAGCATACCCACACAGTGATTTCACATCTTTTAATACCTGCAAGTAGCAGTCTTCTCAAAAGTTTACAGGCAAAACATTTTGTTAAAAACGTATTTGTGATATATATTTCACAAACATATATATGTTTTACTACATATTAAATCCTTCTGGAGGATACAATTAATGCTGTTTTAGTTTAAAGAACATTCAAGCAAAAGGTAAGTTTGACAAAAAGAACGGGAGAAAATCCTGTGCAGGGAATGGGAAGTAGATGCACTGTTGTTCAGACACAAGTAATTAGAACCTCTTTGGCTGGCTGTTTTTCCACAGAGTAATATTCAATAATCCCTACACGGCACGAAATATTTGAGTCAGATGGGAAAGCTCTCATTATAATCACTATTGTCAGGATGTTCTGCAAAAACAAGTTCCCCCTCCCCAGAGAGGGAAACAGATATTGTTCCTGTAAATGCTACTAGACATTATATATTTTCTGTAAGTCACAAGAATTTTCCTGCAAAAAGGCAGTCTTTGCAGCACAGGTCTCAGAAGGACTGTTAATCAATAACTGGTTGTTTTCCAGTAACCAGCCTCAAGACAGCAGCTTTAAAATGAAAAACCAAGCTTTCTTCAAGTGAAGAACATACCTCAGTTTTTACAAATATATTGTTATGCCATCTAGAGAAAAAAATTTCACGACAACATGTGGTGACAGGACAAGGGGAAATTGGCTTTAAACTGAAGGAGAGTAGGTTTAGGTTAGATGTTAGAAAGGAATTCCCCACTGTGAGGGTGGTGAGGCACTACAACAGGCTGCCCATGGAAGCTGTGGATGCCCCATCCCTGGAAGTGCTTAAGGCCAGGTTGGCTGAGCAACCTGGTCTACTGGAAATTGTCCCTGCCACAGGGTGGGTAGAACTGTTTAAGTTCCTTCCAAACCAAACCATTCTGTTATTCTCTTGACTTTTATAATTCTCGCTCACTCCCAGCCTCCTATCTTGGTGTCCTTCCACATTCCATCAGTCCACCGAAGTGAGGTCAGGTTGGACATTCTGTACAGAGAATTTGTTGGGAATGAGGATGTCAAAAGTCTTTCAAAAGTAAGTAAATGCCTCCCCCTCTCCTCAGACACACATTACAACAGGTTTTATAACCACAGAGAAAAATTTAAAATCTGACTTTTCTTAAGGTATTGGATTCTGCTTACTCCACAGAACATCCCATTTATAAGCACACAGAAAGTCTACCAACCCACTTCATTTTAAGGAATATCCTGGCTCACTGTAAGGACTGATAAAACATATTGCCAACACCAGAAATGCAAAAGTGAACCTTCTCAAGAAGTTGCTCCCTACCTTATTTCTTTCTAAAGCCGTGTTTGCTTATATAATTTCAAGAGCAGAGGTCTGCTTATGTGACTCATTGGATGAAGCGAGTCAAATAACACTCCTCGGAGCCATAAAAAGGGCATACAAAAGTGAATGGTAATAGGGAGGGTAACCTCTCTCCCTAACACAGACTCCCTTCCTTCTGAAACCTTTTGGGAATTTGCCAGGTCAAGTTCACAAACCTATATTGCTGTTTACCCTACCTAAAAAATAAAACAAAACAAAACCAACCACACCCTCCACACCTCCTCCACAAAAAAGCCAGAAACACAGAAGAGGCCAATGACATCTTAAAAGTGCACCTGCCCAAGAACTCTACTGAAAACTGGCCAGCAGACTTTGACATCAGCAAACCTTCTTGCCTTGATGTATAGGGGAAAAAAAAAAAAGGTTTAGTCTGACCATCTGGGACTAGATTTTAGAGATAATAGCTTGCTACTGGCAGTTATTTAGATCTTTTGGAAAAGAAATCCTAGGAGAAGTTCAAGAAAATACATAAACCAAACATGGACTATACAGACCAAACAGCAGCACTTTCTCAAAGTGCAAGCAAAATCTTCACTGAGATTAGTTAGGAGCTCCCTTAAAGGCAACTGCTAGTAGCAGCAAAGCACACTGAACTGTTTACAGCCAGGCAATAGCAGTGTCGCTGTTGAGCCGCTAGCTGAGGAATGACCCAGGTTCTCAGACAAGGAAAGAGAGAAGAGAGCTTTATTGTTTTGATTTCCATATATATAGAGTTTACAGAGGTCACCCAGATTGGTCAGCCCGAGACCTCTCCCTAGGCCCAACTGGCCAAGCCCGAACTGACCTAATCCGGAGACGCTGTTTGCAAAACATCCAAACTTTATCTTTGTTTATGAAATATAGCAAAATGTTCCCACGGGAAGGACCTGTGCTAGCCACATAGCAGGGCCTGTTTGCAGAGCTAAAATGAGCAGAAATCACCTCTGCAAACCTTGGGGTCAGGAGTCTATTCAGAACACCAACACTTGTAATCGTTGAGATGCTTCACTTATCAGGAAAGGAAGATCAAACCTTCATACTATCACCTTAAATATTTCAGTCCTGGAATGCTGCTCATCATGCAGATGCCACAACCATGTGAAATCAGAAAGTAATTAAATAAAGGCCCAAAGAAAAAGGAAGGTATCCACAAGCATCACTGCACTGTGAGCAGCAGAGTCTGCATAGTACTGCTTTCCTTTGCTCTGCATCAGTTATTGACTACAAAATTGAACATGCTGTAGTGAAAAGCCAGGCTACTCTGCATACAGCCTTCAGGGACACTGAGCATGTGAGGTACAATTTACTGCAGCAATCCACCTAACTTGCAGGTATGGTGAGACTCACAGAAACTCCCTGGACACAAATTGTGACAGTGTGTTTCCTAAACTAGAGAGTAACCTGGTAAAAAAAGAATACTGGCACAGAAGTATATAGATACATTATGGAATAATTCAGAAAAAAACAGATTTGAAGTGTAAGAACATACCAAAACACTGATAACCCAGGCACAACAAGCACAAACTGCTTGGTCTGCAGCCTGGTTTTATTGCCAATACCTCACTCAGCAGCTGGTTGCTGCTGTCCTTTTCTGGTGTATAGATGGTAACTGCCTTTTTTTTTTTTTTCTTTACCTCTTATTTTTCCTTTACCTCTTATTTTGCAGTTCAGACTGCAAGTAAACACATCACTTCCATAGTTAGGTGGCTAGAGAAGGTTGTTTGTGTTTAAAAAACCCAACAAAACAAAACCTACTTTTTATTCCTTTGCTGCAGGGAGTAAAAAGAGTGAGGTAAACATGTTTTCATTTTTCTAGTGAAAGGGAATGCACATGCAAAGTGAAAGTAGCATAATGTAGAATTTCTATGGACCGCATGTCAAAGATGGGATGTACATTCCTCAGGGAATGCATTGCTACAATTAAGAAGGAATGATAGGCAAGAAGGTTCATCAGATTGTTTTCCACCACACAGCCACTACTGCACTATAAACTCGTGCAAACTCCACTGACATAACATCTCTGTCTTCAGAAACAGCTCAAATGTGTTTGGTGTGATTTGTGGTGTCTTAGCATACAAGCCAATATTCAGTACTGCAATTTTCACCAGTGCATTTAGTCAGCATGCAGACAATGAGAACACTGACTTCAGGAAAAGGAAAAAAACCAAAGCTAGAACTGGCTATGTAAGAGAATGACTTCTCATGTCAAGGGCGGGTAACTGGATAAACCTGCATTTCCAAAACAGCTTTCAGAAAAGCTTCCTGAAGCAGAATTGAGAAACAAGATAGCTTTGTACACTAAGATACAACAGTATGAATCAAGTCCTGTCAGCACTTCTATAATAAGCCTTGCCTGTGCAGGAGTTTAAAATGAAGCTGAAAAAGATCTGGAATTCAATAATGAAAAAAAACCCAAAAAAACCCCAAAAACCAAAACAAAACTAAAACCAAACCAAACACCCAAGCCCCTTTAGCACATTTAACAAAATCTTTTAGAGTGCTATGCGATTTTAGGTCGAGGACTGTTCACTGGACTTTCAACTGGTCAGGTTGTCTCTGCCTAGGACATCAGCACTACAATCACCAATCAAATCAGCACTCAAGTATGCTACAGAAAACTTAGTTTTGAAAATTTTACTTCCTCAAACCTTTTCCTTATTGCCTCCAAGGAGAAAGACAATAACAATTCTTCCTAATGTTTTCTGTGTCATTCACTATCCCCAGATCTTTCAGGGAGCATCCCTGTTCTTCAAAAGGAAAGAGAGCACATTTTTAGCACAGCATACCATGCAATAGGAAGTGGCTATGGCACTATGCTGCAGCAAAGCTCTTCTGAAGACAACATTCCACCAGCTGGAGTATTTCCAGACTGCAGGGGTGTGCAGTGGCACCAGCCTCTTTCCAGAACCCTCCAATGCTAAACAAAAAGCCAGCAGCAGATCACAGAAGAGATCTGTGAGCAGTTGTTCCTGGTATGCCAGACTGTAGAAGGACAGCTGTTCCTATGACAGCTTCCGATGTAAGAGGAAGAGCCAGAAGAATTTTGACTGTGAAAATAAATCAATCAGTAAATCAACCTCTGTATGAGAACTAGGCCAATTAGTAGGCATGACTGGAGGCTCAGACTGTCGTGGTATTTAACAAAAGAAATAAATAAATTTATATAATTATTTATATAATTTACATAGTAAATAAATAAATAATAAATAAATTATGAGCAGGTGGCCAGCAACCAAACTACAAATTCAGTTCTAAGTATATTGAGTCCCCTCTGGGCAATCAGTACCTTGACCATGTCCCCTGGATTGTTGAGGGGTTGGGGTAGCTCTCACATCATGAGGCAAAGAGCCAGTTTGCCCAGGAGTTAAGTTGATTGTAGATCTGGCGTCCAGTTTTGATGATTGTAGATCTTCTACCGAAGACCACTTACTGAGATCAGGGACCAGCTGTAAATCCACAACTATGACTTCTAGCAGGAAACTCTTGTTTTCCCTGAAGCCAGCTCTACAGATACTAGTACCAGAAAAGGAACGGTGCTTCATCTAACTGAATTTTTATTCCTGAGTGATGATAGGCATCAACTGGAAGATCTCTATCATTTGGAATCTCTGCTACTTGCTCCACATTTTGTATCTCAGGATACATCTTTGTATCACAGGAGATACCTGTGCTTGATTTGTTCCCGCTCTTAACTCCAAACCCAGTTTCCTCTTGTCGACAACTGCACGATAAAGTGTATAAAAAATGTGCAGAAATACAGCTAATCCCTGAGAAAAACTCTGTTTCCTCTAGAGAGATGAAGAACAAAACTAGGCTTTGACAGATCTGAAAGGACTGTATGAAAATCTATTTCTCCAGAATAAAAGGGAACAAAAACTTCAACAGACATTAAAAGGCAATCCTGTACCATCATCCCATTGAAGCTACAGAACGTTTTGATCTAATTCAGAACAACCCAAGGCTTGCCCAGCACAAACACACGGAGTGCAGCTACAGGCCTGTGTCAGTACTGACAGAGCAGTTCAGTTTTCCACCAGTATAGCTTGCTCCAAACCCCTTGTCTCCTCCATTAGTACAGGGACACAATTCTACTTTCTGGAGAAACCTGCATCTAGGTTAAGCTGCGGTGACCTGCCTTCTGGAACTTCATTTACTCTAGCCATTATCAGCAAGTTAATCATTTAAAGGAGAAAGGGAAGCTAGCATTCCAGTGGTCCTCCTCTGAAACTTAGAGCATAAAAAGAAAATTTATACCGTCTCTATGCTATCCCTCATCATTCCTCCCTTGAACCTGACTAAGCAGTTATGGTACATCTATACATACATTTATACACTAAGATGTGACGTGGGATGATTTGGCTATTGAATGGCTCTCATAGTCAGACCTATAAATCAATGACAGCTTTATGCAGAATTTGGTAAATGTGATTCTACTCCACTGAAAAAGAAAAATAATTTCCTTCAAGCAACAAGACCTCAAAGTCCAAGTTCCAGAGTACTCCCGTAACTTCATTTCTGATGTTTCATCTACATTTTATTTGCTTTTTAAACATTGCCCTTAGCCACTCTCACCTTCATTTTACAAATCTGACACACAGACATCAGTATTCACTCACACCATGCTTCTACTCAATACAGCTAAAACTCAGGAGTTTCAAGTAGTGCTTGGCTGCAAAAACAGTGAACTGTGAGATGCACCTTCAGAGACTGAAGGCAGTTCATTAAAATAGAGCAAATTGCATCAGTCATTGTGGCATTTGTTCTGGCATATTACTGTTGTGGCTTGAGGTGGAATAGACTAGATTAAATAATATCATAGCATGTCTCACCAAACAAACAAAAAAATCCCATGGCCACAAATCACTTCTGAAGAGACTTCTGATAATACTACAAGACTATTTGAGATGCTTTCATTCGGGAACTCTTAATTCTCAAATAACAGAAAAATTAGATCTCCAGGTGTAAAGTACAGATTGAATTTAAAGAAGGAAGAAAAAAAATCAAGAAGGCACTAAAATTACTCTCTAGGTAGATGAGAAAGCGAAGAGTGCACACATGATTTTGTGTAGGAAGAAAATTTATGTACTCCCACAGATTCAGCTGATCCTAGTAATACATAGAGCTCCATCACCACTTGTGGCCAGAAGCAACTCTCGTGGCCAGAAGCAACGCTCTAGGCCAGTGCTCGTTAATTTCTCAGAAGCTCAATATGACAAGCAGAAGCTTTTGCCCTTAAAAATAAATCCAGACTTCTACATACCCAGATACAAAGCCAGCTTAGGAGTGAGGAGATACAGCAGTTTCTGAGCAAGCTTTCCAAACAGCAGCAAGAGCACCATGACTCTGGACAAAACCACAATCACAAAAACATCAGGAGATTGAACTGCAACACATTTCTTTTAAAACATGTGCTTAGCTATTGCTTCAATTTTTCACTGCAAAATAAAAACATGGTACTACCTAGCATGTGTAATGCAGTATAATAGGACACAGAAATCCGTTTCTTCTTGCTGTCAACTTATTCCAAAGGTAGGTCGCTGTAAAGTTCTTGAAAGAGTGTTATCTGCGTATTTTCAGGGAAATAAGAATGCCAAAAGACTTTAGAGAATTTCAAGGTTCTTGGACAGGTCTGTCACTTTCTGGGTTTCTCTCTCTCCCATACGGAATGCCCATGAACCTACACTCCCTTTACATGTATTTTCCACACAGAATCATATTCCAGGTTTTTAAAGTCACGGCTTTTACAGAGGTAATAGTGAATAAAGAAAAATCTCTACTGCTTGTTGTCAGTCTTTCAGGAGCGGTGTTTCTTATACAGAAACAGTGGTGTTTCTTAAAGCTTTCTTGAGAGTTATCTAAAATAAATTGAACTCTCATCTTTTTGCAACTTCCACAAGCATCCTGTCCTGCAAGTACAGTAAGCAAATGTTACATCCTGTTTGCACCAGGACAGTTTTGCTGAACACTATGTTATCATTTAGATCTTGGTGGAAATAACCCCATTTACTTACAAATACTATTTTGCAAAATTCAGTCTTCCCTTAAAAGGGGTTGTCCTCAGTTTACATGCCAAGTTAAACTGAATGCACTTTAACAAATAACTTAAACTTTCAAGACTGTCAGCATAGTACTTTTTTTTGTTTACTTTTGCCACCAACATGCTCAATGTCAAGTATACTCCCTGAGCACATGAAGAGACCACAGGCTATTTCCCTCCCAAAAAGTACAGTCATTAAAATAACTGAACACAATTGTCAGTGGAAGCCTCTTCTCACAGAGTTGTGCTAGAAGTGTAAAATTATTCTCACCCAGCACAGATAAGCACTGTCAGTAATCCCAGCACACACTTCAATGCACAGACTGTGTCACAACACAAGCCAAGTCCTGAGACCTTGGACTTCCACTCTGAAAGCCAGAGGGACTGAAAAAATCAGATTTGCTCCACTAGTCTGCAGACATATCCCCCAGACTTCCAGCATGGTCTTTACTTTACTGCTAATAAATTACTTCACATTACTATCTCTTTGTCATGGTTACAAATGGGATGTTTCCTGCTACTTGCTACCTACAGCTAAGAATGGGGAAACCCTAATAACAGAGGCAGCAGTTTCCTGAAAAAAATAGACATTCCTTCTGTAACTCCAACAGCTGCACTGCAGGCAACGAATATAGGGCTTTATAAAGAATGTACCTCCCAGACATTTTGAGAGTTGCTTTTAAAGACCTCATTGCAGTCTACAACTGCCTTGTGAGGGGCAGAGGAGGGGCAGGCACTGATCTCTTCTCTCTGGTGGCCAGGGACAGGACCCGAGGGAATGGCCTGAAGTTGTGTCAGGGGAGGTTCAGGTTAGATGTCAGAGAAAGGTAATTCACCTGGAGCTGGGCCCTGGAACAGTCTCCCCAGAGAAGTGGTCACAGCACCAAGCCTGACAGGGTTCAAGAACTATTTGGGCAATACTCTCAGGCACATGGTGTGACTCTTGGGAATGGTGCTGTGTAGGGCCAGGAGGTGGATCTGATGATCCTTGTGGGTCCCTTCCAACTCCCTTTCTTCTGTGATTCTGTAAATAAATATCCAGACAAATCAAGATACTTTTGGACTCTTCCTTCTCCTGGCCTTGGCTAGCAGAAGGAAAGAGGAAATATGGAGAAAGATTAGCAGAACTCACTGGAAGGTGCAGGATGCCAAACCATATTGTCTATGTTCTCAGCCCTGCCCCTTTACACAACCAGCATGGTAATGAGAACTGGGACCTTTCCTTCCTTCCACCCACTCTTTCCCCTCACTCTGCCTCAAATGCAGATGGGCAAGATAAGGCTACCTACTGTCACGAAAACCTCCAGTACTTGATTTTGGTAAGCCAGTTCATCAGCCTTTAACAATTGCTCACTGTTTTGCCCCCAAAAAAACAGAGGTCAGCCTCCTGACTAGCATCAAGAGGCCCCATTGAGAATCACCATCCCAGGCAGTTTTGCTGGTTTAAAGTGTGGTGAAAGCCAGAGACTCAGCTGTCATTCTGGATCCCGCCTGAGGCACAGACTCAGCAGCATGGGATAAAATTACACTTCCACACCCCATGCAATACCTGTTTTGTAAGTATACAGTTTCAGTTTCCAGGACTATCAGTTTAATGCCCTTGAAGATGCCAAGTTCCCTTTTCTTTCAGGTATCTTAAGTTTGTTTGGGTATAGACACACAGTAATAGCAACTGAACTAAAAGTTAGACAATCTGAGTTTAAAAATAAATATATATTTTACTAATAAATGCAGATCATGGAGACTAAGAACCTAAACAGACATGACAGAAGAAATCTCCCCTTCTCTCTGGAAGAACAAGCCTTTCATCTGAAATGAGCAGTATGCACAAACATTACAATCCACACAACAGTGGCAAAATCTGCTGGTGATCACTGACATCACCGTCATTCACCAAAGGACTGAAAAAAGCCCTTCTCTTGTTTTCAAGATGACAAATAATCAGTGCTGCTATTCAGAAAGCTAAGGCATATATGTCTAGCTTTGTATTAGCAATACTCACTCAGCAGATTAGAGCTATCCTCCCTTGATCAGTCATGAATAAACAGGATGAAGATTTCCATTGCTAAGTTGAGACTTTTCACTAATTTGTCATAAATGACACAATTATTTCAGTTATTAAGTATTCAAATTCATAACCCAGAGGCATGAGTATTATTCTTCTAGTCTCTTCAAATGATAGTTTTAAAAACACATTATCAACAGTTGAGAAGGTCTTGCTTCTAAGAGGAAGGACAGAAGGCATCCCTTAAAATTTTCATAAAATTGAGGAAGGTTTTAAGACTACATCCAAGGCACACAAAATGAACAGAGTAGAGGAGGAAAATCCTAAGGCAAATTGAATTGTTTGTGCCTGAATTCAAGGAATGGCTGAGGCTGAAGTTCACACACACAGTATGGATACCTGTAATTGAACACAAATCTACTCAGTCATGTATTTGTGATTTACATACAGAACCACATACACACACTATCTTCAGTCACCAAAACAATATCTGTTTTACTACACATCCTTTAAGGAAACATTGAGGCTGTTAAATGTGTGGTTCTCTGCCTGTTTTGTCTGGTTTCTTTGTGAATATAGCTGCAGAACTGCTGGAAAGCTGGTGGGTTTTTTTTTTTTTTTGGTAAACCAAAAACCAATTCAAGTGCAAAATAAACTTCTATAAATGTATAGAAATTATATTTTAAGAGTGCATGATGTAGCAAAATTCCTGTATGTTATAACAGGAAAGGAGAATAAATACTGTTAATAAAGGTAAAAGCGGATACTCAAGGTAATTTCTATTTGCACTCTTCTACAACACAACAGGGTCTCAAGACTCTGCAATAGTGGGTGCCATACAGATATACAACAAAAATGCAGCCCTTGTCCCAAAGACAAGAGGAGGAAAGGAAGTCAAAATATTTGTTGATAAAGCAGTGAATGCAGTTCACATCAAAGGACAGGAAGTATCAGAAGCACATGGCTATAAAGATCACTGCATGCTTTTAATATCTCCAGACTGAAAAGAAAAATCCTTAACATTGCCATTATTTGTTTGCACTGGAAAAACAAACTCACTGCCTACCAGACATCTCCAATTACAATGCAGACAGCCAGACAAGCAAAGGAATGGCCAGTATCAAAATCAATTTACAGAAAACGTCACAAATGGCAGCCACTTTGAGATCCACATTAATGTTTGTTTCCCAGATCACAAAAACAACTCTCATAAAAAGTCTAACCAAGTCTTAGTGCTCTGAGGAGACCTAAACTATGAAAATATTGATTATTTTAAACCTTGCGATGATATTCAAATACTCTTAATGGAAGAAGGAACTTCTTTACTTTGGAATATCAGATCCATTAAAGGCCTCTTGGGTTTTGAACTGCTGTACAAAGACAGGTCCAGCATGATAACAGAAACTGCAGATGAAGACAACACTTAGGTCATCTCACACAAAGATGACATTGGCTTGGAAGGTGCTAGAGAAAAAAAATTTAAAAAGAAACATCTCAGCAGCTGCAGGTGCTTGCTGAGCAAACAGGACCAGTAAAGAACTAAGACAAAGCAAATCCTGTAAAGTAGGAAGAGAACAACAGACACTAAAGATTCACAAAAGCTCCACATGTGTCCATCACACAATCAGAACTGCACTTGAGTGACCTTACTTGGTACCAGGTGAGAAGAACAGCACCCTGAGGAGATGCATTCTCCATTACCAGGCTTTGCAGCCTAACCCACCTAATGGCTGATAACATTCAAATGTACAAACATAGTTCTTTACCCACATGTATCAGTGTGCAAATGGTGCTCTGTTCCAGAGACACTATAAGCCATTTTAAGTATTTAGTAAAATGAAAAGCAAATGAATATAGGTTCAGAATATTTTGTACCATTTCCTATATTACTTCTCACTAGGAGTGAGGAGTCAAGGTAAGCCAACAAATTTTAATCTTCTTAAAACCATGTGCACTTGTTTGCTTGCTATCTGTGCTCCTGTGCACATTCACCTGCTTACATTTCACAGCAACAAGAGAAAATAAAGGAATAATCAAAAATCAGATCTCAGTTAAAACAAGAGACAAAAGATAAGCACGTCTGTATAACTCCTGCAAGTAGAAAAGAGAAGCTAAGTCAACAAGAACTTTTACCCAGGGAAACTATCAGTGCTATTGAATAAAACCAGGAAAATTATTGGTTTTTAGCATTATGGACTGTTGACTCTGGAAGCCATCCAGTGGGTGATAAAGGAAAGTAATATGCTTCTTAAAACATTAAGAACTCAATAACCTTACACTGGAGTTTGGATCTCCATTTTATATGAGCAGTTTCAAATACACAGAAGAGCAGGCAACTATGTACACAGAACCCTAACACAATAGGCATGTAAACAGTAATATATATTTTACCATGAAGCTCTAACCAGTTAAGTTCTTTACCATTTTGAGGAAAAAAAAAAGTACAAGCTGCAAACTCAATAAAACCCCAACAAACAAAACTTGAGTTCTCAATTTGTTTGTAAAAGCTACCGAGCTACCCTTTTCCTTCAGAAGAAGAAAATAACCAGTTAGCTGTAAATTATTCAGCTCTAATAAATACACACACTATAAATTTGCTATTTAAATGCTTTCTACCCTCTCCTGTTACATGGTAGAATGGAAGCATCTGAAATTTAAAACAGTGTCTTGAGGCTACAAACTAACATTTGTTTTGTAAACAAAAACTGATACAATCCATCCCTTCCCCCACCAAGACAATAAAAAGCAGTGCTCATACACATAGAATCACTTGAGCAGAAAAAATAAGAATAAACATTCCAGTCACAATTGTAAATAGCAGAATCCCTGCCAGACCAAGAGAAATTAAACACTAGGATCCATGTGGGAAACAGTAATTACATGATACAAGAGAGTGGCTACACAGGCTTGACAGACCTGCTATAAATCAGTGGCCATCAGCATCCCTCTGCCACCACTGCTTACCTACCTTAAGCACCATTAATATTTTTCTTTAACAATTTGTTGGGTTTGTGTTTGGGTTTTCTGTTTGTTTTGTTTTGTTGTCAGACTTATGAAAGTCAGCATATTTGAAGAATGTGTATTTTTCTATACTCTGCCAAAGGCACACTGCCTCTCCCACACACAAATGGAAGTATAGACAGTTTCACATTGTTTTTGGCAAAGCTGTCTTCTGTAACAGGCTGGTATTGCATTCTGTACTCTCCAAGCCTACAATCACCTTGTTTTTAATAGTTATTTATCCAGACTGTGAACAGAAATCAAAGTAAACACACAGAAACTCACTGACATATTTCTGACGCAGGACCCTTATCCCTACCAGAAGAAACGTGATTAATAACTAAAAAGTATCTTTTTCTCCATAGCCAAAGCAGCTGATTGCATAACAAGCCAGGGGATTTAAATACACCTATCATGCACAGCACATTTGTGAGTGCCAACGTGAACTGCCAAGCTGCACCAGTCACTCACAGACTCTCTGTAGCACACAGAAGAGCTAATAAACACTGCTGTGCCTGCTGTGCAGCATATCCCACACGCAGCCCTGATCGCACTGCAGAACTGCGACGTACCTTTCAGTCTTTTGGAATTCCCATTTTTTTGCTGCTCATCCTCTTCATTAATGGTGAATAAACCTGGGGGACTGGGCCTGGCACTTTTCTTCAGTCTCTCTTGTCGGAGGGCAGTGGATAAACCAGGCATGTTGCTGTTGCCTCTTGCTTATTAAAAAAAAAAAGTAAGAAACTCCAGCCCCTGATTAGCCGCTAGCTGAAACGCTGTCTGTTCATTTGAGCACTTGTAACAGATCCCCAATGGATAAGCAGTATGCAAACAGCTGACAAATACCAATATCCAGACGGCAGCAAAAGGCTTGTAGTCGTCCCCCCCCACCCCCCGGCTCTCCCCCCTTGAAGAAAAGCCCTAATTAAAGGCACATTGGTCTGGATGCTGCTCTTTGCTGCCTTAACCTGTTCAATCAGATTCGAGCCCACAGCTCCAGGTTCCTTGATGCAGCACCTTCTTCCCTGCAACCCTCTTCCAGCTACAGCACACTAAAATATTCAGCACGCAATGCAAGAGGAGAAAATATGATCCGCCGCTGTTACCAGTTGCCCTGACAACACTGACACATCCTAATCAAAGGAGGGTCTATGAGTGCTGTCTCCTCAGCTGCAGCAGGCTGGCCTTGGGAACGCTGTCTCCTGCGCGCTTGTGGAGAGCTGGAAGCACCTCGGCAGCAGGGCTGCTCCTTCCTCCTCGCCAGGCAGCGGGAGAATGGAGCTCTGGTTGCACAAGCAGATGAGCACTGAGTGAAAAGAAGCCTGCAAGGCTCAGGCATGAACCTGCTTTTTGCTCAGCTGCTCTGCTTATTCAAGTTTAGAAATTTTAGCCGAACCTAAAACAATGAGGATGAGTCCTCTTCTATATTTGCATGTGTTGGGTGTCGTGTGTGCCACCGCCCCCCTTAATCACCTTCCTATGCAGTACATACCTTTTGCATTAGGAATGCATACACCCACAATTACAGGCAGGTGTTGGAACATTATTTTTCACGTGTAAAAATGCAAAAATCAGAATTTCTAGCTTGTGTGGGCAACATGGGACAACAAAATTCTGAATATTCTGTGCCACACTGTTAGTTTTACAGCACCAGCCACTAACATACATGAGCGAAGTCCAAACAGCCCAGGTGGTTTTAGTTAATTTATTTCCCTCATATGCTGGCATCGTGGATTTTCTTTTGCCATTTACGACACAATGCTTGCTCACAAGTTTTGCAATCTGAATGTTTCATCCTTCACAGCTCCAAATGCCACTCTGCAACATGCCAGATATTTCACCTGAGAGACACCTTAATCTTCATCCACTTCCACCTCAATTCAGTGTGTGCTCATTTCAAAATGCTACCGAAGAAAAACTTCCAGCCAGAATTACTCTATAATGTTAAAAGTACATGATTTGTCCTCACTTCAGGGTTGTTTTGGTTTGGGTTTTTTTGGTGTTTTTTTTTTTTTTTAAAAGAGAATTTTGCTGTAACCTGATCAGCCACCACAAGATGGCACAGACATGAGCTGACAAGTCTGTAGGTGCCTCATTGAAAACTGCGAGTTATACAGATGTGTATGATCTCCTCAACGACACGGGTAACAATACTGAAGAAGGGTCAGAGTTTATGACACAAACTATGTTGACTGTTGCAATGTCCTGGGATGCTCTCTGCAGAGGAGCCCGGGATCATGCTCAGCTGGCAGGATAGCTCTGCTCTCACACATCTCAGGCTCACGAGCCAGAACACAGCGGATGGAGAAGAACACAGCACCACCTGAAGGCTCAGCTGCACCATTCTTCCTTCTCCAGCACAAGCATAAAGTACCCAACCAGAACCAGAAGCATTTTGCAGGACACCACTTCTGAACTGAGCCCAAAGCCCACCTCTAGTACGTATTTCCTCCTGGCTACATCCTGCCTCTTGGCTACACCTTGGACTCTGGGCGTACACGGAAGCTGAACATGATGACATTTGTCTACAGTTAGAGACGCTTTGTACTACAGGGCGTGGACAAAAGAGTAAGAAAAAAAGCTCTAACACAAGCTGTTCTTTGGCTCAGCAATTTGCCTTCTGGTGTTTATACAGGCACTACTACTTTATTCCATAAAGAGAAACAGCTTCATTCCTCAAACCCCATCCACCTAATGCCTCCCAGAAATACTACATCCCAGTACACACATCGCCACAGAAAGTGGACAGTAGTTGGTACCATCACTTGGCAACAGAACAAAAGTAACAGAAAACATTTATGTGACAGCTTAGTTAAATATCGCTCTACCCCGTTTTGCTGCTTTAAGTGATTAGGTGAGGAACCCTACCTTTTTAAAAATTATGTTTAATCATCTTTGATTGCTAAACTCCTTACAGAGGCATTTCAAAACATATAAGTATGTAACACACAAAAATGCACCTGACTGGAGTGGCTTCCCAGCTGACAGGTATGCTGTTTCAGCATTTCCCTATTATTGAAGGAGTCATGCAGAACAGCTGCAAGACTGACTTCCTTGGTCCTTGCAGGATCCCCTACACCCATAAGAGTGACTTGTGCTCAGTACAAAATGTAGTAATAACCAAGTTTGATGCTTCAGGGGCTGATGAAGATGGATTTGGGCAATGACACACAGGCAGCTGAGGTGTTGGTACATATTTCTTCCTGCTGACTTACTAATGCAGAGGTGACAGAGGAAAAGGATCAACAGCACATTCAGCTTATGCAGCAAGATTTTATTTCAAGGTCCTTGTGGTTAAAAACTATGCCAGCTCACATGTTTCCAAATGCCTAAAAAAATGCAACCTATTACATATGAAAGACACCTATTATAATAAAAACTACCATATAAATTTAGGCACTTGGGGATTTTTTTTTTTTTTTGTGAAAAACATTCCTAAAATCACTATTTAACATACAATAAAGGTACCAACAGTGCATAAAAAAAGACTGTACTGACAACCCCCTCTTCCTCAATCCCCTGGTTTAAGGCAGAAAAAGAAGTTCCTGAGGTATCCCCAGCAGGAAAGCTTTGCTTATTTCAGCCTTGTCTCATCAATGTGGGAGCTTCTATATGAAAACTGGGATGAAAGCAACATTCCCCTGAGGGAACAACGTGGTGGATAATTTTAGTAACAAGGCTGTTAGACTCTTCAAAAAACAAAAGACAAACCAAAAGGAACAATTTTCTTACATAACCCCTATCATTGATTCCTCACCCCCAACCATTAGTCATACTGTGTACCAAAACAATCACAGCTGAGCACTCTTACTGATGGGGTGAGAGTCTCTCAAGAGATGGAGTGAGGGCAACTGTGTATCTTGAGGGCAGTGGGTCATTTTTGGGTTTTCCTTTTTACAACACCTGCAAGCTCATTATCAGACAAACCACTACACTAAAATGCACCCCCTTTCATCCACTGGATTCTGTAAGTGTAATTACCTGCACAAAACATCATCTGATATGCAACAATCTAAACAGCAGCTTGAACAAGGACTATTAGGACAATTACATCATGGTATGAGAAATGAAAATATTTATGACAACAGGCTGAGTGATGTTCCTGCTTTACCATCAGGTATTAAGATTTTATATCTTTATCGATTAAATGAAAAGCAAGTTGAAGTCAGTCACCATGATATCTACATGCAGTCTGTTATGGGTAATCTGATAATTTGCCATGGCTGAACTCTAGATTTGCTATCTTCTTTCATTAACAGGATTGTTTCATTCCCTGTAAACTATCCAAACTGTACATGAAGATCATTACTGTGATTTAGGGTATAATGAGCTGCACATGAGTTTATGTTCTACAGCCACTGCCTTGTGAAATCTTCCCCTCAACTTATATGTGTTTTGCATCAAAAATAAATCAAGTAATTATATTATTTTAGCATACATCCCTTTACAGATTGCCACTATTTCATTGTTATTTCTGATTTTCTTAGAAGTGAGAGGTTCAGGGCAAGGTAGGTATCTATCTTATATGAGAAGAAAGGTATGGAATTTCGCTTTTATAGTCATGTTTTCCCTGCATGAAACAACAGGGTTCCATTGGGAACCAGGTTCCAAGTTAAGATGAGGTTAAAATCGCCCATCCTGTTCTGCAAAAACATTACAACAAAAAAACTTCTACATACCTACTCAGCAAAACACACAATCATATTTTGTACAGATATTTTCAACATTAATCTATGTCAAAAGCTTTTTCTAAGAACTCATTTAAAATACATAATATAGGCAGTGCTAGATCATACAATATTTTGAATTTGAAGGGATCCATAAAGATCATTAACTCCAGCTCCCTATCCCCCACAGGACTGTGGAATATATACTAACACATATACTGACTAAACTCCAGTCTCAATCTATCCCTAGTTTCCTTCAGGAGTCATATGTCTGTTTACTTTATACTTCACTAGGTTTTAAATCAGGAAGTCAGGCCAAAAAGATGGAGAAAATAGGACCTTTTCTTTCCTCCTCCTCATGTGAGAAAACAGCTATTTACTCAGCATCAAAGGACTGGAAACCCTCTTTTCAATGGCATGTGAATCTAGGACAAAATAAACTAGCCTTATAAAGACAGGCAGGATTCCACTCTGCACCTGTTTTTTTGGTTTTTTTACAGTTAACTTGGAAATAGCAAAAATAGCCACTGTATCAGAAAAAACACTTGCTTCCATTAAGTCAACTACTGTCTCAAACACCTAATTTTTTCCACTATTGCTACCTTCTCTTCCTTCTTCCCCTTACTTTCAAAAAAGGACACATAAAAACCTTGTCTTTAGAGAGGCTTCTAAATTTCTCTTCAAAGATATCTCTAAGGCCTCACTTTTATATACAAAATAATAAAGGACCAGGCAATTATTTTTACTTCAGTAACTGAATTTTTTTAAAACAACTTCAGTATATAAACATCTGATATAATAATTGATTTCTTCTTTTAAACTTCTTGGAAGAAAAAACGCCCCTTGCATTTATCAGTAAGATAGAATATGAAATGCTAGGAATGAGAAGAGATACCACCTTCCCAGTTTGCTGTCCCTCTGACATGCAAAGTGCCACACACTGGACCAAGGGCTGTTAAGAGCTCAGAAGTGACTAGACAGAAGCGAAGTGTTAACTGTTTTCCCTTCTGTCAAAGAAAACTAAACCTGTGTGTATTTCCATGCATAGAAAAAATTTAGAAGAAGGCTGGAAGCCCTGCCCTATTTGAGTCAAACTCATTCATCAGCACAAAAAGGCACATGAACACGAGGAGTTCATCAAGATCTCATCAAGAACTCAATCAAGTCTCATCATTCACAAACACTTTGCACACATACACACCAATAAAACAATCAAATACAAGACTTTCATTAACAAGTCTGTTACATTTTTAATTAAATTGATTTGCATAGTATGAGTAATCATAAACATTGCACAAGGCATAAAAAACATATTAGATCATTCTTAGTCAACACTCCTTACTTATATATAACAGAACGATATTGGATCAGGCCCTAGAGTAGAATGTATCATGTAACTTCAACCCATAGTCAGTTTGGTAAGGAAAGGCAGCAAGGAATTGGGAGTTCACAAGACAGGAAAGAGGAATTCAGTGGAAGACAGAAGTTATCAATTCTAATTGCCCTAAAACTAATAGCCAGGGCAATGTTGCCACTGCTTCTGTCTGTGAAAGAAAAAGAAAAAAGACTTATGTTTAAAAATACCTGAGTTTTATACATGTCAAGAGAACCAAGCACTTGTACAGCCCTCAAAATTAAGAGTGCTTATGTACATACTAAGCTTTTCACTAGAAATGTGAACATACGTCAAAGAAAAGGCTCCAAGCTTTTTCACAGAAATGTGGACATGAAAGAAAAGGCAATATGCCAAGACCAAATTAAAATTTTTTGACATTGTATTATTGACAGTGTTTGATGGATGGAATCCTGTGAACTACTTCATGCCTTGTTAATTAGCAGCGCTTTCCTGACATCTTAGTTCCTAACACTTTTCTTAGAAGGTGACCAAGACTTCTGGACTTTTGGATAGGGGAGAACACAGAGTTTTAGACAGAGACACGAGAAATATTTGGACACATCAGTACTTTATTTCTCCCTTTGATAATCACAGTGATGCTCCTCCTGAAACATAAACCATTCCACTACCTCTCTGAAGAATCTCACTGACAATAGTCAGGGTCTCAAACTCCATTCATTTGAACAGTGAGGAAGCCTAGTCCTGTATGTCATCTTAGCAGACAACTCATGGTTGTTTCCCTTGAACTCTGACAGATCTCCTAGAATACATATTTTCAAGATTTCCCCCTAAAGCCAGGGAGAAGAGTATAAATATACCTTCTACTTGTTTGCATGAAAGCAAACATGGCAGGACTCCAGAATCAACACTCAGGGAGAACTGCAGAATTAAATTTGAACCAGTTTCATAAACACACCACTTCTCATGCATGGGTAGGGTAGAAAAGAATATTATATACACATAGGCTGTTCTGCCACAGTTCCTAGCAGGCCACTGCATTTTTCTGATAGAAATCACATACAGGGGATCTGTTCCTGAAGGAAGGGCAGCTATGCAAAGAGAGTTATCACAACAACAGCAGCAGCACACTGGCTTGATCTGTGGATGTAGACTTACATATACTTTTTTCAAGTGGGAAAGAAAATATGTTGTTGCAAGGTTATACAGTATTTACATAATTAAGGCAATTATTGCTCTGATCATTTAATTACCTTTAACACCACAAGCAGTTTTCAGCTGTAAAGTATTAAATTTGTTTATCTGGGATAATAATAAATCATGCAAATAAAGTATTGGACATCTCAGAGTACGATAAATTTACAACTTTTTGCAGTTTGAAACAGTACATACTGGAGTACATCTCTTTTCAAAATTAAGCCCAAGGAATACAGCAATGCATATTACTTTAACTAGATTAGTAGTTCTCTTCCTGTACTGGAACAGCCACATAAGCCATCTTCAGCATCACTTAACAGGCCTGATTTTTCATGAACTCAGATTTTTTTTTTGGTTGGTTTGGGTTTTTGGGTTTTTTTGTTTTGTTTTGTTTGTGTGTGTGTGTGTGTGGTGTGTGTGTTTGGCTTTATGGATTTGGTGTGTGAGGAGTTACATTGGTTTTTAATTTTGAGGGTATTGTTGCTTGGGATTTTTTTTTATAGGGTTGGATTTTTGTTGTTGAGTTTGTGTTTGTTGTGGTTTGTTTTACACAAACACATCCTTTTTCCTCTTTTTTTTACACTAGCAGTGCTGGGCATAGGTAGGTGGAGAAAGAACAGCCTGACTCCCATTACAAAAAAGGCACATAAAAAGGCATTTTCAGATTTTTCGACAATGTGTGGTCCTTGCACAGACCTTGCTTGACCAATAAGACATACCAAAACACAGTACTTGTACAGCTTTCTAAAGCTGAGGCATGGCATCTATGAGAATTTTAACCTAAATTTAATTGAGTTGTATAATTTTCATTCTACAAGGTACTGATAAATCTGAGTCTCTGTGCATTCAGTGTTGCCTCAAAAATTATCAACATGGGACCAAAGACATAACCATAAGCTCCGATACACAATTTCAAAGTCTGAATAGGTTTTAATCAGAGGGGGGTGGCAATAGAAGAATTACAGATCCACAATTTATATATTAAAAGATGGGAAACATTCGCAATGTACTAACGTTTAGATAATCATGGATGGAAACTGGAGCACGCCCACAGCACACAAGCTCCAACACTTCCAGCATGTAAGCACAAACCCTTGGGCAGCGTTCATTTGGCTGCAAGTCCCGTTTCCTCACGACACCTGGCGCTCCCACACAGTCCCTGTTTACAGCATGGATGAGCGTAAGGAGCGCTGGCAGGGTGACCCTCGGGCGGTACTGCAGCCTGTGCTGGAGCGCCGGGACATCCCCCGGGGACGGTGGCTGGGCACGGGCATAGTGCATCCCCTCCCCGGCACAGCGACACGGGAACATCGGCACCCTGCACCCGGCACCTCCCTTTGGAAGGAACATGAATCACCTGAGCCAGCCAGAGAGACAAAACCCTTGTGTCACAACACCGTCGTGTAATTCCTCCCCAGCAAAACACATTGGCACCGCTGGGAAAGAGCCATGGGGAACCAGAGCACACCTCCAGCTCCCACCCACTGTATGCTTTCTGTACTTCTGTGTTTTCCCTAATAATTTATCTATTTGTTAGAAAAAAATAACACAGTAAGATGAAATTTGATTTATTCTTAGATGGAGAAAGAAAATACCAGTATGAGCAAGCAAAAGATATAAAGCCCCCTTAGCAGTTGAAGAGCAAACACCTCAAGCATTCAGCTTTCACAAATCACCTGGCACTGACATAACTTAAAGTGCAGATTTGTTTGCTGCAAAATGAACAGAGTAATATTAAAATCATTTAGAAGAGAGCAACAGTACACAAACACATGGAATTAAAGCTTTTTGCAACATTACAAACACATTGCCCTCTCTGGTATCCCAGAGCTTAAGCAAATTGTTACCTGTGCACAGAGCTGGCCAAGGCAGCCCAGAGCACGTATGGGGAACTCTCACAGGCAGAGGCATGCCTGTGTTTATGGGTGGGCAGCCATAAAATGAGGTGCCTCAGAAGCTTCTCCGTGTGGTATCCCCCACAAGAGGGCCCTCCTCATCTCAGGAATCACTTGAACAGCTTGTTAGCACTATGAGATGCTCAGTAGCTATGACTAAAAAATTCTAACTGATGTAAGTTAGTATATCCCCTGAACACTGTACTCATTTTGCCATCTATATGTTTATGAATGGCAGAATAAAAAAAAAACCCTTCACCCTGATAATCAAGCCAGTTAAGTGCAGCAGACCATCTACCCAACAATGAAGGGAGCCACTTGTAACAGCTCCCTGCAAAGTCCTTGTGGTGATGTTAAAGCTTTCCCCAGGATCAGCCCTCATAAATCCATGTGAGTAGCCACAGGAGGCAAGGAAAGAAACAAACCAGGCACACACCACAACACACACACAGAGCTTTGTTTTTTAAACTGAGGCAATAGCTCAACCAGGAGGTAATTTCACCAAACATGGATGGGATGTTGACCTTCCTGAGGAGCCGGATCCAGACACAGGTGTTCAGCTTGCGGAGCAGACTGCAGCCAAAGGCACCTGCATGGCCCTCCCTGGGCACACACATCTGCTCGCTCACGGATGGACCAAAGAGCTGCGGAACTCCCTGATGGGCTATGAGGTTGCTTCTGTTTGTGACCACCTGGAAAGCGGCCCTAGTGATAACTCAGAGGCCTAAAAGAATATCAACAGACAACAAACAGCTTCACAGAAGTTTATCTCTGACATTTCACACATGAGAAAGTTTCAAATGAACTTTGACAGCACAAAACAATTTAAATTCAAAATACTCAAGAACTCATGCAAGCAAATCCTTCTGTCTACAAATGTGTCCTGATGAGTAAAAGTTCAACACAGCAGCATAAAATAAAACTATAAAGCAAACTCAGAATAAATCTAGGCATGGAAGTCCTTTTAAAACTGTATATATGTAAAATATCTGTCACCTGGTGGCTCATTTCCACTTTCAGTAAGCAACTAGAAAAAGACTGTTAATGCAGCTTTTAAAAAATAAAATCACATCAGTAATGTAAGGTAGAGAACTTGAAAAGAGTTTGTTAGAAATGGATTTAAAAATACACTGACAGTCAGTTTTTCCCATGGAAAGTGAAAACCCCAAAACACACAGAAATCCAGATGCACATCCTTTCTAAAGCTGAACTTTACAGTGATGCTTGGGAGTGACTTGTAAGGATTTGTGAGCAAAACCACTCTATTTCTATGTCTAGTGGAGACAGCACTTGGATGCGTCTGCCCACAGTTATTGCTTGTGACTGCATGCCTGCGTTACATAAAGCATGTATTAAAAATATTACACTGTGGAAACACAATCAATTAGCCAACAGCCATATGGCCTCTTCATATGCTGTTTTGATGGAAAAGCTCACTTTTTGATTTAGAGATAAACCTGGACATATGTTAGAGAAGGACTAGCAAAGGGTGAGTGGAATTGGACTGTGGAAAAAAGAAGACGACTAAAAGTTGGAGTCAGACTTCACAGTCCAGCAAGCAGCAAAAGCAAACAGCATCCGCGCCTACAACAGTGATACAGCGGTCGATCCGCTTGCGTAAGCCAAAATCTCCTCCCTGCACCCTCCTCGCCCTTAGGGCCAAAATAAAAGCGAGTTAAAACGCTCTCGCAGTGTGCATCCCTCCTTGGAGGAGACGCAAGGACATCTGCCCGTTTCCCCGTAGGAAATAAGGGCTTGCAGCAGCCCGTCGCTCGCACGCGTTCGAGGCGCAGCCAAGCGCCGGGGCCCCGCAGCGGGCCTCGCTCGGCAGCGCCGGGGCGCAGCACCAGGTACCTTGACCCTGCCGAGACGTCCCTCCGCCCTCGCCGGGGCTCACCCCGCTCCCGCTGGAGCCGTGCTGCGGGTACCCACCGCCGCTCACTGCGGGAGCCCCGCGCTACCTCAAGCCCCGAGCAGAGCCCGCAGCCCGGCGGCCGCCCCCTCCAGACCCTTCCCCGCCGGACGGCTCGGCACCCCGCGTTAGCCCCGCCGCTGTGCGGGAGCCCCGCGGCACTCGGAGCCCTTGGAGCGAAGGGCTCAGAACGACCAGCGGCGACCCGGGAACGACGGCGCGGCCCCGCCGATGCCCCTGCGCGGGGCCGGGAGGGTCTCCCCGCTGCAGCGGGCACGGTCCGGGCGCGCCGCCCCCACCGGCGCGGCTGTGCCCGCAGCCCGGCTCGACCCTCATGCCGCCCCGGCCGGGGGGCGCTGGGTGCCCGGGGCAAGGCGGGGAAGCCGCCGCAGAGCCGGGCGGCCGCGGAGCGCCCCCGCACCTGTTGCGGACGAGGCCGCCGCCGGGCCCCGCCGCGCTCCCGCTCCGCACGGCTGCCCGCAGCCGCCCGGGTGCGTAGTGCCCTCGCAGCCGCGGGCCGACCCTCACCGCCGCCCGCCCTCCCTCCGCCCGACCGGCCGGCCGGCGGCAGCTGCTCACCTGCGGGGCGCCGGCGCCCGCCGCTCCTGCCCGCGGCCTCCGCCATGTCTCCTCCTGCTCGCCGAGCGCGGCTGCTCCGCCCCGCGGCTCCGGGCCCGGGGCAGGTGAGCGCCACGTCCCCCGCCCCCGCCGGCGGCTCTGCCCGGCAGCAGGTGAGGGCGGGCCTGGCGCCCCGGCCCGGGAGCAGCCGCCTTTCGCCTTTCGCGGGCTGCAGGCGCTGACGCGGCGGCGGTGCGGGGGCGGCTGCCCGCACTCCCGGTCTCCGCGGCGGCCCGGGCAGCAGAGGTGCCGCAGTTCACACAGGTGTGATCTATTTTTCTTTTTCCTCAGAGCGGCTCCCTCCGCATTGGTACAGCTCGTGCGGTACGGGCGCGCAGAGAAACAACAGGTTTGGGGATGCTCGCCATCTCGACAGTAGGTGGGAGGAGTGGCGGCAGCCTCGCAAGCCCAGGCGATGCGCCGCATCGTGTGGGAAAGAGCTGCACTGCTGTAGACTCGTTCCTGCGGCACGTGCTCTTACACAGCCGGTTTTAAAGCTGCCTGCAACGCCTTGCTTCCAAAAAAATGGCTCTGTGAAGACCTGTCGATGTATCAGTCCTTTCCGTGAAGGTCATGGTCCTTTTACCTTTCCTGTGAGTTTGCCTAAACTTGTTTTATGCTGCTTTTCAGGGTCATAAGAGTATGTTTCCTCTTTAAAATGTTCTAGTCTGCACCGAAACGTCATTTAATTTTGCATCTGCTTGTAGGTTGCACCAATCATCAGAACTACAGTTGAAGAAGGGTGAATGAATTGGGAAACTCATGGGATGCAGCTGTGGATGCAGGCAAGCCAGTGGAGAGGGGCAGTTCCCTGAGCCTGCTGCACTTGGACAAAGCCAACTTCAGCCACCATACAGAACATCCTCTTTTCACAAACTGCTAAGTTCGGAGCATGAGGGTTTTTAGGGGAAAGGAAGATTAATATTTTGTTGCACCAAGAGGCATTTGTGCTCTAAAATAAGCAGTTTGGGGCTTGGGTGATAAAAACGCCCTGCGGCTTGTGGGCAGGAGAGTGTGTGTAATAGAGGAACAGGCTGGGCTCTGTGCTGAAAGGTACAAAAGACAGCAAAATCAGCATGCCTTGGTCAAGTCTTCACTTCTGTGTTCTCTTAAGGGAGCTGTAAAGGTATTTCTCGGTCAACCTGAGCCCTGGATTACAACAGCACTGGTCAAGGACCGAGAGGTCTTGGTCTGAACTATCCAAGTTCAAACCCAGTGGTATGCCCTGTGGTCAAAATGTTGTCCTCAGCAAAATCCTGCTCTAAGGTAATCTCAAATCCCTCACTTGTGCTCCATGTAGGCATCGACCCAGCAGCATATTCTGGGAGCCAGGCTGAAGAATCCCAGGCTGACCTGTCTGATGCACTCCATCCCAAAATGTTTTCTCATGTTTTGTCTGAGGATGTAAAAAGTAATGTGTCTGGCACAATCGATATGAAGTAGCCTGGTGTGGGGATCTTACATAAGCTTTGGTGCACAGATCTAGCACCTATATGGTATGGTACAATATGGTATATGAGCTGTGCTGCTCAAGGGAACCACATTCAGACCAGATCACAATTGTTCAGGGAGCATAAGTGTACATGGCCCAGCCTGGGCATGGATCAGACCTGACAGAGTCTCACTGTGGAGAATACAGAACTAATTGCTGAGCAGCTCTGCACAAACCACCTGGGGTCTGCTGAAAAAATGAACTATAGGAGTTAAATCCCAGCTGGTGCCAGGCTAGGTCTCATGGAGACATTCAACTGAAACCTCGATCACGCTCCCTCCTCTTATACATAGTTGGCATTTCTGAGCAGCCTGAGTCATAGAGAACAGGCTGCATGCTTTCAAAGCAAACAGAGCAATCCAATTACCTTCTATTCCTATTGCATGAGACCAGAAGTTTTCAAACCTGCACAAATACAGGATAATGCTTCACACAAAAATCAGATTACCAAAGTTCATTGTCCTAGGGTCAATTCTCAATGGGTAGAGGCTTTTTTAACTTGTTTTGGCTTTTACAAGTCAATCTCCACCACTGGTCTTTCTAGTGTTTAAAACTACCTTGAAAATGTACTGTTTTCTGCTGTAATAGTTGTAGAAATTGGTAAACAGTAGCTGTGTTTCTCATAGTGTAGCAGTTACATTTTGGGATTGAGTTGAATATATCTGTGCCCAAAAATCAGTGGAACCATCTTCAGAGTAAAAAAATCTGACTAAAATTATTTAACCTACTGTTTTTTGTTTAGGTTATTCTTTTAATACATAATTGTCATATTTTAGTCAGCAAAAGTAACCATATACATGTTAGAACAACATGTTTATGTTTAAAAAAATATTTAATTTTCTTTGAAAGTATCTGCCAGACCTGAAAAATTAAGAGCATAAGCCTTTTACTGGTTACCAAGGCTTATGAAGAAAGAAGCAGCTTCTTGTCCAGGCAAGTCTTATTCCCAATGGAATTTTTGCAGCTGCCCCAGAAGAATCTGTTGATACCCAGTGCTAGAATGGTGGAGTGACAATGACAGTGGATGGACAGGAAACAACCTTCATCCTTTTTCCTTACATGTGAGAAAAGAATCATTGCATAAACAAAAGCAGAAAAAGAAACAACAGGCCGCAATGACTCTTTAATGCATGGAGGCAGGACTTTTCAAGTCAAGTAGAGCACCCAGAGAAGAATTTTGTTTGGTCTTGGCTTGTTAGTACAGGAATTGGACTGAATAGAAAAACCAAGAAAATATTCAATACTATGGTTATCTGACTCAAATAGCAGTAAGTTTAAGATGTGTCAGAAAAGTTTCCTTGATACTCAGTATGAATTTTTTTCTTTTTTTATTCCAATATTTTCCAGTTCTACACCATTATTATTTTAGAAGTCCAAAAATATAGGAAAAAGTAAGTGTTAGGTTATTTTTATTTTCAATTGTGTATGTCAGAGATAGCTTTAGAACAAGCTAACATTACTGTGGTTCAGGTGTATACAACTGGTACAGTTCAGTAGTACATAAACAACTCTAAAACAAATGCACCATAGAACTTAAATTACCAAAAATAAACAAAATTAAACTATGTAGGGCAGTAGGTAGAAACAATTACCTTTAGGTCTTGCACACTAAAAAAAAGAAAAATATCTAATTATGATTGAAATTATGAAGCTCTACTACAGATAATATTGAGATATATTACAAAGAAATTGAAAAGTTGTCACATTTTGGTTTTGTTCCAGTGATGTACAGTTACACAAAATCTTACATCAGTTTTTAATGAAATTAACATCTGCTTACTTTAACTACAATATATCATGAGTTTATAACTTTTTATGTGTGTATGTGTGTGTTTTCTAAAAATTTTGGAAAAACTTGCATGTAAAAACATTTAAAGTAAAATAACGTTGCAGGTTGTTTACAGATTCCTTATGGATTATAGGAGTAAAAGCAGTCAGGAAGCTGCAGTGTTTTTAACATTGGTAAACAAATACTGGATTAAAGTGCAACAGTCCTTCTGACAGCACACCTGCTCTGGCTGAAAGGAAATCTTTTCATCTCTGCAGAGAAGCAAAGAAAAATTTCAGTGTCAGGCGTGTTTCTCTCGAAAGTCAGTGATAGCCTTCCAGAGCGTGCATAGCATTCCTCCCCTGTAAAGAAAAATCAAGACACTCAGGTAACACAGATACTCTCTAGGCTGAAAGCATTTCAATTTAGGTGCTTTCTGATTTTCTTGCTCTGGTTTTGATCAGTGGGAAGGCTGATCAAAGGTGAAATTCAACATGCATTACTCAAATAGAGAACAGAGTCCTTTTCTGATTACAGGACAGGGTGATCTTTCCACTTGGCAGGTGCCTGCTGTCTGGAATTCAGACTTCTGGTCCAAAGGACTTGCATAACCCACATCTGACTTCCAACATGATGCAAGTTGGTGACCCACACACACATAATTAGGTGAAATGTAGTGTTACTTGCAGTCCATGAGTAACGTTTTTGAAGTTTGATGATGATAATAAACTACTGAAAGTTTTGCTAACTCTACTTTTTTAAATAAAAGCAAGGCTCTAATGGGATATCCAGTGTCTCCAGTTGCAAGGTAAATACTTTACCTTAAAATTTTGCCTTCAATAGAAAAAGCTTATTTTAAAGTGTAAACAGTGTCAGCTGTTTAGCAGGAATGTATCAGCATACAAAGACATACTGGAAAGTGTTACTTATTATAAACTAAAACTACACAATGCAATAAATAGAGACTTAGTATAAGCAATTTTTTCTTCTTACAAAGCACAGTTCATTTAACTGTGAAGCATTACCTCAGTCTCAAACACTTCAGATCATCTCGTGTAACATAGCAGAGAACATCCGTTAAGGTATAGTCTTCAGCCAAGAACTGCAGAAAGAATTTTAAATTAACATTTTGTTAGAAATATTATTTAAATTCCTAAGCTCATCTTCCTAGGATTATCTACCCCTAAAAGATAGAAGGTTAAATCTGGGAGAAACCTAAAACTGGGCTAAACTGTGGTACATGTAACAGATTAATCCATATTGTTTCTACAAATACAGTGAAACTACTTAAATTTTACACTGTATACTCTGCATTGGAACACCAGGCACAGCTTGGAAGGTGTAATGCTTTTACAGCTACTCAAAATCTTTGTCAACTGGCATTGCTATTGTTACCAATGGTATGTCAGAATGACAGATTTCACTGAATACAAATTAGACCATAAGTAATACCACATTTAACCCATGAGGAAATTAAAAGCAACAGTTAAGACCCACCTTTTCAAAAATTACATATAAATTTGATGTAATTGAACTTGGAAGAACCTTTGATCTGATCTGTAGGAGTGATAACTACATGCAGGTATTCCTAAATTAGCTGAAATCCTGAGATGTTCAACACCTCTAAAGTTATATAATTTGCTGCAGAGCAGACTGATCTACTTCAGGATATTTCACTATAGCATAGTTAGCTAAGGGTGAACACATATCCTACATCCAGGATATCATCAGCAGGAACTCTGCAGTGTATAAAGACACTGAAAACCCAAGAGTATCTATTTACCAGGACATTTTATTGCTTTATTCATAAACAGATTTAGGAACTATTAATGGTACTGTATATTTATGAAGGCCTTCATGTTCATGGCTTTTTCCTATCCTCCAAAAACAAATTAATCTCTCAAAATGTGCTAAAGTAATTAAAAAGGTTTGCGATGTTCTTAAACTGAGTCACAAAACAGTACTGCAACTGTGCCAGGCAGTGAACAGGATCATTGCTACCTTGTTTATCGTGGCCTCATCAGCTCCATGAACTCTCAGCCAGTTTATGAGATCAGGGTCTTCGGTTCCTGTGCCAGTGGAATGACGATGACAGACAGACAATCCAGGAATATCTGGAACAGGCATTTTTGAGGCAAGGTTTTGTGTTGCCAAAGCAACATCTCGTCATTTTTGTCTCCTCAAGCACTTTCCCTTCAACTTGTCCAGTATCTCCCCCAGAGATTTCCCTTCAAGCTTAGAATACCAGTATCCCCATAAATTAAAATAAATGCCAATTCCCAAAGAACACACTTAATTATGATTTAAAGACAGTTATACACTAATTTCTCTACTTGCTTAAGGGTACAGTTAAAGTAATGTGAATATTGACAAAGAAAATTTTTCTGCCCCCTTCTTAAAATGACTTTACTAGTACAAGGCACATCAATTTCACCATCACTGTTTCTACACTAAGGTTGTTGCATCAATTAACTGAACTGTTCAGTGTAATTCATACAATTGCTGAATAGGCAATGCCTTCAAATGAGGATCAGCTGCTTTTGGGAAGCATCACTTAGAAGCACATTACACAGAAACATCAAACTACATTAGCACTTCCACCTTCTTCAGGGCAGACACAGCAAACTTGGCTTCCCTCAGTAACCTTTAAGTTGTATTTGCATCTCACCAATTAGATCTTCTTGAACTTTCAGTGTAACAATTAGAACAGTCTGTAATTCAAGGAACACATACCTAAACAGAATAACTTGTCCTACTGAATAAATATTATTTCTAAAGAGGATATGAGCCTTGCGCTCTTCCATATAATCACAAACAAAAATATTTAAATCATACCATTCCTTGTACTGTGATTAACAAATCCAGTAATTTGTTTCCACAATGTACATTCTTGCTTCGGAGCAAACCCTCCCAGAAGCAGCACAATAAAGCATCTTTGCTGAGACTGGCTCAATAAAATGAACAGAAGTTTAGCTGGCACTTTTTCATCTATAGCCAGTATGGAACTTTTCCTTAAAAAGTCTTCTCACCTATTGGCTGTGATCTGAGCTGTAGGTTCCTGATCTCTTGGTCTTTTTCTTCTATAGCTTGATGTAAGAGGACTTGAAATTCTCTCTCCTTTTGAACCAACTCCTCCAATAACCTGTGAAGTAAAGGGGAAAAAAAATGTTCATTTCCTTAAGTAGCTTAAAATTTTCAGGAGAGGAAATATCTCACTATACTTAAACTGGAAACCTTCCTGACAAAGACAGACTTCAGCTTTCATGGGTATATTCTTTCACTATAGATTTATTACGACCTTTATCAAGATATGAACATTCACTGGTTCCCAAGGCGCCCCAAACACACCAACCTCCATATAAATATTCTCCCACTAAACAACTGATATGTGGTAGAAAATTTCAGTGAAATTTCTATGGCCCGTGCTCTGTTTTAAACAAAACTGGAACTGAGAACAAATACCAAAGTGGTTCATAAACTAAGGCTTAACTTAGTGATGTAATCTTTTGTAAGGAACAATGCCAGTTCACATCTCTCCACCAGACATTTTCAAAGGTATGGAAAGGGTAGAGCTGTGATGAGAATGTGGTGAAAACATATGGCTGCATTTCTTAAATATGGAAAATACATTCTCAACCATACAAGGGCTGTCCCTTCCTCACATACGAGGCACTTTGTGCCTGCCCTCCTAGGCTGTATTAAGAGTGAGAAAAGAGGAGGCAACATACTTGCCTACTCCCCTAAGCAATTACTTTTGAGAATGTCAAGCAGAAGTAAATTGAAACTCATGTTTGACCTCCTTCACAACACAAACCCAGAGAGAAACCTGGACAGATTCAGTGGCCAGCACCATTTAAGCTGATCAAAAGACAATAATCAGAATATAATGGAAAATTAGTATATAAAACGGCTGCAATTTGTTCTTTTAGAAAAGTGGTTTAGTAAAATGCAGGATTTTTGAACAACATGTTATCAGGAACTTGGTCAGAAATTGGACATGGAGAGCACACTCATAAACCTATGATTAACTTCTGAGTCTTCAGAAGCTCTGCCTTGAAAGGATTGCAGCATCTTCATCCCTTTCTTGAAACCTCTGCAAGCCTGAGAACTATGCAATAACCATTCCATTTTAGCATGTTTCCTTTTATTTATTCATGTATTCATTTTTTTAAAAAAATTACACCAGTTGACCACTGCCACTTTTTTTCTGGGATACTGAAAGACAGGAATTCAGTTAGAAATTGTGCCACAAAAGCCCCTTACCTGTCTTTCCACAGGGGTAAACTGAATCCCATATGATTGCTTTCTACAACCATCTAGCCCTACTTTCAGCTTGCATGCAGGCCTACCAGCAGCATATTTGCACTTGAGTGCTTCCACACCTGAGCTAACAAACCTCAACAAGTCCACCCTGCATGGGTACAGAGCTACTTTGTGCATCTACACAACCCCACAGCTTGGTTATTCTCGGTGCAGACTGATACTCTGTCCAGACAGGTCACCTTTCAGTTAATTTATTCCTAGTTTGTCTATTCTCATTTAAAAAGGCCCTCAGGGCCAATAAAATAATCCATTATTTTCTCCTGATAACTGCTTGCTGCTTATGCCAATAAAGCTTTCATAAATATTTAAACAATTGTCTGTATTATTTATCTCAAAAATTCTGCATGAATGACTGGATGTGATTATTTGGCCAAAGGCTTTGCATTTGAGAAATTTACAGAAGCAAAGTGCTAGAAAGAAAGTATCTCTACAAATTGATCACTTGTGAGGCTATTCCCCACCAAAAACTTATGAAGTGAGTCAATCTAAAATATTTATGTATTTCTTTAGGTATATCAATAAGGCAATCAAAATATTTCTCAGTGGTCACACGTAAAAAAATTAATTGTAACATCAGAACCCAAAAATACTTTATTAAAAACAGTATAGTCCAATGAATTACTCTAATTATGGCAACCTTCTTGGACACATTTAAAAGTAAAGCGCAATTTAATATTTTAATTTCAATTGCAACTGTAGCTCCAAAGAATGTTCTACCAGCATAACCACTGCCTTATTGAAGACATGTTCTCTTTCTATCAAGGTCACATTCAAAATTTACTGAGGTCAGTAGAAAATCCAATGTCATAAATCAGATGCTGCAAAAGCTAATTATCTACTTTAACCAGACTGTTTGGTATATTTTAATGACAAGAAAACAAAATGAAATATACAGAAGATCATTTGGATAAAATAATGGAGACAGAATTTTCTCTGACATTTCCTAGAAACAACCCAAATAAACCTCAAAGAAACACTTTTCAGGTTTAAAGTGCAAGACGTATTTCTGAAAAAGACACAATATCCAAATTTCTGGCTAATTTCTTCTTTGAAACAAAACAACTATTTTTTCATCTTTGATGAAAAGAACTAATTTAATAAAAAGGTAATGGCTGCTGGTAAGAACAGATCCTGCTTGCAGTGATGTCTGTGCACAAAACAAGTCTGAAGCAGTTTCCCTATGGAGTTCCTGTGTGGCTGTCTATTAACTTGAGTTCACTCCCTGAGAATGACTACAGAAAAGAACAGCAAGTTCTGCCTTAATGGAAACAAAACATAACACCATTCATCAGCCATACAGAGCACACCAAGGAGAGAAAACGCAGAAGTTTGGCAGCAAGTCAGTTTTTTTCAGACCTTCCTTGAAAGGGCACCTGAAATCAAGACTGACCTTAACTTGCATCACTGTGGGTTTGTTGAAATTAATAAAGCTATGTAAGTGACCAGTCACAGCTCAACAAGGATCGTCATTAAAATGAACACTTTGCAGTGCTATGGAATTTTGGCAATGTCACCAGTATTCTAGTATATTTATTTTAGAAGCTAAACAATACATAGTGCTGTAAGCAGGCTAGTGTCCCTGCCTCCTGATGTCCAGACTTACCTGTTTGTCTCTAATTTCAGCCTGCCCAGCTGGACACTCAGTGATCTGTGAGCAGCCTGGGAGTCATGGGACACTGTAGAGCTGAGTGTGCTTACACCTGAGGTAGCTACTGCATCTTCCAAGACAATGCAAGGCTGCTGGATGGTTTGATTCTGAGGCTGTTCATCTTGATCTTCAACTTCTATATCATCTTGATCAGCTGTATCACTTTCAGATGCAAGGCTAAAATGTGGCCTCAATTCTATTAAAATATAAGTAAAAGAAGAACACTAAAGATATTATACATTAGTAAAATATTAAAGTAAAAACACACCCAAGTGACTATTTACAGATGATCCTATAGCTTTGGTTACAGCAGACCTGAAATTTCTGTTACAGGAGAACATATGGTATTTTCACAGGGGTTTAAGATCCCTCAAAACATAAGAGCACCTTGGTTTATTCAGATTCTTATTTTGCCTATCGAATGTTCAAAAGCTGTAAAAAACAAACCGGTGGATGAATATGATTCCAGACTTGGCTAGCATTTCACGTCAAATTGTGCTAAAGTATTCATACAGCAGAGTTTCTTTGGCTTAATTCCATTCTCAGTAGTTTGTATTTTCTTATGTGTCTGACTTGAAACATTATATTGAACAAATAACCATAATTTCTTTTATATCCAGCTATTCCTGCTGTTGCTGTTCTGGCACATCTAGCATTATATCATTATAAGAATACCATGTTTACCAAAAAATTGCATCCAAAGATAGAGAGGAAATTACAAAAAGGCCCCTCTACCAACAATTAAAAACAGCACACTTCCCTTCTACTTATCAGAGGGAGCACTGCCTATTTTGTAATGATGCATATCCACAAAACTGCAAACACAAAAGTTATACCCTGGTTTCATTGTTGCATGTTTAAACTACCTACCAGAGCATACCAGGTATGCAAGATATGTACACAAGATCTGACTCTCCTACACAACTTATTATTGTAACAACATCTGTTTGTTAATTCTAACTATTTAAAATAAATCTTTCTTCCTTCCTTCCTTTGATTGTGGCTCCTTACTGCTAAGAACTCCCTCTAGTCTCCCCACCAAAACGTACTTTTTTTCCTGAATCACACTTGGTTTATGCCCTTTCTGCTGAGTAACTAACAAGTATGTTTCTCTTTAAAAAGAAACATTTGTTCCTTTATCAATTTCACGTCTTCATTTCAATGCTACATATCTTTTTCAAGGCTGAACATAGTAAGATCGACAGAACTGTACTTCTAAATTAAAGAAGTACAGTTCTAAATTAAAGAAGTACAGTTCTAAATTAAAGAAAGCAGATTTATTATTAAGAAGTTACCCAAATACTTCTAGGCAAATATGTCTGAATTTGCTTTGAACTTCTGTTCTTATTAGCATGTTGCAGAAGTTCTTCACCATTGTTCACCACCAGGCAGCATAAAATCAGCATTGTACAATTCCTCAAATATCTCATAACTTTTAGAAGTGTTACGGCCAGAGACAAATCTTTACCTCATTAAAAAAATTTTAAAAAGGAAAAAAAAAAAGAAAAAAAAAAGAAAAAAAAGAAAAAAAAAAAAAAAAAAAAAGAGACAAAGGCAAGGGAAAGCAATCAGAAGTAGGGTGCGGCAAATAGGGAAGTGGCAGATGATCAACGCCTGAAAGCTACTGGGCACAGAGGCTTTTGTTTAAGCTTGACCACCTACAGTTAATGCTGACACTGAGCTGTATGGGGCAGAACAGACTATTAAGGAAGAATTCTACAGTTACTCCTGTTATACAGCAATTAAGCACATGCCTGTTAAAGGTGTTCAGCATTCTAATCAGAAGACAGATTCTCTTTGTGATTTGAAAGTAACACAGAAACCCTATTTATATCTTGCTGGTTGTGCTAAGAATATGGAAAATAAGGAGAATAGGAAGAGGTGTAACTTTTGTTGGAATTTCCAGATCCCCTTATTTATAATTTAAAACATAACCCACTACAGGAAACAGCAATGTAAGTATTCTGACTGTAGACTTAAAGCATTAAATTATATATTTGAAAATATTACCATTAGTTCCAGTGTTAGAAGTTAAGAAGCAGCAGAAAAACTAACTCTGGAAATAGGTAGAGAAGTAACAGAATGGGCTACAGTTTCTTCTAAACAGACTCCTTCCCCCAGCAAAGCCATACATTCTAATCGCACAACATTCAAAATACAATATACAAACTGCAGGCACTGCAAACCTGTTTGTTTGTTTGGTTGTTTTTCGCAGGTTTCAAGGGTTTGGTTGGGTTTTTTGGTTTTGGTTTGTTTTTTTTTCTTTTTAGACAGCTTCTGACCATAAGCAAAGAGCAACATTTTGCACCTCCAAAAATTAGGTTCCAGAGCACCTTAACCTATTATTACTCACTATATTGCAGAATCATTTAGATTACACACTGTGGAAAGGTGCTTTCCAAAATAGCTTGAACAACAAACAGATTAGTTTTTGAATTGCAAAACAGATAGTGAACAGGAAAAAGGCCACTGCTTGTTTCAAAATCTGAAGCGAAGCATCATATTCACATCTCTAAAGCATGTTTAAAGAGATCAGCTGATAAACATTTGCTGAGTATTAAGAATGACTCACCTGGGACCAGGATTGTAATAGCAGTCTGCACAGCTTTTCTGATTATGCTGTCCAGTGCAAACATCCAATGTGGCTTAATATTATGATTTCGGAGAACTTTATTGACCTAGTAAGAGAAAACTCAGTTCAGATATTACATATCCCACAGCTTTAAATGTCAGCATTATGTACAGTGTTTGAACTTAAAGATGCTGTATCCAAGCAGAAAATTACAACTATTTCTTGATAGCCATATTATCAACTTCGTCCATTTTATGATAAGTCTTGCAATACTTTGTATTTTTCATCGAGTACTAGTTCCTGCATTAGATGAATTTTGATGTCTGCGACTCTTGATCTACATGGCTGTGGAGAGAAACTTAAAAACAATGTCAGCAAGACAAATAACAAGGGCCATTTATGAAAGGCTTGTAGCTGAGGCTAATTAATCTTGTTAACTTTTTTTGGCATCATTTTCACTGCTTGCTCTGAGCAATACTTGTCTATTCTAAAGTACAATTGTAGCAAATATGAAAGAACTAATGTAATGCCACTCCTAGTTAATTCTGAAAATAGTTAATTAATTTAAGAAGTTAGGGGACTTCATTTGTGTGCTGTACCATTTTCTCTTCCCTTCTACTTCTTATTTTGTACAATCAGATGGCTTTCTGCACTGGGTTGCTCTTAATTGCCAACAGGCCTGCTTTCAAACCACTTTAAGCCAGATTCTCAGATGCCTCTATGGATGCACCATGCCACTTGCATGTCCAATTCTACCACAGGGGCATTGTTTTCAACTCCCAAATGACAGGGAAGGAGCAGGTGAAATGATAGGGCTACAATGAAATGCCTAGCCAACTGTAAGCAGCAACAGCACAAAACTCAGTGCTGTTTTCCAGGCACAGAAGCAATCTAAAGCAACAAAGTGCAGGAGCAGAACTAAAATTAAACAGTCACAAGAAGCAACAAATATAACTGTGTTTAGAAGTTACAGCCTTATAAAAAAAGAAGCAACTACTGATTGCTAAAAAATGTGGCAAAAAGATATTTCACTGTTCCAAAAAAAAGGAATTAGTTCAATTCCCTCATAATGTGATAACCTCTCTGTAAAAAAAGACTGAAGTTACAAAAATGATGCATTCAGAGGAGATGTAAAAGTTATTAATCATATTATTTTCACTGCCAAGAAGCAATAGTTTTCAGTAATGCAGTAAGTTATCAGGTACCTGTGCTGGGTTTGGTTAGGAGTGAGTTAATTTTTTTCACAGCAGCCCACATAGTGCTATGTTTCAGACTGGTGACTAAAACAGCCTTGATAACACATGCATGTTTTAGCTACTGCTGAGCAAAGCTTACGCACTGCCAAGGCCTCCTCTGTTTCTTACACTGCCCCACCAGCAAGGGGGCTGAGGGTGCACTAAAGGCTGGAAGGGGACACAGCTGGCACAGCTGACTCAGTTGACCAAGAAATATTCCCTTCTATAAAAGGTCATGCTCAGCAATAAACTAGGGGCTGCTCCTTTTCCAAAGGAGCTGCTGCTCAGGGATTGGCTGGGCACTAGCCTGCTGCTGGTGACTGATTGCTTTTGCAACACTTGTGAGCTTCCCCCCCCCCCCCCCCCCGCCCCCCTTCACTTATTAAACAGTCTTTATTTTGATCCATAAGTTTTCTTACTTTTGGTCCTTCCAGTTCTCCCCCTCTTCCTGCTGGGAGGAAGTGGACAAGTAGGTATGGACTTTCCTCTGCCTGCCAGCCAGGGTCAACCCAGCCCAACAGCACCTATGTCTCCTCAGCCCTATTGCCAGTGGCCACGAGGTGGCACTTGGACACTGTGTTTGGTTTCGGAGAGCTGTCAGCAGTGCCAGGGCAGCCTGCCCTGGACCCGACGACTGGACATCAGCTGCCCAAGAGCCCCAAAGGTTTGCCCACTGCCTCTAAGGCAGCACAACTCCCCTGTGCAAACACTTTCCACCTTCCATACTGACTGCTACCAAGACAAGTGACATGTTTAGCTAAGTGCAGCTCTTTTGACAACTGGAAAAGCATAATCTAACTTTGTCAGGATCACAACAATCCATAGTAATGTGATTCAGCTACTTATATTACATCACAAAATTACTTTTACTTGCTTGTTTTTATGAGGATGTTGTGATTATTAAACATTGTAACCTAAGATCACCTTACTAAGTTCCAAGAGCAAGGGAACTATTTTCCCTCACTTTTACCAGTACTTCAGTCTCTGCCGTGTCTGAGTACCTTGATACTGTTCTGGATTTCAGCGTAGTACTATAGAAATCTACTGTATGACCAAAAGAATTAAGATTGTGCACATATAAAGCAAAGTTTATCTTTTAACTTTCTGTGGGGGTTTAGTTTAGTGATAGAGAGACAGTAGTGAAAGAGGCATTTACAAGTTAAAAACCAGCAACTTGTAGTGAGGAAGTGAACAGAAAGTAAATTTCTTATTCATAAGGATACAGCTCAGGCAATACCACCAAACAACTGATGCGCAGCAACATCTTTATCGGAACATCAATGTAAGTATTTGTACTATTACCCCCTCCATTGTTTTCTTGACGTTGTATGCTTGTTTTTTCCTTTCAAGTGCCAAAAGAATATTAATATGAGGCTAAATAGAGAGAGCTGAAAACTTATTAAAAACAAAGAGAAAACTTTTGATTTGTAGAAAGATCTCTTTCACAGATTCATTTCACACTTTTTTTTTCATAAACAGCATTTAATTCTTGTTAGTGTAGTCTATGCAACAGTTTATATGCTATGCCATCCTTCCTGACAGCTCTTCTACTTGTCAGAATACTTCATGTTTAAATTCTAAAAGAATCATCCACCTCAAATGCCTACCTGGATTGTCACTTCATTTTAATTACATGACTTCAGTCTGGACAAGTCATACTCAGCATAGCTGCACCCTCCCATGTTCATCATTCATACTAATCATTAAGCCTAACTGCTTGTGAACTAACATTTAAATACATCCCTTAAGAAGAGAAAACCTTTACTTTTCTAAACTACCTATTTAAAGGCAACTCATGAATGTGTTTGGTTGCTCAGTGTAGGAAATAATAAATCTTGCATTTATTATTGATAGAAAAGAAACCATTCTAATTCCTCCTTATCCTGCTTATTATAAATTGAAATGAAAATTTCTAGTTTGGCAGAAAACTGCCGCTAACCAAAAACACTAGAATAAGAATACAATACATATTACAAAGTAGACAGGTGACAATTTGGGGTAATGCATTAGTTTGGAAGAGAAGTTGAAGAGATCTGTATTTGTGTAGGATAAGCCTGACATTCTGTGATGGTCTTATTTACCAGAAAAACCTCCAAAATGAGATTTTTTAAAAAAAGCTTTTCTGCTTTACTATTATGACACAAAATTCAGACAATTATGCTGAACCTTCTATACCTTTAATCAGTAAAATCTCAGTAGTTGTGTTTGGGGTCTGTGTTCTGCCAAAAGATCACAAGGCAACCAAACCAAGTCACTGCTGTTAGCCCAGATCTTGCTATTACAGGTTCAAAGTCCTCAAATATTATTGTTTCAGTAACTCTGGGTGGTAGTTAATCAAGTTCTGTTTGCTCCTGGTTTGTTTAGGTTTTTTCAGTTTAGGTGGTAAAAATGAGAACTTACAGCATCTTGAAAACCAAACAGCACAAGCTGCACTTGACTGATACCATGGCTGTCAAAGTCTAACTCCAGCTTCAGTTTTGAAAGGGTGGTTGAGATGATTTTGCGATCAGTGGACCGTATAAATTCTCTGAGGCTGGAAACGAGCGTTGTGATATGTTCCCATTTCAGCTTGGGTTCGTCAGCTCCCTGGCAGAAGAGAGAGGAAAAGAAATAGTTTTGATAGTCATCTTTTGAATCATACACCCAGAAGGACTTTAGCCAATAATGTCAGTTGGCAGTACGGATTTTCATAAGCTCTGCTGCTATGGTTAAGGGAAAGGTGCAGCTGCAGGTCGGGTGATGGTGGCAGCAGGACTGCAGCAGCACAGAGCTCTGTGGCTGAGCTCCCTGATAATGTAGGTAGTAACTCGATGAACAAGCAGCTGACTTAGTTTTACACCAGTTGCTGAAGAATATGTGCACACTGTAGGGTGTATGTTTCTTTGTACAGTAATAAAATATATGAATAAATAAATGTACTGTGCACTGGATACTACAAATTACTCTTCACTGCAAACACACACATACTTTGCAGTGCTTCTAATTTCTGCATGCCCCTCAGAGACAACGTGCAAAGTCCTACAGCAGCATTTAAAAGAAGGGATTAGTCAAAGTTATGCAGGAGGCTTACAAAGGGACTAGTTGTTTCTTATATAATTTCCTAATTTCCCTTAATACAGAACTTCTACACTTAACTGTTCCTAGAGCAGATCTACAAAGACCTCACCTTTCTAGTATAAATATTCATTTGCCTATTTTTAAAAGCTTTTGTGTTTTTGCATGAGCTACCAAAGTAGCAAAAAATCTCAAAAGCATTTACCAGAATAACCAGCCTAAGTAACTAGGAAGCAGAGCACTGTATTTGCTCTCAATAAGTAAAGTCATGCCAACTGAATGCAAATTTCAATTCAAAATCTTAAATTAAGCCAGAGTTGTTGCTCAACATGAAGTATTAGATGCTTATTCTGTAGGAAGTTAAGTAAATATTTATATAGACTAATGATATCCAACATCGATTTCCGTAAGAGAAGGACATATGGTGTTTGGTTCTATTGCATTTGCTGGTTTTAAGCCATGAATGTTATGGCTGGCCAGACACCAAAAACTCTCATTTGCCAGTAACACTGAGCTTTTAAATGTAGTCAATTAATTCTGATCAGGATGAAACAAAGATAATTCGATTACTTGAGAGAGAAGCTGAAAAAAACGTTCTAAAGCAGTCAAAGCACAGACTAAAACATCCACCTGAGATAAAAGATCCTAGCCTCTGATCTTGATCTGCTTTGGAGAGTCCACCTGATGATTTCCTATATGGAACTGGATCTCTCACTGTCCTGCAGTAGACAATCTTCTTTTCATGTAAATAATCAAAAAGCCATTTGGGCAGATAGGTAAATATACACTGTGGCCCTGGATTAGAAGATCCAAGTCCATCAAGGCACCAGGCACTATGGGGACAAGACAAGCAGTATGTCTTGCTTAATTAGAAACAGTGACCCATTTTGTGAGGGGCATTCTCCTCCCCTAGCCCTCATACCCAATTACTTCATTGAAACCTTGTGAAATTTTTTGTAAAGAGAAAAACTCTATCAAATCCTGATGAGGCCTAACAAGCAAGCCAGGCTTGTTCTGTTAGTTTGTTCTGTTAGTTATTTCTTGCATTTCTCAAGGGAGAAAGCAGTCTTTGGGAGTCAGAGCTCTGCATCCTTTTGAAGAGCAGCCAGTCCCACAAACATGAGCTTTGAACTCTCTGGCTCTAAAATTCTGTGTCTCTGCTTCTCTCTCAGGCTGTTCCAATCCCAGCACACTCTCTGGGATTTGTGATTGATCATCAGCCTCTCATGATCACTGATTATTACTTGCATACACATGCAAAAACTCTGTCTGTTACAGCAACGCTCTTGCAAAGCACAGATCGCAAGTATCTCTCTCTCTCTCTGCCTTATCTTGTAACACCTTCTGTAGTTACAAGGATAACTGTGGGTCACTCTCTCCCTCTCCCAAGAGTTAGAAGCTGTTTTATTTGCATGGCAGCAATTTCCAATCACATTAACTGTAGTACATAATAATCATATTGTTTCTGAACAGTAGTATCTTTAGAAGATGATTTCTCATGTTTTATACAAGTACGTTTTAGAGAAGCAATACTTTGCCTTGAGAAAGAAGTGAATCAATTAACTACTAACACACACACAAACAAGAACAAAAAATCCTGTCATCCAATTACAGTGTTGCAACATTTAGCGGTGTGGTCATGACCTGTTATTTGCTCAGTGTTGTCCTGAACTGATACATCATCATAATGAATCATCCCCACACAGGAGTGCCAAAAGGTCATTCTGCAATTGTTTTGTTGTTTGCTCTAGCTCCCACCATTACTACATCTTCCCTCCATACGTGTTCCCAACTGCACTGAAGAATAGTTGCACTTTATTCTCTCCCTAGGCCCCTCTTACCCCTGTTACGGCTGTTGGCTGGAAGGCAATGGTGTACCTGCCAGTCTCATTTTTTCTATACAATAGCCATAAGGCCAGAACAGGCCAGATGACCTAAACCTCTCTCTGTCAAACCAGTCAGCCAGAACACAGAACTTTAAAAGGGGGTCAAGATAATGTGCTCCTGGAGATGATCTACCTTCTGTGAGTAGGCCTGACACAGTCCTATTTGAAAATCACTGACAAAATAGAGTATCATGAAAACATGTTTTTCTGTTGTCTTGCCAGTACCAATACCCAGGTATACACATAGTAATTACAAACAAAAAAGGCATATGTAATGCAGCATAAACAATTACAAAGCCTATTTTTAATAGCCCAAATACAAGAGTAACTTTGAAAGCTTACATGGTACACCCTTTTGAGTTCAATTAAACTTTTTTTTTTAATTGCTTTACTAAGTTTAATTTCAAGAGTTCCAGGTAACTGCAGAGAAGTCTTAAAATTCCATTAAATTCTTGCTGCCCTCTGAAATTATTTTACCTGAGTCAAAGCTTCCATCAGGTTCCTCACCACCTGCTCTTGGTCCTCAGTTAATATCCTGTGAAGGGTGGCTCTCCTTTCACTATCCTTCTTCAGCATGAAAAACCCAGAATCTTTCTCTTCAGGTGAAGGAGGTGCACTGTGATCCTCAAAATGTTCATCTGGGATGCTGAATGAAAGACACTCAGTGAAAAGAAATATTATAAAAACCATCCCAGAGCACACATTCCAAATCTACTGAGTAACAAAAATGTCAGGTTGGTTTTTTTTACCTCAGAAAAAGGGACCGGATTCCCTTCCCATCTTTTTCTCCACAGGATTTGGCTCTTGTTTTGAAAGAGAATGGATCAATTTTTAATTCTGTATCAGGTGAGACAGAACCATATTCACTGCTGCTACTTGTATCTTCCACCAGAACAGGGACAGGTAAGGATATGCTCCGAAGGTACTCTATTCATATAGGAATATTCAGAAATTAGGATTTAGTAATACCATCAGAGTTTTGAAGATTATTTTTTCAGTGGAGGCAGAAAAACTCCAGTCTTCTCACACACCAATACAAAATACTAGAAAAAATTGACACAAAGCTCCTAATGCTTACGTATCTGGAATGGAGTTATCTTTCAGGTATGTTTTTATTCCTGAAAGATGGAAATGCTGGGTTTCTAGCAAGTTCACTTACAGAGCTTCAACATTGAAGTGAACGCCAATCTCCTATCATGACTTCCAGCAGTAGCAAAATGTTTCTATACGATAAGTTGTCCAAGCACCTTCCAAGATCTTAATTGTATGTGTGTATATATAAATATGTACACCTTCATATATACACTACATATAAGTATATATACTATAACACTATAAGATAAATTTCTTCATCAGATTAATTTGCACAAGTTTAATTAGTTCATAATCTTTTACTCATAATATTAAAAACCATGCAGTTAAATCAGAACTTTTAGTTTTAAAGTCAAAGCCCACATTAGTGCTGCAGGAAACTGTTAGTATCTATTTCACATGTGCACATTTCAAAATGTCCTTTGATACCAATTCAGCATGAAGGTACCTATGTGTGTGTTCAGTTCTCTCCTGCACTCTCCCAGTTCATTTCCTGAAAGAGATGAGTATCCTGTATCCTGGTCTGACAAGGGGTGCCAAATGCATTCTGATTTTTCTGTTATAGAATTTAGTCAAATAAAAATCTGTGTTATCTTTCTCCACAGACCTTGTCTCTGTCACTACTATAAAGCAGCCATTGGTTTCTATCAAATGTCCCCATAAACAACAATGCAGCCCTCAAAATCTGTAACACCCACCTGCCTGGACAACTAAGCCATAGTCTGGTAGGGCTAAAAACAGCAGTTAAGATATGCACAATGAATTAGATTTTCCTAACAGAGAGACATCACTTATTTTCATCACTTATTTTCATAATGGTGACCACTTCTCAACTTTTTTGTGATGACAAATTATACCAAAATAAATGAAAACTGCAGTATCCATACAGGTACGTTTTTGATAGAGAAGTAAAACTCACCATTTGTGTTAGCTGAAAGGACTGTGTGAGAAAATCAAAGAAAAAAAGAAAGTTAAATATGCTGAAATTAAATAAGCATAATGAAATTAAAATAAGCATAGTCTGAAGGGTAACTTTCCATTTTTATGGACTATCTCAATTCTCCTGTCTCCAAAAGTGTAATTGATTGCAATTTAATTTTATTCTGAGGGGGTGGAGACCACATTAAAAGTGATCCTATAATATAATCTCTTTTACTTGATATTTTTATTAAGTATCATGCTAAAAATATACAGAAGATATTTTCCTAAGGATATATCCACACACATTAGAATATATTATTCCTGCTCTGAAAACTCCTTTGCTACTTTCCATAATTTAGAACACTACAGGAAATTAACGTTTCCTGAAAATGAAACTTCATGAAACAAAAAAAATGCAGAATAAGCACATTTGCTATGGGAAAAAGATTCTTTTTCTCATGTAGAAAACTCCACCGAGGTTTAATAGCATGTTCTAACCTTACACAAAATATACTCTATACAAAATATTCTTTCAATGAAAACATATGCAAATTAAAAAACAAACAAAACCAAAACAAACTAAACCCCAACAACCATAAAAGCTGCACAAAATCACAAACAGATTTTTAGAAACCTTACTAGAAATAGTTCTATAAATTGACTTCTGTGCCAACATGAGAACAGAATTCTGCTACAGCAGTGTTTCTGCAGCAAGCTGCTGGTACAGAAGGGTACAACTGAGCATCCACCTGGGGTGCAGATCTGCTGTGTTCACCTTATAGACTAAACCAGCAGTTTCAGGAAACACTACCATGGGCAAGAGAAAACTTCCAGATTGCATTTAGCAATGCTTACCTGAGAGCTTTGAAGGAGACTTTCTTTTCTTGCTTGAAACCTTCAAGAATTCATCTATAAGTAGCTCATGAGCAAAAGCTCGTTTATCAGGATCTGGTTCAAAGCAACGCAATATGAAAGCCTTGGCTTCTGCAGACATGGATTCAGGAATTTCTGGGTGTATTTTAAACATTCCCACCTGAGATAAATAAAGGAAGAAACAATGGCCTAAACTGTTCTTCCCCCAAACCCTAAACAACATTAAAAACTGTTTAGATAGCAGAAGTGGTATATCATTCCCAGGTTTTTATTTTAACTTTATACAACTATTTTATTAATTCAGACGAAAAAGAACCCTATTACAAACTACATAAACAAGTACATTTAAAAAAAACCCCACAACTGCAAGTAGAGCTCTTCACTAATCAGAAAACTGCTTCTTTTATCAGTTTTTTCTTAAATGCCTAGGCTGCTGAATAGCTGCTATTGCTTTACTAAATCTATTCAAAAGTACACAGCACTCCTTCTCAGTTGGATCAGATTATTATTCTTAACATCCTCAGAATCCAAGCACTTCCTTTATCTTCTCTTCTTGCAACCTCTAATTCCAGCTTCTCCAAAACAGTCATCAGATTTCCTGTGTGTACAAATACAACTCCAAGCTGTACAAGGAAGAAGTCTGACCTTAAACATGGCTGCTTGTGGTTCTCCCAGTTCATAAAATGGAGGTTTCCCTGTAGCCATCTCAATGATTGTGCATCCCAAAGACCAGATGTCTGCAGCCTTCCCATAGCCACGTGGTCCTTTGTCTATGATCTCTGGTGCCATATACTGAAGGGTACCTGTTTAAAACATACTCTTGTTTACTCAGATGTATTAATGCTGCAAAAAGACAGCTAAAGGATAAGAGGAACAAAATCGCTGATGAGTAAGCAATATCAGGAGAGTTTAAAAAAGCCCTTTTTGATATTCAAAATTGAAAAATTTCCATATGCATTCTGTGTAAAACTCAAAATACTACTCAAGGTATTACATGTGCTAAAAGCATTTGGTATCATCTACTGATCTGGATATTGCTTTTGAAAGTCAATGGCAATTATTAAATGTTTCAATGAGCTTTGGATCAGACATGGCTTTCATTTACTTTTTTATATCTTAACATTAAAATATGGGAAAGTACTCTGAATTGTACCAGAGAGGAAGAGAAACCTGAACTCTCAACCTGAAAAAGTAGGTGATGTGAACTTTTTTTTTTTCTGAGGTAGGGGAATCAACCTGACACATCATTCTGCATTCTGTTCCTTTTACAGAAGCAATGGAAGAGCAGAGGATGGCATTAAAATAACAGTCACTTCTCATTTTACACAGTTCTTTAATACAGTGCCACTGCATGATTTAACACCAAATCAAATTATCAAGCAGAAAGAGGAGCAAGTTAAAGACAGTTTCTGTAGATAAGTGATTCTGGAGATGAAATCAGGATGTCCAAGCCAATCATGATAGAAAAAAAAATCAGCCAGATGAAAAAGCCATGCGGTAAGAGAAGACAGTATCAAATAAAGCACAGGAGAGACACATCTCTTCTGTTGTAGAGGACTTTGATGTCACAAGTGGAACATCCAAAATGGCATTCTCTTTGAACAGAGCATACAAGTACAGCGTATACCTTAAGATTATATATCCAAAAGTTATTCTTCCAGTAACCTTTTATACTGATTTAAAGTCAATGAAAGTTCAGTGTCTGTGGATTCTGACCCTACATACACAGTTCGAGTGAGGATAAGAAAGTCTCCTCTGGGAACATACCAGTGAAAGTTTCAGTACAAGGATTGATTCCTGCAAGCCTCTTTGAAGTTCCAAAGTCTGAAATCTTTAACACTCCACTGTATGTGTTGATAAGCACATTATCACCCTGAGGAACAGAACATGCAGAACAATTATTTTTCTCTGCAGACCCTTCATCTAAGACTTTCTGCATAACCTGTTTCTACAATGCACTCTTTAATAAGTGAGTGACTTCTTAAGAGAGGAGATGAATGAGAAATCAATAGTGTTCCTGCCTTATGCAATCCCATTAACAGAAACTTCATCTCAAAGTGAATTTCCCCTCTTACTACAGGAATTCAGTTAAAGAATACTAAAAGAGGAAAAAAGGCTTTTTAAAAAAAAAACAACCCAAACACTTTTCTCCTTCAATCTCCTTGGGAAAGAACTTGTTAATTATCCCATCCACAATCTTCTTCACTTTCATCAGATTTTACAAAAGTTCAGTCACGTCTTTGAAAATTGAAAAAGAAGTATCTACTTTATAACATTTTAGGTTGCTATAAGTCAGTTTTCCTGGAATATAAAAGCCCCAAACATATTTCATTGGTGCAAACTGAAAACAACACTGGTTCACCTACCTAACCCACGGTTCAGAATAGCAGAGAACTTTCAGAAAAAAAGTTTTTCAATTACAGGACAAATAAATGGTTACACAGTTACATAACACCATCAGGCTTAATTCCCTGCAAACTCTTACCTTTATGTCACGATGCACTATTTGATTATCATGGAGATATTTTAATCCTTCAAGAATCTGCTTGGTGTAAAAGCCAATTGTCTGCTCATTATTTTTTAATGGTCCCCATTTTGATCGTAAAAGAGCAGAAAGACTGCCTATAATTTTGGAGAGCAAAAAGTGAGAATAAAAATCCAATTAAATCCTGCTTTCTCCCCCAAAAGAGAAAAGTAGCAACAAACATCAATCCCAGTCCAAGTGTAGGCATCTCTTCTACAACCAAAGTCCTCTCCATTCAAATGCTTACTTGCATCACCACTGGTCTGAGCAATTAAATAGAGAGTCTTAGTATCTCTGCTGGCCTCAGCTGCAGCAGAGAAGCATATGCTTCCTCAAGCACACCAATCAGAACCCATTTAATCAATATGCTCACCTCCCTCCTATGCCTGGAGACAAGTTTTTCCAGGAATGTTGCAAAAGAGTGAAAAAGGGCGGATGTGCATATGCACCTCTTATGTACATACACCAACCCCACAGTTTCTCAAAAAGCTAAGCTCAAGAAGTGGGATTTTGGCAGCATCTGGCTGCTGTGAATTCTTTAGTAACAAACAGAAGCACCAATCACCAATCCCCTTTCTTGTGTTCTGTACCACTGCAGACTGGCTGCAGTTCTGGTAGGGTGAGCACAGATCATCTCTATCTTGTGTTGGGCTTGCACGGAAAGTGTTTGGTAGCAGGAAAGCTATAGGGGTGGAATTCTGTAAGAGGCAGCTGAAAGCTTCCCCTGTGTCTGATAGAGCCAAAGCCAGATGCTTCCAAGATGGACCTGCTGCTGGCTGAGCCCATCAGCAACAGCGGCAATGCCTCTGGGATAACAGGTGGGAAACAAATATGTGCAATAACAATTGCAGCCAGAGAGGTAAGTGAGAACATGTATGAGCAACAGCCCTGCAGACACCAAGGTCAGTGAAGAAGGAGGTCCTTATCATGATCCATGAGCCTTGTGTTCCATTTTCTTGCTCCAGCTGAGGAGCAGAGTGACAGACTAGCTTTGGTGAGCACCTGGGATCCAGCCAGGGTCAGTCCACCACCAATCTGCAGGTAGAAGGAGCTTGCATGCTACAGCAATGTCCTGAGCTTTATCTTTAGCACAGTCTACCGAACTACTGCAGGAAACGCCTCAAGAAGTTTGAAGACACAATTTTCCTCATTGATTTTAGAAAGAGACATTAAAGAACATCACACCTGTATGAAATATATCTCGTGGCAATATTACAGGTTTTTATACTTTTAAAATGCTAAAAAACCAAACAAATCTGTCAACCACCAAACCAGTCTCCCCCAAAACTTACCACCAGGCACCTGTTCCATGAATATTTTGATGAAGCCATTCTCACTAAGAGAACCTAAATATTGGACAATGTTCTTATGTTTCAGATGCTTATGCAAAGCTATTTCTTCATGCAGAGGTTGGGAGTACCTGGAAAGCAAAGAAGCAGTTTATTCTTCATCTTGGTGAAGAATGTCTTGAATGAGTTTACATTGAAAATGACTATTTGTTAAATGAGTTTAACAACAATGGTTGTGACCACCACATACTAAAATATGATGTAATCATATGTAAATAACATCTATAAAATATATATAATTTTGTATATACATACGCACAAAATATTATAAACACACAGAGAGTGAGGAAAACAAAATTTGTGGAAAACAAACTCCCCTCCAGTTCAACTCCAAGAGAATAAATGGCTATGAAAGTGGATGGATTCATATTAGTGCCAAAGTAAACTAGTAAAGTATAAAGCTAGTGTATAAATAAAAACACGTCAATCATGAAAATGAATCACCATTTAAATTTTAATTACAGTAGAAATCTTTACTGAAAGTAAGATGGGATATCAAAGTAAGAAAACAGAAATCATTTAATGGAGAGATATTTAGAAGAATAGATCAAAACAATTTAATAAAATTCAATTTAGTCCAAGGCATAATATTTTTCAGAGATAAGCTTTTCAACAGCCTTTTTACCAAGAAAGTTTCTGAAGTCAGTATCTTTCTCCAGTGTGGAACACCACCAGAGCTCAGCAGCAGATATGCTAATCTGATGTATTAGGTCCACCCTGACGCTCTTCCTAACTTAGGCCCGCCCTAATGCTTCCTCTTGGAGGTGGGTCACCTGCCATATTCTGTGTATTTTCTGTGTATTTCTGGCAAAATGTAGACAATATGCTGACAGTCTGGTGGCTATTTTCTCTAAAGCACTAACATCTGTGGCCACACTCCCAGGACAGCTGAAATAGATGAAGGACACAGACCTCCTTCTGTGAGTCCAGATGTGAGAAGCAGCTGCAGCATTTGCAGTTGAAGTCTACAGAAAAAGTAACTGTGACTTCTACTCCCTTTTGGGGCAGGTAGCTATCAGCTCTTCCTAACAACAGCATCAAACTACTAGTGGAGGCTGAACGCTTAAAGAAGTAGAGGGAAAAAAAAAAAAGTGGTCATCTGAAAGTCCTACTGTGGAAAAACTGTTGCATAAAATACTCTCATTAATATTAATAGGAATATTATTATTAATAGTAACATTATTGTTTATTATTATTATTATGAATTCGTTCTTCCACAACTTGGAAACATCTAGTGACAAAGTTATACTTCTAGTTACCATCATATATCACAGACAGGTAATTTATTGGCAGCTTTGTAGAAGAGGCGCTCCTTGATCAGCAAATTGATTGACCACGTTAATGATGAAATTATGTAATGTACAGAATTTGGAGTCAGCCACAGTTACTATACCTGCTGTCTCTCTCTGGGATTTCTTTAATAGCAATTCTGACTTGATTGCTCAGATCTCGTCCTGCATACACAATGCCATACGTTCCTTTTCCCAGAATGACTCGCTCACCATTCTCATCATACTCATAATCATACTGCAAAGCAAACAACAATATGAAATGGAACAAGGATAACATTTATTTCATCTGACCCTGTGATCATAACTAAGGCATCTAGGATGCTAGTAGCTTTCTGCAGAACACAGAGTGGAAAAAAAGAAAAACATTTTAAGACGACAATACCCTTCTGGTACTGGAATACTGTGGGATACCGTGCAGACATGCCTATGTTTCCCCACTGGCTCTAAGGCAGCCTTGTCAGGGAACTGCATAAAGCTGAGCTAAGCTGGCCTGTACCTATCAGTGCAGCTCCACTCCGTGACTCAGTGAGCAGCATCCGCAGTTCTGGGGAAGGCGCTGCACAGCCAGATCCAGAGCCGACGGCAGAGGGCACTCTGCGCCAGACGGAGAGCCGGCTGCTGCTCAGGCACAGGGAGCAGGGCAGGACACACTTCAGTCGTCCCAGGGGCTTTCCTGACCTCCCCGCAACTTCCAAAACCAGCACAACCTCAATTCTGACACGGCCAGGTCTGCCAGCAGACTGTGCCAACGGAGGTTAGTCAGGACTGCAGTGCATTAAGCGTGGTTTTGGCTGAGTTTGAATTTCAGAGAGTTTAAGGCCGGTCCAAAAACATTTGCTAGGGAAATTACCTGATCTGTCCTCTTGTGAAATTACATACAGGCATGCAATTTCACAAGCTGACTCCTGTGCTAATCCGAGTAGTTTATATCTAGTTAAAGCATTTTTTATTTTCCTCCAAATAAAGACAGCTGGTTTTTTTAATAGAAAGAGAGAACCCACTACTTCTTTTAGTAGTGTGTTTCAACAATGAATTATTCTCATGGTGAAGTCATGACTCTTAATTCAAGTTTTTTTGGTGTCATTATTTAGTTGCATTTTTATTCAACAGAATAAAGAGACCATTAGCACGTTGCTATTTTTTCTGTAAAAATACTGACTCACTGTAATCAAGTCACCCACTGCTTTTCTTTTTGCTAAAATAAACAAGCAGGCACCCTAAAGGTCTCAATAGAGGCTCTTTTTCTATGCTGCAAGTCACTCCAGTCGTTTCCCTTTGTCCAGTCTCTGATTTCAGATGTGTTATAAAACATCAACATCAAAACTGGGACAGAGGGCTGTCTGAATTCGTTACGCAGCACTGACTCTCTCAGGTAGTTATGGATGTCTCTAGAGCTTCGGGACACCAGATTTTCATGTGATAAGACAGGGACTTGGGTATCTTATCCTGTTCCCTGCCACCTCAAAGAAAGCCTAAACACCTTAAGTGCTGCATTGCACCCAGTGGCCTGCTTTTCCCTTTCCAACAATATATGTGCTCAGGTAAAACTCCAGGTGAGAGCTCAGTGTGTCTCAGTGCTCTCAGCCAAGCTATAACCTCACTGTAGGGGCACCCCAAGCTTCAGTGGGGGCTTGTAGGCTAAGGGTATAAAGAGACTCCCAGCAGCACTGCCATCATCCCCTGATTGGATTGTGCTGTTCATTGCTGTGCTGCCTGCAGTCACTGGCCAGGACAAGCCTTCCCTACTGCAGTTACAGCCTTCCTTGTGCGGATCATCTGCCAGTAATGTAAGTGCACAGAGTTCCAGTGATGCACGAAACAGACAACAAATAGTCTTTAAAACTTAAACAGATCCTAATGCTGCCTGGCTCTGAATATACTCTGAAGTAACTATTTCAAGAGCCCTTCTGCAGTAAGCATGAATGCAGAACTCCGAAGCTGTGTACTTTCCAAAGTGAGTTCACTAACTGAAATACAAGAGGTTTAGCTATGATTTTATTAAAAACTACATGAGGACCTTCACAAAGAATAATTAGGAGATAAACATTAGTGGATAAAATTCTGTAAACAATAACTTTATTAATTTCTCCCAGAAAAGGGACGAATAATTTACTTCAATGAAGTGCTAGACTAGAAGCCCAAAATTTTGTATGTTGGGGAAAAAAAAATGCCAATACCTCTAGAGAGTCTCCATCACATTCCCCTTCCTCTGTAGTCTTCCCTATTTCTTCAGTGATACTGTTCACCATGTCAAAAAATCTGTACCAAAAAAATAAAAGGAGAGAAGAAACGTAAACACACACTTGAGACAGTAACCTGAGACAGTTTAGGAGCAAAGAGAAGGCTTCTCTCTAAAATAATGACTGAATCCAAGACAGGACTTAACTACAGTAAGTATTCTTTTATATAATTACATATTATGTAAAAATAATGTGTATATATATATGCCTTATTTATGCAGTAAGTATAAATTCAGTGTATGTTTGTCAGAAGAAAAATTTTGTTTACATGGAGATTTAGCAGTAAAAACCTGAAGTTTTCCTGCTTCTTTCATATGTACAAGGATTCCATGATAGCTGAAATTATTAATGGAATTCATATTTCCAAACCTACAGTTTGGTTGAAATCCTCATCATATACCACCATTTCTTTATGTCCATTGAAAGCACTGAAGCATCATGAGAAGTGCTGGGAAGACTTGCTAACATTTGGAAGAGTTTTGTAGTGTAGGAATGCTAACTTCAAGTTTTTGCTTGAATGAAATGGATGTCTATTTTCATTAGAAAAATACTATTATATATGACTTCTACTCTTTTGAAGGAATGCAAGTATAAAACTAATGCTAAGGTATTGCTTACTCACCTCTTAATAAGATCTCAGATGTAAAGGGGAATGAACATGGTAAAAGAACCTATATGAACTAGAATGGATGAAAGAACAAGCTAGAGACTGAGCTGTGAAGTGGCCCCAGTCAATAATAGAGAGTACTGCGGTGATTTTAGGTGAAGTTGAAGTCTTTTTTAACACAAAAAGATGTGAAATTTCCTCTGGGAATGCCTCCAGAATCAATTCAACACCACAGCCTCACGCTTATGGGGCAGAAACACAGCTTAGAGAAACTGGGATACCCCTAATTTTATGCAACAAACCCTTGCCAAATTTTCTGCAGGGACACAGGTACAATCTTTCTTATGTAAGCATATGCTTATGTAAAGGAAATCAAGTGTGCTTCTTCATAATTGTAAATAAAAATGTATTTACAGTTACAGAATAATCTTGACCAGACCTTGCTGTTACTCCAAATGTTCCCACTTCACAAAGTCCTTCTAAAGTTTAGGATGCTGTGTTGGATTGGGGGGCTTACACTTTTAGTAAGTCTTAATATGATCACCATTACAAAACTAATCCCAGAAAGGTGTATGTAAAAAAAATAATTAGATTTGTAATCATATTTGTTTCTAATGTCTGCCTGAGCTTGCTCTTTGACCCTTCATACATCAAATCTCCAGTGTGCTGTGTATTAAGCTTTTGTACAAAAGACGGTGATCACCGAGGACACTCAGATCAACTTTCACCATAGTTCTGAAACAGTCAGTCCCTGTTGTGCATGCAGACACCATCTACCCCATCACAGGCCATGTTTTTTCTGAAATAACAACAGTAACCCACCTTCTACAGTGAAGTTCTGTGCAGAAATAGATTTGAAAGTCATCTGAGTTGTGCAGCACGTATAGGAAACAGCATCGTTCTTCAAACTTCGAAATGCTGAAAGAATGGCCAAGAAAGTTATTGGAAATATTAGATTTCTACCAGCTTTGGTAGAGGTAGATTTTTTTCTTGGAAAGATTAGACTTCTACCAGCTTTGTCAAACCTCACAGATCAACCCATTTAACGTGGGAAAACACCAGATGAAATCTGATAACCCATGTCTTTTCCTTTTTGTAAAATCACTCTTTTGTATCCTCCAAAGCTGACATTCTGATGTTTGCTATCATTCAGCTTGCCTTCCTTGTCCATTGCCCATAAAAAGAGCAGGAGCAAATAAATTCACAGGAATATTTCCATTGAGACCTGTGACATTTTATCTTCAGTGCATTTAGGAAAGGCCCCTAATTTTCACTCCTGCAGCCAGGATGAAACATCCTTTTTGGATCATATTAAAAAGCTGGAACTCATTTGAACTCAAATAATGAGTTCCTCCTGCTTTAGACATCACCCACAGTGCAATCTTGAACACAAAAATTTCTGCTTAATTCCTTGTTAATTGATACATTTATAGTATGCTAGAAAAATATTTTTAAATTAAGTCAGCATCGAAATATGAGGTGAATTACTTTACTACCCTTGCCCACTCACATCTTCCTTTAGTTTTGGTTTTATCTGCTATAACTGTAGAACAAAGATAAAGAGGAGGCATGTGTGCCATTTTCTAAGGATGTGTAGATGTCTCAATGAAAAAACAGAAGTGCAAACTCTTATCCAGTTGTCAGTTTTCCACCCCAAGAAGGCAGCAGTTTGTGCAAAGATATTAATTGACCAGAACTGCTTTATATGCATGTCATTAATCTGCTCCTTATATTGTTATGTGAAATAGTTCTTCCTGTAACTTTGTCAGATATTGAGTGACAGCTGTCAAGCTGATATAATATAATTGATTCTAACTATATTGGAAAAGGGTGGGGGGAAATGGCTAGGGGTGTTACAAGGGAAAATAATGCAGTATTTGAGAAACCAAGACAAATTAAATCTCCTTATTAAGCTTATTAATATACTGGACAAAATCCACAGTCCTAGTGAAATCAATCTATTTTAGCTGGATCAAGACAACCATCATGTTACTACTTAATTTGTAGCACAATAAAGTAGAATTATGTATTATGTTGTGCCAGAGGATTGACAATATGATTAACCTAACACTTTAATTATCAGGAAATACTTGGAATATTTCAACCTTTAATATGTGTCTAAGATTGTCTGATCCTTGTTTTCCTTTATAATTTCTCTATTGTCAAACCCTGTCAGTATTGATAAACAAATGACTATTTATACAAATTGGGTGGTCTGTCTTTCATAAAGCTACTTATGAGAAGAGTGAGCTTCATTATGAGAATATTTGTCTCTGGGTGTGGTGACTCATTTATTTTTATGTTAGGAACATTTGTAAATGCTAAGTAACATACACATTTGGGAAGATAGTCATTGTCCTGAGTTTATAAACCAACTTTTAATTCAAGTTTTTCAAGCATATAAGTAAACTCTCCAGATATGGAGTAACTGATATTAACACAATTACTCATTCATTTCAAGTTCCATGTGCAATTGAACATTTTACTGACTAAACTGTCAGTGGAAACCTGACATGCCCAGAAACCACTGACTAACACAGCAGTGAATAAAAGGGTAAGAATGTGGAGTGTACACAGAGGACAGGCAATTTCACAAATATTTAAGACCTTTAAGTGAGGGTTTACATTGCTTATATGTTGCTTTCCTCCCTGAAAAAAAAAAAAAAAAAGTTAAACTAAAAAAAGGACGACTAAAAAACACCCAAGTTATAAAAAGAGACAGGATAATTTGCTCAGGAAATGCCTCATTCTGACAGCGCCTAAGCAGACATACCCACTGACATCTGCAACAGCAGAACTGGGGCTGAAATCACCAAACTCCGAAACCAAACAGGGAAGCAAAGGTAGAGTGGCCTTGTGCCCAGATTGTATACATCCAGAATTCCCCTCAAACAAAAATACTGCAAATGCTGTAACTACTGATTACTAGTACTTCCAGATGAAGCAGCAGAATAAACAGGTGAACACTGGCAGGAATCACACAAAAGGACCTCTGTGGATCTTCAGTGTGTTTTCTAGAAGTCTAGCAGTTACAGGCACCTCTCATTGTTGTAATTAAGTAGTTTCAAAGCTCTAAGCACTTGAGATGGAAGACAAATATCCTTGTCTCAAGCTCATCTAAGTTCTTAAAAAGAAACTGGATGAAGATCTAAATCCAACTTTTCCACTGTTTCTAACACTACATTCATCAGGGTGACCTCTGAGGCACTCTCCCACAGAAACAACACAAGTAGAGGTTATTTCATAATCCAGCACTTCTCCTGAATAGTGAGTAAAAGCCAGCTTGCTGTCTAGCAAACTTGAGTCTGCTACTTTAGTTTTTGATTTTCAGTTGGAAAAATAAAGATGGTATCGCTCATATGATGTCAGCTCTGCAGAACAGTAGGAACTTTTCTTGATAACCTAAGATGAAAGTACCTTGGGGAAACAGCCATTTTCCAAAAGCACTGATAAATCCTTTAAGAAAACCAGCACTTTCTGACCTGATTCAATAAGAAACATTTGTATTTAAGAGGTCAAGAAAGCATATGGCAAAAGCAGAGATATTTACATTGGCACATAAACCGCTAATCGATGAGTTTCTTCCACTAAAGCCAATTCCTATGACTTCCTGCATACAGCGTGTGATTCAGCACTGTTTTGCTCAGAGAGCTCTACACACTTTCCAAGTTGTTTTGCAGTTCTTGAGAGCTAAACCCCATTACTTGTGAAACAAAATGCTGATTACCATGGGTGTTGCAGAGCAAGCAGAAGAAGTGACCCTCTGTCGCTGCCATGAAGCATTTACCGAAACTGTGAGCCATTTCAATCCCAGGGGTCTCTTCAGACCTGCTGTCTCCTTATGGAATACCATAAATATTTAGGGAGGTCTTTGTTGAAAAAGCCTCCAAGATCATGTACAAAGACCTGCCCTGTACATTAAGGCTGCATTTCTAAAGCTGACTCCTACTAGTCTAGAAGGGCTGAGGATCCACACAAAGCTGGGAACTCCCCCTTCCTAGACCACTTTAAGTCTAGGAGCCTCAAAATAGCCAAAAATAGTCTTGATACAAAAACAGATTAGAAGCAGGCCTAGTTCTGAAGGCTCGCCCACTCCAAACAATCCTTGCCTTCATAAAACTAGGAAAAAAACATGTAAAACACTGAAAAATTAAGTAATCAGAAATTTGCATATATTTAAAAGAAGGAAAAAACCCCAACTTATTCAGCTTCATGCTTGCATAAGAGAAATATTTCCCTCTGCAGCTCCTCATGGAGGGAGCCAGAGAGTTCTCTAAGAATTCACAGTGGCTCTTGGCTCACTGTAAAGTCATGGAGGTGTTTCGGACATCTGTTCAGATGAACAGATTGGAAAATCAATTGACAAATGAAATGGTAATTCACAGTTTAAATAACAAATGCAGGAGTTTACACCAGAAACAGTTCTGACCACAGCACAGTTTAATAAGGGGTAGGAGGAGGGAAAAACCAAAAGGGCAGTAAATAAATAAATTCTTTCTTCCCCTCTTTTTTTTTTTTAGAAGCACACAAAAACATACTGTAGCCAAAACCCAAACCAGACTGAACCAAGCATATCATTGCAATTTTTGCCTAAAATAAGATGAATCCCACAGGATTGAATTTTTGTGCCTATTGATAGTTTGGTGGTTTTTAGTTACTTTTTGGAAGAAAAAAGAATCATCCATCTGTGCAAAAATGTCCTGCAGACATAGCAACAACTCTGTGTAAGGAACAGTTATTATTAGAACAGAGCAATGACTATTTAAAAAAATGTAAGTTTTCTGGACTTTTTTTTAAATTACACTAAAAGTAAAGTGGAAAGTTGCAGGATGACAAATACAGATAAATCCTAGGGAAAAGAGAAGAGGAGACTATGATGAAGAATAGATGTGAAGAGGTTACAGCAATGATAGAACATCACTGTCACTCCAAGGTCCAGAGCAGCAGTTTAATACAAAATTCATTCAATTACTCCTTTCGTTTCAAAACAAAAAAGGGAAACAACTTACCTTACTCCCCTGATAGAGGCAGCACAGAAGTTCCACTCGTGGATACCTTTCTGTAACACACAGTAATAAACAAATAACTAAGCAAAAGATTCCTTCTTATAGATGAAGAACCAGTAGGCATATCTTCCAGAATGAAGCTCATGAGATGGAATAGGAAACACTCAAATTACAACCGTCTATTTATTACCTGTCAACAGCTATTTTTTAAGGCATTTTTTTTTACCTGAAACCAAAGCAACAGAAGTTCTAGACAGAAGTTTTGGGTTGTTTCTTCACTGTTCATGCTGCAAACACAATTTACTATTTTCGAAAGCGTTCAAAAGAGCAGATCAGAAGAGAGGCCAGTATAGTCTTGTTTGGATACTGAACTTGGAATCATATGTGATACTCTGGAAAGGAGGAGAAAAATATTCCATCTCTGACAATAACAAGAGCCTGTTCTGCACACTCAATCCCCTAGAGTGTGGGAAGGCCAAGTGGAGAGAGCTAGAAGTAGAAAGTCTAATGCAGGAGAGCAAAAAGGGAAATTCTTGAAAGGTAGGAGGAATTGCTCAGGGAGGGAGCAAGTCTGGAGGCAATGTGTCAAAGGAAACAGAAAAGAGACTATTTCACTAGGAATCCAGAATGAGCAATAAGAATGTACCAAAACCCCTAAGAGCTGCTGGAGTAAAAACATGTCTAGAAGAAAGAAGCCATCCTATGAAAACACAGAGGGTCAGGCCTCACTTATTTTCAGATCATTTAAATTTACAGCTGTCACATTCAGCAGAACTGAGTTCTTTATGTTGCTCTGTGTTCATGTTCTAATAAAACTTTACTGTAGCAAACAGAAGCCTTTTGTATCTTCTAAAGAAAACATTCTCCTTTCAGGAAAAGGTGGAACTACACCACCTCACGGCCCTGGCAACATTGGGATCCCATCACAGTGAGCCATATATTTGAAGAACCTTTGCTTTCTGCAGCTGAATTACATTTGGCATTTCAGTGATCTGAGCAAGGGCATGTCAAACAGAAACATAATCAAATGTATTCCAATAGAAGACTCGAAAATGTGTAGCTTATAAAATGAATAGTGAAATATACCAAAGTCAGAACAGAGACACTGCTGAAATAACTGCATGATGTGCAAGAAATGACAGTGGAAATTACTCTCCCAGCTATAACAGCTTTCTATAAGGATTCCTACATCAATTTTTTCCTCCTCTGTAATTCTTTCCTTCCTGCTCAAATCATATTAAAGGTTGTGATGCTAATATGAAATACCTAATACAATGTACCAAAATATGAGCAAACACCTTTCTTGATGCACAAGTTTCACAACTATTAAAAGTGTAAAGTACAAAGCAGTAACTTCACTATCTCTTCAATGTTAAATGGGGTAAGGGTTTCTTCTGTGGGGTAAAGGAACAGGAGAGTAGCCCCACATTAGGAAAAGCTGGAATTGCATCTTGAAGTGGAAGTACTAACTGATGCTAGTTACGGCATGTTTGTGAAACTACTATTTGAGTTGCCTTGCTCTCTTGCATGAAGGAAAATCAACTGGATCCCTATGCAAATGAGGAGGGGTTTCTGCATAGTCTTTTACTACTGCTTTCATAGACAAAATCTGCTAGTTTCCAATTTTCTGTGCTTAGAAACTCTCTTCAGAGCTTAGCTATTTGTGCTTGTCCAATTCCTATTATTGGGTATAATCTAAAATCTAAGTTAAAATATATATTCGGAGAGGCAGAAATGCTCAAGAAACATAACAAAAAGCACAAGTATTGGTTTTTTACCTGTCATCTACATGTAACTAATCTCTTACATCTTAATTACCAAAGTTCTCAAGGAATGAAATAATATAAAAGTTATGTCCCTTCATGATCTTGCCAAGTTTTGAATACATTGCAGTAAATATATCAGGCGTGCTATCCAAATTCAGCATCTGTTCTTTGGTTAGGCAAAAAAATCAACTACCCAAAACAAAACTCAAAATGGATTCAGAAGCCAAAGCAAAACAGAGACACACTGTTCTATTTCAAACTTACAAACAGCACTGCTGCATTCCTCTAACCCCATGCGGGAAGGGCTGCTAAAATTAGGGAACTGCAAGGCAAAGGTAATGTGCACTCTACAAAATAAAATGCTGTCTTATTTTTCTAGGCATTTGTTTATCTTAAACTCAGTATTATTAAAGACATAAATGTTAAAATATGTTGCTAAAAAGGAAAGAAAAGGAACAGAAAAGGAACAGGCTTCATTATTTATCCTGATATTGACTGTCATTTGTCTATTTAATACAAAAGTGCCAGCTGCAGGCTCCACTGAGTTTCAGCTTGGATTTGAAATGGAAATTCAGCTTCTTTTTGCATGAAAGGAAGTTCATACACTCAGACATCTTATATTTGGAGCACTGATTGAGTTCTGGGAAAAAAGTAGAATCATTAATTTATGTGCCAAAATGAACTTAAATCTGATGCATGAATTGCTAAAGCTCTGACAGACCTATGGTTGGTAGACTGAACTTGGGCAGATGAAGAAGTTTTCAAACTCAGCTCTCTGACATGCCCTTGCAGTAGAGATCAGTGGTCTTTGCTTTGTAATCAGCCCCTAAAATGCTTGTTTTCAAGCTACAAAGGATCAAAGTATGGGTCTTCCTCTGTGCAGTAGAATGAGAGATAATACATCCTTTTCCCCCACAAAATCTCTTAGCAAAGACAAATATTATACTCGTTATATTCAGCTGAAAAGGAAGCCTCCAAATTTTTCTACTCCTCTTCTCCCTGTAAAGTTTTTGATGGTTCTAAGGACTTTGACAAATTGCAACAGGCTATAATTGTACAGCTGAAGGGTAACTACCGAATTGCCCATTGCATTCTTTTGATGGGTGTGATGGCTCACAGGACAAGGATGTCTGCACAGAGCATCAGTCAGATTCCTAGCTACTCAATAAGTTCACCACAGTAAGGATTCTAGCCATAGCAAAAGTACTAGGGAGTGCACTTAATGTCTAATGCCAATGATTAACACTATGACAGAAAAACAGGAAAACACTATTCTGCAGCACTATTCACATGCCTCACATGAGGAAGAAGGGAAAATGGAAAGAAATGTATAACATGACATAAACAAACACCTGTCTTCTGAACACCAAAAAGGTATAGACCAATACATCCAAAGCCTTCTCCCAGCCAGAGGATAACTGGGCAGTCAAGTGACACAGCTATGTAAAATGCCATTGCTGAATATACCAATTAAAATACCCCAGTAGCTAAATGATAAACAAATGCAGCATGGAATACACTTTTTGGAATATGAGTGCACATGCTCAAGTAAGGTTAACTCAAGCTGGAACATAGGAAGTCATAGCAATGTGTGGCCAGTACACCAAGCCTACTTGTTTTGCCTAAAAAGAAACCTACACAAAACCCCCACACTAAGAGATATTAGAATTCTCCTTTAAAAATCTGCGAGGTAAACATCAGAGAGAGAAAGGAACCACTTCGTATAAACGCTTTGTTAGCAAAAGAACAAATGTGTATGAAATGACAACAAAATTAAAATTGAAAACTAGGCTTAAAGTAACTCTTTTCTGCTTCACCAGCAGTATTTCACTCTTGGCTCTTCTAGAGTTGCAGTGGAATTCTCAAATCACTTTTCAGCATGATTGGTCAACTGTGAAACCTATACTAATATTCAGACAGAGCTTGATCACTTTATGTGAAACATGATATGGAGAGAGTGTCTGCAACAGAGGTGAACAGGACTCAACAGCCCAGAAAATTCCTTCTAGTCCTATGTGCCTTCTTATACTACAGTTAAGCCACTTAACAGAATGGAAAGTATTGTTTGGAGGCGAACTAAATACACACATGAAAGAGTCCACAAAAACAAAACAAAAAAAGGATGTGCAAGTAGTTTCTTAAGAGACTAAATTTTGAACACAGAAATACTTTCAGAACAGGTATTTTAGAATAGCAGGATTAAGACTGTAGAACTGATAAATAATTATTTACTGTATGGCAAATTTTTATTTTGCCCAAGAATTGCATAAATTTATTTTTTAAATTATTCCCAGAGCCTGAGCCTACTTCAAAAAAAATCAGTTGAAATAAACCACAAATAAATAGAAATTTATTGGTCTAGGGAAACATTTCAGTTTTTTCTCTACATATGCGATTTCAGCTGCCATTTACATTTTCTCATAAACTCACAACAAAAATTCTAAGCAGCACAGCCTCACTGTATTTCGCGTTCAAAAATGTTTCTCCTTTTACAGACTACTATCAGGGAAGCTGAAGATTAGACTTAGTGATCTTAAAGATCTTTTCCAAACTAAGCAATTCTATGATTACCTGAAAAACAGGTCTTCATTGTCCTATCCTGCAGGCAAACAAAATGCTGCCATGGAAGAATGAACAGTGCTAGTTCCTACAAATCACAGCATCCCCCAGTGTTTTGCCTCCAGCTGACTCAGTCTCCATTCAGTCTTTGTATACTCCCTCATGTTCCTGTGCTGACATCCTTTTCCAAGGTTCTATGACATCCTCCCTGTCTTTCCTCTTAACAATATTTTGCTTCCTAAGCATCCCAGAATGTAATAACCATTCTAGGTTTTCCTCTCCCCTTTCATCTCCGGATTTTCTAAGCTCTTTTCCAAATATGTCTGGCCATCTCACACCTTGACATATGGATTTCCCAGAATTTTCAATTTCTAGAGCATCCATCTATCCTTCTGCCAAATATTTCTTTGGCATTTGATTGATTCTGGTCCCATTTTAACATACCAGTCTCTATTACTTTCATATTAAAGGAGTATTTATCACAGCTGACACGTAAAACTGCAAGTACAGGAAGAAGATAGTTCTGTTAGTATAAGCAATTCTATGCTACATTATTGGCACAATGACAGTAAATTGTAAATTACTCATGAAATCTTAAGCAACAGACTTGTTGCATATTATACAATGGCTTAAAACAACCTGAAGGAAGATGCAAGTTATTTTGAAAAATGACGGGAAACAAAAGATCCATTGAAAATCAGGACAATCCTAAGCACGGCAACATACCTTAACATCTTCCTGTGTTACTAAAACACTTTTCTACTTTCTAGAATCATAATTAGATGCAACTGGTTACATGTTACATGCCTTGTCTACCATGCATACTTTAAAAATGTGAAGAAAGTTACAACCACAGACATACCTTGTCATCAGGCAGCACATGCCAGATGGATACAGTCTTCTCCTCAGCTTCACTGTTGATGGAAAGATATGAGGGCTGATAGATTTTTGTTGGTTCTAATATTAAAACCTTGTAGACAAAAAAAAAATTAATAGTTAGTGCAAAACCTGTAGAACTTCAAAAGGTATTGAACTCTGTTGAAACTATTTCTTTAATCATACCATAGCAAAAAAAATGGGAAACAGTGAAAAGCAAAATTTTAGGCACTGGGCTAGTTTAGCATGGCTGACAGTAACTTATGATTTTTAAAAAAGCCAACTTTAATTTGTTATATAAGGCTATTATGTGTCAATTGTTACCATGTATCAATTTTACAATTTTTTTTTAAAAACTATCAGGTTTTGAAATCTTTCTGTCACAATTTAGATCTCCTACAATGCCACTCTAGAATGTCTACCTCCTGTGTGAAGAAGATTCATTACATACTTTTATCATACTTGGTAGAAGCATGTTTGAGTAAAGCAGAGACACAGATTGTCCTAGAGCTAAACTGAACTCCTTTTGATTTAGACCACCATGAATTGTAGCCACCAGATGAAATTATTTTCTCAAAAGCAACAAGCACCACTGCAAGAGGCTGACAGCTAATGAATATAGAAAATGTTGTGTAATAAAAGAAACAAAAACTAGAAGCATCATTTAAAAGAGATGAGATGCAATAATGATAGACTAGGGCAAGTAGGTCTACATCTATTTAAAAAAATATATAAACACCCAAGTAGAAAGTAATTTCTTCCTCTAAAGGCCAAAGAAAGGATGATGACACTGATGCTACCAGATAAAAGAGTAACTAACAGCTAAGCTGGTACCCATGGGTAGTGGAGCTCTAAGTTCAGGCTCTCAAAACAATTCACAATAACGAAGTATGAAAAAAGCTTCTTTTAGAATAAATTAATTCCAATCCGGGAGAAGGGAGGGAAAAGAAAGTTTCTACTTTTCATTTTGTTGACTTGTTGAACTATGTGATTTTCATTCTGAGCAGGCACAAATAGAATTTTTGTATTATAAGAAATCACATATGTCTGTCTGCAACACCAGTATAATTGAGTTACAGAATAAAAGAATAGTCTGTGTTGGAAGGGACTCAGAAGGATCATTGAGTCCATACAGGGATTGAAGCCACGACCTTGACATTATCAGCACCATGCTCCAACTTCTGTACAATACCATCAAACCATGTGGACACTGGCTCATGCTATTGCAGTGATCAGCTTTGGTTTGCCTCTTAATAAAAATTCAAGCCATTTTACGTGGCCAGTTTTATAAGGCAGAGCCTACTTTAGTATCTAATTGAACTATTTCATCATCTAAAATCTAAAAGGATTATGGCCTTGTCTTGTACAAAACCCAGAAGATTCAAAATATCTTTTGTTTCCCTGCAAAACTTTCTAACTGTTCTCCTCAGAAAAGGAAAATCAGGCTCCTTAGACAGCCTCGTGTTATTTTTACTTCACAGCCTCAAGGTCTTGCTGTTTAACAGTGAAGTCTTCCTTATGGTTTGTTATCACATCTACATGTGGAAGGTAAAAGAACTGAACAAAACAACCTGTATGCACTTTAACTATCTGGGAGGCAATAGAAATCACTGTTTAAAGCAAAAGGCTGGTTTTACTGATGGTTAGCTAAAAGGAATACCCAAGACATTATTTCCTGGATATATATAGTTAATATGTACAGAAAGCATAGACCTTTTTACAGTATACTTTCAGGACATAGTACAGCACTGGGACATCTAATAAAAATTCTCAGGCAAAAATTCTGTGGAAGAAATCAGAAATAAGCATATATATATATACACACTTAAAGTGCAATGTTGTTGAAATGCATTTTCTAGCAGCCAGAACAACAGATTTCTGACTGTTTCGGCTGACTTTTAACCTCTAACAGGGCACAGTCTTAATTGGCAGTAGAGTATGCAAAGCCTGCTGAGCTAGTAAAAGACTGAAATTAATTAAATAGCTTTTCTTCAAAAGATAGTATAGATAATATATTATCACCTGGAGTACACTGCAAATATTTGCTTTAGAAGAATATCCATTGGTATAGAAAGTATACCCATTGGATAGAAAAATTCTATCTTGACTTTTTTCCTTGTTACTTTCATATGGAACACACTGTGCAGTCCTGTTGTACCCCTGTGCATTCAATTAAAATCAATCTAACATGCAGGCCAAATACACTTCTTCTGGACAAGTAGTTTATTGTCTGGCCACCTAAAAAGAAACAGTGCTTTTTGCTCATTTCTTTTACATCACAATTTGTTTAAAAAACCCCAAAAAACAACAACAAACAAACTCAAGCTCAAAAAAACCAACCAAAAAAAGTCTCTAAGACCCCACAAAACAACCACTTACTGGAAATCGAACTACAGTCACATCTGTCTTTGTGGCTTCAACAAGAAAGTCCATCCAGAAATCCACCAGTTCCTGTTTGGCTGTATGTTGCTCTGGAGTCAGTTTCTTAAAATGTTGATATATCAAAATAGTCTCTACAATAGACTTCAGGTACCTGTGATCATCCAAACATACACAGATAGTAAATTTAATACAGCTTGTAAGTAATAATGTCTCTTAATTACAACTGAAGTATTCACCATTGCAATACCAAGGCTGCCAATAACATTTTGCTTCTCTCAGATTGCATTTCAAAATAAAAATTCCCTGTTAGAATTGGAAACATAGCTGTTATATTAGGCAACTGAAATATAAATGAGTTCCAGAACACTCCTTCCTGCACATATTCCTGATACCATATACTGTCTTCTATCCTAAATCATGAAAACCTTATAGAATAGCTAAATCCTCAACCTAAGGACCAAACTCAGTCTATGTCCAATCTGTTTCAGCAGCGACCTACCTCAAATAAAAACTCAGGTGAAAAGTCCACTAGTTTAACTTTGTACAATGTTCTACCTTCTATAATGAAGCCAATTATTCAACACAGATTTCTAAAACATGATGCTTCTGGAACTGATTATCCTACAAAGATGACAACAGCTAGGCTAAGCAGTCTTTTAGCGTTGCTAGGGAAGGACAGCAGCAGTGCTGAATGTTTCCCCTAAATGCAGCTCATCCCTGTCTCTGCTGTTCTACTTTCTCGGGCTGATTTATGGGGCTCCTTCATATCACTGTTTTCTCTTGGCATTTTTGAAAAAAGGAAAAAAAAAAAGGTTGCAATCATAATCTCATGCAATTTTCATGAATACTATAGCAATAAGATATACATGCTAAAAGTGGATTTATTGCTGCTATCACTTTTTCACAATTAGGCTATTCATGGAAATTTTTGTTTCCAGGCATATGACAAGAAGATATAATGTAAACTCAGAGGGTCTTTAGTGAACATTTCCATAGCTGTGCAGTTTCCAATCCTCCCTTCTTAGTCCATCAGGATAGCTGGCTTAAGGTACTGTGTCTATCCCCACTTGCACAGAGTGGGCCCTGCTATAAAGCAGCAACAGACCGGGGAGGAATTGCACACAGGAGAAATTCTTCCTGAAGTACGAGTGAGCTGTATTTTAAGAGTTTAATCCACAGACCTAAACCCCAAAGGCACTGGGGCACATAAAATCGTGACAACCAGGCATTCATAAACTCCAGAAAATGCTACCAGGAGAGTTCCAGAAAGTTCTATCCAGCTTCTTAGTAAAATATGCACGTAGTAAAAATGGGAAACCTTGCAAATAAACACACTGTAAATAGCATTTATGAAGTATTTTGTCAGAAGATTAGAGTTCTTAATTTTGACAGTTTCTATGTTATGTCAATACAGAAGTTTAGCATTTCCATATTTTAGCATCCCTCTGATCACCTTCTGGAAACATTTCTAGCTTTTAAAAAAGATAAGAATACATAGGCTGTGACATTCACTCTTTCAATTGGCAGTGACAGCTTTTTAGTCAGAAAGAGTCTTGGTTCTCCCCAGCTAAGACAATCCTAGCCCTTAATGAGGAGGTGACTGTTCCTTAATTACTACTGCCTATATCCAAAGCAGATGCTGGGAATCTGCTGTCAGAGCACACATCTCTTGGCCATTGCATAACAGATCTTGAGTCCACAGAGTTGCCTTTAACCTTGTATTTATAGCCTTTCTGTTAATTGGACTTTGATCTGCAGTCTTAATCATTAGAAGATGCAGCTTGCACAAGACAGCTCAATTGTACTGAATTCCTAAAACAACTGGTATGTACCATATCCTTAACAATATTTCAAGGTATCGTCAGGCCTCTCTGTGCATTCCCCAAACCTTCAGGCAGTTATGACTGAACTCCCAAGCCACTACCACTTCTCTTCAGCAATTTGGCTGCTGAAGTATAGTGCCTACAAACAACTCCTCCTTTCCCCTTTACCCTCAGAGGAGCCTGAAGTCAATGATGAATCTACCCTTCTCACACATAGAAATAAAGACCAATATCAGACCTATCCCTGAATGAGGCCAAAAGGGGAAGAGAGTCCCTTCTCTGGATAAAAGTAAAATGAAACAATACACACAGAGCAAAATCTGTTAAAAAACCCAAAATATATCTCGTCAGCTAAATACAGTGCCTAATGTGAAAGCTGAAGGAGTCCAATGTTTTAAAACAGGGCAATGTACATGGTGTTGTTTATCCCCTTACCATGCTGGTGCCTTTAGTTTAAACAGCTTTTCTGAAGCCTGGATCACTCTTATATGATCATTAGCCAACATACTGGCTCCCAGGAAAGATCCCACTTCCCAATAGCTTTGCAGTTTCTCCAAGCTCCCCTTTTTACCAAGCAGGCTGCTGATCTTTACTCCTGTAGCAAAGAGAATAACGAGTCAGAAGAATTTGTATTAATGCAATTTTAAAATAATCATTTCCCTTACTTGAAATCTATTAATTGCTTAAATTATTATACCCACTCCATTTTGATAAAATAAGGTGGAAATCATACTTACCAGTTAATGTTTTATGCCTTCTGAACAGCTTAAATGGTAGAAGATTATTTTTCCCACCCCCTCTTCCTACAGGCTTCTCAAGGAAGGAACTTTAAATAAACATTGTCAGGACAAGGCCACAGTCAAATTACCTATGTTCTTGCATGGACCTCATCTGTAAAGGTAAATTGGGGCCTTAGGCTATACAACATAGATGCAAAAACTTAACAGATGCTGAAAAAAGCACCTATTATGTTTTTATCTGCTTTGATTTTTTGACTTCTAAGCCCCAAGCCCCAAACTTACCTTTAAAGACAAGGTCCCATGCAGAAGGAACAGATGATCCACTGGGGTTCTTCCAGCAGTGATGTTCCTTTAACTGCCGCAAGTCCTACCCCAATGAAAGACATCTATTAATATTCACAAGTCCCTCAGCAACTCAAGACTATGGAGAGCCTAGGAGGGACTGCCGGGATGATCTCAAGCCTAACCCTAGCCCAGACGCCCCTCAGCAGAAAAAAAGGCATTAAAGGTCTCACCTTTAGCAAAGGTCTCACCTTCAGCCGGCCCCTCCCACCAGGCAAAGGCACTGGCATTCCAAGATGTTTTGAGACATGAACCATCCAGTCTCTGACAGCACCCTGAAGGGATGACCTTGCAATGACTTTTCCAGTGCCAGTGTCCCTGGAGCTGTAGATTCCACAGCTCTCTGAAGCCTAAGACTAGCCCACAGGCCAGGTAATGGCTGGGGCTGAGGCTCCCATCCCTATGGAGCGTCCAGAGTGGAAAGCTGTACGAGCAGCAATGTTGGGGCCTTGCCATGTTTGTCTTGGCAGGCCTTTTCCAGTCCCAGTGTTCCTGGAGCCCGAGGCTCTTTAGATCTCTTAACCCTAACCCTAAGCGTAACCCTAACCCTAGCCCTTAACCTGAACCCAGTACCACAGGTTTTCCAGCTAAGATGTAGGAGCAGCAATGTTGGGGCATTGTTGGGATGGACTTGGCATGCTTTTTCCAGTGTCAGTGTTCCTGGGGTTTTAGGCTCAACAGCTCTCTGAAGCCAAAGCCTAACCTTGAGAGCCTCAGGTTTTATTTTGATTTGCTATGGTTTCCGTGCACTCAGGCTCCCCTGTGGCCTTCAGGACGAGTTTTATTTTGTGCAAGCTTCTACATATAGCTAACATGTGGTATGCTACACCATCCTTTACAAAAAAATAAAAACCAGCATTTGGAACCCTACACAACAAGCCTCTTCACCACCACAGTCTTTTATTCACTTTTCCCACACTACTTCACTGTGACAGTTTCCCTCCCACATCATCTTCCATCATCCTTGAAATTCAGGCTTAGTATTCAAAAGAAATTTCAGTGCAACTGTTGGTCTTGTTTTTTCCCTTAACGTTCCTTGAGTAGCTAGCAGACTAAACTTCACAGTGGAAGCAGGAATAAATATTATCAAAACGGGTATCATTACAGAAGCTACATGTCAGCCTATGAGGTTTATCTTGTTTTATCTCATCATTCACATTTTATGACATCAACATCAGGTAATAAGGGCTTTTAAAATGTGAAATTGTATCCAGGTGGCCTACAGCTTATTTCACATCTGTAATTCACACTTTGTTCTTTCTTGCTAACAAGAAATTGTCATGCTTGCGCAACACAGAGAACAAAATAGAACTTTAATAATAAAAAACAATATTTGCTTGCCTCTTGGGAAATAGGTTTTTGCTATTCCAGAAAAGAAAAACAATGCCATACATGTTACAAAATATCTCTGATCTGCCTGAGCCATGTTGTAATGTACATCACCACTGTCAACTCCACAAGGTACTGTGGTGACCATCTCTGTAAGGCTTTAAGCCAGGGTGCTGCACACATTCACACTGTCAAAGAGACTCTGTGAAGAGGTACACCTGCACTAGGCAGTGGAGGATGGGCGGGGGAATTTGTGTTGAAAGTATTTAACATTTGCTGGGTTCTAGAGAACAAAACCTGAATACTATCCACAAAATACAGTAAATGGAAAAAAATTAATCTCCCCCAGGATTTTGGAGTACCACTCCTCAGCAGCATCTTCAAAGGTCAAAAGGCTCTACTAGAATGTATAAAACATTTGTATGCATATGATAGCAACACATGAGAAAAAACAGACACCTACTAACTTCCACAGGTTTTTCATGTGACCTCATCACAAGGGAAGTAAGTAACTGGTATAACAGGGATACATGGATTATTTCAGTTCGATGTGCCTTTGCTGGGAGGACGGGGAAATGGAGGAATTTAGCTGTGCGTAGGGCCTTTGCTAAGCACTGGATGACAGCACACACAGTTGCAGTGGCCACTGACAAGCTATCACAAGCTATTTGTCACAGTGAGCAGCAGCACCAGTCTCTGGTTCACAGACGGACAGGCTCTGCCATGCTTTAACTGCACCTGCAGGAACACACCCATCAGAGCCCCTCCATGCTCCAGATGTGGAAACAGAGCTTAAGTGAGGTACAAACTGAGTGTGTGAGTTTCATGAAAAGTACAACTCACATGGGGAGGGACTGGCAATACTGGCATGCCAGGGAGAGGTGTTTGTTAGAAGGGTAGGACTGGTGACAGCAACCATTTTGAGTCCCAGCTCAGTATGGGAGACTTAAAGGAAGATAGTGGGAGAAAGGGTGGATGTGGAGCAGTAATGATACCTGAGGACACCAAGTTTGAGAATCATTACTGTTATGTAACCTGGATAAAATGGAAGTTTTGCCTAAGTATTCTGTGAAGTGGATCCTAATGCCTTAGAGAAGACATCACCCTCTCATCAAGTTCTTCTGAGAAAGGTGAGGCACTTGGTGATAAAACTCACTCTGGTTTGCTGTCTGTCCTCTGCAAAGCTCATCTACAAAGTTACTCATCCCTGAAAGTCAAGTTACTTATCCCTGAAATGCAGCTGCTGTGTGATGACATTAGCAATAGGTTCAAAAGACTGTAACTCCAATTTGAAGAACTGAGAGGGGAGGGATTGTTTTTGGAGCCTTGCAAAGTGAAATTTCATTCATTTAATTCTGAATTTATGGTCTCCTTGTATAATTTCTCTTTACTTAGTTTATTTTTATTTTACCATCTTTAAAAGAATTTTGAGAGTATAAGAAAATCCAGACAAAGTCAAGACATTCTCCCCTTCCATGATAAACTTGGCATTCACAAGGAAAGGGAAAAAAGGCAGCAGCTGAATTCCAATATATTTTATCAAAAATATTTTAACTTTAAAACAAATGAGCCAAAATAGGGGAACCATTAATGCCGGAAAAGCCATTGTTTTTATAACATCCAGAATATACCCACAGCTTGTGATAAAAATAACATACAGTAAGTAGATATTACCAGTTAAATATTACTATGAAGGCTTTATAAATAAACTGCTTTCCTTGCTCAAATATTGACAGAACAATTCACATTACAGGATCCTTTGTGTGTAAAAGTTACACAGCCTGCAGAGATCATTACTGTCAATGCAGAACACTGCATTTCTGTTCTGGTCTCAAAGTTCTCTGTACAGTTAAGAAAGCAATACTACCCAGAAAATAGAAGGAGGGTTTTCATTAATGTTCCATTTGCTCATTTAGTTGTGAAATATTATCTGACAAGTACAGGTAGGAACTTTAAGAAGGCAAATTTTCAGATCTTATAAAGATTGATAAGAATTCTGTTGGATTTTTTTCTTGTTTTTACTCGAGTGATTACAATATTGCCAATGTAATCAGATATGCATCTTCTAATTACAGTGTCATGCATCATCTGAAGAGCTGTTAATGACTACATCCTTCCTTAACCTTCCCCAGCCTAGCATTATCATATCCATATAACCTGGACTGAACTTGACCAGTTTGTTCTTGCTTCTCTCCTGATCTCCCACAAAAAACTGGAACTTCTCTAATTTCTATGTACTACAGATAATGCTGTGGGAGGACAGCAAACTGAAAGCCTGGCAAATCTGATTAACTACTGCCAAAAAATGGTATTGTACACACAAATTTAAACAAGAGGTGACATCAAAAGAATTACACACATGTAAGAGATACTTAGCGCCAGAAAAAAAAAAAAATCAAAATATTTTCCCACACAACCTCTATGATTTTGCCTGATTTTGTTAAAAACATTAACTTTAACCTTAGATAAAGAAACTACTAACTTGTCCTCAGAATCTAGCACAACTCAAGCCATCTGAAAAACCTTGTACAAAGACCATTGTAAGGTCTTGCACTTGGGAAAACATAATCCAGGAGTGCAGCACAGGCTGGGATCTACTCCACTGGGGAGCAGCTCTGTGGAGAGTGATCTGGGGGTCCTGAAAAACAAGCAGCTGACTATGAAGGAGCAGTGTGCTTCTTCAGCAAGGAAACCCAACAGGATGTTGGGATATATCAACAGGGACATCACCAGCAGAGATAAAGAAGCCATTATCCCACTCTGTTCAGCGCTTGCCAGGGCACTCCTGGAATACTGTGTTCAGTTTTGGTTCCCACTATCCACAAAAGATATGGACACGCTGGAGAGGGTCCAGAGAAAAGCCACAAAGATGAACAAAGGACTGGAATTCTGTCATATGAGGAAGAGCTGGGTTTGTTCAGCCTTGAGGAGCAGGCTTAGGGGAGGCATTATCACCATCCAGTGCACAAAAAAAGAGTGGCTACAAAGAAGATGGAGACTCCCTTTTGACAAGGAGTCACATGGAAAAGACAAAGGGTAATGGGTACAAGTTACTACTGAGGACTTTCCAACTGGGCACAAGATGAAAATTTTTCAAAACTTGAAGAATCAACCCTTGGAATCATCTCCCAGGGAAGCAGTGGATTTGCTGACATTGGACACATTTAAGGTTCAGTTGGGCTATCCTGTCTAGACTGTGCTTTTGCAAAGAAAGTTTGTAGCAGATGATCCTTGAGGCACCTTCCAAGCCGGTATTCTATGATTCTATGAACAGTGACCACACTGCTGTCAAATAAATGACCAATGACACACACAGTTTCTATACCACAGATGTATACATGTATAACATGTTTTAAAATAGCTGAGTCTGTCTGAAACTAAAAGCATTTTGACAATATTCCCAGTAACATAAAAAAAGGGTGGACACCAGTAGCTAACAGGAGGGGTTGCTATATCAAGGGTTTCCAGCAGACACCAACTACATGTTAACATAAGACAGGCAAACAAGCACACAAACCACCTAAACAACAGGATACTTCTGCATTAAATAATTCATCAGCTGTGGATGGAGCCTAATGTGACAATGAACATTAATTTCTGTGATGCTCTCGATACAAACAGTATGGAAAACAACACTGGATAAACTTATATGAAGATAATACCAAAGAAATAACACACAGATTTCCTCAGTAAAATTAATTTGTATAGACCTAGTAGGCTGTAGCCTGTATGCAATTGAGAAGTTTCTTAAAAATTGAAGGATTCAAATTAAACTACACAAAAAATATAGCCTACCTCCATTAAACTATCTAGTTTAAAGTTAGGCCAGCTAAGTGAGTATTTGTAAATGCTATGCATTATGTAGAACATATATTTTACCTCCCACTCTGGCACAAGAATTCAAATTTCAGCATAGGATGTGAAAGTATTCTATACGAACAAAAAGCAAAATCTCACCCACACACAGAAGGGCAAACTCAGTAGTTGAGCAAACTCTATGCAGCCCAACACATCCATATTAATACCTTCATTCACACCTGAGAATTTAAATTTCACTTTCACTATTTATGTGACAGTGATCATCTCACTCTGACCTTCATACTCTAAATTACCCAGGAGATTACTTCCAGACATACAGCACGCACCTAACTTCTGAAATAAAGCAGTGGCTGAATACAGATATATTCAGTGGCATGAAAAAAATTGTTTCTTTCTCACTTGACAACCTCCTCAGGAGAAACAAATGTAAAAAAAAGGCTTAACAGAAAGTCAAGAATTATACAAATTCATGGAGAACACCACCAACTGCAAGGCATATTGTAACATTCAGTCCTTTCTCCCAAACCTTCCCTGAATGCATCCCTGACTAATCTTGAGTTTTTGCTCTCCTCAGATCCAGAAAAATCACAAACAAAATGGCATCCTTAGTTCTTCTTTCTTTCTTTCTTTCTTAAGTAAGAAACCTTTTATGACGAGGGTGGTGAGACACTGGCCCAGGTTGCCCAGGGATGTGAATGTCCCATTGCTGGAAGTGTCCAAGGTCAGTCTGAGCAACCTGATCTAGTGAAAGACATCTCTGCCCACAGCAGGGGCTTGGACTAGATAGTCCTTAAAGGTCCCTCTAACCCAAACCACTCTTATTATATGATTCTATGAATACAGACATTCAGAAACCTCCCAGAATGCATCAGAAGAGAAAGATTCTTCTTTCAACTGAACCCAAGCTCAAGTCAAATGCATTTTCCTCAGTCTTAGGATGGACTTCTTGTCCATATTCCCTACAGTGATTTTGTTTGTTTGTTTGTTTTAAAGAGTGCTGGATGGAACTGGGTTCCCACTTCAGGTGTTCCAGTTTCACATAGACGATACCCTTGCAAAGAAACTTAGTTTTTACTAAACTCTGGTAACCATTTAAGATCTTGACACTGAAACCAGGTCTTCATGACCTGCAGCACTCACCTGCAGTCAGGTGGGATCAGCAGTGGTGTGAGAGACCAACTAAAATAGTCACATGCTCTCTATCAAAGCTTTCATATACATACATCAGATTTTTCCCCTATAACAGTGGGTGGTAGTGTATTTTCATCAGAACGTGATTTCACCATGAATTTGCAAGTTATAATTACCAACTTTCCGCAGCTCAAAAGAAGTATCAAAGCAATGTCCAGCTGCCAGGAGGAGTACTGCATAATTAATTCCTGATGGTAATGTTGGCTCTGACTCAAATGCTTTCTTGAACCTAGAAAAACAAACACCCAAGTTTACTTTCTAAATAATGCAATCTAGTTAGGGCATCATTACAGTTTTAGGTACTTTAGTGCTTATCTTCTGTTTACACAGCAAGAATCCATGGAAGCAAAAATATTTTACTGTTTTCCACACATTCTTTATGGTTATTTTTAGGAGTCTGTTATTTATATATCCTCCTCCCATTTCCTTTACCCCTACACAACAAGCACAGACCCTACTCATCCATCTCAGTAAAGTTAAGGTATTTACAGTATTTTCTTTAAGATCAAATCAAACAGAATAATACTACCAGTTTGTGAAAGACCAGTTTCACAACTATATTTATTAATAAGCTAATTAATTTATTCTTTAATACATGAATTTTTATTGACTTGAAACCTTAGATTACATTGTGGATCTGCTACAATGGTGCACAGGGATATCAAAATGCAAAAGCACAGAAGCAAGTGATACAAGAATAAACCTCACATTTAGCTATGATTTCAGCTACTCCAAATTTTATTCTTTACTGAGTGTCTTATTGCCGCTGTCATTACGAGTCTATTGACATAAGAAAGGATTATACCAGATTTCACTCTCCCCAAGAGGAACTGAGCAATCAAGAGAAATGGCAAAGACATTCACCTAGTCTCCATCTTGTCTTAAAAGAAATGGAGCTGCTTCACACAAACACAGCACACACAATCCTCATGCTAGCAATGCCAGTAGTTGTGACAACAGCAACAGCACATCTGCAGTGCCTTAAACTTATTCTTCAGAATCTGAACACCTTTGGAAGCATGTATTACACATAGATTCACATCTCCATAAGGAGGAGGCAAAGACTACTATCATATGTGAGTTAAGGAGCATAAGAGATTTAGTACACAACTCACTACAGTAAAAGCAATGGAGTTAAAATTACTTTCTAAAGGATGAGAAAAATACAGACAAACAAACGGAATACATAAAAAAAAACCTAAACAGGTTGTGAGATTAGTATACAAGGAAGGAAAGAAAAATAATCTATGCAAAACCTAAGGATTTGGCCTCTCGACCACACTTTGACATGCAAGCAAGGCTAAGGCATTTTGACCCCAGCAGGCCAAAAATATGGCTAGTGTTTAATTTCTTTGTTGTTTATTCTGCTCTAATGATTCATGAGTTTTCATCCTTTAACAGAAGCTCTGCCGTCCAAAACTGTAAGACAGGCTTTTCTTCAATCTGCTACACATATATACACTTTTTATAATTCAGTTGTCCACCTCCAAAGACCTTAATCATTAGACAAGTGTCTAGTCCTCTAAAACAAAAGCAAGAGTAGCAGAGAGGACTAGATTCTTTTCTTTCATCATCTGCCATTTCCTCTTGTATTGCAAGTTACAACAAAATGAGGAAGAAAGTACATACAAAATATTTTTGGCTCACTTAAAAATCTGCAACAAACACACATACACAAAAAGACCACCCAACCTAAAAACAAGCAAAAAACCCCCCATAAAAGTCGGCCAACCAAACAGGACAACACTCTCACAGATTGTAAGTATAAATATCTAAGAGAAGCCCTCTAGCTGGCATTATCTGTTTGGAGATATAGTAGTGTCAGGAATTGTACTACACTAACATTTTTGCCCATGCTGTAATTCTCATGCAATAAGGAATGGAGAGAGAAAAGACTGACAGAAGAAGGAAAAAAAAAAAACCTTGTAAATTAGTACTTTTCTTCCAATACAAGAGGGACTGTACTTCTGGAAAAATGTTGCAGTTGCTGACATTTGAGAAAATGTTGCAGTGCAGACACTGAATTAGGGAGGTAGCAGTGAAAAGGTATCAATAAAGACTTGGTAGCTTTGTTAAGTCTGATTCACACTGTCAGTGTGAAATGAGAAAGTGACAGTTAATAATTACTCTTTCATCTGTTCTCTCATATTTATATGAAAGATGTCTTTTATTCTGCTTTCTAATTGTCAGAAAAGCTCATAGTTGGTTTTTTTTCTTAATTGAATAGACCAAAGTACCTTGACATCACTAGTTGTTGCAAGACCAATGCTTTGGCTCTGCTGCCAAATTCTCATTATCTCATGCAATTCACTATACTTCTCTTACACCCTCATTTCTCCAAGACTGAGATAATAACCTTTATCTCAACATAATGTAGCACTTCCATGGAGGCATTGTTCCTGCACACACCTTGTCCTGTTGTGGCCTGCTGTAGCACTAGAGTGGGCCTGCTCCTTTCCAAGAGCTTTTCACTGAGTTATGAGTCAACCTTTTAAACATGTCAAGTCTGCTGTATGACTAACACTAGAAATTCAAATCAATATCCCATATAAAGTACAAACCAAAAGCAATTGGACCATCCGGTACAGCTTCCGGCCAAACTCCAGCTTTCTTCAACAGAGATCACCTTGTTCTGTGGCAGCAGGAGAACAGAGCATTCTGTATGGGGTCTCACTTGCCAGAAACTTCAGGGATTATTTAGGGGCTGGCTGGCCAACACCCTACCCTGTGCAGGAGCTATCAGCCTCTGCCCTTTCCTAAACTGGAGTGCTTGCAATAACTTCCTGTCATCAGATCAATGATTATCATGCTTGCTAAGATGCATCTATTCAAAGTGTATTAAAATGGCTACATAAACTCACCAATGTTATACAAATAATCATTCTTAGCTCAATTATGTTTGACAATATCAAGGTTTATCTGTTCATAAGGCATTATGAACAAGGAGAAAGCAAGATGTTCAACAGGAAAAGTAATTTGTATTTAAGTTAGCCTGTAATAATGCCTAATATTTGTATACAGAACTACAGTTTTCTTTTTATCTTGTTCATGATATTAGCAAAACACAGTGTTCAAAAAAGACCCCTGAAAGTTTTTTATGGGCTTTGCCCTATAGGAAATGAAGCTTTTCTTTAACCCAAAATTATGCTGGGAGGGATGACAATAATACCATGCATTCCTGTTATTTCAACATCTTTTAAAAGTCCAGTAAGAATTGCAAAACTGTAAAGCATGACCAGAAGTTATAAACTGAATTTGTATTCTAAAGCCATAAATGGTAAACAATTCTATCTTATCTTTTACAAGAAACAGTTCTAAGCTGAAGTTTACTGAAAACAAGTGATAAATTACAAGAGAAGAAGAATGCTTTCCATTCTAAGTATTTACTGCAACTGGCAGCTGATGAGCACAAGACCAGAGCTAAGATGTGATGTGCAGGACACATAAACACGGATTGTCTGTATCCTCATCTGAATGCAGAGAAGCAGCTCATCCTGACAGAAGTCTGGGATGGTGTCCCATTCCTTCATTTTTTAACCTCTTCCATATTACTCTTCCAGTAATTTAGTGCATTTCAAAACCATTAAAAAACCAAGGTTATTGTCTCTAAAATGAGAATGAGAATTTATCTATGATTGACTAGTCTATCGTGTTCTTCTTTGACTATTTATGATACTGAAGTCCACAGCAATATGCACATACTATAGGGAAATGCTGGGCTGGTAAGTTTGGAGTGGTCATATTGCTTGTGAGTTAAACCTCAGTACCTCTAAGCCTAGCTAGCTAATATGTATCAGATTCCAGACACACCAATAGATTAATGACTGATTATTCTCTGGCCCAGATTCCTACAAATAATATAGTAAACAGGAGACTTCATATTTGAGGAAAATGAGGAAAATATACTCTGATGAGATACCTAAACTTCCAAATCTCTGAGGCACTTCAAGAACTTTGCAGAATGAGATGTGTGAACAACATAAATCTCTCATTCTCAACAAACAGGCAAAGAAGTTTAGAAGATTCAGTCTATCCCCTAAGGATACCAAATATTTGGAAAGAAAAGCCATTTAAATATATCCTTGTTTGATGAGTATTTTCCCAAAATTAACAAAAGGACATAGACTAGGAAAACGGTACTCACCAGAACGTTGCTTTGTCCCTGCTTTCTGTATCTGTGAACCCAGATTCCAAAAACATGTCCTTATAAATTCGACCAACCAGACAGTACATATCTGAAGCTACTTGGTCTTCCTGTTCTACAAGTGGAATCATAATTTCTAGAGCTTTCTGTCTGTCTCCAGGCAGATTTCGCCTAATGAAAACAAAAATTTTGATTAAGAAACCAATAAAGTTAACAAGAAGTACTTTTCATTACCATATTTTAACACAGACATATGACATCATCCATGTAAAATGATGGATAGACACAATGGACTGTGTAATATAATATATACACACCCCATCCTTTTTTTTTTTTTTTTTTTTTTGTTTGTTTGTTTGTTTCCTTCATATCACGGGAAACCTTTATAAAAACCCCCAAACATAATTTCTCTCTCTCATGAAGCATCAGCTAGAGCAAAGCACTGAAAACAGCAAGAGCCTCCAAGGAATTTCTTAGAAAGATCATGTGTTACTTATTTATAAAATAGAAAAATATGAACCTTGGTTTCATATCTAATATTTCTTTCATTGTAATTCACCCTTTAAAGGAAAAAAAGATTCGATCTTGTGTTCATGACTTTACTTCTTATATACACTTTGAATGTGAAGCAAAAAATCCAAAAAGCACAAAGCAGATTGAACTCCCATGATAGGGAAGGTTTAGGAGTAAAGCCAAGAAGGCAATATTAAAAGAAGTACTTCAGACAAATAAACCACGTAATTGCAAGCATTAGACATTTCCTGGTGAGTCATAGTTTTGATACATACATCGCTCAGTATCAGAAGTTTAGAATTTTAATATGTTTGTGTACTGAACAATCAAATTACTCCCTTTTCAACACTTCCACATCTTGTATCGACTATCCCTAATCCAGATTAATGAATTTAATGAGAACAAAACCAGTAAGGCAAATAATGTTTTGCAACATGGATTATATACACTTAGCTGATCTTCAGAGACAGAGGTCCCTCTTTTATTTCTGTTTACTTTTCCATCGTCAGCGCCCTCACACTTTCTTAATTTAGGTCAGACTAATCCTGACTAATTGAGCTGCTCCATCCTTCCGTACCAGTGACCTGGATTAGAAGCAAGAGACACATTTTTTTGCAGCAAAGATTCAGAAGTGCAGAGTATTCCAGACCTGCCTTAGCTCAAAAAACATCCTCTATAGTCCCAGTCAGGAGAAAGTTACAATTAACCAAAGTAATTCCTTCTTGGCACACCAAAGCATGAACATTTTCATGGCTATCATGGCTTCTAGTTTAATGGTTAATCTGGAGAAGAGAGGAATAGGCAAATCTCATCTGAACTCCTTTGGAGGTACTGTGTAGATCTTTTGTCAGATACCTTCAAAGGTTTCATCTTAAAGTCACCCCTATAAAAAGCAAACCATTCAGTCTGCAAGAAATCCCAACAGAACCAGTGAAGTATAAGGATATACCTGAAAATATTATACAGCAGTTTTGATGGGTTTTTAGTATCTCATTGAACTAATCCTGTTTTCAAAGCTGACTTTGTTTCAGAAAACTGTGACCTTGAGGTCTAAACAACATGTTAAAACTCCAAGGAATGCCTAGTGACCCTCGTGAAGGCTGTGTAGAAGTGACAGATGATTATGCTGGATTATTTAATTTGCAAAACTTCACATATTTATGTCAAAGTAGAAACCAAAAGGGCACATATTTTAACCTTCATATGTCTGATATAAAGGCACAAGAAAGGATCTGGACATTTTATTCAGACAAAAATAAATGCCAGACACATGTTTGGGGCTTTTTTTTTTGTTTTCTTTTTTTTCTTTCAAAACCAGGTTTATTTTTTCAGCTAATTTCTTGAGACATGTTTTGACATCACTTTGACATGACATGCAGTTTTAAGCCTCCTCAGCAAACCCGAATTACAAAATTCAAATCTGTGAAAAGCTGAACCATCTGTAGAACTTTTCTACATTTGTGAAATTCAATACCTGCTGACACTTGGTCTACTCCTCTAAAAGTCAACAGCAAAATGTTCACTGTGATTACGGCAGGGAGCAGAGAACATCTGTAATTTCCTCTGAAAAAACTTCCCTTTTAGTCTCTTGCCTAAATGCCAGTATCCTAGAAAGAAAATTTAGGCTTGGCTTTCATTTAATCCACAGAAGTTTTGTGTGTTGCTCCATGTATCACATTTTTTCCATGTTATCAGAGAACATGAGCATTGGTTTATTATTATAATACAATAAAATCTTGATGAACATTTGATAAAAGGTCTGCTCCTGTTCCTGACATTACCAGAACTCAGACTTGATGAGACGATGCCTTTGCTAGCAGAAATGCTGCAGCACTGTCACCCACACAGCAATGATAAAAGCGTATTTCACAAGAGGAAAATAGTTAGGTATTTATTTGCTCTAATTTAGGTACTGAAACAGAAAGTATTGCAAACCTATGGAAAGACAAATCAAACATGCAAATGGAAAAGGAATGAAATTTGATAGTATGAGAGAAAAAGAAGCTTAGCTCTATCATGAAGCTCACAGCCCCCAAAGCTGCTTCAGTCAAAATAAGAAGACTGTGTATAAAGATACCAGTAGAGAACTTCACACAGGATTCCCCACCCCTTATGAAGTTTGAAGTTTTGCTTTACTGTTCCACAGCAGAAGAGTAGATTCTTACCTGTTTAGTGCAAATGCATAATGCAACCTCACATGGTGGTGGGAAGCCAAGTCAAAAGTGGGCAGTTTTTCTAAAGTTTTCACCAGTTTCACAATGGAATCATAATCCTTCCAAAAGAAGGGAATAATAAAGTTTTAAGTGGCTGCACTGAGGTATGCCTATATAAAGTCCTCTTTGACCTAAGCAACTATTTTTTCAGACTAAGAAGTATTTTCAGCCCATTGCAAGTTTTATGGATTTCAGTTTCTTCAGTCTCAAACTGTAAATAGCCTAGCACTAATTGGAGATGGGAATATGCAGTTTTTAGTGCAATTGGGTTTCCTGTGCTGTTTCAACATGGTACTGTGGAAACATTCATACATCTGTTTCATGATTAAAGTTACCTTCAGGAACGGAACACATATCAGTGTTCATATTGTGCAGACATTATAAAGTTAACTGCATCTGAGTTAAGGCATCCCAAACCTCTGAAGTAGGCATGAGATGCAAAAACAAAATAAAAGACTCTTCAATAACACAGTTTTTAAATTAGCTTACTCACTGACATATTTAAGAAAACAAAGAAAAAATAAAACATTCAAGCTCAAACCACTTCATAATGTTTAAGGAACAAGAGTTGAAATTATGGATAACAAAGTAAACAATTACTAGCATCATTCCAAAAGCTGAAATGCCTATGAACTATCTATGTTTCCATAAGAAATGTCACAAGCTTTGGTGACAAAGAATACATTTGCCTATCAATAGCAGAATACTACCATATCCTTTAACTACAGGCTGTTCATCACACAGCAATGCTGAGATGGAGAAGAGTTATTATATGTCATGTACTTTTTAGGTACTGCTATAAAACACTTTTCTGCTATGTAAAGGCAAATGGTGAAACTACGAAACAAAATAAAAACACCAGAGAAGACACCATAAAAGACATTTACTAGGGTGTTTATCAACAGTTTGTTAAAAAAAACTGTGCAAAATACAATAAAAAGTTCTGTGAGAATGTAATTTAATTTTCTACTCTTAGTAGTGCACAGAATTCCTACCTGGATGTCTCTGTAGGACAGCAGCAAGTTTATTACAATGTCAGCAGACAAGACTTCAACATTATCTACTCGTTGTCGAATCCTTGCCAGCTCTGCTGCCAGCTCTTTGCCTGTGTAAAGCGTACGGGCTTTCCTGATGTCATTCAGAATGGATTCCCGGAAATACTGGCTAGAGAGGAACAACTTCACATCAGCAATTTCAGACAGGTCCCCTGCACTTGTTTTTCTGGCCCCACAGCTCTCCCAAAATGTGCATGCAGAACACGTATTAATAGAGCAGTGTCAATGGAGAGATTTGGTCAAGATAAACTATTAATTATCAGTTTGACTGAACAGAAGGCAAAAGAGCCTGACATTTCCCTTGACAGCAGGAATGTATGCATTTTACATGGGTGTACAAAAGACAACTCACCTCGAACTGGCCTGTGCCACCTTCAAGAGCTGAATAAATCGATCCACCAGAGGTAGGCAGATAGGCCCAAGCAGAGACTCAAAACCAGGTGGCATCAACTCTGTCAGTCCCTTCACAAAACTGCTATCACAGCAGTACACCTTGTTATGCGGAGTTATCATGTAAGGAACAAATATGTAGTTCCCAGTGCACATCTGCAAGGAAACAAGGTGCGACATTTAGGGCAGTTATGGCTTAACAATCCCAAGTATAAAACAACTGCATAAACTACCAACAGAATTCTACCTGATAAAGTCAAAGGGAGACCTGCTTCTTACTTCAGCAAGACCAAGTTTTGATTATTGCATTCATTTTTCACATGAAATGTATTCTTTCAGATTTCTGATCTGCTTCCTGTAAAATCAGTCTTTTCAGAAGTATCAAGTTGACCTTAAAATTGCAATTGACTCAATCGTGAAACAATTCCCAGGGCACACCCTCATCACCCCGAAGAGGCAGATGGAATCAAATGAAACTGAGGCACACTGTGTTCAAGGTACAGATGATCAGAGGAGAGCAGTACAATTAGGCTCACAGATACTGGAAACAGTAACACAGCCTAGTTGCCTCACAATAGGAAAACCATAGAGAAAATTAATCCTCATATTAAGTTCAGAATAACTCAGTTTAGCATAAAAAATAAAATTGAATTCCCTACTATGTGGGAAATACTTGTCAATGGGACTTTAAATTATACATAGTTCAGAATAACCACTTATAGAGTATCTGAGCATTGTTAAACTGTATTGATTTTTATTTATCAATGTATGAGAGATACTTTACAAAAAAAAAAAATTAAAAATAATGTATCTTCCAAGAAAGAGGGAGGCCAGATATCTGGTGACCATGGTATGTGTGTGAGTAGAGATTTATGACAGAGAAAGTTGTTGGATGCTTGTGGTTTAAAGAGTCTTAACTATGAGACAGAATACCAACAAAATCAGGAGGAGTTCCTTCACTCATCTCTCAAAGCTCAGACTCCATTACTGAAGCAGCCAGCAGTCCAGCAACAAAAGCCTTAAGGAAGCAATTCTTGAGATTCATCATTTTGGTACCCCTAAATTACTTCCAAGGTTATTTACTTTCTGGCCAGCTGCTTCTGCTCTCCCAAAAGTCACTATAGCAATGCCAACACCACTTCAGAGACTCCCCTGCCTAGTTGAGCTCCACACATTTAGAGGGCAGTGACTGAATAGTTTTTGAATGCACAATAGCAGCTGTGTGCTTAAAACATACATTTAAACATGCATTATTAGATTTTTAAAACATGGAAGGATTGAGGTACTCAAGTCTGTAAAATGTATTTGTACAGATAGGTAAATAAACATATTTGTATACAAGTTAGAGACTGGCTATGAAGAGTACAGGAATTATTTTTTAATTACACCTATCATACTATGAAACTGTCAGACCTCAATATAAAAGTAATCCCACTGCAGCTTCTCAGGGATATTGGAAGATTCTGTAAAATTTAAAAAGAATTGATGCAGACATTTACATGAGGTCGATTGAGTTCAACACAGAAGTTGTTTGGAGATTATTGCATACAGTGCCTTGCACAAGGGTTTAATTTAGTCTTCTTTTCCCAACCATTGCAAACTACTGCAGCTGAAAAACTAGGGAATATTTTTGTCTGTGTGACTGCAGAAATTCCAAAGGGAACTTGACAAAGGAAACTATATGACAAATTTTTTAACAAGTAAGGAGTGGGATGCCAGAACCCAAACTGGTTGTCTGTGCAACGGAGAAGAGAACGGATACTTCTATTCAAGAATATCCTAGCATGTAAGGGCATCACATGCTTTCAGCAGTGAATGGATGAACTTTTTACCCTGCTAAAATCTAATGAGCCCCACAGTCAAAGGCAGAGGGAAAATTATGAATTTGTTAGAACTAGTTTCAGCAATTACAAGAGATGGGTATATAATGACTGGCATAAGAGCCGCTATTACACAGAGGAAGACTATTCTCCAAATTTCCTTTTCTAGATACAGGAGAAAAAGTTTGGGAAATCAGAGACAAGAAAAAGGGTGAAATAGCTACAGATATCTGGAGGCAAGCATTTTACTTTGTAATGTTTATTCAGTGCATTAAAAATAAATTCAAAACTGCTTACAGGAAGGCCTTCTCAGTCCTCTGGCACACTGTTTCCAATGCTCAGGTCTTAAATAAAAATCAAGCCTGAAAAAGGATCTTCCCATCTTTTGAAATTCACAGAACCCAAAGTTTACCCTGGCAAAATGGTCAATCCACCTACAGAGACAGTATCAGGGTCTTAATTTTTAATTCTACAAGCAGGAAAACTATTCTTCCTGCAGAAACCAAGTGCCTGAGTCCATCACTGAGCATGCGCTCTTAGAAACTCATCCAGAGCCCATCTTCTGTAGGAAGTACGTATCTATTTCAGTGAAACAAAAGGGCCAGCAAAAGTTAGTTTATATGCATTTTTCCTGTTAGCTGAGGGGGGAAAAAGAAAAGCTGGTTATAATATAGAGCTTGGTATAGAAGACATGCAGACCCAACAGTCTTTGGAAGCAGTGGACAGGGAAGAACTTAACAGTAAAAGACAGGAGAAAACACTTTCCAGGAGGAAAAAGAAAAAAGTAAATCAATTTACAGGTGTTCAGAGGGCCCCCAGGGAATTGTCTCAATGTAAAATCTCACCCTGATAATCAGTAGCAAGTAGTGTGAGAACACAGTGGCCTTTCCCTCAGTCAGGGCATTAATTTGATTCTTAACTTAACCTAGATAGTTATCTTTTGTGGGAGCTCTGTATCTCCGAAACTTCTCAAATTTGGCTGAAACTCATCAGACAGACAAACAGGCAGATACAGAACAAATGTGGAGGATGAAAAAACAGTACAAGCTCTGAAGTTTCATTTCGCTAGGAAATACACTTTAAAAAAAGTAGAAAGAGAACGCATGCAATAAAGAAACACAAGAAATATTTACCTCAGTTTCACTCCCCTAGCTAAAGAGTACAGTAGATAGATATTTAACAGCTAATCCTAACAAAGGGGGACATGCAGTCAAAAGGAAAAGAAAAGAATCCAAAATTATATATTATTTACTAAAGGTTGTAGTGGAAAAAAAGCTAACAGTGACGACAAGGCTGCTTTTGTATAACAAAGTCTATAGTCTCCTACTGTGGATAAACATATTGCATCACCATCACAAATTCTAATTGCAAAAAGCCCAACTCCAACATCGTTTGGGCTATGGTTAGGGTGGGAGCCCAAAAGGACCAAGTTGTGGGGGAAGCAGCTGTGGAGCTACTCTAAATGTCAGACAACTCCAAACCATTTTCCACAAAGCAGTGTGTGACTTGCTTCTTTCCTCATTCCCAGGTGATGCAACCTGTCTCAGTTACTTATACTTCTTTCTCATCTTTTTTTGTCAAAATATAATCTGCAATAACTTAAGTCAGAAAGGATCTTTCTGACACACACGTCCTTGTGTATGCTCTCACACTGCTTTACATTTTGACTTAGTGCATATTATTACACTTGAAAGTTTAAATATATTTCATTTATACTATTAAAATCTGCCCAGTAAAACTCCATCCCAACTCTGATCCCACAAAATCTGGTATTTTTCCTAACCCTAACTGACTTCACTCTATATTCTAAATTTGTTAAGCACACAAGACAAACTTGTTGTTTTACTTTGATCCATGCTTGTGACTCGCCATATGTATAATGAAAGTAACAGAAACAAGTCTTTCAATAAAACCATTATATTTTTGAAGGAGTAACATCTTAAATCCAGTTGTAACATTCTGTTACATCAACACCCTTTAAAAAACAGGGGTTGAATACAGGCGCTTCAAAAGTGGGTGGGAACAGACCCCCAAATCAAGAACAGGTGCTGCAAATTTCATTTTGCAACCCTATTTCTTTATAAAACCCTCATTATTTAAGGTCCAAAACCCCAAATTACACTAGTGAAAGTCACAAAGGGATTGCAGGGCACCTAAGTTGGATGTTGAAAGGCATTATTGAAAACACCCGGGGCTGGGACAGGCCACAAGTGCACATACAGAGAGTTACTGTGGTTCAGACTGATGCACGAGAACTCAGGACATTAGACTTAGGCCAGGTAATCCTGGCCTAAGCTCTTAGATCAGCTGAACTACTTTTATCTGGGAGACACATACATCTCTTTGAAGGCCTTGGGCCAGCACACTCAGTACCTGGCAACATCAGGTCATTTTCTGACAAACTGTCCACATCAGCCCATTCCACCAAATCAGTCAAAAGGCAGAAGTGCTGACTGGCACCAGCTACACACATAAATGCTTACAACTAAGTGACAAAATCTATAATTAATTTTTGCAAATGTTTTAATTTTTATGTATTTTCCTAATGTCCATTCCTCACTTACTGAGGATGAATTTAACAATTCCAAAGTGTGAGTAATTGCAGTTAAATAGAGATGTAAGATCATCTTAATAGCTCTATAATTACAAAATTTAAGGCAAGGCTGCTTCTAGCTGGACCTACTGGTCACTGGAGCATTAAACACCTCTTTCTTGTTCAATATCCTTTCTCAGCTTCTGAAAAGAAATTAATATAGCATCTATTTGTGCTCAAGAGATAATAAAAATTAATAGCATATAGTTACGTTTTAATGATCACAGTAGGAATATAAACCATCCCTTCTTTCAATATTGCACTCTTTCTACAGAACAGCTACTTGTGAAAAGGGCAGCCTTTTGGGACTTGAATGTGGAGCCCATGTCTTCTTAGAAAGAACATAATGCAATAAGATAAACACTATCCCTCACAAATAAATCTGATGTAACACAAAAAATGTTTTTCTGAAAGTTGCACAGATTAAAAAGACAAGGTGCTAGACATAGGAGCATTTGAGTTCTGGTCAATTCATTCTCATATCTTGAACTGCTCTTAAAAAGAGGGGAAAAACTGAAAAATCCCAGGAAGTCCCAGGAAGTGATGTGCAGTCCTTTCAGCTCCCTAAGTCTCTTTACTAACACTGCTCTGTTGGAATCATTTAACCACCAAATATCCACAAACAGAGGAAAACTGCCTTTAAAGACAAGAAGTGTCAAAGAAAATAAAAATCCCCCAAAACAAACACATGATACTTTAGCCATGGATGGGACAATCTAGCAGAATCCCATCTACTTGCCAAAGCTTCAGGTCAGCATCCAATATAACTTAAAACAAACGAACAAAAAACCCAAACAAACGAACAACAACCAAAAAAACCCAAAAAAAGCCCCCCAAAAAACACCCCAGCTGAAGTAATAAAAGCAGCTGTATCTCTCACAGTACGAACTGTTCTTCCTGCTGACACTTCTCTAATTAAGAGAACTTTTTCTGTTTCTCCCACTTGTCCTTTTGAGAAATATCTGCTTTTATTTCACTTCTGATGAAATTTTTAAGGTAATTCTCTGACTGCACATGGTCTTACGTGTAGCAGATGGCAAAATCATAAACCAAGTTATTAAGTCTATTCCCTCCATCCCCCAAAACACAGTAAATCAACATGTACTGATGTTTTAATGAATACAGACTCAGTTTGGGTTTACTTCAAATCCCACTCATATGAATTACAGCCTTACTACTGATTTGAAAATGAACATAAGCCTCACACCTCAAATGAACTGAATTACAGAGACTGGATCTACTCTGTCAAATACTTCCCCTTTTCTCTGAGAATACATTCTTTCTTTATGTATCCAGCAATAGCATTCTATTACAGCCATGCTACATCCTAAAAGCTTAAAAATCAGCTTACACGCTATAAGGTCCTTTCATCCTATTCACATGGGAAAAAATGTTACCAACTTTTTCCAAGGAAAGTATGTGTCACATATATTAGTCAATAACTCAAAAAATTAAAGAACAAGCAAGAGATAGTGTTGTATCATAAATAATAAATACCACAGTTGTCATTATCAACAAATCATTTACTGAAGGTTACTGCACAGCACTTTTACATACTTGGATATCAAAAATCAAACAAATCTGTTCTTGGCTAGATGAAGAGTATTAAAAACATTTACCTGTATTTCCATGGTGAAAGAAACCAATAGTTAAACATACCCTACGCTGCAGTCTTTTAGCAGCAGCTATAAGGAGATTGTGAGCTTGCAGATGCCTCTGGAATGCCTCATTCAGAGTCACAAAATGGGCCAATTTGGAAGGGACTACAGTGGGTCACCTGATCCAACCTCCCTGTTCAAGCAGGCTCATCCTAGAGCACATGGCATGGGATTGCGTCCAGACAGTTCTGGTATCTCTCCACTCAGGGAGACTCCACAGCCTCTAAGGGCAATCTGTTCCAGTACTTGGTCACCCTCACAGTAAATAAGCTCTTCCTCATATTCAGGTGGAACTTCATGTGCATCAGCTTCTGTCTGTTTCCTCTCGTCCTAATCCTTGGCACCACTGAGAAGAGTCTGGATCCATCCTCTTGACACCCTCCCTTCAGATACTCATAGACATGGATGAGGTCCCCTCTCATTTGGCTCTTTTCAAGGCTGAACAGACCCAGCTCCCCCAGCCTTTCCTTTTAAGAGATGCTCCAGTCCCTTCATCATGTTTGTTGCCCTCTGCTGGACCTGCTCCAGGAGCTCCATGTCTTACTTGTGCTAAGAATCCCAGACCTGAATGAATTCTCCCACTCACATTAAAGGAGAGCTACACCAAACTGTGTCCATCCAACCTGGCTTTGAACACTTCCAGGGATGGGGCATCCATAACTTCTCTGGGCAACCTGTTCTAGTGCCTCACCACCCCCCCAGCAAATAATTTCTTCATAATACCTAATCTAAATCTACCATCTTTGAGCTTGAAACCACTGCCCTTTGTCCTATCACTACAATCTCTGGTTCCTTTAAGAGTTAGAAAAGGAAAACATCACTAAGGGTGCCCGGCCATACAACACTAACCCTGTTATTTAACTTCTAACACCTGCGAGTCAGCTGCCCAGCAGAACAATTCCCAGTGCCTCCAAGACCCTTCTGATTAGGCCAGCAGCTGGACTGCAGTCTCACACCCCAGGCAGCTCCCAAGGCTATCCACTACTCCGACCTTGTGCAAGCAAGCAGCCTGAACTGGAAGGTGTGAAATGTGTCAAGGTGTAACTTACTGCAATGGGTTGCAACCACATGTAGAATACATGCACATTAAATACACTCAGATTCAGCAAGTCCAATTTAAGAAAAAGAATTGAATAGACCTGCAACTTTCCTCCAGAGGTGGTAAAATTTAAACCATGGAGAATTATGATGGCATAAAAACTGGCCAGCTAAAACTAGGAAAGTAGTCATGAACTGTAACCTTTATAGCAACATCTCATGACTGAAACTCTTTACCAGTAATTTCTAGAATGCCTCTGCTACTTGACTGACCTCAAAAATCAGATAACAGCAAAAATTGAACTTAAGCTTTCAACCAGAAAAGTTACCACCTCCTGTTAAGGTATCACTCCCTGTAAAAATGTATGGTTTTGGTATCACTGGAACATTTGGAAAAGGTCCAACTAAATAGCTATAAAACCACATATAACAGGAAATGAGCCAATCTTATCTTGTACTGCTCTGCCCAGACAGGCTCCAGGCAGCTTATCCTAGCTATGCAACATTGTATTGACTGTTATCAGGAAGCACAAAAATGCAGTCAGAAGAACAAAACAGTTGGCAATGGATTTTTTTCTTTTTAATCCCACTTATTTTAGGGATAAAAGGTTCAGGAAAAGCAAACACAAGGCATTTCAGTTAGACAGATATATATAGATACACACACAAAATTGTTTTGCAACCTTTTTAATCTCCTAGTGCTACAGATACCATTGTCCTGCTATGGCTGATGTTTGCATGCTATTAAAAACATATTCTAGAACAGCAAGACTGAACTCCTTGTTTATCCATACGTGAATTTTATTATTTTTTCATATTAGAAATCTCACAGGACTATTTTTAGTAAGGGTGCACATCAGAGTCACAGCTTTTCAAGAACAGAACCTCTGTCACACCCATTTTTCCAAGAGTCTTATAATTTATGAAGAAACATGATTTTCATGAAGCATGAACTACATTCAATAGTTAGGCACACACCAACATTGTGAAAAGTCCACTTCCAGGTAATTTGACTAACATCATGTAAAAAAAATGGGGAAAAGGAGAAAAATAAAATCAGTTGCAGAGTTGCTAAACCCGTTTCACTGACTTCCCTGTTCTAATCCCAGGGAAAATACTTCCTCCCAGAAAAGATGTTATGTGGGTGTGCTTGAAAACATCTGAGACTTTCAAGGAACACATTCTTTTTCTGGCATACACTGAAACACTTCTAAAAGTGATAAATGACAGTGTCACAGTCACCTATCCAAATTTAAATGGAAAACAGAACAATCCTTTCTGAAACAGATGAAGACCAAGTTATCATACCTCTCCTTGAGCTTCAGGGACTGTCATCTAAAAACAGGACACGATGACATCTCCCCTTTTTTCTGTTGTATCAATCATCTCCTGCTGGTTTCCTGCTAAGAGAGCTCTTCCCCCTACCCTCTCAGGAACATTACATTAGTCACACATCATTTTCCCTAGGTCCTGGGCCACCAGAACAAAAACACAGAATGTACTACATTCATTTACAAGAAAGGTCTTACTGTTCTCTTTCATTTTATGTAAAAGGCCTAACTGATCATTTCCCCCACTTTCATTAGAGAAGGGTGAGAGATTTTTAGTCTAGCACATCTTTCATAGCCTTCTGTGAGTCTCTGAAAAGCACTTTTTGGTTAAGAGCTATACAGAAACTCTACAGGGAAACCTCGTTGCTTTTTTTGGGTTTTTAACAAAACAAAACCAAAAAATCTGTAATTTAAAATGCAGCATTGGACAAAAGCTCAGACTGGATTTGAAGCAATCTTTTGAAACTCCATGCAGAGAAAAGAAAAGACTGCATCTTTATCAGAGAGTCATATTTCATACTGGCAGAAGTAATTACTTAATCCATGAATTTCACTGTTAAATAAAGAAGTAAAATAAGGAATGCTGCAGTTTTCATGGCACTATGGAAAATAAAAGCTGGCCAGTTTCTGAAATTAAATACTTCATATGCCACTTAGAAAATTTTATTCAAATATATGGAATTGCACAGCATGCACATAGCACCTCAGGATATCAGCACAGCACTGACTACCCTCTGTGAAATTACATCTTAGCAAATGCGGCTACCAGTAAGTCACAAAGTGAAGCCAAGAACAACTCAACATGCCAGATATATAATCTGACATGACTGGCCCTGCTGCTCCAGAGCAAACCACAATGAAAAAGCAGTGTTCTTCCAGTCACAAATCTGCCTCCCTTGAACTTGGGAGTGAAAAAGGAAAGGGAGATTCACAAGGTCAAATTCAGAAACCAGAGATGTGCCAAGGTGCAGAAACCTACAGTTTAATGACTGGCAGACACAGACAGACCCCTGGGATCTGCACTGCACTTAGACTAACAGGCTCCACGACTCAACTTCTAGAAATAAATACACACATATTCTCTCTTTATAAATGTACTTTACATATATATACACATACATACATACATACATACTTTTTTTTTCCAGAGTGGTAGCCATGGGTTTCTAAAATGAGCAACAGTTTCCAAATCACTCTACTTTCTAGTAGAGTGTTTCTTAAAAGCACCAATGCACATTGAACAGAAAAAGGCAACATAAAAAAAATTATAATCAAAATGACAAATGCAAATGGGTGTGAAATAGTATGACAGACAAGTGAAGGCAGCAGGGAAAATACCACTGATAGATAGAGGCAAGGTAATAAGTGAGCCTGGTACCTAGCAACCAAATTATATACTCAGAGTTGCTGCTAGAATTTCCAGAATTCTGCATCTAACTCCGTAAGATACAGTGGGAGAGTGTTGAATGATTTAAGTAGAAAACAGAATATAAACAACATTAAATGAAAGAGAAGTTTGGAGCATTTATAATTCAACTGAAATCCATACATCATACTTACATTATTCTTCTGGCAGATAATTTCCTGAAATTAAAAAAAAAAAAAAAAAAAGTTGATATCACTAGGAAAGATATCTGATCTCTATGACTTTCTAATATTAATGTTTGCATATATGACAAGAAAATGTTGGTTGACAGATGTTTTCTATATCTGTCAAGTCAACATAAATGAGGTATTGTCTCAGAAGAGACAAAATTACTATGGAACCATGTAGATACATACAACTTATATATCCATAAGAGCATACATACTGTCTGCATGTGTATATACATATATACACATATATACATATATAAACATGTCCCTCCATTTATAAATTTTCATAGAGGGAGGATGTCCAGAAGTTGTCTATTAATGAACATCTATTTATATTTGAAAAGTTAAATATAGTAAGTAACATTTCGCTACCAGAAGATGCAACCAAAAAGAATAATAAAAGCAGTATTCACATGAGGTTTTAAAATATTCCAAAACTGCTTGAAATTCACTTTGCTCTAATAATCAGATGCAAAGAACATATCTTCACGTTTGCAATGTGAATTTTCAGATAATTAGAAGCACACACAGATGGAAAGAGCTGATTCTTGCACACTAATCCAGGTGGTACAGTGCAAGTATAAACCACTTCTGAACAATGATCTTGCTTCCAGCAAGATTTGTCAGCCATCAGCAATTCCTGATCCCAGGAAACGATAACCATAACAGATTTATCAGACAGCTATGCCTCTGCCACTGGGACTGGTGAGCAGCTTCACCAGCACAACAGCATTAAAAACAACCACAGCGTCAAACCAAGGTGCCTCATACTTCCCATGTTGCTTAAGCCAGGTTTCAATAAAACTGCTCTTTTCCCTGTTAAGAGGGCATGTTTCACATATGACTGTTTCTAGCATTCCAAGTGTGGTTCACAAATGTTTAGTCAAACCCCCAGCATGGACAGCGACTTCTTTGACTAGATCAGGTTGATCTAAGCCCGGCCCAGCCTGGCCTGTATTTCCCTAATTTTCAGGTTTTGAATCCACCCCTTCAACAGAAGATTAAAACTGCACATGCTCTCCTGCATTGCTTCTACTCTCATCTGCTGGCTGTAAAAAATACAGGAATAAACACTTCCTCAGAAGATGCCCTGGCATGCCCATAACTACCCTTTTTTAGGCAGTTACTAAATAGTACAGGAAGGGTCTTGATCTTAGATAACTTTCCTACAGACTATCAACAGCGGAAACACAGGCACAGTTCAAAGCTAAAGGAAACTGAAGGGAGTCTCTCAGCTGGCAGAGTACTGGAGGCAACTGTGACATCCAAGTCTCCCTGCACAGAACTGGGCTTCCACTGATGCCAGTGGGAATCTAGAGTGTGACCCATTTACAAAGTCCAGCTTCCAAATTAGTAAAAAGTTCTTCCAAGTGCCCAAGAAAGCCTGTGCCTCACCACAAGTGATTTCTCTGTGGGAGCTGGGTATTTGGCTCTTTGCCTGTACAATGAAATTCTGCTCTGCACATACTGTAGATCATTGTACTTGCACAATTTAATTCACTTCCCAAATACATCTTTTATCATTAGCACTATTTTTAGGGCTTTTATCTGTACACTCTTTGTGTTGCTAAAAGAAAGGAAATAATTGGATTGCAGGCAATCCAGTTGACCAAGAAAGTGTGGAGGGAAGAGCAGGGGAAAGAAACTGAGTTACTAAGCATATCCCTCCCAAACAGAGGGCCAACCTGAAAAAAATGGGACACAATCAAAACCAAATAGCCTGCAGTTGCCAGAAGCAGGAGAAGCAAACCCTTCCTGAGAGCTGGTGGTGCCCAGACTGCAGTCTGACTCACCAAGCTGCTCACTCAAAATGTTTCTTCTCAGCAAAGCCTAGAAAGGAAGTGCAAGAGTGTAAAACACCTCCTGAGCAAAGCCAGTGCATCTGAGAGAGGGCAAGTAATTGAAAAGACTGCCATCCAAGTTGTCTATCCTTTCCCATCACGGAAGTTACTAAACCTTTTGGATAGCCACAGTAGGAACTATGTCCTTGGCTGACACAATTCACAACCCCATAGATTATCTTAAAACACCCTCTTGCCTAAAACCAAAGTACCATACTGTGCACTGAGGCACAAGTTCTGTTTTTACTGACTCCATTACACTGGCAATCTCCAGCACAGCAATCCTACAGGTACCTGATGCAAACAGCTGTAAATCAGCAAGATTTAGCAGAGGGTATCTGGAGGCCCCATAAGGTCTGGCAGAAAACTGCTAATTTAGACAGAAGCTAAAGCCTAAGAATTATTTTGCTGCCTACACACTACCCCTCTCACAGGATTGTTATTACTGTAACAGTTTACCACAAACACCAGTAATTCGCTTGAATGACAAAGTCACACATTTAGTTTCTCATCTCAAATTTGGCAAACTTCTGTTTCTGCAAACAGTCATTTAACACCTAGGTATTTAACTGACTGTGATCAAGTAATCTAAATCTTTCTCTTTAGAAAACAAAACTGAGCTTTACAGCATTGTAGTGTAGAAATCTTTGCCAGGCCTCAGAATATTTTTGCTATTTTGTTCTGAACCACAAGTGGTTCTTAAAGAGAGAACCTATTTCATGTATTAGACCAGCTGTGTCTTGCCCCTCAAGACCCTTTTTCCACCCGGAGTTACCTTCAGTGACTGCAGAGACTCTGCATTTGTGTCACAGTAGAGGATAATGTTGTTGGCCATGCTGAAGCTCTCCCTGACTCCCAGGTGGTAGAACAGGGAAGGCTGACGGAAAGCGTCACTCATCTCTACAACAGCAATATCTGCAGAAAGAAATGAAAAAAATTATTGTCAATGCCACACATTTCTGACAGTCCAATACTTCTAGGTCATGGTTCTTCATGTAATATTTTTTTACAAGAAGACCTGGCTTTAAGTAGGAAATAACAGATCTAGAGGGATTTCCCCATTTTAGCTATTATGCCTGAATTTTGAATACAGTCAGCAGGATGTGGTTTAGCTTTTTTTTATTTCACTGCTATGGCTCTATTTTTTTCTTTAAATGAGACTTTAAAATGGTAAAAAGGGATAAACCAGTAATTAAAAAAATGGAAAAAATTTCATTTGCTGAAAATTTCATTCCATTCATTTCTTCTTTCATTTGAAGCAGAAAATCTGCTTGGTAAATCTAAACAAGGTGACCAATAACCTTAGGGAAAAGTGAAAGAAAAAACTACATATGATGTGTTTCTACCCTCTGTGCAAATTGCAATAAAAATTTGTGTAACCTATGTACATCACTGCAGAACATACTGTATAGATTCTGTACTAGAACTTTGGAAGAAAACTAACTGAAAGGCAAAGTTCCAATATAAATTACCATTCAGATCTATTTTGATTCATATGGAAAGGTGAGAGGTAGAATGAGAAAAGGACAAGGTACGGATGAAGAGAAGCAAAGAGAGAGTGAGTATGTAAAGCCAAAGAAATCCCTGTATAAGTAAAAACTTTACTGTGCAGAGAATTCTGTTCATAATAAATTTTACCTGTGTGAATAAAATCAAACCCATGCACAAATGCTTACAAAACAAGGAATGTAATCCACCATTTTTCTTAAACCATGTGTTTCTCTTGACCAGATTCACACCAGTGTCAAAGAATAACAAGAGGAAATTAACTATTTCTGCTGACTCTTTGTTAGACTTCTGTTATACCAGGCAGCATATTTTCACTGCAAAAGTCTTGTGGAATCAAGAGAGCAAAACAAGAAAACTGACTCATCTCAACTGCTTCCACAAACACCTTTCAGTCTTTTCACCCAATTAATTTTTTCTTATCTTTCAGAAAAAAAAACCAAAACCAGAAAACCAAACCCAAACCAGAGAAAAATGGTTCTGTTAAGAGTAGAACAAGAAAAGCAGTCTGGTTTCCAGTATCTCTCTATTCTTTCCCCTTCCTTTGGATGCTTTCATGACTGAAAAGAGAGATAGCAAGACAAGCTCTGTAGGGAAAAAGCTTGTGTACTCTCAAGTTTCTCTACTCTAATTAATCTAATAAGAGGGTCTACCTCTAACCACAACTTTTCACCTCACCTATTTACTAAGATCACTGAAACGGAAATGAAAATATTCAATAAAAGATAAGTCTTGTGGCCACGCTCTTAAATGGGGAGGCAATGTCTCTCCAACTTGTTGAAAAGTAATACCTTTGAGACATCTACTCTTCAGTAATGTTTTTCTGTAACTGGCCTACAGGCTTATAAATTATTAAAAACCTGAAGGAAGGATAGATATACTCAGGGGAAAGAGCTAACATTTGCCTATACAAGCTTAGATTCTTCAAGAAACAAGATAAGAGAGGAGACTAACATGGTACAAAAAAGATTTTTTTTCACACTGAAATATCTAATATTAAATTACGTTTTCTAAAAGATTCGTAATTTGTGTCCTAAGCATCTCACTCTATCCAATTTTGCATAAATATTTGCAGTATGGATTCCATCAATTTTTATTGAAGTAAAAAAGGCAGTGCACTGCTAAGTCTACACATATACTCACTTTCATTAATTTTATGAAACTGAAACATCACTAAAGCCAAACAAGAATGACAACACCGCTATTATATTTTGTTTGGGTGAGATTAGGGTTTGTTTACTTTCTTCAGAAAGTTGCCATAATACAAGTTACATTTTTAACTGCTCTTATTCACACAGAAGTCTAATCTTGAGCAATTCTAAGTCTATGGTACATATCTGTTATATCAAGCAGGAGGGAAATTTTCACAACTTGCCATGACTTAATTCTGCAATCCTGCAAGATAATGTGCTGTCTCTAGAGTTGCAAAACCAAGATTAAAAGAGAAATATTACTTTAGATGGAACCTGATCAAAGCCACATTACAAAAAACACTTGAGAAATCCTATGTTAAAATGGCAAGTTCCTAGGATCATGAAAAAGGAAGTAATAACTAAAAAAAAAAAGTATATGTCTACATATATACTACCGTCAAGCTGGCCAAATCCATTGAACACTGCCTGATTCAGGGCCACACTGTAAGAAAAATTCTTGGGTCCTGTACCATCCCAAAGATAGTAATAATAAAATAAAATTTTAAAAAATCCCCAAACCATACAAAAACCTTCAGTTACTTACACAGAGGAGGGAAGGACCAAGAGAAAATAAACATTTGTATGAAAAATTACACTGAGATACTTGTAAAAACTATTTTGTGATACTTGTATTTCTTATGTAACTAAAGAGGATTTCTTTCCTTTGCATGTCAAGACTTCTGTGAAATCCAGGTCTTCTGGATAATCTCATTTGATAGATAAAGCAGTGTCTTCCTTGGAATAGGTCCATCTTCTATGAAGATTTTCTGCTCAATCTAGCAGTTACGTATTTTAAAATTAAGTTGTCATTCACGGTACAAAGAGATCAGATTTCTCAAGTTCAGATTAGGCCTCAGGGCTGGTATCACAATTTCCAAGGGGAACAACCCAAACCTTACCTGCAATTCCAACAAGCCACAAAAAGTATATGCACTTTTGGGATCAGGTGTCTATCCAAATCAAAAAACATGTATCCTAAACTAGCGGTTCTGACAGACCAATTTCTGACTATCTTCTTTCACAACAGGAGAGAAACTCCTCTGACCAAAGAAGGGATCAGTGTACAGAGCACTTGACACAAGTGCAGAAGTCAAATATTATGTAGCAAATGGAAGCTCATTTGGGAGGGGAAAAAAAAAAACCCCACCACAGAAATAGGAATGGTAACGATTTCTATAAAAGACCTGAAATGTACTGTCAAGTGCACTACAGCACAGCCAAACACAGTATTCAGTTACATAAAATATCATCAGAAGTTTAGCAAAGATGAGCAAGACCAATGGTTTTCAAGACAAATCTAAGTAAAAGTATACATATATATATATAGATATCAAAATTCTCACTAGTTTGAAAGAGCCAGGATTTAGCTAAGCCCAAAAGAACTGTTTGGTCATCAATACATAAACTGCCAGAATCCTGTTTATCAGGTTCTCAATCTCATTTCCCACAGATGAAATTAACCAAACATTCTGATGCAATAGAAGATAAGTTTTCCATTTGCTGGAGAACACAGTTTCGTAAGTGGCAAAATTCAGGTGGGGGAATAGCTAAATAAAGGTGGGGGAATTAGCTCTACAGTTACACTGGAACTACCCCCTTACCATCTGTAGTTTGAGTTTCAGGGTGAGTAAAAACCTGATGAAGCACAGGAATCAGAGTAGGTCTCTCTCAACACTTAAGCTGTCAGGATGAAGCCCTCTGAAGACCAGGAGCTGACAATTAGCTTCAAACACTCTTGCACACCTTCAATGTTGCAGCAAAGAAAGTCTGTTCAGGCTCCAGAAGACTAATGAGCAGGGTCAGTGGGGAAGTACACCGCATAAAACAGGAAGACAGAAAAGTGAAAGAACTGCAGTTCTTGCAACCTTACAGGTTGCAAGAAAGTGAAATTTCATCTTGTGCCCAAGACCAAAGTAAGGGATAAAATTTACTCTCTCATGAAAGTAGACCTGGTTACAGAGTGCTGATACAAAAGAAAACAGGGATAGAATGGTCTTTACCTTTGCTAGTCATCTTTCACATTAAGCTAGAAAGTCTTGCAATAAACTTGCAGTAAATTATTGTCTCTTGATAGGTTATGAACAATGAAGTCTAATCACAACCTTCTCTCCATTCCCCTACACAACTGGCATGCCTAAATAGATTGACAAATTTATCAAAAACATGAAACTAGAACTTATTCTCTCTGGCCTAGGTAGCAAAACCAGCATAAATATAGCAGCAGGCAGTTCAGTGTCCATGTCCTAAATCACCCTGAGCTCTGCCTGCCTGCTGACGACAACCAAACAGAAGCTGCCTACGTACACATTAGCTGAGTAACCACACACTGAGCTGCAGACACACAACAACCACCAAGAAGTCACAATCCATGTCATTAGGCTAACTAATATCTACACCAACAATAGCTTGAAACACTGTCTGTCACACATTCAAGGGAACAAAATATCACTTCAGTAGTAACTGGCTTCTTATTACCCTGGGAAACCAGATTCATGAGATGGAATTGGAGGCAACCCACTTGACACTTTTTACCAGAAAAGCACCAGAAAAGTCCACATCTCTGTGAAGTCTGACTTATATTAAAACTATGTTACCAATCATTCTTACCTGTGATGTAAATCCACTTAGTTCTCCTTAAACTATCTGTGCAAAGACTGAGAACCTTACAAATAAAATTTCTACTAATTAACTTAAGAAATGGTAAAACCTTAAGAGTATACACATTAACATGGCCAAAAAATTGTAGGTGTCCATTAGTAGATATAAAGCCCTTTGTTCTTGGGTATTAGCCATGCCTTTAGTCACCAAGATAGTCATAAATGAAATGCAGTGGTCAAAGTTCATCTCTGACTCATTGTTTTAAATGTAACAGGGCAAAGAAGAATGTTTAAACAAGTGCTCTGAGACATCATACATGTACACCCTACTTTTTGATATTACCTGCTTACTACAGTGGTGCTAGAAAAACAATAAATACAAACAGAACAGCTATACAACTAATGAATGTTTATGTTTGCTATTATCTTCTGATTAATTGGTATTAAACACATGACCATTGCCTTACATTCATTGTCTCACAATTAACTGGGGAAAAAGAAAGCTGACAATGGCAACTTCTGAGACAGACCCAGATTTTGTGTTCTTTTCCACTTGAGGGTTACAAGAGTAAGATACTGTTCTGACAGAGATATAGAAGAAAAGGAATGAGGACAAAATTTATTTCTGTGCAAGTCTGAATGCCAAGTGTATTTCATACTGCAGTAGCAGCTTTCCAATCAGCACTAGAACAATGATATGATGACACTTACTGTTGGGCAAACTTTCAGAAAAAAGCAAGAAGTATCCATATCTACTTCAATTTCTGTATGGTTCTCTGTGCTTGGCATAGATATCTTCCTGTTTACCACAGACTGCCTACATGAGGTAGGAAGCCTGCTTTGGCAATCCCAACATGTCAGCACAACTTGGTATTTCTGGTTCAACCGTGCAAACCACAGTGTCACTGACTTGTCAACAGCACTGGAACCAGACATTTCCTGTCAAGAGCATCTCATATGGCTCCAAGTCCGGAAACAGTTGATGGGAGTCACTGAGCTGAGAATACCTAAACACAGGCGAATGGCTGACCTCCCAGGAAACCAGTCCAGCCAAACCAGTCTGTTGGGAGAGGCTAACCAAAAAAACCCCAACTTTATAAGGGTGTCTGAGGCTTGAATATGGGGAAGGAAAAGCAGGTAATGATGGTACAGGCAAATTAGGTATGCTGTATACTAGAGGGAAAACAGGGTATTTGTAGAAGCTTGAAATTGATGCAAAGTTAGGCGTAAGGGCACTAAGGCAAAAAGATGTGATGGACATGGGCTAGTTCTTATCTAGCGAAAATCATTATTACTTGGGAATATTATAGTAATTCTGTATTGAGCAGTCTCATTTTTATGCAATGGAAGCACAGATCCAGCATCAATGAAGTCCAGATCAGAGCCTGTCCTGCAGTCTACTCAAAAGAGAAATTTTGAGCATGAATTCCCAGCAGATACCACACAAGCCCAATTGTTTGGGGGGTGGTCCCTTTCCAGGTGCTGCATAGCACAAAGCAGAGCTAGAAATAATTAGAGCACTTAATAACACTTGCCCAAAAAGCACCAAGTTACCTTTAGATGTAACAGTACCATTTTGTCATCATGCTGGTATTAAGAGCCCATTGTTCCTTGAATAGCTAAACTGAGTAGTGCTGCTCTTGAATTTCAAGGTGAACTTCAACATCTAGACTCATAAGCAAAATGGTATGATTTCACTTCAGATAAACTCATCAAACAGCTGTTACTGTTCGGGATGGTCCTGACCCTCTCTGATGTTTGTATCAGATCTAGTACAGTCAATAGCCAGCTCAGTCTATTTGTTTGCTTGGAGGGGCTGGGTGAGTGTGCAGGATCAGTTGACTCCTGGATCAGTTTGATGATCTCACTTTCCACCCACACAATCACTAGGTCCTATATAAAGAAGGCACCAGACACCACAATATCGGCAGGGATGCAAATGAGTACCTAATTACTTCTGCTTGAGAGTCAGGTGCTGCTCCAGTGGGTAAATAAATTTTAATCCTCCATCCAGACACAGTTGCAATATGCACTTGTTCAGGAACCTCATATATAATATCACAGGAAAAAGAGTTCCTTGAGGAACAATACAGAAAATAAAAAAACACAGACACACAATCCACCTCATTACATTAGGCATCTACAACCAAACTGACAGACTGTATGTGACTCATTTTAGGTCTCTAGAAGTCTTCTCAATAACAAAAACAACCTAGCTAATCACATAAAAGCAATCTTTCCTCTTTTTAATTCATTAATAGTTACTGATTTCTTTTTCATTAAGGCAAGAAAGAAGAACTATTTAAGTTAAAGAATGACAATGTGCAAGAACGAATATAAGCTGTCCCTATATAAATTTAAACCAGAAATCACAAGGAAGTTCATAATCTACAAATCACAACGTCCTGGAGTGCTATCCCTAAATGTTTAACTGATTGGTGGTGATCTGCTCTCACATAGGAGCATTGAAAAACTTACACCCTGTCCCACAATACATTGAGGTGCTCCTTAGTAAAACTTGTGCAAATAGATTCCTGCCAACTTTTGTAGCTACCTGGCTCAGATAATTCTATCAAAATCAAATGCAAGATTTCACAAAGTAGAACCATCCAAGCAAGGAGGAGAGAAAAACAAGACACTTCTTTTGTTACAACAACAGTATTCTAAGATCAAAACCAAGATTTTCCAAGTGAAACTGACCTTTTTGTCTGCCTTATGCTTCAAAGATGTGAAGGGAAAATAACCTCTTGTTTCTGTAATCAAAAGCTGATGGGAGATAAGCCAAAGGCAATTACCAAAATAAAACAGCAGAGGTTGGCCATGAACTGGTATCACAAAGAAAGTTATAACAGATGTTAGAAAAGGAAAGAGACAAGAAAATACAAATGACAAACAATAAAGGGTTGTGTAGGAATTAACACATCAAACTAGACATCAAAACCTAAATTACTGTGTCAGTGATCTGAAGACAACTGAAACAATATAGAAAGGCTGATGAAGAAAAAGAAGAAAGATTGAGATTCAAAGAATCCACTCTCTTGGCCCAAAACAGGATTGTAATGTTATCACATGATTCAAACCCTCAACAATTCAAAAAACCCACTGTCAGCTTGATGCATGTGGGAGTAACTCAGGATTAGGCAAGAATAAAAGATGACAAGCAAACAAAGAGCCATTTATTTAAAAATAACCTCAATATGTTCAGGCTCACTGCATCTGTATCAATCCTAGTTAAACAGGCTCCCTAGTACCAGTAACATCAAATACTAAAGATTACCTTAACTCCAAACTTTGCATCAGAAAAAATGCCCAGACATCAAAGGGGTAACTACTGAAGCTCAGCTGAAGGCTGGAGCACATTACAGGGCTAGGATATATAGAGTTATATATATATACAGCTAGGATCTGCACCAAATATTTTTTAAGTAATCTACAGACACAACAGGAGAAGTAATCATTGAAAACAAGGCGAGCTCTAGCAAATCAGTACTTCTACATTTAGAAGGTTTGTTCAGAGGATCTTTATAATTTCAACTTTTTTTTCAACAAAGACCGAACACACCTTTGGTCTTGACAGGATCTTAAGCGGGCAAAACCCCCCTAAACAGTTAGATAGATAAATAAATAAATAAGGGATGTGATAGTATTTGTGTGATTATTTTGGTTAATGTTTCCACGTTATGTGTACTTGAGATGCAAGGTAAAAGAGCAATTATTCATTCTCTAGAGAAGTGACTGAGCCTACCCAAGAAGAAAGAACTTGTAAGAACACAGGTGTGCCAACAGAAAAGTTCAAAGAAAGGAGAGTCCTATGAAAACCAAACAGCCAGGTCTCAGGGGCGGTGGAAAGTTTTCCTGAAGTCTAAGTGAACTGAAGAATTTGCTACAGCTCCAAAGTTGCAGAGTTCATTAAAACTGCAAGGAAAGGGCTCTGCAAGGAAAGGAACTCTACAAGGTGGGAAACAACAATCCACCTCAAGGACAGGATGGGCAGGAGAAAAAGCTGATCAAAAATTCTTTTTATTTCTGTATTTTCTGTTCTGTTTATTTCTGACTTGGTGACCTGAAGTTTTCTCCACCTAAGAAGTCTTCCAGTTTGTTTTTTTTTCCTAAAATCTGACTATTTTCACTTATAACACAGTTATGTATTTGGTTTCTTTGCTCAGCTCACTGACAAAAAATCTGCTTGGAGGCAGATCCACCTCCAAGCTTCAAAAACCAAGTACGGGTTTCATTGCAGCAGCTGGAGGGATCAGATCAAAACTCTTTATCTCAATATTTCTTCTCTGCCAGAAGCCAGCAGGCAATGATGCAGAGATAGTAAGAATGGGGCAAATAAAGACTGAGATTTATTAGACAACAATCCAGACACATTTAGAGAAAAATGTTGAGCTACCTAGAAAGATGAATATTAACAACTAATTTAGTGCTCAATATTATGTGAACAATTAGAGCAGCTTTTATTCATATATATTATTTTGCTTTCACTATCACTGAACTTCAACTGTTCTTTACCTGCTCATTTCTCTGGTACCGTAAGAGTTTCTGCAATTCTTTACTGCCTATTCTTTAAAGTTTTGACCAGCCTGCACATTGGCAAACATTACCACCACCGTTTTCACCAGCAAGAAATTTCCAGACCAGCTGTCAAACTTCTGAAATGTACAATTCAAAAAAGAAAGTACAGAACAATCCTATTAACAGCCTGTTTTTCTACTGGCAACCTTGCTTCATTGCAAAACTTATCATCTGTTCCTTTCCTTTAAGAGTCCACTTATCTCAAGAGTTACAAGGGTGTAATCTCCAGTAATTTTGTCTCTTTAAGAGTATTTGGTAAAGTATCCCATGAAAAGCTTTTTGACATCTCAATATACTGTCTTAAATGGATTAGCCTTAAGTGCAGGCTCATAAGAAGAGTGTGCCTTCCTCCTACAGAAAAGCCACTTCAGCTCCTCCCTACTGCCAGATTTTACCCATGAATCTAAACAAGGTGTTCTTTATTTATATTTTTAACCCAACTGCCCTAACATTATACCAACATCATCTCTCTGCTATGCTGCCAACATCAACTAAAATCAGAAGTCATGCACCATAATTACCACCTCAACTTGTTTCAGTCAGAGCTCCTTGAGAACTTTTGAGTCATCTTCCCATAGCTCTTATCACTTGTTACTGTTCATTTTATCAGCTTATTTTAAAACCTCTTCTGGAAATTTAAGTCAGAGGTAGTTCCTTAGCCTTATCCCTTTAAAGAAAGTCCTTACAATGACATCAGGAACGATGCATCATTCTCAAATCTTCCTTTTCCACCTTGACTGCCTAGAATCCCTACTGTGCTCCCCACATTGATGAAGCATTGGAGAAAGACTGAAAAAAAAAATAAAATGCAGTTTTCAGAAAATATTACTCAAACTCTTTTAGAAGCTGTCTTACTAAGGCTTACATGCCTTTTTACACATTTTTGAAGTTGTTTCCTCATCTGAACCCAAGTCCATATTTCAAAGCGCATAATTCCATTCCCTCATCTTCTTAGCAATGCCACCTGTTGTAGAGTACTTTAAAATTTCTCTTAATAAATAGCATACATTTTCTGGAAAGGAGTTTTCCTTAAGATGTCTTTATGCTATCTGAAAGCACTTCCTCTTTTTAGCTAATCCTTTCAATTTCTTGTTAAGAAGTTGGCTCATTCTTACACAGGTTCTAGCAGAAATGTGGCCTGCACCAAGACAAGGTAAATTTTTAAGACAGACTGTAGACCAGAAGGCCAGAGCCATGCCCATTAAGGCACTAAAAAAGCTCTGGAAGTGTTTCTAGTTCAAAGATGCACAAATATTTCTCATAACATCATTTTCAAGTCATGAGAGTTAATGTTTTCCTATCCAGTGATACCAAAAATGGTTTAAACTTAGAAGATTCATGAGCAGCAAGTACAGACTGAAAAATAAACACAAGCATTTCAGGATTATGATGAACAGCATCTGGAAAGCCTGTAAAAAATGGAAATCTTCCCAAGCTTTTGAAAATTTGGAAGCAGAATTTTTCTGAGAGATGTAAAAAAACACATTTGTTAAATGTCTTTATTCAGTCATGGAAATATTTCCATTCCAAGAAGAAATTATTTTTCATAAATAAAACAGCACATGAGAATTTTAGGCCTCAAGTTTCATTACAATCAAAAATACACCTGCCACTCCTGGTTCTCACCACCCTCTCCACAAAGATTTCTACATTATAGCATTTTCACTGCTGTGTCCAATGTTTTCCCATGAATAGAAAGGCACCCAGAAAACTAATTGCCTGAGAGCTTTGGAATCTCACAGGCCATGTTTTCTGATAATGAACACCATCGTCTCTTAAAAAGCACACAAATTTTTGTGAAAAGGAAAAGAAAGCAACTGCAAAGCCACATGGTACATCCTAAAGCATCTATAAATTCAACAGCCTGAAGAGTTTCCAAGCCATTTTATGTGTACACAATTCATAACAGGTCTAAGCAAATCCATCCCTCAGGAATGTTAGTCCTTTTGAATAGTATTTAACTATGTTCTTGTATGGAAAAGTGCTTCTTTTAGCTTCTTCTAAAACTGCTCACAGGTAAGAGTTAGAATGTCAAAAATTTAAAATGAGTTCTTACTCCTTAATAAATCTTTCCTTTCCATTCATAATTTTAAATTACACCACCTTTCCCTTTGCATTTCTTCTGAAAAGCCCATATCTAGTGAGTCTCCATCTGCCCAGAAACAACTCCATGAATGATTCAGATAATCCATTTTTTCCGTGTCTGTGTCTTTCACCAACATAAAAATTCAGTTTTTCAAATGTGACGAGCAGAAATGCATGCAGTAAAGACATGCCACATTCCACATTTATACAGCAAATGACTTTTCTAGTTTTTAATCTCTTTCTTTCCTTGTGAGTCCTGACAAGTTTGTTTATTACTCCAGTGAGGTTTTCAGAAATTTATTCACAATAGCTCTAAACTCTCTTAGGTATCCTACGAGATTAAAACATAAGCATACCCTGCAGTGTTTAGTTATTTTGTGTCTCTGTCTATTCATTTGGTTTTAAAATTGGTCTAGTGACTGCACTGACCAATATTCCCCAAAATAAAGCACTAGTTTACCAATTGTTTCATTGCTCACAGATTTCTAGGTAGCAATGCATGTTTTTTTCCTATGAGCACAGCAATAAATTAATCACTGCCAGCACATTAATTTGATATTATTTATTGCCTATCTGCAATGTCCTAAATATTTTTTGTTCAAATTTAAAAGATTACGTCTACTTTTCCTATTCATCTGCATCTTACAAAGTCTATTTATGTCCTGTTTCAAAGAAATCCTTGAAAAAATAGAAAGATATATCAGCATCTGCTTCCATACATCATTTACCCTGTCCATTTCCAGCTCTTCCTTTAAAAAGCAAAATGAAACAGAAAAAGAAACCACCACCACCACTTTCTTTCATCAAAGCGAGCTGTAAAATTACAGTTAAGCTGCTTTTCCCACTTATCACCACTACTAAGGCTTCACAAGTCAAACATGATTTGAAAGCAGGTAGGACAATCTTCACAGGGCTTGGTCAGACCTTAGTGATCTGTGAGTCACAAGTACAACATTTGCATGCAGCCCTCCTTGCAATTTAGCAGGAAAAAGCCCACATGCAGCACTCAACCACACAAATCAATTTACTTCAGTCAACACAGGTGAAGTGCAGAGTAAACAACACATACCTGATTAAACTTGATTTGAAAGATCCCCTGGGCTCCACCAAAAACACTGCAAAAAAGTATCTGCTTCACACAGAAAATAAAGTCTTAAATTTAAAGATGAGACTAGAGTTTGGAGTATTCAGAAATTCAAAAAGCAACTGTCCATCAAACCAGACATTTGTCGCTAACACGGCACATGGCACTATAATTTTCTTCTATCACAATAATCCACAGAATGTTGAGCCAGAATCAGCGTTCTGCTTTACAAAGCACTCTACAGCACAGACTTAGGTAATCTTGCCCTGTCACACAGGGGCCTGAAATACCTTAAAAAAAATGTAAAGATCCTGTTAAAAGGTAGCAAGGATGAATAGTTTATCTCCAGCAGAAAGAAGCAAAGTTGCAGCCTTGTATACAGTTGCAGACACACAAGTTACAAGATTACAGTATTGTTGCAAACGACCAGAAAATGTGGAATGGCTGTCCTTCTGTAAACCTCATCTCTCACCAGTGCCCAAGAACAGTAATCAGAAGTCTAGGATAAAAGTTCTGACACACACGGATTAATTCAGTCTGCTTTATTTAGTGTATCTCCCTTTTGTAAAGACCAAGCTTGAAATTAATTTCACAGTTTGAGCTATGACTCTGCTTTAGCTTACTGGAGCACAGATACACAGATCACAGAGCTACCCCTCACCTTTCATGACTGTCAGAGTAACAGTGAAAGTATCAGTAAAAGGAAGAGGAGCTGATGAACAAATTATTCTTATTAAGGAGGACAAAATCTCCCACACAATTTTTTTACCAAAAGAACCACGTGTCCATGTAAATAGTTACTTGGTATTTAAGTTACTGGAATATCACACTCAAAATTCCTGAGAAGCAACTGCTAATTTGCAAATTAATGCAGAAAATACTACTGTTCACACCACCACATCGTCTGCCTCTAAGGCAGCACAGTCTGTCCAGCCTCTCAAGTAACTGCACTATTGCATCCCACAACAGAAAACGGATATGACTCATCTGAATTAAATTCTCTAACGCTTGACATAATTGCTGCTAATTGTTGCAAAACGAGATTAAACAGCTCTGATAAACAGGTCTGCCTTTGGCTTTGTCAATGGTAATTCCAGGTGGCCTGTGATTGCTATGATTCCATTCTCATTTGATTCAGTTTTACAGCAATAAGAACAGCCTTGGATAATTGTCGCTTGTCAATCTCTGTATTAATACAAGACACTCAAATTTACTTCCAAAGGCAACCCATCTCTGTATATGATTCCAGTACCGAAACCTACTTTTATATGGCTATGACACTGGTTTAGAATTACTGCAGTAAAATTGAATATCTAACCACTATGTAAGAGTGGTCTAAATTTCTGATTTGATGTTTACTATCATGGATGTTCTTGTCTTCTTAACAAAAATGAGTCATGTCTAAATCACCAGTGATCACAATAGCAGCACATCTGATCTAGCCAGCAGCTCACAAACTCAGGAAACCTGAGTTCTCTCCTCACCTTTAGCTACTGCCAAACCCCAGGCAAGTCACTTACACTCCATCCTTCTGGTTTCATTCTCCTTAAAATGATGAGATTGCTATCTGTTCCCTCTATAAAGTGCTCTAGTATCTATAGGTGAAATCCATAAGTAAGCACATTATCCATAAAGGGGAATGGCCAACAACACAGCTGGCAGATGCACAATAAAAGACTTCAAGATAAAACAGTTGGAGCACCGTAAATACTGAAGTTGATTCTGAAGTATTTATGTATGGACATTCACCAAGATGGGACAGTGCTGAACTCCATGTACATAAAAAAAATATTGTACCAGGAGTACTTTTGAAGCAGAACTAGCATTACAAATGAGGTTTTAAGTGCCTTGCATAGCATCATATTTTTGAGTAAGGACAAGGACTACAAAATAGAAACACAGTCAAACATGTTACTTGAGAAAATAGTCTACAAACTAATCCATTATCTATATTTCTTAAATCACGGCAAAATCTCACATAAGCTAGCCACAACCGAACCAAGGAAATTATACTAGAAGAACCTTATGAATTCATCAATTTCAAGTTCCTAAATCAGTGGGGCAAGAGAAGGTTTGATGATTGGCATAGTTTAGTATGGCCAAAGTGGTAGGAATTACCATTTTCATATGTAAAAGGTGATTTACTTAATCTTATATTCCTATTCCTTCTGTATTCTATGCGCAGGAAAAAATGTTCTCATTGCAAGCAACTTCTGGAATTCAGTTAGTATTCCAAGTGTTCTAGTACCAATTAACTAAAATAACTCAGTATACATGATCTCACTGCAATATTCAACACAGGTTTCAATTTCCATTCAACCTGCAGTGCTGAAATAGTAAAGATAACAGTCACTTATGCTAAAAACAGAGTTCTTTTTTTTTCCTACAGCAAGTATTGATGTGAACAGGAAAGCTACGCAGATGTAAATCTAAATAATTGCCATAGAAAGAGATATTCAGCTTTACACAAACTAAGTAACCCACACAGATGGTAGGAAACCTAGCCCAGTTTGCATTTGTAACATATAAACACTTAAATTCTCACGCTCAGGCTCTTCATCTTCTATAGAGGAGAAAAAGAACCATTTAGGATGAAGAAACACTTGAGACACTGTGGCGAGGAAAAGTGACAACAGCCATCACCTACTCACACATTCATTTTTAGCCAAGTAACCACTCTTTCACAGAGATTTATCAAAAAAACCCCTGGATATAAAGGCCAGCAAATTAAACCACAAACTCTAGGAAACAATTTTGCCAGCATTGGCCAAGTCATTTGCAATAGCATACATCAAAAATTTAGCTCCTGAAACTTCATTTGTTTCTTTTGCAGTCAAACTTCTTCATTTTCCACACTGAAGGCTTGTCAGTATAACTGCAGTGCAGTTACATTTAAGCAGAAACTAATAACTTAAAAATATTATATCTTTTATCAAAAAAAGGAACAGTGATGTGCTCTCCAAGTTACGCATTAGAGTTTGACTGAAAATTCAAATGTATTAAAATGGAAAATGAAACTTTTACATCATATTCAGCCATGACATTTTGTACATTTCATCCAGATACAAAGAAAATTATGATCCATGCTGGAAAAGACACACAAATGCTGTACTTCCAATCTGGTTCTATATGGTGTATCTGAAAGATTCTTTTTCAACAAACAGCACATATTAGCAGGTTATTTGCTGAATGACTGTTGAGGCCTAAGACTTGCAATAGCGACCCACAGCCCTTCATTCAGTTTAAGGCCCTTAAGAAAGACTGAATTTGGAAGCTAAGACAATTACTGGAATTGTGCATTCACAAATGCAATATCTTTAACTCATCTTCCTGAACAGGTACGGCATTGCAACTGCGCTTCCTCAGCTCTGCACAAAAGCTTCAAAGAAGCACACCTAAACTAGGAAACCAGTAAAGCAATGCTGACTGATTAAACATGCCCCAGGTCCCACTTCTGCATGAGGCCCAAATGGCTTGAAATGGTTTACATCAGTCTTAAATTCTCCTAGCCTCAGGTTGCTCCTTTCAGACTGACCACTGGGAATGCTACTGAGGCTCTACTCATTGGCACAGACCAAAAGCACACCAGAAGTGATAACAGCTTAACAGCAGAGGCCACTGAACTCTGATATCCACATGTAAAAGCCTAGAAGATAAGGGGACTAACATGTACGTCTCCAAACACCAACAGCCGGATAACTGTGGAGCCAACCAAGGATTGCTGTGAGAAAGAACAGGATGTGGCTGGAGAAGGGGGCCATATAGAGGTAAGGCAGCACTTTTCCAGGACAAATTACCTTGTTCTGGCTCCTGGAGATAAGCACAACACAGTACAGTGCAACAGCAGGAATGAAGTCAAGAAGCAGGCATGGACTGTAGGGGAGAATCAAGACCACCAAAGACCCCCCAAAGCCCTCTGACCCATTTCCAGAAAGGTCTGTAAGAATGGACTGTGCATTATAACTGATTTGCATAGAAAGTGAGAAAAACTAATCTCCAGGGGAAACTTATGTATAGAAAGGTACTCCCACAAAGTCCAGGTGTGTGTGCACCCCAGGACCTTGGCCACACTATCAGCTGGATCAACGCTGGAGCCAGGACTGCTGATCTCTCTTCTTTTCTCTCTCCCCCTTCTTAACCCATCACTCTCTCTCTCTTCTTTTTCACTCTACCCCTTTATCCAAAACCCCCTACTGGGTGCTTATACTGGGAGGCAATGGACTAACATACCAATTTTCATGGCAAGTGTATAATCTAATAAAACTTCGTAAATTTTTGTGGACCCTCTGACTTTTGTCATTCCTTTTGACCATGAGCACCTCTGAATCTTGGGTGCTCCTCTTAAGAGTGGGACACCACACCACATATACTCATTTGCTAGCAAGGATGTAGTCAAAATTTCAATTCAGGTGGCAGAATCTTTGACCTTTCAGATGATGAGAAGTCCTCAAGTTTTTGTTCCAATACAGAGCAAAACTCAAACGATGTTTTCATACCTTTGTGTAAACTGGAAGTATCTGAAAAACCTCAGACTGAGAGCACAAACAGCTGGCAAAGCCAACATGGAATACATTCCTTAGCCACCCTGACCGGAAGAGGAAAGGATATGAGGCAACCCCCAAGGAGACAAGATCAAGAATAACATGAAAACACACCTTTAGGCAATCTCAACATAGGTTGCTGCAGTCCTGCTTTTGATCTGTCTTCTGGAACACGTGCTTAGCTCACAGAACTTACTCAACAGAAAGCTAACCAGAAGGAAGTAAAGCAGTGAGTTAGCAATCAGGCCAGCTCCCTGACCTACCTCATCACGTAATTCTCCAAGTACTGAAAGCAGCACCAGAGAGAAGCGGGTTAGTCCAGTTTCTCATCCACTTAAGCTGCCATGGGACTGCATCTCAAAGGATACAATATACTCAGCTCTTCCAGAAGTCCTACTTAATGAGAGTAAGTGCTTAGAAAAATGGATTTTATGATCTTATCCTACTTAGCACTGCAGCTAGAGTGTGGTAGCAGTATACTCTTGGCAGGAGGGTAATTCTCTTTTCTGATATTGATATGCACATTGCAGTAACTGTCACTGTGCTTATATTTATTTATTGGCATTAAGGATTATTTCAAAATATGCCATGTCAACTAGGCCTTTCAGTGTTAGAAGTCTGAGACAATTCTACTGCAGATTTAGGCAGTAGCTCTAAATCACAGAATCATAGAAAGGTTTGGGCTGAAAGGGCATCAAAGATCACTTAATTCCATGAGGGATGCCACTCATTTGATCAGGTTGCCCAGGGCCCATTCAACGTGGTTTTGACCTCTTCCAGGGATGGGCCATCCACAGCCTTCAGGCAATCTGTTCCAGTGCTTCACCACCTGCTGACTAAAGAATTTCTTCATGACATCTACTCTAAACCTGTCCTCTTTTAGTTTGAAAACCAGTTTTAACTTTTCAGTTTAAAACAGTTCCCCCTTTTCCTATCACTATCTGTCCATATAAAAAGTCCCTTTCTCTCCTTTTTATAAGCTCTCTTAAGGTACTGAAAGGCCACAATGAGGTCTCCCTGAAGTCTTCTCTTCTCCATTCTGAACAACCCCAGCTCTCTGTGTCCGTGAATCAATATCTTCAATTCATAATGGATAAGGAATATATAATTTCTTACGAAGTGAATTAAATCTTGAAGACAGGCATCTGCCAGTTTGCAACCAGCCACAGCCGAAACTGAAATCCACTAAGGTTTGGTAAGCCTGCTTATCTGGAAATTTTTCAATTGAATTTTTCAATTTTCAATTATATCAAAGTACTTGAACAGAGAGGATGCAGAGACAAGTATCAGGTTGTCAACATATTGATCATTCAAAGCAGAGACACTTCTGGGATGCTGCAGAAAACAGACCAAAATACAAGCAGTTAAGCAACAAAATGGACTGGAAATTTTCCAGTTCACACCCATTTGGCAGGGCTTGCTGCAAAAGCTCTTGCTTTAGTTCAGTCCGTTTTCCCAGTGTTTTTATTGCATTTTGGCCCTCTTGCATCTGCTGGAAAAGGGATGGCTTCTGGTAACAGAATTACTGGCAAGAATCCTCATTTTCTTGCTTCATTTATGGAATGTTTTTAGAACACATACTTTTAAGACTTTCTCCATTTACCTCAGAATTGTGAAATACACCCAAATGCGTTGAAGTATTTAAACCATGTTAAATCCACTTCACACTTAATGACCTCCACAAATTTCTGATGTTATTAAGCCTCAAGGAAATAAACATATTTGAGTTAATCTTCAATATAAGCTCTTTGAGTGGCTTCTAAATCCAGCCTGAGACACTTCTCATCTGCAAACAGAGCATTCTGCAATAACCTGAGATTGGTCCAGCAAAAAGCTGCTAGCACAGCTGGGCTGGGCTGCATCACACCGACTCAGCTCTGGGCAGCGCTGCCCATATAGGCTCCAGCTTGTCCAGAACCAAGCATATACCACTGGTGCTCAGCTCTAGCCCAGGCCAAAGGGCTTCCTTCCTCAGCCTGAGAAGCTGATGAAATACTTTTTCTCCAGTTCAGACCTGGACTTAGCACAGCCATGAGAAATTCAGACTTCACCACTGGAGGTGGCCTTCTATGGCTCTGGTAACTCAGGGTACCCACATGCTGCTCTTGGCCTGTAGCAGCAAATAGAAGAAAAAAAATCCACCCCTGTTCATTCTGATGAAGGGGTAGGAAATAACATAACCCCTCAAGAACAAATCAGAATTGGGCACTGCTGCAAGATCTCAGCACTTCCTCAAAGATAATTGCATTGATCTCATCAGGCTGCTCTCATGGCAAAGGTAGGGTCTTTTCTCCCCTCCTGCCTTTAGAACCACATCACTAAAGAACATGCTCCTTCCCCCTGCTAGAGACACCCTTTCAAAAAAAAAGAATAAAACCTGCTTTGTACAGCAATAATATAACTATACAGGATATTCTGGAAGGGCTACTTTTATCTGGCTTGCCCTGCAATCTCTGCCAGGCTTCCAATGTGCAACATTCACTATACACAGAGCTGTTCTCCTGGTTAATAAATTAGGAAAATACCCAAAATAATAAAAACCCTGAAAGACATAAAAGGAAACTAGAACAACTAAGGTTTTGAGTCACAGTCTCAAAACAACAACAACAAAAAAACCTCTTTAAGATATTCTGTTCCTTTAACATGCAATCATAAAAAATAACTGTGGAAATTGGGGTCTTCACAATCTTGAAAGGTAAATAATATACAAATATCAAATGAATTAATCTGGGAAGTTTACCTCCTGAAATAAGTTTCATCATCATAAGCAAAAGAAAATAGATTCTGCACAGCAACTTGCATGATTTTGCAAGGTCACTGAAAACTCTTGTAAGAGGTTACATATTGAAGGACTCCAAGTATCATATGAAGCATATTTATTTTTACATGGAGTTACAGCAAAGTTCAGCTCTGCAGAAAACAAAAATTGAAACTGATCTCAGGGAAACAGAGAACATAAATACACAGGACTTCAGCTTATTTACACAAGTAATAATCACTTCTTTCCTATTGAAAATGATCAGGATGGTGTCACTAAGCCTTTTGCAGTTGCACTTGACCCAGGAATGATGACAACATTCAGAACAGACAAAATTCCGCTCCCAAGGAGATTTGGAAGGATTCTCTGTTCTTCACACAAACTGCCTGGCAAAAACTTCTCATTTCCAATTGTGATCTGGAAGACAAGGTTACATTCAAGAGGCAAATGGCTTCTGCCCTTCTCCACAGATGCCACATGTCACCTCCATTGATGACAAGAGCTGCAAGGAGTGAGTGAAGACAGGATGCAGCACACAACCAAAAACCTGGCATTCACTATCATGCCATGAATTGAAAGCATAACCAGTAGTCAGCACACATACATTCAAGCTGAAGTCAATTAATTTTCACTCAAATTAGCTATACTGTTCCTGGAGGAAGGTCAAGAAACCTTATCTGAGATATTGTATTGAAAAGCAGTAATAAACGAATAAAACACAAAGTTATGGCATACATCTAGTGTGTTTCCCTTCAGAGACATTCTTCTATAGAGAAAAGCCAGTACTATCATGCTTTAAAAGTGTGTGTAGCTGTAAAAATCATAATGAAGGTGGAGCAGTGGAAGTAGGAGCATTTAATCTTATGGGTGTGCCTCTATGCTGGAGTTAAATGAAACACTTTGCTACTGTGTCAAGATAACTGAATAAATTTGTGCCACAGAGGAGGGGCCCCACTTCAGAACCACAAGTTAATTCCTGCAGTGGTACGACTGTTTCTTTACTCCTAGTACGTCACTGAGTCTTCCTTGTTCACATCCAGGTCTTCCTGTGCTACAGTCAGATTAGCGACTTGGGCACTGCAGAATAGACTTCTGCTGGAAGTTTAATCTGCATCTTCACACTTCACAGACTGCAGGTCTCAGTCTACATATTGTCCCTAATAAGTCAGAAAGACTGTAATGAAAGCAGCATTAAAACTGTATCAGACAGGTACTGTGTGAAGGGGAAGAAAACCACATAAACCCTGCAAGAACTGCAGATAACTCCTCTGTGGAGATACCATTGAAAAACCGTCTTCACCACTGAAAGCACCAGCTGCTTACTCACCCAGAGTGCACTCTCTGCAAGAGACACCCACTGACACAATCAGCAAGCAAGTCCCAGAGCAACTCATTTACTTTATTACAGTAAGGGAGAAATGCAGAGCCAAATTTTTACAAGGGAGTCTAGCTCTTAAATCAAAACATACGTTTCTTGTGGGATTTGAAAGAGCACTGATTCCCACTAGCTTCAAATGATTCAGACTGTGGGAAATCTTTAAGCCCCATGCTGCATCTAAACTCATCCCAATGTTTATGAATAAAGGCAGACACAATTTAGAAGAGAATTCAACTCTGGCATGCCACTGTTAATAGCTGATCAGTAGCTCTTCATAAGTGAAATATTATATCTGCATCACCCAAGGCATAAATTTGGTCTCAGGAGAAAAAAGTAATATAAAATAAAAAAGCAGTCTGTGCTTGTGTGTCAAGCTCAGCCCAAGGTTCATGTTCTCTTGGAATACAAAAAATTACAAACTTCTTACAGAAATCTACCCACCAGTGATTACCAGAAAATTCACCAATTGTCAAAACAGATTCTTCTGTCATCTGTCACACACACATGGTCTGCTGAATGGGATGACTTCGCTGACTGCTAGAGATGTTTATCTCAAGTTAACAAATGCTGTACTTCTCAGTGTGTCTGAATTGCTGAGTATAACCCCCAGAGAAGCCATACCAAAGAAGCAGTAGGAGACTTCTGTGGACAGTGGGTGTTTGGAGACAATCTAAAGCAGGGAGCTCACAATATAAGATGTGAATCCCAGCAATAACTTCCATTTTATTAACCACACACTTGCAAAATCTCTGTCATTGCAGAGCCACTGAGGTTTTTTAATTCCTTTGGGTTTAACTTACAAAGAAACTTTCAGGTTACCTATGCATGCAAATACAGCAATTCCAAATAGAGACTGCTCCAAAGGCACTCGGGAAAAAGAGGAACAAGTTTTAAATGATCAGCACCACAGAATACACTCAAAACTCAGCTATTTTATACCGGGACAAAAGAAAACAAACCACCATAAAACTGTAATTTTCACTTGCTTAACCTAATTTTATTTAAGATATATCAGAGGGTGAAATTTACTGAGGATAATGGTGCTAAATGATATATAAAAGGCCTTTTCTACTTTTTACTTCAACCTTTAGGCTTTAACCCTACTTGTTTCAGCTGTTGTCACTTGCTTCATTTACAGCTTGTTGTGCATCTCTACTTTAGAAAGCTACTAAAAAGAGAAGCCAAATTATTATCATGACTGCAGCAAATTCAAGAGTAATTTCTTTATGACACATCCTGTTCAAAGCTACAGAAATGCAAACTGCAGAAAAATCAGTCACAAGCTTTCTTCTGCATTACTCAAAAAGCATTCATCTAGCTCCATTCATCATTTTCTCCAGTGGGGAATATACTTAGATGATGTCTGCGTATACAGATGCCTCAAGAGTTTTACATCCTTACTGTATTTTAAGAGATCCTAAAAATTCCATAACCTTCATTCCTCCCACTACTTCAAATACCATGAAGTATTTCTAAACTAGCTCTATCACCCTGATGCACTTAACAGAGAAAGTACCCTTTCAAAAGCCTAACTTGTAGTAACTTCCAGTAACTTCTGAATAATCCAACAAAAGACTGGATGTGGACTGTCTAGTCAGCTGTTTCATTGATAACACTTTAATAAATAAACACTGCAAGAGCATACCCTTAACATCATTTATGTTACAGACATGGCTGGAAATTCACACCCATGGCACCCAAGGCACCCATGGCAGATGCTGCATAAACCTTTCAGCTGTGGGAGAGGCCTGAGAAAGCTCTTTCTGCACAGCAGAGCTACAAGCTGCTATGACAGGCCAGTGACAGAGCCTGAAAGAGAACTCAGGTCTCACAGCCCACATGCATGGAGTGGCTGTATCTGCTGTGCTCCTCCTACTTCAGACAGAACCTGATGGAATACTTTTCAGTCACCTATTGACAAGTAGCCTGATGAGATTTGTGGAATACCGTACCAATATTGGAATCTGGTTCTAGAAATTTACAGCTGGTCCAGCAATGGAAATATTTGTGAATATGTTGTTTCAAATCCCACCATTTCTTCATAACTTCAGAAGTTCTCCACTAGCACTATGAACTCACAAACTTTGTATCAGGATTACAGATTTTTTTCGAGGCTCATCATTTTTGTTGTAGATGTAGATGGCATTCATGTGCTTTAGAATTAAATGGTCTTCTGCGTTGAAGATGCGCCATGCATTTGGTTTAGGTTTCTAATGCTGCTTTCTAAGAGAGACTGGAATCAGTATGCAGAATCAAAAGGAGATTTACAATCCACCTCACCTAAACATTACAATATGTGCTATGCATTTCGACACAAAGATTCTGTACCATAACCCTTTGCATCCGTGACATGATTATAGTCATACCCTCAAGACAGACATCAGCTCAAGTCTGCACACAATTATAAACTTACTTGGCATCTCTTGCTCAAACTCATCGCTGCATTATATTGCTGCTGAAATACAGAATTTTTCAACATGAGTTCCACTGACAGTGGGACTAAACTTCTTTTTATTTTTTTAGTAGTTGTCTGGGACTCTGAAATTGGACAAGAATAATGCAACTGCATCATTTCGCCTGCTACACTAATAAGAACTATCATCTGATTCTGCAGTCATGATGCTATAGAAACAGTAGTGGGGATACAACAGTGTCTGGGGAATGGGGGGGCTTGTCAAAAAGAAGTAAAATAAGATATGAATGTAAGTGCTGCATAATCACAGAGAGTATGTACAGTATTTCAAGTGTATGACAAAACTCAGTCAGTGAAATTTAAAAATTTTAATTAGGAAGCACAGAGAAAAAGGTGATGAAAACCACCTAATCATTCTGAGAGACAACATGGAATAGAATAAAGCTTGTGATTACTCTCTCTGGTAGTGATTATTTTTTCTCCTACAAACAGCTAATATGGTAGGACACATGCTGCTTTTTACCACAGAAAATATTTCCACCAATTCCTAGAATCAAGAACATCAGTTTTGAATAGAATATTACCTCCTTTGGGTTTAAGAGGAAAGTCTGCATTAGAGTTTCACAATCACAAACTTCAAGAAACATATATAAAGGTATAAATCCCACTTAACAAAAATGGCATCATAGAATTTATCATATTTAGAGGAAGAAACCGCAAGAATACCGTTGAGCCCTCGTACTGCTTTACTGCATTTTTGTGTGCCTGTAAATGTTTCTCAGTGCACAACGCACAAATGTTCTGTAGAATCTGCAGAAACAACCTAGGTGCAAAACGTCTTTGAAGCAAAGTTCACTTACACACAAGTGACTGCACTAGTTCACTGAACTTTTTGTCATTTTGTATACCCAGAGTCTCCCCAAGAACATTGCACACTATGTTTCTAAGCCCAGTAAACCAACACTGCCAATCTCGAGCCAAGCCTGCATGAATTCTGAAAGCAATAATGCTGAATTCCACAAATAAAGATAAGATACTAAACCTATTTTATTATCTCTTATTTGATGTACTGTATTTTAGTCAATCATTGCTGTTCTGAAGAATTATCTCAGTAGTCCCACACAACAGTGTTAGTAGAAAATGCTATCCTAAGGGCCATCAATTGATGAAACTTGAGCATAAGAAGCTTATGAAATGGAAATTCCCCATTATAAGACAACATTAAAGTTAGAAGGACATTTTTATATGAAAAGCACATCAGTCAAGCTGTTTAGCTTGAGAACCAACCTAAAACAAGTAACTGCACAGATTAGAAAACCCATATCCTCCTGTCACTGCCTGTGTGATTTTTCTTATCTTCCACCAGTCCCTCTGAGACTGTATTTAAGTCAGAATGCCCAATATTGTACATCTAGCAAATTACCATACAAATCACTGTCTGATTCTAAAAACATGTGTGAAGAAATTACCTTGACTTAGAGCAGCTCCCTCCCATGAAGAGCTGACTCAGATTACTGATTCACGCAAGTTTTTTCCTTTTACGGCACTTTTATCTATTTTGTTTTTCTCAAACACTCTGTTCAGCCAGTCCTTGATGCACTTATGTAATACAAAGTGACTGTGTAAAGATCTGCACAGAAAGAAAACCATTCTAATTTTAATTGCCAAAAAGTGAGAAAAGAAAAAAAAGAGAAGAATGCTTACTTAAGCCAAACAAACTCAAAGTCCTCTACACTCATTTATGGCTGTTTCTGAAAGAAACTGAGCAACTAAAGAAAAATCAACAGGATACACAGATCTGGTCATTAAAATGTAGGGAAAATACCATTTAACTACAAAAATCAATGGTTTCAGTAACTTTTAAAATACCATGATTATCTAATGCACTGTAGAATGGTGTCTCTGATACATTTGGGCATATCTCTAATTGCCCAACACTTAAAATATTCTTGAAGTGTTTAGAAATTAAATTGAATTTAAGAGATACCTGCAATTCACCTGCAACAGCTTAAAATTACTGGGAACAAAAAAAACCCAAAAAACCAAAAAAACCCTCTAGCTATCCTCTTTACAAAGGAAAAGAGACCTTAAGACAGCTGATCAAACCCAGATACATCAAGTATTGCAAGAAATTGAATTTTCCTCTCCATTGTTTTCTCTCCTCACCTTCCTCTTTAAGTAGAAGAAAATGTGATAAATATTGAAATCTCTGTTTTTGTCAGACACTTCTACAACAGTTTCCAGGGTTCATTACTTACTTATCAAGAAACTTGATACTTACTTATCAAGAAACAAATTTTAAATTTTTTGCTGAAATCAAGTGGAATTTAAGCCATGCAATCAGAAATGCTAGACTCATTCTTATTATTCAGTGCATGCATGATTCAATTATCCATAGTTGACACCTACTCACTAAATATGCACTGCTAATTATGTCTCAGCATTTAAGGGCCATAGTTGACTGAAGCTGGCAGAAGGAGATTATTAGCAGGCTAATCTACATTTAGAGCGGATGATGAGTATTTTCATCTAAGATTTTACTTAATACTCCTTCAGGTTCTCTTTGAAGCAGTGAAAGGCATGAAGCAAACCTACATCAGATACTACCAAGAGTTCAGACTACGTTATACAAAGCAAAAATAAGACATTAAAAAGGGAAGCCCTAATGATGGACAGGTATGTTATACTGCAGGTCTATCCCCCTAAATCATGTTTGATTTACATGCATTATGAGAGTTCAGAGGTTTAATTTTTTGTTTTGCTTCATAAAAAAACAGTTATAAGCTTGATTTTCCAAACCTTCATGAAATCACATCATTCCTTACTCTTGTAACTTAGCTGGCCTTTACAGTGAGTCCAGGAAGACTTCATACCCTAAATACGACCAGTTAACTATAATGTAATTTTAAAGCACTTTCACTTCCAAATTTTTATTTCATATTCAGTCATGCTGTGCTATTTTCATACACTACTTTTTAAAAATAACATAGTGTACAGATATTCTTTATGGTATTACTAATATCATCTTTGATCACTGAAAGCACACAGCAAAAGAGGACAAGAAGGGTAATAGAGAAGGAGTTTAGGTCACCTACACATGTTTTGTCCCACCATCCTGTCAAAGCAGTTTAAAAAAAAAAAAAAAAAAAAATCTGTGCAATAGCTACACCCTCTATGGCCGTTTTTGTTTTGTTCCCTACACAGTTCCCTATTTGCATTCTTCTACTACACAGCTTCTACTCTTTAATGTTGTTCCTAATCTGAGAGGGATTTTTTCACTATTTCAAAGTTTCTGGAGAAAAACTAATTCTTAAAAATTGAGAGAGTGTAGAAAGTGCAACAGGGACAAAGAAACAAGTATAAAAATCCACAGATCCCTCGAGACCTAAGACCAGTAGCATAACCCAGGTTTGGGATTGCAGCTGGTTTATTACTGGTCAGCTCAGACAGTAGAATATATGTGGAGCAGACACAAACTTCTAGCTCTCTTCAGTCCAGGCACTGGAGGTGATCAGCTCTCCTAGTTCTTTACATGTTTATTGACTTTGCTAAAGCAGAATCGCAAAGTATTTTTTCTGGTTTCCAACACTTCTATTAAATTCCAGCCAAACTGGACAAAAGAAAAAGTGTTTTCACATTTTCAGTTTGCTGAAAAGCCAATGAAATAAGCAAATTATATTACATAAGCGTGCAGTTATGTAGCAGTATATGCCAGACGCCTACTGCCAGAATTAAAAGGGGCCCACTTCAAGTCAAAGCTCCCATTACAAGAAAAGCGTCCATGAACTACCAAGACCCCGCCTATTGCACAGCTCAGAGTCTAAAAATTAACCAGCACAAGAGGCACAAAGACATCAGGGATAATTCAACTTTGTGGGCCTCACTATGCAACAGCTTCCACAACAGAACCAAAAGAGACTCTCAGGTTTCACCTGCCCTGGAATGAAGAGATTCAGGGTGCTCGAAATCTCTCTGAGCTGAATGCAGACAATATAAGGTCTATAAGGAGACTCTACGGCTTTCCTATTTCCACCTGTAAGGACAGCTCTTCTGACTTCTGAGAATTGTGACTTCTGAGAATTGTTACTTCTAAGGACACAGCTCTGCATGGGGCAGAAGGATTAAGCTGTGAGTGCACACTTCAGAATCGGTCACCTCACTGAACTGAAAGCAGCAGTACATGAGGCAAAGCTTGCAAAGTTTGAAAGAGGTATAAGGCATATGCATGCCTGTGCCGAAGAGTCTTCTGTGGGAACTGGTTACAATACTGCCGGGAGGGTCTTGTTTGTTTGTTTGGAGTTTTTTTCCCTTTTTCTTCACCTCTCCCCAAGACAGGAGGAAACTATCTGACAAAACTTGTTAAATGCTTATTTTTAGCATGTATTTCATATACACCAGAGCCACACCACACAATAAGCCTAAAATTGCAGGTCAGGTCAATTTCCTGCTTCCGATTTTTTTAAAGAAAAAAGCCATTAATTCAGTATTATAACCTCAGTTGTACAAAGTCTTTGAAAATCTAGCAAGCAAGGGTATTTTTAATTCTACGTTCACACCATGTATCTGTCAATAAAATAAAAAAAGGCGGAAATTTTTTGTTATTATTTTACAAACGCGGCCAAGTACATCACAACACAGAACCTCAGGCCACCACACCTTCAAAAGAAGGCGCTGTACTTTTATCGCCATGCAGCTGGCAAGCTGGCATGCGAGGATGCAGCCCTGGGTACTCTTGCCAACTAACTAGATCGGTGTACCCAGCCCTTGGCTCAAGCGCATCCATCATATGTATTTTATGCAACCAATACCAAAAGCACAAACTTCCAAGCACAAACACATGGAGCGTCCCAGATGCTGTGTCAGCACTAAGAAATTGTCCAGCTGCACGTCTGGTGTCAAATCTGCTTTTCAAAGCTCCCGTGGCCTCGCTGCTCCTGCCTGTTTCAGCCCGCACACATCGTATTGGTACAAATTTACTTCCCTGCATTCTGTTCGAACACCGAGAGAAACAGCCAGGACACGTTTAACCTGCTGGTTGCAGTCACAAGCGCCCATTCTCAGCACGCTTGCTGACACACGAGTTTCTTCTCCGGAACACATTTAGCGTGGGGGACTAAAGCGGGCTCTGGCGCACTTTTGCCCCCCCACGTACCCTCCGTGACCGCCCGAGGGGTGTCAGTGCAGCCGGGGGCACCGGGGGCACCCGGGGCTCAGCCCTGCGGGTTCGGCGGCCGGAGCTGCTCCCGCCGCCCCGCGGTGAACCCGGGCCGGTGACGGCGAACCCCGGCCGGGGCGGTCCGGCGGGAGGGGACGCTCAGCCCCGACCGGGCGGTCGCTCTCACCTGCGTTGTAGAACCGGTCCAGCACCGCCGTCTCGCCGAAGTCCAGCTTGCCGAAGTGCAGGGTCTCCAGCGCGGCCCCCACCGCCTCGCACGCCTCCCGCAGGCTCTGCAGGGCGCCGCTCTCCGCCGCCAGCAGCGGCCCTTGGCTCGCCTCGTTGATCACGTAGGTGACCGCGGTCCGCCGGCCGCCACCCTTGGCCCGCGGCGCGGTGCTCGGGCAGGCGGCGGCGGCGGCGTCCTCAGCCCAGAGAGCGGCGGGCGGCGGCGCGGCCAAGTCGGGCGGGAGGCTGCGGGCGCCGGCGTCGGCCCCGGGCGCTCGCCTGCCGAGCGCCTCCTCGCAGGGGGTCCCGCCGCCGGACGGGCCGGGCACCGGCAGGCTGACGATCCCCTCGCTGCTGTCGCTCATCCCGGCGGCGGAGGAGCGGCCCCGGGCTCTGTTGCGCCGGCCGGAGTTAGGCGGATGCCATACCGCCCCGGAGCGGTCCCGCCGAGCTGCTAGAGGGTAGAGGCGGCCGGGCTGAAGCGAGAGACTCCCACTCGGGCGCTAGCGAAGGCTGACGAAGACGGGGAGACGAGCACAGCCTCTCTCCGTGCCTGCCGCCGGCACCATGACGCGCCGCTCCCTTCTCCCCCGCACCTGCAGGGACTACCCGGCACGCCGACCCCCAGCAGCCCGGCCTCCTTCTCCTGCCACCCCCGACACCCCGCTCTTCCTCCGGCCTCTCCGCTCCTAGGGCGAAATTCCTCAGCCGCGGGGACGAACCACTTGTGGGATCGCTCTCCGGCGCCCCGGCTCTAGCCGAGCGACAGCTGCGGAGCCACTGGCAGCGCGGGCTGGGGAGGCCCTAGCGCCGGGCGCCTCCTCCAGCCCCGCCTCCGGGCAGAAATAACCTTTTCCGCCCCCCTGCTCAGCGTTCCGGTCGCGTCCCGAGTGGGAGCTCTCGAGGAAGAGGAGTCACGTCGTGTCCTCACGGGCTTGTCACTCTGAAAGGGCGCCGCTCCCCTCGGGAAGTCCCGGCCCGGCCACCCCCGCTGCCCGGGGCGCCCCGGGAGGGCACGGCCGTACGGGCTGCTGGAGAGGGCCCAGGGCAGCCCTTCCTTGCTGTTTCCTGCGGGGATTTATTTTGTAATATCCTCCCCCTTAACACGAGCTCACGGTCGCGCTTTAAATCTGTGGGGTCAGGCTCAGCCTTCCCGCCGCTGAAACGACAGGGGCCCTGACCCCGGAGCCTTCTGAGGTGCTTGGGGTTCACCTGAAGGAGCCTGTGTTTGCAAGAAGCCAGGTTCTGTGCGCAGCTCGGTGCTGAGCCTGCTGCTGCTAAAGGGATTTTTATCATGTATGTCTTTTCTTGTTTGTTTTTAATGGCACGCATATTTTAACTAGCTTGTCAGGAGTAAATGCTTAAAGTGTTTGCAGTGAAGTTTGGAGCAGCGTCAGGATTGAGCAATCATTAGCCTTTGCCTTCTACAATTATCTGCCACTTAAACCTGCCTCGCTCTGTGTTCCCGAACGGCTTCAAGTTCACTGAAGGGTTTATGGCTGCTTTGAAAAGGATCAGCCTCATGCTTTGCAAGTGCTGCACATGGAAATTGGAAAACTACCCCTGTATGTTGATTAAATGTGTCGGTTTCTTGCATTTACCTGCAATTTACTTGTCAAGAATACTTGAAAGCTTGATAATTACCAAAAATATTACTTCACAGAGAACTAGTAGGCATAACTAGCATATAGCCAAAAGCTATGCTAACTTTGTATGGTACAGCACCCAGCAGAGGAAAAAATCCTTTGGCATTTGAAATTATACATCGTATGAAGAAAAGATGCTCCAGAATTTCAGATTATTTGCAGCCCAAGAGTGAATCTCTGGGGAATTCAAAATGGATTGGAAAAGGAAATTATATTGACACTTCTGCAGTCTGTTTTTGAATATAAATACTGTGTAATTGGGTGATTTATCAAATGTCTTGGTTTTTTCTTAGGGGCTTCTATTAAACAGGCACAAGAGAGAAGGAAAAGTAGCACTTATTAGTTATGTATATATGTTACATATCAATAGGTCTCATCCTGTTAAAACTGACGTTAAGACTAATCCACTTGTTGGCACAAAGCCTCCTCCTGTATCATTGTTTTCCCTTACTTCTGTAGACAAAGGATCAATTCTGGAATAATTAGAAAAATTAGTCACTGCGGTAGCTTCAGTAGCTCTGTTTGCTTTTGCATTGAGCAGTCTCCTTTTCCAACAAGATATGCCTGGCATTTGCTTCTGCTGATAATAAATGGGTAAATGGGGTGGGAAGATGACAAGCAAACTAAAGACTAATTTACAGGGAAAAGTTAATATTTGCTCATCTGCCAGATACAGTAGGTTATGGTTTCTTGCTACAGTCTGAATGGCAAAGAGTGTTTTTCTAAATTATGGTGTTTTCCACAAAATGCAGAATTGGTGTTAATCCGTTCAGCTTTGCAGTTACATCACCTTACAGGAAGCAAGAACAATATGTCTCTGTTGTTCTCGAGAACAGCCCGTGTTTGTCAAGTGCAGAAGGAAGTCATGGACTGAAAGGAGACGGAAGAAGCATGCTATTCCACTTAGCATTACTGACTTGTGAGGCTTGCTTCATTATTAGCACCATGTCTATTCCAAATATGAGTTAGTTCTTCTACTGATTTGGCTGTGAGGTTGAGCACTAAACTGGGAAAAAAATCAAAATGCTGTTGAATAACAAACACAAATTGCTGATGCTTTTATAAAGTGAAAACATATCTTTTAATCTGTTAGCTCTCTGAAGCGAGCAATCAGGCATTTAGGAGCTCTTGTGTTTTCATGTTTGATTAGGAGATAATTCCAAGGATTTTTAAAAAACTGAAATAACAGCCCATTTGTTATCAGAAGCACTCTTACCTTGTTCACTTGTTTCTCAAGGGCTGTGAAATTAACATCTTTAACACCAGATGGTTTGTATATAATCACAACTCAGTACCATTCTGCTCCAGCTCTGTTTTTTCAGAGACAAAACAGACAAAAACTTGTAACAAGCAATTGGCTGTAGACTTGTTGAAATAATGACCCTCTCTTCATTATATATTTCTACAGTTATAAATAATTTGCCTCTGGTTTTAACCATAATTATAATTTTAACATCCAAGACTTTGCCATCTTAATTAGTTGCACATGTAAATGCAATTTTGGTGAGTTACAAACAGCACATGACAAATGCCATAGACTTGATTTAGCTGATACAAGTAGTGCAAACAAGATCCAAGACCACAAAATACAATTCCAGTGTATCCTGATTTATAGAGATTAATTTAAAACATAACTGTCCAAACTATATTTTTCATGTATTGTGGCTGTGGCTAGGGGGAAAATATTATTTTAGACTAACCTGCATTTTGAATTTTCTTTGTGGTAATGCAGATGGAATTAACAGAATAAATGGAAATCTGTCTCCACAAATATTGGGTTTTAAATGGATGTTAAATTTCATTCATCATTTAAGGTGCTCTTATTTAACTACAGGATAATATATAGGAATGAGAGATCGGAGATTCACTGTAAATTCTTCACTGATAAACAGGAAACAGAAGTTTTCAGGAGACCAGCATGCTTCAATTAAGAGTGTTAAAAAATACCCGAAAGAATTTAAAAGAACTTGCAGATACAAAAATTTGAATGAGATAATAAAAGTATGTAAGTTAATGTAATTTTTTTAAGCCTTAGGCCAGAACTGTCACAAGCAGTAGAAACAGTTAAACTGAAATAAAAACACCTTGTTTCTAAAGGCTGTCCTAAAGAGTTAGACTAAATTTATCACTGTAGACAATGAGCAGAAGGTTTTAAGTTCAACAGGGAGAAGGCAGTATTTTGAGGCAGTCAGCTGCCAATCTTTAAGAAAAGATACACTTGTGATCACACTGAACATTTAAAACAATATTTAAGTAGAAATGGGCAGGTAAATAGAGACTGGTGGCCGTTGTCTAGGGATCCAGCTGATCATGGAACAGTAATAACATGGGGAATCTGCTCACCAAATTACGGCATGGTGCACAGGGGTGGCAGCCAGCAAAACCTGACCAAACAATATGGATGCATCATCAGGGATCAATATTTCACCAGTCAGGACTATCCTTGTAGTCCTTTTCCTGTAAGCATGGTGAAGATTGTGTGCTGTTCTTGCTTCATACTCTCTTCCCCTCACAATTCTCACATTTCTTTCTAAATCTCCATGTCTAAATCTTCCTTTCCTCAAGTGTCTTTCTCTTTCCCTCCTCTTTCTTCTTTTAGTCTTTTAAACTTCCAGAAAGGCCTCCATGCTAACTGCCTCTTCCTTCCAAATGCCATAATTCTCAGTTTTGCCATATGAGGGGAGCCTTTTCCCTTTGCATTCATTCCTGCAACCCCCTTGGTTACTTTTATTTGTTTAAAGCTGAAACAAATTCAGGTTTATGACACGGGGATTTCAGCTGGAAATGTGTCTATGTTTGTATTAGTCAATAAGCATTCCCACGTAGAAGAAAATCTTGATGGCATAGAGCCTAGTGAATGGTTTGATAGTTAAAAGACAGAGAAAAATTAGCTGCAGTCCTTGAATATTTTCAGTGTTTTAAGCTACCTGCCCTTGCACATGAGGAAATAGCTCACATTCTACTTTTTCTGGTGGAAAAGCTCTTTTTATAACTTGTTCAAACCCTTGGACTCGAGTCTTTCTGATTACTGTTTCTGCTGACCAGCAAGGGTTTTGAAGAATTTATGCATGCAGCAGTGATGGTTACCAGCTCAACTCACACCTAAGCTAGCTGTCAGCTAGCAAGCTGAGGAAATGAGGGACATGTATTTGTAACAGAGCAGAGCTCTTGGGACCAAAAGGGTGGAGATGCTGCTCTAAGCATGTCAACCACCCATTCTAATGCTAATGAGGGGTATGGGTGCGAGCTGAGTGCAGAGAAACGACAACTGCATAAAGATAGCCTAAAACCTACATACCAAGCAACTTTCCTTTTTTAATTGAAATTGTATTAGGAAAACAGCAATTTCAGTGTCGTTTGGGATTTTTTTCCTTCAATTGAGGGCTCCTGTTTTTTGCGTGGAACATGTCTGCCATCTACTGTTGCACGCAGGATCCGCCTGTTTGGAAGAATCCATCTGGATTCTTCCCCTGAACTCTGCACTGGTGAGGCCATACCTCGAGTCCTGTGTCCAGTTTTAGGCCCTTCAATTCAGGAAGGACATTGAGGTGCTGGAGCAAGTCCAGAGAAGGACAATAAAGGCGCTGAAGGCTCTGAAAAACAAGTCTGATGAGGAGCGGCTGAAGGAACCCATGTGTTCAGCCTGGAGATGAGGAGGCTCAGCAGTGACCTTATCAATCTCTAAAACTCCCCAAAACTAGGGTGTACCAGGTGGGGGTTGGCCTTTTCTCCCAGGCAGCTATTGACAGGATGAGAGGGAATGACCTCAAGCTGAGTCAGGGGAGGTTTAGGTTGGACATTAGGAGGAATTTCTTCACAGAAACGGTGACATTGGAATAGGCTGCCTGGGGAGAAGGTGGCATCGCTGTCCCTGGAGATGTGTAAGGAAAGACTGGATGTAGCACTGAGTGCCATGGTCTAGTTGACATGGTGGTGTTCAGTCATAGGTTGGACTCGATGATCTCAGAGGCCTTTTCCAATTTAATTAATTCTGTGATTTGGTGTTAGTTGGAAGGAGCTGGCTGGTAGACCATTTTGTTTCAATAGCTGCATATAAAACACTACTATGCTTGGTGGTCCTTCACGTTTCTCGAATTTACTCAGCTGCCCAGAGGCTGAGGAGGAAGTAGTCGTGTTTAGCAACTTTGGGTTTTGGCCCTTCTCTCTTTGCCTGTAAAATAGCTTTTGTTCCTTCAGTTGTTATTCTCTCTACCTTAAAACCATCCATATTCAAATACTTCCACTGTCTGTATTATTTTGCTTTCTACTTCTAAGAGTCTTCAAAAACTGAATTCACTAGTTTTTCTGTGAAAAAAATGTTTGGGAACTAGTCCTTCTCTCAGGACTTCCTTGTAACCTTTTATCCACTTCTTGATCTTTATGTCTGCAAAAATTCTCTTAATCGTGTCTTGAAAACAAAGCTGGGCCACTGATAAGCATTGGTTCCTGTTTGCATAACCTCTATGCGGAATTTCACTCATTACGAAAGATCAACCAGCTTTGAAAAAATGCACTTGATGAAACCTTTCCAATTCAGTGATAAATTCTCCATAGAGTAACTGGACTTTACACCATCAAGCACCTGACTCCCAAACAGCTCGCATATGGCAGTGTCAAAATTTACTTACTGTACCACTGTGGTGGCCTTGTGTCTTTTCAAGCATCGTAATTGACATCCCAGTCACAACGGGCAATTATTTGAAAAACACTTGCTCAGAAAACTGTCTTGTAACTTGCATTTTGAAAAAATAAATGGATGTAAAAATATTTCACAGAAGCTAAAATTGGTTGAATCTGGCCTGGAGCAGCCAATTCTGTAAGGTATTCCTTTGCCCCAGTAAAAAAATCTGATCTCATATGATGTGAATAAATGAAGCCTATAAATTGTCAGTTATGAGGCTTTGGGAGCTGCTGTGATAATTCAAAGGATACATTAAATTGAGCTTCACTTGCACTAAATTTGAGCTGGTTTTATTTTAAAATCCTGGAGGCGATTTGATAAACACATTTGTTTTCATTTTTACGAGATTGAAGAATGAGTAGAACTGCCTAATTCTGCATCTCAGTGTCAGTATAAGGAATTAGACATTTTTGTGGCTTTACAATAGATTTGTAGTCAAGGTTTAGCTTTAAATGTAAGACCAGGTAGCAGGAGTACATAACTATGGTCCAACTTCCATGAGGTAACCATGATTAAATAATCTAATTTGCCTTTGCTGTAACTTCCAAAAGTGTGAAATGATAGTTTTGCATTTTTATCTTTAAACACATAGATGGGTCATTGTGACTAATTAGGGTAGTCTGTGTCCAAATGGAATAACCTCCGTGTCTGTATTTTAAGGGACATTGATACAGATTTATATTGGATGTAATATGGCAAAAGCTGCAGTGCTGGTCTACTGAAATAGTAATTTTCTAAGCCTGAACACCCCCTCCCCTCCTCTTCCTTTCAAAGGCAAAATTCTCCCTGATTTAAACATAAGTGGTCACAGGTGTAAGGAGTTTATTCATAAAGGAACCTCGATAAAGCACAACTGCATAATGAGATGAATTATAAAATACGCAGATCTATTCAAGAAATTAGGACAACGAAAAGCTCAGAAGGTCCTTTTAAAAGGAAAAATGAAAGCTAACGAACATACTTATGACTGAAACATCTCATGTACTCGAGCTGCTGCACACACACCGAGCTGATCTATGTCCTGCGCGGCGTGTAACCGAGCGGACTGCCTCTGAGATTTGGAAGCGCTTCCTTGCGCTGGGGAGGTGATCCTCAGGATCCGCGTACGCGGCCCACGGCCGCCCCTGCCAGCGCCAAAGATGGCGGCGGCGCGGCTCCGGCACCGCCCGGCGGGCGGGCGCTTCCGCCGGGGCCGGGGGCGCGGCGGCACCTCCGCGGCTTCTCCGCGGCTCGGCGGAGGTCCGGGCGGGGGCCATGGGCACGACAGCGGGCGCGGGCGCGGGCGCCCTGCGGCTGCCCGGGCTGCATGGGTACGCGGTGGAGTTCTCGCCATACTGCCCGGGGCGCGCGGCCTGCGCCGCCGCGCAGTACTACGGCATGGCAGGTGCGGGGGGCGGCGCGGCGGGGGCGACCGGGAGCGTGCCTCCTCACGGGAGGAGGAGGAGGCTGGAAACGTGGGTGTGCGGAAGGACAGACGGTGTCTGCCAAAGCGCTTAGGGACGACTTCCCTTTGCGCTGCGTTTGTTCTGCTGTGGGACAGCGGCTGTGCCCCGCGGGCGGGCCGGGGGTGGGGCGGGAGCTGCCCTGCCGCCCCCAGCCCGCCGGGATCTGCCGCTTCCCGAGCTCCAACCCGCTGCTGCCCTGCGCTTCTCACTGCGCCCTCGCCGAGCAGCGCTCACTTGAGCGGGTCGAGAATAAATGTGGTAGTAAAGACATACACACCGTGAATAACATGTCTGAAAGAAACTTTCTCCGCTGACAGGACCCGAGGGAATGGCCTGAAGTTGTGTCAGGGAAGGTTTAGGTTGGATATTAGGAAACGCTTCTTCACCCAGAGGGTGGCTGGGCACTGGAACAGCTCCGCAGGGAAGTGCTCACAGCACCAAGCCTGACAGAGCTTAAGAAGTGCTTAGACGATGCTCTTGAGCACAGGGTGCGACTCCCGGGGATGGTGCTGTGCAGGGCCGGGAGTTGGACTCGATCCTGATGGGTCCCTCCAGCTCAGCTTATTCTGTGATTCTGTGGCTTCAGCTGTTCTTGTCTCAGTCCCTGAGTGTCCAGGCAGGCCCTGGTGACCCTGCATTCCCTTGGAAGAGCCAAGCTGAGCGTTCCTCAATACTGGCACCTTGTTCTTTTCCAGTGGGAGTGTTGCTCCCCAAAACATTAACTAAAAAAAAAAAAGAAGGTAGAATTAATTTGACAATGTCTCAGTTAGATGAGAAAGCAGAACCCATGTGTCTTTTGTCAGAATGGAATTATTTGTTTAATTTCTGGTGAGCTGTGTTTGTATTACTATATTCAGAAATGGGGAATAAGTGTTCTGTCTGCTGTGTCATCAAAGAGACAGAAGGGAACCCCGTGATGCTATGTCTGTCATGTGAGGCCCACGGGGAAAATGAACTATTATGCTTTATAAGCAACTCTTTTTCAACCTCACTTAGAGATAGAACAGCATTAAAAAACCAAAAAAACAAAAAAAAAACCAAAAAAAAAAACCCCACCAAAACCAGAACAATCTGATGTAAATTAATTACTCTTTTAGAGAACATGAGACCACAAGATGTTTAATTATGCCAGTAATTGTTTGGCCTCTTAAAGTTCAGGTGCCATTTGTGTCTGCACACTGGTACTACCTCAGAACCACCCCATTTTCCTTTGGCATTGGGGAACTAATTGTGATGTTGTATTTTTTATTGCTGGTTTAGGTTGTGGAACTCTGGCGGTGCTGGAACAGAACGAAGCTGGGATTGTTCTGCTCAGGAGGTAATACAGGTTTATCTTTTATTTTTGCAAGCAAAAACTTAACTGTGTACGAGACACAACTGAAATGTTTTAGGTTATTGTTAGTGATACTGAGTATTTTATCTATGCCAAAGTATGTGCCGAATACAGGTTTTTGTATTTACATAGAAATTAATGTATTTGTATTTACATACAATACAAAAGATATGTTTCCGTTGCATTGGTTTTGTTATGGGAAGTCATCTGGCTTGCACCATTTCCACAGTGCAAACCATTTTACAGAAAACTGGCAATGTAAATTAAGAGCAGTTTTACTGCCCTAGCTTAAAATTTCAAGTTCTAGCTTTTTTGGAACAGTGCCTTGACATCTAGATTTGTGCCCCTATGATTGACTTATACTGAAAATAGAACAAGAAGCTACATCAAGTCATGGAGGTCCTTCCTAGGAGATACAATTTTCTAAGGGTTTTAGAGGAGCTTGATTTTGTTGTGGGTGGAAGGAGCAGAAAGGTTAGAAAGGAGGGGATTTAATACTTGACCATTATTAACTTAAAATATTTTAAGGAAAGTCTTGAAACAGCAATTGTTTAGATTAAGAGGGCTGACATAGAAATGCTTAAAAATAGGTAATCATATTCGGAGAAACTGTTTTTCATTCATAGTTATAAAACAAGACTCTTTGAAGATATTCAATACTCTGTTACTTCTGGTAAGTGCTCTGGTTTAGTACTGTTCATTTCTGTTTCCAGGGACTGCACTTATTTTGTAGTAGAAAGTCCTCTTAAGTTCCTGACCCACAGACTGTGTTGTTTTCTCTATCAAAGTGTTCTGTGTGCATGCCTTTCCCTTATCATTACAGTAGAGTTCCATGACATTTGACTTAAGCTTAGCTGAACCTTCAGGGAAAAGGAGGTAAATAAATTCTTATTTGTCATTAGATAATACTGCAGTCATTAATAGTTGTTGCAGAGTAACTAATATATAGCATCAGATCCCATATAATGAGTCGTTGGGGTGTTGAAAGCGCTTTCAAGGGAGTGTAGAGATCTCCAGTAAATTCATGACTGTATTTCTGTTGGGTTTTCATTGTGACTCAGGTTTGTAATGGTGTTGTGAATTGGATAGGGCTCTCCTGACACAGTTTTATTCCTTTCTTTACCACAGTTGTTAGAGACAAAGTGCTCTTATATCCTGCAGAAACCATAGATCAGACTGAGGTGTGTTGTACCTCTGTCTTTGTTTGCGTGGCAAGTTTAAGACTGGAAACAGAGTTCATTCCCTATGTGTGGGAGGTCCTTGGCTTATTTATGCTTTAACTTAATACATTGTGACATACAGTTGTAGAAATTGACATTATAACTAATAAGTTAATTGCAAGGAGATTCACTTGAAACTCAAATATATAAAAATGCTGTTTAGGATGGTAAAAAGGACGATTTAAAGAAATACTTTCTTTGCATGTAACTAGTCCAAACTCACAGACAAATATCTTTGTTTTTCCCATTTAGTTTTGACTGGAATGATGGCCTGTTTGATGTGACCTGGAGTGAGAATAATGAAAACGTGTTGATCACTTGTAGTGGAGATGGATCTCTGCAAATCTGGGATATGGCTAAAACCAAAGGTCCGCTGCAAGTTTATAAAGAGCACACTCTGGAGGTAAATCAGGCAAACTTAAAAAATTTAATGGATGATCTTATGTTTGAATAATTAAAAGATTTATTGGTGGTCTTATAATCAAAAGCAGCTTTTTGCTTTCTGTTTTTTTAATTTTTTGGGGACTGTGGTTTGAATTAATAATTTGAATATGAAGTGAATGTACATATTCTTGTGCATGTTCATACACTGGTAGGTATTGCATAATTACACAAATCTAATATATTCAGAAATAGCATTTGTGGTTCCTTATGGTCTAAGTAATCATTGTAATGTATGAAATTACTGCAGTCATGCTGTGATTTTTAGAGGGTGTTATTAGATAGGTCTGAATCAGACATTTGATGTATTGGTCTTACTCGTGAGGTTATAGAGTGATGCACATTATGCAGATCCTTAGCACTTGGGTTGCACTCAGATTTTCTTATCCTTTTCCCTCCTAGCATCTGTGAGATCCTACTCAGTTAACAGGAGTCAAATGTTGGGAGAGTGTGTATGATTTTTAGCCTTGTTTTGATACTGTTACATTTGATTTTCTTAAAACCTCAGTGTCTTTATGCAGTGCTGTATGGGTGGAGAAGAATGCTGTATTCAGGTTTATAAATATATTTGCATAGTTTTAAGGCTATTTATACTGTAGTACATATATCTTCCCTTAAGTGATTTTTCTTCCCATTTTAAAGCTTTCCTTCTAACCCTCCACTCACTTCTGTCAAGTCTTTGAACTTTAGAGCAGTCAGTTTTAGCCTGGATTACTGATGCTTTGTCTAAATGACATCAGTCTCAAATAATCTAGTAGGTATGTAGTCAAAAAACTGATGGAGGAAATTCAGTTTTGTTCCCAAAAACCTCAAGGTTTTTTTAGGTATGAAGCACAAAGCTAAAAGCTGAGTGACTGCAGTTACACTAGAGTCCATCTTTGGTACCTTATTTCTTTGTAGATTTTCTACTTTGGTTTAACACATATACTGTGTAACTGAAACTTTTGAGAGAGGAATTTGTAGTTGTGATAAGGATTTTATGATAGTGTTCAAAGGCTGATAGTAGTTACAGAAAGACGTAGGTGAAGCATAGTACCAATTTTTTTGTTTGTTTCTATCATTTTCTCATTGAAATTCTGTCAGTGAGTTTATTTTGGTTCCGCTACACCATCTGTTGTTTGTGAAATAAACATTTCTATGTCCATGTTTTAGTTGAGCAGGTAGCATGGGGAGGTGGACATAGTCAACCATGCTTAGAAAGACAGTAAAGGAAACATGGGCTGAGTGTGTATCATGAGATATGAATGGTTTGTATTGATTCTTTATAAACTTGTAATAAGAGGGTAGATCTCAGAAGGAATTTACCTAGTAGTTTGTGATAAACACTGGCAGACAGTGCTCTTGCTACCTTCCTAATCCTTAATCCTTGTCTGGCATTTTTAATGACAATTTTGTCGCTCCATTTTATCTTATTTCTAATGCAAGATTGACAGGAATCGTTCTCTTTTTTTTTCTAAATGAGATCATTGTCCCTCCTCAGAAAGAACATGCATTTTCAGTTTAAAAGTGCATTTGTATTATCAAAGGACAATGAGTTTTATTCCAGCACTAACCAACTGCTGAATCTCATGAATAAATTAGTCTAATTTACTTTGGTTTTGACAAAATCTCACTGGATTGTTAGATAATAGAATGCTTGAATTAAATTTGTCTTGTAAAGTGAGCCTGAACATCTATTTTAATCTATTTTTTATGTTTTTATATCTTTTTTCCCCCATCTTTTCATCTTGCCTGAGGCATGTCTTGCTGCTATTCAGGCATAAGCTAGGGTTCATTTATTTTATGATTGAAGATAAAGCACTAAAAGATTAACAGCTAAGGTTTATGCTGTGTTATTAGTCTTTTCCAGTTGCTCAACACAGCTTCCATTGAAGCATCTGTAAATTTATGTTGGAGGATAGCATGAAAAGGAAAGAAGAATGAATTTGAACCTTACTTGATTCTTCACACTGTCTTCTTTACATCCTCTTCCTATTACCTAGACCTGTCACATGTCACATGGACAGTATGTCTTGTTTTTCCTGAGCCTGTTGTCTGCTCTGTTTGTAATTCTTGCCTGAAGGAGAGTTTGCCCAGGTCCCATTGCCTCAGCTGCAGCTGCAGAGCGCTGAGCAGTCCCAGCCCTGTGTGCCATATGTGCCCAGGTTTGTGTCACAGCCCGTGCTCAGCAGATCTACGTGCTGATAGCTTGGGACTGAGCTGGGAGCCCTGTGTGTGCTTTGCAGTAGATCTGATATATCCCAAGTACGATGTATTGAATATGGGCTACGTGAATTGTGTGACACAGGTGCATGTTTCCCAAAGATCTGTTTCTCTCTGGAAAACCTTGAATATGAATATGAGAGCCAAACACTCACTGAACTGTTGTGTCAAAGAGGCGTACTGCGTAGTGATACAATTAGGGGCATTTCCAAACAGCAGCAGCTTAGGAGTTGAATTGAGGCCAACACACAGATTCGGGGGTAAAGAGAGAAGCTAATGTTTGTGAGGAGCTTGGGAGTCACTTTGGAGAACTGTCATGTCTTCCATTCTCAGAATATATGGAGAAGTACTCATGTGTCTGCTTTGTTATTATTTCAATAGAGGGAGTTGGATTGGAAGGGAGTATATTTTAATGAGCTGTAGTACAATTAGTTGTGTAACAAAAGTAGAAAAGTCAAGAGGTAAAGGTATGGTTTGGCAAAAATCCTAGAAGAATTACCTCTCAGTTATATGGCTTTTGTCAAGTATTGTCCCCATGTCTTTGACATTTGGACTATAATCTCCTCAAAGAAGGGAGTTAGCACAGAATGGTGCTAGAGCAATATGGCTTTCAGTATATGGGAAGCAGGACTTTGTAAAATAAACAAGCAGAGTTGCAGATAAAGCGCCTTGTTTTTCTCTGGGCAGTGGTTGCCTTCCACTTATGGAAAATAGATGAGAAACAGTTCATTTAAGCTGGATCTAGCATAGACTGAAATATTTCTCAGGAGGGAAAATGCCCAGAAGTAGCTAAATATTACCTCAACTTTCTTTCTCACACAGGACACTTTCCATAGAAGACTTTGGGATTTGCTGGATTTCTTTCCCTTTCAGCTTTTCTGCTTTTTTTAATCTGGTGACACAGGCCCAAGCATTTCCACCTTCAAAACAGGGTTGCTGTTATTTGATGTACAATTCCATCTATCCAAGACTAACACATCTAGTATGTTGACTTGCAGACCATATCCATTACGGCGCTAGAACTTAGACTGTCCCAGGTGGAGTACAAATCCTGGGTGGTTAGTAGCCCAGCTGTTGGGAGGAGTGCCACCTGCTACTCATAGGTAGTGACCATACTTCTGAGAAGTGTCCTGGGAGCTCTGACTGGGTCAGGAGGTGAAGTGGATGTTGTATCTAATGTTTATCCACCTTACACTGAAATGATTCATGTCCAGCTGCAGCTTATTGAATCTCTTTAGGGCAAGGTAAAACCAGACAAAATAGAATGCACCTTCCATCAAGTAGCTAAAGAAGGGTGTTTGCAGATGGAAGTTGTGCATGTTCTCAAGACTTGAGGATTTGAAATAATTTAAAGAACTACCCTCATTTGTTTTTGTGAGGCAGCAGAGCTGAAAAATCAGCAGTGAAGGATGAAGTTAAGGTATCCTCTGTCAAAGTGCAGATCAGCATCAGAATATGCTGTCAGGGAAGAGGGAGCTTATTGCAACTACGCAGTGAAAAGTAATTTGTTAATAGCTGAAATGAGTAGTTATGAGGGAAGTTGAGTTTTTTTATTTATTTTATTTTACTGGTTTGAGGATTTGGATGGTAGAAAAAGAATGCCATAGAACCTGAAAAAGATGAAATCCATAAATATTTTATGACATATATTTCTTAGGAGAATTAATATAAAGTATTAATATTATTAATAGTATAAAATATTATTCTATTAATATAGAATTATAAAGAAGCATTCATTGTTAGTCAGCTACAACTTCAAAGTCAGCTCTGAAGAGAGATGGCATTTACAATAAGAGATGGCTAGCAGTTGGAAACTTTTGATCTTTGAATAAGATTGGATAAGAATTCACATCTTAATTATGGCCTTTAAAGTGGTAGACTTCTAGTGATGGTGAATGGATGTGGATTCTGTTACAACTTTTCTTTTCTCTCCATTTTGGCCCATCCTTGCTTTTATGGATACTTTTCTTAGCCTGTATGTACCTTTAATGTCTGAGATACTAAATTTAATTTTTATTCAGGTAAATGGCATTGTTGGCAGCTTTGTTGTGGTTGACTGCGATGGTTTTTTAGCTGACTAGGATACAATCTGCAAATTCAAGTCTATTTTGTGAAACTCTGGCAACCTGCAGTCTCAAATTTGTATTCTAATGCTTCTTCTAAACTATGCTCTTATGTCATTTTTAGGCATATAGTGTTGACTGGAGCCAAACTAGAGGAGAGCAGCTAGTGGTGTCTGGTTCATGGGATCAAACAGCCAAGCTGGTATGTTGGTTTTCTGCTGAAGGTGAAAAGTGTGATTTCTTTTGGATATGATAGTTCTTTGTGTTAGAGATGCAACATTGATTCACTTTTCCTCTCTATTTTTAGCCTGAGGCTGAAATTCTACTTTAACTGAGATGTTACTTAAACCCTTAGTTGATACCAGTTTAAGAATACAAATTCTTTTTTTAAAGAAGTTCCTTTTGTCCTTTCTGTGTGTATAAAGCTTTTTTTTTTTCAATGTATGAAACCCTTTCCTTTCTTACTGAATGTGTATCTCAGCAGTTTTCTTTTTTCCTTTATTCAGTGGGATCCAGCTGTGGGGAAGTCATTATGCACTTTTAAAGGCCATGAAGGGGTCATTTACAGCACTATATGGTCTCCACACATCCCAGGTTGTTTTGCATCTGCCTCAGGTAAGTGGGATGGTAAAGAGGTTCTCGCAACAAAAACCCCAAACCACCTTCTGTGTTACTGGATTAGTTCTGCACTTTGTCCAGCAGATGGTAGTGTGTGTCATACACACTTGTTTCATAAAAATGAAACGAGGGTATTGCTGCAGCTGGATTTTTAGGTTCTGTTACAATCAGTAGATCATCCCCTTGGCTGTTTAAACAAGGATCAGCAGTTTTCTAGCAGTGACCTTGTGGCAATTTTTTCTGTTATTTTATATAGCTCTCTTCCTTTCATTTCACTCTTGTTATTAACTACTAAATCATGTTAGATGCTTTATTTTGTGTTTTGGCCTATGTTTCTTTTTCAAATTATCTCAAGTGTCAGTAGACTATTAAGACTGTGAGAAATGTAGTCAGTTCTCACTGAGCTTTTTTAAGTACTTCTGTAGATCTCTGTGCCTTGTTCTCTGAGAAAGGTAATAATCAATTTTACTTTTCTGCTCTGGCCAGTGCTGTGAATCTTGCTGGTTAATAGAATCATAATTGAGTTGGGTGTACCCAGAGGCAAAGAGAGGTGAGGTGGCAGTGTTTTCCAAACACTGCTCCTGCTTCAGAGGCACAAGGAGAGGTCTGGAGTGATACCTGGAAGCCAGCTGATGACTGTGTGAGGGGTGCTGTAAGCCACAGAGTTTGCCTGGGAAATAAAGGGGCTGGAAGGCACTGTCTTAATACAGATATTGATAGATTAACTCTGGTGGCCTAAATTTCTCTAACTTTAAATCTGTTGTACTTCTGTACTGATTTAAATAGAAATTGTTTGGCTCTTATATCAAGAGGGTAAGTGGGTATAACTATGTTTTCCTGTTACTGAATTTAGAGAGACAGCATGTGCACACAGATACTGGTCTTCCCTATTCTGTGGGAAGTCAGATGAAGAACATGTGGCTTTCATAAAATTTCAGTCTGGCTATTTCCAAAAAATTTCAGCTTGGTTATTTCCATCTGATTCTGCCTTCAGAATTTAGCTAGAATGATGAACAAGTAACATTTATTTGTTCTAACATAGTAGTGCTTGAAAGCCAAATGTTGGAGCACAGATTTTTCCACTTTATGTGGTGGATACCTGTCTAAGAGGATGTGCAGAAACCTACAGGATTGAGCCCTGTACACTGTATAAATGGTTCTACTGAAATGCAGTTATCTATATACTACAAAATACTAGGTAAGTAACACTTGGTCAAGGTTAAGTGCTTAGTGTTTTTGCAAGTTCTAAAGAATGTTCTAAAGTCCTGCTTAGAACCTTTCTGTCCATGGTTGTCTTACTCCTACAAAATTTCTGGCATTCTAGATGAACAAAAGGGCTCTGCTGATAAAGCTAATTATTTCAAATTTGAACCTCTAGGATATGAAGCCAAACTCTATTCTGATACATTGCTACTTGAACAATTTTGAGAAACACTGATTGTTAGATGCTGTATGTCGTGGTACCTAAATTGGGTGCAGCAGTTGATCTGTTCTTTGAGTGACTCAGTGGGTGCAGCTGTTGGAAGTTTTGTCTAAAACACTACAGACTTCCTATTCTTTTGTGAATTTTTACTTTGATTCTTGAAAGGAACTAGTATGCTATTGGAGCCTAAAGCTAATTGCAGTCAGTTTTCATTGATTGAAGGAAAAACAACATGCACAAAAGACACTATTTTTCTTCTCTAAGTACTACTCAGGTGTGAAATAAAAATGTTCTATCAGTACACTTATAGTGTAATGGTGGGTATAAAATCATTAGGTAAGAGAAAAAGAAGTGAGCTTTCTTACTGTTCCCAGAATAAAACATCTAGTGTGCTTCTAGATGAAATAGCATAGAAATCATGACATGCTGATGTGGAAAAGGTTTCTGCGTTTGTATTGTTTACATTGAAATTTTCTTGTGGTTTGACTGGATTACTTCACTTATTGGGAGTCATGTCTTTGGTCAGCAGGACTGTGGAGTGTAGAACGACTCATGATCCTCTAGCTCTGTCTGTAAATGCCATTTCCTTATTGTAAAAAAGGTATATCACACAGTTGATGTTTGGAGAGTTTATTGTTTAGTGCTCAATGACATTCTACTCTGTCAGTCAAGGTATTTGATGAAAGTAAAGTGGAACTGTTCAAGGAGGCTGGTTGTCCTTGTTTAAAACATGCTCTGATCTGCATACTCTGTAAGGATGACAGAAAATCACGGGACAGAAGGCTAAATTTCACTGATGATTCATCTTCTATTGAGCTAAAGCTGGAGCTGGAGAGAAACTTGAATCTCAATGTGGTAGAACTGTGTCAAATTTAGAGCTGTTCCCTTCTTTGGGATGCACTTGCTGGAAAGGTTGACCTGCAGTTTTGTGGTCTCTTATTTTGCAACTTCTTGTTGTCTTGAAAATCAGTAACTGAAAATGTGTCTGGAGGGAAACTTTTTGTACTTTCTTTCATCTCCCTTGTTTTTTTAAACTTCTTAAAACAATAGCTTTTTGGATCTTGTTGAAGGTTATTGAAACATTCCCTTGTTGAAGGAGTCTGTGGTACTTTGGGATTGTAGGGTGTCTGTGTGTGTATGTGTCTTTTCTTTCTCTCTTGCTCCTGTCCCCCTTCTCTCATCCCACCTCATACATACCTACTCACAACCATGTACTTACTGGTATCTTAATAGTATAAAGTCATAATGCTTGAGAAAGGAACAGTTGCATGCTGCAGCATCTTCAATTTTGTTCATACTAAGCTGGGTATGTTGTAAACCACAGATTGGAAAAAATGTCGGTCTTTAAATAATTCCAATTAATCTAAATGTAAGTAAAGCAATGCACTCTTTTTTTTTTTCCCCCTTTTTTTTTCTTTTAACAGAAAGTAATCAAGGGGTAAGCAAGGGGAAATGTTTAAAAACATTTTGCATGCCCCACGCCTGCCATTTTTCTGCCTTTATTTGAATCCCCATAGAATCCAGCAGAAGTTTAATTTCCATGTAACTAACTAGTTTGTGAACACTGAAAACAGAAAACCAAACAGAATCGCAAGACACAGTAAAATAGCTGCTCAAAAGCATCAACTTATGCCTGAAGCTAATATTTGATTTTGATATATGGCTTTTTCTCAAGCTACTGTGAGACTAGAAGAAGAACACAAGTGAAAAAATGAGAAACCTAAGAGAACAATATTAAGCAATTGAAAAAGAATTTGATATTAGGTATAGCTTTTTTGCTTCATTGAGTCTCCATTCTGAATACATACAAGAAAACTGAGCTTGTCTGCAGTGGACAATAAAATGCAATTGAATTGCAAAAGATATATGTGTCTGATGCTTCAGTTAAATTAGGTTTTATTCAGCATCTAATAAACTTCCATTTAACATTTACAGGGATGTGTGAGGTACTTTACAATGCTGTTATCTTCATGTACAATCATTTGGTACTCTCAAAAAGAAAGTAAATGGCCTATCCTTTTTTTTTTTAATTGGGAATTAAAAGTAACAGAGCAAACTGTTAATTCTGTATATGTAAATAAGTGCTGTTGTGATGTCAGTAACAATTTCTGAGCAGATAAGATAAGCAGGATGTTCAGGTGTACGTGCAGCACCAAACCAGAGCCCTGGTAAATGTCTGCCTTATGCTGGAAACACACTGATGTGGAAAATGTCATTAAAGAAGTGACATGAATGTTTAACAGCATCTCCGTGGCTAAAGGGGTTTAATGAGTCATTATGTCATTTGCCTAGTAGATTTTTAATTTTTTTTAACCCAGAGAGCAAATTGGTGAGAAGCACATAAAGAATGTTTCAAATGCATGCAACAGTAATATTTAGTCAAATGTAAATCACTTCTGCTAAATGAATCTCCATGACTGAAGAGCAATAGGCCTTACTCAGTCCAGTGGTTTATAAAAAACCCATACTTTTTAGTATCAGCTGGGTTTGTTGTCCTTTAACAGTAGAAAGTACTTAATGAGTACCATTTTACCTTAGTCTGCATAACAGTAGTTTTCTTTGATACAAATACAGCATTGACAAATGAAAATATGAATGGTTTGGATTAGACAAAGCCCAGGTTTACAGTGACTAACAGCTATTTTCTTGAATACTGGGGCCTCAGTTTTAATGCTGTATTCCTTTTTAAATCACTCCCTAAGTTTACTGATCAGGGCAAGTACATAATTTTAATAACATCTTAACTCATAAATAAGGGAAAGAAATTTTTTAAAAATATGCCTGACAATGTCTGTATTTATCAGTATTTAGATCTATTAATTGTATTCTTTGCTCAAAGACTTATTTTTCAGACTGAAAGCCCAGGGCAAAAAATTTTCTTGTACCACAACAAGGTGTGATGATTTCTGATAAATTTTTTTTGTGTTGACAAAAGTGTTGGATGACTGTAGCTTTGCTGCTTTACAAAGCAGCATAAATCTATGTCCCACTGTTGTTAGCCCTTGCACTGAATGCTGGACTTCAATGTTAAAACTAAAAAACATTGTTTATCTCATATTCTGTTTTATTGCCAGCCCAACTCAATTTAGTGAGTTGCCTTTTAAAAACTCTCTTCTTGCTCACTGGTCTCTTGCTGATAAATGTGTGTAGTTAAGGGATTGTCAAGCTGTAATTTCATAAATCAGACTGGCATGTAGTCTTGGCACACCTTTCTGTGTTTGGTATTCAAATTTTGAAAAAGAAAGTATAGCCTTTGAGTGCAGCTTCTCAGCAGAGGTGTTTTTCATGTTCTTGGACCAAAGTTTGGGGTTGTCAGCTCCCATTCCTGCTTCAGAAGTAGCACAGAGCAAAAGAAGAAGCTTTTGGAGAGTAGGACTTGCAGACAAGTAATCCCAAAGGTGTTTATGTTTGTTCAGGTTCCTAAAAAATGGAAGAAATAATGAGCTGTTTGGCAATGACAGTGGTTTCTCATGAATTCCAAAGCACTTTTTGCTAGAGGTTTATATTCCATCAATTTGTGCATGGTGTGGGTCCACTTTTTGTTTCTTATTGGCTCCTGGTTATTATTGGGCTCTTCTCTAAAATATCTTCAAACTATTTTAATTTTTAGCTTGACAACATTTTGTGTGAGACTAAAATTGACCAGTTGGAAAATATGTTTCCACTGGGAATTATGTTTGCTATGTAAGTTGTGCTACACGGAGATAGATTTTGTGCATTCGGTAGTTCTCTTGGATGATTTAAATAAAGCTGCTTTTTTGCTGCTCTGTTTCTGTGTTTTTGTGTGGAATCCCTTGAGCTTTATTAGTCCTGCTCTAGGTTTTCTTGTACTGTTTTATTGGTTTAAGCCCAGTTGACAGCTCGCCTCCACACAGCTGCTCAGTTGCTCCCCCACGGTGGGATGGGTGAGAGAATCGGAAGGGTCGAAGCTGGAAAACTCATGGGTTGTGATAAAGACAGTTTAACAGGTAAAGCAAAAGCTTTGAATGCAACAGCAAAACAAGGAATTCATTCACCACTTTCCATGGGCAGGCAGGTGGTCAGGCATTTCTTGGAAAGCACAGTTCCATCATGCATTATGGTTACTTAGGAAGACAAATGGCAATATTCCAAACATCTCTTTTTTCCTTCTTCCTCCCACAACTTTGTATGTTAAGCATGACGCTGTTATGCTGTATCCCTTTGGTCAGCTGTGGTCAGCTGTTCTGGCTGTGACCCCTTCCAACCTTTTGTGCAACCCCAGCCTCTTCACTGGCAGGGCACCATGAGGAGCTGAAAAGTCCTTGACCCAGTGTAAGCACTGCTGAGCAACAACTGAAACATCAGTGTGTTGTCAGTGTTATTCTCATTTGAAATCCAAAGCACAGCACTATACCAGCTACTCAGAAGAAAAATATCTCTATTTCAGCCAAAATCAGAACAATTATCTATGATAGAAACAATGAGCACAATCATTTTAACATGCTTAAAAATACTGGTTTTGAGAGTCACGAGATTTGGGTTCTGCTTTTAATTCTCCCACTGATTTTCTGTTTGACTTGTGCTAAATAATCTGGTTTAGTATTTAAAAATATATACAAGTAAGTAAGTAATGTTAACTTGGATCATTCAATGGCACTGCAGAAGTACTTTAATTGAGATGAGTTTGGCTTTTTACCAAGTGCATGTAGTGATAGAACAAGGGGTAATGCTTTAAACTGAAAGAGGGTAAGTTTAGATTAGATACTATGAAGAAATTCTACACTGTGAGGGTGATGAGGCACCAGAACAGGTTGCCCAGAGAAGCTGTGGATGCCATATCCATGGAAGTGTTCAAGGGCAGGTTAGATGGGGCTCTGAGCAACCTGGTCTAGTGGAAGTTGATTCCTAAAAAATATCGTACCTGTCCTAGTCAGAATCGTTTTCCCCTTCAGATAATGTTTAAGGTTTAATGCAGTTTTATTAACCTCCCACATACCTAGCTATTTTATATGGTAACTGTTATACTTCTGCTCTTCTTGGCAATGACTGCTTAGCTGGTTGTTCTCACAGGACTTCGGAGATGATGATTTATGGATTTGGGTAAAATATATATGTGAGTAAAAAAAGGTAGTATAAAACCTACATGAAATTTAAATCTTAAATAAACTGTATCTATTCACTATCAGGCATTGATATGATGAGGCATTGATATGAGGTGATTATTTATGGATTTGGGTAAAATATATCTGTGAGTAAAAAAGGTCATATAAAGCCTACATGAAATTTAAATCTTAAATAAACTATCTTTTCACTATAAGACATTGTCATTCACATTGGCAGTCTTCATCCTGTGTATAAGGATGATGTACTTGTCGATTAGCATCTCTTTGAAAAATTTTGAATAGATGAGTGTATATTGTGTAGTTTTTTTGATTCGTCCAAGATTTCACAAATATTCATTAGAAAGAAAGAAAGCAAGTACAATGTATAAACAATTCTGGAATAATAATTATCTAATGGACCAGCAAAAATCTGTTGCCATGAGAAATTGCTTTTTACAAAAATAGAAATATTTTATGGGGGAAATGTTGGCTACTTTTGTGGTTGCTTGCTTTGGGATGTCAGCTGGAAGTGTCTGTTAATGACTATGATTGTAGCAGGTGTGCTTTCCTTGTACTTGGTTTTATTATTATCCTACTTTTCCTTACTATGTGGAAGAAGTGCATCCTTAGTATTTGTAGTAGTCATGGAAATGTGGAGCTTGCAAAATTTTTAACTGCAGCTTTTGTTGAAATTAAATGTAAATGTATATATTTAATAAAAATAAATTTGAGGTTAAAAAAAGTTTGTTAAAATGTGCACTGTGTCAGGATTGCACTGTTTATCAGGGTTTTTTTAAAATTATCTGATTTTTCCACTTAAATGGAAAAATTGGATTTAAAGCCTTTGGCTTTAAATTAGTCTTTTCTATTCACAGAAAGGTTCACTTGTATGATGTGTTACTCCATTAAAAACATTTTACCGATAGTGCCAGCCAGTATTAATAACTGCTAAGTCTAGCATTTTCAAAGAAGTTAAAAAAAAGAAGGAAAACAACCCTTTTTTTTTTCCTTTTCTCATGCATCAGCGTTTTCTATTAAAAAAGAAATAATTGGGGCAATTGTATACTTAGTGTCAGAATTTATATTGGCTGAGTAACTTATTTTTCCAAGTGTTCTTGGCCCTCATAATGCTACTGTAGCATCTCTGTAGCAGTTCATGCTAGTTCACCTGGCTTTATATATTTATTTGCTTGGAGAGAATGATCCTGTCTGTAGTGAAATATGTGTTTCTCCTTCAAATCTATGTTATCTAATAAAATTAAAATAAAACCTTTTCAAGAAGTCCATTATAATATCACAGAAAGACCTAAGACTCAAACTGAACTGTCCTCTGCAGGCAAGCAGATTAGCAAGACTAATGGAGAGTGGATGGGTGTACTACGTGGGTTTTTTTTGTTTTTTTCTTCCGAAACCCTGCTGTTCCTGTTTCTTCCTCTCCATATGTCGCCCTGTTTTTATAAGCACTGTAACGATGTTTGAGGCTTCAGCTGACTGCAGGGCGCTGTCGTCAGGAGTGTTATCCATGTACTGAGCAGCACTCCTCTTGACACCAGGAGAGGGGAGTGAAAACAGTGAGAATTGTGTGTTGTTCCCACCTTACAGACAGGGAATTTGTGCACCAAGAGTACAGCATCTCTCACAGTCGTGAGGGCTGAGGACAAGCCAGCCAACACCACAGCAAAGCTGCCCATGGTCTGTGCAGCTCCACAGTCAGATGACTGGACTCGCGATGTGTAGTGAACCAAGCTCTCTCTGCCTTAGTTTTTTTTATTCAAACTTCCCAAATGTTTTATGGGTTTTTTTGTGAAGTCTGCAGAGTCCGGTAGTTCATGCAATGGGGAATATTGCTGTGGCTCTGGGGATGGTTTTATTTGATCTGTAGCCAGTTTCTTGAAAAGAGCTATGATTTTTTGGTGCCAAACGATATATTTAACAACCAGTGACCAACAGGGCACTAAAACCATCCAAATGCTTGTATATGAATGGCATAAAAATAATAATTGTAAGGAAATATCAATAATTTCTTCAGTAACAAGGTAAAACAGTGTTTTTTTAACTTAGGTAGTACCAATACATGCTTCCTGTAGAAATCGTGACTGTTTTAATCACCTTTTAGTGATTAAATTTGTCTCTTTAACGAACATAGGCATAATCATCAGTTCTAATTAGTTTTCTCTCTCTGTAAATAAATGAGCCAGAGAATCCATTTTTGCTGATACAAAGCTAAATATTCAGGGCTAAGGAGAAAATCCCAATTTTAAAAATAGAAAAGCATAGTTATCCTATCAGCTGATGCAGCTTTCTATGTCTTTACAAGCCATTAGGAACTGACTTTGTAAGAAGTGTGTATACAAATGCTAAAAATCTTTAGGAGTAGAAGAAAATTTGTGGCTGGAGGTAAAGAGAGAGGCACAGTTGATTAAAAGCTCTTAAGTTAAGCTGGACTTCCTTCCTTTCTCTGTGTGTGTGCTCCAAGGTTAAAGCACATGTTGCCTTTCATATCTGTAACAATTACAGTAGAATGACTCTCTCTTCCAGTATTTCAGTAAACAAGAGTAACTGCAGACTTTGTACACTATGAGTACAGGTGATACATCTTAATTTTTCCTTTCATTGAAGAAATTTTGAAACAAGTTCTATATCAACTACCATTCACTTTTGTTTGTGCCAAAAGCATATGACTAGGTGGTACCTCTCAGATGGCTTGAAAAGTAAGCTTTTTCATTTTTCTGGTCTTTTAAGTCTATTTTTAAATGGACCTTAAGCTCCTAGTTTAATTAAATTATATTTAACTCTTTCACCCAATCTCCTTTTAATCAAAACTGAGCTTAAAAAATAGTGGAAATGTTAATAATAAAATGAAGTTGAGGGGGTTTTTTTGTAATGAAAGAGCAGCAGTAAGTTTGGATATCTTTTCTTGCATCAATCTGACTTCTGTAATGTGTCTATAATGTGCTTGCTTTATTTGGCGTGAGTGTCCTCATGCAATCATTTCTATTTCATACAGCTACGAAACACTTGTCCAAAAAGTACTAATGGATTAACTGAATCCCGCAACTGATACAACACCATGGAATCAATTTCTCTTTGTTTCAGGGGATCAGACTTTAAGAATTTGGGATGTGAAAACCCCAGGAGTCAAACTTGTGATACCAGCCCACCAGGCCGAGGTCTTGAGCTGTGACTGGTGCAAATACGATGAGGTATAAAACTGTTCATCCCACTGTTTTCCTAATTGAAGCACTCTCATTAAATAGCAGAGGGTTTTACTGCAACATTATTGCATCTTCTCTATATAAAAATATGCCCAGTTGCTTTGTTGCTCTCATTCACTGTTACATCTCCAGAAGATCTTTGTTCTAACAGATGGTCAGCCCGAGCAGATCAGAGATTTTGCTTACTGTTTTATGTAGTGGGCAGAGTAGGCAATAGTGGAAATCTAATTTGTGTTTCTCTATGCTCTTTAATTTACACACTGGGGACCTCACTTCATTTATGATTTATTAATCTGTGTTTTTTGATTTTGATTTATCTAACTTTTGTATCCAACATATGCATTGCTACAATTTATTAGTTAAATTGTTATGATATATCTGTGTTTTATCAAATCATCAGAACTTGCTGGTAACTGGTGCAGTTGACTGTAGCTTAAAAGGCTGGGATTTGAGGAACATCCGGCAACCAGTGTTTGTCTTGCTTGGTCATACCTATGCTATCAGAAGAGTAAAAGTAAGTTGTATTTTATTTCCCATTGACTATCAATGAATTGTTACACAATTTTTTCTGGAAAGCAGTAATATTTTATATTATCTAGTAACTAGGAAAAAACCAGGATTTTAGATGTAACAGTGCTGGTTTTGAAAACTTTCAGTTTAGCACTGTAAAGCATTTTGATGTTTAGTAGGTTGCTGGGATTTTGAAGTGAATGATATTTTTGAAGTCAGTATATCTACACAAAGAGTGTTAGAGAACTTGGAGAGAGAGTTTGAAGGTTTACTTCAGCTAAGTTATGTGGGAAATTTGAGATAGAGAAAACACTTCCCTTTACCCATTTTTAAGTGATGCTGTGCCCTTGTCTTTCCACACAAAGGCTCAAAATTTACAAAAGACGAGGTATAAAACTCATTGTGAACACATACATTTGTGTATACAAAGAAAACATTGCTATGTTCAAAGAGATTTTGAAACTGTATGCATGAAGGGCTACAGATGATTTTACTGGATCTGTATACTACTGGAACACTGACCAATAAGAATTTGTTCTAGATGCACAATGACTTTTTTTCATTTTATATGAAAATATGTATCTAAATGTCTTTTTAGGTAAGCTCAAAAACCATAACTCTGTGTCAGTGCAATATATTGAAATCAACAAAGAATGTGAGAGTCTAATGCACCAATATCAAAGTCTCCTTAGAAAGGAGACAATACCTGATCCTTTTAAAGCCTTTCTGGAACAGATATGTTTATTATTATTTTTTAGGAAGTCTGAACTGGCAGAAAAATGTTATCCTGAGTCAATATTTTGCTTCACATGGCCTTGATGTGTTTCTAACATTTTTAGAAGTTATTATGCTTAATTTGTAATTTGTCAGAAAAAGGATGTGACTCAGGTAGTTATTCCGTATCACAATTCCTGTTTGTGGTCAGTCAACCTGAGAAGCTCTGTTCTCCTCCTTATCCCAGCTACCACTGCCTGCTCTCTCCACTGGTCCTTGATGCTGAGTCTTTTTTTTTCTAATTTAATGCCTGCATCACCATTCTCTAATCTGGCTCTGTGAAATATTTTTCATAGCAGAAAATGCATCCATGTGCAAAGGAGACATATGGGAGCGCACATGAGTTCTGTTTCATCTTAGCTGGCTTTCATTGCTTCCATTTCGAGACAGACATGGTCCCTGAGGACATGATATGACAATGTGGGCCAGCACTTCGAGGTGGTGCAGCGTATCTACACTTGTGTAGTATAACTCACCAGTCACACTGAATTGAGAGAAAGATGCCTGGATGCTGCCTCAATAGAGGCAGCTGCCCCTACTGATACCCCTTCCCCTGCATTGGGCCGACACTAGCCATTATAAAGCTGTGCAGCTGATGGCTCTGACTGAAAACCCTGTCCCTAAATGTGACTAGTTTCTGTCTGGATCACTAATCCATTTCAGTTTGTTGCTCAATCACGCAATTGCAAGCCTTGACACAAATGAGAGGGGCAGAAGCACACAGTCTGAAGTGGAAAAGGAAGTGAAAGCCAAAAGTCCTGGCAGCAGTGCACTCTGAAATTAGCTTAAACCAACCATGAAATCACACTCTTCGGTTGCCTGTCTTTTGTATTCTGTTCACTTGTTCAGGGGTTGTGTTGACTGTCAGATCTGAGGCTCACAAGGAATTCTACCCAACACAATACTGTCAGGATTCCTGCAGAATTCATATGGTCTTTCACTGCAGTGTAAGGCATTATCAGCACACCGAGGTTATTTGGAGTTCTTTTCAGGAAATTTTAGTGTTGGTGCATTTAATCCTCACATTCTTAGCTGGCTTCAATATCTTACACTGAAACATAGTTATGGTTTTTGAGTTTACCTAAAAAAGATATTTGGATAAATGATCTGTTGGAGGTCAGGATGGATGGTATGGTGGTATCTTCTGCATGTATACAGCTGTTTAGATGATAAAATTGTAGCATCTTACAGTTAAATGGAACAGAATTTTCTCTTGGAGAAAGACATTTTGCAAATTCTTTCAACTTACATGTGTAGTGCTCTGCTAAGTATTTTGATAGAATTTGCTTAGGTAAGTTTCTAGGATACTTAAGCTTAATAACAAAGCGTTGACAGGATGGTTTTGCTTCATCTTAAACTACGTGGACATGCAAAGGGGGCTTATGGAAGGTGTACCACTGTTTTTTGTTGCCCATCAGACTTCTTCCCCTCTAGTTTTCCACCTCTATTCATTTTCCTGAGGTACAGAAACCATTTTGTTTTGTGGTTTTTTTCCCCTCAGAAAAAACTGTAGGAAATCTATGGAGGTTCAAGTTCCAGCATGCACATCCCTCAAGTAAAGAGAACTCTGTCAGCAGAGTTAAGCAGCCATCAGCGTGCACTGCACTCTTGGCAACTTGGGCAGTTGTGGCAATAGCACAGGCTAAACTTTTGACTTTGTAGTTGCTGTGAGTAATATTAGAAGTCTTGAAGGAAGACTTACCTATGAACCACGGTGTGGTGGACCTGCATTTCAAACTCAAGTTATGTCAGTGGCTTGTTGTATTTCCTGCTGAGAAATACAGATCTTAAAATAGTTGGAAACTGAGGGTTGCCAGAAAACTAGAGCTGAGATGAACAAATCTTGCATAACTGCATCCTTAGACCAGTCTGCAAGAGTCCATGGAAGGGTGTATCCTGTAAAATGCCCCTTAGGAGAGGGGGAAATCATGAAGTGATGTTATATTGCCTTTGGTCATATCTCCAATTTTCCCATTTGTATAAATAATTTCAAAATGGTAAGATACAGAATTGATGACAGTAATATATCTTACGTTCTCTGCAGTATGGCACAGATTTTGTCTCTCTGAAAATAATTAACTGGTCACATAGCTGTTTTGAAACTTGATTTATATAATGAGATGAAACTCAGCCTGTTAGCCAAAACCAGAATTTAATGACTGTTTATATGTCTGTTCCAGAACTTCTTAACTTTACAGAGTTGTTTGGCACTGCTGTAATGAAATCTAAGCAAACCAGGATCCCATAGAGCATTACTTGTGATTATTAATTCTATGATTCCTTGTAATTAGAAGCATGGCGGAGAAATATATGATGTAGTCTGTTTTGTTGCAGCATGATGTGGTACCAACCAAGACCGTTTAAATAGCTAAACTTTGATAACTTGCTACTTACAATAAGTCTGTATGTGTTCACAATGTTTTGACTTTAAACGTTGTTTTGTTTTCTTGCAGTTTTCACCATTCCATGCAACCTTATTGGCCTCTTGCTCCTACGATTTTACTGTAAGGTACAGTATTTTCTCTCATTAGATAAAAATAGGAAGATGATCTATTTTAATGTGGCTTTCAATAGAAAAGAGTTCCAGAGTAGACATACTGAAGTGCAGTTAATGTTGCTGTCAGATGCTTCATAAGCTATGTTGAAAATGCATGGGTTCATCACTTAAAGGCCAGCTCAGTCACTCTGCTGAGCAATATCTGCTCTGTCAGATGCTTTCTGCAATCTTTTCACATCACTCTGCTGAACATAGTTGCATCCAGCTGTGATAATGTCTGGTAAGAATGTAATACCCTCTTAAATTAATATAGTTAGGTGAATTCTTAGGTTTCTGGGACATATTTTGATTTAGACTTTCTATGGACAAAGTTCTTGCCCTACCAGTATCTGAGGAAGCTTTAGTAGTGTTCCACAGTGTGTAAGCTGAAGCTCTTAGTACTTCTGCAAGTTCCCTCTGGTTGCTCAGTATATCTGATACTGCTGAGGATCTTACAGTACAGTTGTTTTAAAGCTAATTAAAAGTCCTAAAGAAGTTTGATTTGATACTGCGATTTCTCTTAGATACACAGTGTCATAGGTCAGTACTATGAAGTATTTCAGAATATCTCAATCACATTCTTTTATCTACATTTCAATTTTCTAACATGGACTGAATATAGTATGCAGTACATTAAGAAATGGGAGAAGCCCTCTTGCTTCCATAAATGGCTGCAAAGTTATCCCACTTGTCCAAATAATCTCAAATAATGTAATTTCTGGTTGTGTCCTTGTGGCTAGCACAGGTCCTTCCCGTGGGAACATTTTGCTATATTTCATAAACAAGACAAAGTTTGGATGTTTTGCAAACAACTTCTCCAGATTGGGTCAGTTCAGGCTTGGCCAGTTGGGCCTAGGGGGAGGTCTCGGGCTGACCAATCTGGGGCACCTCTGTAAACTCTATATATATAGAATTCAAAACAATAAAGTTCTCTTCTCTCTTTCCTTGTCTGAGACCTTGGGTCATTCCTCAGCTAGCCGCTCAACAGCGACATCTCCTAATTGGTCTGACACCAGACCTAGAAAGGTTCTGTTTCCAAAGGAAAATCTTACTAATTCTCAATGCCTGTATGTGTTGCTAAATCATAAATCTGTCCAGTCTTCTGCCATAACATCATATAAAGTTGCATAATGAAGTTAACCCATTAAGCATTGAAGTGACTTGATTGTGTTGTCAAGGTCTTCCCCTTTTTGACACCAATGATATATATTTCAGGCTTGGCGCGAATATGTTTTATGCAGTACTGAAGTCTAGTGCAATTTCAGCTCTGACACTTACATGTGTGAAAACTGTCAGTAAAGATGGAGAAAGCTACTAGTTCACATAGCATTGTGCCTATAAATTCAAAGCGTGGGGATCTCTTCACAAAATTCACTCTGGGCATTAGTTTCCTTTCCAAATATTTACTTGTTGTGACTAGGGACAGACAGCAGAGTTGAAGATATGAAATAAAGATTTTTAACAGTCTTCTAAAACTGTTTGGGGTTTGGTATGAGTGAACAAACAACAGAGAAGGCCAGGTGAAGGTCTTTGGGAAAGGTGTCACAGGCAAAATATTCTATATAATGGAGGAAAATTGTTACCATAAGAATTTGGGAACATCTCTTCTAAAGAATATGTTGTACCTCGACCACATATCCTGTACTGTTGTTTTACTGCATGAGCCATACACTCCACATGCACATACATGCACACATCCTGTCATGTATGCACAAGCATGTACACCACACACACATGGATGTGTGGACATGAGTATATGCACACATACATGTACCTTTCCATTTAAGAATAAAAATCCTTGATAAATATATAAAAGGTGGAAGAGAAGTAGGGATTCCAGTACATGGCATAAATTATGGATCTTGTTGAATCTACTCAAGGCCTGTGACTTTTTAACCCCATTTGATAGTAATCCATAGAACAGCATGGTGTGGCAGTTCTTTGAAAACAGATTCATTGCAGTGTTATTTTAATAGCAGTTTAGTTATGATATTGTTCATTTATATTCTTCAATGTTTCTGTTTGAAGCTCAGAATTATCTGCAGGCATTAATTTATAGTAGATAATAGAACAGAGTATAGCATTAGAACAGTCCTTTACAGTGGGAGCTCAGTAATCCTAAATGTTTCTGAAGCCTAAAGGTTAAGCAAACAACAGCAAATACTAGCTCGGATTACCAAACTGCCATGTAAGAGGCAGGGGTTTTGTTTGTTTCAGGTAGTACAGCTAGTTTGGCACATAATCACAACTGGATATCTAAAAGCGAAAACTAGTAGGTTGAAAACAAAGTTAGCAACGCTTAGCTTCATCCTTTGCAAATAGTAACATGATTGAATGTGTGCACTCTAGTCAGGCTACTGAAAAGAAACCTAGTTCATATACCACCTTCATACTGGGAGCAGAGAAAAAGAGGGTGTTGATTTGAACTTGGCTTTTTACATACCTGGGCATAATGATTTGGGTTTAATCCGTGTCCAGTAAATGCTTCATTGAGACAATTTGTTTTCTATACCATTTCCTTACTCTTTGGAAGAGCTCAGAAAAAATGTCGGCTAATTAAAGAACAGATTGAACACAAATGAATCATAAAAATGCCAGGAAATACACAAAGTACTGTAACATTTCCGGAACTACATTAGGTCTGCATGCATATTCTTAAACGTTATCTCTGTCAAAATTCAGTTTGGAAGAACATCAGTGTCGTCTTTTACTGGAATCACCATTTTGTATTTTTGGACTCTTCAGTATAGAGAAGAAATCTTGTTGCATTAGTCACAGGCAGTGCTCACCAAAATCTAAACAGAAGATCTGATAAATTATAGAGCTTCATTAAGCTGGTGTCAGGCCAGATCTTGAATCATATTCACAGAAGCTTGTCCCTAAGGCAAAAAGGCAATTTTTGTTAAAAGTTGTACTATACTGGACATCATCTCTGCAACACACTGTGAGATAAACCACTGTCTCCAGCTCTGCATCACTATGTACAAGTTCAGTAACTTGGATCACAGAGAAATCTTGCAGAATATGGCTGATCATAAAATAAACTGGGTTTCACTTCAGTTAGTTATCCTTATTGTCCTCATACTCTTTATCTCTTTTTTTCCTTCAAGGTGAAAAGCTGGGTGTTTGCTCATTTGCCCTCTTTTTTTCTCATTTTCTCCAAATAGAAAATGTCCTTCTATACCCAAATTGCTTCATAATGTTGATACTTCACTGGAACTGTAAGGAAATAATCTCTTCAGAATATTAGTGTGGAAATAGTTAGATGTTCCCAGTTAATGCCTGGAGTACCATCATTGCCCTGATTGGCCTGTGTCCAAAAGTAGCTCAACACTAAGCTCTCCTGTGACAGAAGTTTTTCTGATTTGCAGGAAGAATTTTTACAAGTCACCATGGGAATTAGAGAACAGGAGCAGGGGGCTGAATTGTGTGATACATATGTAGTAAACTAGGACTGTGTTGCCCTTGAAAGATTCTTGGCTTTATACATCCACGTGCTACTGTGACTTCTGCCTGATGTGGTTGTGTGGGAATGCTGGCATTAGTCAATGAGTGGACTTTCATGGAAAGCAGCCTCTAAACAGCTGATTCACACCCACCAAAAAATATGATGTATGAAGACATCTTGTAACTTAAGAGCAGTAGTAAAGCTTTCATGAATAAATATTTATCATAAATATTTTCTCTTACCCAAAAGGGCATAGACTTGAGGAGTTGTTCTTTGTGCTTCCATCGGTGCCTTTTCATAGAATCATTTCCTGAAGTAACTTTTGAACCTATTGAAAAGTTAACTAGATTTGACAGGATACTTGTAGTCTAAATTTACTAAGCTTTTACAAATTTAATGGAAACTCATGAGCATGCAAGAGAGGGAAACCCCAAGTATTGCCTTAAGGAGGGTAAGAGACGCAGCATGAATTCACCAGCTGTCTAATCTTCTTACTGATCTGCTAGCTTCTCATCATGCAGCAACAGGCTGGCACAGCACATGCATTGTACAGACACTGGAACCGGACATGATGCCTCCTTTTTCCCAGCCAGTGGTGAAGGCGCAGGGGCATTTGGTAAGGGTAGAGTGGGGGTGAGGACAAGGTAGGAGATATGCAGGACAGACTATATTTGGGTTGGTAAAAGTGTTTTGGTAGGGGAGCACAGGTCTTTGTGACACTGCTATGGGTGGTACAAAGCACAAAATCCATAGCATGGCAGGCTTTTTCTCTTCTCATAATGTCTTGTTTAGAATAAGCATTCCACTTGCAATGCATGTGCAGCTTATGAACTGCATGTCAAGTACATGTAAAACAAATAAACTGTAAAGAAATGAGGGGAAAGTTATACTTCTAGCAATTCCAGTGTTAAGAAGTTTAAGAAAATGCACTCATACAGGTTTTGGGGTGTGTGTGGTCAGTGCAGATGTGACTGAAGTTGTGACTTCATACATAGTGTGGATAAAAATAGCAGTTCTGAGTGACACACCTGAAAGTCTTCTTTAAGTTTTTATTCATGTAGAATAAATCTTGAGTTTTTAAGTTATCTCCTTTAATCTTAGTTCTCAGTTATAAGCATCTGTCTTTCAAGAATTAGTAGAGAGTTAATGTGGTAAGGAAGGCTAACACTCTTACTTAGAAACAACAAGATTTGTTTCCTTACCTTGTGAACAAATGTGGTAGGATGAAAATGCTGAGATGGTCTTTGCTCCTCTCTCCTGCAAAAAAAGTTGTTTATCGTAGATCTCAGGTACTAGGAAAAAATTAAGAGGGTTGTTGCTATGGCATAGTCATTGTGCTGATACCACTCTCCTTGTTTATGAAGGAAATAACATCTACATATTAAACAAACTGACCCTGCTGGCTCATGTGTTTGCTATTGTACCTGAATTGGTTTGAACTTACAGTACTTTCAGTGTAGTTGGTCTGATAAGGAGCTGTTCTTGTTAAGTATTGTCACTTTTCCCAATAATAGCCAGGCAAAGAGACCTCTGTGATTGTTACAGAAGTAATAAAGCATGTAATTGACCCCTGTGTGAAAATGTGGGCTGTAGAATATTTGTTTACAGCTGCCAGCCCACAAAATGTGCTGTGCTGTGCAGCCTGTGGACTTTTCTCAGCAGGATAGACAACACAAGAAAGAGGGACAGAACTTTGGTTTGTGCATCATATGAGGTCTTGTCAGTGTGTTATTGTCTGAAAGATCTATTTCTAAATCCTTTTTTTTCAATGACTGAGGTGTCTTATACTTTCATTCCATCCACTCTTACATCTCTCATACTTCCTGTTAATTGCATTGGTGGACACTGCATCTAATGGGAGAGTAGCTGGGAGAAGTAGAGCACATCAGAATTCTTATTTTCTAAGTAATATTTATCAACCAAGGCTCAAAAGAAAAATTGCTTTTAAAAATATGAACTAGTGGAGTTAACTGTGATGCAGCTGATCTGTGTAGTACAAATTTGTTACTAGATTATAATATTAAATTCTGTTTTACAGGAACACAGTCTCTAATTTGAGAATGTGCATGACTGTGATCTCTAAATGAATGTGTAATTTTTATTTAAATAAAGATCCCAAAAATCATGGATTGTGTTAATATCTTTCAGGGATAAAATTCCCCAGCCACCAAGAAATATAACAAGAGTATTCTAGCCTACATTTTTTCTTCTGTTTTAATAATATCCCCAACAACTGCTCCTCGGTGCCAACTTTGATCTCAGTTTCTGCAACAGGAGAGAAAGATGGCTTTGCCCAGTGGGGTTTAATTTATGCAAATCAGCAGATGGCTTTGCAGGAATATGATTTGTTATGTTTCATAAGTAGATGAGTTTGCTTTTCTACATACCCTGGCAGCAGCAGATTTGTCAATATCTTGCATTATATTTTTGAAATGGCCTTTCAATTACTTTAATTGTGGTTTGTTTGATTTTTTTTTTCTCTCCTTCTCTCTCCCTCCTTTATTCTCTCTATAGATTCTGGGACTTTTCCAAGCCTAATCCTTTGCTGGAAACAGTTGAGCATCATACTGAATTTACATGTGGTCTGGATTTAAGTCTTCACAACCGTGGTCAGGTAAGAGCTGGGATGAATTTACATTTCACTTGCCTGTTACAGCCATGGTGGTCATGGCTGGACTGTAGGACTGAGATCCAGAATAAGTCACCAGATTGCAGTAAGCTTCTGGAAGTGAGTCTGGCTTAATGCTTATTAAATAAACCTCATTTCAGGTCCATTTTTATTTGTAAAGCAGTTCCTTGCATTGGGTAGGAGGGGCGGGCAGGACAGACAAGATTGCAAAATCAGATAACTGAAAGCCACGGTGTGTTCCGGCAAAGTGAAGTGTTTTGTTTCAGAAGGAAGAGTAGTAGAGAAGACTCTAGAATGCTAAGCTGAGATACAGAGCCTTCTTCCATCTACTTAAATTGCCAAGTTAAACATTGATAGTGTCACACATGATGCCTAGACCTCGTTTGGCATACTGTTTGGAGGACTAGGACAGGCTTAATCTGTGGTTGAAATTCTCAGCTATTAATGTGAACAAGTAGAACCTATTTTATCAGTGGCACTTATTTATGTACTGATTCTGTAAGGAGTCTCCTTCTGTTGCTACAGTTGTTTCTATTTCATAAACAGAGGGGGGTTTTTTTGCAGTATGAATGGTTTGGGTTTTTTTGTAGTACAAATGGTTTTTTCAGACAGGAGACTCTGAAAAACTGAAATTAACTATTTGCTTTAAAATCAGAAAGCCTTTAGTTTTCCCCCCAAAAAATTACTGGAATCAAGTTAACTGTTCCTAATGCACTATTTAATGTGCCACAGATGTGATTTGCATCTAGATTCTTCTCAAATTCACAGCAAAATGAATTTTTTACCCCAGATAAAAATTACTTTTATCATCTGCATTCAAATTCTGTTCAGACAAAGCAAATTAAAAGCATTGTAATTTCTGCTGGTGAAAGGACACAGGAGAAAGGTGTAAGTTTGGCAAAATACTTATCTTACTGCATGTGGAACCATTCTAGCCAAATGCTGGCTTGATGGGTTTTCTGCCTGGGTTGTTGTTCCTTAAAATCTGTTGCTTCAGTGGTGCTGCAGTAACTCTTCCCAAGGCCGTGCTGGGAACCACATAGGGGAATTTGTAAGGCTGAAAAAAAGCTTTAAAGGTTCAGGTTATTTTTCATCAGTGCAAGGCAAGAACACTGAAAGGCCAGTTGCTGGGGATTGAAACTTCAGAGTGACTGCATAGATACGATTTTGGCTTCACTGGGTCTAGAGGGAGCAGCAAGCACAGCATAGTATGTTTAGGGCCTCACAGTGCCACAGCAGTGCATGTGCGGAGTTCAGTTCAGTTTTCCTTGAAGTTGGTATGGGTTTTGCATTTGATTTATATGAGGAGAGAAGATTTTTCTTTTATTTTGTATTGAGGATGTGATTACTTTGACTCTAAGCCCATTGCTTCATGGAAAATAATAATTGAAAGAAAACTGCTGCACGTGCACTTGTATGTGCATATGAAAAAAGGAAAATAATGATGTGCATACTCACCAGCATTAGGACATTTGTGCATTCAGGTATCTTTTGTTCCACGCAGAAATTCTACAAGTCTGATGTTGGACTGAGCGCAGAAAATCTGTAGATCTGGGGTACATACTGATATTTACTGCATGCCAATGTGCGTTCCAGACAGAAGTTTGGCATTTGCAACAGCTTTGATATCCCTCTGGTTTTTTCCATTGAGTTGATTTAATGTATTGTGAGAGTTGGATATCACACCAATGCAAAATGTGAATGTTTTGTTTTTTAAAAGAAGTTTAAAAACTTGTGATAAAATTAAACTCTCGCTACGTTAAAGAGTGAACACAAGGAAAACATAATCCCCATTTTTAAAGGAAGACCCATGAGACACCACCTTGAGTACTTTGTTCAGCTCTGAATAGGACATGGACCTGTTGGAATGAGTCCAGAGAAAGGCCATGAAGTTGATCAGAGGGCTGAAGTGTCTCTCATATGAAGACAGGCTGAGAGAGTTGGGGTTGTTCAGCCTGGAGAAGAGAAGGCTTCAGGGTGACTGTGTAGCAGCCTTCCAGTACCTAAAGGAATCCCCCAAGAGAGCTGGAGAGGAACTTTTTACAAGGACATGTAGTGATAGGACAAGGGCTAATGTCTTCAAACTGAAAGATCATTGAGTTAGGAAAGTACCAGGAAGAAATTCTTTACTGTCAGGGTGATGAGATGCTGGAACAAGGTTATCCAGAGTTGTGGATGAAAGTGTTCAACGCCAGGCTGAAAGGGACTTTGAATAACCTGGTCTAGTGAAAGTTCTCCCCATGTATGTCAGGGGTTTGGAACTAGATGATCTTTAAGGTCTCTTCTAGCCCAAACTATTCTATGATTCTATGAACATTTCTTGAATAGTTGCTTCCAGTATGAGTACTTGGAGTCTTTCCCTGGCTTCTGCATCCATCCAACAAAGATAGTTTGCTTAAATTTTATGCTGCTATTCCCATTATGTAGGTTGCCTTTATATCTGTTCTTTATAAATCTGAGAATGAGCTCCATTGTTTGTTTTCTTCATGTATTTGCATGATTTGTTATTTTCACTGTGTGCTTTATAAGGAGTTACTACTTGAGATTTGAACTGCTTCTCTCCTCCAGGGAGAAAGAGAAGGAGGATCCAGGGAAAATGCAGGGTATTTTATTCATAATGGACAAGCTATTAATTTATACTCAGATTAAGTACCATTGTGGTCATTAACCTTTGCTTTCATTCTTAATGATATTTTTGTTGTCTAGACAGATTATGTTTTCTTTGTCTTTGCACAGTGAACGTCAACATTTGTGAAGTATTTTTTACATGTCAAGGAAGAAATTATCTGCACTATTGAAAGAGTGTTCAGAATAGATACCGTGATTAAATAGCTAGTAATCTAGGAATCACAAGACATTCCTGTGGAACCAATTGAGCTTTGAACAGAACCCACAGGCAGAGTAGGTACATGCAGGCAAGCTGGTTCTTGTGCTAAGGGAGGCAACATGTGGAGAGAGATTTGGTCATAAGGAATGTGAAGAGACTCACTAGTATTAACTAGATGAAACAGAAAACTCCTTTGTGCTTAATTAAAGATTGTAGTACCTGTTTTGAAGTATCTGCCTGTATGTAAAGTAAGTGTTTTTTGAAAGCTTTGTCTTTTAAAAATCAGATGTTGTTTGGTCTGAGCTTTTTTTCCCCACCATAATGTTAATTTCAGGTTCATAGTAATTTGAGACAACAAACTTTCAGGTGCATAGAAAAATGTGTATTTTGCAGTGCTAAGCATTCACAGAAATGATCCTCATGATATTCAGGGTATTTCTCTGTTAAACTGCAAGTGTTGATATGAGAGTTGCCAGGCAGGTTTTCCAGGAGAAAATATTCCCAATTCCAGCTTTCAGCCAAAGTAGTCTTGGCACACATGAGAACAGTGATAAGATCCTAAGCATCAATAATCTTTTAAATTTGTGATGGCGTTTAGTATTAAGAACTGAGCAAATCTCTTCACCCTGTCAGCAACATTAAGAGTATGCAGTTTTTTAAACCATATAGTTCTTCCCAAAGTTTAGGGGTCAGAAAAACAATTAAAGTTTATTTCTTTGTATATACACTAATAGACTTAGGATGTATGTAGGGATTAAAAAAGATGGCAATCAGCCATAAACTATTCCTTGTTTGGGGTTGTTAATTCTAGACCACATAGTAGGGTCGTGCTCTGTAGCTCATTGGATTTCTTACTTCTCTCCTGATACTTACTTTCCCTGTATGTGACCTGTGAATGTTCTGATGAATAAAAATGTAATACTCCTTAAGCCATCTCTTCCTGGAATTTTGCTGTGCTTACTTTCATGTGCATGTGCTGTAGGTAACTTCCTTTGATATTATTTCTGCAGCTTTATTTAAAAGCAGCCTTTTTCTTCTGTTGTAAGTTGAATGCAATATGGGAGTCATGGATTAATTTTAAATATCTTTAGGCAGTCCATTAATGACAAAGATAGAAAGTACAGATCCTGTGAACATTCACTTCCTGTCTTGATTCCAAAATTATTTCCGTAAGTATATAAAGAATAGAAAATACACGTGTATCGTGAATTTCTTTAAATTGTGGACAAAAAGATAGACAGTCCATTCTGTTGCAGTTCTAAAACTATTTTGCCTAACACAAGTGTAAGAAAAACTGAAGCTCTGAATTCTGTCTGAAAATATTTTTTAGCTACAACTCACATGTGTTCTGAACTCTGTAAGGCAGCCAGTGGAAAGTATAAATTACTGTTTTGCATGGAGTCAGGCTTTCTGTTGTGCTCCTGAGAACAGGATTACGTATCTAATGGGAACAGGAGAGGAATCTTTCCATTTCTCTATACTTCTGTGCTATGAACAGTGACATTCCTAAACTGCAAGGATATGTGATTTTCAGTGGGAGTGATGGCAAGGGGTGTAGTGGCTTAGAACTCTTGGTATGTGAAAAGCACATTAGACATCTGTGAAGTTCCAGATCAGAACAGGTCTCCACAATGTACAGTGCTGAGGTGCTCCCTTTGGAAATTAAAAATGTTCAGCTCCAAATACAAAGGAACCAAATGTCAGTTCTCTAGTTCAAAATCATCTGTTACCTGAATGCATGCTGGAGTCTGGGCTTTAGAGTAAATTATGTACAACACAAAAAGTAATTACCTAGGATTTGCACCTACTGTGGTTGTGTGTGTTAGAATCGTAATGACACTACAAATGGCAGCTGTCTGTTTAAATAGGTATTTTTGTCAACAAATTTGGGAGGAAACTTGTTTCCCCTAGCCCTCTGTCTGCATCTCCTTTTTTTCCCAATTCTCCCCATCCCACCTGGTGGGGTCAGGGTGAGTGAGCAGCAGTATGGTACTCATTTGCTGGCTGGGGTTAAACCCTGAGACACACAAACACCACCACATATTGTGGAGACAGTGATAGCACCAGTGTGGTACCCATGGCTCTTGTGCTCTGTGTTGCACTGGCTTTGGGATTCGGCCTTCCTGAACCTCCACTCTCTTCTCCCTAGAACAGCAGGGTATCACCAGTATGTTGTGCCAAACCACAGTCTGCTCCTTCCTTGTCCCTGGCCAGTGGTAGCTAGAGCTGAGAAGAGATGCCTGCATCAGTCTGTTGATCCCATGGAACTGAGGGTATTCTGCACCACTAAAATTTTAAAAGCTGTTATTTCTTATTAGTTGGAGTGAGGCCATAGCCAAACTGTATACACTTAAACTGCATGTCCTGCATGAACTTGAAATCTCATTCTAGATTCGTCCAGCTTTATGGAGAAATTTTTGATCATTGTCAAGTTTTGGTGTGCAGGTTTGTTCTGCTCCTTGTTTTCTTTGTGCAGCTTTTGCATTGTGCTGCATTAGCTGTGCCAACACAGGAAGCAGAAGGGACAGGAGGGGCTGCAGAAGTTTGCTTAACCAGTATAGCCAAATATAAATGCAGATGATGTCTCTAATAAGGCTGTTTGGCTATGGATTTTGCTGTTCATTTAAATTAATTGCAGATGCTCAAGAGGCCCAGAAATGTTGATTGTTCTATATAAAAATGGAGTTACATCTTGTGGAAATGTACAGAAAAACAGACTTTCTCTGCTTTTTTCTTTTGATCGCTTGCTCTTAGCTTTTACACTTAATTACCAAGGGCCTGATAGTTTCCACCCAGCTGTTGTGGTTATCCCACTGCTATAATTATAACACTGTCTGTACTTCATTTTAGTCTCTCCTTATGGTTCTTCTCTAGGATACTACTAAATTTATGCAGTTTCTTTGATTCTTTGACATAAAAAGAACCTGCTTACCTAATTTTGGAGTGGATTTTCTCATGAAAATATCAGATTTCACTAGCTGCAAATATTAAACCAATCTAAATGCCTTGCAGAGCTGGAGGGACTCAAAGAAGGTGACATTTCTTACTGGTGCTTATTGTATGTTTTCCCCAAACTGTGAAAATTAATCTTTCACTGTGTAAGTCAAAGCCAGCCACTCATGAATAATGGCCACTCTTTACCATTATCAGCTAAAGTCTCTTGGTATTTGGAAAGGTTTCTGCCAGGCATCACAATTCTGTACAAGCTGCAAGTGTATGGAGAGGAAAATCAAATATGATATTCAAGTACTGGGAGGGATGGGACACATTAGTTTCTTATTCAGTAAAAGTGTTGCTCATGCATTTTATTTGGTGCAGTGGCTTACAAATACCTGCTGTTTCTGTAAGCCCCATCTTTTAGTCAGTGTAGTGGATTCTGTTTCTCTCCTGCTTGACCAGCAAATGTTCGAGAAGTCCCAATGAATTGCATTAGTAAAACAGTGGAAGACAGCAGGATTTTGCAGCTGTTAGTGTTTGGCTTATGGTTATTTGTGATTATATCCCAAAAGGAAGGAAGTTAACTCTGAGGTGAAGGATGGAGGATTGGATAGGGTCATTGGAAAACACAGTTCCACTGATGTAAATTGACTCCATTTGGGTCACCAAGGTCAGTATCAGCACAGAAAGGCATTTCACAGCTCCAGTATATCTTCTACTGAACTTTCAATTGACTTACCAGTTAAAACCAGTTCTTGGAAGACTGAGGCAATGTCTTTCTCCTTATTTGGAGAGTGCAGAGAAATTGCTCTGAAATCTGGGAGATTTCAAGGATTTTTCTCCAACCTGCAACTCACATCTCCATTTCCTTTACAACTTACTGATGAAATGCACACTTGGAAGACTTGCATTTAGGAATGTGTGGCATGACTTCCAAGTCATCTTCCCACTGCCCATGTCAGGGAAACAAAACAAATGTTGAGACAGCTCTCTGCTTCTTAGATCAGTTCTTTGTGACATATCTTTGCTATGTGAAAAATAATGCCCCTCAAGTCTTTTATTTTTTTCCTTTCCTTTAGAAAGAAATGGATTTTGAAAGCAGTATTTGGAACATCTGTTTCTGATAACTCCCGTTTGAACCTAGATCTTTATAAGAAGTTCTGGTCCGCACTTTGTTTCATTTTGTCTTTATTGGAAATAGTAATTAAATCAATGTGTATTTTTTCAAAAGTAAATTTTAAAAAATATTGGTGTTACTGCACATTCAAAATAAAAAAAATTATTTGCAAATTCCCATTACTTTCACTTTTGTGTAAAGGTTGGCATCATGTAGTTCTCTCTGGCAACAGCTGATCAAACAGGCCACAGTAGTGGTCCAGATTTCCTAAAAGAAAATAGGTCTTGAATGAATTTAAACTCATGCATGATCCATTATGCACTTGACCAATTAGTTTTAATGTTCACCTGTGAAAATAATTTGATGAGTAGCAAATCTAATGGCTTGCTTTATCTTCACTTAATCTCCATCCTACGTGCTTAGAGGATGTTCAGGATCCCTCAAAAATACGCAATAATGATATATGTAGACCATTAAATTCTCTTTCAGAAGACACAGAAGATAAGAAACTAAAAGAGGAAGGAAAGCACAACATTAGTGGGAGTCAAGAACTGAATAGTTTTTCTGCTGTCTCTTCTACTGAAGAAAAAGACAGGACTCATTTGAAAGTGGGATGGGGAAAAGCTGAGAAATGGATGTCTCTCAGGCACATTTATGTGTTATCATGTGATTCATTATGAGCACTCTGGAAGCTCAGTGGCACCAAGATAGTTCTGGAGATATTAATCTAGAGAGGACTGTACTTCGTTCTGATTAAACCCTTTCACAAAGGGTAATTGAACTCTTAAGTTTTTACTTATTCTTTTGAATATATTTAATCTTGATTAGGGCTTGCAGATTTATTGTGCTTTCAAGTACTGAAAAAAAGTTAGTGGCTAACTTGGGAGTTTTCTGTTGTTCTCTTGCTTCTTCTGGGCAGTAAAGAGGCAGAATGTCATGCAGGTAATTGCACTAGACTGAATGGATTGCCCTCGGGTGCTGGAAAAGGTCTAAGTCTATTGCAAGGCAAGATGATTGTGATGAATAGGAAACAGAGGGCCTGTCAAGGGAGTAAATCAGTTAGTGAGTCAATGGAAATGGCTCTGATAAATGAATGGATGTCAGTATTAAATCAGTCGGTGGAAAACATTGTTATACTCTGGGACAAGGATAAACATTTCAATAAAATACAGGGTAGCTGTTTTAGTTGAGTTGAACTATGATTTTCTAGTCAAGCAATTAGCTTTCTGGGATGACTGCAGTTTTTAATTTGTTTGCTTGCTTTTTGGCTTTACTTAAAGAGAAATACAGTGATCTCAATTTTTTGTACTTACTTTTGTACCTCTGCTGGCAGATAAATTGGCATGATATTTATTCTGCAGTAATAACAGTAACCTTTAGTATATATGCTAGTAGTGCAACTTGGCTACTGAAGTTAAAGCATTAAAGACAAGTAATAAATGTAATTTTGTTAGGCTGCCCTTATCCCATGTAGCTTTAGTTACAATGAAAATTACCAGGCTTAGAATAGAAGAACTATTTGCATTACTTCTTGATGTAGTTTACCAGGCAGTGCAACATAAAATATTCTTGTTTTACAATTAAGCTGTAGTTATTCTCCTTTTCTGGGCAATTCCTGATAGTTAAAAGTTGCTATAGTAAAACTGCATTCCATAGTTACAAGAGTATTCTTAAATGATAATGAAAGTTGCATGGCATATGAAATACACCGTGCAAAATAATCAATAGTATAAGCATATTATAGTTGATACAGTTCTTTGCAACTGAAATAAACTGTCCTCTACTTTGTTGGCATGTCAGTTTAAAAAAAAAAAATATCATGCACCCTCTGAAAACTGAGATCAGTGAGATTTGTTTGAATCTCAGAGTAAAATTTGTCCCCAAGAGAGCAGACATTTTTTACAGAAAGACAAATATCTATCCCTTCATGTTCCTAATGACAAGGACTTTTATCAGGTATGCAAATAAAGTGTGAGTCCATTTTCAGTTTTCCTTTGTCTTCATCCCACCACAGGAGGATTTTTCTCCACCTGTCAATAACTTCATCTCATTGATCAAGATATAAACTCTAGGAACTTGCAGCTTTTTGTATGCTATATTTATTTACTGTGGTGTGCTGAATGAACCCTCATCGCATGAAATTTCTACCTCTATTTTAATATTTAAATTAAGTAGCATTTAGTTTATTTAACAAAAAAAAAGCTGAAGTGCTTCAAAGTATGTATTAAAAAGGATCAAATGTCACAGGAGACCTGACATTTTTAAATACTTTTGAAGCACTTAAAGTCAATATCCCATGTTCCCCCCTTCTAGGGAAAGGCACTTAATTGTCCTAAGACCACTGTATAAGACAGGTCACAAGATAAAAGGCAAAATCCAAGGAGAAGACATTTTGTAAACAGATTCAGTGGCTGCATGAACAGGTCCTTTATCTCAGGATTCATCTTAGTCATTTGTATTTGAGGCAGTGACAATCTCTGAGCTAATGCAAAGGGGCATGTAGCAGCTTTCCCTCAGTGAATGCTGGCCGCTGCACTCTTAGCTTATAGTTGCCCCCTTTCTCTGACAGTATTGGCTGTATTTTAGAGAAAGTATGCTATTTCATTTTTCAATGCTCTTCCATGCTGATATGTCCCAGTTTCCCATAGATACCTGTTTGCTGTACTTTGCATGTGTATTTTCATCAAGGTTTCTGATATCAGTATTCCATTGCGGACTTCCTGCTGCACAGGAGAACTTGATTCACTGTTACTTACTGTAGCTTTTGTTTTCCTCTTGTTGGCTGGCTGTGTTTTCTCCTTTCATGTGATATCATTAAGTCAACGAGTTGGGCAACTTATCACAAGTGATCCTTTTCAAACTCTTTTAATATCCCCTGTTTATTTTTAGTTGCTAGATTAAATGGTTCTCTAACTCTATTTGTTCAGAGGCAATTTCAGGGATGCTAATTACGGTGATAACAGGTGGGAATTCCCGTGGGATATTTTCCAAATGTTATTTCTGTTTCTTGTTTCTTCACAAAAGGGGAAAGTATTGCCTATAGAACATTGATCTATAGCTGTGGAGAATAGTAAAAAACCTGCAGTTTATTGCCAGTTTCTACACAGCATTTAGTGGAAAACACAAATTTTCTTTTTGGTGTGATTTGGGAGACTGCAGTGCAGCAGAACATTATGCTACAAAATGCTCTATTATGTTGTATGAATAGACAGACATGTCGTCAAGAGTTTTTTTGACCCATTTAGATGTATATGGAAAGCACTTCAAATAACTAACTAGAACCAGCTAAGGAAGCAATAAAAATGAATAATTGTGCAATATAGTAAACGCAAAATGGACTAATTATAGTCTGAAATCAAGTACTGTAGTTGGATTTCCAAATTTTTAGCATGCAGCTGTCAATTCTGGCTCTAGAAGAGAAAAGGAATTGCAGTTTGCAGCAGAAGGAAGCTTCTTGTGCAGAGGATCCAGCACTGTACTTTTGTGATCCCAACTGGAAATGATTGTAAAGGTAATGCAATATGGATTTAGCCAGATTTACTGGCATTTATTTGTGGACTTCATCATCTTTTTCTTTTTAGCTCTCCTCTTTTTTCTGTTTGCCTTAGTTCTTGTCTTCCGCAATATTTTGTGAATATATATGATAGACCCTCTTCTTGAGCAATTGTCAGTGTGGTTAACCCTTTCACTTTGTTATAGACTCTAAATTGCATTTTCAATTAATTTTCAAATCTAAAGCATTCTGTAGTCTTCTTCCTTGGAATCTTATTATTTATTTAAATCTTTCAATGCTAATAGACTTAGGTTAACCTTCTTGGTTTTCTGGTTTTAAGTTCAAGCCTTCATCTAGAATAGAGCTTGGGACTTTGAATTCAGAAAAGTTTCAGTTATACTGGAATCAGTCACTGTGTTTATAAGATGCTTTTGCCGCAAGTGGCACCACTTCTTTCCAGACCAGTTGGGTCTAGGGAGTGCTTGAAGCAGCACTATGGCCCCTGAATCTCAATGCTCAGCAAATAGACATCTCTCTTCTCAACAATAGACAGTGATCTCCTATCTTACCAAGTGTGAGACAGAAATTCTGACTTCATTCTTCAGGTAACTTCTTGTATAATTTTGTTGAACTTTTTAGTTTTCCATTCCTCAGCACCGGGCATTAGGAGAACGTCTGTAACAAATTTCTGTACCTGCAAGTAAAAGAAAGTTGTTCAGACCTGGTCAGGAAGTGTTTAGGTATTATGGCAAAAGGATCCTAAGACTCTATAAAGAGAAGAAACAAGGTCTGGACTTTTGCAGTGTCCTTCCTTAATTTAATTTTCAGTTGCGTTCTTTTGCGTGTTTGGAACAATCAGTTGAAACCCAAAGGTTTCCCTGCTTTTCTCATGGGGAGTTTGAAAAATAGGAGGTTGTTAATTTTCATGTTTCTCAGTGAAGGTAATGTTTAAAAAAAAACCAAACCAAAACCAATTTTATTGTTACATAATTTTGAAGCATTGTAAGCCAGAGAGCTGACTGGTATTAAATCCACAATATGCATTAAGTTCCCTGTGGTTTTTGTAAAAATGATACTTATGAAGGATCTAAATAGATTCTGTTTGCTTTATAGGTGGTGGACTGTGCTTGGGATGAACTTGTCAAGATCTATACTCCATCGTGTCTGGCAGTTCCTGTTTAGAAGAGAAGATTATCTGACACGCCAGGAACCTTTTGCTCTTCCCCCACAATCAGACTTGTGCTGAAGTGTCAACAGTGTCACTAATCTTAGTGTCTCTTTCTAAGTAAAACCGCTTGAATGGAGTGTTGTGCACTTGAACATGTGGAGACTTTAGGGCTTGGTTTACTGTACAGGTTGTACTTGAACTTGCAAAATGTTCAACAACTACTCAATGGCTGAAGAGTGGCCATAGCAGATACGAGTGGTGTCTTCAGAGTTGAATCACCAACATGAGTTTGTGATCTGTCTGGCTAATGAGGAGAGCAGAGGCCTGGATTTTCTTGTTCCTTATAAACATTAAAAATAACTGGCAAGTGTATTTTGGGATAATGTCACTGTAGAAAAGAAAGGAAAAGAAAATAAAGGCTCTTTACTGTAAAGTACTGTAATGTCAACTGAAGTTTGTATCACTCAGATGCATTTCTATATTTTGCTGTGAGTCACATTGCATTATTTTCTTTTGCAATATGATGAAATACTCTTGATCGACAGTAAATGTCATAGTTTATAGCCAGCTGATTTGTTTGACCTTTTTGATTGCCGCTTCACAAAGATGGTAAAGATTATTTTCATGTATTTTTTCCTTTAGATCTCCTTGAGTAAACCAGTTGATGAAGTTATGTAGAAAGATACTGTGGTAATAGAGAAAATGGTTATGAAAAGATGAAATATATAGACAACTAATTGGATCACAGTCCTCAAGATTTAGATGTAGGGCAACCATCTCTTCTATTAGACTTGTCTTCTATCTTCGCTTAGAAAATTTTTCCAAGAAATAGAAGGGGAATGTGGCCATATATCCAGTGTTTGTGGATCTCTTGACAGCCTGGCCAAAGTGAGAACTGATTTCCAGACCAGTTGAAACTATATATGTGCAGATTAATTGCATGACATAAGCATAGCAGATCCAGCATGGCCAAACTATTGTGGTTACTAGAATATACACAACATGTTCTAGGGTATGTTGAATGCTTTGCATTCCCACTTTGACTCCTCAGCCTACATGCTGGTACTTTCATCTAAGTTTTCTGGGGCAAGTAGAGGTGTTCAGTTGTTATGCTTCTCCAGACACCTTTGAATAGTCTTTTAGTATCCAACTGTGACAGTATTGCAGCACGCATTGGTATGGTAGGCTTCTCACCTGGTTTCCTGCTAGCCCTTTTTTTTACCTACTTAAAACTGTTTCCCTTCTGCTGTTAAGCCATCTTGATGTCATCATTATCATCAAAAGACTCTTTGCAGGTTGGGTCTTCGCAGATCTTTGGTTTTCATAGTCTGCTGTTAATAAATGTTGTACCCTTCTGGGATGCAGTGCTCATAGATCAACCAATAGCAGACACTGCCAGATCTGCTGGATGCTTTGAAGCAATGAAGGAAAGAATTCAGCTGAGCTAAGACATGCAAGTTGCAAAGAAAGAATGATTGTTCTATCATGGAGAAAAAGAGCCAGGGAACTAACAGGTAGCCACAGGGAGACATGCATATATTGATGGGGTATATAGGGCAGGACAGGAAGAAAATTTCTTCTACAATGTGATTATTCAGATCCCAATAGGATCTTTTATTTTTCTTGGTCAATGCAAGCAACCCCCAGAATGCCATAGTTTTGAGATGAATTATTAACAAAAAGTAGATTTTATCTTTTTTTATGACAGTGTGTTGTACCAAATCTGAAACATTTACTGCACCTTAACTCTGTGTGCTGAGGAATAATGCAACAATAAAGCTGTACTGCATGCAGCTTTCAGCAGTACCATGGGCCATAAAATCTAATTTTAGGCATTAAAATTGATTATTTCAACTTCAATAGTTCTTCCACTCTTCTGTTTTATCTCCCTTTTCTGCTTCAATTACAAGTTACTTGTCTGAGTGGAACATTTTGATGGCAGGTGTGTATTTTATATACATGTTTCTGGAGGGACAGGGGGAGTGGGATATTCCAGAATGCTGCCATAGTCTATCAGTTGGAAGGGCAAATTTAGTAAACGTAGTGCAGGGGGGGATAATTAGGAATTCTGAACATGCACACTCAGCACATGGATTAAACCTTTCCTCAACTGCCTTCTCTCCCTTCATGTCCTGGTTAGCTTCAGTGCTGAGGGTTGCTGAGATTTAATTCTCTTGAAAGATGAGCACATCCAGAAGATGCACATAGTAAATAAAAACTGTGGCCTTTAATCTTCCTGTGTGATGTTTGAATGGAGAGAATGTGCTGTAACATTTCTGCACTGTAACAGAAAAAATAATTTGGCAATAGTTGTTGCTGATTCTTAATTCTCAGGGAATATTTGCTATAGTTGTTTTGAAGAAACACTTCTTATTTTATGACGAAAATACTAGCTTCCAATCATTTTTTTTCATTTACTGCAACAGTTAACAACAACAATCTAAAATATGTAATGTGTTCTACTTTCAAACTTGCTCCTGTGAAAGATTTTGTTTTATTGAAGTCTGGGTTTCTCTTTGGTTCAAGAAACATACCGATTAATCAAGTTCTAAAGGCGTGGATTTGTTGTTCTATAATGCTATTAAATTAATTGCACACAGTATCTTTGACTATAGTCTTGTGTTCTCTTCCCCAATTAAGAAATGTTGTTCAAAAAGTAAATGCAGTGAAAGATACTGAGAATGTCTTCTAAGTATCATAAACATGGTTTATTTCAAGTATGAATACTGGGTGATGGTCACATCTTCCCCCTATACTTGTAGAGACCATACCTCATGTAACTTTTCCTACCTGTATGTCTCATTAGATCTGCATGTTCATTAAGGAAAGCTATTTTAAATTATTCTTTGTGTCTGCTTGTGCAGAGTATGTGTCAGTGATGAAGTGATCTCTTTTTTCTAGCCAAGTACAGTGCTGGCCTCAAATTTTGCTGCATAAGCAGGGTGTACTGTGCCTGTCAGAAGTACTGCTCAGCTGTGCTCAGGGTCACAGGATGGGGAATGGATACAACTCTGCACAATTCTTCCTTGACAGATCTCATGATTGCTTTAGACTCTAATTAAAGCAAAGTTTCCATTAAACATTTTATATAGATCTTTACAATTTTCATCCAAGAAGCCATTAAAAAAAACTATGCCCTTAGTAAGACACCAATTTGCTGCAGATTTTTTTTTCCTCTCACCCATGTCATTGTACCTAAGTGAAATGCAGAGCTGAGCGTAATTTCCATCAGAGGATGAGAGCTAAGGTACCATAATTATCAGGGTAAGGAACCACAGAGCCATTCATTGCTATGATCTGTGCCCTACTGCCAGGCCAAAACTCTTTTAACAGTCAACATATGAACTGAGCAGCCACTGGACACATGAACAGCCAGTGTTGGGGAAGCACCTTCATTGAAGTGTCACCTCAGATGGTGTCTCCCTGTTGCTTTATTCAACTCCTCCCCAGTGAAGAGCAGAACACATTTTTTATGACTCTCGAGTTGTAGAGAGGCAGTGGGAGTACTGAACCTGGCCAGAATCCATGTTGAGAAAGGGATGGTTTGGCAAGGGACAGCAGCTTCCCCTCCAATTCCCTCTCCTGTCTATAAAGAAGATTAAAATTAGGAGTACCATAAGAGATGTTGCAAAAGAAGCTGCCCTTACAGCACAGGTGAGTTCTAAAAGAAAGGATTTGGTACTTGAACACTTGACTTTACAAACTGAGTATTGGTGCAGCCTGTCCTTGAGTACTCCATTCAGTTCTGGGCCCCACAAGGTAAGAAGGATGTGAAGGTCCTTGAATGCATCCAAAAGCGTACCTCAAAGCTGGTGAAAGGGCAGGAAGGCATGTCCTGTGAGAAGAGGCTGAGGACTTTGGGTTTGTTTAGTTTGGAGCAAAGGAGGGGCAACCTCATCACTTTCTGCTGCTTCCCGAGGAGGGCAAGTAGACAGGGAAGTGCTGATCTCTCCTACCAAGGATCTAGCGGCAGGATGCATGGGAATGGTTCAAAGATGCACTAGAGGAGGTTTAGACTTGACATTAGGAAGCATTTCTTTACCAAGCAGGCAGTCAAGCACTAGAATAGGCTTCCTAGAGAAGTGGTCGATGTCCCAAGCTTGTCAGTGTTTAAGAGGCATTTGGACAATGCCCTTAACAACATAATTTAATTTTTGGTCAGCCCTGAACTGGTCAGGCAGTTGGACTAGGATGATAATTCTGCATTCCTTACAAGTGAAATAGTTTATTAAAAAAATTATGTTTCTGATACATTTGTTTTTCTGTTTCAGTCAGGGAAGTATTTAGCCCGCAAAGCAATTTTGCCACCTGACACTGCAATTTCAGAGATTCACTTCTCCAGTGATGATTTCACTGGTGAGGTGACAAAATTGTTTCTGTGAGAGGATACACTTAGGCATAGGGCATAGTCCAAATTACTACAGTATTTCCCAAAAGCAGTTTGATTTTTTTCCATCTGCACTTACTTGGCAGAAAGAGTTTGTGGGGTTTTTTCTCCCATGTGCAAACACTGTCTAGGTGATCCACATATTCCTTTAAATTGTGTTGTATGTGGGCTTGGGGTGAGTCCAAATGGAGGCTGATGTAAATGTGTTGGCACATTTCTTCAGTGGGTTCTGAAGCCAGACTTGGTCTCCAGTAACTTTGGTTTCCTTTCCCACATTACCAGTTTTCATCTTTAGACACCCATACTTAATGTGTATCTTGTTTCATTTTATAAACTCTGCTCTGTCTCCTTTACCCTGACTGTCCTGATGAGAGAAATTGAACATGTATGATTTTAAAAGAAGGCTCAAAGTTATAAGGCAACTCTGAATAAAAGTATAGTTCTTCCTTCCCTTGTGTTGCCTGACACTGCGGGAGACTGGTAGAGAGGACTGGCTGCCCGAGAGAACCGCTTTTGCTTTGCCTTTTCCTTAGAGTGGATATAATCTATTGCCGTCTCCTGTTAAAACCTTCATCCGGCAAGTTAAGATAATCGATCAGCTTATTTAAACTCTACCAGGCTTTAAAACATCACTTTTGAAGGCTGTGTGACTACCAGTTTTTGGTGACTTCTCAAGGAAAGTCCCTCTGCAGGGTTCTCCCTGCTTTCTTAGCTGCGGTTTCTGTCTCTGCCGTTCGCAGCCCGAGACGGAGCTCCCTTGGATGAGCCGGGAGCGGTCGTGTGCCCGACGAGAGGAAGCAGAGGGGCTGCGGGAGGGATGCTGCCGGTAGGCTCGATAGGTGCTTTTTCCCGGGAGGCCGTATACTTTTGGGGAGAAAGAAGCGGTAGTCCGTGCTTAGGAACGTGCGGGCCTGCACTGTTGTCCCCGCTCCGTGAGACGTGGGGTTTCCCACGGCTCTTCCACGTTATTTTCGGGCCGGCGGCACTCCGCCGCGGGCGCCCCGCGGTTCTCCCCGTGCGGAAAGCACCTCCCGCTCGCTCCCGCTGCCCGTCCTCCTGCACTCGAACTGGGTCGGGAGGGCTTGCAGACGGCGGGGAGATCTTCGCATCCCCGCTGAGCCAGGTGTGCTCCGGGGGACACCGCGGGGAGAACCTGGGGGACACGGGGGGCGGCGGGATGGGGGACACCGAGAACGGCTACGCAGACACAATGGGAATGGCGAGGGGACACTCCGGCGGCGGGGAGGGGACGCGGAGAGGAGGGGAGACACGCTGGGGGCGGCGCGGGGGGGACACATCGGGGGCGGTGGCTGCCCTGCCGGGAGCGCGTCCTGCCTCTGCCCGCCCCCTGCCTCCGCCCGTCCCCGTCCCCCCGCGCCGCCGCCGCGGCGGGTGGCCGGGCGGGCGGCAGTGCCGCGGGCCCCGGCGGCGGGGCCGAGCGCGGGCAGGATGCTCCGGTGGCGGGGCCGGGCGCGGGGCGTCGCGGTGGCGGTGGCGCACGGGCTGTGCTCGGGCTCGCTGAACATCCTGCTGAAGTTCCTGCTGGCCCGCTACCACTTCGCCTTCCTGACGCTGCTGCAGTGCCTCAGCAGCGCGGCGGCGGCGCTGGGGCTGGAGGCGCTGCGGCGGCGGGGGCTGGCTGCGCTGCCGCCCTTCGGGCCCCGCCTGGCGCGCCCCTTCGCCGCCGTGGCCGCCCTGGCCACCCTGCAGTCCACCCTCACCCTCTGGTCGCTGCGCGGCCTCAGCCTACCCATGTACGTCGTCTTCAAGCGCTGCCTGCCCCTCGTCACCCTGGTCACCGGCGCCCTGGTGCTCCGCGACGGCATGCCCTCGCCCGGCGTCCTCGTCGCCGTCCTCATCACCACCTGCGGCGCCGCCCTCGCCGGTGAGTGCTACCGCGGGCGCGACCGCACCGGGGGGACGGGACCGGACGAGACGGGACGGGACGGGACGGGACGGGAAGGGCGGCCGCAGCGGTGTCCTCTCCGGCTGGGCTTCGGGCGCGGGACCGGGAGGGCAGCGCCAGCCCGGGGGGAAAGACGCGAGGGGACGGGGGAGTGCAGTCCTGGGGGACAGCTGCGACCCCACGGAGGAAGGTGCAGCCTCACGGGCGGGCAGGTGCAGCCTTGCAGGGGTGGATGCAGCCCCGCTGTGTTACTTTCTCAGAGGGCTCGGTACAACCTTTTGGAAATAGGAGCATCCTTATGGGGTTCCGTGTAAACCTGTGGGAACAGGTGCAGCCTGATGGTGGGTGCATCTCCAGGGGTAGATGTAGTGTTCTGGGAGCAGCTGCAAGCCCGCGGGGCAACTGCAACCCTCCTGGGGCGAGTGCGATCTTATAAGGGCAGGTGCGAGCTTGGGGTCAGCTGCAGCCCTCTGGAGCCAGGAGGACCCGTGTTGCTTTCCAGCCGAGATGTAGGTGGGGTGGGAGGCAAAGCCGGCACTCTGTGGCCCGACAGCACTCCTGGGATGGGGCCTGCCTCAGAGCACATGCACAGTGTGTAGTTTAATCTGCAGAGAGGCTGACAGGGCACACAGCAGGGAGGCTGTCGCTTCACAGACCCCACAGAGCTCCGTTGCTAGAGGCTGCAGGAGGGCCAGTGGGTTGGAGGGCAGGCAGCCTGGCCAGCCAGGGATGGATTGTGTCTGTGCTGGCAAAAGGATGCTCAGGGTTGTTGTGTGCAGTTTCAGTTACAAATCTTCCAGAGTGTTCTCACAAAATGGAGAAGGCAATCTGTTTATCTGTTTTATGCTGGGGAATTTAGAGGGGGTATGAAAGACGTTCAATAGGTTTTCAGCTTAAAAAAAATAAAAAGAGATGTCTGTTTGGAGGCAAGACTTGGACAAGCATGACAAATCCTTTGGGTTATGGAAAGTGCAATGATGCCTATTTCCTATATATCCCTCTGGTCCAAAGCAGTGCTCTCTTTCTGTCTCACATGCAACACCTATGCCTCTTTCTCTCTGTGACTCTCCTGACAGGAGCTGGTGACCTGACTGGGGATGCTATGGGCTATGTGACAGGCGTGCTGGCTGTGCTGATACATGCTGCCTACCTGGTGCTCATTCAGAAAACCAGTGTAGATAGTGAATATGGACCCCTGACAGCTCAGTATGCCATCGCTGTTTCGGCCACCCCTTTTCTCATCATCTGCTCCTTTGCCAGCATGGATTCCATCAATGTCTGGTCCTTCCCAGGGTGGAAGGACCCTGCCATGGTATGCATCTTTATTGCTTGTGTCCTGATTAGCTGTGCCATGAACTTTACCACCCTTCACTGCACTTACATTAACTCAGCTGTGACCACCAGCTTCGTAGGGGTGGTGAAGAGCATAGCCACCATCACAGTAGGCATGGTGGCATTCAATGATGTGGAGCCCACAAAGTTATTTATAGCTGGTGTTGTGGTCAACACCTTGGGGTCTGTCATTTACTGTGTGGCCAAGTACGTTGAGACCAGGCGGCAGAGCAACTATGAGGACCTGGAGAAAGAAGCTAGAGAAGAGGAGGGGAAAAGGCAGGTTGGAGACCAAGGTCTGTTTGCCATGGAGACAATTTCCCAGGGAAAGGGGGCTGAGGAATCAGCAGTAGAAGGATCATCCACAGGGGACAGACAGAGTGGAGAGGAAGAGAAGGACATCACTGAGAAATCAGCCAAGGCACCTGCGGTTCAGGGAAAATCAACCATCACACAAGAAGTGAACAGAAGCTCTCTGAAAGAAGCCTATCTTGGAGTATGGAGGTTGGTGAGGGGTGCTAATTATATAAAGAAGGATTATTTGATAGAAAATGAAGAGCTACCAAACCCTTAAAAAGTATATTTGAAAACTGATTGCTTGAGGACAGACACCTGGTTCTCTGTACAGAGGGAAAGGCAGAGCATACATTTCCACATCAATGCTTACAAATCCAAATCATTCAGGATGACTTTACCTCATTGCCAAAAAGCAAAAGGTCATCGTTTGCTCATGCTTTGGGCTTGCTTTCAGCTGCTTTCAGTATGTCACTTTAGACCCACCTCAGCTAAGGTGCTGGCACTCTGATGCAGACACAGAGAGAGCTGGGTAATGGGAAGTCACAGGGTGCTTGCCCAGCAGCCTGGGCTATGGGGGACATCAGTACCACTGAGTTACTCGGCAGTGCCAGTGACACAGCAGTGGCTTACACCTTAGATTGTGACTGGAGCCTTTTGATATTAATACATTTGAAGGCTCTGTCAATGTGCTTCTGTATCTGTATCTGTCCAATTATAGGTACTCTACATAACTAATTCCTACAATATAAACTCGTATTAACTGTCCTTTTTTGTGCTCCTCTGTGTCAGTACAATTGCAACAGAGCTAGAGGTTGTGCCACGTCAGTTGTATAGGTGTAAAATCACTGTCTTATCTGGAGAATTGAAGCTCTCCAGGCTGAGCCTTGGACCTGGTTTACATTGGGTGCTTTGTGTCTTCAGCAGAAATACTTTAGTCTTGTGGTGTTGTACATGAAAGCAGAACCAGATCTGAGCTTCTGAGAAGCTTTGATTGGCAAAAGAAAGATGTTTATCTATGAGGTTTAACTACACATAGCATTTGGAATATTAGCTTGACTCAAATAAAAGAGTTTGAAAATGTTGGTATGTATTGATTGGATTTGGGAAGGCTATAAAAAAATTAGGGAGAAAGTGTGTGCCTTGTGTTATCCCTCCTTGTACCCTAAAGTCAGATGAATCAGAGCCTGGACTGGAACCCAGGAGTCCTCTCCATCCATTCTCTCATAAGCAGAGGCTGAGAGTAGAGCTGGGGACACTGACTCTCCGGAGTTCCCAGGGGTGCTTTTACAGGGCAGTTCTGCTCCATCCTGGCCACGTGTTGGTCATGGCTTTGTGTGCATCCCCCCTCGCTGACCCTGTGCTGTGCTGTCCAGTGATAGAAAGTGCAGGTGGGCAGGCAGGAGCTGCCGCCTGCTCCGGCAAATCCCACGGCTGAGTGCTTGGGGACAGGGATGCTCAGTGTGTTCGGCACGAGGACATCCATGGCTTTGGTAGAAGCAGCTCCCCAGTGTCCAGACTGCCCTGTCCCTGTCCCCGTGGGCTGTGAGGGGCAGAGCTGCCTCTCCCCTCAGCCACTCTAGCCGCTCGTGTGGGAAGCGGGAAGGAGGCACTCCAGCGAGGCCTCTGCTGAATATGCTGATATTTTGTCCCACATCTTTTTAACTGGAAAGACTGTGGAAACAAATGTTTGAGTGTTTCTTCACCTGAGGATATCCTTTTGGTGGGTGGGGGTACTTGGGTGAAACCTTTGCTCAGATGAGAAAGAGAAAGATTTGAATCTGAGTATTTCCCACCCCAAAAGGGTGCTGCGGCCATCGGGGCTATCTGGATCACAGATTGAAGCAAATTGCTATCATTTCCTGAAAAAATGAACGAAGTTTGTTGTTGTTGTTTTTAATATTGTTATTGTTGTTATTAATAATTATTTATTATTATCTATTAAGCCACTGAACTGAAAATCAATTATTCCCACAGCCCTAATTAAGCGGTGCCTAGCCCAATGCTCTCTCCAGCCGAACAGGCAGCATTAGCCTCCCAGCGCGTTCCGTCTGAAGTGAGCAATTTGCCCAGCAGGGAATATTTGCAAAACTGCTCTCTGGGGGAGCTTTAGGTTCTTGTCAATAAATGTAGGCAGAAACATCAGGTGCTGTGACAGTATGTTTTCTGAGTGATTGCAGAAGTTGGCTGACCTGGCATCACCCATGAATTTTGAAAGAGATGGCTATAAGGACATTCACACTGAAGCCTGTAGCTGCTGAGCTGGGGGACAGGGCATGGAGATCTGTACATCCCATGTTATGTATAGCTTGTGTTTAAAAGATACTGGCTGTATGCCAAAATGCGTTTACCTTCTGTTCAAGCTCCATATGGTATTTTTTCAATAAAAGTACTATTTATTGTTTCTAGGCTGATACGATAGGCCTTTTGTTAGTTATTCAAATGCATCCTAGACTAAAGAAGTTTGTGCCTATGACTTGTAGTTGCTGTATTACTGAGCTCATTGCAATATTGAACTGCATTGTAATCATACAGATGGCTGCAGAGAAACCCATACTTCTGATCTGTCCTCACTGTGCTCAGTGTTTTCTGTCCACAAAAAATATGGATCTTCTTATCGCCTGGATGCCAGTCTTAGATCCCATAGTGCACACACCATGTTTGACGTGTGCTGTAGGAAGCTCTCGCCCTGGACTCTTGTTTCAGGACCTTTTCCTGGAGGGGGTTAAATGTTTTGCCACTTACTGTTGTTGACTTATTAGTAGAAATCTGTGGAAATTCAAACAGTTTTGACTAATAAAAAAGCTGCTGTTACAATGTTGTACATTTGCATGTATAGTCAAAATGTGTTTATGTTGTATTCTGTTTTTACCTGTAAATTCCCTAAATTAAAATGGGAATTGGGCAAATGCAATCCACTTTTTCAGTAACAGACACTGTCACACAATAAAATAAAAATACTGCCTCGTGCTGAGGTATTTTAATAACATCAGCGGAAGACTGCAGAATGAGATGTGGGAATAAAATGCACTGCTTTCCAAAAGCCTTCTGGTTTTCTTATTGTTGCTACTCCAGGGTGCTCATTTTTGCTTCATTTATAGTTATTCTTATGCCTTTATACCATCCAAGTTTCCTCAACATGTGACCACACACTATAAATACTGCCATGGACAGAGGGACTAAGGACAGACAAAGGAACACAGGATTAGGAAGTTCTGGGACCTCAGTACAGGTCAAAATTTCTGTGGTTCTCAGTGGTGATTTTTTGGCTACATATTTAAGATCATTTAATGTCATTGGTGTCACTGTTATAAGTTTAGAATAAATAAAAGTAAGATGATGCTTGTTATTAATATTTCTCTTATGAAATCATTGCATTATTAAAAGACATAATATTAGTCTAATTTTACAATGTTAAGTATTTGTATTACCATCTGTGTCACATGGCAGTGCTAGGAGATGACTTAAGCATTAATTTTTACCTGTTTGCTTTGGATGAAAGGTACGTAATGCGCCCGTGGCTGAAACTGGGTTGTGCCAGACCAGGCTGTAGTTGGTGATTATTGCTGAATTCATCTTAGAGCTCCACACTAATGTGCCTGCAGGTTGATTTAGAGAAAGAAACCGTCCTTATTGTCAGATAATAAATGAACCTGATGCACAATGACTGCTCTGAGAATAAACAGGAATATCAGTGTCAACACATCCTTGAGTAACACCTGCTGTAGCACTCCCAGATATGCACGTACACGCACATGCACACGCACGAACACACATGCAACGGGACAACAAAAGCCAGACTGGCTATCTTTTTTGAAATACATTCTTCTCTCTAAGAAATTAAAGAGAGGACAGTTTATTTGGAGGCAGGTACAGTTAAAATTTCTGAGGATAAATAAAAATTTGCATACATCACAAGGAAAATACGCAGCAATCTGCAAAGAACCATCTGAGAGTGAAAGAAATTTTAGAGTTTATTAAACAACACTCGAGACCCCTGCATATGTCTGGGGATAGTTTATTGCCAGTGTTTAACAGCCTCCTGTAATTCTGTTTGCTGCAAAAATGCCTGTTTGCTGCAAAGGCTTTAGAAAGCAAAAAGGTTCAAGCCCTTCAGCTCTGGTCTCTAAATTAACATACAAGAATTTTGCTGCTCATTGTGGTGAAGGCTTAACTCCTTAACCCTCTCTGCCTGTGTTCTGTATAATTTCACATATCTCTTTGAGGTTTGTTCTGTGGTTTTTTAACCTGGAGTCTGTAAGTGTAGTGTCGGCAATCACTCTGCCTCTCAATTAGCTGCTATGTTCATGCTTCAGTAGCTTGTTGAAGGTCGTCAGGAAGCTTTTCACTTCAACCTCATCCCTGCTGGGAATTGATGAGCCTACACATGCCCTCCTTTCTCGTCCTTTGTTTCTGCTGTATCTCCCAAATCTTTTTTCCAGTGTCCATCCTGAAAACCTCTGCAAGCGGTGGAGGACTTGCCACAGAGGCTTCTGCTACATTTTCTTCTAGAAGGGCAGAGAAGGGATGGACCAGCAGGATCTTGTATGTCCAGATTGCTTCTCTCTACCTTTGTGCATGTTTCTGCCCACCAGCTCCCTGCATCCCAGCTCCCTATATAGCTCAGCCCTGGCTGTGTCCCAGCTTCTTCTGGAGCTGGGCCCGGGCTGTGTAGCAATGTCCTGCAGAGCTGGGCTGTGCACGGGACAGGCGCCGGAGCGAGGGTCCTTGCTCTGCCAGACAGCCAGCACTGAAATCCGGCTGTGCCTGCCCCTGTGGAGATTTGTTACACACTCAGAACCAGGAGAATTTTTCATGGTAAGAACATTTTAAGCAAAAAGGCTATAAACCTGCTGTTGAGCCCAGCTTGTTTTTATTTTAGGCGGAAGCTAAGAAAGCCAGTCGCACTTCAGTGCTAGACATCGTGTTTGAATAGGAGAAAAGCAGCCTGAGATGAAAACAAAGGTAGAGAGCATAAAAAAATGATCAAAGAGGTACGTGGGATGGAATATAGATGGATGGGGGAAATACATGTTTTACAAATTAGGATGGATGGGGAATATGTGATAGTTTGAGGAAAAGCAAAATGTTCTCTCATTTAAAAAAACATAGTGACAGCATTGGAAACCAATGGCCAAACAGTGCGGTGAATCTGCAGTGAATGCACTTGCATTTGGGCTCGGGAAGAGCAATGCACATGAAGGAGAGAGGCAGAGTGAGTGAGCTGGCTGGGGGAAAGACGGCTGGATCTATTATCTGTGGTTCTGTTAGCTTTTCCTTTACTGGACAGCTGTAAAAAATTTTGCTCTGGGCACACTAATTTTATTAATAAGTTTGTCTTTTATCAGGTAAAAGCAATGTCAGTTCTGTTCTCAAAATTACAGCACTTTTTTTTTTTTATTAGATGCTATTTATTTTGTTAACAACACAAGAAGATTTCAACAATTATTTAACAGAACTTAGGATTTCTCTGACAAAAAGCAATAACTTCTAAGGTCACAGACCATCTCTTATCTGACATGGGGGTCAAATGAGAGAGAAATATGAGTCAGAACTGGCCATGGTAGTAAACCAGTCAGGTTTCCCAGCTGCTGTAAATAATGAGTATCATCAGAAGATAAAAACAGCTACAGGCTGCTGAGTATATCACCATTAGCTCCTTGTGCTTTGAATTGTCTTAATTCTCTTAAGTGATTTTTTTTCTCTTCACAGTAGCTCTGGAAATTTGTCCTTATGGTTAGTCTAATTCCAAACTGTGTACACCTGGTTAAAAACAAAATACAGATTTTCCCTTCTGATTATCAAACCACTAGCTAACCTGGGATCTGAAGGGCAGAGAGGTTCCCTCTGTCAATGTGTCTTCTTGAGTGAGTGAACATTCGGGAACACAGAAAAAATGTCCCACAACGTATGTTATTGCAAACATACAAAAAACCAGCTAAGTATTTCCTTATCACCATTTTACAGGAAAAAAATTACATTTCCTTAAGCATAGTGGCTGAGAGATCACTGAGTCTGAATGTTTATTGAACACCAGATGGCTGATGCACACAAAACACACCACAACTGAGTGCCACAGAGTTTTGGCCCTGGGATTTACAATATTCTCTAAAAGAAAAGAGACAGGGGTGCATTTTCCTGGCACCATGGAAGAAATTTCTTAACTTAGGAAAGTTGGGGTGCAGGTCTTTGTGAAGGGCTTCTCTTCAAAGAAGGATCACTGCCAAGCCAGCAGCATGTTTCAAGGATTCAAGGACTCCTGAGACAGGTTTAGACTTTCAAAACTGCTCAACTTTTTTTTTTTTTTTTTTTTTTTTTGTTTTTTTGTTTGGTTTGTTTGTTTGCTTGTTTGTTTGTTTCTAATTAATAGAAGTTATGAATGAGTGGAATCATCTGTAATATCTCGTCATATCCTTGGGTACCTTCTGAGAGCTGAACACCTCTGGACCCCCTGGCTGTTGCAGTGCCTTGATCAAACCAGCAGTATGGTTCATGCTACATCCAGCTCTGTCATCCAACACAACCAGCACACTCTCTTTTCTGGCTGGGGAATCTACTTAACAGTGATTAAGAATGCTTGTATACTCATAAAGGTCTTTTGTAGCTGCTCCAAATATTCAGTGCTACAGTTCAGGAAAGATGCTAAGCAATAGCTGGCTGATGTAAAGGATGGAAATGACAGCCAGAGCTGCCTTTTCAATGGAAGATTTTGCAGAAGGAGTTTGGGTTATCTGCTACCGAAGTTTTAGGCTTTCTCCATTTTTTTCTACTTCAGTGCCTTTCCTCAAAATCTGCAAATTTGGTCTTGACTGAGCTTTAGTGTTAATTTGGAACCACTCTTTTTTTATTTTCTTTCTGAAAACTTCACCTCTGCCAGCCTCCCTGTTGCTGGTGAGGTAGGACACGACACCCAGAGTCCTGCACCTGGCACACACCAGCAGCCAGTAGCCAAAAAACATCAGATGCCACTCTCAGGGTCAAAAATAAGGACATACTGTTCTGTACTTAAGCTTTGTTACAGATTTATGCAGATTCATACTCATCATGAAAAGCACAGTGAGTAAGACCTTCAGAACCAAGAAGGCTTTGCTGCATCTCCACATTTAAAGCATGGTGTGAAAACAGAGATTATTTCTTAGTGGGGCTCCTTTTTGTGTTTTGTGTAGATCCTACGTGCTGGCACATAAACTGGCAAACTTTGAAGACCCAGGCTGGTGTGCGAGCACAGATTCCTACATGGCAATATAGAGCAGCCACCACAAGCCTTCCCAGTTGCCATCAGAAATGTTCTCATTTGTTGCACTAAAACATTTATGCAGTTTGTGCCTTGACCAAGCCTTCATTCAGCAGGACATGAGCCTGAATGAAAGCATTTTGCTACATTAGTGGCTCAGTAGTGTCTGGTGTTCCATTTCTCCAAGCCAAGGAGAGTGTTACAAGTGGGTTTTAGGGTTATTTTCTACCCCACCAAGCAGAGATCCGTGCTTGAGGAGCTAACACTCAGAATTCCAGCAATGCAAGGCTGAAGAAGCAGCCCCTCTGCCCCAAATCTATTTAGTGACATTGCTGTGGCAATACTGCCGATGGTAAAAGCGGCTGCTGCAGGAGAAAGGAATTTGTGTGGATTTGGTGTGTTCCATGGCACTGTGTAGCACCATGACACCAGGGAAGGGCCACCAGCTGCCGAGGCCATGCCAGCACCCTCCAACAGGCAGAGCTCTGTGACTCCAGAGGCTGTTGGAGAGTAGCTCTGGGCACTAAAGCTGTGTGGGTGAGTGCTCTCCTGTGGAGTCAGGGGTTTGCCCCTTTTCCAAAGCTCCTCAGAGGGAGCTGGCACATCACAGCTCAGTCCCTCCCCAAGCAAGGTAACAGGTTAGCTCAGGTGCTCAGTGGTATCACAGCGAGGGAGAGAAACAGCACAAATTTTACCTGTGCGGTCCAGATAGGCTATTACCACAGCAAAATTATTCCTTTATTGCTTTTTTCTCCCAGGCATAGCTCCCTCTATGCTTCTGAGAGGAAATAGCAAATGCACCAATATTTTTTTTAGAAGAAAAGATTTATTTCAGAAAAGAGCTCCTGCAAGCAATGCCTGCTGAGCTTGCAAAGTCATTCAGTGTATGGAATGGATTAGGTTGGTGGCTGCCTTATTTTCATTGCCTTCAAAGTGCATGGGAAAACCAAAATGTAAAGGTAAGGACTGCAATACAAGAATGAGTTCTGTGAAGCGGCTTTGCTACAGCAAACCTTCAAACCCACTTGACAATGTCAGGGATTTGCCATTATTCAGGAAACTGACTTGACAGACAATTCTGGCCTCTTGACAGTTGGGCCTTAGAATAAAAAATGTCACAAATTCAATCTCCTGCAAGATAAGGCATAGCCAGCTGATTCCCAGGGTGCAGGCAGAGCAGATCTGCCCCGCTATCGGTGAGCTCTGCTGCAATGGGATATCTAATTTAGGTAAGTGCATTTCCAGCATTAGGGTGCATAGAGTCTGACTGTGAGTGGCTGCCAGTAGAGACACACAGGATCAATTTTGCAGATTCATGCAAAAAACTGCTCTCATTTTAACTAAAATGCTAAGCTTGAATAATAATATAAAAGTATTTTAAGCTATCAGGGAAGAAGCAAAGTCAAAGGAAGCAAAAAAGGCTAGAGTCCCACAGACACATTTCCAAAGATTTACAGAGCTGTTGCTCTGCATTTTTTGGTCAGAATAATGAATAAACATTGAGTAACAGCAAGAAGGACATAGATAATTTGGATTATTTTAAATCCAGTGCCACTGTCTGACCCAAATGTAGGTGTAGGGAGCCCATAAGGTGTTTCAGCAGAAGCCACCAGGGTCTGAGCCATGGGCATCTAAGCGCATCACAGTACTTTCAAGGCTGGAGAAGCTCCCATCCACAGCATGCAGAGCTGTGGGAGGCTGGAAGGAAATACATGTGTTGCCTTATTTTGCCTTTGTGTACCCAGATGAAATTTAAAACTTCACAAATTTAAAACTTCACAACTATTTAATTTGCTTCCTGTTGTCCTTCAGGAGCAAATCTCTCACCACCCATATTTTTTTTTTTTTTTTTGTGACAATGCCTCAGAAAAAAAAAAGCAAGCCAAAAGTGTTGATTTTTTTTTTTTTTGTACCACAGCCTGCAGATTAATTTAGTTTTGGGTTTTTTTCCCCCTGCTAACTTGCTTTCTTAAAGGTAAAGGTTTACATGAACTATGCCATTCACTGTTGGTCTATCTGAGCTGTGAGATGAAGGTTAGGTGATCCACCAAAGTTGACATTTTTGTTATACCAGTTGTGACAGGAGCAGCTGTGTTGCAGGGCTGGTGTGGATGTTTAAATAAAGTCCATTAGACTTGGGCTATAGCCAGGTCTTTCATTGCTGGGATCTTTTCAACTGTAAACAGAATTGCACTCCCTCTGAAATTGTGCTGTCACTCACTGTTGTAAGAGGACACATGAGTATTTGGGGGTTTCATCCATTGATTTTGGACTGTGGGTTAATTCTGTAGATTTGGTGAGATCAATGTGCTTCAAAGCAAGTAAAGAGCTGGCTAGCTTCTGCTACACTGACATGGTCTCATAATGCCAATGAAATTGATTGGCAAAAAGCTTTTTCAGGACAAAGAGGTCCCTCATGAGCTATAAGCATTTCTGCCCATCAGGAGATGATGGACATAAAGCTGCTGAGTTCTCTGCTGCCACAGCAGCAGAGAAGCATAAAAAAGCTCCTGTGAGGGGGGGTGTGTTTATGCATACCTGTCTCAGGGGCTGCTGAGGTGCAGCTCAGGATTTTTGCCCTGTTTGTTACAATTTCCCATGCTGTGGAACAGTTCCTTGTGGGAATTGTTGTCTACCTGCATTTAGGGGTGTCAAAAATGGAGAGCTTTTACTGACTATTTTTCTCTTGGTTCTACACAATTTGCTGTCATTTTGTTGAGGTTTTCACCACACTCCCTGTGTCGAACCACAATACTGTGCTGGGAGATACCTGCCTCCTGAGTTCAGATGCAGTCTGCAAGTCATGCATCTGCTACTTGGCAAAATTCGGTGGCAGGAATTTGCAGTGCAGGAAATGGAGAGTCGAAGAACTCACTGGGGGCTAAAATCTTCCTCAATCAGTGGCAGGAAATAACTTCCCTTCTCCTTCTGACTGCTCTTTTACAGGCTCCTCATCTCAGCCACCAGCTTCTTTGTAGCAGGATCTGAAATGATTAATCTTTAGTTTAGCTGAAAGTTACATTCTTTTATTCTTCACCGTTCTGCTACATTTCACTGTCAAATCTTGGGCTGGTCTTGCACTGCTGGTCCTTCCAGCCATACTTACACTGCAAGCAGTGCAGAATTATCATGACTACTCAGTGCCATCTAGGGCAGACTGGCCTCTTCCATGCTTGGCCTTTAGTTTTCTTTGGGTCTCAGGTATAACCATGATTTTCATAATATTTTTTTCCAAGTAGAATTATCTGATATGATGGGAGGACTGTGCTGTAGCTACAGGTTCAAAGGGAATAGAAATGTCCTTGACACAGGAAGCATTAGACTGGTGTCATTTGCTGCCAAAGGATGTGGCAGAAGCTGAAACTTTCCTTTATGTCATAGACACATGGAAGAGGACTCTGTATAACCATGTACTCCATGTACCTGAGGGTTAATTAGTACAGAAAACCTCAGATAAATCAGGAAGTCCTTTGAGATTCATTGAAATATTTTGAGCCTGGGAGAGTATTCAGAGGATGTGCCATTCACAGCCTCTTGCTCTCATCCCGAGAATCTGCTCATGGTGCTGCTAAGAATGGGATATCAGGTAATATAGACCTTTGATTTGACCCTGTATGGTCATTTGTATATTTTCTTTCATGCATTCTCTAGGAAGAATATCTGTAAAGGTTTCTTCAAGATACACTCCATCTTCAAAGATCTTATAAATCCTGTCCTCCAGCAATTTACTTACTTTTTCTTACTCTGCCACCAAGCCTTATTTTAAAAACTGTGCTTACCTGCTGTTAATTTCTTTGTTGCACTCTCTGGCTTTGTTTTTTCCTCTGCTGTGCCAAAATAGTGACTTGGCATGGTGAGAAGTAAAGAAAGGTCCTTGCAAAGGCCATTGAGTTCTGCTGAAAACATTCACCAGCACTGACTGTTTTCAAGTGTATGTCCTGCTGGATTCCCCCACCTCCTCAGCTATAAAACACCACAGTAATCACAAAGGGACAAATCATATCTGTCATTCTTGTAGGCAATGTGCACTAACACCACATTCCTAAGAGTGAATATGTATTCACTGTAAGTGAATGATGTACCTGCTCCAGCTCTCTCAAGGAGCCACTAGACAATCCCCAGTTTACAAGCACAACACAAAGCTGTGTCAATAGCTAGTCATCAAAACCTCCATTTTACTACTTCTATCCATCATGCCTACAGAACCTGAATAGAATTGGACTGATGCCTTGCTGTGCAACACTAAGAGATGCTTGCAGCTATAGGAGGTAATAGTCTTATATGCTTCCTCTTTGTTGTGTCTACCATTTGCTTTCTGCTTCCACATCCTTTGCAAGCATCAGCTCTTTGCATTGCAGAATGGTAGATGTGTTTCAGGGTGTGGCACAAAAAATACTCCAAAGTTGATACAAACTAGGCTCTGGAGGATTGTTCAGCTGGATCTTATGTGAGGCAACAGAGGAGAGTTTTAAAACAGCAAAATTCTTTCGTAAATCCAGTCAACCTCAGCTGATGGAAATCTTTAACTGCATCTCTGAAATAATCCTAAGAGTACAGTAGTAAAATGCTTCCATTGATTGTACGTATTTTAATTTCAAGACTCATGCTTAATCTGATTTGAAATGACTAGATTCAATGACAATTTGATTTGGATGGCTGGAAGATCTGTTAAAGCACTAATAGCTGAACAGAGGCAGGGCTGAACTCTCTGAAGGCATAAAACAAACAGTGGTACAAAAACATGTGGCCACAGATGGAAAAACCTGGTTTTAGTTGTTCCTCCAGTTGTGGAGCTCTCCACCCCTATATCAAGGTGACCAGCCCCTCCCAGGAGCCAAAGGAGTTTCTGTGCTGAGTAGTTGAGATGCAGATTTTCCTGAGCTCTGTGTAGCCAACAGGTCTGTGAAAAGCAGGATGGGGGCAGCGATGTATTGCATCTGTGGCTTGGTCTCAGGAGCTGAATCCTGCACCCTCTGGCTCTTCCAGCCAGCTCAGAGCTCAACACTTGTCTCCTGTGCCTTGAAGAGAACTAAGACAGCAGTCATGGTACATTTCTAACTGCTGCAGGGCAGAGACCAGTGCCCATCTGAGAACGTGCCAACACATGTTTCTTCGGTGCAGGACTGTAAGTTTTTTCGGCAGCTGAAATACCTGTTCTCAGTGTGACTCTTCATTTTGGTTCCCTTTTCTGGAGCTGAGGGCCTCTTCATCTCTCTGCCACTGCAGTGCTCATCAAAGAGTGAGGCGATGGGGGAGCCTGGTCTGCACCCTGCTGGCAATGGTTGGATGCACTGATGGAAACTGAGAGTAGCGCTGGAGTGCTGTAGGCGGTTGGTGGTCTGATGACAGAAGATTCAGTGACCTTAGAGACAGGCAGCAGCTGAGTTTTCTCAGTTCAGTATTTCTGTAAACACCTGGATATGTGCCTGTGTGTTTGTGTTTCTCCTCGGGCATGTAGTTTTAACCTTTTCCTTGTGCTTTTGTAGTGAAAGCACAAATATTTAACTTTGTAAAGCAGTGCATGCAACACCAAGTGGGTTATACCAACTTTATGGAGTGGAACAGCTCAGGAATAATTCAGTCTTGTGGACTGATAATACGTAGAATTTCCATGCCAGAGGTATCTGGAGGACAGAGACTAAAAGAGGTCTGTAGTTCATTAGGCTCTGCTTATACAAGAGATGGTCTCAGCCCAAAGACTTTGCAATCAAAATACACTGTTCAGTGATCCTCTGCAATTTTTATGTGCTGCTAGAAGTTAAAACTCCATCAAGTGCACAATAGAATTGCTCAAAGTTCACAAACCTGTCAGGGCAGACAGATAGCATTGCCTCATCTAATACCAGGTTCCATCTGTGGGTAAATTCTTATTAATAAAAGACATTGTGCAATATTCCTTAACAATTCACAGTAACTTGTATCTGAAGAGAGGAAGATGAAGTAATGAAGAAAGCTCACAGGTGCAGAAGTGTGATAAAGAAGGTGCAGCTAGTCCTCCTGTAAAGCAGCCACCAGACACTCTTTTCTTCTGTGCAGAAAAGTCCTCCCAGCCCACGGTGTATTGTTTGCAGTGAAAGGCTCAGCCAAGTTATCTCTTAGGTTCGTACTATCTGGGCTTCTGCAGCAATGAAATGAACATAAATATTGTAGACGGAAAACATTTCTGCTATTTCTGACAGCTCTTTTTACTCTTTGATAGAAGAAAAAGAATCTGCCTCTGACTGTGAATCAAGTAAGAGAGAGTAAAGTGTGGGGGGCTTTTAACATACTTTTGTGCTTTAGAGAGACTCCTGCTTGTGGAGTTCCTGATCACGTAGACTTGAGCATGTATGAGCATCACTTACTTCAGAAGACAAGTGGAGTGTGAATGGTAAACAGCTTTTTTGACGTGCTTCTTGTTTAGTTAATGGGAGTTTCACATATTACTCCAATGGGACCAAACAGACCAACAATGAGTGGTTATTTGAAGATATCTGGTGAATTTCACGCTGCGATAAAAAATGTTTAACTCATTTCACTCATAAGTGCTAATCTATGCTTTGCTTATGTACATAGAATCTCTTGTGTTTTGGAGGCTCTCCAGTAGCTACATTTGGAAGACTGTGTTTCTGGAGTAACTAAACACAGAAAGAGAATTATAGGATGTTGAGAACTTGGGTTAGTTCTTGTTAGCTATGCAAAAATTACCAAATGGCAAACTCCAAGCTTTAGACAAATTACCATGGTCACCAAATGAACAAAAGAACTGAAATACCTTGCCAACAGCATCTTCAGATACACTGCCTTGATTAGTACTTACTATGTTAGCAGGTCCTGGTTGGCAGCCTGAGTCTCCAAATCCTGCACTTTGGCATCCATTGCTCTCCTGAGCCACCTGCAGCCTTGCATCCCTCCTCAGAGCAGAGGGCTCCACCAGGCAACAGGGGACCTTGAAACCAGGTACTGCTTTGCCCAAAGCCTTCTGCAGGGCTTTGAAGTTCTTGTTCCTCTTCCACGAACTGGGTTGCGACACTCCTGGGTTGGTCTGCTTTGGGGATTAGTGTATGAGTTACTCTTAATAGCTCCTTATTGGTTTTGGGAAGATTTTCAAGGTACAGATTGCCTTAGGTGGGGAGACATCTGAGGTAATTCAGAGTGACAGCATTGGATTACTTGCATTGATTTACATGGGTGTAGCCCCATGTGAACAGAGATGCACTGCTCCTGAGCTGCCCAGCTCACATGCCTGGCCTCAATAGCCCTGGCGAGGCAGATTTCTGTGCCTCTGTAATTTATTTTATTTTTTAAATAAACCAGGCTATCTACTATTTCTGATACCAGAGAGCATGAGAGTATGCTATGAGACCTATAGAAGTAGCTACCCAGACACTTATGGCAGTACACTTGCTGCCCTTGACACAGACAACTGTTTCTGCAGCAGCTGAAGCAACTGGAAATGGATGTGAGGACCTCATGCTGTAGATGGAGATTACGGGATAGTGACTGTAAGAAAGTTGCAATAAACAAACCAAGTTTGCCTTCTCCAGAGACTCCCTCTGTGGTCCTGTCTGGGGATGTCCTCAAGAGAGAAAAAAACCTTCAGTGGGGTCAGGCTTCAGGCTTCTATTTCTCAGTCCTTAGAGTCAGAGGGTTTGGGAATTTGAAGTTTGGAGCTGGAGCCCACACAGGATGGGAGGGCTTGCATTTTGTGAGAGGCAGCAGGTGTTTGTCCCATGCCAGGGAAGCAGCAGCATTGCTCTGTCACAGCTGAGCACAGCAAATTCGTTTGTGTCTTGCTGTCACTGCTGTGTTCTGCAGCACATGCAGCTCCCAGCTCCCCCCTTCACTTCCCAAAGTCACAAGCATGGAAAAGAGGTGTGATATATTGAGCAGCAAGTAGCTCTTCCACTTAATCTGATATGTGCTGTAATCTATTCCATTGTGTTACAGTGCTATGCTCTAGCCTCAGATTTTCCTACAGCCTCTACAGCTTTCCCAGTCTCTGATCCTTCCTGAGTGTTTATGTGAAGCCACTTGTGATTTCTCAAACAATGTGTCTCTGCAAAAAAATAGGCTCCAACTAATAAAAAAAAGTTCTATACTCTAAAAATAAAATGAAATTTTAAAAGGGCTATAGAAAACTGAGTCATTGACTGGCTCCGGATGATCTCCATGAAAGAGAGAACAATATTCAATTTGTCTAAAACCCCAAGTCCTTCTCAAAATGCACTATACAAAATTGTTCAGACACATAATGTAAATTAGAAAGCCACAAGCACAGTTCATACTTGAATGAAATTAATTTACACAGGATACAGCAAATATGGCATAACTACAGCACCACTCTTACTTTTTTTTATACTACCAAAGCCTTTATTTCCTTTGAAGATGGGTAATTGTAGGGAATACAGTACTTTTTCCATCTCATGTAGAATTATTCTCCCCAGTCTCTCTATGTTGCACAGTGTATTAGCTGCAAATGATTAAAGCTGGTTTCCTGTCCCTTTGGGCACTTTCAGAGACTCTCAGTGTCTCCAACGGACTGAAGTTACCTAGCTGAAGACTCTCTACATGACCATAAAAGCACCCTATTTATCTTCAAAGAGAAAATCAAGAAGCTTTGACAGATCTCTTGATTATTTTGGTTTCTCAGCAAAAGGGTTTGCTTATATTTAAATAATTAAAAAAAAGAAAATAAACTCAATGCAAAATACAAATTTCTGGTATTATTATCCCTGCAGGATTGCTTTCAGGTCCACATGGTCATTCTACCTATGGTGCTCCTACCTGCTGAAATTTTATTAATCTCAAACCATTGATTCAAAGTAAGATCAGGATGTTTACAGTTACCTGGAAGTGTTACAGGGAGCTTGGACAGTACCAGCTTTATTTTTCAGAACTTGCTCTTCCAGGAACAGAACCCCTGTTTTCTAGCACTTTTATCAGAAAAAAAAAAAAAAGATGCAAGCACCATAACTTGCTCTTTCTGATGCACCAGAAGAGAAACTAAGAGAACTGCATTTTGGCTACATGCCCAAGTGCTAGTGCAAGGAAAATTCTGTTTAAAATGCATTTTTGTGCCATTGCTTCAGCAGAAAGGGGAAGCACTCATCGCAGAAAAGGCATTCTTCTCATCACTGCATGTGAGGCTTTTCTGCTTCCCTGGTTTTGCAGCCTCAGGTCTGGCACTGTGGGCTTCTCATTGTGAGAGTGGAAGGACGGGACATGGAGGATTGCTGTCACCATCCATTTTTGAGTGAGAAGTAACAAAATGTTCCCACTCATTTTGAGAACTCGTGCTTCTATGTGACCATGCAGGAAATAAAAACATGGTCCAAAATTTGCTTGACACATATTAATTATATGCCAAGACTGGGAACTTCTCCCATGTGTAATGTGAAATCTGAAGAACTGGAAGCAAACTTTGGCTTTGTCTGCCTTATTATTTGATCTGGCTGAATTTTTTTTTCTATTCTAACAGTATTTTTGGTTCCATAGAAGGGTCATTGTGATTAGCCTCTGAGAGACTTTGTTGACTCTCTGTTCCCTGGTTTAAAAAGAGAGATCTGAAACTGTTAAGGATATCTAGGGTTATTTTAGTCCAGTCCTTAATCCCCTTCACTAATTTATGGACCTTTCAAATATGCTGGTGATACCATTACCACCTAGTGATCCTGCTGGAGAGAAGACTGAGCATTTCTTGCCTTGAATACCTGCTTTCACAAGGTATTGTTTCAGGGCTCTGAATACTGAGTGTAGGATCTTCCTGTCTTGTCACTTAGCACAAGGTGCTGACACCCTAGACAGGCATGAGATTTCCCCCTGCACATTCCTGTTTGGTGGCTTGGCTTGGTGACTTCAGATGGGCTCTCTGCCTTGAACACTGGTTGCCCTGGCACCTCATGAAACATCTGAATGTCCCTATTCCTTCAGGAACAAGTCTGGGCACCATGCTGGGGCTGGTGTAATGAATGAATGTTTTAGGTCACTTTAAGAAGGGACAGGGCGGCAGAGGGGAGGGTGGGGATGCACCAACACAATGGGCTCTTGCACTGAAGATGGTTATCAGATTTTCCTTTGCTCTCACTGTTTTTTGCAAGATTGAGAAATATATGTTTCAGAAATAATGAGAAAATGGTGAGAATCAACTGCATATAGAACTAGTAAAGAGATTTCAGGCTACAACTCTGCTATCTGGAAAAAGGAAGACAGGACAACCCTCAGAGAAGAGGGAGCTTCTAGACAGATAAAAAGAGCTATAATACATGCTCCTTTATGGAACCTACCTTTCTATATGTTCTTCAGCCAGCATGTCGGTGATTACTGTGTGTGACTTTGGGCAAAGGTGGTGGCTTTTAAAAGCTGCATTTAACCTACTTCCCCTTCCAAAATCTTGCTGATGTGAGGACGTTTGTCACAGAATCCTCTCTGTGAAGGTAATAAACAGAGAAACATGCTCTCCAAGGCTATTTTGAACCTAGGCACACTCATGCAATTTAAATACCTACCAACAGGAGCAATGTGATTTAACCCCAGTACACTGGGGGGACTGACAGCAACTAAGTCCCACACCACTGCTCACTCACTCCCCCTGCCCCCTCGGTGGGATAGGCAGGAAAATCAGGGGAAAAAGTAAAACTCCTGGGTTGAGAAAAGACAGTTTAATAATTGAAACAAAGTAAAACATTATAATAATGATGATGATAATAATAGTAATAAGACTGAGAGATACAAATCCCAAGAAACAATAGAGTTGCTCACCACCCACCAGCCAATGACTTGCCTGTTTCCTAGCAGCAGTTGGTCCCTCCCAGCCAATTCCCCACAGTTTTTACAGTGGCCATGATGTTCCTTGGCATGGAATACCCCTTTGGCCAGTGTCCTTCTGCTGTCCTGGCCATGCTTCCCACCAGCTTCTTCTGCACTTCCTTAGTGGCAGACCATGGGAAAGTGAGCAGTCCTCGAGTTAGAATAGCAACTGCTCGGCAACATCAGTGTGTTATCAGCAGTCTCATTGTAAATCCAAAACACAGCACTGTACCAGTGCCTAGGAAGAAAATTATTCCAGCTGAAAACAGGACAGGGAGACTATATTTTATTTAATTTAAAGTATGCACAGCAGAGTTGTCTGGTGCTGTATTTAGGAACTCTTAAAGGCTGAAAAGTTAGAAATTACAGGAGTCCACATAACTGAGAAAGTGGCGGGGAAAGAATCATGTCTTTGTCTTTCTCCTTCACTTCTGCCTTGCAGAACAGCCAGGCCCGCCACGACCGCCAGGGGGCGCCAAGCCCCACCTTATAAGAAGGAAATTGGAAAATACGGAAACTTGATGAGTGAGAAGTTCGGAAGAAAAAACCGTCTTGCGCCAAAGAGTTGCGAAAGCCAAATGTTCTAGACAGGCACTGCAGGCTGTGGTTATTTGACACTGACAGGGCATCCTAGGCAAGCTAGATATGAATTTTGGGTACATGCTAAAATATCACCATCACTTTTCAAAATTTGATCGAGGATAACATTCTCCACACCAAGTACTTTAAGGAAGCAAAAATACATTGAATCCTTTTTAAAGAAAGAAATACAAAGGAAGCTCCACATCCTTTCCCACCCAAGTTTAGGAGCTGGGCAAGCACAGCCCTGCAGGAGCACCAACAGGCCTTCCTGTGTGTCCCGGCAGAGGTGTGGAGGAGGCAAATGGGCTCCAGGAGTTTGATGGGTTAAGTGCCCTGATCTGCTCCTAAACAACTGGCCCACCAAAGTACTGAAATGGAAAAAGCTGTCGCCCCACCTAAAATCTTGCCAGCAGCTTGATGCTAGTTGGAAGAAGCTGCAATGTGTTAGTTACCTGCTCTGGGTTTATGCAGTAGCCTCAGATATGTATCACACTCATGCTCCTTCAGAACAGCCTATCTGGATTAGCCTTCTAAAATTATGTTGTTAGTATTGTTGTATTATATTATATATTGTAATGTATTCATCTGGGTTGGTTTATTCACCTGCTTGGTTTATGGTTTTAGATATTGAAATAACACAAGGATTTCACCCACTGCAAGTTTTTGCCTCTGTAGATATGCTCCTTGTAGACCAGAAGGTTCATGCTGAATCTGCCATTGCCATTTTTGTTCTGTTTGTATTACTGACAAGCTGCAGAGGAAATAAGGTGGGTTTGAACTGTGCTCCGAAACTCTTACGACCTAGACAAATAACACAGAAACAGAGTAGCTGAGAGAAAAGGGTGTGAACAGTAGGGTTCAGCATAAGTCAGAGTAACCAAATTCTCAGTCATCTGCTCTCCTTGAAACTGTGACTGGCAACTATCTGGCTCTCTACTTCCTCTTGCACTGCTGACAAAACCTTAAAAATATTAAAAAGATAATAGACTAAAGTTGATAGACTAAAAGATTTAGTCTATCAATTTAATGCATCCATTTAGTGATTTGAATTTCCTATTCTGTTTGTGAAGATTTTCATATTCAATGAGCAACTTCCTTTGGCAGGCTTCCCACTGCATGGGAAGTCTCAAACATCCTTGCTTTCTTTAAGGCACAAATGGCCTGGGTTCCAATCCCTCTCTCTGAGAAAGTGAGAGCTTTGGAAAGTTAGAGACTTCTCATCTTGGGATGTTGATGAACCTGCAGATAGAATCTCAGGTGCTGCCCTGGCCTCACCACACAGTAGTGGGACACTGCTTCTGCCAAGCAGTTTTTATGGTGTAGAGAATGAATCAGTGGATTTCCCCTGTAGCTCCTGCTGTTAGCTATGAGAAGATGCAATTTGTCTTGGCAGCCAAAATGCTCCTGTTTCCTTCAGTGAATGAAAACTGCCTGAGGCAGAAACTGAGTCCCTGCATGTATTGCACCAGGCAGACCAAAGCTGACAGAGGTTTGGGGAGCTTTCTAAATACTAAACATGGAGTAATAGAGGCAGAAATAGAAAACAGGAAGAAAAAGATTGGTTTCCCTGAAGTCCTAGTGAAGTGTGTTGCAAACCTAAGGATTAAATGCTAAATCCCTGTCCTGAATCTGAACTGTTAAGAGTTTTCCATCCCTAACTGAAGCTGTATGTTGCTATTTCTACTGTGCTTGTTGCCATGAGATTTCTATTTTTAATAGATAATATCTACACTATCTACTTCAGGTGCTCAGTTTAAACTGAATTTCAACTATGTACACTGACTTTTGATGTTTCTTTGCTACTAGGAGGACTGGAGAATGCAGTGGGTCCTGGAGTAATGAGATACCCTTGGTGACACTGTTAGGACAAGGTATTTCCCAGCTAACTCAGTGTGGGGTCTCATGTGCTCCCTTGCAGAAGACACAAAAACAAGTAGTAATCAAATCAGACTGAAAGTAATCTTAGCCATCTGCCCTGTGTCATGGTGGCCAGAAGTTAGAAGATAAGCAAATTTAGAAACCTAGTCTCAATAACATTGCTTGGTTTGGTCTCTATTTGTATTCCCCGGGAACTCTCATGGCCTCACTATAGCAGATAGCTTTCAAATAAATGTTAACAAAGTTATGAGGAACAGATCTGCCTTCTTACTAATGAAAAACAGAACAGTAAAAAGCTAGGAAAAACAAGCCACAACTGGTCCACTGACTTAATGGATTTTGATTATTGCTGTTTACTGGAATATTTGGCATTATGTCAGCCATGAGCAAAATGCTAATTTTTAATGGAGCCAGTAGTAACATGATCACTGCACAAACTACAAAGGGTAGGTGGGATGGTTTTCTTTTACAGGATGGACCTCAAAACAATCACAGTTATATCAAAGAAACCTAGTAATGAGAGACTCTGCATTGCTGAATGCCACAGAAATATCAGGAAATTATCAATTGTTAGAGAGTGCTCCAGAAATTCAGAACAAAATCTTCAGTTCCTATTTATTATCTGCATTACATCAAATGTAGCACTGATCCCCCACCCCTGGCAGAAGGTGGAATTTCTATTCCAAATGCTCCAATCCTTGGCAGGATTGTCCAGTGCTAAGTGCAATCACAGGATTTTGGGTGCTGACCACTCTGTTTTTCAGACTGTGGCAGAAGCCATGGATTTCTCTCTCTGACATTTTTCATGTGGTGTTGAGAAGGAAGCTGGCAATTTGGCAATGGCTTCTTTTAAATGTCATACATGTTCAGGTGGCCAGGTTGCACAATGGATTTCAGAGAAGCATTAAAGTGTCAAGATTATGCTGAGATTTCATTTGAGCTTAACTAGGAAATGAAAACTGGTGTTAACCTTAAAAGACTCGAGGAAACAGAGCCTGGCACAAGCAGCAGGATAAAACATCTGCCCCAGAAAGGTACCACTGCCAGGAGAATGGGAAAAATAGAGCATGTAGCACTGAGAACTAAGGCCAGCTGCAACTTAATATTGCACAGCATTCTGCTGTAGAAGAAGGTTGTGAGTGGACTGCTCTATGTCATTAATCTTGCTCAGCTTATTTCTATTAGTGGCATTGATTTAATCTTGGAGAACAGGGGTACTTTCTGCTCCATAAGCATAGTCTGTAATTTGAATATGAAGAGGATTTGAGAAGTATGCTTAGATTGAACTTGTGTTGCTTATGGAAAGGTTGCTATTAAAGATAATGGTGTAAGTGGTGTAGAACTGGTCCCTCCTTGGAGACTTGTCTATAAGAAATTTTTTAGTTGGCAAAATGGAAGCAAGAGCCTTTTCTCTTTGCCACACAGATCAATTGTGTTTACTAATTGGGTAAAAGGTGATAGTCTTGACACACCTGAGTGCGTTGGACCAGAATGTGTTTACAGAGACCTGAGACTCTTTTGGCAAGAGCTGCAAGGCTGGGTAGTTCTGACATCTGTGGTTTTGATGATCTAGAAGTACAATTGTCCCAAAAGATAAAAATCATGATTAAATATTTGTGATGGCAATGAGAAATTATGGATGCAGCAAATACAGGAAAGGCATAAATGAAATTAGTGTTTAACTAGTGATAAAAGGTACACAAAAGTATTGCAAACTAGCCATCAAGAGATGAATGCAGTAGATAATTTGGAAGGTTTTTAAAGTTCATGCTCATATTCATGTATTATAAGCCACAAGACCAGTTTGCTGACAAACCTTTGCTTACTTGGTTGTATAGCAACATACAGACCAGTTCACTGCTGGTTCCAGAGGCTCAGCAGAGCAGGTGACATTGCTGCAGGACCATAGCAGTTGCAATAAAGTCTCTTTGCAAGAGACTTTAGGAGACTGAGAGATAGGAGCAGAAGTCAGATTTCCTATCAATACCCCTGTTTTTCCCAAGAAGTATCTTTGCTTACAATACTTACAGAAAGAGTTTGAGTGTCAGCTTCAGGCAAAGGCTAAACCTGTAGTTGTAATTAATTTGGAGCCTTTTGCCAAATGCTGTCATTACAGCATGATGAGGTTTCGAGTAGGACCACGCTGGGATGTAGGCATTCCTATTTCCAGTAGGCAGCAAATTCCCAGCAAAAAGAAGAGGGTAAAAAGCTCCTGCTGTTGCTCTGGGGTAGGCACAGGGCCTCTCTGCTTGTCTTTAGCATCATTAAACTCCTGATTCAGTAGAACAGAAGACAAACCTTAAACAGCTTTCACTATTTTCCTTTGCTCTTCGGCAACGCACTCTGTTTTTACTGCAACCAGCTGCACTGCCTGACATTAATTTTGCTGGCTATCTGTTGACAATTGCTGACAATCCCTTTCTGACTGGTAACTGCTGCCTTACTGCCAGACTGCTTTTTGGATACAGATTTAAAATGTGAGCCTCAGGGAGACTGATGTAGGAGGAAAGAGAGAATAGCATTGAGAAGCAGAACAGACTGTTACCCATGTTTTCCCACAGCTAAGAATTATGGAGGGGTTTAAAATTCCTGGTTGATAATGAAAACTCTGTGAAGGTTTCTAAACTTTGTATTATATCCTCATATAAGAATATAATTCATATCTCGGGTAAATAATAAACATTTGTTTCCAGCAGTCTGCGAGCTATGCAAGATCGATCTTGCATGCCAGGGAAAAGTCTACACCAAGAGTTTTTAGGATTTCTCTTTAAAACCTATTTAATACTAAGTATTAAATACCTTTTTAAAGGATGCATATAATATGTGGTAACTGCTTAAAGAATAAAATGTCTTTGTGACCACCTAGGAAAACTTAAACACATTCAGTTCAGGAGAATTATTTTGGGGTGTTTGTGTAAGTCAGTTTAGAAGGAGACAAATAGAATACACTGTGTTTGTAAGTCCAGTGGGAGAACAGTAAACAAGTCTCTAAATTACGTTACACAGGCTGAGTCCCTCTGATCTCTTTGTAGATGTGCTGGTGTTTGCATTACAAGGAGCAAGGGATAATCTAAAGAGCATCATTTTCCCAGAGACAGGGTGAGAAATGGATACACAAATATATTCTAACAACTGTTTATTTTGCACAGAGGATAATTAAGCAAACTCAGAAACACATAAAACCATTTACAACAGAGTATTGGTGAAAGAAGTTTTATCTTTGAGAGTTTGCAGAGCAGAGCTCATTCAGGAGGAGCACTGGGCTGAGAGTGAAATGACTATTCAGAACTTAAAAGATCAGAAGCCTGCAAGGTGCACAGGTAGGGAAAGGCATGACTGAGAAACCTGAACACTTGTGGAGAGGGCCCCATCCCAGCTCAGGAAAGGAGTTTGCAAGAGCAGAACCACTTCCCTCAACCCATGCCTCATCTGAGGCCAAGAGCAAAGAAGAAGTGTAGAAAAAGTCTCACCAACATGCCCTGGGATTTGTTTATTTTTTTTGCTGTTTGGGTTGATGACATTTGCTGTATAAAACAGGAGCACTTCATTTGATTTTCATCCTGTGCCCTGACAAGGTTGATTGTATTTAAACCACTCCAACTGATGTTTCCCTATTTTTTTTTAAATTTAATTCCTAAAGACTGTCCTCTCTTCCCAAACTATCTACTCCACTGGTCCAGTGTCCTCTTGGAAGAAAGAAGTGTTACAAAATAAACTAGCAAACAAACCACATCCAACAAAACAACTTTAATGTCAACATTAATGAGGCTGTGGAACAGAATGGGAGAGCATAGGGGCAATTTGGATCTCACCCCACTCAGCACAGGAGAGATGAAGATGGCTGCCTGGCATGACTTATCTTTTCTTCCCGAGAGAATGGTTTACTTAGATGCTTTTGGCTGACTTTGCCCTGAGGGTTGGGTTTGTCAGACTTCTGGACTTCTTGTTGGTCAGGACTCTGCAGCTGATTCACATACTAGACTTTCACCTTAAAATGTAATCGTTTTAATTTAAACCAAACTGGGGATGTGTGTACCCTTGAACACCCAACAGCTTGGAGTAACCTGCACTGTGGAGACATACTGCTGAGGGGAGCTGTGACTTCAGCAGTTAATACGTTGGGGAAGGGTTATCTGTGTTTTGTTGTCTCCTGTCCTCCACCCTGCACTTACTATGTGATGGTTTTCAATCCGTTTAAGCCTTTCCATGTATCAGTTGCCCAGTCTGTAAAACTGGGATACAACTTCTCTTTCTTTATGTTTAATTACTATAAAAATCTTGAAAGGCTTGAAATAAAAACCAAGGCAAAATGATACACAAAAGATACACTGCAGTGCTGAAAATTCTTATATATTTTGACCTCTTTCTGTCACATTGGAAGGCGCCTGACATTTTTCAGAGTTCCCTGCTGTTTTCAGTAGGGGATCTTGCTGAACATTTTGCTCCACTCCCAATGACATGATCATCGAGAATTTAGAAAACCAAAGCAATTTGCTGCCCTTCTGCTGGGCCATGCTGCTGTCAGCTTGCTGCCTTACTTTGGACATCTGGAAGGTTTCTTAATGGCAGTTTTTGGATGGCAGAGCTGATGATGTGTGTTTAGAGCATACCCTGCTGCTGCTAAAGCAAAGTACCTGGGTGAGTTACTGGGCAATGAGAATGTTCTGGTGCCATAGGAGTCGCTACAGCAATTTTGGGTGCTAGCAGAAAGTATTTGCTAAAACTGCTGCCAGAGGTGAGCAGCAGTGCTAGATTTCTACTTGGATGAATAACTTTGTAACTTTGACAAGGTAATAAGTAACGTGTGAGAGGTCCAGGAAGTCACCTTGCAATGATACAGATTTTGGACAATTCCCTCTCTGCAGGTCTCTCATCCTGCAGAGACCTTACAGTGTTGTGAACAGCAGTGGCAAGAAAGATGCCTTCAAAGCAGGGACAGTGTGATTGAAAAATGTTGTAATGCAGGATATTGCTCCTCTGGCAGAATAGAAGAAAAAGCAGAGAGCTGAAGCAGCACTATTGGAATGTGTGTGTCTTCCCTCAGGAAGTGAGAATTTTCAAAACTGTGTGATGCTAAACAGCAAGTCCTCTTAAAACCTTAGGCCAGAAAAATCTGTCTTAGCTAAACTGATTCTGGAGGTATTAGAAAACAGAAGTACTTTTTGTTCCTTTTTTTTTTGTACCAGGAAAAGGTGGTGAGAAACTATGGGGGTCAGCTTAGTGTTACTGCCAGTACAAATTAACAAAAATCTTGATGGTTTCTAAGAGGTGGCACTAAGCATGAAAATTACTTCCTGCACTTACTGCTACGTGCTCTGGGGCTGATGAAGCTTGAAACCTATATGAAAAACCAAGGCAGAAAAACCTTGACATGTTGCTGTGCCTTCCTTTTAATGAGAACTTTGGTATTTTTTATGGACAGCATGAGATGGCTGAATAGGTTTAAATCTTTGACTTTGCAAGAATGAATCACAGCAGACATAAAAGCTGCAACTGTTCAAAAATATGGTGCTTGGACTAACAGTTTCTTTCAACTCCACTGTATAGATGAGCAAATATTTCTTATTTAAAGAAGGAAAAAAGGGAGTAATCAAATTTTAAGACATGACAACGTATGAATATCGTTGTACCATTTAGCATATTCCAGGCAAGAAATGTCTCCCACCTGTTAGTATTACTGTTAAAGAACAACAGGCTTATTTGAAAGACCTACAGGCATTAGAGAAATTTCACAGGCCTTGGTAATAGTCAATTGTCCATATTTTAAAACATTCAAACCATGTTGCTCTTCTGTTTCAAATTTCACTTGTTTCACATCCCAGTCATTTTGTCTGGTTAAGCCTGTGTGTTTGCAGGTTAGACTATACGGAAGTCATTCATTACTTATTTTCCTTTTGATATGCTTTGATAGATTTTGTCAGTCAGAAATTCAGGAATTCACTCAATTGTAGGAAAGTGCTAAAGCATAGCTTAAAACTTTAACTTGAAATCAGCAGAAATTGAGCATGTTTCTGTGTATTAGTAATGTCATTTGGAGCATTTCTTTGCTCAGGATGTTTTCATATTGTGCAATTTCTAGACACTGAGAATGTTTCTCAGGGCTTTTGCTGGTCCTTCCCTACTAGGAAGTAGGACTTCCCCCCCTAGGAAGAGCTGTGCTGAGTAATAGTGTTAGCTACTCTTTCCAGACTCCACCTCTGGAGCCCTCTTGCCTGTTTCCCTATCCTTCATGTTTCAGCTTATCTTGAGTTATCATGGATCCCTCACCTGGCCAACCTCACACCTGCTGGGTGGGCACTTTGTCTGCAGTCCTTATCATACCAGACATGTGACTCATCCTGCATGTTTCCCTCGTGTATCTGGACTTTTCCATCTGGTCATTCTCATCCTGCAGCAGCTTCTCCAGAGCTGCTCTACATCAGATCACAGGTATCTTGCACTCAGCTCTTGGCTTCAGTCTCTCCTTCAACACCCTGTCACTCTGTCTAAGCAGAGGCAGCAAAACCACACTTACAATTACAATTACTTTTCCAAAACGATGTGTGCCCACACCTAGTGATCCGTTTCATCTCCATTAGATCTCATTTTGATAGCTAGGTTTCCTGTTTTTCAGGCTCTGAAGTGCTTTGCTTTGGCCTTTTATAGTAGCATTCGCCTTCCATCTTCATGACTTACATTGTAAACTGGAGGCAGTTATTCCAGTAGTAGTCACATCAGGTCTGTAAACACAGCTAAAGGTCTGGGTTTTATTGCCATAATGATCAAGAAATATACATCCTATTGTCCTCAACAAATCGCTTCTTCATTCTAGTAATCTTCCATATAATTTTCAAAATCACTGAAATCACCGGCTCCAGGTAACCTTGTGTTTGAGTATAAACTGTAGTCTAGGTGTGTGATTCTAGAAATATGACCTTGCTTTTGGCTGCATTAAGTCTACTAAATGTGGCTAACCAAAGTTTAATAAAGTCCAGTAAGAGTAGGAACATGTCAGCTCTCTTATTGCTTGGCTCTTCCCTCTACTATTTTACAAATTTACATGGCAGTATTTTGCTCCTTGCTGACTGGTTTGCTGAAGGTACCATGTCTGACCAGTTTCATTTGATTAACATAATTAGAAGATTTTAAGGAAAAACATGAGTTACTCTGAGGATATTAAAAAGGCCATCAACAATTTACTGGTATTATACTGATGGAAATTGGCACTGTTATTTCTGCTTCATCAATTCCAGAACTTGACTAGATAATCTGAAAAATTCTTTTGCATATAAAAGAAAGTTCTTATCTTCTTTAACATCTTTTTCACCAGTGCTTTCTTCTTTTTTTTTCTGTGATCATTCTGAGAACACTTTCAAAGTGTATCTTATAAATATGAAGGACTGTTTGCATAATCTAGCATCAGTTCTGAATTTAATGCAAATTCTGATCAAAAGGAAGCAACAATGAAAATGCTGCAAACTTCTATCACAAATATTTTGGTCCAAAAATTAACCACTATTCCTAAGCATGAATTTGTGATGAAAATTATTGCAAGAACCTCAGCATGTTGTACCTTAATCACAAGTACTGTTAACTAGGAAGGTGATGCCTTTTCAAGTACATGAGGAAATAAATGCTATACAACCTAATTGTTACTGAAAAGTAAGAAAAAAACCAAAAAAGCCCCAAACCAAACCAAACCAAACAAAAAACAAACAGCCAAAACAAAACAGGATAAGATGCAGTGAAGGATTACAACCACGAAAGAACTTAGCGAAGTGAGATTCTATGGATAAGTTATCAAGTTTTCAAATTTTCATCAGCAATGACTCGATCATGGTATGTTAAATATGCTTTCAAGTAGTAACCACTGGTGCAAGGCTTGCTCACCTAACAGAAAAAGCAGCAGCAGCAATCAGCAGCTGGCAAATAACGCCAAGGGAAATACACACCCAAAATAAGGGATACCTTCCTCTTCAAGGAATGTTAGTTGGCACCTACACCAAAGTATTTACAGAGCTGAAGCATCCCTGTCTGTCCATATGGAAGATACACACTGAACACGAGTGACTGGTCTTAGGGCAGCAGAAACTGGGTAAAATTCAATGGGATACTGGAAAAAAGTAAATAATTGCTCCCCCCTATGAGTTAGAGGCCCCACATTGCAAAAGAAAATTACAAGATCATAAGAAATCTTTAGGAAATACTGAGAAAGATGAATGATTGTATGACTGATTTTTTTGGAGCAAAAAATTCATATCTCCAACTATCTTCTTCTTTCACACTAAAATACAACTCTCCTCTGTAATCCTCCTGATGCACAAAGGTGTTTATGTAAGCCAGGTATAACACTGCTGCATGACCTATACCTTTATTATAAAAGCAGCTGAGGACAATTTTTTACCTCCTGATAAGGAGTCATCAGCATATTGTAATGCTGAAATCAGAAAAAAATTAAAAATATTCTAATGTAATTTCTGGTTTTAAAATCTCTGACTACAATTGAAAAATTCAGAGGATGAATAGTCACAGAGAATGCCAAGGTCATGCAACAACAACAACAGCTGAGAGAAAAGATTTAGGTAAAGGTGTTTCTTTAAAAAAACAGCTAACCAAGTACCAGTTTGGAAGGCAAAAATTTTAAAAATAGTACAGATTTTTTTTTCTTGGTTTGTTTGGGTTTTTTCCTCTAAAAATAACTGCTTTCAAATGCCGGTAATTTTTTTTTTCAGGAATTGCAAGGTGAAAGCATCTTCTGTACAAATATTTATTTTTAAATATTGTTTATTTCTTCTATAATTTTTTAAAAAATAACCTCAAAACAATATTTTGCACAAGTGGTTTATGATTGAAGTCAAAATCATTTATATCACATCTGGAAACTGTTATAAATAACACACAATGAATAAATTGTTCAACTGTGATGGTTCCAGAAACTTCAATACACTAAGACATGCCTGTTCCCCTGAGTCCATCACTCTCTTTAGCAAAATAAACAATATTTTGCATTTTTGAATATTTTAGAAAATTACTTTTCAGTCTTCCATTTCTACATGAAGTCCCCATTGTTCCTTGAACTGCAGGAGATACATTTCTTGGTCCTCAGATGATTCACCAGATACCTCTTTCTCATACAGTCTGAGCAAACTTCCTTCTTTGTCAGGATCATCACACTTGAACACTTCTTCACACTCCTGATTTTCAACACTGGACAAAGTAGGAATATACAGTCTTCCACTGTGAGGATCCCAATCAACTAATATGGTCTGCACACCTTCTTTCTCCGTGAGGCCATGTGTGATTGTTTCCAGCTGATGATAGGATGTCTGCCCAGATTGTTCAGTATCCAGATCCATGAAGTTGATATGGGTCTCACCTGGCAATTCATCTGCTGCATCAACCAACTTCAAATTAAGTTCCTCTGTTTTCTGTCCCAAACAAAGGTCTGTTACCTTTATCTCTGGCTGGGGGGAATATGGCTGTCCTGTTTCCATATCAACCAAGTCCCCCAAAGCAATCTGTGGCTCACCCTGTAGTCTCCTGGGGGCAGAAAACTTCTTTTCTAGTTTCTGACCAGGACTGAAGTCTTCAGCCCTCACATCATGTTCATACTCTACAACACCTGCATTTTTATCTCTCAAAATACTCTGTGTTCCAGACTGGCCATGTGATGTCCAGTTTCCAGTTTGGTCCCCTTCCGCTAAAGTATCTTCTCTGTGTGAAATCTCTTCATGTGAAATATCAAGCAAATATTTCGCTTTCAGCACTTGTTGAGAAGGCAAATCCTTCCCTTCAGTGTCACTGTAAACAGTGCAGTAATGGAGACTTTTCCTTTCTGACACACGACTGGATTCCTTATAGTTATCCCCATTGACAGTGATAAGGTTGAGCACTATTTTTTCACTTGGTATGAAAACCCGTTCCTTGCATTTGTCAGTGTACTGCCATACCTGGAAAGGAGGAAATATTTTAAGTGAAGAATAATAAAAATACCATCTTGCTGCTTCTTATACCATCATATATTTTGAAAATATAAGGCTAAGTTAGACCTTATTAGGAGGTTATTTCAATTTAGGGAAGAAGAAAGTTCATCATACAAACATTCAGGAGTGTCAATATGCTCCCCTTTTTTTATTCTATCCCAAGTAAAACTATATTATGACCAATTCTAAAATCCCCTTCCTCACCTTCCCCATATCAAAGTAATGGTTAGAAGAATTCAGTCAAATACTGGTTTTGTTTCCAACAGCATAAACTTAGGTGACTTTGGAGAAAATATCAGTCTTGCTCTTGGATCAAAGATTACCGAATCTATTCTACTCCTTATAACCAGTGAAGAGAAAAAGCAGTCACAACCAGCTCCCACAAGCAGTGTCAGGTAACATGTTAAGATATAGCTTACAGAGAATAAAGCAATACCAGGCTTCCTTTCAGAGAGGAAGCTACACATCAGGTTGAAGCACACTGTACAGAGCCTGCACTGTGCAGGCTGCCACAGGCTGCTTTTGTGATGCTGTGCAAAATCATTGAATTAAATAGGGATCTTTCTGAAATGAGTAATATTTCTGACAGGAATGGACACTGTGTGGGCACTGGTGGAGTGAATAGGTAAAACAACCCGAATCCACATTTAGTGCTTTCAAGCTGGAATGGAATACTAAGACCACTAATCAATGTACCAGGTAGTCTGAAAGGTCCCACAGGTCAGAAGTGCTGGACCAAAACAAATGGCTCATTCCATGTTCCCCCAGCCACACAGGGTGCACATGTGGAATAGTTTGTATGTTGGGAAAGCCAGAGAGCACTAAAATGCATTAAAATGCAGAGGCATTAAAATACCAGGTCTATACTAATTTGTTACCTTGACTGAATCCAGAGGTGGAGAAATAAATTCGAAGCTCCAAGATGGTAATTAAAAATGCAATGAACATAAAAAATTCCCAACATTAAAATTTCATATTTATTAGAGAAAAAACTCCTGGAGTTAGGAGTTTAGTCTGCTGCTGGGTGTGAATTTTTACTAGGTAGCCCTTCATGCTACAGGACTTTAAAGAGCTCTGTCCTGCTAGCTCCCCAAGAGACCAAGCTATCTCCCCATACCATGCCCTGCATTCCAGGGACAAAGCATAAAGAGTAGGACACAGAATTGTGTCTTACAAGACAAAGAATGTCCCTTTTGGACAGGGCCTGTAATGAGAAGGGACAATAGTTCTAAACTAAAAGGTAAACTAAACATTCATTCAGACTGTATGTAAGGAATAAATTCTTTACTGTGAGTCTGAATAGGTTTCCCAGAAGTTGTGGATGTCCCAAAATTGCAAGTGTTCAAAGTCAGGTTGGATGGAGCTTTAAGCAACCTGACCTAGAGACAGATGTCCTTTCCCATGTCAGAGTGGTTGAACTAGATACCTTTGAAGGCTCCTACCAGCCCAAAACTCTCTGTGATTCCACGGTTCTGTCATAAAACCAGTGCCTCATCAAGTGCAGGAGATGTTTCCATGCACATCTGAACACACTGCAGCAGTAGCTGCTCCACTGCTTCTGAGCCTTTCTGAACCCACAGTCCCTCTGCACTGCTCTAATCTTCTTCAGCAAGATCAGCATGTTGAAACCAACTGCCTTGTATCTCCCATCCCACGGTGTCACGCAGATTGGATTTACATCAGTCTTCATTCATTACTGTACTTGTATGTTTATAGTTGAGCAACTTGTTTAAAGATACCTGTGAGAAAGTTCTGCTGAGCTTGTGAGCTGAAAATCAGTTATACTTCATGGACTTTAAGTTTCCTTCCTAAAAATCAACAAATTTGGCAGCACTAAGAAATCTGTTAACATTTTTTGCAGAAAGTGTACTTGGGCTGTCTAAATAACAGAATGTGTTTATTTATACATTTTTGGGTGTTAGGAAATGGTACAGTATTTGAACACATTCTTGAAATCCAAGTTAAATTATCTGTATGATGTACATGTGTTAAAACCTTCACAATCACAATTAAGTGGAAAAATCTGGTAATACCCAGTAATAGTAAAAAAAACCATCATAGTGTTTCTGTACTGCTTAATTGTCTTCCCTTCTTGTTTCTGAATTCAACACATCAATAACTTCTGTTCAACTGACTTAGTGCTTCATCTCAGATAAATTTATGGAGTTCTGACATCCTGGCAGACATTGCCTAGTGCACCTCAGACCTTGCTTAAGGCAATGACTCTTCCCAAACCAACAGCTCTGTTCTGATCCTTCTTAGCTCTGGTCACGTTTCCAGGTCTGGTCATCTTTTTAGACACAGTTGCAAACTTGAGTTATTAATCTGTTTTTCTTGCATTTGATAACCCTCAATGTTGGTTTTCTTCTCTTGATCTCAGTGGCAACTAGAGCTATAATTTGGAGCTAGCCATGGTTTCCTCCAAGCCTGCTTGGAACCCTGGAAAACACACAGCTCTGCTGTGAGTGCCAAGGTTGGCTGTGACCTCCTGCAACAAAAGAGACTTACCAGGTTTGTTGGACGTTTTTGTTTGTAGACATGAATATACTTGTGCACACAATAGCAAGTCACTGAAATAAAAAGGAGAGCCAGCATGGTAGGCATAACATATCCAAATGTGATTGTTATAGTCTCCTCTTCTGTTTTATCTGTTAATAAAGTAAAAGTTCTCATGGTAACAAGCTACTTTTTAATGTATATAGACAGTAATGTGTGCATTCACTACATTGCTTTTTGGATATGGAATGCAAATATTTCAGATAAACAATTTGCAAAAATAAAAAAAAATTACTTTTGAGCTACAGGACAATTGTTACTATTTTCTAAATTCTAAACTAAATTCTAAAAAGAAGTAACACCCCCCCACCCCCCTTACGTACTCCTGTTGTTAACTTCAGGCTGACTCAGCTCTGCCAACTCCCAAACCTCTTTCAATGAGAAAAAACACTATCCATGCACTAAAACTCAAAGAATGCAGATACTTTCCTTCAGAGCTACTCATGTAGCTTCCAGTCAGTCCCAGCTATGCTTTATTAGAGGCAAAGCTTTTTCCATTGGTACAAGTGCATGGAGAAGGGAGAAGCCACGCTAATCACTCTCAAAATGGATACATAAAACACTCACAAACTCAATCACCATGATTTTTGCTAACTTGCATAATCTTTTTTTTAATTTGCTACTTTAGACATACCTTTCAATGTAGCAATGCAATGTTCTTTGGAAAAGCCACTGTCCAAAAGTGGTGTGGTGACATGTATCTGTGCACTGACACAATAAGCTGTTCCAGGTTCTAACCAGGGCACAACCAAGGTGTTGTTGCTGATGGAGAAGAACCACTGGAAGACATTAAAAAAATATTTTTCCCCCCTTTAACTCTTCAGATACAGAAAGGTCACAAGCACACACATGTTCTAGAAAGATTAATACTCTAAGAGCTGCCAGCTGCATGTTTTTTTTCCAAATGTAATCAACATTCAAGTTACTTATTAAGTCACATCCTGTCTGATTATTTTCTCTTCCAATCCAACATTCTTGTACCACTACTGAACAATTTCATGCTTCATATGAAGCAGGACCATTGGCCACTATTGGCCCACATTCTTGTTCTGATGTTGCAATAGAGCTAAAGCATCACTCCAGCCCTGTCCTGACACACAAGCCAATGAAAGGCACATGGTAAGGTTCCACAAAATATTTCAAACTGGGATGTTCTGGAAAAGACAGGAGCCTAAGGGTTAACAGGATTTATGTAGACTTTGGAGTCCAAAGTAAAGTAATTGCTATATTTCCTGCACCTTTATGAAAAAACCCCAACAAACCAAACAAACAGAAAATCCCAAGCAAACAAACAAACAACCTAAACACCAAACCATTTTAGTCTACTGTACTTTTGCTAATCTTGGCATTTCAAGAAACACAGAGCACAGATTTAATAGGAGCAGTTCTACAGCCTTGTCAAAGCTTACCCGCTTCTTTGTTTTTTTGTTGAGGACAGACACGTTGTACTGTAGGCCAGGATACACTTGAAGCAGAGATATAGATTCTTCCTCAGGACTTCTCTTCCACTTCTCAGGAGCAGTCAGAATGATTGAAATAGATTTGTCAGTAGAAGATACACTTACCATGGGTGGATCAATTTTAGCTGGAAAAATGAACATGTACAAAAAGCAGTCAAATTCAGCAGAGGCACACTGATTTGACCAATTTTGTAAAATCAATCATATTACATTTTTGCAATGTTTAAGTCTAAGTAGAACATTGAACAATTTATTATATTGGCAGAAAATTATTTGACCAGATAACTAAGAGGATCTTTACAGTGAGAAAGTGAACAGTGACTTGGAATTTTGCCAAGGAATTCCAGGGACTTCACAGCATAAACAACCTTGAAACTCAATTTACTGAAATAGGCTGAATTACCTGTAGGTTCTTAGATTATCTAGCACAGATAAGAAATATTGAGCTCTGGAGTATGCTTACTGATTGGTTTAATAAAGCCTTTTCAAAATCAGAGTTATTTATACTGTGAATGTGCCACAGCGTTTATTTGTCTTGAGTAAGGTTTTACCACAGCATTATAAAGTATTCAGCATATACAAGACTACATATAAATCTCCAAATTCCAGTTGGATTATTTCAATTACTTCTGTCAAAAGCGTAAATATGAAACAACTGCAAAAAAAAAGGTAACTTCATGTTAAAATTAAAATATCATACCCTATGAAGGGTCTGATACAGTCTGAGCACAGATTATTAATCAAGGGCATTGAACACCTGGCTGTGTGCTTAGCTTTCCTTACTGTCTGTAAGAGGGTTGAATCGTGTGGTCTCCATCCAGTCAGAGCACATCCCATTTAGGAAAGCTTTAACACTTGCATAGTATTGTTCTTCATAGTCAGAGGTCTCACTGGAGAGGTCACACCATGTTCTGTTTATATTCCTGCATTCTGGCTTTCTAATCCATTTGCCAACACCATATCTATATTAAAAAAGAAAGAGAAAGGAGCTGTACAAAAGCTATTTCCATTATATTAGTCACCTGATAATATATTTTTCTCTGTTGCGTTACAGCTGATAAAACAGTTTGTGTGTTTAGCAGTAATCTGAAATTTCAAAGAATCCCAGCTTCAGCTGAGATGAAGCACCAAACTTCCACAAGTTTTTAATGAAAAATAAATCAGAGCAGGCCCTACCCAGAAGAAGCCAGATGGAACTAACTGGGATGTTAGTGATACCAATCTAAGTAGAGCTTTGCTTGCGTAGACCAGTGATCTCTCAACTTCAGTCTCCACAGCTTTAGTCTGAACTCTAAACACACAGTAACAGAGACAGGGTAACTATTTATAAGGAGACAAAGAGTTCTGTCAGAATGGGCAGTGACTCATCCTCAAGTATGGACACAGATGACACTCAGGGTCTCCAAGATGAATGGCCGGAGACTACTCATTCCTGCCTCTTGCCTCATTTTCTAGTTTAAAAGAAAGATTCGGAACATGACGAACTTCAAAACTCTTCTAGTAGAAAAAAAGGCCATGTATCTGCTACCAACAATGCCCTCAGTACTGACCAGTTCTTACACACTGGTAGAACAAACCAAAATTTGCTTGGAAAACTCCTGTTTTCATTTGCTCAGAAGTTCCTGCTCCTCAAATTCGCATTAAGAACTCCCTTTGGCTGCTAACTAGTAAGGGCATGTGGCAGGACAGGATCACTCACCAGCATTTTCCATCGATCTCAAGGCCTTGCTCTCCAGGGTGGGTAGAGGCACATGAGTGTTTTTGTGTTCAGTGTGAAAGACGGCTATATCTATGGCTACAGTACAGACTCTTCACAGAACAGCTGGCTCTTCAGAGCCAGTGTAACCTGTGTTCTCTGAGCACTTTACCTCCTACACCATTGTCCTGGTTTCGGATAAGGACACGGTTAACTTTCTGCAGTACACATGAGGGGGTGGAGCCTGGAGCCTTGTGGGCATGGCCAAAATCCTGATGTTATTGGATACCATCTTACTTCATTGCCAGGGGCAGGGCAAAGGGACTCTCTTCATTCCAAGAAAAAAAGGTGCTCCTTTCCAACAGAGCAAGTGTGGCAGACAGAGATGTGCAGTAATGCTGGTCCTGACCAGAGGGAGCATTTTGCATGGCATGGCTGCAGTTGGGTTGAGCTCTGCACTCTCCCTTGTGTACATTTTTATCATTAATATTCCTGTTGTCACTGCTCATTTTCTTATCTCATTACTGTTTCCAGCAAATCCTTCTTATCTCCCATCTGTGATCTCCGCTTTTTGTGCTTCCAGCTGGATGTGGAGGGGAACTGAGTGGCACCATGTTTTTTTTAGCAGAACTACTAAGTGGGAAACACCATTCCTAAACCCTGACAAAAATCATTGTTCACTCTGTAACTGCTGAGCACTCCCAAGTTACAGGAAACTGCTAGAGATCTACACTCATTTTACTGTTCTGAAAATGTTCCTAGATTGAGGAAAGTGTAAATATTAGAGGTAAAGATTGGGAGCATTACATAATCTGTGTCAATGATGTCACACCTATTTAGAATCCAAACTTCTATTACTGCCCTTCAGAATGACACAGTGCTCTCTCAGTGGGAATAAAAGAAATGGAGTCTGGTTCTCATGCAAATTCCTTGATACCCTACTAAGGTACAGACCTTGACAATGTAAGGGCCTGATTCCAACCACATTACTAGCTTCTGTACAATGCTTGATAACATCAGCAGATTTTCTCCTAGAGAGGCTTGCTGGGTCAGAAGAAATCTGGGGGAGTGGGTCTGTCAAGAAAGACCAATGACACACTGGGTGTTATTAGTATTGTATTAAATATTATATCTCTATATCCATTTAAATGTGTACAGAGGACTCATGTGGACTGATACCCGTCCACAGCCCAGTCCTTCCTCATTCTTCTGTCTCATTTTAGGAGTAATGCCTCTGAAAGCTTCCACAGTATTAGAATGTTGCCTCCTACACTTCTTTCATAGGAAGAACATCTCCTTATACCTTTTTAAACTGTGTGTGAAGTTAACAGTGCCAGAAGTAGAAGCTAAAAACCATACTACTTAAGTCTAGCTCACTCTTTAGTTCTTTATATCAGCAATACCTTGCATGAATTTGGGGGGGGGGGGGGTGTTTAATTATTATTTAATATGCTAAAATAAAAGTCAGTGGGAGATAAAATAAACAAGTCAACTTACACTGAATACTTCACCTTGTAGAGTACTCCTTTGCCTGTGCCTTCTGGTGGTGACCAGTGAAGGACATTCTGCATGTTTATAGATTCAAAATGGACATTCCTAGGGTTGGGCAAAGAACAATACAACTCTCCTGAGAAAGAAAATAAGAAAGGAACAACACACACTAAGAATCTGCAAATACATATGCTTCCAAAGTAGCCAAAAGAGAGTTATCTTTAAAAAGGCCATAAATTCTACCTTTTTAAGTGTTCAAAGTGTAATGTGGTTGGCTATGGAAAATCAGTTTTTTTCAAGTGTCCCTACCTAGCACAGTCTCAAATTCTATCTTTACAAGTGTGTTTTTTCTCTAGCAAAAATGGCTTTGCCATTTATGACAGGCATTGACATGAAAATGTTTAGGGACTGGAAGCTAAAACTAGAAAAGCTTGGCCTAGAAGAGACACATATTTTTAAAACTGCAACTGTATTTGAATATCAGAAAAATTTAACACTGAAAATTATAAAAATATCCTTAATACTTCATTAGAATCGTCTTGTAGCTGAGTGGATTTTTAAAAGACAAACCAGGCCCTTTTTAAAAAAAGACACATAGAGTCTACTGCAAATACAGCTTTACAAACTGAAATATTACTTTACTCTGGAGAATTGGACTGGATGACCACAATAGCCCCAATATAATTTTACCATCCCTGTGGATCTGTCAGAAATTCAAAAGCAAACATCTATTGTTAGGTGACATATCCAAATTGCTGTTCATTGCACCAGCTTTTGAAATTAATAAACAAGGAAATCTGGGTATCTTAAGAACACAATTTCACATCTGTCTAATACCCACTTATTAATCTAATAAATGTCATGAATGTGCTCACATTGCTAAATTGCTTGCGAAATGAAGCCTGTGGGTCCAGGGGAAGAATCCCAGGTTCAAAGTTATGACTCAAGCCCCAGCTACTCCTGCCATGCACTCAGGGGAGCAACCCTGAGACCAGCCCTGGAGCTGCCACTGCTGGGAAGGAGCTTCCCATTGCAAGTAGCCACAAGAGCATAATGGGGAAGAGAAAAAGTGACTCTGTGGTTTTTCAGGACTTTTCAAAACCCTTCAATCTCCTCCTCCAGGAATGCAATTCTAGTTCTTGAGATAACAAAATGAGGCAAAGAAAGGGGGGAATAAAATATATCAACAAAAACAGTGGGAACCTGTTCGAATGAATAGTCCTTGAGCTGTTACTTCCGTAAGCAGACCCTAGGGGTTTTTTTGTAGTATATGTCCCTATTACTAGAGCAATGGTGTTCATCCTTCTGTATATGTAACATATAGTTGCCTTTGTAAGCAAAAGTCACCACCATTTTCCTGATGAATGTGCAGACTTCTGTCTTTGAGCCAAACAGTAAAAGCTTTTTTCTCTTCAGTACATTTATTAAAGCAGTGTCCTTGCAATTCTGTAGAGACCTATTACTTTAAACTGTCTCAGTGCAAACTCTGGGTTTTCCAAGCCTCTAGCTGTGCATTAATGCTCAAAACAAACCCTGGTATATTCCTGCATCTGTGTCTTCAGATCACAGCACTGTTTTACGGAAGGTATTTCTAATTTTGCTCTCTTTTATCTCTAGTACAGTGTTCAGAGGCTTGCATTTTCTAGTCAGAGAACAAGTTTTGTCAGCTCAAGCTTTGTCAGCTCAAAAAGCAGAAAGTCCCATTTCCATGACAGCTGGATGCAGAAATGTCCCATGACAGTCAGCTTGTAAGAGCTCAAACTATAGACTTGGTCGTAAAAACAGAAAAGAAGTTCCAGGATGCCAGGGGATGTAAAGGCAGCAGAAGGGATTCTCCAGGAATTTGCCTTATGCTAACACTGGCTTCCAAATGGGAAATACAGAATCTAGAAAATCAAAGGTTTTCATTTCCCCAAAATAAATGTCCTCTGCAACTGCTTTAAGTGAATCCAAATGTAAAGATGAAGGTGCCCAGGAGAGCTGAGAAAACAGTTTGATTTTCTGAAGAGTTGTTTGCCTGTACCTTTCCACATTGGTCCACCCTTATATAAAAACATTTATATTCCTCGGACATTTTAAAGTAGCAACAGTCATGCATTTAGCTGTTACATTAAAATATTTTTTAACTATTAATGTGTAAAACTGGCTCTTTGATATTTTTAAATTTTTAATTTTAATTTTCTCCTCCCACTGTGGTTTCTGGTGTGGTAAATGAAGTTTCAAAACAGAAACACTGCAGCAGAGGAGCCAATCTCAGTATGCAGAAGCCACAGATGGTATCTTTACAAGATCTAAATCATTGCTACACTGCTGGTGTGCTCCCACCTACCCACAGCTCAGTGAGATGTGGAAGGCAGAGGGACCAAGACCGTTAACTTTCCATGAGCTGCAAAAGCAGAGATTTGATTTCTATTTCTGGTTTTGCCCATTTATAAAAGGGCTCCTGCCCTTACAATAAGTGATGCAAGTTAGTTATACCTCAACTCTGCACCTGTAAAACAAGCATAAAACTACCACACTCCCCTACGTCTCCAGGAAGAGTTAAGAATAAATTCCTTCATGTCTGCTTGGTGATCAATAGTATCAGGAGGCATGTGTAGAAAACAGATCATACATAGAGCTTCATTGTTCCATGGCTGTCAGTCAGGAAAGGACTCAAGCATGTCCATCAGTTGCTTGCTTCAGTATCTTGTCTCTAAACACAATATATCCAGTTCTATTCTGATTTTATTTCCATTTATCAGGATTAATGGCATGGGCGTCACATAGAGTATTTTCAGTCTGCAGTGGCCTAGGAGCAGAAATCAGTCATACATGATGCTTTGCTAGGTTTAGTCTGCCTCACTGATTGCTAGCAATGGCTGTCATTCACTTTCCAGTACAACTAAGTTACTTTATTTATTTATTGCATGGAAAGAAAAGGAACCCTTATTACTGTCTTTGGAAAGGCTGTAAATGAAACATTGAGTAATATTATTGTTTACATCACCATGACTGACACCTGGACTGGAAATAAAGTGATAATATAGGCTTGCAAACTTCACCACCACAAGGAACAGCCAAGGCCTGATCTTAGAACAAACTATAGTGAGACTCTCCAAAACAGACTTGACTCAGCCTGAAAACACCTTTGCATGCGAGTGAAAAACCCCACTGATGTCAGTGAGATTATTCACATGAGAAGTCTGCATGGCAGGTGCTTCACCTTCTCTTTATGAAATCACCTGCTGGGTTTAGAAACCTGGTCAGTTTTAAACACATAGAGATCCCTGCCAAGTATGTGCCTTGCTCAACTCAGTACTGTACAAAGATCAGTTTTGGTTATACCATATCTACCTACACACATGCACAGACACGTACATACAGACACAAGGATAAACACACAGAATTTCCATGTTACAATCATTATCTGTTTAGTGTATCTGTGTTTTACTGGCTACGGGGGTCCCCCTGCCTGTCTCAGTGATGAACAGCTGTGTTTAATGTCAGTGCTGCAGAACAAATACAGCTGCAGCTACTCATGTCCTCTGGCTCTAAACAGATTTGTTAGCTTTGCACTTGATTTGGGTAACCCAGCAGCTGCAAAGCATTAAAAATATATAAATACAGAAAAGTTCAGATATTTTTTCTGTGCAGTGGCTAAAATTCTGGGGTGGGGAGAAAGCAGAGGACCCACTGAAAGCTGACCTATTGGCATCCAAGTGCCTCTTGTGTAACCACTGTTGTTTACTATAGCCCTTTCAAGCAGAGTGATCATCTGCTGTATTTTACTGTGGCACGGCACAAAGGTGCAAACACCAAATTATCCAATCAAACGCAGCAACAAAGGAGATCACAGAAACCTTCTAGACAACTGTAAGATAGAATTTAAGACAGTGAGTGATGTGGAAAGCAGAAAGACAGAAGAGATGAGCCTTACTGCAACAGTCTTGCTACCCACAGCAGTAAAACCCAACAACTCCTCCCCTACAGTCATCTCAGGATTCAAAAGGGGAACTGCTTTTCTGACAATGGCAGAGACTTTGGCTTCAATTGTGGTCATATTTTCTTACACAAAAGTGACCCTTGGGAGCACCTGCGATGGAAGCAAAACTGTGCTGGGTACCGAATTTGCAGACAACACTGCAGGCACACCCTGTGCCTCAGCATTTGCAGCTGCCACTTCAAGGTCCTGGACTGAACCCCCACTCACACACCTCAGAGAGGGGACAGCCTCTCAAACAGGCTGAGTCCCTGATCTACCTTTTCCCACTGGCAGCTTAGACCCACCAGTGAAACATCAAACAATTAACAAGAAATCTAGGCTGCACTGTTTCCACCAACGAATCCTCTACGCCACTGCCCTTTCTTTAGTCTTTCAGTTCCACTTTGGGTGACCTCCACCATACTCCTATGAAATCTTGTTTGCTCCTTCTACACTGTTGCTCTTCATTTTTCAAGGTACATTTTTCTCTCTTTTCTTCCTCCAGCTCATCTGTTTTGATTGTTACATTGTTTTTAGTGAAAAATATCCCTCAAACACATGCCTAAGTGTAACATAAAAATAAAAATGGTCATACTCAGAGCAAATGTCCATTTAGCATCGTATTCAGTGTCCCCCATGAGCAGAGGGTCTTCTGGCACATCTCCAGCTTCAGGCAAGATGGTCCTGGCCATGTAGGAATGCAAGGGAGTGCACCAAGTGGTAAAGAGGGGAACTAAGCCAAAATTGGAGATCAGAAGTTACACAGAAGAAGGGAAACCGAGCAAAGCCAGGAATACACTTTAGCAAACTTATTACTTACTTGTCATCTTAGCAACAATTTAAATAAACGAGTAAACTTCTTAAATATTAAGTGATCTTGAAAGCTTTTTTTCTGTGCAGATTCTTTCTGACTCAAACTCAGCAGACCGAATAATGAGGAAGAGAAGAAAGAGCAGGAGGAGGAGAGATGCATAGGAGCCATTACAGCTCATCTGCCTTTCTCCTGGTGGGTTGGTGGAACTCTGGTGTTGCCGGGTATGAAGGCAGGTCAGTGAAACCCTTTGACTTGAGCGGCACTGGTGGGAATGTGGGGAGGAGCACAGAGGTGATTTCCTGTTCAAGTCATAACAGCACTCGAGAGCTAACCACGAAGAACCCTCTGCTCTCCCACAAGAGGAGCAATCAATCTCGTCACAGCCTGTTCAGAGGGGGCACAGGGGGAAGAAGGACAAGGGACAGAAAGGGAAACATAAGACTGCATGAAAACCAGGGGGTGGAGCAGATGGAAAAGCTTGAGGGAAGAGGTGGGGAAAGGTGGGAGAAGGATGAGAGCAGGGCACGTGTGGTTTGTTTTTCAAGAAATGGGCAGGCTGCCATTGGAAACAGGTGAGCCTGAGGAGGTTATTTCGTGAAAGAGTGTGAATGGAAATACAGCCTGAAGAATGGGAGATACAGAAGTGGGACTGAAGCTATGGCTTGCCCTGACAGGCTCTCCTCCTCCATGTGAAGCCTTGCTGTTATTTATCCAAACCATGTTCTAGCTTATAAAAAACACCTCTAAAGAGGATATTGGTCAAGGGACATTTCAGACTCAGTCCAGAAATACCCAGCTTCAGAAAGGAGGGTATTTCTGAAGGAGTTACCAGTCCATTGATGGCTTGTTAGGAGACAGCTGGAGAGGACCATGGCAGCTGACATCCATTCCTTTTTGCTAACTTGTATGAAGTGAAATAAACTGAATTTTCTTCCCACTGTGCTGAAAGTTTGCAAGCACAAGAGTAGAGCTCCGCCATGCCCTGCTGCAAACACCTAAGCATGTTGCACTGCAGCAGGCAAAAGTTATCATAGATATGTTTTCTACTAATTCTGAGTGACCAATATTGCCCTGAAACAAGCAAACAAGGTAAGTGAAATTCAAGGTCTGTTCGTCCAAAATTAGTCACAGCCCCTTCAAGGCTTTCAGAGTCATAATTCGATGGAGGTGTTTTGTGCCTGATGGCTTGGTTTGGTTCAGTTCAGTTCCAATTTGGTTCCTTTTGTTATGTTTTTTAATTTAAAATGGAAATAGCTTTTGTTAATTTTGGCATTCAAACCATTTTCTGTCAAAAAGAACTAGACTAATTTTAAAAGGCCAGTGGCGACACAATGCCATGACATGATAGCTGTTTTTTAAAACAGATGTTTTGAAATTATATGAAATATTGAAAACTGCCTGACTGTCCAGCATTAACGTTGAGGATTTTCTTTTCTCCCTAGAACATGTTTGGCATCACCAATTTATTACTGCTTAGATAAATCACATCAAACAGCCAAGAAAACGCAAGCTTAGTTAGAATACCTCTGACATCTTATATTTGTTTTTCAAAATATCCAAGAGTTAAGCTTTCTGTTTGAAATACTGTAAAAATGATGCTCTGTGACAGTTATCTGCCAAATTCCCATACACCACGTTTTGGTACACTCCTAATCCATCTTTACATAAAATATCTATATTTTACATATAACCTGAGCCAAAATTAGGTTCAGCTTTCATCATTCAGTGCAGACTAATAGCCATTAGGCAACAACAGTCCAATTAGAACTAACAGCATTATATTTATTGCCTGATAGGTGTTGCTCCTTGCACAGTGACATAGTGATGGCTTTTCTAGAAAAGGGATTTTGCTTTTCTTGGGAGTCAAAACAATTTTAATTAGCAAAACCCACAATTCTGAATCCACATTTTGCCTCAGACAGGAGACTGAATGTAATTTCGATGGGGGATGAGAACTTGCCCTTCTTTCTGAGGGAAAGGCAATCCTAAGAAGACGAAAGTTGAACACCTTCTTCTGCACGTGAGACCTGAGAGGAAGGACCAACACTCCCAGAAAGCTGTAATGCCTCACCTCTCGCAGGCAATGCCTCTGGGAAGGAACTGTTTGCAGAGAACTCCTGGGGCAGCCCCCCATTGGTGTGAGACTGAACAGAAATATGGTGCCTCTAAACAATATCCCAAATTACTGGCACATCAAGGACAAAGAAAAGAGCTGTATGTAATTTAAAATTTTTGTCTAGAGATGGTTCTGAGTTGCAAAATTCAGGCTCTTACAAAGTTAAGCTTCTTAAAATATGGGAGCTCTTGTTTGGCTCATAAAGGGTGGCTTTTCTCTCTCTTACCTGCAGATAATCTACACCACTTCTTGGGGAGAACTCAACCAGCAGAAATCAATCTCTACAAGCCAAAACTATAAAACCAAACATAAACAGGAACCACACACACACAAATTACCTGAGAAATCCTACCCACTTGCTTCTCTTGGATTTAAGACTATGAAGGTCACTAGACAACAACAGCCACAGAAAGGAATGGTTATCAGCTACAGCGGTGAACCTGAGTGTGTGCATGGGGAACTCCAATGCACATCTAATGCACATTCTTCTTGTATGGATCTACAACAGAGACTGGACTCTATGGACCAGAGATTTCAAGGTTTCTCTAACTGCAGAAGAATGTGGTTAGGGAAAGCTTCCCTTGAAAGCAAGCAGAAGGATTTAAAATGGAACTTGGTAAGTTAATAGATTAATATTTTATCACTTCCAAAATTCAGCATGTTCCTTCACATCCTTATGAGTTCCTCACAAAAACTGCTAAACTCTCCCATGTGGTAAAGAGGAACATGCTTGAACATGCTAGAATATTTCTTGATCCCATTGATGAAAACATTAATTTTCCATTTTATTTCACATTTTTCTGCACTTTTTTATTTGTTCTACAGTATAGATTTTTAAGTGGTTGAGTGAAACACGAATTTATCAAAATCCCAACTACAGTGACAAGTGAAATTTTTATCCTTGCTCAGATAGTCTATTAGGTACAGTTCATAGACAGCTGGGCCTGAAAACAGAATGCAGTCAGAAGCTGCTGGAGCAGTAAATGTACTCCAGTAAGGATAAAATCATGCCAAACACACTGACACATCACAGTGAAAACAAAGGTTTTTTGCAAAGGTCAAGCTATAACATAGCATTTAAATGCTGCTGCTAAGGAGTTCAGAAAGGAACTTGACAAGAGATCCCAAGGGGACAGGCACAGCACAGATCCTGTAAGGTATAAGAATCTGAGTCTGCAAAGTCCTGCTGTAGAACTGCTTTGCGTGGTACTTAGGACCTGGTTTCTTCTGTTGGAACTAACTACCCAAAAGGGACTCTACCTGTCACTTCACTTCAGAGAAAGCACATGAGCACTGCTATGATGGTTCTGCACTTCATATAATTTCGTCCATTATTAGAAAAATACTGCTAGGATGAATTAAGCTAACATTCACTGTCTCATACTGAAAAAGGTGAAAATGGAAGCTCTAAGCCTTCAGTGAAAGCACAGCTCTCCTTTCCATGCTGGTATTGCTGTCAACAAAATCCTGAAATCATGTCCACCTAAAACCTCAGGAATGTGCAAGCAGGTTCCCTTCTGCCTTGAACATCCACTAGACAAAAGCTGCATAACCCCTCTGACATTTTTATAAACTTTCTTTGGAATCAAAACTAGTAGTAAACACATAGTAAAGTTTTTTTTTTTAACGGTAACTGAATACCAGTTGTACAGATTTTCCACAACACTTGCATTGATAACAATTGGACTTAAATAAGATGAAAATTATGTGGTCAGTTACTTAAAAAGAAGATGGCATTGGTACCTCTGAAAGCAAGTCAAAATCATTGACGCATATTGGAGTAGTTTGTCAAAAGAATTAACTGAGACACAGTACTTAGTGGTACTCAAAGGCATTCAGAGTACGAAGAACTCTCCTTGCTGCTTTCCAGCTCTCACAAGATCGGAAAGTTTTGCTGTGGAGTTAAATGGGAGCAGATTCTGTCCTTATGTATTGAGTTTTGGAGACAACACTTGCAGCAGAGAACAAAAGCACAAAGGCAGAGCAGGTTTCTTAGATCTGCTAATCCTCCAGTGCCTTGCTCGGTTTTATACAGGAGAGATATAAAAAAGGAAATAATGTATGATTTTAACAGCAGCAAGGAACTCCCCCTGCACAGATGTTCCAGGCTACAGTTTATAAACTCATTCCCACTGGGTAACATCCTTGTCCATACACAGACAGTTTGTTCTTTGAGCTGCTCCCACAGCCCACTCCAGCCACCACTTTTTTTGCCTCCTTTATCTCTTTTATCTTCTTTATCTCTTGTGCTTGGGTATGTGGCCGTCGACACAGTCAGCAGCTGGGAGAAGGGACTCAGGACACTAATGCACCAGCTGAATATCTCTGCCAAAACCCCATCCTGACTCTTGTTTTAATCTAGCTCTCGACTGCTCAGTTAGATTCCTGAAGGTGGTGCCTGTCAAACAGAAAGGAAGCTACAAACACCAGAGGTATCTGGGGATATATTAAGAACTATCTCAAGAGCACGCTATCAACTTAGAGCTGACAGCAAATCAACACAGAGCCTTGTACAACCTAATCCCAGCTTAATTACAGAGAAAAGGAAAAGATGACGCAACATTACAGAAACACCCAGCTCTCCTCCTCCAGCCAGAATCACGAACACCAAACGCAGAGCTGTCCGGGACGGACGGCATGATCACCCGAGCCCTGCTCCGGCCCGCGGCTCCCGGGCTCCGGCCGGGCTCGGGGCACAGCTCGACTCGGGGGCACAGCTCGCCCTGCCAGCCCGGGGAGTGATGCTGTCCCCAGCGCGGCAGGGGACAGCGGCGGCACCCACCTGAGCGCGCCGCGGGGCTCGGCGGCAGCAGCAGCGGCAGCACCAGCAGCCAGGCGCCCATCGGGGCCTCATCTCCCGGCCGGGGGCAACCGCGCCGCGCAGGGGGCGGAGAGGGCGGGCAGGGCAGGGCTGTGCAGGGCAGGAGGTGGAAGGAGGAGCCGGGCGGGCGGTGCGGGGCTGGGGGGAGCTCCGGCGGGGCTGGGCCGGGCAGGGCGGGCTGAGACGGGCGGCGAGGGCTTGGTGAGGCTGCCGGGGCCCTGTCATGCACCGGCTCCAAGCCGCGGGGTGATGCCTGCTGCGCCTCTCAGTGCTTTCACTGATGAGTAACTCTCCCTCGAAACCACCGTGAGACGTGAGTGGGATGCTCTTGCCCACCCTTTTTTTTTTTTTTTTTTTCCCTTCAGAGGAAACTGAGGGCCAACGGTCTACATCACTGCGTGTTCAAATCTGTGATTTCCCCCATTACGTCCCATTTAATTGTGTATTTTAAGATGGGAAGAAGCTATGGAGTCCTCATTCTTGGAGATGCTCAAAATCGATCTGGTGACGGAGCTGGGTCTCCTGCTCCGCCTGACCCTGGCTGGAGCAGAGGGGCTCTAGAGGCGCATTCCCACCTCAGCATTTCTGGGCTTGTGACAAATAACATGTTTTTGCTGCGAGCAGAGCTCTCGCTGAGTGTGTGTGGAGGTGCTCAGGGCAGCCCTCAGTGAGAGCAGGAAATGAAGGAGCCTGGAAGGATCACGCTGTGCTCTGGGGTGCTGCAGACAGAATGCTTGGGGAGGCTCTAGCAGCTGAAGGTGCTGAGACACCAGGCCTTCTTCCCTGAGATGGACCCCTGCCAGCTCCTTTCCTGCCAACTGACCTGATTTGCTGCTGTCCTCCCACTTGTTCTGTTCCCTTCAAGTTTACCTCCTCTGTCTTGGCACCCTTTTGCCAGTTTTTGGTCTCCCAGTCCATTCATCACTAGCCATTTCCCTCAGGCCTTTGTGTGTAAAAGGAGTATCATGCAAACAAGAGCCAGGTATCAGTTCAACTGGTACACATCAATCCGCTTGGAAGTGATGGTCAGCATGGGTTGATTGGTAAAATGAGAGGCTGTGTCTGGAAATTAGTGTCTTGCTTGTTTGTCTAATTCTTATTGGCAGAGAATTAAAAACTGTACCTACTACATATTTAGAGTAATATATGTATACATATAGACATATGCACTACAGTGAAGCTCCTGATGGACCTCTCTTCCCAGTTGCTGTTTCCATATGTTCCAAACTGATTTCTCTCCCAGTTAGCTGACTCTGCCACTCTGTGTCTTCCCTGCAGCTCCTGCTTTTTTGGCCATTGTGCTGTCTCTGTTAGGAAGGGGGTACTTAGTGCTTTGGTCTGGGTACAGAGGCCCACTCTGCAAGTGCGGTGAGAAAATGGTATTTCTAGCCTCAATTCTGGCTCCACAGACAAACCATAGCTTTTTGAAGTTCAAAACCATGGTCACAAGGCAAGTGATCCCGCTTGCTCATGGGCTTAAGTATACATACAGTGAGTGATGAGGGGACCTATAGTGAATTCTGGAACTCAACTGGACAGTGTCTCTCCTGTCAATAAATTTTGGCCAGGTTTTTTACAAAGATTTTGATGAAAGATCACATGGCTTTCTCTAACTGGAAATGTTTTCCACATTCAGCAGAAACTTCTTGAACTCTTGTGGATAAATGGCATTTTAAGCAGAAGTGGGAGGAGGAGGCCTTCAGGTGGTTTTTTAGTTTAGTCCTCTACTCTAGTTCTTGGAAATGTCCCAGCTGACTTGATTTATGGAGACTGCAGCCTGGCTTTGGACTGAAACCTTGTCACAAGTGGCCAAAGTTTCAAAATTATAAAGAATGAAAGTAGCCCGTCAACTTCAGTGTCTCCTATTCAATTTTCTTTTCTTGAAGAGAAACATTAATAACCTTTTCCTGCCAGAGTTTGGCACTGCCAATATGATTTGCTATGACCTCTGACTGCATCTTCACCTGTGACAGTGGAGCTTTGTTTATATTGTAGTTTGATCTTTTCCCTCTCCACCTCCTTTTTTTTGTCTAAAATAAAGGATATACATAAGATATTAATGATGGAATAATCTAATTTTAGCAGGACAGGACCTCCCTCATTTACGTTACAGCAAATTTGCATATAGCCCTTAACTTCCGCAGATTTACTCCAGATTGATTGTGCAAAAGAGTGGTTAGGAGTAGAATTTAACTGCTGTACAAAGTGGATAAAGGACTAAATAGCTTGAATAATTTATTCTTTATTATTAAACAATAGTTCAATAAGTTAATTGAGCTATACAATGGAAAAAGTCAGAAGAATATTTAGGATTATGTATCATAAATGGAAAAAAATTCCAATTCTTAACATTTTGATTTGTTCTCCTTTTTAGCTGGGTGTTGAAATGGTGTTGGGATAAGCTTCTGCCTTTGTTAAATAAGTGTGAGAAAGAGATTATAATCTTTCCTGATAAAATGCTGTGTGACAGGTGTTGAGGAGCATTTTGCTTTTCCAAGGAACTTGCTGGCAGGCTTGAGTTTTGTTTTCATCTGACATCCTTAGCCCTAGAAGCCCAGCAGGAGGGAGGAAATTCTGTGCTTTACAGGGTGGGAATTGTTAACTAGATTTCATCAATCTGGGGCTGTAAGTGCCCTTTTTTATTTTCTTTCTCTTTCACTGATCACAAGAGCTGCAGTTGAAATCAAGTCATAGTTGTGCTTTTCAGCAATTTCCCTCTCATTCTCACATTTCTACAAAGTGAATGTGAGTACTGCTCACATTTCTATGAAATGTGTTTATTTTATGGAACAGTGCACACACAGCCTTTGGTTCCAACACCACCTGTAATCCCACGCTCCTTTCTCAGTCTAAGTTGCTGTTGGCTTTCATTGGAAATTTGCCTGAGTGGGGCTGGCAGTGTCTGGCCTTGTGTTTCTGCCAATTGATGGTGATATGTTGACTGTGCTTGGGTGGTGACTGTTGCTGGGTGTGTTAGTAGGCAAAGAGTGAAGTAGATGGACTGCATAGATATTTCTACAGACCATGTTTATTGTCTGCAAGCAATAAAAAAGCCCTGTTTAGACAAAATAGAGTTTCAGTTGAGAGCATCACATCCTAGATGCATCCCCCTGGATCTGGGCCTGCTATCAGTGAAGACAAAAACTTTTCAGAGACTTTTCCTCCCTCCAGCAAACAGAGAGATGGTCTCAGAAAAATGAGGGCCTGTGCTTTACTCTGTAAATAGTATCTCCGGAGTGTAAATAAAAGAGTAATTTCAATGCATATAGCATCAGACCAAATGTATTCACAAAGAGCATGTATTCACAAAGAGCAACGTGAGAACTAGAAGGAACTGGAAAGTTCAGACATGTGGGCACAATCCAATCCAGCCTTGCACAACTGATCTTTCTATGGAAAGTTTTAAATGGTTGTAATTTAAGATGCAGGTAGGCTGCCTTGGACAATTTTTAACTTATATGTGGAAAAGATAAACCTGCACTGTTGCTCAAAAAATATTTCAGGAAGTTTTTGCCTTTGCATTATTTCAACTGAACAGTAGCAGCTTAATATTCTTCAGAGGAACTTAAAGAAAAAGTGCTTGAAAATATTAGAAGATGCTGTCAAGTCTTATGTTTTGAAATCCAGATGTAGAACTGAGTAAGGTGTTATTTGTGGGTTTTGCTCAATTGCAGGAACAAATCTGTGTCTTGTATAACCTGAACCACCTTGCAAGTCATAAGAGGGTTTTTAAGTTTAACCAGTTGGTTTAGGCTTAGATGGGGATGTTTTTTTTCTGATACTGTACAGTTTTATGCCTCTCATATTTGCAATGTCCTTTGCCTACTCATCAGTTCTCTGCCGTTGAATCTGTATTCTGCCAGTCAGGTTAAAACTCACATGTGGGCTACTGTGTTTTGCTGGTGCAATCGAGAGGCAATGGCTTTGCTCTGCAGCTCAGCAGAAGATTGATGGGAAGGTGTTTCTTCTACTAGATCCTGATACTTGTTGCTTTGCCCATAAGTGCCTCTAACCCTGTTCACATCAATGGGAAGACTGCCTGACTGCTAGCTTTGCTATCCTCCATGCTGTTATTTAAAATATTCTAAGACAGTATCCAAAGGAAAATAAAACAGAGCTCATTTGTTTGTAATACTTCCTTTCTGATTATGAAATTCACTCACATTTTGAAAATAAATGTATACTTAGGCAACAATAAGTTAAATAGCATTTTCCCCTTCTTTGACATATGAATCTGTCAGAGCTTTCAAATAGAAAACTTAGGGAGAAATAAAATTGCTCTTAGTGTTACAGAAGAGAGTTTTGAGTGATGATGCATGTTCCTCCAGACAGAGTTTATAGGTTATTTCTCATGCTGCAGTAGTTTCAGTGTAGCAACAGTTACTCATCTTCCCCCATAAAGTACCTCTCATGAAAGGGATACTTCATTGTCTTGTTTCCTAAAACATTTCTGTCATTTACTATAAAAGATTATACAAAAGTTCAGAATTTTCAAGGTATGCAAAACAGCACAGTTACTTTCAATCATAGGCTGAAAGGAAAGGATCAGATGTTTATATTTCTTTTAAGACCTTGGATAAAAAGGTTAACAGACCTCATTTAAACAAAGTTCTTTTTCAGAACTTTGGGAAAAAAACCAGCCCAGAAAGTCCTGATTTTGCTCACAGTGAACTGAAAGACCTTAAAAATTGCTTCTTTTCTCTTTGTATATTGATTGACTAAAAAAAATAAGTAGTCTTAAACTCAGAGATAAAACAATCAACATCAATGAAAAATCATTCTTATACTCAGCTGTAATTAGGAACACACCTACACAGCTGTACAGGGAACTCCCTGAAGTTCAAGCTCCAATGAATGAGAGTAGTACGTATTCTAAACGCTGGAGATAGTTCAGTTGGATCTTTTGCAAATGCTTTGCTTCTTCTCTTACAAGGTGCTTCTAATAAATGCAAACTGGACCAAGGAGAAAGTTCTCGTATACTGAGAGCCAACATGTGTGGGGGTACTTTGCATATAGCCTCCCTTCAATCAAAAAGGTGGAAATAGACATATATATCCTTCTGTATTCCTGTCCCCTTCCACAGCAGCCAGAATATCAGTGCTGTGTCAAACAATATCCTCCCACCTGCAGCTGAGCCTCAGCTCCCCAGTGTCATGGCTGATATGAAGCGACTCTATTCAAGAGATTCCCTCCAGTGTCACTGGAGCTCTAGGCTTCGTGGCTTTTGGAAACCTAACCCTAAGCAGAGCAATAAAAGCAGCCTTTTGCTGAGGCTGAGGTGGCCAGCACATGGGTTCTGCCAAGGAGGAAGGTGTGGAGGGAGCAACACTGGGGCACTGCCATGCTTCCCTTGGCATGCCTTTTGTAGATCCAGTGTCCCTGGAGCTCTAGGCTTTTTAGTTTTCTCAACCCTAACCTAAGAATAGTCCTAACCCTAAGCAGAGCAGTAAAAGCAGCATTTTGCTGTGGCTGAGCTTCATAGCACGTGGCTGTTTGCCACACACACACTTTTTCTTGAATTCTTTGACAGTGAAATCATAAAACGAAAGTCTTCTCACAATCAAAAATTGTTTTGAATACTCAATATATCCTACTTTTGACAATCTCTATAAAATTAAACTGCTTATTTTAGTGCTTACACTCCATGAAAACATGTTAAGCTTTCCAGTGACCACACTTGTTAATATCTTTAACAGAGCTTTTCCTTGTCTCTAATTCAACTATGAGTAGTCATGATTTTCCATCAAATTCTATGTAGGAGGATATGGCACGTGTTCTTGATCTGACTCGGTCTACTGATACAACCAAAACCAGTAAAGTTAAACCATTGCAAACATGGAAGTGAAAGTCATCCTTCCACCCTCGTAAGTCACAGCTGCAGACATATTTTCAATGATGTATTCACAAATCCTAATTTGCATAGCCCAGAACAGCAGAGCCAACCACTGAGCACAGTGGTCACTCCTGATTTGTAAAACCAAATCCAAGGTGAGTTCACCGAGATGGAAAAAAAGAGTAACCGAGACTGAGAAGTAATAATCATAACGATACTATCCCCAAATGAGCTTGACTCAGGACACTCACTGAAGCAGAAAGTGCTCTTGGAAATGTTTGAGCCCAACAGCCTGCAAAGTGAAGTGTGCCTCAGTTAAGAACCTCTACTGTGGGTGGAAATCGGTTCCACCTCAAGAGGAAAACAACTGATATCCTTCCTAAAGAGACGTCATTTATCCTGTCCCCAGAAAGCAGCCCCCAGAACATCAGAAGGTTGTGCCCAAGGATTAAGTGGGATCAAGAGCAGCCTGAATGGGCTGACCATAAATTGCATATCTCTCCACTGACTCTTTGGGAGGGGTTAATAGAGGAATAATGAGTCAGTATGTCATTTGTGTGCATAGGTTTCACTGAGCTACTCAAGCCATTTTATTTCTTTCATTCCTTTCCCTTTATTAATTTGTTGGATAATTAAGTGGTGTGGTAAGGCATAACTAGAGAAATCCTGCTGTGCAGAAGTAGAAGGGATTAAGCACAACTCCCATGAGGTCTCTCATGAACCTTCAGAAAATCACGATGATGATGATATGCTAAAAAATGTGCCTGTCCTGCAAACCAGCCTTCTTAAATTGTTTTTCAGAAACATTAATAACCTTAACATACAGCCTTGTAGGACACAAATGAGTCTAGCAAACACCTGGAACAGGAGGGAAGCCTATTCCTGCCTGGGTCCTAAGAGTACAATCTGCCATTATACTATGGCACCTGGCCTAGAAACCACAGACAGGTGTCTCAGCTACCTCCCCTGCTGCTATTTGTATCACTCCTGGCCTGAGAAGTAGAAGAATGATGCAATCTCATCTGGGTTTAGATCAGACATCTGAATTTGTGGGCTTACTCTATGATCACAAATTATTTTTGAACACCTGCTGTTTTTTTAAGGCTGCTTGTTTGTGCTGCTACCATATCTGCATGGCTAATATGCCTGAGCTTTAAAAAGTCTGATTTTCAGTCATCTGTTCACGTGTTTGCGTTTCCAAAACAACACCTATTTTAGGTGTCTTCCTAAAACAGAGGACTGCAATGCACTTTGGAAGATCTTCTTGTGATTAGTGCCACAAACAGCAAGAAAGCCAGACATAATTATTAACTTAAGTGCCCAGAGTCGGTCATGTGAAATCAGATAAGCCTGAATCTGGGTAATCTGGATATGTGGTCAGGACTCTTTATCACATGGATAGTAAGACTGGAGCCACCACACACAGGGCAGAGTCCACTGCAGACACGTGGATGCAATGGCCATCACACACGTAGGTGTGACATGTCCAGAATAGTGCTTATGCTGTATTTGTTGTGGGGATCACCCTTCAAGCCGTGGCCTAGCATGGTCTGGTTAGCCCAGGCACACTGCCATCTAGGAATTAGATGTGCAAAATATGGTAATATGGTAAGAAACTGTGAATAAAGAAGTCAAGCGTTCAAAGGCTTTACTGTTAGAGTGCTCTGTTACATCCACTTGGGAACAGAGTGGAAACTATCCTTTCCAAAGTGATATGATAATGTAACAAAGAAAAGGAAAAACATTGCAAATGCTTAATAAATCATAAGAGACAGATGAAACAGTTACTGTAGTGGATGGAGAAGGCTTTTTCCATATAAATAATGAAGGGCTTCTGTGAAAATAAAAGACTTGGCAAGTATGTAAGAGGGAGTTATGTCACTCCAGCAGTGTTTTGTTAAGGAAGAAGAAATGCCTAAAGACAGGGTTTTGTCCTAAGAGTGGAAAAAAGTGCTTCCAATTGGAGCAGGAGCATGCACAGGTTATCACCTGTTATCGCCTTATGGCATGGTACCTCCCATGGGTACTTCCCATCATCTTGGGGATGATGCTGTGCAGGGCTAGGAGCTGGACTCAATTTGCCTTGTGGGTCCCTTCCAACTCAGCTTATTCTGTGATTTTGTGAATAATTATTATCATGATGCGCACAAGTCCCTTGAAACCCATGGAAGTGGAATGTGATTTTAAAGCTCACGGAAGCAGGAACATAGTGCATGTGTGAGTATGGAGAAGTTTAACACAGCAAAAATTTAATGAGGTTACCAACTAGAAATTGCCTATAGGAATCACCACCTTTTCAGAGGCTAAATGATATGTTTGCATTTGTAGTAGTAACAGCAATAACCTAAACAGAAACTGTGCTTCCATTATAGTTGTTCAGAAAATGAGCAAATCTCATCACTCCTGAATAAAGTTTCTGTTGCTTTTGTCTTCCCTGCTTAACTCCAGTATCAGATTATTAACCCTTGAAATCAAGTTTTTACAAGTATTTTGTTGCTTGAGAAAATTGAATGAAGAAACAAATAGCGTATAAAGAAGCCATAAGGGTATAATTTTAAAAGCATTAGCTATAAGTCATGCTGTTAACTTCTGAAGGAAGAAAGCGTTGTTGCTACTTGATTTCTATGCAATGGTAAAGAAATCAATATGACCACACAAATGCTTGATAGCATGAATGCTTGAGCCGTTGTAAATTCTATTAAATCTGTTTTCTAAAATGTCAACAATTCATCTCTGCAGAAAACGGCAATTTCTGCATTACATTTATCAACATCAATGCCATATAAAATACATTAGAGCATCTTAGCCTTAAGAAAATAAGTGCTAAATTTATATTTGCTACAAGAATCTCAAAAAATTTTAGGAGAATTTCTATTTGTGTTTTCTTACCATACCAGGTCTAATTTAAAAAACTTATTGAAAGGATATCTGTATTCATTGCCTTAGAGCAGTGTTATTTAGGAAAGTTGTAGTCAATGCATCAGTTTACATTTAAAATTAAATACTAAACAAAGAGAAAATATGCAGTCAAAGCTGAAGTTGCAGCTCTGAGTAAGATTAGTCTCAAAATTAATGTTGAATTAGCCCATCGATGAGAATGTGCAAGCCCTTTGCAGGTCTCAGCAGTGGCCTGCCAAATAGATGGTAGTATTCATCTCACTGAAAAAGCAAGAAGTACTTAAAGGTAGAGAATGGATATCTGTTATAAGTTGTCTTCTCTTCTTTACTGTTACGATGTGAAGAACTATCCTTTAATTTGTTTTTCATTTTTGCCTTTCCACATAGAAGGTGCCCTGATTTTTGACTAATAAGCTTCCTTCTCTTAAGAGTTTATGCATCAGTTTGAGAGTTATTCCTGATTTCTGCTGGACTTCCTGAAGGCCAGCAAATGTTGAGTTCACATCTGCCTTACTATGTGTATTTGTCTCTGTGACAAAACATTTTTTTCCTGTTACCCACTCTGCCACCACAGGCTGTTTCTAAGATTCTGCAGCTGTTTAGTACTCATACAGAGTTCACTCACCTGTCTCTTTCTTGGTGCAAATTTTGCAAGGAACCAGTCCATGAAGAGGTGTTGAAACTCCTTCTGATGATCCCACATTATGCCGTTTTATCAATTACTTTCATCTCATAAAATATTTATTCAGATGATAGTGGAAATGTAGTTACAAATAATTAAGAACACAGCAGGACTCCATAATTTCTCTTTTCTTTAGAAGGCTCGTGTCATGATGCTTTATACTTTTTTCTAGGATGGAATAATTTTCTCAGTCAGAAGGAGTCTTAGAGTAAAGGTTGGAGTTTCTTACCTTGCTTAGATACATGTATCTTCCCAGGATGGGCTTCCAATATAAAAGATTTTTTCCTCTATCAGTGCCCTTGCTTCTTTCCCTCTTTTTCCAAAATGTCCAAATGAACTAAAAAATTTACCAAATTAGCAACTGGATGTCACCATTTTGTTTTAATAACTACTGCACCTTTTCACTGCAATATGCCAACTTTTGTGGATGGCCCATGAGCTCAAGCTTAAAGTCAAGGCAGACCAAGATACAGCATCCCTACCAATGAGGTCCTTGGGGACTCACTTTGAAATTAAACTAAAGTAATTTTCAATATGGAATCATTTTATTCTGTGGGTGCATCTGCGCATAAAGTTTACTTTGGGCTCTGAGCAGCATATAAAGGCTTGTGAGAGATAAATTAGGCTAAGTAAAGCACTCATCATTAATCAGAGTACTAAACAAGCATGAGCGCTAGAGAATGAACACAGCTGCCACTTCATTTATCTTGCTGTCAGAAGGTAACTCTCCTACAGAGAGAAGCTCAGAAATAGTGGCTTAGGTTCTTTTGTGTCTCTCAGCTTGCAGAGAATATATATGCCCATATATATTAAATACATATCTACATTACACACATACATGTTTTTATGTTCAAAAATATACTGTATGTAAGCACATTTTTCTACTGGTGTGTGTATATTAATGTTTGTGTTGTCAGACATCCTAAACTCTAGGTTGGAGCTTAATAGTGAGAGATATGCCACTTTATTTCAATGGAAAAATATTTATAACTGATTTTTATATACTCTGAGTTTCTGACAATAACAGAAATCTTTGCTACAGTCTCACTGTCAAGTTATCTTCTGAGATAACTTTCATCAGTTCACCCCTCATGGGGATATGATGTGTATGTAGCTGATATGGTAAATCAAAGTGCCTTAGCTTCCATTTCAGAGTGAACATGTGATGCTGGAAAGTGATAGAACTTTTTTCTCATTTCCTTTGGGGGGAAAAAGCCCAGAAAAGTGAAGTACAAGCTACTGAAAGTCTCCAAGTGTTGTTTTTATAGTAGCTGTTTGTCAAAAGATGTTTTGAAGACAAGCTAACAAACAGCTTGTCATATACTAAGTTTATAGGGCAACAGACTCTGGTGTCTGGTCTTCCTTAGTCTGACCTTTTGCATGACAGCAATAAATCAGTAGCCTTCCATGTCTCTCGTATTGTCGCAAGCTCTTGGGAAAAGGATGATTGAATAGGAAGAATTAGTGCTGCTGCATAGGATTTAGCATAATGGATCGATCATTAACCTTTTAAGTCTGGTATCCTGGCTTCCAAACTGGCCTACCATGGCTGCTTCAAGTAAGCAAAAATCTCCATACAATACCAGGGGTGGTTTGTGCAGGCAAGGGGAAACATTTCCCCGACTGGAGTCATGAGAACGGGTTGCTGTGAGGCTGGGTGGCACTGCAGCCCCAGTGGGACAACACTGTGAAGTGCACAGACCTCAGAACATGGGCAGGGACATGACACATGTGTGGCTTACTCCACACTGCCCAACCAGAGCTAGGCACTCACTGTGCCAGGGTTATGCTATCCCATGGTATCAGCTAGACCTATATCCGAGGTACTTGAGATGCCTATAGCAATGTGACTGAGGGAATATGAAGCTCTGTGTGGGCTGCAGTAGTCAGGTGGTTTGCTTTTTGGGGCATTTCCATTACTACCTTGCTAACGGCATCCAAATTAGCTAGCTTCAAGTCAGCCTAGGAGTGGACACCTAAACACTGATGCAGAACCTGCACTTCTTTGGATGGCAGCTTTGCGTTTTTGTGAAAGAGGATGTGCAATTTGCTGTACCTCAAGAACTTGCAGAAGAAAAATACATCACCACCTAAAAGGACAGAGATAACAATATGCAGCACTCTGGTAGCTGATAATATCAAATATTCAGGTTACCATTTCCTTGGGCATCCAGGACACCTGCAAAAACAGGTGTAGGGAGACGAATATGTTACAGGGAGGCCTGAAATCTCTTTTGCAGTGGCAGCTGAAGGCCAGGCAGGATACGCTCGGTACTTAAATGTTCCCTGCTTCTCTGATTTAGGCAACTACATCCTGTTCCAGATGTATGTTTATAATGGACTCCTATTAAAATTGGAATTCAATGTTGAAGTTAAATAAAGCTTGTAATCTCATGTTGGATATTTGGTCTGAAAGAAGCTGCTCAAAGGTATGGTTTCAGTTCCATTTGATTTGAAGTTACCTCACAGGATGTGTTGCAACACTTGAAAATATTTGTCAGAGGACTCAGCTTGACAGGGCTTTCTGTAAGAGAAAACAGCTAGATGTAGACAAAGCTAGATGGGTGACACATAATCAGATCAACCTCAAAAGTACTAGCTAAGCATGTTCTTAATTTCTTGTAATTTTGATGAGCTCACACTGAAAACTTGTGTCCATAATGTAGTTCATGTTTATAAAATCTATTTTAAAAAAGATTTTATGGTCCAGGAGCTTTAATTCATGTCTTAACAACACCCCGCCCTGGTCATTACAATGCTTTGTGTGTTGTTTTGCCATCTGCCTACAGAAAGAAGTTACAGTCCCATTACATTATACTGTTGGTACTGTGCTAAAATGTAGGAAAATATCTGAGAAGTTTTTGGCTTGATTGATGCTGTGATATTTTCTCAAATAGTGGTAAAGGTGTGTGCGAGTGTGCCAGTTTGAGCTGACTTACATCTCACATTAATGATGCCATAGAAATCTCATTGTGATATTTTGTAGTTCCTCGTCTTTGTGGTATGTACTGAGAAGTGGCAGTAGCACAAGAGGTCAGAGCAGCAATCTGACTTTAAAGGAACTGAGAACAGGCATAAACTTGTTTCCGGTCTTAGTGACACCTCTTTCCAGCAAATCACATGGGGAAATGGGGAATTTACAGGTGGACCAAAGCTAGAGTCTCACTGCTGAGGCTGCCTACTTCAGAGATGATTGAGTATCTAGCCAGCTACTTGGCTGCCTGAACTGTGTGAGTGTTCACAAAACTCTGTGCAAAACTTCTGAGCATATATTAGGTAGAGGTTTCTCTTTTGAAAATTGGCTATTCATGTTTAACCATGCCCACCAGATCTTTTAGTATTATTGCTTTTATTTGATCCCCTGGGCTTTGCTGTCATCCCAGAGCAGGTATGCTGCAGGTACCCATTGCCTGACTAATCTCACCTCAAGAAACCTTCTATTTCTGTACTCTGCTCTAGTCATGTCCTTACTGGTCTGCTTTTGCTGTCATGCAGAAGTTTTTATTAGTTTTACTAATAGCATAAAAGCAAATTGTTAGCATAGCAGCAAGCATCACAAACATCTGAGTTTCTACCAGTTACCTTCTCTCATTGGCATGGGTACTCCTTGGGAAATCAGATTTTCAACTTCTACGTTTGTTTTGTGCTCTGCTGATTACAGAATATTAGGGAGAAGTTGAGGACCTAAGCTTGTCCCATAAACAAAAATGAAAAGAAAATCAGAGTGTAGAGCTAGCTATATGGAAAAACTTCACCAGGTCTAAAATTCATAGTTCACCCACAGAAACTTTCTTGCATGGCTAAGGTGTAAGTGTCAAGAAAGTAGAGGACTATCACATTGTTACTCCATTACTTCACCTTTGAGGAGATACAGAAGTTCAAGAGGAAAGTAAGGCTTTTTGCCTCTTCAGGTTTCTCTGGAATTATCATGGATACTGTATCTAACAGCCAAATTTAAAATGCTAGTAGAGTTTTCAAAGCAGGTTCTCATTTTCAAGCATTCACATGATAAGTTTTTCAAGATAGCACATGTATTCTTTTGGCAGCTCACAAGATACTCTGATGTGGCCTGTTTTCTCCTCCTGTCTGCTTCCTGCAGAGGGTTGCTAGTCACCACATGGCTGCAAAAGTCTGCACTTTTGCCAGGGCTCCATGGGGTCAGGGCACAAATGGGATTCATGCACTGCAAGACTCAGCATTGCAGCATTCAGTATTGTAATACTTAATTTCTAGGCATCATGCTTAGCACAGTGCACAATCTTCAGTGAAGTGCCTGCATTTCTGGGGAGAAGTCTCTTTCTTATTATCATAATCCCATACTGGAATTTTTCTGTGTCTTGCATCTCTTGTTATAATCTGTTAACACACCCTGACTGCTGCTTTCTCACCTTGCCTTTGCCTTTCTGGCATGCTGGAGAGCCTGGGGGGAATCTGAAGCTGTCCGTGCACCAAGTTATTGAAATTACCAATGCAAGGCAGCACAATGCTATGTGAGCACCAGAAACACTGGGTTGTGAAATAGCTTTTCTCAACTTTCTTGTCTCTAACCAAGGAAATTGTAAATATATTGAAGAAATACTGATTTAAACCCTCTCATAGCCGTGTACTTTGAGTGTTTTGCAGATAATCATTTTTATTTTTCTTGTGAGTAAACTTCAAGCCATTTGATATTTGTATCTTTGTATTTATTCTGATAACTAGCATTTATGTCAGGACAGAGAGGAGAATAATACATGAGAGTGGTATAGATGTGAAACAACATTGTGAGATTCCAGCAGCCACAGAAAAATTATTCCTTTTCCTTTTTGGGGGAAAAAAGGTGAAAAAATCTGGCTGCTTTTTTCCAATGGAATAGAATAGAATTACAGAATATTCAGAGTTGAAAGGGACCCACAAGGATCATCAGTTCTAACTCTCAAGTGAGAGCGGATCAAACCCACAACCTTGGCATTATTAACACCGTGTTTTAACCAACTGAGTTAATTTTAGTGTTTTCTTCCAAGTGGCAAAAAAAAAGGAATAGTAGAATTACTTTAGTAATTCTAGGACTGACTCAGAGAAGGGAGCATCCTTTGTTGCTGAGCCAGCGGTTTTGTAACTTCCTGTGTCTTTTTAAATGAAGCTTGCCAGAATGGAAATTTCCCCTTAAAATAACTTGGCACTGATGGTCCTGGCTGACCTGTAACCACTGAACCTGTTGGCTATAGTATAAACTTTGCCATTATCTTTATTGCAAAGGAAAACTTCTGTTCAAATTTGGCATTTATGTATTACCTTGATGACTTTTTTTTTGAGTGATAGGCGGTGTCACAGCAATCCAGTGTTTGAGGTCCTAAAATCATAGAAAACAAGGTCCACTTCACTGCATTGCCCACAAGCTTTCTGTAATCTTAGCAACCACTTAATTCAAAGGGTATTAGCTGCCTGTACATCTTTACAAACATCTCTGAATACCTTTGTGGACCAGATTAGTGCCCTTCCCTATTTCACGTGAATACCGCTAATATAAATACATGAAAGTATTTAAAGCACTCTGAAAATAGGGGTATTTAGATTATTATCTCCCACTGAAGTCAATAGTTTTTGAATAATGTGTTTATCACTGGAATATGTTTTTTCTCACCTAGGAAAGATGAGCTCTTCTAGCTGCCTTGCTGTTTAAATGACTGTGGTCTTCATGGTCCTGCAAAGACACCCCAGGTTCCAAATTTTCTCATGGCCCAGAAAGAAGATGCACCAAGGAACTCTGCAGAAGTCTTCCAGCTTGTGATCTGATGGCATGGTGGAACCACAGGTGGTCAGCCTTGGTTCATATAACCCTTCACCACAACTATTCACTGGTTAGGATGAGTTGTAGCTCTCTGGCACTAAGATACTTGTGACTCCATAGATGGAAAGGCTTTACAAGTCCCGGCTTGAGGAACTCACTCACTGCCACATTTCTGTTAATTATTTGGTCTGCACACCCTTTTTCCTCTGAAAATGTCATGTCTCAGGGCACATGTTGTACCTGAACTTTTTTTCTCAAAATATCAGTGATGTGGGAAAGATTATTCAACTGAATCATTCAGGGATTTTTTTTTTTTTTTTTTTTTGAGAGCAGAGTACTTTCCATCTGGCTGAAAGCTCAGAGGCTGGAGGTCTCCAAATGCACATCTGCAGTGTATGGGATGAGGGTTTCCAGCTCTGAATTCAGACAGGGAGGCAATATGCTTTGCATCTCTGCATGCTAAGATGTGGAAATTGCTTCATTGTTCCACATACCATGCTTGGAAGCATTAGAAGGATCCAGTCTTTCTCATTGATTTTCTCAGTTTCCTTGTCCCTGTCCTCAGTCTGGAACTGAGAACCCCACGCTTCTCTTTGCTCCTCAAGCAGGGGAAAGAGCACAACAGAGTAGTTGATGGTCACAGTTGTGATTAAGCCATTGCATTACTTCCATCTCACCACAGTATGTCAGTATAATCCCATATATGGTTCAGCCAGACTTTTTATAGTTCCTTGGTTTATTTGGAAAATGTTGCCTTGGGATTTGGGATTTAGCTGTTGTTCTTTTCAGCTTTAATTTGTTTTCCAATCTGTGAAGTAATAGCTATGTGCACTGAGCAGAAATGTACCTCTTCTGAGAAAAGTAATGCAGACTTGTTTCAGGAATAAATCCCTCCTTTTTATACTTTTCTTTAATAAAGGAGAGTTCAAGCATTCATTAAAGGCTCAGTTCTGAAATGTGCTTTTCCAGCATTGGCTCCTGCCAAACTAGATACACTTAACAATTAAAAAATGAACTTATACCCTATGACTGCAGTTTGATTTTTTTTAACGTGTAACATTTAAATTCGGATTCTCTTTACCAAGTAATTCCAATTTTTCTATGGTAGTGAAACATTCACATCTGGTGTTTTTATGCAGACCATGGCTAAAATGCTGCCCCTAAGCAAGTGAACAGATGACCTGCGTCACTGTGTGAAGTTAGCCTTTGGGCTGTGAAAGCTGGCTCTGATTTTGGCACAGCCTATAGCAAGCAAAGAGTCTGTCCCTACTTCTGCTTCACAGCCTCTCCAAATCACTGTGATACCACCCCAGACTTACTGTCAGCCACACCCGTTATGTCCAGTACCACTCACCAGCACCTGCTCAGTGCTTGCCTAAAACCAAAAGTAAATTGCCTGTGAGAATTAAGTATGCAGCCTCCTGAGTCATGGAAGCAAATGCAAAATGGCCGAGAGGGAAGAATGAACCTCTCCCTCTTGTCTCCTGCTTTGCCACTAAGAAACTGTAAATAGCTCTGGGGAATTCTGTGCTCTCCATATTCCAAGGATGCCCTAGGACTTGAACCTGCTGGATTGGCTGTCTTTCTCTTGCTGAGCTTGTTCATATTGTTCTCCAGCAAACAGAAATGCTTTAAGGCTGGAGGGGACATAATGTGCAAAGGTTTAGATGAGAGCCTCACAACTTGCTTCTTCCAAAAAAATATTACATTAATACAGTATGTTCGATAATATAAACAGCTAGTTTCTCTGTTCTGTTGTGCCTGCTTGCAGATTGCTAACTGCATAATGTGGGTATAATGTCTTAATAGTCTTTTCTTTTGGCCTGCTGGTTGTGACATTTCAGTCTGCAGCTTGCTCAAGTCTTGAAATTCATTAGTAAAACTAGCACTGGTATTTGGGTTGTAAACATTAAACAGATGTTTTTGATCTTGACTGTTCATGGAGGTACACCCTGTTACGCACTATTCACCAGCTAAAATTATGTGCAGAGTGGGAGTTAATACTCAGTTTGCTGCACGTAAACCTTAGTAACCCATTTGGACCCTCATGATTACATAGCAGAAGTTTCTTCAGTGTTGTTTTTTCTTTTCTACCCAGCAAAGCAAGGAAACAAGGTGTTGTGAAGTGTAACTTGTGAAACTTGCATAAAGTGAACAGGAGCAGAGCCACTGCAGCAGGGAAGAGGCTTGACCCAAGGCAGGGGAGACTCTGTTGTCCTGTCAATGTGATGCTGATCTGTTAGTCTCTTTGGTGAAATCACAGAACTGTCATTTACAAGAAGCTGAGGGTGACTGCAACAACCTCAACTCATGGAGTAAGACTAATGACTGTGCAGAGCAATGTCCTCTTTTTAGCTCCTGCCTCAGATTACGGGTGTATGCTCCATTCCAGACAGGATCACTGAATTATTATTCAATAGTATATATTGAATTATATTGCTTTCAGAGAAATTGCACCTCACTAAAAGCATTCCCAAAGGTCACTGATAGCAGTATGAGCTCTGACTGAATGTGTTAGATAAAGATTGATCAGAGCTGTCAAGGACGATTTCCATTCCTGTCCAATTCCAGGAAATTTAGACGTGTCATTGGAAATCTCACAGCCTGGAAAATTAAGAACACTGGGGTTTTTTTCCGCAGAGAAAAGAATCTTACTTTGTTTTTTCACTCAAAAAATAAAATGTTGTGAAAGATATTTTAATAAGTGGTATTTTTTCCTCTCATCAAAATTCCAGTCTTTCATTAGCAATATTTCTTCAGGAGCATTTTCCTTGATACTATCCACATGCAGTGCAGAGGCTTATGGAAAATCAGCTGAAGATTCTATACTATTCAGTTTGCCTTCCCCTCTTTGTTTTTATTTCCCCACCTTATCCCATAACATGACTGGCTATCCTTGGACCTTGAGAGGTCATGTTTCTTGCCACAGGTCACTGGGTTTTGGTTTCACCAGGTGTTGGTGTCACCAATGCATGGCTCTTCTGTTTGGTCATGTTGGTGGCCTCACTCTGAAATGTTACTCTTCCTATTCATCTGGAAGTAGCAGAATGGGTTTTTTTGTAATCATGGCAAGTCATGGTAAAAATATGAACAACATAATGTTCCTTTGGGTGACTGGTGGTAATCTGAGTTGGTGCTTTCAGCTGTCTTTAATATGCAGCAGGTGTAAAAATTAGGGAACATGCCTTTTCCCTGCCCAAGCCATTTTGGCCAGCTTCTTTCCAATGCATCACAAATACTGTGTTTGCACACACTAAAATGATCACCCAGCTGCAGTAGCTCTTGCTTGTTTATGGTTCTGGTTCTCTTTTGAGGTCACAGCACAGCTTGTAGAGCAAGGAGGCACATGACTGGAGCATACAGAATAACTGATCTCACTATGTCTCCCAGGTGGATTTCCTAGTCCTCAGCTCTTCCCATTGCTTGTGCTTGATCCCAACCTCTTGTGTTTCAAAACTTAAGCACTCAAAGTACATAACACTTTATGCCATTGTGTCTCCTGTTATTTTAGAAAATCTATTTTTTGTGGAAAACACCAGTAAGGAGCAAATTGATTAGAAATAATGTTCTTGTGTGCTCAGGGATGGAATAATGATACATCTTGTGCATCTGAGAGGATTTTATTTATTTAGTAATTTTCTCTACTTTTAGCATAAAATTTCTTGGTATTTATGAGAGTAGAGCAATATTTCAGTGAGTGAGAGAATCAGCTTGAAGAAAGTATTCAGAATGAATCTGATTAAAAGAAGTACCAAACTAGGATCTCAGCCAATTTCTGCAGTATCTTCACATTCACTTTCCAGAGTTTCACTCATCCTGCTCCATTTTCCACAAGATCATTCAAGTTTAAAAGTGATCATTCAAATATAAAAATAATCACTGCGATTCAAAGAGAGGGCCATTGGCACTAGGAAGGCTACTGTACCCAAGGCACCCTGCAGCTTCAGTGCATCAACATTATCTCATCTGTGTTCCATCCCCTAACCAGGTTTTCTCTTCAGATTTGTTAATGTAACCCTACGAATCATATACACGTGACTTCAGGGTCCAGCTTATACATGGTAAATATCCCATTATAGTACAGTGTATTTAACTATTTGAGTAACTGGGGTAGAGCTTCAGTCACCCAAGTACAGATTGTTGAATACATGACTTCAGCTGCCACCCCCAGGACGTGAGGGTATCTACCAATCACATATGAATTTATCTCTCTGGCTTTAGAAATCTTCTCTGTAGTGGCTCTTCTCCCTCTGAGGTTGCTGCTGAAATCACTGAAATGGTCTCTCTGATCGGAACACATCTAGGTTGTGTCCTTATATCTTCTCCTTGGCTAAGGACACATATGAAATAGTTCTGCTCCATAGAAATATGCAGCTCCTTTTCCAAGGCAGAAACTGCTTAATGTCTGTGTGGTTGGTTGAATCATTTTTCTCCTATTTTGTATGCTTGTTGAAATATACATTTCTGCTCTAATGCTGTGTATTCTCTTCATCCCAGCCCCTCTGTGTGCACTTTGTCTTCTTTCCTTTTCAGTCTTTTCCAGCAGTTTCTTCCCCAGGTTTGTGTCTCTGATTCTCAGTCCACTCAGGGCTTGATTAGTGACTTCACAGACCCTCTGGAAGTGTTTGATTTAACAAAGACAATGCTACTGTTAGTCTTTTTGCTGATATCTTTTAGGAGCTTTATTCTTTCAAATATAAGAATTTATGTTGCAAAGTTAGCCTAGAAATAAGACCTTAGCCCTATAAAAATAATGTGCTTGTCAGCTATTAAACAAACCCAGTGTCACATAACAAGGAATGTTAAAAAAATACTCCTCTGTTGTTAAAAAATGAAAAACAAGAGCTTACGGTTGTTTCTTGGAAATTGGTATGATTTGTAATTTCTCACACCCAAAATAGATGAAAAAAGTATTAGACATTGCCTAAGAGAGATTAATTTGATAACAATTTCCCTGTTGCTCTTTTGTGGGTATAGCAATTATCCCAATGGCTCTTCATTGTCATCCTGTTCCTGTGTTTAAAAGTAAGGACATTTCTGAAGAGTCTAATCCTCAGTGTGATACTCCTGGGGTGCATTTTGTCATTATTAAGGGTATTTAGGCAACTCAGCATCAGGGCCCCACTGCCTTAGGTAAGAGCATGATGTTAAAAAATGTAGAACTGTCTTCAGTATTTACCTTGGATGATGGAGATTTTTCACGTATTCCCTTTTTGAACTTTCCTTGTAAGCATTGGGGCTCAAGCTTCCCATTTTTCCCCATCTCAAGCCAAAACACTGGTAGTAATGACTCCTTTATAAAGGACAATGAAACAGCCAGAGACTTCATAATTTGGAGAGTTATATTTAAAAGGTTTTATTTTTTCTCCCTTGGAAACCTTTTACAGAATCTGAAAACAAGTTCAAAGGAAACTAATTTTTGTGATCATCAAGAGCAATGTCATTTCTTTCCCTTCCCTTGTTTTGTGTCTTGTGTCCTTTGTGGCAAACTAATACTTAGGAGTTTGAGGTTTCTCCTTTTTTTTTTTTTTTTTTTTTTTTTTGGCTAAGGTCTTTGAGCTTTGTAGCAAACATTGAAATCCATAGAAAACCCCACCTATTTATAATTAATTGTCTGCAGCCTGGAATACTTGATAATGTCTAACAGATCTGTGGCAAAAGCCAATGTCATTTCACAACAGAACCCCACCCTGAGCCACAAAGTGGTTCGTAGCTGAGATCAAGCCATGCAAGTATATAAACCCCAAGTCCACACCTGATTAAAGCAGATATATGGGAGGTATGAACAGGACTGGCCAGATGCTGCACCATATGATAAACACCAAGGACCATGGCATCCTATAAAACTGGGCATTTATATGGTACAGCTGGCTATGCATAATCTTCTCCTAATTTATAAGGCTGGAGCATCTGGTTCATTGCTGTTGCTCTATCAGCTTTTCTGGAGGCCTGTTCTTGAATTTCTGGTAGATGAATATTGCTCTTCTGAGTGCCAGTGGAATGCCAAGTTAAATCCATTTACAGTAGGAGATAAGCTCTTATTCTATCTGGGAGATAAGATATGTTCAAACAAAGTCATGGAGGAAAGAAGGGTAGGCCCTTGTGGGATGGGCTCCACTTCACAACAAAACCTACAACTGCAAACTCTAAAAGAAAATATATCTATTTCTCATTGGCAGAACCCTCAGGTGTGCAGAGAGGCTTGGCCAGATGAGGCTGTTGTGACAGGCTGTGCCCATGACTGCAGACATTTCTTGGCGACGAGGCAGGTGGGAGTTCACAGAATAGGTCACAAAAGTCCTGCTTCTGTTACATTGCTTGGTCTTTCCCACCCAGTACCACGGCCCCATAAGTCAGCATTTCTCTCTTTCCTGAAATAGAAGCTGGCACTTGGCACTTGGTTAGAAAATGCCTGCTGTGTGACTCAAGAAACAAGAGAAGGGAGTTTTCAGCTGGGTCTTGCAAACTTTTTGCCAATAGGAGCCAAGCCAGCAATGTGGAAGCATTCTGAACTGAATGGTGTGCAGAACTGTGTGCCAGCCCAAGCAGTTCTGGAGATGTGGACCCACAGCAGATGGTTTGCTTGTGCCCATGAGGAGAAAGGAGGGCTAGAACTCACTTGTCCAGGTATTTCCAAATTGATTTGCCTGCAGGAAAGTCCCAGCTGTAGTTAAGAGCTTTTTCTCCATTCCACCCTTGTGGAGCTGTAAATAGCAGTGCAGCATGCAGTCTAAGGCACAATAAGTTTTTTTTAAAAGTTACAGCATTACCAAGGCTATCTAGAAGCTGTGAGTGCAGATCACTCAGCCTTTGGGAAGAAAAAAATACAGCAGCAGTCATTCTACCAAACCTTTCCCCAGTAAAATCACATGTCGGAACAGTGCTCAAAGAAAATTTGCATTTCAAATGGAAAGGGAAAATTTGCTTTTGCAGAACATCATGGGTTTGGCAATAATAAATCATGGTACTGTCAGAATGGAAGTGGGTTCCTGCAACCCTTGTGCTGCTTTCTGTAAGCCTGTGCTGCTGCTGAGGAAGTGAAATCTGGTTAGCACACAACTTAGCACAAGACTGTGCAAGACTTCTTCAGATCTTTTAGTGTTTTTTCCAGCATGCAAGCTGCACATTTTTCATAATTTTATCAAACTGAAAACCTTTCAGATTTCAAATGTCTTCATAGATACACAGAATGGCAGCTGCTATATTTCTAGCTAGGTCTGAATACTTCAGGTACTCCTACGGCTCTTCCTCTTCGTTTTTTTTTTTTTTAGTGTTTCCTATAACAGTTTTATCCTCTGCGTCTGACACAGGTACAGCATCTGAAATTGTCAGAACCTGTTCTCTGATGAAGTTCTACCTTTGTGTAACAATGGCAACATGAGCTGCCCTAAGGAAAGAAGTGAATTTGAGAAAGAACTTGAATTACTACACATACTGTTTTCAGGCTGCGATAACCCACAAGTGGATGAAGCCACCACTGCTGAAGTACAAGACAGACTATTTCTTAACAGTTTGCCTGGTCAGTTTTTCTCACCAGTGCAAGAGGGGCAGCAGGGCTGTGCTGGATCTCACACTTGTCTTGGCATTAGGTATTGCATAGAGATTTAAAAAGACTCGCTTCTCAAAAAAGTCTTACCTAAATAAAGAAGTTGTGGGATATGGGTGGGCAAAGCAACTGGAAGAATTGGGAAAGGAAAAAAGGAAAATGTGGTGAAAGAAACCTGGTTTTAAGCACTAGATATCTGTAATGGCTAGATGTTTGCAAAACTAGTTGTTGAAATATAGAATGTATCAGAATCAGATGGTGGAAACATTTATTGTGTAATGACCTCTTTCATTTTGGTAAAGGCAAGAATGACCAGCATTCACTTACTTAAACACAGCCTCTTCCCAAATGCCTACTGCCAGCATCCTGATGCAGCTGTCAGCTGTGATGCCTCCAGGGGAGGTGTTAGTGACAGACCATGTGCTTTGGATATGGCTTAAGAGAACTCAAGGTCTGTTACTTAAACTGAACTGATCCTCCTTTGTGTCTGTGAATTAAGGGAAAAGTGGGTAGTGATAGTAGCTATCGTCTACTAAAGTAGCTGAGAGCTCCGTTTTTCCAAGGGCTTGCTTTGCCCTTTTGTGTCTGGGCCACTCCCACCTCCTCTCATTTAATCTGCAGTAACAGAACATAGTGAAGTACTAAGATTCTCATTACTTACAGACTTGGCAGATCTGGAAAAGTGATTTCACCTCTCCCTCTTGGCGTGGCTTGGTGAGTCACTATCCAGACCTTGCTGGAGCAATTTTTTCACTTGTAAGATGAAGACTAGTAGGACTAAAATCATTAGAAATCAAAGGTGACTGTCAGCTTTGAGTCACCATTTAATGTGAAATGGCTGAAATAGAAGTCACAGAATCACAGAGTTGTTAGGGTCAGAAGGGACCTCTGGCAATCATCCAGTCCCACCCCCTGCCGAGGCAGGGTCACCTAGAGCAGGTGACACAGGAGCTCGTCCAGGTGGGGTTTGAATGTCTCCAGATAGGGAAACTCCACGACCTCCCTGGGCAGCTTCTTCCAGTGGTCTGCCACCCTCAGCGTAAGGAAGCTTTCCTCGTGTTGAGGTGAAACTCCTTGTGTTTTAGTCTATGGCCATTGCTCCTCATCCTGTCGCTGAGCACCGCTGAAAGTCTGGCACCATCCCCTCAACACCCGTCTTTGAGCTATTTACATGCATTAATGAGATCCCTCTGTCTTCTCTTCTCTAGACTAACAGGCTCAACTCCCTCAGATGTTCCTTGTAACGGAGATGCTCCAGACCCCTCATCATCTTTGTGGCTCCCCACTGGACCCTCTCCAGTCACATCTTGTTTTTCTTGTACTGAAGTGCCCAGAAACACAGCACTCCAGATGTGGCCTCACTAGGGCTGAGTAGAGGGTCAGGACTACCTCCCTTGACTTACTGGCCACACTCTTCCTGATGCAGCCCAGGATACCATTGACCTTCCTGGCCACAAGGGCACGGCCAGCTCATGGTCAACTGGTCATCCACCAAGACTCCCAGGTCCTTTTCTGCAGACCTGCTCTCTGGGTTGCTCAGCCCCCAGCCTGTGCTGCTACTTGGGGTTGTTCCTCCCCAGGTGCAGAACCCTACACTTGCCCTTGTTGAACCTCATTAAATTTCCCTCCACCCAATTTTCCAGCCTACCAAGGTACCACTGAATGACAGAACAGCCTTCTGGTTTATCAGCCACTCCCCACAGTTTTGTTTCATCAGCAAACTTGCTGGGGGTCTCTTCCCTTTAACTGTCTTTCACTGAATGGAAGAGAGGATCTTTCCTGTTTTAGTTTACCTGCATTCCTGGCTAATCCCATACTGGTTTCACTGTCAGAATTATGTTGAGGCACTATAAAGACACTGTGAGCATAGAAATAATCCTGTATCATACATTTCTTATTTTTAAGAAAGGACATTGCTTTCATTTTCTGTTGTAATCATTGTAGAAAATGTAAAATATCTGAAACATCTATTTTATAGATTGTGTTTTAATTCCAAGACTTAAAATACAAAACCCCTAAAAGCAATCTTAAGGATATTTCCACAAAGGCTTTTGTTCATGGTTTTATTCTTATATTACAAGACTGTTTCCTTTGAAAATGAAAATATATTCCATCATAAATTGTAATACAGGACATACAAAGAATCCTTGACCTTCAGGTAGCATAAAATAATTGTGATGAATCAAATCATTTAAAGCAGCCAAAGGTTAGCTTTAAAAGTATCCAGGTATGTATTCCAAACATAGACAACAGATGTTGATTTACAGCTGGACCTGTGATGGAAGACATCTTCTGCTGTTATCCCTGTAACTGGGAAGAGAAAGAGAATTGCTGCTGGAATGTGCATTTAAGATAAGTGGTATTAAAGCAAACTGACCTTTGCCTGCATCTGTCCTGTCCCTCTGCAGGTTGTTTGAAAGTCCAGCTCTAACCTGAGTTTCCAGCTCTTTACAATACTGGGAAAGCAAACAGACATGCAGGAAAGTCCCCTAGAAACTGGCTCCCTCCTTAACCTAAACACACTGACCAAAGCTCAAGAGAGACCAACATTATGCATCATATTATGAAGCAGAAGAAAGGAAATCTTTTATGGTTTCAGGGGACAGAACTGAGAACAAAGCCATATACTCTGACACTTTTCCAGTTTTCATCTGTTACCCCAAATCTGAGCTTGCTAAGGCCAATTCCAATGAAACCAGCTTTGGGTTAGGTCTTTGTAAACTTGGTGCCTTTGCACCTGCAAGGCAGGATTGCTAGTAGATCTTTTGGCTGGGAATATGATATGTGACAATAGTCTAGTGATAGAGGCAAGTAAAAAAACAGATTTTTCAGACCAGCTAGTGGAGATAATTCTTGTGTTTTGGCCCATGGGAACTCACGAAATTTGGTAACTGATTTATTTTTAAACACATTACACAGAAGAGTGGCCATGAAAAGGGGACTGGCTCATTTTAATTAATCCATCAGATCAATTCCTGAGCAGAGCAGGTTGACAGAGCTTGCAGGAGAATTGCATGGTAATAAAGTTGGAGATCACTCATTTTCCTAATTAGTTATGACTCGACAAAAAAAAATTATGAAAACAATACATGTATAACTATTTAACTATACTATGTATAACTGTTTAAAGGAAGGTAAGCAGCAGATATTTTTGAGGACAATGCCAGCATGCAAATAATTATCTATCCCATTCCTCTAATCTTGGCCTTATCATTCTTACCTGGTGTGCAACTATCTGAGATTATGTAAGAATTCTGGCTAAAATTTTCAGGTGGGATTGCAGTTTCTATCCACACTTTTTTCCTCTCGTTTTGAAGAGTATCAGCCTTTGGTGAGGGGATAGACCTTGACTTCCAGAATCATATCCAGTTTCAGCCAAGGACTTACCTGTCTCAGAGGTGCCAGCTTTGTCACTGCAGCACAGTGCATTGCCTGCTGCTGTAGGCACTGCTGCGGTCCAGTGTTGGCACATATGTTTTAGCCACAATGCAGTAGCTGACTCCAGGCCTCAAATCTTGTATTTTAATAACCTTGTCTTTTCCTTCATACACCAGGGTTCTGTGTTGCTTCACATAGAGTGGAGAAAAAAAAGCCAGTCAAGTACATTTCCCTAGCAAACCTGTCTGTGAGTAAAGAACAGAGGATGCAGAAGAGCACATGGACTTACACAAACTCACCAGCACTAATAATTTCTCTATTTCACTAATAAATTCCTCTCCTGTCCCAATTTTTTAATCTAGGTCGTAGATTGCAAAGTATTAAGTTGATGGAAAATAATACAGGGAGGAATTACAACTTGATTCAATAAAATTCAATTTCTGAAAAATAAGCCTACTTTGTTTTCAAACACTTGCACAGTCGTTGCTGCTCTCACAATCCCAGAAGACTGTTTCAACAATAAAACAAGTATGGTGGGTCCATACTTTGCTGGCTTTTCAAAGGTAAAGGGTTCATATCTGAAGATACTCTTACCTCATCTAGCAAGTTGTTAATTACGAAGACTTGGTACAGCAGATCATAATAATTTGTCATTGGTATTTTGCTGCCTCTCTTCCTTTTATAAGGGGAACGTGGAGCTTGGAGCTTTACTGTTATGGATTTGTTGCTGTGAACCACAGTTACTATTGGAGGTCCTATCACAGCTATGGAAAAAAACAAAGCTATAAACACAATTATAGTGTATGAATAATATTTCATAGAATGCAATTTGAATCCATTCAGCAAATGTTCATGTTACCAGCAATATATTTTGCTGCATTTACTCTTAGTGGCACTTCATAAGTTCTTACTTCTTGGTGGTTATTGCTTGGTTATTGTTATTTTGGAGGTGAAATTTCCTGTGTTTACAAATCTATCTTTTAGCCAAACTTTTTGAAATCCCTTAGAGTTGCATGTTGATAAGTGCTGATTGGTCAAGCAAAATGCCAAAATCACTCTGATTTGCTTTATCCCTCATATTTGTCTGTGTGCTTGGACTGCACAGAACATCCATTTGAACCATTTCAGCTATGCCAAGGATGTAGTTTCCGTCATCACTTTCAAATATCTTGCAATCTGCTTGGTTAAACACAGCCAAAGGCTCAAGCTAGTGCTTGCATACACCCGTGTGCAGCCCCAGAAATGTGGGGACACAGGACAGCATCTGCTTCATGCATCTCTCCAGGAGGAGGAGGCAGCACAGGGAAAGATGGTTTTACTGCAAGAAACTGCTTTATGTCATAACTTCTGATTTCACCTGCGCAGGAGGCTCAGGGTGGTTTGCACTCCAGGGCTGTAAAGTGACCCACATTGACAGTTCAATTTTGCATTGACCAGTGAAGGAAAACTGGTTAATTCATGGCAAACTTACTGGTAGGTACATTGCTACTGCTCGGTGTTTGGGCAGTCCTCCATTTCTAACATCCTGTGGCACTGCAATGACAGTACTAACCAAAAGCTTTGCACTTTCCTTTCTATGTCCTTTCTTGCAGTCAGGAAAACACATAAATATGAGGAGAATAGTGTCCCCACTGCACGCAGCTCTGTTCTCTGTTTTCCCACCAAGCAAAGAATGCTTTCTTTTTTATGGTCTTGAGTCCTGTCCTTCCAACAGCTCCAAAAATGCCTGAAAATAATTTGTGTAGTTCCATGCCCAGAGGAAGATGTTGATTTAACAGGATCTTTTGATCTCCTAATAACTGGTAAATGGCTATTTAGCCATATTCTCTTGGCTTTCAAGTGTGGGGAGAATTTGGTATAACACTTCACCTGAGAGCTATTGACTCACTTCTGTAGGTACAGCTTTGCGGCTAGAAAAGGATAACTGATGTTTGCAAATTGTGAGCAGAAATGATGCATTCCATGCCACAGAAGATCAGATTCCTTCCTGGGGGAGACATATGTTTGCACTTACTTTCCCTCCAGGGAGTGAATCTGCAGCTGAGGCTCCAGTTGGAATAGGCACCAGCCAGCATGGCTCTTACTCTGCCGTAGTAAGGTTCCTGGATGGCTGAGGTCTCTTGCGTTAGGTCACAGATGTGGCTTGAAATCCCCCAGCACTCATCTTTGTTTTGCCACGTGCTCTGCCCATACCTATAGAGAAAGAGGAGGAATGATGTAAGCTTAGGGAATCCCTGACTGTGTCCGTGCAGTTTCTTAGACATTTGTTTTACTCTGGTGGCACTGACAAGCATTCTGCCTTGGAAATTAACTACCTTCAGTTTGATAAGAGGGAGGGTTGATTTCACAAGAATTTGGGAACTACAGGTTCCTTTTCTGAAAGAAATCTAAAGCAGAGGCATGGGTCACCAGCCCTGTAGGAAACCATCTCTTACCTGAGCCATGGGAGAGGCGGGCAAGGTTCAGCTTAGCCAGTGTGTTCAATGATGGGCAGAATGCTGGATTTCACCAGATAATTTCTCAAGGCCAATAATGATTTCAGGCACTCACCAGTGTGTCCAGGATGGGAGAAGACCCTGAGGACCAGCCCCTAGTGTTGCCTCAAGCTTGCCTTGCAAGGCACTGTCATGGGTAAGGTAGGTCACTGAAATACCTTAAATGTCCTATTACAGAAGAACGTGAACTATCTAGACCTGCTTCAGGCAGGTGGCTGGACCCTGTGGTCTTCAGAGATCCCCTGCAAACTACATATTAATTCAACTCCATGGTGCAATGAGGGTGCAGAGCATATTGCTGGAGGTGCTTATTCCTTGCCTGCCTCATGCTGCTCGACTGCACCTTATGGGACTAATAAGTGCAGAAACGACTGAGAGCTGGCAGACAAGCAGGACGTGGCTGCTCTCCAGGAATGACAATAACCTGTCACCTGAGAAATCCTTTGGATGTGCCCAGCAGGGATCAGCCCCAGCACAGTGGGAGGCCCCGGTACTTACACTTTATGCTGCACAAAGTAGAGCGCATCTCTCGCCTCTCTGGCCCACCCAGGCTGCCAGTGCAAAGTGGTGTTGAAGTTTAATGAGTGAAACTCTACCTTCTGAGGCTTAATCGAATCTTGCAGGTCTTGGTTTCCCAAAACTAAAAGCGCTGCAAATAATAAGGAATGTTAACATAATGTACTGGTCACAGACTCTCCTCTGTATTGAAACCAGAGGATATTGCTACAGATCATTTGGTTTCATGACTAGCAGACCACAGGGAAATTAAATCTCCTGGATCTCATGTTCAAAACTTTCCAAGCCATAAGATCAAGCAGTTACAGAAGAATGTTTAGTACAGCAGTTACATTTAGAACTATGAAGGGAACACTTTTATGTGGTCTGAATGTTTGGAAGTTTTTGTGTTGTTTTGGGTTTGTTTGTTTATTATTTTGGTTTTTGGGTTTTTTTGTTGCTGTTGTTTTGTTATCATTTTCCTTAGTGAGTTTGCTGCTGTGAAAGATGCCTCATGCACATCCCAGGAAACAAACCCTTTGGATCTATTTGCAGAGTCTGCAAATGCAGTGCAGTAAGCACCCCCATCAACAGTTAAAAGCCAAGTCCTCTTTCCCTCTTTACTCCACATCTCAGCTTTAACCTGAAGAGATTATAGCTCTTTAACTGTTGCCACAGTCAGGTTTACCATGTCCTGCCCAATAAACAATAACCTGAAATTCACTGCTTTTCCTGTCTGCACCACTGGAAAAGCTATCTGTAAGTTTTCAAGATCATCTGTTTTTAAACTGCAGTATTACTTATAAGAGATTCAGTTAACAACCTCTCTGAAGCATCCAAGTCCTAATATTTTTTGTGAGTTTTGAGACCCAGATGACAGCAGCTTTACCCTGGCATAACACAGAATCAGATAAGACTTGTACTGGCTGAACTGAAACTGGTAATACAGCCATGAATAAATTTAATGGGCAACACATTCACTTCAGAACCTTGAAAGATAAAATAACAAATTAATTTGAGAGTGACTGGGTTTTGAAACCCAGCAAAAGATCCAGAGATTTCTTGACTTCTCCAGAAATTCAATAATAAGCCCTGTCCTACCACACCCTACCCCCATCCCTCCCCACAGAGGAAAAGAGCAAAAAGCCCTTACTTACAAGTTGTCTCATCCTGAAGCAGGTGCATCAGTAAGCAGAGGAAGGAAAGCATGATCCTCCTCATGCTTAGGAGAGCAGCTCCATGACTGAAAAGCACCTCTCTTCCTCTTGGGTATGTCCTATGAGGAAGTAATTGTTAAGCACTCCAGAGTTCCCCTTACTTTCAGTGGTTTCCAAATTCCCCAGTTTGGCTTTGGTTTAATTTAACTGGAAAACATATGAGTTGCTCTGAATTAAACATGAGCAATTGTTCTTTCTTGGCAGCTGTGGTCATGCTGAAGTTTGGAACTAATTATGAACCAAGCCATTATGAAAAGGGTCCTTTTTTAAGACACTAATTCCCAAGTGATGTCTGCCAGTATTGCTTTATCCCATAAATTTGTCACAGAAGCTTACTTGCTTCCCATGCTTAGAGTTTTAATATTTATTTATTTGTTTGTTTGTTTGTTTGTTTTCAGCTCACTAGTTGCTCAGAGCTGAAGAACATAAGAAATTTTTCTGCAACCATATAAAAGACCTACCCATGGGATGTCCTCTGGTTTGATGGACTGCCTCTGGGTCAAAGGCAAGAGACGGAGTTTGCAGGTGTGCTCGTGGCAGGACATCATCTGGGGGTATCACTGGAGGAATGAGGGGCTGTGAAATCGCTGCTGGCTGTTGGGCAGCATGTTCACCCCACGCTGGCAGCTAGGAGATGCTGGGAGGCCAGGGAAGTTGCAGGACTGGCAGCCTCCAAATAGGGATTGGGAGGGTAAGGCCAGCCCATCGGGCCAAAGCGCCACTCTGGGTTGGACTTTCAGGCTGCCCGGAACCATAAGCCCCAACTGGTGCAGGTCTGTTGCAACACTGCCTGCACAAATATTGGTATTTTGTCAGAGTTATCCTCTGGATCCTGCCTTCCCAATACATGCATCCCTACAAGCTTGGTCCCAGGGCTGGGGATGCTAGGGCTCTCCAGTAAAAACAATCTAACTCTCAGCTTGCAAATGCTTTAATGCCACATGCACACCTGCCTGGTGGGAGATGAGTTTTGTGCTCCTGGGATGTATGGAAAGCTCAGGCAAGTCAGTTGCTGGTGGTGAATGTGGGGCTACTGCCTAGCCTTGCCCCTCACTCTTCCCTCCCCAAAAGCTCCCCGATGCTGACACCCACTGGTACTTTGCTGCTCATGCACTAGTGCAACTAACCAAAGTCATTCCCTTTCTGCAAACTCATGATGATAAGCAAGAGGAGAAAAACGTTAATTTTGTAAGACTTAGTGCAGCCCTGTGTAACAGCTCCCACAAGAGGAGTAATGGATGTGAAGACTACCTGCATGCAAACAAAAAAATTGTTCTGAAAGCCTCTTTACTTTGGAAAAAGTGGAAACACAAGACTTGTCAGGTAAAAAAAGTGCAAGTTCTGGTTAAAATGAAGGTCTGCTTTTATTTAAAGGCCCCTAGTTATATTGTACAAACTGAACAACATCTAATCAAGAAGCAGACCTTGGTCAGGTAGATCAGCACAGGCTCTCTGTTCAGCTGATCACCTATACCTCATTATACTAACACCAAACCTGCAGCATATATAATAAAATGCTAACTGCACAGCTTTGAATAATTAATTAGTCAAACCAATTATGGGAATTAAAAAAATGAGAAAAAAATGAAGAAAAAAACCCTACCAAAATGAAGGCAGAAGTCAGAAAGTCTATCTCTGCCTGTAAATTCTTTATTTATCCATTTCCCAAACATGTTTTCAAAATCCAGTGACCTTTAAGTAGTTCCCCACACCAAATTCATTTAGTATTTCATCATGTTATATGAGCTCAAGTGTGGGAATAGGTACCTTTTACAAACGGAAAGGTCATCAAAGTTTAGTCACAGGTCATGTATTTATTTACTTGAATTGTACACACCTTCCCATACCCCGGGTAGCAGCCCGTTGCCAGGAGCTGGAGTGTGGACTTTTGTTGGAGTTCTTTTCGATGGTGGTTCCTAATAGGAAGGCAGAGCTGAGGGCCAGCCTGCTGGCGCCAGTGGGTTTTGCTGGGAAAAGGTTGCTCTGCGATGTGGTGAAACAGGACAAGAAATGCCTGTCACATGGCAAAACTCAGAGTTCCCTGTGCACTGTACTCTGATAGTGTTTTATCTGCAGCTGCACCCTGCACCCTGCACTAACTGGTGACTCCTCACGAAATTTTTGTTGTCATTGGAACAATCACTGTTTCAATAGCAGGTTATTAGCACCTGTACCACTCATCAGCCTCAGTCACACTGCTCTAGTGCTTTGTGGGATTAAAATCACTGCAGTCAAAGAAGGGCCAGCTGCACACACACTCACACACATACACACAAGCAGACATGAACATACATATATGTCTGGAGTCTCACAGAATACACATATAGTGCATTTCAAAATGTAAACTATTGAGGAACACAGGATGATGCACACTGCAATGCCATTTAAAATACAAGAACTTTTATAAACAATGTTAAGGACACTCTGAACAGTACTTTATGAAGAAATGGGAAGTTAAAATGTATTACTTTGCCCAGCAGAATCCACATATGTAGTTCTGCTTCTAACTCATCCTAGCTTACACAAAGCATCTTTCTGATCCAAACCACTGTGAAACAGGGTAACTGATATTTTTGTGAATCAACACAGAAAACCATGGGTATGAGAATTTTTTCCACTGCTGAAATACAAACCTATCTGAATGCTGGGTAAACAACTTTCTTTCTCTTGAGGATGGACTATTGCTACACAGAAGTAAAAGTCAAGTACATTTTTTGTGAAAGCAAAACTCATGCCATTTGAAAGGACCACCTCGTTGTTACTCTTTTTTCTTTTTCCCTTGAATGAGTTGTTTCCCATACATAAGAGGAGAAAATGTAACCTTGAAACTGCTACTGTAGCATGACCTCTGGCTTTTCAGACGTGAGTCTCGGTATTTTCAGTGGATGTGAGGGTGGGTTTTGCTTACATGCCTGGATGAGGATGTGGAAGAATGAAAAAAGGGGAGAAACTCCCAAAGCATATAGAGAATACTTCTAGTAACTGGCAGAGGCCAGGCAATTCTCTCTCATGTGTGGCATTTCACACAAAAATTAAAAAAGTGAGTGGTTCATGTTATTCTAGACCTAAAGACTATTTGCAATTGGAACCACAGTTTTCAGTCTTTCCTGAACAGCCAGTGTGGACTCACAGGAAAACTTGTCTTGGGAGGGGGCTCTGGAGGTCATTCAGTCCAGCCTAACACTCAGGGCACAGAGCTATCGGCAATTTTATCCCACAGTTAACCACTTTTAATGTGAGTTTCCTCCTGCACAGCCTAGTGGGATTCCTCTGCTGCAATTTATCACAGCTGGTCTTTGTGGTTTTACTGGGAGCTTCAGAGAAAAGTCTGCCATTTCCGCAAATGTTACACTTGGCTACAGTTGGCAATTACATCTCTCCTGAGTGCCACTTCTCCTGGCTGAAGGGATCCAAATCCCTCAGCTTCTTCTGGAGTGTCACATGCAGCAGGGCTACCAGCTCAGTGGGCACTAGGAAAATGAATCACTACACTACACACAAAAATTACAATGAAAGCAAAGAAAACCCCCCCAGTCAGGCAGGAGGGACTTTTTTGATTTTTTTTTCCCTGCTCTGTAGGGAAGAGATGTTCCATCACGAGTTCCTACAGAGAAGTTTCTGAGGAAGCGACGCAGACTTTCACTGCACAATGTGTGCCTTCCCTGCTTCCTGCCCACAGGTACAAACTGTTCACCTCTCACTGTTAAAGAGCTTGGATCAACATTTTAAAGATTACAGTTAGAAATTCCCAGTGCTGTAGCTGCATCTAGATAGTGACACATTTGACCATATTAAAGATTAAGATCTGCTGAAGGCTCAAAAGTAGCAAGTCATTATTTGCACATGCAGTATTTATTTAACAATGTGCAGCACACTGAATTAACTGGGAAGTTATAACCCACCATTTACATTCATTAGGAACCGAAATTAATACCAAACCCCCAAACAGCTACAAGCCTCTTATTTAAATGACAAGTTCCCTTAAAACTGTCAGTTTTTCTCATTTGCAAAGCCACAGGATTATATTTTTTTGCTACCAGTAAGGAGTGCTGTAGTTTGTTTAAGCCCATTAAGACTCATTTTTTTGGGTTGTGGATCCCTCACCAAATCATCTGCAGAGACAAAAACTACCAGCCTGGAGACACGTGGAATTAATATTCCATAATTTGTTGGTTTTGCTTAGACGATCTTCATAGCATAGTAAAGGTGCCAAGTGCTAATTCAGCCAACAGAAACCACAGAAAAGAGTGGAGAGGTACAACACAAACACTGCTCATGCTTTCTGGGTCCACCTACTAAAGAAAGGCTCAAAGACTGGTAGTGTCAATGCTCTCTGACACACTGCCACCACTGCCACCAGGCAGCTGGGCAACACCTGAAATATTGGTAGTGTGGGTAGGATATGACCCACACACTGGGTTTTTAGTAGGCAGTGATTGGAAGTCTCTGTGCCTGAACACCAAAGCCTGGTACAGACCACAGGCTGTGCTGGGCTGACTCAGCACACAGCACAAGGAGGGCAAAGGGCTGGCAGGCCTGCATTCGGGAGAAGACGGACAGAACTGGGATGCCTGCCTCCACAGCTGTCATCAAAAATTGGGCTGCAGGAGGAGCAAACACTTCTGGTAGCTACTTTGGGCAATAAAAGCTGGAAAGAGGCAAGCTCCACGGGTTTCCCTGGCCAAGGGAAAAAAGAAAATAAAGGGAGGAAAAAAACATGAAGAAACTGCCTTTCACTAATTTCTTCTGCAAATAGAAGTTTGCAAGCATCACACTTTCTCCTGTGGCTCAGTTCTGTGGTTGTCTTTTGAAGTCTCAGTATCATCTCTCCACCACCCAAAGAGTGCAAACTCTAGACCAGAAAGTCCATTCTTACAGCAATCTTTACCATCATCTCCAAATACCTACTGAATTTGTATATACACTGTAGTTTTACAAATCTATTTTTTTTCTTAATAAATACAATGTCACAGAACTTGTGTGGATATTCTCTCAGCATTCAGGAATCAGCATGCTGAACTTTTCAGGACAGAACCCTCCACTTACTGTGTGAACTGGTTTTCACACTTCTCAGAGGTGTTAGTTTCGAGTCTATTGCCACATGATCATTTAACCATTAAGAGCACCCTTTGAATCTTTAAGACAAAAAACTGTGTTCCGTATTTTTTGTCTTAATGGAAATGAAGTTTGGTGTATCTCAAAATTGCTAGTTTTGCTGCACACCCTGAAGCAATTGGTTAATTAATACTTTGTAATTCACCATCCAAATCCACAGTGTTTTATTGCAAATTCTATGCAGAGTTGGGGGAGTGAATACAAACTGGTACTACACCAAAAGCTGATATAAGGCCAGAGTGATACCTGGGACAAAGCCACATGGAAGGGACTGAGAAATGGCAAATATGCTCTCTACCTCCTTGCTACCACTGCCCTCTAGCCATTCAGGCAAGCTTTTGCAACTCTTCCTTACTTGTTGCAATTATCTCCCACTGAATCACACTTGCAGCAGGTTATCATAGGCCTCTACTCGACCAAACCTGGTTGCAGAAAGCACACAACAGTACACAGTTCCCATCTTCTGGAATGGAACTGCACATGCCCTCCACCTTTCCTGCAATTAACTGAGCTGCTATTAACTTGCAAAACATATCACAAAACACAAAGTAGTCCTACCCAGAAAGAAAACAAAGTGTATTTATTTTTGGGTTTTTTCCACTCTGTATTTTCAATCTGAAAGGACTGTATTTACTCTCTGTGAAAGGGTATTTTTGAAGGGGTGTAAGTTGTTGAGTCTGTGTTATTTAAGTGATGTCAGCACAGAAAAAAAGCCGGATCAGAGTCAACATTCCTACTGCTGTACTGCGCACAATGCAAGTACTTAACAACTACAGTGTTTTGCAGAACACATAGCAAGCTGGCTGGCAGTAACACCTGGTCTGCCTGCTCGTTTGCTCTGCTTGTAATACTTTTCCTCTTTTAAGCGGTGTCTTAAGACACAGACGGCAGAAATTAAAACATCACACAAATAAGACTTCAGTGATAATTTTTATTTCTAATGAACAGCAACAGTTTCAAGGAAGGCCAGCATTCCTTGCTCTGTAGCAATTAATCCATTCAAATAGTTTGACCATTTAATCCCTGCCCATCATTTTTAAATAGAACATAAGGAAGTGTTTCCAGGCTCAAGCAATAGCACTGGACTTAAGTTAGTGCAGGCTGCCTTAAAGGCGTCAAAGGGCAGAGGAGAAATTACTGCAGATGATGAAGATGGTCAGTAGGACACAAGAATTGGCTGCACACAATGAGCCACACACATCTCTCCCCAGACAGTGTTGTGATTCTCAATAATGCTAAAGCACACACTACACATAACTAACATGAACTGAGACAGCTTCAAAAGCAGATTTAATCATCAGAACAAAAGTTAACAGTCATAAAGAGGCAAAGACACATTTTCCTTCTTCTATTTTAATATAAAAATATTTAATATGTACAGTATTTACAAGAATTACAGATTTCAGACCAATGACTGCATCCATTTGGAGAATACAGGAAGAATATTAATAAACAAGAACATCATAGTCAAAGGACCGAATTATAAAAAAATCACACTAAAGAAACCTACACAGGTCACCTTTTCCTGAGATGATTTGTATTTGGATTGTTGTTTTGGTTGAGTGTTTTTGGTTTTTAGGTTTTTGGTTTTTTAAAGACATGCTGAAACAATTAATTTGAACCAAGTACATCTCTTATTTATTAATACTCAACTGTTTACATGGAACTACTTCAGAGCCACTGGTTATTCCCAATCCTGAGAAAAACAGGATTTCTCATGCAAGTTTCTTTTTCTGCCATCTTCTAGTGAGGGATTACATAAAAATATGCAAACCTGTTCCAGGCAACTGGGACTTTATGTGGTCTCTTGTTTCCACAGATATCAGTAGATTTGACAATTTTTTTTTTAAGGTACATTATTGATTTAGGTGGAAAACCACACAAAAGCACATTTGTTGTTCCTGAGCCAGCACACAGTACTGCCACAATACTGTGTCCTGTTAACTGCAGCTCTAACAATAAAAAATTACAATGTCCACCCAAGAACAAGAATTAAAGAACTTCTTAGAAATGTCAGGTATGAGGCCAAAGTTTTGTGAAGTTCTCTTTCACAGGATATAATGTTGTGGAGTCTTATATTACATCATCACCCAAATTATCTTCAGGAGCGAGGAAGGGAGGAATGGTAAGCAGTCAGGACAAGAGTAGAAATCAGCTGAAAAAGTTTGAAGTGGCAAAAACCTTCTAAGTGTGTCATACTGGAGAGCTGAAAGCTCTGTAAAAGGCATGAATATTAGATTATTTTGAATGTGTAAATATTAGGCACTTTCACATTCTGGATCAAGGTGCTATGTATGGCTATTCAGAAGCTCAAGCAAACTACTTCTTCATTACAAGAAAAATTAATTAAACTAATTCAATTAGCTGAAAATGTATAGATAAATACTACCTGTCAGGCTCCCAGTCACATTGCTTATGTGGTTACAGAACTGCAAAAGCAAGGCTAACTAGCTGTAGCTGGAAAGGCATTTCCATTTCCCTCTCCCAAGAAGTCCTCACACTGCAAGCTGCTGGATTGTATCCAGAGATACCACCAGGCACTTGCCCTGTTTTTAGGCTCTCAATAGCACTACTGGCAACTGCTGAAAACAGGACTGGTGGTAACAGAACTTAATGACCGAAAAACACATCCTTATCTCACTGTGGCCTCCCATTTTCAGCTAGTCACAGCTAATAAAAGAATCCTGTGCTTTGTGCACCCTTAAACGTCTTTATTTCACAATTACAAAAGTTGTAAGTTGGCCTGAGCAATTTAAACATCCAAACTATCTCTGTGCTACTGGTTACCTGTTAAGTACACAGCACACAGAAGACAGACTGCAGGGATGATGCTAGTTCAGTGGCTTTTGTAACTACAGCTCAGAAATTTTGATTTAGAAGTACATTTAAGCTTGTGATATTTCAAGAGGAGGTCTGTTGTGCATAGAGATATATTTTTATATATATATTTGTGTGTGGTATAGTACAAAGATTTTCCTTTGTGTCAGCAAAGGAAAATCCTCCCGAACAATGAAACACTTATGCTCACTCAAATCTAGGATGCTGAGTCTTAGTTCTAACACCACCAGGGTTTCCACAGACACTGTTAAGAATGTAAATCGAATTTAAAAAACAAAATTACTTAATTCTGACAGAATCTTGGTCTTGAGACAGATACGTGAAATCCAACAACTGCCAGAGCTAATTCCTGACCTTCTCAGAGAACATAAACTTTTTTGTCAAAAAAACCCCAAAAAACAAAACACAAAAAAACTGACAGAAGGAAACCAAGCTACCAATTGCAAGGTTAAATACTCTGAGCAGTAGCAAAGAAAATACTCACCAAATTGTCTGATCAGAAATTTCTTCCCAAAAAACAAGGTTAACTTCACAGTTTCTAATGCCCTCTTTATCCATTCAGAGCCAAGTTTAACTTAAACACTTACCTGACATTTATAAATTCCTGAGGTATTTATTGCAATTCATATTTATCAACAAATCTCTGAACCCAGGAAGAAGTTACATCAACTCCAATCTCTGCACAAGACCAAGCTGCAAATCTCCTTAGTTGACAGCCTGATAGAAGCTTCAGTGATGAACCACATCACTACCTGGAAAGTCAGTTTAGTTGAAGTTTCAAGTGTCATTAATGCTGATTTTGATGACATATTAGTGAATCCTAAGCAGGAAGTCACTTAGCATTGTCTTCTAGGAACTCAACCCAGAACATGACATTGAAAACATTGCTGGGGGTCTCACTATGTTTGAATATGAGGCAGAAACAAATCACAGCCAGCTAACAAATACTAACTGGGCTCTCCATGACATTGTAACTATGAAATTCACCTGCTTGGTTTGCCTTTTCCTGAAATTGGTTAGCAGGGTTTTGATAATCTGTTACCCTCCTGTGAGTAGAGATGGGAAAAACAGCTATTGTCTTTAAATCTTCTGTACCATTGTGGTCACTATCTGATATATAAAAGAATGGAGACACTCCTGAAACTGCTGCTTAAACTAACTTCACCTTAAGAATACTCATGTCAGTAAGTCTATGGACAGAAGTATATTGCTTTTCCTTTAAAACCACCTGCTGTAACATGCTAACAATTCTGATAATCCTATTAAAATGTCTTTTAAAACAAAATCACAATTTTGTATAAATGGCCCCAAAAAGTGTTCTTTTTTCCTGAACTAAGCTTCATTAGTAATTGCTCTAAACATTTCCTACAAATAGAAAATACCTATCAAATCTTGACTAAAGGCAAATAAATGGGTTGCATGGATTTTAATATGAAAAAAGAAATATAAAAATATAAAATTCTTCAGTTTTCAAAACTACAGTCTCTGTGACACAAAATTCAGAAGGCTGTCACATGACAATATAACTTATGAAGTACAACTTAACCACACTACTTTTCTATTGTCTTGAGTTGTATTTTTAGAGGGTCATTCTGTGTAATTCCTGAGTTATATTATACAAAGCGGGGAAATGGCAGTGATTTTTCATCCTGGTAGAAGACATGCTTGGAAGAAGTTCTATTGATTTCTATTTAAAGAACATATTGTTCTTAAAATTAGGATAAAAGTGTCCCAGAAGAAACCAGCCTTCTGAATTTTGAAGACATTTTCTAAAGAATTTGTGCAACCACCCATTAGACTTTGTTTTTTGTTCAATGATGATCAGTCAGCTTGCTAATGCATTCTGGAGTTATCCAGAATGTGAGATGGTTACCCATGTCACTAGGTAATACAAATGGATGCTGCTACACTCAAGTAACAGCAAAGACTACAAACAACTGGTACTTTCATGGAATTTGTTAGGGTTGGAAGGAACCTCTGGAAATCATCCAGTCCAACATTCAGGCAAGGCAGGGTCACCTGGAGCAGGTGACACAGGAGTGTGTCCAGGTGGGTTTTGAATGTCTTCAGAAAGGGAGACTCCATGATCTCCTTGGGCAGCCTCTTCCAGTGCTCTGCCACCCACCCTCAATGCAAAGAAGTTCTTCCTCGTGGTAAGGTGAACTTCTTGTGTTTTTAGTTTATGGCAACTACTTCTTACTTCTTTGACATGGAATCAAATTCTTAAGATATACAGGAAGAGCTCATAGGCATATTCTTACTCAAAAGAAACAGTAGCATTTAATATAAAAATACTCTTCAAGAGAAAAAGATAAGCAAGAGGATACCTCCAATAATGGTAAAAACTCTCAAACATTTCTTGCACATGTATATCATAATCAAGTAAAGGATTTCTTAAGCATTATGTTAATTGAACGAATTTTGAACAGGATTTGAAGCAGAAGTGACTAATGGTACAGCTGCTGTTTTATAGTCAATTGTATATTTTCTGTAGAGTATTGTAAAAACCACATCACTATTACAAGTAGGAAATAATGAGTTATATATAAAAGCATTTCTAAAAGGGGTTATTATGAAACTTTCCCACACTTTTTATGCCATTTTCAGACACTAGTTTCAGTTGTGTACTGATCAGAACAAGTACAATTTGCAGATGTTCACAATCTAACCCAGAGTTTCCATAACCTTCAGTAATGCTGTTTTTTCTTAGCTGTGGTTGAACACTTTAATTACCTTGGTTAGTCAGAGTTGGCCTGTAAGCATTCACAGGCTGTTCTTCACCAACATCTAGCATCAACATATCTAATGGAACATGAGGCTTGTCATAGCCAGAAACAAAGCAGCTGCTTGGACTGACTTTTTGCTGTGTTTCTGTGGTAGGAATCTCTACCCCTGAAGACTTACTGCATATATCCATTTGGTTACTGTCAGAAATGAAGTAATTCTCTTTCACTTCACAGTTTTGTTCATCAGCATTGTAAGATACCTCCTCTGTGCTTTCCTGCACAGGCACCTCTTCTACTGTGGCTGGTGCTTCTGGGGAAGCAACAGGAGATTCTCCGTAGGAATTCCCAGGAATAACAATTTCTTCTTCTGGCTCTATCTCCAGCAAGGTTACTTCACCATTCACTGGCAACGCTGAGGGGCTTGATGGGAAGCTTATTACAGATATATACTTCCCCTCCGACATTGGTCCCAGTAAGGCATTTCCACTCAGGTTTCTCATCACACTGGCCTTAAATGAAAACAAAAAATCACTTTTTGAGTTTAATGGTTTAAAATATATGTAAGTTGATATGAACAAATTTAACATTATTATAACCAATTCCAAAAGAAAACTGCAAAAAAGCAAAAGAAGAAAGAGACGTAATACTCTTCAGCCAGGGAAACCTTTCATACTCTATAGCTAATGAGTGTAACTTACAGTGGCTGTGATAATTTCAGACACCTGACTTAGCCAGGAGGGACGTGAATAAATTCCCAGTAGCCCTATGTATGCTGAATTCTCCCAACTTATTTCACAAAGTCACTAAGCAGTCCCTCAATGCTGCAACAAACTTTGATGTTTCACTTTAAAATCCCTCTGCTCACTGATCACATGAACTCCTTCAATGGCCAGGCTCCAGCTTGTCCTGAACAATTATGGTATGCCTCCAGCCTGTTTAGATTCTTTAGCCTTTTTTTTTGTCATGTCTTTTCAAGAATACATACACATGGAAAATAAAGTGGGGTAAATTTTCAGCTATTTGATGGTTTATATAGCTAAAGATAACAAAACGCCTAGGAGAAAGGAGTTAATTAATAGTGTTTTATTCTTTTCCAAATTTTGTAACTCACTAGGTATGTGTACCACATACTATCAAGTATTATAGATATGTGAATTTCTTAATAAAATACACAATCACTGTTTTTGCAGATACTTCGTAAAAAAAAATATGCCTGAAAATTCAGATGGAGGCAAATTAGGAAGAAAGGGATGTATACAAGAGAAGGAAAGAAGAAGAAAAATAACAAATGGGCACAAAGAACCTCCCAGTCTGTCTTAGTGTAAGAACTGAGAGGGCCATCAACACCAGATGATCCAATCTGACTGTGCTTTTCAAGAGCCTTCCCTGATCAAAAGGTTCTGAGACTGTAGCTTTACATTCATTCCTTCACTGAGTGCTGACTTCATTAGAAATTGCCTTCATCCCTCACTGCAATCCCATTATCTTTCCCCTCAGTAGCCCTGATACCTGTTGATGCTACTCTGGGGTTAAGGCTGGATCAATAAAAGCATTGCAACTTAGAAAAACCAACTAGCCAAACAACACACACCACCACAAGCCAAGCAAACACTCCCTGAAGAGCAGTTATTGGTCATCGAAGTGAGTTGTACAAACAGCTGTGTGAACACCACTAAAGTGAGGCAATCTCCTGAGGGATCAAGGGCTGCGACTGAAAAAACAGCTAAAAGTGAATTCAGGTGGCTCCTGACACAGTACAATCTAGATGCCATTCAGCCATCAGTCTCTGAATCTTCATTTTCTGTTATGTGGAAACAGCCAGAATACTACATAAAGAATATTCAGAGTCATTTCCACAAGAATTCATGGAAATCTCTCCTTCATAAAAAGCAGATGCTTAAAAATTAGTTGCAAGGAAGAGATTACAACCAATAATGGGTAGATACTGAAAATGTTCAGAGCAGCTGATAGGATTAATGTACTTTTTGATAATCTCTTTATAGAGGTATTATTGGATATATATCCAAAATACTGGATACTTATGCTCTGCAACACTAATCTTGAAGGGACCTCCATCTGTAGTTTTTCAGGATGGGGGTTAGCAAAAATATGACTCCAATAATCACAAGGCAAGTGACAAGAGAAGGTAATTCTCTGTGTATACTGGAATACTTGAGGAATGTGAATTAAAACAAAATATTACAGAAACTATAGTCAGAAGCTGCGTTTCCAGCTTTCCATCTCTCCCCATACCAGTACATGCTAAACTGAAGTCAGAAACAAAACCCAATGAGCTCTTGTTTCTGTCCTTTTAGGATTTTCACACAGCTTTAAAAATCAGTCCTAAAATGTGTTAAAGGGATAGCCTCATATTCTACACAGGTCCTGCATTTCACGATGAGAGCTGGCAATACTAAGAGACTTTGAGGACAAAATACATATTCTCTGTACAACTACATCTAAGACTTCTCAACAAAGGAAACCCATTTTTTTCTTGGCAAGTTCTTGACCAAGGCAAGATGGTGCAAAGACACTCCTATTCCCATTCATGAAAGAAGGAAGCAACCACAAGAAAAAACTCCTGTGGATTTCCCAGCACCGAAAGTTTTTTAAGAGTCACTGAGTCATGATGAGACAATTTAGCACCTGTGCAGTTGTTTCTCATTTCAAAGGTAAGATTTATAGCTTATTACACTAACTGGAATACCATTCAAAAGATCTGATGTAACAAGGGTAATTAAGATACAGTTGCTATTTGAAGAAGAGTATTTACTACAGGTAAATTAATATTTTTCTTTTATGCACATTATCTAATATTAGCAAACTGACAGCCAGTGAGCTTAAGACAGATATCAGCAGTATTTCCTGGCATGTGCAGGTACTCATGTAATTTCCTGTCTCCAATGACAGCACCTGAGCTTTCAGGTCTTTCACTGTCTCAAGAGACTAGGGAGATACACTGCTGAAAGTCAGGCTCATGGACACAGATAAAAAATACATCCCAAGGAACCCGTAACAGTTAAGGTAATTAAACAGATGCTTTCTTAACTTCCCTTTCTAATGACGTGTCTACCTATGAATTCCAAGTAATTTTCAGGTGCACATTTCATGGAGGGGAGTTTGAGAACTCAATTTCAAATCTTGTTAGGATGATGGCAAAAATCTGTGAGGTCTTTGCATGGCTCCACAAAACATTAATGCTATGTAAATTTATGGACAGAAGACTATGTTACTGCCCCCTATAGATGCTCACAGGGAAAAAAAATTCACAAAAGTAATGAAGCAGCTTCCCTCTTGTAAGATGAGAATTATTTATGGCAAGTATCAGTCAATATTTACAGGAACAATTAGTTTCTCCACATCAAAAATATATGTTCTATAACGAAAAAAACCCCCAGAGCTGCAAAGAAAATTCTCAAGTGTTTTGTGAATACCCTTAAGTGTTCTGCAAATACAAAGAGAGAACATAGCCTTGTCATTCCTGTCAGAACCAGAGAAAGCATCAGCAGATAGCAGAGAAGTTGGCTTACATAAGACTCAACTTTTACTTTTAGCTCATTCTCTTATAGAGTGGATGTTTGATATTCGACAAAATATTTGACATGACTTAAAGACAAAAGGCGCTGAAGAAAAACAGTGAAGTTAAAGCAGAGAGAGAGAGATACCCACAGCCCATCACTAAGTTAGGGCCAAGTTCCTTTACAAGTGGGTAAGCCCTTATCACAAATCTTAGAACAAAGATCTAGTACAGGAATAACCACAGGACAAATTGCAATGACTGAAGATGATGGGTGGAAAGAGACAGCCTCTTGTAATACTTTTTGTGAGATAAATAAAAAAAAAGTTTTAACTACAGCTGAATTGCTGAAACATCAGATTCTTCTGATCCAGGCAGAATAACAAAGTCTCGTAAAGAAATCTGTCCCCTTTCACAAAAGCATATTCCTGGTAGGATCCTACTGTTTATAATGACGTTTAGAACATTTAAACAAACATGTTTTCCGGTGAACCAAATCATTCATTGCCTATACTGAATGACAACTGTACTGTAGAAGTAGGATCAAGACACAATTGACATGTAATTCTTGGGAGTCACAAACAGCATAGGAAACACAGTGTAAAAACTCTTGAGCTCTAACTGGCAAAGGATTTTTTTTCTTTTCTCTGAGTATGTGAGACTTGCAAAGGTAGCTGCTTGATGGTTACTCTTTCTTATTTTTCCTTCTGTTGGAAAATTCCAAGTTGTTGGAAGTCACTCAAATGATGTTTTAGCATATACTTAAAGCTGCCAGGAAGCAGAATATTGGAAAAGAGTGATCCTAAGGTAGGAAATCTTGCTCAGCCTTTTAACAGATGGGAAAACTCCCTAGAAGTTTTTATTTTCAGACAAGCTCAGGTACGGGACCATGATCATACCCTGTACAGAAAGAAATGCCCAGTACATATTCCAAGGTCAGTGACAGGCTCCAAGTGCCATTAAGTCTGTAGAGATAATGTCATATAATGAAACTTATTTTTCATATTAATTATTTAAATTGTTTATTCATTACTTTAAATAATTAACCACAATTATTCATAAGTTATTAACTGCTCATTTTACATTCCCGTAGTAGTCATATCACCTGTACTGAAACTACCTCTATGAGCTCTGCAACTTATATTTGTCACTAGAGACTGAAATGGACAGAAACATAGAATATCCTGATCTCAAAGAGACCCACAGGAATCAGGGTCTATCTCCTGACTCCACTCAGGGCAACCTAGAAGTCAAGCCATATGTCTTAGAGCATGGGCCAAATGCTTCTTGAACAGGATTCGGGCAGTGACCACTTCCTAGGGGAGCTTGTCTCAGTGTCTGACCACCTAGTTAACAGTATTTATAAATAGTTATTGGCTTAATTCAGCTCCTTAGCAACAAAATGTGATGTAGAATGTGAACCAGACTGTGGTTCACAAAGCATACAGCATAGTAAAATGAGAATGTGGGCACACAAATGAGTTTCTATATGATGAGCTCAAGCATGAAGCTGCAATACATCAAGAAGCTCACAGGTGTTAAGGAGCACACATTCTAATTGTGATATTCTTTTTCCTGATCCTTTAGATGGGATATCACTGTAGTACTGGAAAGCCAAAATAACTGTAGATCCATTGACCACAGGACAGTAATTCTGCATGACCCATCTTCTGCTACAATGAATGGTCTTCACAAAAATTTCTGTTGTGTGTACACAGGACACAATGTTACATATTCAGATAATTACACACAGGCGTGAAGATGACAAAAAATCTCCAGTGTCTCTACAAGGTGTGTGTTTTGATACTGGGGCCTAGCTGCAGATGTCATCACAGAGGTTTCTCTCATCTGATTTTTGAAAGCCTACAGTGTGAACAGCTACCTCCAAACTAATCCCCTGGCTCCATCACAGTCCATGGAAAGAAACAGGAACTTTAGAGAGCATTTTGTCTGACCAGAAGTATATATAATTTCAGAACAAGATGAATCACCTTGTGCTGCACAAGTTGATGGACTAGATCACTGCTTTACTACGAAGGGACCATCTCTGGCTTGGGTATCTCCATTTAGTCAGAGCAATCTCACCTCCTAATATTTTATTGCAAAGAATGCAGACTCCAGAGGTATCAAAGGCACTGACTATGGAGAGGTCATTTTAAAGGGTTTTGAAACTCAAGAACATGGAATCGAAGATCATTGTCTACTCTCTCTATAAATGAGATTTCCTCCATCCACTGAGAAGGAAAACTCTTGCTATGATTACTCTTTACTACTGCCTCACGTGGCAGCTCTTTCAAGTTGTGGTTGTTCATTTGCTGCGACTAACATGACACCAGGAGAACATTACAACAGTTGTTAGATACTCCACTCTTGCCTGACATGAAATCAAGGAATGCTGCTGCTCTGTAAGTAACATCCACTCTGTTTCCCAGGGATAGCTACAGGGGTTTTCAAGATAGAGCAGCGGCTGACCTCTCTTCCCTGTATCTCCTCAGAGTGAGAACAGACTTCCCCCTAGTCCTTCCTCCCTTTTCCTACGGCACTATTAGTCCCTCCCCTTACTCTGCACATCACTAAGAACATTGTAGCACTTAGCCAAATTCCAATACCACCATTTAGTGAAGGTATCTCACAGCTCCTGTGACAGGACAAAAGGAAATGGGCACAAACTGAAACACACGGAATATTTTCTGAATGTAAGAAAAGCTGTGAGGATGGTTAAACAATGGAACAGGTTGCCCAGAGCAGCTGTGGAGTCTCCTTCCTTGCAGGTATTCAAAGGCCATCTGGATATGCTCATGGGTAACCTGTTCTTGAGCTTGAGCAAAAGGGTCAGACTAGATGACCTCAAAAAGTGTCTTCTCATGTCAGCGATTCTGTGGTTTTGTGTCTCTGCTACTAAAATGTGCACAAATCTGCCTAGGTACACACACATTGAGTTTTTAAGAACCAATCTCAAACTAGACCAGCTACTGCTACTCCAGTTAAAGAGAGACTGAAGTCTAGCCTTAAAAAAAAAAAGAGGCATCTGGTTGCAAAGGCTACCAAGAATATTAGACTGGCATAAATTCTAAATATCTATGAGACCATGGTAAAAAACCAAACCAAATAAACAAACAAAAACCCCCAAAACAAAAACCCCACAAACAAAAAACCACACACCAAAAAACCCCCACCCAACCAAAACACAACAACAACAAAACCAGGAGATTGACATAAATATACAGTAGTTACAAAACTTACCAAAGACTTAGGCAGCTTTACGTTCTTTTTCCTTAGTTTCTTGCAGCCACAATATACTGTTGGTATTACAGTCAAGCTCCCAATAACACACAGAATGATGATATAGTGTGTACCTAAGAAGTTAAAGCAAAATCTATTGGGAATTTTGGAAAAACAAGCCACTGCTGTATCATTTAGAAAAACATCAGAAATTTTAATAGCTCAGAATGCTTAACTGTAATGTGTGAATTTGTCAATCTACTACCTTTTTTCACTCAAGAAAACTTAACTCATAAAACTTTTATGGAGTAAATACAAACTAAAATGACAGAAGCTTTTCAATTTATATAAACGTGATCACGTTTTTATGGAAATAAAAGAACTTTGCAACTAAATTTTTGTTCCTTAGAGATGACAGATAGGGATCATGAGATTTGTACATTTTCCATGTGATAGCATATTAACTGACATAACTATACAAGAAAAGAAAAATGTGAAATCTTCCAAAACACAGAATTGTTAATATTTACTAGCAGAACTACACTAGTCTGACTCTCCTTAATGCTCTCCCCCCTCACTCATACTGCTGCTCCTGTGCATTCAAGAAAAACACAACTGCTTCTATCAATTTTATCTCTTTGCAGAAATTCCAGGCCATAATGAAATACAACTACAATGTTTGTAAGAGGTTCAGAGATATAAATTTGGGTCACTATCTGCCTTTTGTTCTCTTTAATTAAGAAAAAGACATCAGTACCTTAATTTAATGACCATAAGTTCATAGTTGCTTCAAATCAAAAGTCTATATACATTTTCCTCAGTGATGAGGCTGAGCAAAAGGCCAGCTGCTAGAAGAGACAATGCCTGTGAAAATCACATAGCTCAGTGAATGATCCATTTATGATTTTTTAATTACACCAGTGATCAGGTGCAATGGCAACGGGTTTTGTAATACCAACAACACAGGGAAAACACCCCAAAAAGAAGTCAGGGTCACTTGAATACATGGTCTATAAAGGTCAGAACCGTCAAAGTGCGTTTGGAAAAGGATGACCAAACTTTCACTATTTTTTCTCCCGCAGGCATCCTGTGGCTGTATCAGAGCTCAAATACTTGCTAGATCAGATCTGTGTTCACATTCAGTATGTTCATACTTAAAATCTGCACTGGAATCCTCTTACTCAATGTCTGCTTGAGAGGAACAGAAGTGCAGCTTTCCTCTGATGGAGTGCCAAACATCAGCTCCTCAAAAACTCCTTTTGCTGAAACACAGTAACTGGAAACTTCATCAGGAACAGGGATTTTGAGACTACACTTATGGATTGTACAATTTTCTTCGTAGAGCTCTTCAGTCTGCAAAAAAATGGAAGATGTGTTGCATCATTTGACTCACTAGAACAATGTTAAAGTGCCTTCCACCACTTCCAAAAATATTAAAACACTATTCGATGTGTTTTCCTACATCACCCATATGCCTTGCAAAAGCTGTGTGAACATTAGCTTACTGGCTACCTTAGGATACTGTATTTGATCAGACCATGGTATTTTCCAGCTAAAATTTGTGGTTCATAGTATAGATTCACATTCCTAATTAATTTATAAAACTTGTACCTAGATGCATATGAAAAGGTAACTGTAAGTTAACACACCTACTGTAATTTTCCTCAAGTTCACCCTCCATGATTGCGAAATTAACAGATGTAAGTATCTTGAAAGGTCATTTTCTTAAACTAAAGGTCTCTTTAGACAAGTGAGAGGGGCACAAATAAAGTTACCGATGTTTTAGCATGTACACAGAAACAGCAGCATGTGGTCAAGTAACTCCTATCTTGTGTACAGCTAATGCAATAAATTGATTTTTGTTGTAAACATTCATTTGGACAACTAAAATCCAGACCTTTCATTCACATATCTCATTGTAATGCACTTAACATTTTAGGTGTTCAACTATTTCCTTGGTATCTGTTAGCTCCATGTGTCATAGGACTAAATCCCTTGTACAGGCATTTAAAGTAAAAAAAGTGTTCTTAATTTTCAATTTTATTTTTGGAACTTACCTTATTTTCACTATCCCGAACAGTCACCAAGTACTCAAGCTTTGAATAAATGTCTTCAATACAAGAAAGAGAGAATACAGGATGGTAAATATCAACCATGATTTTATCACCATGTCTTGAGAGATTCAGTTTCGGCGGTCCGATTTTTCCTGCAACACATTGCACCTTTGCTATTAGGCCAAAGCTTTTAACACAAAATATGGTATTTATAGTTAGCTTTCCAAAATTCGTCAGAGATTTAAAAAGAATTATGTATTTATTTCCATGCTGTTCATATTGCATAGCTGCGGTCAGACCTCTCTGTTGCTTGGAAGTAATGAAGGCACTTGGATACATTAATCAATCAGTTTCTAAAATGGAAACAGATTGTCCATGAAGAATTTCACTGTTAAGCAATTCAACTTTCCTACACACATAAAGCCATAAAAATTCAGCTGACAACAAAAAAAACAAACAGCAATTCAACATATACATGAACGAGAACCAAACACAAGATCCTGCTGACTAGATCCCACCAAAAATCAGCTCAGTTAAAAACAATACTGTACTGAAACAAAAGATATATGAAAAGCTAAGCAAATCTCACTGGGAGCACCATTTGGAAACTTTGGATTTCCCATGGCAACAGCCTATGTGAATTTTTTGTGTCTAATGGTCTGAATAAACTATTGATGTTAAAGACTGATTTTTCCGAGACAGCCCAAAGGATTTACATTAAGAACTAGCAACTTAGTTATCCAGTTACAACTTCTAGATAGTTCCTAGATACCTGAAGTTATCAGTACATGGCATTCTAGCATCAAGCAAGGTATCATTACTTCAATGATGCCTAAAGGTCCATGTCATCTGCTGACACTTTCCTACCCTAAATTGGTGTCTGGGGCACCAAGCAAGAATATGGGAAGGATTCAGAGTGCACCATCGGCATCACCTTCTTGCCTTTGGATATGTTGAAACAAATATTCAGATTCCACAGAGTATGGGCTAAAAAATACTATGAAGTTCCTACTAAGCAATCATCACACTTCATTTCATCCTGGACTCCAAGCTTTAAGATATTCCCAAAAGCAATTAACAGAGCAAAAAGTGTAACTACTAACTTTCTAAATTTTTGGAAAAAATTACAATGTTTAGATAAAACTTACCATGCCTTTGCAAAACAAACTCATTTGCCTCGATATATTCAGACTGTTGTGACCCAACAACAGCTTTAACTTGAAACCAGTAAGATGAATAAGGTTCACATATTTCCTCTGAGACATCACAAAAATTAGCTGAAATATTCATGCAGGTTGAGACATTCTTATAACGACCTAAACTGTAAAACAGATCACATAATAGTTAATACAATTTCAACTGCACAATTCCATACTATACACTGCCTGTAACAAAAAAACTGTGAGGGTGGCCAGGACTCATGAGGGCACACATTGCCCAGGGAGGTTGTGGAATCTCCTTCCCTAGGGATATTCAAAAGCCAATCGGACAGTCTTGGATGATCTGCACAAGCAAGGGGTTTGGACCAGATGACCTCCAGAGATCCCAGCCAACCTTAACCATCCTGCTACTTGACAAATTCTGCCTTAATTTACACTTGGGCAAGCTTTACCCTACATGACTTCACCACACAGAAACAAAATATTTACCATGGACTGACTGCTTTCATATGCTTCTAGAGAATATCAGGTATAGGAAATAATAAAATAATAAGAACTTACCTGTAAGGCATGATTTCCACAATAAAACGAGGAGTTTCTGACACAGATGGGTACTGCCAGTGCAAAACTGTTTTGAAATTTTCAGATGTTACTACAATCTCCGTTGGTGAAGGCACTAGAAGAAAGAGAACAATTGCACTTTGATAAACAGACCTTTGCAAACACAAGAACGGCCAAATATACTTCTAAATTATTTGGAAAAAGACAACGTGCTAGACATAAAAATCACAAATACTTCCCCCAAATGAGCTAGTTTCTCACCAGTACAAATACCTATGAACCTGATAAACTGATTTATTACTCATCTCCCCTGCAGAGACAGCTTTTGTCCTCTTTGCAACAACATCAGATAACCCATGAGCATTGAAAACAAGTCCATAATTGGCCCATATCAGGTTTATAAGCAGTGATGATTATACTCCTGTGTTGGTCTCTTACAGATATACCAGCAAGACAGATAGTAAGACTTTACTCAAGTTAGAGGAGATTAGCCCACTTCCTGTAGAATTCTCATGCTGTTCAGAAACTGAACTGGAGTGGGTGGGGTACGAGATGGTATCAGAGCTGGAGCACCAAGACCAAAATACAACAGGCCTGCTAGGGAAAGCCTGGATGCCACATAAATTTCTAACAGTGATACTTCTACTGCTCCAGCAGTATTTTCAGTAAACTGTGATGACCAAAACAAACTACAAACATTTGTAAGGAATTTGAACACTGAAACTATAATGTAGTTCCATATACAGGAACAAATTTGAAGTATACGTAGCAAACAACATCAGAGGGAATGTAGTAAAGCAATGCAAAAATAAGCAACACTGACAGTTTTCCATGTGCAGCAAGTATCTGTTTTAAGCACCAACTACAACAGAGATATCCAGGAAGCAGTTGCAGGAGAAGGAAAATTACAGGATCCTCTAACTGTCACACGACACTCAGGAAAAGAAAATAAATTAAGGTCACTTAACCAATTTTAACTGTTACTACTCAGATTCGCAATGTCTGGTTTGGCACTCTTAGTATTCTCAATGTAGCTTTTACAAAATGTTGAGGGAACTCATATTTGACCTACTCTACACTGCTGCTGGTTCACAAAGCAAGTGCTGCAACTTCACTCTGTGATATATTGAGGGAAAGTAAACAATTTTCACATCCTGAGAACAAGACCACAAATATAACACATTATGAAAGTAATACAGAGAGGCTGAGATATGCTACTGACCACAAAGGTTCGATACATGTAACATACATCACTCTGCAAATGGTTCTGTGGTTTATGTTTCAATAAGTACAAAAGTGGTATTTCAGCTATTGGAAAAAAAGAAACATAATCATCAAATTCACAACCACGAGAAGTAAAAAGGTGACAAGTTGACAGAAGAGGCGTCAAGTGCACAGATGAGCCAAAGCACACAAACATTATTTCAAATATGCTGTTTTAAGCCACAGTGTAGGTAGCCTTACAAAATTTTAACCTTTGTGTACTGTTAATCAAAAGCAACTACCTAACAAAAGGAGTTGACCCCAGAGCACTGAATGAGGTAGCAAATGTTACAGTAGGACCCCTCCATCATCTGCCTAAGGTTTGGGGAGGTCTCTGCTGACTGGAAGCCAGTCACTATTCCAATTTACAAGAAAGGCATAAGGAAAGACCCAGGAAACCAGACCTGTTAGCCTAACCTCAGCACCTGGAAAAATTATGGAGATGATCATACTGGGTGCTCTTAAAAGACAGTTAAAGAATGATACAATCACCACGAACAGTCAACAGGGGTTCACAAAGGGAAAATCCTGTTTAACTGATTTATTACTTGTCTAGTGGATGAAGGGAAGGCAGTGAATGTACTGTTTCTGGATTTTTATAAGGCTTTTTATCCTGTCCTTCATTGTGTTCTTCTGAACAAGTTTTGCAGCCATGGGATGTGCACGTTCAGAGCACACTGAGTGAAGAACTGTCTGAAGGGCAGAGCTCAAAGGGTTGCTGTGAATGGGGCTGCACTGGCTGGGGACCAGCAGTGTTCCAAGTGGCCCAGTTCTAGGGCCTGTTCTGTTCAGTATTTTTACAAATTATCTGGGTGCAGGAGTTGAATGCATCTTGGGCAAATTTGCCAATTATACTGCACTGGGAGGTGCTCTCTATTCTCCCAAGGCAAGTGAGGTCTTGCAGAGGGAGCTAAACAAAATGTCTTCATTGCCCAGCTCACATCCCCTTTACTCAGGCTGGCTATCTGATTTCTAATGGTTTCTTCTCCAGACAGTGCCTGAGGACACCACAGTCTCATTTCATTCCAGCATCAAGAGACCAGATCACAGAGAACACCGCAGATTTTCAAAGTGCTAATGTTTAATCTTTATAGATGCCATTTCTGCATACTGCCAGTTAAAAGGCCCTAACACTTTAAGTGAACCCGGTTTTACTTAATCCATAATGAAGCAGTCATTTTTCTAAACATGTTACACTATGTTCTATGTTCGGCAGGCACAAATGGAAGATGACAATAGCAGCTAGTGCCACAAAGGTAATTATTAAACATAAAACTCCTTTTTAATTTATAATAAACATAAATTAAGGAACACAACGTGCAAATTCAAGCAGTGAGACAGAAAGCATGGAAAGAAAGAAAGAAAGAGAAGAAAACTGATGAGCAATTCATGTCATAATGCATGACACAGGAAACTCAACAAGTTCTGGTCTGCCTCCAGTTCCAATGAAGTGATTTCCACCTGCAGTTCATCTTGCCTTCTAAGACAGCAATACTGGCTGATGAGAAGCCAAGAGAGAACAGCAAGAACAATTTTTTCACAGCAATTGAAATGCGTATGTGTATTGTAAAATGCTATAAAAGGAACTTCAGAAAGCAGGTCTGCATCCAGAGAATAACGGAATAAAAGGCAACGGTAGGCCAATCAGATACACCTATTTTAAGTGTGCCAGAAAAAGTGAAACATGCCTGTATTTTGATGATGAAGAACTAGAATGTAGGAAAGCAAAGGTACGACTAAGAGGGGGTAAAAGTAGAGACAAACATGACCACAGAGTGACCTGGAAGTCAAACATTTAACAGGGAACAGACATGGGAATAAAACCGCAGAGTTTATCTCAGCAAACTCACACCTGCATCAGTTTATAACTTGAACAGAAATGTATTTATTTGCCCATATGCAAACAACCCAAACTATTGCTGCCACACTGATGGCAAAGATCTCATCCAGTGTGACTACCGTAGGGCATGAATGTGTATACACATAATCAAACTCCTTCTTAATGTGCAATTACCTTAACTAATGTATTTAAGACTTAGTAGACAGCTACGTCTTCAGCAAACTTGAATAGCAGACTGAAAGGAAATACATGTGGGAGGAAATTAAAAGCCAAACTCCACTGAAAGACTTGTTTTACTGCAAGTATCTGCTGCTGCTTGCTTTCAGGCTGCTAAGAAGTAAGGGGGATGTTGGGTTGGTTTAGAGGTTTTTTTCAGAGTAACATACACAAGTGTTCCTAGTTGTGTCTTCTAAGACTAAGATAATTGTTATAACTAATCTGCTACTTGCACACAATATATGATGCAGTTCTGCTCCTAAAGTGTACATCATCAAGGCAGAAAATGCTTGTTTTTATCTACAAGGGTAACTTGTGAAAGAAAAACTTGTGAAGAACAAGTTTAACTAGTCTTGTTTTGTACATTCACTTCCCCGACTCAAACTGCACATCTCTCACAAATCTCAGCAAGGTCAGACATATGCAAACCATGTGGTCATAAAGAAAGATTTCTATACCAGTTGGAAACCTGACATTGTTGTTCACTATGTAAGTGCTTTCCTACCTAGGGAAAGTACTTATGCAACAAGTTTGAAGCAGTCATATACTCAATAAAATCTGTTTTTAAAGCATATACAGAAGGACTTAGTATTTTTTATATGTGTAGATGTCCTACCTATTCACTGACCCTCAGCAATGCATTGCCTAGAGCAAAAATGAAATCAATGAACTGGACATTTCTGAGATGTAAAAATGAGACAGCCTTCAAGCTCATACTTGTATCTTGTGCAACACCGGATCCTTTCCTCATTCTGGCACTGCTGTGTACACAGAGGCATTTGTCATCACTGCTCACACAAGTGGAATTCAGCTGAAGAGCAATAATGCACATAACAGAACAGGGCCTGATGAATTCACAATGCAGAATTTATGCTACAGCTATCTGAGACAACTGCAGCCCTAAAAGCCATAAAACCTCATTCAAGTCATAAGTGCCTTTTGAACATCATTTAGGCACTGAAATACAGACTGAAAGCACGAACTGAATGTTTTTGTTATTTTTTCACAATTTGAAAAGACAAACTGTGGAAAAAAAACCCAAGTAAAAACATATTTTGAAAGTTTGTTCCTTTTTTGGATTCCATTAAAAACAAATTCTTGTAATCCCCAAGTGATACACCGTAGGAAAACACTTAGAAGTCACTTAAACAGGCCAAGAGGGACAAGTTTGAACTCTGCTGTGGAGTCACGGTTAACTCATCATTTAAAGATAGACAGCTGCAACAGTAACAAATCAGTCCCTTTTGAGCCCCTGACTGGGAAAAATGTGTCTTCCTAGTGGGAGTCCTGTACTCTACCTACAGTTGTTTTAGGTCATCAGTTCACAGAATATTCTGATTTGGAAGGGACCACAAGGACCACTGAGTCCAGCTCTTAAGTGAATGGTCCATATGGGGACCTGAGCTCACACATCCACTTTAACTGCACCCAGAAAGGGTAACAGTTCTGACGACTTCACAAATGCAAAAAAGTTACTCTTCTAGCTTTCACCACCAGTGAAAATGAAGACAAGGGAAAAAAGACCAGATAAATCTGCACTACCTTTGAATGGTTCCACAGGACTCTGCAGCCATATGCATTGAAAAAAAACCCAAACAGGAAAAAAAGGTAGCAAAAGAGCAGAAAATGCTTTGAAAAACGGATTCAGAAGGCAGCAAGTTAATGCTAAGGGTGAAAGAATTTAGTCATAAATTCAGAGCCTTCAAAGACAGACTAAATTTTGTCTATCTCTGAAGGCTGCATTTCCTTAATTTTTTTCAGTGCCCAACTTGGGAATCAAAGGGTTTGAGATAACAACAGACTTGACTGGGATGTACTAGACTGAATTTATAGCTGTTAGTGCTGTTTAGCCAGTAATGAGCAGGTTCCTGCACTTGCCCTGGTGCTCACTTTTCTGACTGTATATTTGAGTGCAGTGCTCGTTGCTTTCACTGCTTGCTGTATTGCTTATCACTTCACTACAACGTGCCTGGGAATGTTCTGATAACACACTGTGATCCACATGGGCTGGCAGGCGGCCAGGGTGTTGCTGCTTTCTGTGTTGTATCATGCTCAGGACATGGGGACAGGACATGTTATATCAGGACTCAGGACATGCTCCCCCCATAAAGTGGGGGGGAAAAGGAGGAAGTGGGGGACATTTGGAGTGATGCTGTTTGTCTTCCCAATTAACCCCTACCCGTGATGGGGCCCTGCTCCCCTGGAGATGGCTGAACACCTGCCTGCTCACGGGAAGCAGTGAATTAATTCCTTGTTTTGCTTTGCTTATGTGTACAACTTTTGCTTCCGCTATAAAATTATCTTTATCTCAACCCATGAGTTCTCAAGTTTTTACCCTTCTAATCTCTCCCCAGTCCTGCTGGCAGCGGAGTGAGCAAGCAGCTGCATGGGGCTTGGTTAAATCATGACAAATTGTCCTCCTAATAATTTATATCCTCACTTCAATCTGTTCTAAATCAAACAGAATTGGCCTGTACTAAAACAGAGTTCAGCCATCTGGGGCTAGAAGAGAGCTAGGAGCACGGCCCAGCACCACAGGGCAGAATCCGAGCAGGAAGAGGTCACTGCTCAGTGGAGGCTGCAGAAGCACCGAGCACATGCCATGGGGAGAAATGGGAAATGGCTGTCAGAGCAGGGTCTCTGCCTTCTGCAATGTCCCCTTCAAGGCACCACACCTGGGTTAGCATGCATCCCTCCCTGTGCACTTCTGGCAGGCCAGGCCACTGAACAGTGCCTGCTCCTGGCAGACTGCTGGAGGGGAGCTGCCTTTGGCTGTGCTTCGCTGGGAGCTTGGCAGACTGGCAAACACCAAGGAGCAAGGTGACGAAGAATTCTGTGCCTGCTACCTGACTGACTTTCTTCTCAGTGGCAGCAGCCACATGGTGTACGTGACAATGCCCACTTTCATTTATCCCTCCAAAAGCAACACAGGACATGCATTTCTCTTGTAATGCCACTCCCATACGTGGATTGTACTTCCTTAGGAAATTTACTACAAACAAGCTTAAATTAATGCAGGAAACAGCAATCCATGCAGGAGCTTCTACCAGAAGTTCTCAAAAGACCTCAAATTCACAAAGGAACTAATTTACAAATGAAGCGAGTACCATGACTGGGGTAAAATTTAAAGCTATTAATTTTTTTAATATTTAGTGAAATGAACTTAAAGGATTTTGTAAGTATGAATAAACTTTATACACAGTGTTAAGAGCATTTTTGCAGCTTCTATTCACAACAGAATTTTATTTTCTCAGGGCTCAGGGGTTTGACATTGTTCTGTGGAGTTTTTAAAAATCACTGTTTGTGATAAAAATCTCCACAAGGTTGAAAGCTGTACTAAGAGGATAAGCAGACTGAGATGACCATCTTGAGAAAAACCACAGTTGAGTTGCGCAAGATGGACACTTAAAAAAACTGATGTGATAATACAAGCTAAATATTGTTTTATCTATCTTACAACTATTCTTCCCTTTTATTATAGATGAGAAGCGTTGTAATAGACGATAACTAAATACAGCACTTTCTACCACCTAATTTGCTATGTGAGTGACCAAGCACCAGAAAAGGCTGCCCAGAGAGGCTGTGGAGTCTCCCTCACTGGACATATTCAACAACCATCTGGATGCAATCCTATACTATGTGCTCCAGGATGACGGTGATTGAGCAGCAAGGTTGGACCAGATGACCCACTGCAATCCCTTCCAACCTGACCCATTCTGCAATTCTGTATGTGAAAGCATCATAAACATGCTTCTGACTTCCCCTTCTACCTTAATTCCTCCCCTGTAAGTCAGGACATCTGCTTGCATCAATATAATAATGAAGTAAGGACATGTCATTAGACATTACATATAAAACCAGCATTTTTGTTCAACTAATACGCAGCAATATCAATTAGAATTCTCTTCATGATGCATTTGTTCACTAAAAAAATAAGCTTTTACTTATATGATGCAGTCTCTGAAGGACATCCTTATACTGGCTGTGACCAAGCTGAGTGCAAGTCACCAAGAAAATGCTGCTTGTGTTTTCAAAACCTAACTCAAAAATATATTCTGCTCCTTTGAGCTGAGATTTTGCTGCACTTGCATGCAGAAAAATGGTTTTTCTGCTTCTAGGCAGCTTGCTACATCATCTACACCACAGCACTGCTCTCTACTCTTACAGAAGTAACTGTTGTGCTGGACTAGGCTGGATTATAGCAGGTTTGTTTGACAAGTGATTTACTGGTATTGTGGTTTTTACCCTAAAAATGCTTAATACAACATAGAAGTGGCATATTTTACTAGTAATAAAAGCATGCCCTTAAAAGAAGCTAAGTCAGGTCACGAAAGGTAATATTTAACATATCAAGCTGCCTTACTGATCAACTGTTGAAAAAGGCAGTTTCCCTGCAAGGTTTGCCAGTTACAATGAGAAACCAAGACAAAAAAGCCAGACATTCAAAACACCAGCTATTAAGGGTCAATAACGTAGGCAGATTGCCATTTTTAGCATTGCTAGTCCATATCAGACTTCCAAACTATGGTGTGGCCCATGCTCAAACTCAGTCACTTCACCTGGGCACGGACCTAAACTCCAGGAAATCTCCATTTGCAGAATCCAAGGAGCCTGGGCACACAGCCAGCTCTCAATAGTCTCAATAAAAATTAAATTATTGTTCCGTTTTGACTATTAGACAGCAATCACAGTTAATAATGAACTATTCCAGTTTAAAGTAAAACTTGTAAACCTGACTATTTCATAATTTACTTGCCAAAATTGTGAAAGAAAGACACAACGCTGTTCTCTGTCAAGCCACCCCTCCTCCCCAGCAGCGCTCGCCCAAAATGTGTGTTCCACCCCACCTTCCCGCTGCCTCGTTTGCACTCCCCAGTCTTGTGCTCCCCATCTTCGCACTGAAATTCCCAGTTTCTCTACTTCTTTGGCCATCCGAAGTCATAAAGCACAGCGGAGCAGGCCCGTCCGATGCACACACGGCTCTTGCTCTGCGGGCCAAAATGAGCAGACACGCGACATGAAGGCTGATGTCACCAGTGCGCCGCCGGTGAGCGAGCCACGAGATGGCCTCCGGGGCCAGGCTGAACCCCGCTCCCGAGAGCACGGAGCGCCTCGGCGGGACAGCAGGGCACAGCCCCGGGAGCAAGGGCTCCTCCCCGGCGCCGCCCGGCCGCTCGCACTGCCCCGGCGGTTCCCTGAGCCCGCAGCGGGAGGCGGCAGCGACGCGGGGCCGGCAGCCCCACCGGCGGCGCTCGGGCACGGAGCACTGCGGGGCAGGGCGCGTCAGGCCGGTGCCGGTGCCGCCGCCCCTCAGGCGACCCATGCTGCCCCATCGCTCGGTCGGCCCGGGCCGCCCCATGCCCCCGCCCCGCCTGTTACCTGCGGGCGGCTGCTCCCCGTGGGAAGCCGCGCTCCGGTGGGACACCAGCAGCGCCGAGAGCGCCAGGAGGGACACCGGCGCCCGCATGGCGCCCGGCGGGGACCGAGCGGAGGCCGCCCCGCTCGCAGAGCCCCGCCGCGACCCGGAGCCTCCGCTCCGCTCCGCCCTGCCCCGCTGCGGCGCCTGCGCCTGGCCAGGAAGGGGCGGGATGTCCGGCACTGCTGGTGCGGGGGCGGCAGCGGCAGCGGCGGGGTCAGAGCCGGGCAGCGCCTGAGGGGCGCCGGGGGAAGGGGAGGAGGCCGGAGCCACGGAGCCCTGGCCTGGCGATGGCCCCAACAACAAGGAGAATGTTGGCCTCCGCGATGCCCGCCAGGCTTTGCTGACGATGTGTTTTAAGTGCCGCTGCTGGGTCATACCTGCCAGCCCCAGCCGCTGGGAAAGCACCGTCCGCTTCCTCGTGTTGCGACTTGTGGTTTCTCTCCATTTCTCAAAAAATATAAAGTGTTCGGCCTGTGGAGTGTTTCATATACAGCACACTGAACTCCTACACGTAGAGGAATCCTTACTTATGCTGAGAGGCTTTATTCTTTCTTGGAAATTACCTAAATGTATATGCACTTCAAAAAATTGAAGTTATGCCAAGCAGGATGGAGGCTGCATTTTTTGCCACCCTACTGTTCCTATGTCTCCCATCCAGTGTCCCAATGCCAGGTAATTCTGCATCTTAACCTGTCAAGGCCACCCTGCACCAGATGAGTAGAAAGACACAGAGGAAACCTCTTCTGCTACATACCTCCCCAGCTGTGACGAGGACGTAAGAGCTTTTTAAGTTCCTGTCAGAGATTCTGCAAATAATGCTTTTTCCAGACCTAAAATGGAGTCATCTTGAGGGATTTTTGACAGCCACAAACCTTCTCAGGCTTTCAAGGGGACAGGAGGGAGGAAACAGAGCTACTTGTCTGAGCTGCTACACTTCCCCTTTCTCATACCACTCATTTAAAAAGTTCAGCTGCCCCCTTGCCTTTATTTCCTGTCCCAAGCTCATTTCCTAGGGAAAGGTGTAGAGAAATTGATCTTCTTGCCATCTGCTATCCACATTTGCAAAACTGAGGAGGCAGCACACCTTGCTGTGTGGGGAGGAATGAGTAGCTAGGAGAAGGGAGGCCAGAAGCCAGCAATGCATGCTGAAGAAAACACCTCACTGTTACAGCCTCAGAAATGATGATGTTTCCACAGGTGATGAGGTGGTGCTGCGGGGTGTAGGATCAGTAGTGTGGGGTAGAGAGCTAACATTTCCTCCCAGCTGTACTATGGTTGAAGAAAATGGATTGTGAAACTACACTGACGTGTAGCGAACGACACTCGCAGACTGACCTTTGTGCTTAACGCAGTGCAATAACAAGCCTTTTACAACCAACAAACACTTAACTGCCTTAACTGAAGTACTGACTGCTGGCATGTGGATTTTAACTTCCTGAACAAGGATATGCTTGCATGATATTTTCTAACACATAATGCATTTTCTGGCACATAATGACAGGAGAAGAAATGGCCTCACGTTGTTACAGAGGAAGTTTAGATCACATATTAGGAAAAGTTTCTACATTGATGGGGTTGTCAAACATTAGCGCACGGCTTCCCAGGGAAGTGGTTGAGTCACCATCCCTGGATAAAAGAAGTGCAGATGTGACACATAGGGGCAGGGTTTAGTGGTGCATGTGGTGGTGTTTCATTAATAGTTGGGCTTGATCTTAATGGTCTTTTCCAGCCTACATGATTCTGTGATTGAAATCACATTTTACACAAAATGAAGTAAGAACAAGGAATCACCAGCCCTGGATAGAGTTAAGGTGTTCTGACAGTTGAATCAAAGGTTGGCAGTGTGCCTAAGGTGGCTGTCACATAAACAGAGCTTAATAAGGTTGTGGGTGTTTCATGACAATACTTCACAGACTTGACAAAACAAAAAGGGGAAATCAATGAATAAAAATTAAGGCAGCTCTGCATGGAGAAAGGAAATGTAATTTGAGTTATGAGAGCCGCTCCTGGCACACCTGCTGCCTGTGCCATGAGAACCCTGGGAGAAGTTGTTCTCACTGTGCAGTCAATGTAGTCCATCACCACCAAAACATTGCCAACTTGCTAAAATATATCCCTGTCTTGAAGTGTTACACATTGGGGGGGGAGGGGGGAAAGGCTATTATGTAAACTGTCTTGTAACTTCCTCCTTTGCACTTCACACTCTCTGCCCAAGTGGTGGTCATGTGCCTTTCTGTCAGAAAAGGTCCTGACAAGAGAAAAAACTTCACACATCATTGGACAAATTTCCACAGCCTTCTGCTTGTTTGTTTTTTTAGCTAGCACTTAGTTGTGTCACAGAGTTATTGTGTCTTCATGTTCATGAGCAGCAGTGCTCCATGTGGTTTTGCTATCCTTGAAGAAGTAGGTACAGGATTTTCACCTTGCTTAGACTGAAATGCCTGCTCCATTGAATGGAGGAGGCAATTGCACCATGTTTTCTTTAAATGTTGTCATAAAGAGAAATCACAGACACAAAGAAGTTATCTCTAACCAGAACTTTCCCCAGTAATTAAAAGAACTAGCTGTGCTCACCTTCCAAGGGTAAAAACAATCAAACACAAGCACAGCCCAAAAAGAAATAAAATTAAAAAGTTCTCCTTAGTGATCTTTTCACTTCTCTACATCCCATTAACCTGTCAGGAAGTTCAGTGATCTTCTCACATAGACTTACAGTAAAAATACACATTTGATTTTCCAGGAGCATCATTCATAACTTTCCAACCGTCATTTCAAGTGCATGCCCATTTTTATTTTCCTTGGCTGCCTATTCTTTCTAAATTCACAGTTCTAGGAAACAGAGAACTCAATTGGAGCTCCCTTTATTTTAATTTTAAAGTATTTTAAGAAATGTTTTCCAGTCAGATAAAGAAATGAAATATATTCTCCTTGGCAACAACCACAAGAACTTGGTATCTTACTGGGGAGTGGAGTGGATGGGGAGTGCTGAGCCAAGCAGCAGGTATATGACTCACATTGGCTAAAGTGCTGGTTTTGCATAGTGAATGGAATCGTGGGGGGACATGGTGTGAGGATGGAACTTGGGAATCAGCGTCATAAATCCCTAGGAAACTAGGCTTCATTAATTCTGCTGTTCATGGAAAAATTTGTAATGTGAATATGTGTTTGCAGAAGCAAGTGCCATTATTGGGAAAGGGAGGAGGCCAAATAAACAGGAACTGGAATGAGTAGCAGAGGAAGAAGGTGAAGTCAATAGAATAATCAATATATTAAAGTGCCAATGTGTGTATTGTTACCAGCCAAGCTTTCATTTCTGTTTTATTAACATCCAAAGAGAATTAAGCAGCCATTTCAATAGGTGACCTACAGTTGATTAGCAACAGGAAGAGAGGAAGATAAGGATCTTCAGTTACTGATTTGTGCGTAATGATAAGCTGTTACCCTTAGGTGGAGTTGAGATGGGGTAGGGCTCAGTTCAGGATCTCACAGGGAAAGGGTTATTCCTGAGCCAGGATACTGTTGGGCTTTTCCAGCAACATGAAAGATAGTCTCGGAGAAATCTCAGAGGGCAGAGACTGACAGAGACACTGGCCTTTCCAAATTTATCAACATTTTTTGTTACCTTAGCCATTTTTTAGATATAGTTTTTTTGGCCTGTGCTTCTGCTGTTTAAAAATAACAAAAGGATATTTGATAAAGTAGTGGTGGGTCAGGAAACTGTCACATCAACTGAAGCCAGAACAAACACCTGGTTTTTATTCTATACGATGATTTATTGTGTTGGGAAATGTGCTGCTATTTAACTACGTGATAATTAACAAGACTATGGACATTGTTATGAGATGCTTTTTATCAGCTATCAGGCTAAAAAAATTATGAATGTGTTGACTAAAGTAGAGAGAGGAAAGCAGCAATTCCAGCACTTGAAGAAGTGGGCAGATACTTTCTGCCGCAGTGCACTGGACTGCTCGTGTCTGTCCCAAGAGAACATTGCAATCAGGAAGAGGGGCTGAAAGGAGCTATTCTGATCAACAGTTGAAAGTGGGTATTCTGAGGAGAGGCTAAAAGTGCTTGTCTTGTCTAGTCTGGTAAAAGAAAAGGCTGAAATGGAAACTCCTCCTCTCTGTAAATATGTTCATGGTTTTTAAAACAGAAGATAAAGTTTACACAAAATCATGAAGTACAAAATGTTCCTGGCTGAATTAAGGCTGAAAATTAGAAGGGAGTTTCTAATTTTCACAAGATTAGACCTTGGAACAGTTTCAGGCGAAGATTAATGGGAATAAAAATCTAGTTAGTTATAATGAAGTTTGTTTATATTATAAATAATTATTATGTAAGACTACCTGCTACAGCAGTGACAAGGGTTCTGGTTATCCATCTGGATTACTAGTGAACTGAAGAATGTATTTAAATATTAGCTGCTAAGAGTATTATATTTTAGAACTTCTTTTTCTTGTAAAGTGTATTATTGATATCTCAATAAGAATGGTTTAGATTGTGTAAGACAAAATTGCTTGTGCTTGAGAGTGATCTGTAACAAACTTACATAGCATACTGTAGAATATAAAACATATTGCTACTCAACAAACAGGCAGCTAACCAAACATTTACTAGTTTGTGTGATTTTGTTTTCCTAAACTTTTCCTGACAGTAAACTTTTCTACAGTCCTTCTTCTTTTCCCTGAAGAACAGCATGAAACCTGTGGTGGTTTTTTGTTATTGGGAGGAGAGCCATATAAAGCCAAGGAATTAAACATTATAAGCATGTTGGGAAATGGAGTGGTGTCTGGGTTTTACAAAGATAAATTACTTGTTGGTAAAATTGTTTTGCTGAAGTTTAGGGCTTGACATGCTTCAGTGATCTCAGACTTAGGTGGAGGTTAACAAAGCTTGGAAAAAAGGATGTACAGCTGATAGTGGACATAAGGAATACAGAATTTACAGGCCACACGACATTTGGCAGAACTCCTTCCCCTTAAGGATGGGTCATCACAAACTCACAAGACAAGGAAGAAACTGACAAAGCCATTTCAGCAGCTGTGCTGAATCCTCTCCAACTGGGTAAAAGGTAGTTCTGGCTGGGAGAGATCGAGACCACCAACTCACAAACCACTGACCCAAGAAACCCAGTGACTCAAAAGAAGAGAAAGACTGAGCATGCTCACTGATTAGCACAAGAAGCAAGGAAATAATTTAACCAAGATAGAATATAAATTAATAAGAGAACTCAGTAACTTGTAGCCAATGAACATTAACGCCTTTGTTTGGTAAAATGCAATAAATAGTGAAAAGTTTTGAAAGTCAGTGTGCTGACTTTGTGTATTTGCCACCCAGCACCGCTTTCTGCGCAGAATTGTAAATAAATCAAAGAGCTTGATTCTTGCACACCAGATGAAAGAACCCATTTTGGGACAAGAGGAGGATCTCTGAAATGATGTACAGAGATAAACTCCTATGAAAAATGTAAAGCTGCTAGGACCATGCAGATATGTTTTTTCCAGGCTACACAGATACAGTTTTTCGTTGCTTTTTCTCTAAACTACTGATGTTCAGTTGCAGAGCTAATAATCAGTTTTCGAGGAAAAAGAATGGGAACCAGACATAACAGAGGAGTGTGTGCATACTGTAGATGTAACACCACCAGGGTGTGATAGATGAAACTGCCACTTTTACATTCCAGTGCATTTTATTTGGGAGAAAAAACCTTCTATAAATCAAACAACAGCCTTGAAAACCATGTTGGAGAGCTGCTGACTACACAGATAGACTGTTTCATGATTTGGTTCCCTAACCACCCTCTTCTCAAAGGAAATCAAGACACCAACATTTGGGCAAAAATTTGAACCTACACAGTGAATGAGTAAGACAAAACTACCCACAGTCACATCAGAAAATCACATGCCAATCTTTGTTCTTATCCAAGGCATTTGTTTTTATGGAAGTCAACCAGGGGAAAAAATACTTTTCTGGTATCTTAGATAAGAAATGTACCTTTGAACTTCTTGTTTCAGTACAAATATTCAGTAAGCAAGTACATGCATCTGTAGAGACACATGTAGCTTCACAGGCATATAGAATGCGCTGTAAAAAAAGCAATTATTCTTGGCCTTATGATCCTAATTAGGGTCATATACTCTCTCCTATAATCATCTCCCAGTAAATAGGGAACATGAGCATGGGAAAATTGCAAGTCAGATGCACAAATCACTAATTCCTCCTGCTGTCTGGAAGGAAAACAAGGTCTCAAGTGATGTTGATACCACTTCCTCCAGATAAGGCACTGCCTTCAACAGCTCACAAAATACAGACAGCTAAGCCCTTCTGCTTGGACTGGCAGAGGCAGAAAGTCAGTGGTGCGGGCATACACATCACACCCTTTGAGTGCATAAGCAGACATGCATTTGTGGATCCCCTGAGCACCAGCATGACCCCTCTGGTGGTCGCCTGCCTGCATCCAACCCTCCATTGCCTCCTCCACAGGTCTCCCACTTGCTGGTTGGTCCAGATTGAGGCTCACTGCAAACCCCCATGCATTCACACACTCATTCCAGCCTGAGGCCCCCTTACTCACTGGCTGGTCCAGCTTGAAGTTCACTGGTAAGCACACACACTCCCCCACAGCTCCCACACCCCACTTCCTCCACTTTGGGGGAGATACAGACACTTGCCCCCAGCAGCTGGCACTGGCACCCAAGCTGTGACCCACAGCCCTGCTCCTGCCCCTGGTGCAGAGCCCCTCACTCACCTCACTCAGCCCTGGGAGGCACGAGCTGTAGTGGTCATGCACAGAGCTCAGACAGGCAAACACACTCATTGCACCTGTTTACATTCAACAGGCCCCCTTTGAAATCTTTTCTGCTTATTGCCCTCTTAGTTCCTCCCTGCAACTCTCCCCCTGTGTTCCCACAGGGATTTGCACACCTTCTCCCATTCCTGTACCTATCCCAGTCCAGGTCTCCCCTTGGCCTACAGTCCCAGCTGTTGCAAAGCCCAGGGTGTTGAAACTAGATCCTTTCCAACACAAAGCCAAGGTGGGCCCAGTTTCCGACAATTGATGAAACAATAAGACTTAGTCTTATTTCCCTCTGAGGTTTGTTCAGCTCAACTCAACTTCATGGTACAAACATCAGTGAAAATGAATAGAAAGTTTCAAGATGTCAGCTGGAGAGATCCAGGAGAATTTCACCACAGGGAAGTATCTTATTAATCCAGTCTGTGATAAGACTTTAATAGGAACCAGAAATAAATCTGACATAGAAAAAGAAGAAACATAACCTGAAAGTCCGATTGCTCTGTAGAGAATTTTGCTTTCCTGAGATACAAATAAAGGCATCCAGATAGGACTGGGAAGAAATGAAGGTATGTGGGAATGCAGATACCTTTGGTCAGGTGCATTTTGGTCTGTTGAAGGAGGCTGACAGTGTATGGACAGGCTCAGAATTTTGTAGCAAAGACTGAAGAACAAGAAAGTTTGATGAATGTCCTTGGGAATATGCTATTTCCAGATATTTGAAGAACACAAGGAACAGCATAGATGATTGCTGGCCAAAAGAGGTGGCTATGTTGCTGACACACTGTCACCTGGTATGTTAACAAATAGATAATAAATGTAATACTGCTACCAGTAAGAACCAGAGGACTCCCCTTCTACTGAAGGACTCTGATTGTTGGCTTTCACAGCCAGGCTGCCTCTCTCCCTGGCCAGATGCATCTTCAGCATGGGGAACAGGCAGTGGGGAGTGCCACCCTCTGGCATCCTGCACAGATGCCCTGTTTCTGTCTGGATTGGAGTCAGTCCCTTGGACAACAGCAAAGGTTTTGCTTAAGAAAATGTATGAAGAAGGCTGTGTGCAGCAGGGTCTCTGTACATGGTCTTCAGAGTTTTGACTTCTCTATAATAGTTGCATTTGTGCTATTTGCAGTCTGTTGTTATTTCTTTTTCCTTCACTATTTTTGGGCCATACAGAATGTCACGTCTCTGAACTTCACTGGGAAGATGAGCAGAACTGAGAGAGAAGGTATTTTAATTGCTGAGACTGCAAAACTTCATTGCAGCTGCCAGACACAACTGCAGTTGTGCACCAAGGGCATGTGCACTTTTTATAGTGGAAACAGCCAGAGATACTGTTGAAACACAGGACACTGTGCAAATCAGAAGCTGAGCCTAATGAATGCAGTGGTAAGTGACATGTGGAAGAAAACAATACTCAGAAGCATGTGGAGAACGGGAAGCTGAAAAGAAACCATGGTTCAATCTTAATTTTTTGCTCTTAAAGGAAATGAAAATCCCTGAAAGTTTCTGCAAGTTAGAATCAAAAGCAGTAACAGAATATTCAGTAAATAATAGCAGGTATGAGATAAACAATGAAGACCCAAGACAGCATTTCATGCACTGTGAGTCTTGTTAATATAAAAATGAACTTTACAGATCAAGGATAAAGTATTCATTTTCATATTGGTCTCAAAACACCAATAATATGATAGGAAGAAAAAAATGCTCTTTTTTAATTGTCATTCTTTTTCTCTTGATGCTATGAATTTTGAGCAACATTTAATAAATGTTAAGACATGTTATGAAAACCTACTCAGCTGTTAAGCCATGGCATAAAAGTACTGCTTTTCACAGGATTTTCTTTGTCATTGAAGATATATTGGGCCAAGGCTGAAGTTCATTCATACTTTTGGGATGCAAAACAGTCCCTGTACTTTCTGTTAACTTTTTAGTTTCAGGGTAGAGGCCAAAAAATGCACCTGTTGGTTTTGATTCATTTTCTATGGCAACCTACCATGTACTAATATATTTCACCATATCTTGTGCTGCAAGCCCAACCTTGATATATTGGCAATGCACTGTATGCCCCAGAGTTCTGAAGAGGCATTTGTGCTCTGCCTGCTGGTGCTGGGAGGGGATTGTCTCAGGCTGGTAACACACAGATTAAGCTGCAGGTTACAGGAATGTGGAGTTGGTCTAAAAGGGAGCCAGAAGCACCAGAGGACTGTGTGTGCATTGCCAAGTCTTTGTATTATTTTCATCCAAGAGGAAGTGTCTATTTTCCCCTCAAGAGGCAGGAATTATAAACAGGCACTTGCTTATCCAGTTCCTGCAATTCTGAAATAACAGTGACTTGGATGGCAAAATTGAGTCAAGAAACTGAATGCTATTCCTTGTGCTGACACTTAGAGGTATTAAGCTTTCTGCTGAAAAGTCAATGTTAGCTATTGATGTTTCAAAGCTAAAAAGCAAATTATTAGATTTGATCCTCTATCATAAAGTAGATGATTCAATTGCTTCTGTATTTAAATGAGTGGTTGTGATTGATGTCCCAAGAGCTGTGGTCTTGATATTTGTTGTAGGGAAAGGAAGGCAAGCAGGTAAAATTTAATGATTGAAACCAGCATACTAACACATATTTGCAGAGGAAAATGAATAAACAAAGTAACTACTCTTCCTGTCTTAAAGGACAGTCACATGACTGAGTGATCTGGTTTGCACCCAAAATACCCATGATAAACGCTTTGCTATGTTATTATCCCAGAGACATCTGTCAGATCAAACTGGAGAACTATTTGTATGTGATACGATAGTTCATGTGGATTGAGGAAGTACTAAAAGCTGGAGTTTTGGTGTTGTAGCATTTATAATGCATCTAAATAGAAAAGAAATAGCCCGATTTAGGGGGCAAAGGAAGCAAGAAGAAGGGAAATATGAAAGCCACGATTTAGGAAACAGGGTTCCATTTCTGGTCCTGCTGCTGGCCTTGTCAAATGACTTTTACAGGTGACATCTTCCAGCACTTCCTCGGTTTTCTCTCTTTCTAATGAGAGGAACTGAGAGGTGTTATTGTTAGCACATATGTCATGCAGTAACTATGGAAGAAATCAAATCTGTGTTTGAGAGGCTGTGAAAAAACCCACTGACTGAATTACATTTCTGTTTACAGCTGGGTGTGCTTAAATTTCACATTAGAACACATGCAGAGAGAAATGGATGTAGCTGCTTCACTAATGCACAATTTTTAACATTGTAAAATCTGCAAGTTAAGCACTGAAGGACTGCTAAATCTAACACAGAGGCTTTACATCACATTTGCCTGCAGGGTCATTTTTTAATGATATTAAACATTCTCAAGAAATAGTTTCTGTTCTCAAAACAGGGACTGAAAGACTAATAAGATCCCATCTATATGATCTTCTGAAAGCAAATGTATGTTTGGCTGAAATTAGAGCAAACCTATGTTGTTTTAATTTCATATAATTTATTTCTGTTTTGTCTGAGTCAGAATATTATTAACATATATAAAGGCAATTCTATAGCAGAGTAGCAGACAGGCAGTGGGTAAATTCATAGATTCATCCTGCCAATAAGCACTCACAGATAAAAATGAGCTTTGCAGATCTGACCTTTTGACTTGCTAGCCTCTCCTTAAATTTAGTTACAGTGGTTCCATCCAGAGTCAAAGCAAGAGGAGGCTAAGGCCATCAGCTGGATGCAGTTTGCATTTAGGAAAATCTAGAAGTTTTGTCATTGAACTAATTGTTCGGGGCACATGCTCATTGTGAGTTTTGTTTAACTGTGTTCCTTGTGCTACTTCCAGCAATATTGTACCCAGATGACCTTATACTTTTATTTTATAGGAAAAAAATTCAAACTTGGGACAAAAATATGAAAAACCTCACTGCTTCTATGGCAACCATGACTTCAGAAGTACAGCGCGTTTGTCAGGAAGATGTCCAGAATGCTGTTTAAAGTAACAATATCAATTTATTTTTTCTTTTCCTTCAAATCAAGTTTAGTTGGCAAGGTGTATATCAAGCTGCTTGTGGTGGAAAAAAGAAAGCTTTGATGTCACACCTTTTACCTGTTTAACATCACATGATGCTAGTAATGGATTTATGGCAAAACTTAACTTTTGGGTTTGCTGGGGAGCTACTTGTCCAGATCTGGGTTGTGTTATCAAGAAGAGGGTCTGTCTGTATGTGCCTTGTATCTAAATGTGTGCGCTCCCTATTCTGAGCTTTTACTTACCCTATCCTAGGTGCCACTGTGAGGATAAGGACTTAATGGACCTTTGGTTTCACTTAGGATACTGCTTCTTATGAGCTCCCAATAGGAAGCTGAATATCAGGGAGCTAACCTACCTCTGGAATGCGTAAGGGGAAGAACATCAGACAAACAGAGAACAGATACTATGCTATAACCATAGATTAAATAATTGGGGTAGATGCTTCAATGTCATGACTGTTTATGCTGCCTAGATTGCTTAAAAATTGAAAGATATCCAGGAAAGAGTAATTTGAGATCTGGAAATTGCTCCTGATACAAAGAACGCAAACCAAGTTGGTTAGTACAGTTTATTTGACAGAGGGCAAATTGTGGTCTCCTTAGACATGGAAGAATTTTCTGACGGAAGATAGATCCTCAGTCTAGGGGAAATGTTGTAAACAGAAGCAATGCAAGAAAGAGATCTACGTATTTCTTAGCAATACCCCCTGTCAGAAAAAATTATGCAGAAAACAGACAGGATCTTTAGCACTTAATATAACATCAAGATCAAGAATCTTTCTTGAAAATATACCATAGCCAAACAGAAGTTTCTAGGATGAATCCAGAAACTAATAAGTGTAATGCAGAAATTACAAAGTGGCCATACTGTACACAAAGGTGGACTAGGTGATTATGATTGTCTCTTCAATTCAATTATACAAAAGTACATAAGAGGCTGCAAAAATTGCAGACTGGCTGGTAAAGAATGCTAAAGGCTCACATTGTGCAAGAGTGCTACATGATAGGGAACATTTTAGCTTCCACTTCCCTTCAAGGAGTTGTGAAATCTTCCTAAATAAACTGAGATTACACACCACAGGACAGGCAGAAGACACAAGAACCCTTACAGATTTCTAGGCTTCTAGTAGGAAGGAGAACTGATGACAGAGCATGTTATTTTCCTGACAAAAACATGTTTATTTGTAATAATGTCTCATCACTTCTTTATTTTGGTTTGATTTGATTTTAACTTCTTGTTGTGGGGAGAGTGGTAGACTTCAGACAAAGTTTATTAGGGAAGTCCTCTTGTTGAGTCAGAAGGTGCAGAAAGGACCTCTTGCTTTCTAAACTCCTCCTCAGAGAAAAGTCTCGGTGCAGCTACTTAGCTGCAATCTTAGCCCCAGACTTTGTCAACGGTTTAAGGAATTATAGGGGTGTGATTGAACCTTTGTACAAGTTTGTGCCACTGAGTTAATGATGGCAAATCAGATATATTTATATGAAAATTAATTATTTATTATGATAAATTAGTGGACAAAAAGATCTTGATCAGGGTTATTTTCTAGTAAAAGTTAAAATTACTAGTAGTGAATAGGATAGGATAGTGCACTATATCAAAGCTATTATATTAAAACTAGGAAACAGAAATAGCAATTAAAGTAGAGATTGATGTAACACTTACACCAACAACTGTGGGCTTAATCTCTTTCAGTCAGCCTTGAGAGGTATCCTTGGGGGCGTCCCCTACCTAAGGGAGGAATCTCTATCCATTCCAAGGGTGAATATTTTAAAAGAGCTGAACCACATGAAAATGGACTGGACTTTTATAGTATAAAGTGATTAAGTGCAAGTTACACATCTCCAATTACCTCACTATCAGGGTGTTGATTTGGGGTTCGTGAGCCAGATTGTTTTTAGTATAATTCAACACCAAAAGCATCACATGATACCCCCTCTCAGTCCTTGCAAACAGGGCATTGTCCCTTGACCACATTCCAGTGTGAAGAATCCTGCTGCCCTCAAGTCAGGCTTTGAGAAGCTGAGGGGAACCAGCAAGAACTTTGGAGGACTGAGCTTGTAGGCCAACACTAGACATAGAGATTTCAGTGGTCCATGCACAAAGATACCTCATTCTTCCTCCTTATCTCTTACAAACCCCTCATCCTCCTGGTTTATCTGATCCCAGGTTCTCTTTTTTGCCCTATCTCTATAATTATATGGGTTATTAATAAAAATTTATAGTTGCTTCAAAATTTATCACCTTAGAGATAACCAAAACCTGAGATGATAATTTTCAAGACAAACTGTTGTGTCCCAAATAATTTCACCAGGGCGATTGACTTTAATGGACCTTGAAAAGAGGCCATTGGGCTGATGACTGGTGAAACACTCCTACTCCTGACTGTGACCCTGGCTTTGCTGAGAAACTCAAGACTCCAGCTTGGCCTCTTCTCCCAGGCAACCAGCAACAGGACAAGAGAACATAGCCTCTAACTACACCAGAGGAGGTTCAGGTTAGACATCAGGAAGAAATCAGCTATTGCAAGATTTTGAAGATTAAAAACTAAAAAAACCCAAACACAAACATATGGGCAAAAATGCAGTAGTCTGGAGTTTTTTGCTGATTCCAGGTTAAGTAGGAAAACTAGAAATCAGCACTAATACAAAAAATAAACATCCATTTAACCTTTTGTTTTTGTTGTTGCTGTTCTGCTTATCTGGCATAAATGAAAAAAAAAAAAAAAAATCTTTTGGGGGCTGTGATTGTTTCAACCTGCCAGTAACCCCCTTGAGTTCATCAGAGCAAAAGACAGTGAAAGGCTCTTTATTGTCCAGCAGGCACGTACACATGTTGTAAGTGAAGTTCCATCTGGTCACAACATCGTGGATCATCTGGGTAACAGCCAGGCTTCATTTGCTTCGTGTCCTGGACAGCATGGAGGCAGACGAATAGGAATATTTAAATGACTGACCAACCGCAACCGAGTTTGCCCCTGAGAATTTGTCTAATAATGGCTGCTCACTGTGGAGCTCTGCAAGTTTTTTTCTGTTTTAAATTACTCAAGCTGGGCTCCGTGGAATGATTTAGCCTTTTTATTAGGTGCCAACAATTTACTGGAGACATGTGCTGGCTCTTACCTTGGAATATCTGGAGGTGGATGTCGACTGTGCCTAAAATTCTTCCTGAAATCTGTTTGTAAGCGAAAACCTGAAGAAACCTGGACTGTATAGCACAGCTGACAGAGCAGTTGCATGGGGTGTGTTTCACATCTACGCAGAGGGCACCTAAAGCTCAGTCATATCAGAATTTTCCAGGCCTTTGAAATTCATCTCAGTTTCACACAAGGGCAAAACACAGAGAATGCTGATGCACCACTTTGTCCTGCTTAACCCATGATGTGAGCACCCCTCAGAAAGAGTTTTGGTGGCCAGCACTGCCATCCTGATGGCAGTGGTGGATGGCTAAGGACCCCCAGGGGCATTCTGCCTCTGCCTCCAGAGCTTCCCCAGCTCCCCAGGTTGGGAAGGGGAGCTCACAGCTGGCTGTGATGTCCAGCTGCCAGATGTATGTTCCCCTTGGAAAACTCTGTTCTGCAGGTCTGGATGCAAGCGCTGGACTAGGAAAGCGTTGCAGACAGTTGCCTATCATGAACACCTGCAGCTTCAATTACAAATGTTGACAGAGGGAGTGCTTGCTAGGTGTGTAATACCCTTCACCTGGGGCTAGGAGGGCATATAAATCCCAGCATACTGTATGAGCAGTAATGACTGCTTCCAAAAATTCATTCTGTCTATGAATACGTGCCTGGCAGTGCCCAAAGAAGCCTTTTAAAGCATGGAAAAATCTTTTGAAATTCTGTAGTTTGCTCTCTCCTTGTTTATCATTACAAACTTATTCATAAATGATATGGAGAAGAACCTGAGTTTACCTTCAGAAGTGGCTGTGAAAGGTATTTCTTTCTGCTTTAAAATTCTCTATAAAGATGTCATTCCTGTAAGATCCTGGAGTAATAATTATCCAGGAGAAAATGGCTTAGATACCACCTTGACATCAATCAGGATGGGGCAGTTTCTTTCAGAAGGAAGTATCTAGATGAATTACAGGGGCAAATTCTATGACGATTTGCAGTTGGTTGTTGTAGAGGCCATAGAGTATTTAGGGGATTTCAGGCAGCCCATAGCTTGGCATACCTGTGCTTGCCCCTCCCACAGCCAGTCCTGGTGTACCATCTCAACAGACAAAGATGTGCTTAAGAGTTTACAGAGTTAGATTTCAGAACCTTTTTGTCTGTGTATCTCTCTCTACACATAACCTGAATCTAAGGACTCAGACGCAGGCATGTGGGTAAACATAAACTTCAGATCAGTAAGAGCAACAACTCCAGCGTCGCCACTGCCGGACAAAGCTGTGCAGGAACTTAAGGAGGCATTACAGTAAAGTTTGGTTCAAATCAAAGTGCCCCAAAGTATCCCTTCCTTTCTCGGGCACAGCAGTATCTCCCCAAATCCACTTGGAGTCGCTGTAACGCAGCGGCTGGGCCGGCGGCTGAGGCGGGTGGTGGCTGCGGTCCTGCGCTCCATCCCTGCATCCCCCAGAGCGCTTCTGCGAGCAGCGGCACCGACCGCCCGGGTCCGAGCTGCTGATAAATAACTGACGCTGTTCTATTTGCCTTACATGATGTGCTTGAGTTTGGGGTTATGAAAGCAGATACTGGCAGAGTGCATTTCCCCCGATGTTTGAATATCTTTATCTTTTGCAAAGTAGCGTAAAAGCAAAGTGTTAATTTGTTAGAAAAACAAGACAACTGTTTCATTACTGCCTGTGCACTGAGGTATGTGTATATATGAAGTGCACGGTCCCATCAAGGAGATGGGCTTGATCATACAATCCTGTTACTGTAGACATGTGCTTCTGTGGAGTTGGAAGCTTTGGAAGAGAAGGAGACATGACTGGGAAAGAACCCAGCTCTCTCAGTGTCAAATGAAGATTGCAAAAATGGACTGAGACTGACAGAGCACAGCTACTGAGAAAAGCATTGGCCTCAGGTTGTAAGCTATACACAGTGAACAGTGTATTTTACCTAAGTATTTTAATTTAAAACTTCCATCTTTTTTTCCCCACAACTGTTATACTGTAAATCTCACAATGCAGCAAAGAATAGAAAGGATTAAAACACAAAACAGTGTACACTGTACACCAGTCTAAATTGAGAAAAGCATTTTTAGCATGCCCTTTAACAAGACAACGTGCTATATAACAAGTCAACATCAAAATAAGTGATTTTCAATGGTGGTGTTGGGAGAGAGGTAAAAAAGCATTATAGCTGTAAGGAACAGTATTAAAAGTCTATTAAATTATTACCTTACAGTTATGGTCACTAATAATTACTTGAATGGACAGGAATCCATTTCAGTTTTATAAAAAAATCTTTGGTGTATTTCAGAGAGGGGATGATTTTTCCTGGGCAGGAATAGCACAGCCATGTTTCTCATGAAATATTCTGCTCTGTCCCTTCTCCACATTTTCATTTGCAATCCAGATATTTAGACCATGCCAAAATATCAAATTAGACATTTATGGTACCACCGCTGCCATCATTGCTATGTCTCTTTTCTTTCTTGAGCATTCTTATTTTAAGGGTATCTTCCAAACAATATCCTAAGCGACCAGACAAATACATATTGAGTTTGTTTAGCAAAGGATCAAACCAGAATACAGAACTGATGCTGAGCAGACTGCAGTCGCAGGCTGCAATTCTCTGGGCAGTCCCAGAGAGGCTGTGGCAATTGGTATTTAACAGCATTCATCAGAAGGGTAAACATGGTGTAAAATGCTGAATAGGAAGGAAGCTGCAACGTTTAGCCAGCTATTGGTAAGACATATTTTGAATTTAACTTAAAACCTACACATCAGCCCTTGTTATCATGAATAAAGAATATACTCTACTTCTTCCTAAGAGTGATAAAATAATAATAGCTAAAAGTCATTTCACTCACCAAAAACTAAAGGCTTTTTGACAATAATCATCACATAATTATATCCTCACAAATATTTACTTTTTTGGATGAACATTATGTTATGTTTAGGAAAGATTCATTTATTTGAAATTGTTTTCAACACTAAAGTTTTAATGATCGTCATAACACTGATCTTGTCAACAGAATATGCTGAAAGAAACCAGAGGATCCTATGTCAAATATTTCTATAGATGTGCTTACTTACCACAGAATAGGACACTGGTATTTTGCAGTGTTCCAAGGATAGAACAGCCTGCAGTGTTGTGTGGGAGGACATCAAAATGGAGACTTTCACAGTGCCTGAAGGAATCTGAAAACCTTTCCCATATAACTATTCAGGAAAAATGCTAGGTTTTGCTCCTGGCTGGATCAGATCTCAACCATCTCCAGTAGATCTGAATCTTAACAATGCAAGTAGCAATATTTAATTATATAATTTTTTCCTTCAGCTACTTACTTGATCTGAATTATGCTTTCCATCTGAAGCCTAATTTTTCTCTGCTGAGTGGCATAATTTCCACTATCTGTATAATTAAAAATTAACAAATGCACACTGTAGTTCCCACTGTGGCAAATGACATATTTAATTTTGGTTCTTTAGCTTTGTTTTGTCTGCTTAATCCAGCCCCAGTTTGCATGCAATCCATTTTTACAGTAAGCCCTCTTCCTATATATTACGTATATGGAGGGTTTATACAGTACATGTGACTTCAGAATTTTGTGAATTCCATAAAAGCCTGGAAGCAGAGGAGTTGAAGAATCTGAAATATTCCCAAGAAATACAGGTCCAGGCAAATGCAGACATTTTCAATGTGAGCATTTTCAAAATGAAGATAAACCCTTCAATAAACTTCCATAAATGTGCAGTCTCTTTTCTAAGAAATGCTGTTACAGTAACTATACTATCTGCAATTTAGGATTGCATATACTATAAATGTGGTCATTTGGCTCTTTTTAGCAAGCAGTGACAGCTTAAAATTTTCCAAATTAACTGTATCACAGCATTTTTCAAGGTAATTGTTGCACTAATTTTTTATTTGCAAGATAGAAAGTACTCAGTGTTCAATAAAACACAACTGTAAGGAATTAATGAATGGGTGAATACTTTAAATTCACAAAAACTTGCCTTTAACTTCGTTAGGTCACATGTCTTTTCTGACATGGAAGTGAAGAGGGAGGGCAGGTACATTTTACCGTATGCTGCTGATACTTACTGTGCCATGAAGGATTTTTCCTCCAGTGCAAAACCTGGAGTTTAGTAGTTGGCAGTGAAACTGCTCCCAGTTTCAGGTAAATATGTTTAACTCATGATTCTGTGGGACTTTCTGGGTTAAACTGCTGACATTAATTTGACCTGAAAATTGCTAGAAGATTTTAAAGGACATTTGAGATGTTAGTAATTTATATAAAGGCAAACCAATTGTCATTTACATTCTTAAGCGCTCCTCTCAGCAGAAACTTTCTGGAGCTTTTAAAGTAAAATACGCAACATCTGTGTAGGACATTGCCCTGGAGCACCTCTGGGGTGATCCCTGAGCTGCTCTGCAGTAATGGGTTGCTCCACCCTCTTTGCAAGGAGAAAACCACCTCAGGTGAATCCTTCCTGGAAGCAGAAGGGGGATTAGTTAATTAGGAATTAGGAAGCATCTCAAAAGGGTAAGGACCCTGGTTTTGGCTTCCCATGGCCATATAAGAATGGAGCAGACTGAAGTGCAGCTCAGGGAGCCCCAGGAAAGGGCAGGTTTGTGGATGCTCTTGGAGACATAGCACTGTGCAAGGCATTGCTGCCCTCAAACCCAGTTTGTAAAATGTTGTGGATAAGGCTCATTTATGTATGAGATCTCATGGTGTTTCTCAGTGTTGAACCATTCAGAAAGAACAGGTTGGACTTTAGGATGATGGAATGAAAGCTACCTGAACCCACTGAGGCACAGGGCATCCCCCATTTTGTTAGGGAATGTGCCCTTGTTCCTTAAGCTTTCAACATTGCAATTATTTCACTTTAGCTAGAACTAAACTTTAAAAAAAAACTGGGCACTTTACCAAGAGTTCAGTTTTGCAGTATGCCTAAAGCTCTCCAGAAAGCAATTTGTCCTTTCAATAAAGACAGATACATCTTCCCAAGACTTCAGTAATGTAAATGTAAAGACTCCTCTCCTTGGAGGAGATTTACACCTCTAGGGGTGTAATCCTGCATTAGATGGAGCCAGGGACAAAAATACCATTCACCTCAACAGGAGTGGACTAAGCTTACCAAATGAAGATTTGGAGGTTTGTCTCCCAGGGACAAAGTCACCACCATAAGCTGTGAGTGCCCTGGCAGTGGTGTGAACAGTCATATTTCTGGCAGTGCAACATCAGGGAGAACTTCTCCCAAAAGACATGTATTTTGCTTTGAATGCCTTAACTTTATTCCTTGTAGATTGGGAGCCCTCATAGGGGAAAAAATTTAAAGAAAATGAGAAAAGCTAAAAAATTTAAAATTACCTCTAACAGACAAATTAAATTTTTAAGTGGTAGTAAAGAATTTACAATTTCCAGATGAAAACTAACTTGCTGTACATTGGAGTTTTTTAGTGTCTGCTTTATTTGCTTTTCAGGGGTGGTTTTTTTTTAAATTAGAATAATGTTCTTGATGGTCTTATGTGAAAAGATGACTTCTGCAAAGATTTTCAGTTAAACAAAATCAGCAAAACTAATTTTCTACTCATCTATCTGAAGCAATTGAAGCAACAATATAGATAGTTTACGTGTGGTAGCTCAAATTGTTTAAAGTGCTTAAAGTCCTGGACTTGTTACCTATACATAAAAATAATTAAGGAGACAAAATTGTTAGTTCTTTTGCCATGTGACAAAACCAAAACTCTTCAGACCAAGGCCCACTCGTGATAGCTCTAGCATGAGCATGTTGCTCTGACCTTATTCGTGTATGTATTGCCATGCATTACAAATGCTAGGCTGCCATGTAGAGTCAAAAACTCACATGGTCACCATGAAGTCTGCATCCCTCTTCAGTCTCCAGCAGCCTTTCCCCTTGGTCTTCCCAAGCCAGCTTCCTCTTCCTTGCTCCACAGCCCTTCGTCCCAGCACTGCCAGCCGCTGTGATGTTAATGCCTCCCTTCCAATCCCTCACTCTACCACCATGTGAGCATGGCAGAGCCTTGACTTCAAAATGAGACAGGATTTTCTTGTCCACAAAGGTAGTGAAGAGAAGCTGGAAAAGTTGACTCCGAAGTTCTGCCCACCAAAAAACCTTCTAGATTTTTTGAAGACATTAAGTGAAGCTTAAAATCTTGCTCATTTTTTAAGCATTTGGAAACACTCATTATGGTTTGTTTTGGTTTATTTTGTGGTTTGGGGTCCTTTTAAAAGCATTAGTGGCCCAGGGTTCCTCATTATTTCCCTAAGATGCTGATGATGCAAGTGTTTGCTAATAAGCTGTTGCTGTCTTTGCTTGAGATCAGTCCAACAGGTTTGTTCACGTCTGCCTGATATCATAAACTCTTTGCTTTCTGTTATTCACCAGTCTGAGAGGTGAGGCAGATCTTTTCAGTTCTGTGTTATCCCTAAATATCCCACAGGCTAGTGCCTGCCTTTTCACATGTAGATCCCAAAATTATTTTATGGAGTCCAAACTGTAACTTGATGTAAATGAATACAAATGTCTGTCATTGTGGGGGGAGAGAGAAGGAAAAAAACCCAACAGTGAAAATATCAGAGAATGGAGATTCAAAGTCCTGCAGACGACCTTTTTTGTTAGCACTGTGAGTATGACACCACAGTAACTTGCTGACCTCCTTATTTTATATATTTTCCTGTGAGTTTTTTGCAATCAAACCTGGCAGAGACCAGCAGGCAAAGCAGTTGGTTTCAGTCTGGTCTTTTAGACAGGTTGGGCAAAGGCATCTGCCTAGAAAAGCACCCTTGGGAAGTTTTTTTAATCAGTCTGTAACCGCATAAAGAGAAAGCACATTTCCAATAGTGCTAACAAATTGTAGTGGCACCACTAAATAGTGATAGAACTGATGTCACCAGCTCTGATGTTCAATAGCACAGAAGGCATGAAAAGGCAGTTTTCAATACCTCCTCCTTCCCTAGTGATCTGAAAAGGTAGAAGAAAGAGAAGAGGGGAGTATTAGGATGGAAGTTTGTCCTTCAGGGAAAGGAAAAATCTTGACTTCCTATCAAGACCTCCAGAAGCTTAGGCTTTTTTTGCTTGATACCATTTCAAATATTTTTGTAGTAGGGTACGTTAAGCACTATTCCCATTTCATTGCCTGGGATGGGAGCTGTTAAGTAGCATGTCCCACATAGCTGTGCACCAAGTGAGCTCTCACACTGAGCTAGGAGCAGATCCCATGGCAGGGGGATGACATCTCCAGAGGCTGGGACAAAGTGAGGGTGGGCTGAGTCCTTCCCTGTCTCCTTATCCTCCCTGGTGGTGGCTCCTAGTCAGGTTCCTTTCAGACCTATTCATGAGCAGAAAACTGAGGGAAGGGCATGGGTAAAGTTATTTACATTCCAACATTACATTTAAAAGCCATAAATTACTGGCAACTATAAACAATCTCTCTGCTGACAGCACAGCTCATAAAAATCTCGGTTTGCGTATGTGTTGCATTCGCATGTGTGTGCACATATTTGGTCTTTTGGGATTTCTCTCCTAGTTGTGACAACAATATTTATTCTTCTGGACTCTGAATACGAGGCCCAATGGAATGAAGATTTTTGCTTCTTTTTCACATTTGACTTGGGCCTGGCTGAAAAGTACGGTTGTTACCACTGCCTTGAATTAAATTTTGGCTTTAAACAAGGAGAAAAGGTTGTGAAGACCTGGCTTAAAACCTAGACAAATGTCAAAAATACTTTTGATACTGTGATATTTACTGCAGCCAGAAGTCTGCACACTTCAAACTGCTGCTGAAAAGGAAAGAATCTTAGGGAGAAAAAGGAGGAGGAGGGCAAAGCCAGTGGGTTTGCTACATGTCCTCAATCTGACTACTGAGTGCTTGGGGATGGGGTTTGCAAAGGAAGGAAAAGCTGCTCCATTTCTGCCACTACTCTGCCCCAGCCTAAAGATGTGAATGTGAGAGTGAACTGAGAGTGGTGATGATGTGAGGTCTGTACCTCTGCTCTGCAAAATCTGTTAGGTATGTATGATGATGTCACAGCAATGCAGTGACCCTTCAGCCTCGTGGATTCCTGGTATCCAAGTATGCTTTTCAAAGTATGCTCAGGTCTCCGGTTTGAGACATAATGGAAAGAATGAAATTCTGCCAGAAAAAATCAGGCTGTTTCATATCTATTTTATATAAATATTCCCTTAGGTAAACATACAATAATAAACTGCCAGATTTTTCCCTTGTGGGATTTTATTCCTGGCGTTGCTTCATCTTGTAATGTCCTCAAGACAGCATAGTCCTCAGTTTTTGTGCTTGGGAGAGCTGAAGGTTTTGACCATCACAATCTATTTCTGCAGTAAGGAAGGAAAAAAAAATGTCATCTGGTCATCTGTGTACATCAAGATGGGGCTGCTTTGGCTGAAGTGGTGTGACTGATGATTAGGGAAAAAGGAATGGTGCAGCCCACAATTTCATAACCAGATGGGGAAAGGCAAGAGTGCTCTAATCCAGTGGAGTCATTCATTGTGAGAACCACAGTCTAGAGTTCTTGGTTCAGGAATAGCTGTGGTCTTGGACAGTTTTTCATGTGGTTTCAGCTGAATGTGGCTAAAACTGTCAGTAGAAGAGCCACACATAAAACCCTGTCAGGACAAGGTCACAGCGCAAGGATGAAATTCTGCTATTGATAGCACAACTTCTAAGCAGAGCTAGTATTTTCAGTCTCTAAATATGAAGATGCTTTCTGGATCCAGCCAACGTTAGGTCTGGTGTCACGGCTCCTTTTTTTCAGTGGCATGGCCTGCATGAGAAGACCAAGCATGCGTGTCCCAGCTAAGAGGCAAGTTGCTATTGAGAAGCCACCCAGAAGTTAGTGCTGATGATAGATTGATTGCAAATGAGTGTCCCCACTTTGCCTTTGGAGCATTGTAGAGAGAAGTCGAGCCCAGAAACAGAGATGGGGAAAATTAAGAGGTGAGGACAAAGGATGAGTGAGACAGGGAGAACATGTGCTGTCAGGAAAGTGCTGGAGAAAACTTTTTTTTTTGCACTGGTCACTCTCTAAATGCAGGGCATCACCCTTCCCCTGTGACCTGGTCCCCTCTAAGGATGAGCAGGAACTGCAAATGTCATCTCACAGGGTATTTGGAGATGTGCTTTTTTCCCTGGATCTTGCTCTCATGTAGAGTCCCAGCAGCAACATTTTTCAGGTCATTTTCCACACTTGTGTTGGGCAACTAAACCTGGAGCAGGAGGCATGGCAGGATCATGGCTGCCTTTCATGGGACTAGTGCCATGTGCTGGAAACCTATCAGCTTCTCTCCAGAGGAGGAGATACTGGCTGGCTGGGCCACCACCCTCACAAAGGCAGGGCTTTCCTTAATACAGAGGCTATGCTGAGGCCCAGGTGACTTATCCTATTAAGAGCTGAAATTTGGTCTGGATCAGCTCAGGGCAGTTTCAGTGCTACTAATACTGACAAAAAAGCCTCCCTCTGTTTGGTTTTGGGCTTGTTTGGGATAGCAGCACGACAGGAGCATGAGCCTGAACACTGGGCATCTCCAACTGCATGCTGCAGTTCACAGAGGATTTCCCCTTCATTTCCCTTCAGCCCTATGTGCTGGTGCTGGAGGAAAGCAGCAAAGTGAAAGTCAAGCAAAAGTAAGCCGGGCTTTTACTCGGACATCTGTCTTTTGTATGGCTGTGTAATTTTTCCTGGGCTGCTCTGTGGCTGTGCTGCTGCTCTTCGTATCTATCCACAAGATCAGACTGAGCCTCCAGCAGGGGTTATCAAGGTCTGGTCTCCCACGCTGTGGATTAAAGAATGCAGTGTTGTGCGCATTGGCAGACAAGTGTCCCTACACAGATCTCTGGTGGAAGTGAATGGTGTCAAGGAGCATAGGATGCTCTGGTGACTACTATGCTGAGTGGAAGGGACAGGTTTAAAACCTGAAAAATCAGAAGCAGGTCCTGGCCAGCCCTTTGCAGGCACTGAGGGGGAGAGAGCAGGCCCTATAGATCTCCATGAGAAGCGCCACTCGCTCGGCAGGGAGAGTGGAGCAGGCTATGCCTGCGGTTCACATCTCTTTGTCAATGGCATCCAGCCCCTGGCCTTGGGAACTGACTGGCGGCAGTTTGCAAATGTATGTGCTTGGCTGGGAGCCTGCAGTTCCCTTTGTCCCGGCGGCACAGGGGGGCTAATAGGGAAGCCGGAGCGTGTCATCCCTGACTGCCAGAGCTTCCAAGCAGTAACATGATGGGCAACTTTTCAGACAATATCCAACATGAACATTCAAGGCTGAGCCTATTCTTCTTCTAGACACTGGTACTGACTGATTCCACATGCTGTTTTCCAGACTCTGTTACCGTAACAAGCTCCAGTCCTCAATATGGACCGTCCTCCCAGTGAAAAGTCCCATTGAATTTGAAAGAGTAGAAACTGTTTGAGACCATTAAAAGTTGAATGTCTTTGAACATCGTGTATAATGCTGTAGATGTAAAAAAGTAAAGTATTTGTACAGAGTTTCATATAACATACGCAAAACTATTAGTGTTTGCTCCACTCTGCTGCACACACTCTTGTTGTGGTTCTTACATGCAATTTGCATGGATGTGTGTGCAATTAAACTGTGCTGTGCTGAACCTTTTCTTAAGATGAAGTACTTACAAGCTAGAGAGTGTTTGAGATGGGAATGATAATGGAGGAAACATGCTCCTTCTTTTCACTCATGGGAAAATCTGAATCTGGTGGCTGTAGGGAAAAATCTTTTGTAGCTTCCATTGACCTTCCAGCTTAAGGTAAGAAACTTTGGTTTTATGGAAGGCTCATTCTTTTGGGATTTGCTAATGGGCAAAGGCAATTAGTAGAGAGATCTTGTGCTTCCTAGATTTGATTCTGGACTCCACTGCTTTCAAGTAATTAAGCTTCAGTGTCACCCTTGCCTGCTACTGTTACATCTCCTCTTTCAAACCATGTGCTGGTGGATCTCATGTCATGAAAGCAAGGCAAATGGAAACATTCATAAAGACATGGGTGGGCTGGGGACCTAGTGGATGAGCTGTAGGTAGACTTACATCTAATCTTCAGAAGACTGGCACAGTGGCTACAGCAGACCTGATCCAGGGCTAGTGACGGTCCTGTTTTTGAGCATGGGATTGGACAGCATGACCTCCAGGAATTCCTTCCAACCAGCATTCCTCCAGTCCACATGTGAGCTGCCTACATTTGCAATACAGTGCAATTCCCTTAAACCAGCTAGTACTTGTAAATAGCTTGGAAGTCCTGCTGAGTTTGATGCTTTCTTGCTGCTTCTTTCCTTATTGCCAAATGCTAAATGTAAAAGCATCCCAAACAATTTATAACGAAAAGACTCAGTCATCTGGGAGTGCTTTGTCCAGCACTGCCCCTCAGCCTCCTGAAAGGGCTCCAGTGAAGACCAATCTGAACTTCTTCATTGCTTCCCTGGAAGAAAAGCTTCAGTCTCACACCCCTGTCTGCAAATGATGTCAGGTGGTTGTGAAAGACAGACGTTTTTCAGTACTGCAGTTACAGCTCCATTTTCTTCTGCCAGAAACACAGTAGTGGTAACATGTGATTTGCAAATCTGGCATACAGGCGTCAGCCTGGTTGAAAACAATCAACAGAAGCCATTTCCGCAGTGCAAGTAAATATATTGACATGTGTTGACAATAAACTGATTTTGTGCACTTTTGGAAAGGCAGACGGCAGCTCACATGTTTTAACTGCTTAGTTCCTCTAAAGCAGTATTCAGAAAAATATCTTTCATAGGCTATATTAGGCAGTTCATCTTCCATACCTCTGGAGCAGTCGCGATGTCCTCTAATTACAAAAATATGATTTTTACAGAGTATTCATGCTGCACTGACCATGACAATAATATGTAAAAAGTACATCTAAAGCATATGTTTTAGGATATGTGATGGAGTTAGGGCTGTTAAATAATAATTTTTATCCCATTACTTCCACATAAAATACATAAAAATATTAGCAAATGTTTTGAAACTGTTTGCTATCTTTGTTGTGTCTCTAATGCATTTGTTCCTTGCTGAATGATTACATGGTATAAACATCTTTCTGCTATTGTCAATAATCAAAAAATATGGGACTTTGTAATAACTGAGGCCCCAGTCCAGTGAGGCCCTAAATCTCATGTTTAATTATGCTGCTCTTGCTTTGAGACAGGCTGGCGGGCAGGCAGGCACCACAGCATGGCACAGAATTCAGCTGGCAGCCCAGAAAGGTGGGAAGTGCCCATTGCACCCGGCTCTGCTGGCAGCCGGCAAGCCCCCGGCAGGGCAGTCCTGGCAGCTGGGCTGAGCCACTTACCCTCAGGAGCCAGACACCCAAAGCCTGGCTCCTGGGACAGCCTGAGCTGCTGTGCAGAGCCATGCACCTCCCAAAACAGGATAGCCCTGCTGTGAGCACAGGCGCAGCTGCAGGGGAGATGCCAGCATTGCCCTGAGTGCGTATGATGCCAGTGGGAGGTGAGCAAGGCTGGACATCAAGATAACTCTGATTTCCACAGGAGTGTTTTCAGACTGCAACCTGGCAGCAGCCTGCTGAAGGGGAAGCTGCCTTGTTACAATCACAAAATGACCAGAAAAGAAAAAAAAAGGAAAAAAACCAAAACAAAAGAAAAGAAGGGGAAAAAAAAATCCAGCCTAGTACTTCTCATCACTAGATCTCAAACAGTCTGTCCAGCCAAATGGTCACCTCTGTGAAGGATTGTCTGACTTCCTTGAGAATCAAAGAGTTGGTGACCTGTCTGGCAGATTAAAGAAGCAAACTCTGAGAGGGTGGCTTGTGCTTGGATTTTGTGGTAGAGATCCGAACAAAAAAAAAGTCTGCTGGATCCTACCCAGCTCTCTGCTGGAGTTGCAGGGGCGGCTGTGGCCCTCCCAGGGGAAGTAGATCTTTGCTGCTCTAATTGCAAGCTCTTCCACCAGCATTCACCTGTCAGCACAAGGTTGTGCCAGCACATCTATATTAAGTGGAAATTGGAACAAGTCCCTAAAATGGCACCTCTCTACTGTAGGGATGCTGTGCCTGCATGCCTTCAGGTTCCCAGCTGCCAAGCTGGAGGGAGCATAATAGTGATATTTTTGTGGTGAAACTTCTGTTCTTTATGGACACAAAATTATTTTTAAACCAGCTGAAGCCTGGAATAAAGTTGGCTGGAAGGAGTCTTGATGTAGGTAAAATGACCTGCCACAGCAATGGAGAGAAGTCCTGGATCTGAGACTCAGACTTCAAACATCCAGAATTTGGCTGCATCCCTCCGGTTCTGTGGATGTGAACATGTATTAAACTGATGGGAACAATTCTAAGGCTGCAACCAAAGTGCTCCAGCTCTGAGTTTGGGGAGAGTTTGAAGATAAAGGGAGCAGACTGGGCATGTAGTCATGTATTATCTGAGACAGGGAGTCCCTTTGCAAACAGGCTGTGATCCTGTCTTCATAATGATCATGGCACTGTTTGCTCATAAGCAGATTTTCCAGGAAATCCCATTTTCTCCCTCCAGCTCTTACCAGGGTTCACAGCTTTGGATCTACATGAGACTTTTTTTTATGACAGCCTGGGAGTTTCTTCCCTCTCCTCTGCTCCAAAGAATGCAAAAATTTCTTCACCAGAGGAAAACAGATTTATTCTATCCACTTTTACTCCTCTGTTCTAAAACTTTCTTTATAGCATGGACATTATAAACCTCTCAGTGAAAATCTCACTTGCAAAAAGAAGTGATCCTACGGCAGTCCTGCGCTGCAGCTGTTCCTGTCCAGGCACAGGGCTCCCCACGCGGTGGCTGCTGCACTTGAATGCACTTGCCGAGACAAAGACCTAACGTCAGCCTCCACTTTGGGAGTCAGGGATTTGGTGGCTGCTGTGTCAGAGAGAAATGTGTTTAAATAAAAACAGTACTTTAAACACAAGCTTTTCACTCTGCATAAGTCAGGTGAAATGACAGCTTACAGCGCTACTGAACAGAAGGAGAGTTTAGTGCTACCCTCATTGACACCTATAGAAGATTTTTACCTCATCACCTAAATCAGTCAAATCTGCACCCATTGTAATTGTATTTACTCCTCTAGCTGCTAATATTGCCTGGAGAGATCTGTGAAGGAAACAGACACTAAGTGTGCAGACAGGCTATTTGCTAAAGGCATTAATTTAGTAATTAATGAAGTGTCAATGCAGCTATTTAGCATTACATTTAGGCTTTATTTAACTTTGCATTTGCACTTCAGCCATTTGATGTCAAGGATGCTGCTAATGCTGAGCTGCCACCTGAAACTGTAGCGAGCACTTCTGTGCTGGGTTCTCAGAGTACTGGCTCTGCACAGGCTACTGCCCTTTGATCACCAAGAAGCATTTTCAAAAAAGTTTTGCAAATTCTGAGCAATTCCTTCTTGGGCTGTATTTCACAAATGAATTCAGATAGATATTGTTCAGCAGACCTGAGTGGAATATGCCAGGTATTTTTCCTTGTAGTTTCCCCCCCCTTTTCTCATTTCTGTCAAAATTTACAGTGTTTCAGGCTTTTGTTGTCACTACAGAACTAAAACTGAAACAGTAAATGCCTCACTTTTCAAAAAAGCAGTTGGAGGCAAACATTTTTACTACAGGTAAAAAACAAATCAGTTGACAAAAAAACCAAAACACAAATACTGAACAACTTACAGACATTATTTAACAGTTTGCATTTTCTTTCATTAAAAATAACTTGAAAAATTTTCTGCAGTAACCTTATGCCTAAGAATCAGTTATCATTTGAATTACTCTTTGAAAGAGGAAAAATTCAGCCAGCTTTCATTTCAAGCTGCCTGAGAACAAGTTGCTCACAGAAGGGAAAAGAAGAAAAAAAAGTGCCTTTGAAGCACCAAGCTGAGGGGAATAATAGCACTTCCAGTCATCTCTAAAGGTCTTCCCCAGAGATTATGCTTTAATTTAGGAGAATTTCACAGGGTGTATTCACTCTCATCTTTAGGGCCTCTCCTTAAAACTACCCCGTTTATCTCATCTAACTGTGCTCTGAAAATTGTAATGTACTCACTCATGGCATCTTTTCATTAATACAACCCTGACCTGCCCTGATGTACCAGAGAAGTGCATGGCAGCCTGTTTAAAGGCAGGGCTGGGCTGTAGCAAACAGTTAAAAAATTATGAACTGTACACTTTCTGCTTACATTTTAATGAAAATAATTGTGGAAATACTTAATTTGCCTGGATAAATGCAAAGCATTTGTGCATTATTTTAGCTTATATCTGCCATTAAAATAATCAGTTTAAATGTTGCACAACTCATTAAAATTTTTTTTAAACCCACAAAAAACCCCCTCGCTAGAAACATTTAAAATATTTCACTGTGACTCTGCTTTTCTGTGGAACTAAGGGAGAAAATTCCATCCAAGGCTCATGAACTTGGGCTCAGCAGCTCAACAGCCATTGCAGACAAGTGGAAATCCCCAGTATTTTTTTCTATGTAATTTTATGACCATGCATTTTAATATAAATTAATCTCTGTTATCATTTCCTCAGAGCCCACAGCAAGCAAAGAAAAATGACAATAACATTAAACTGAGTCAGAATTTAGCATGAACTTGGTTTTGTAAGCAAAACAGAAAAAATGTCCTGAATTTTTTTTCGTAAGCACTTAACTTCCCCAAATTACAGCAGTGGCTGTTTTGTTCCAGTCCCGTTGGCAGATACATTTAGCATTACTCTCATTACTCCATCTCAAAAGATGCAAACGACTTTCCCGGGCTATTTGCAAAGTGCGTGAAACATTGCAAGTGATGTGGTTTTACTATTAGCATGATTGAATTCTTTTGCAGCACAAAAAGCAACTAGTTATTTTACCGTGCCAGAAGATTGGTAACTATTTATTTACACATTTATTATCTGCTCCACTCTGAGAATAAAGAATGAGTCTGAACTACAAAAGCTGAGCCTGCATGAAGGCCCATCAGTCTCTCCACACTTCTGCTGTCAACCCTATTATGGAGGAAACATTATTCAAACTGCAGGCTCCAAACTCCCAGGTAACTAGAGACAGCAGGAAGCTCTGTTTGATATCAAGTATATTCTTTATCAACCTTTTTGTTGTGATGGGAAGAAATGATCGAACTTTACTTTCATCTTGCTCTGTCCTCACATCACCCAGTAGGTGAATTGCTTTATTGGTGAGCCTTGGCCAAAAGCTCTTTGATATACGCTGCCCTTTGCAGCCATAAATTTTCCATCTTTCAGACAAGGTTTGAGACTTTCCCTGTCCTGCTATTCTGCCCCTAAGTGATTAGATGCTCTTTTCAAAATGAAAGATGAGCTTTCAGGGAAACTCTTGGCCCTCTCCTAGGTACCATAAAATAGCCATAATTTGATTTTCCTAGCACTGATGAAAGTTGTGGGTTTCAGACCAATGCCCGCCATGTGGATGCTGAGCCTCATGCCAGCACAGCTGCAACATGGAGGGACACTAACCTCCTCCCCTGAGGTATGTCCAAACTGAGAACCTGGGGCATGCTGAACATGATCTCCCTGTGGTCCTGTGCTGAGCACAGTGTCCTCTGGCCAAGCCCTGCCCACCCTCCCAGCTCCTGCTGTGTCTCTGTCCCGTGCCACCCCCTCAGGCAGAACCAATCAGAAACCTAGATAACAGCCAAGCTGCATATTTGGTTGCTTTTGGAGTGACATGAAGCAGAGAACTGCAGCCAGCCCACAGAAAGCAGATGGAGGAGGGTCAGTGGTCCCTGCCATGGGGAATAGAAAGCAGCCAACACAAGGCTTCAAGGAGAAGGTCACCTGTCCTGCCACAGAGACTTGCCATGCCACACTGAGCAAGTCTCTTAAAAATCTTTATGATCCAGCAGCAGCCTCCAGGGCTTCAAAGGTGCAAGCTGGAGCTCTGTGCATCTGGACACTTCACCCTCTGCTCTAATATACCTTTGTGACATGGGGAATATGGCAACTAACTGCTCCCTCTTCTGCTGTCTGGAGAGGTCAACTATGTGGGCAGTGTGAGTATGGGAGCAGCCCCCACTTGGACCAGGTTCTGAGAGCCAGAGAGGGTTATTTCCCAGGAACACCAAGAGGAGAACCAGTGAAGAGCTGACAGCAACCTGCCTTCACAATTAGATGTCTGTGATTTAATAAAGACAGCTGGGGAACGTTTATTTATTTCTTCCCTAGAAAAGACTAATGAAAATGATTTTTCTCTGTCTTGCCAAAATATTTCTTTGACAGCTTTTGATTTTGCATTAAAAATGAAAACATAAAATGTTGCATGAAAACTAAGCATAACAGCCTTTTTAGAAGACGATAGTACTAATGTGTGAACATTTCTGCTCAGGCAGGATGTTTTAAAGAAAGCAGAAGGCCAAGTATTATGCCCCAGGCTGAGAAGAGCTGGCACAACCAAGCTGTAGCCTGTTCTCCAGGCTGCCATGTTCTTTCTCTGTGGCTTCACCCTTGCTGTGACTCAGATACTTGGTGGTGGCTGGGGACTAAAGGCAAGTGAGGAGGTCCCAAGTTAGGCTGTGTACTCCTCTGCTCCGGGACTAGTTGCACATTGTGTGGATCCCACCAAGAGCAGCCCAAAGCCTGCTCCCAGTTGTGGTGACTGCTAGGACTCCTCGAGACTGAAAAGATGAGACAGAAATAAATGTGTTCACGCATCTTTCAGCAATGACACCAGAGGTCTAAATGATCTGTCTCTGTGGTGCTGAAAGATCCTCCTGGTGTGGGGATCATGGAGCTGATTAACCAGATTTTACCTGGTGGTGGTGATGCCTTTACAGCTGAGTACATCCTTAATCAGTAGAACTCAAACAGTGGTCTGTAACGGTATTAATTCATGAAATATAAACCCCAGATATTCAGGGAAGGTCAGTTATTTGACTGCCTACACTTGAAATGATTACTGGTTTTATAAAGAGGGCCAGATTTTTTCCCTGCACAGCCTCTGACCGCCAACAGCTGAAATACCTGCACAACTTGCTCAGCTAACACCCTGTCTCTCACACCGTGCCACTTCAGCCCCTTCTCTCCCCAGTTCCTGAGCACTGTTTCAGCTTCCATGAAAATGCAGACCCTACCCTCTGCTCCCAAGAGATGCCAGCGTCCTGTCAATATTAACCTATTAGTTGATTATTCACTTTTGAATGAGAAATGAGTAGGAATGTCATTCAGTGTTTCCAATGGCAGAATGGCAGAAAGGATGCTTTCCGGATGAATGGAGATCATTGTGCATGATCTCTGGCATGGGGCTGAGCATATACATTGGGAACCTTCAACTAACATCCTTTGCTCTAAGAATAAGGGCCAGCTCCTTTGCTCAGAGGTGTTGATAATTAATCCTCTGCTAGAGACTGTCATAATTACAGCTTCTGCTTTTCCTAGAAGGTATAGTTTTGATTTTGGTTTTGGCAATTTGATGTTGAGGTTAGTTCCAGTTGAACTTCGTGATGGTGCTGGAGCAGAACAGGGATGGAGGGGACCAGAGTGAGCCCACTGACTGCCTGTTCAAAACCCCATCTTTTTGGCAAATAAGCTGCTGCTCAGAGGACGCTGGCTGTCATCTGGCCATGCTCAACCAGGATGGCTGGGCTGACCCCGGGCACACTGTGGGGACTGGGGGCAGAAGGCTGCCCAATGCCAGTGGTAACCAGGCTAAGGGCTCTGGCCAGAGCCCTCAAGAATGGAGTGGGTCCTTCAAAAGGTGACCAACCTTCGACCTGCAGTCATCATTTTGGCCATCAGGTCAACAGTTGTTCCACAGAACATCGGCAATTGTCTTTCTCCTTGTGTCAGGAGGCTCTTGAAACATTATACGAGGATAATTAAGTGGTGAATAAGGGTCAGCGTGGACAAATAAATCAAACTGATAGTTTGAACACAGACTGATTGAGCAAAAACAAGGAATTGTGCCATGCCTGTTAGCGCTGCTCTTGATGTTAACTGACTTTGTTAACATTACATCCAAAGGCAGCAAGTGGGAAAGCTTTGTGAGGAATCAAAAGCTGAGCAAAGAGACATGGGCTTTAATTGTTCAGCTTTATTTTTGAAATAAAGACATGCAGTGCATCAATTTAGTTGACTTTAATGGACCACAAAACTGAACCTATTCTTTAAAATGCTAATTGAGTTTGAAGATTCTTGCCTCTCGCAGAAGAGGGATGCAAGAAATGCCAGTGCCACATTCAGATGTGTCGGGAGCTGGCGTACAGTTTCATTCAAAGCAAGAGGATGAAGCGCATACCATGGGGCAAGAAGAATGTGTACACATAACAGGATAATCTATCCACAGAGAAGATAGCATCCAGGCAAATAACATGTCTGTATGTACAGTCTAATAGAGAGGAGTGTGTCTTTATATGTACTATAATTCAAAATTTATTTGTGGGTCTTTCATTTTCTGAATGGCAAACCTCCAAGGTGCATGAAAGCTTTCACTCTCAAATTCACAAAAAAAAGGTCATTAACATATTTTAAGGAGAAAAAAGGGGCAGTCAGTCCTTAAAACACTTTGTTAAGGGAAACAATGTGTCCACAAGTTCACGTGTTTCTAAGGAAAAAATGCAGTTGGACATGGGGAAACAGAATTTGTATTTTACTCTGTCATCCTTAAAAAGAGTGCTGGGTACAAACCACGCTAGTTTTGACTCCCAGGATCATGGTGATGCATTTAAAGAAGGAAGCTCGTCTTTTCATACATGCTAGTAATATTCTTTTAAAAACTATTCATTGTCTTTCTACATTGCTATATTTCCTTATCTGCACACATAGCAATTATTTCAGTGAATTATTGATACTGGTAAAAATAAATTCTGAAATTAAAAAGGAAGATTGAAAGAATATGATTTTCTCTTCTAGAAGACTTTGCAAACAACATTAATAATGCCATTATTGTATTTTTTCATACTTATAAGATACTGTGCATGGCATATTGCAGACACATAAAATGTGTCTGCCCTAAATACTTCACAGTCTAGCTCAGACAAATTTAAAATATGGACCTTGTGTAATAAAGTTCACATCTTTCATGTGTTTGGGGTCTCATTTTTCCGCTGCAGGTCATTATATGGTATCTTTGCATGTATTTATTTCTGTGCTGCAGAAACTTTCCTTCTGACTGGGTTCCCACAAATTTATTATTGCTGGGTTTTCACGCTGCAAGATGCAGAATTACTCCTTAGGCAGGACACTATGAATGCTTCAACATAGGGAACTGACACTTTACATTGCAACTGGACCATACAAAGGCTAGTAAGTTATAAGAGATAAATTTAATGATAAGCATGTAAAAAAATTCTATGGGAAATGTATCTGCGCGGCTACATGAATTACGAGGGTTTGCCAAGAAAGGTGTAATGGATTATGGTGGAAGATGAAGGGGAGCTCCCACCATATCCAATCAGCCTTTTACTTAAAGGTCAGGACATTCTGTCTGGGTCCACTTGAGTTTTTGATTCTGCCGTTTCACTATTCAGTGGCACAATGTAACTGTCAGTCTCAACAACGGTTCCTCGAGCCACTGGCTCCACTGCTCACAGGGCAACACACAATATTTCACAACCACAAAACAATTCACTGTCTGCATAGGCAAACCATATGATTTCCATGGGGAGCAATATTGACACACCCTACTGAGCGCTCTTAAGGGGACTCTTAAAAGAGTTACATCTTAAAAAAAAAAAAATAAAAAAGGCCTCTACTATTCTTCTCTATGACTAAGTTACCAAATAGCATTTTAATGTTCTATCTCCATGAGACGAAGTTAAATACAAATATTCCCTCTGCCTTCTACACCCTTTCTCATTTTACCAGAGTGAGACAGTTTTACTGCGCTGCAATGCCTTCTGGACAGTAAGTAGTGTTACGATAGACGCTAGGAGAAAATGTAGCAGATGAATGATGTTCTGTTTGGATTTTCCCCAGTGAGTATTTACTGTGTTATATTACTCATTTCCCGGTCTAAGATAAATCCAGAGACTGGTACAATTTTATAAAGACAGAGGACCCTGCTGATGACATGCGAAGCACTATGATGCCAGGGCTCTGCTCTGCTCCTTGCCTCTTTAGGAGGTAGTTACCTGCAGGAAGATCTGTGAGCACTGGGGGGGGGGGATTTGCTGTGACACAGTAGAAGGATTGCCCTGAAAGTCGAGAGAGAGGAACAAAACATGGAAGTAAATAGTAGAGGCACAGAGAGATGAAGAAACACTGCAGAAATCTATGGGCTCATCTACATTTTTGGAAACCCTTTAAGTAGATTTTGTTTTAAACTCCTGTACCTTGCTTATTACAATCATGATGTGTTAGGTAGGGTGTAATGCCACCTGTCCCCACCTACCAGCAGACCACTACCTGGGCTGGTTTTCTGCCTGACACTCTTGACGCTGCCACATCTTTTTATAAATGAATTTTCTCTCATTGTCCCCACAGCACTCTCAGCTCTATTCAGATCATGCAGCCAACTGCAAAATGAAAACAGCATCAGACTATTGTCAGTGTCTCGCTCTGGCCCCTGATTTCAGGGAAGGCAACATCCCAATGCCACAGAGAAAGGAGAGGGGTGAGGGCTGCCTCACCAAGACGCAGGAGCAGGGCGCTCTGCGTGCTGGCATGGGGTGAGATCCTGGGCACTGTGAGGGCTGCAGACACACAAGGCTGCCAAAGCCGCTCAAGGGGGACAGCCTCGCCTGACACCAGGCCTGCTACCCTGAGTGAGCCTCCACCACGGTGTCTGTGTGGGCTGCGGTGCTTACAGGCACTATGGGGAAACATTCCTTGGAAGAGTTGCACTCAAGTGCAACTCAAGCACCTTTCCAAGCTGTGCACAAGGGTCTGGCCTGTGCTGGCATGAGGCATGGCTCGCAGAGGCTGCTGCCATGATGGGCAGTGAGGCTGGCGTCGAGCGATGGCCTGGGCTGCCAGGCCTGTCCTAGCTGCGCACACTCCCGGTGGCCCTGGGATGCCTCCGCCAGCTTGCTTCACTCTCAGTGCTTGGAAGCCACCTCGCCAAAAGGGTAGGTAACCCAGACAACCTGGAGCTGCTTTGGCCCCTGGTCCTGGATGATTTTCCCCTGCCAGCTGCCCCCCTGCTAGCTTAAACACCAGCTCTGCCACCTGGAGAGGGCAGGTTGTGCCCCACAGCTCCGTGAGTGGTGGCAATCCACAGCTCCTCTGAGCACATTCGGCTTTGAAACAGCATGGTCTGAGCCTTCAGCAAAGCCCCGAACCACTTGAGTACCCCCCACTGACAGCACTACACTATCCTAAGGCTGAAAAGCTTCCCACTGTTAAAAGGAGGGGGATGAAACAGTGTGGCAGCTGCCAAAGGCCCAAGGGAGCCTGATTTGTTTTAAAAACATCATGTTCTGATGCTTCCAAAGGAAAATACTGCAGGGTTGGGTTTTTATTTTCCCTTGCTAAAAAAGCTCTATATAGAGTTTTAGGATTTCCTGGGTTTGGGTTGCTTTTCTTTTCTTTTTTTTTTTTTTTTTTTTTTTTTACCCTGGAAAATTATTATAAAGCAGAATTTTTTTCTCCTGATGAGCTACACTTGCATGTCAGCCATCTGTTGCCTGGGCAGTCCCAGCCAGGGCTGGTGATGGCGTGATATAAAGGTCCCTTCTGGCCTTCAAAGTTCTGAAACCAGTGCAGCAGGATTGTGCTCAGCAGCGAGAGCAGGACAAACATATGGACCAAGCTCCACTGCTGCCTCTTTGGTCATGCTGGACTGCTGCTGGCCAGCGCACGCTGACCTTCCTTGGCATCCCAGTTCAAGCTATATAATGTGATCATTTTGCTTTGCCAAGCAGCAACTTGATCCCTAATGTTTGCAGCAAAAATGGGACTGCAGACACTACTGCAACAAGTATTATTTAATCATCCACACATTTTTTTTAATGTTCCTGCCACATGCAAGGGACACTGAGGTGCATAACGATACCTCCTTTCCTTCACACTGGAAAGGGCTTGGCTTGAAGGAGGGGAAATCTACCCTTGTTTTGCATTGGTTTTCAGGTGAGATGTAGTCAGATTATAAGAAAAGGAAAATGTTCATTTTCCTTTGCAATCTATGAAGGCATGTGAAAGTCAGGCTGACTCCACAGTTGCCCACTGATTTCCACCAACATCACAAAAAAAGTCGCTCCAAGCCTCCCTTGCTAAGCAGCTCTCTTCGATGCACAGGATCCCACCTCTTCTCCCCGGGCTGTGCTAGTTCTGCACTGTGAATAGGGGTAAAGCAGAGATCTTTCTATTCAGTAAAACCAAGAGTGTTTGCTATTTAAAAGTGGCATTTAATACGCTTAGGCTACTGTTAGGCTGGGAACATAGTCTGTGGCTGGATATAGCCTATGATTTCATCTCATCCAGCCCATCGTCAGCTGGAAGAAGCCCCTCTGCTGACCACTGCCAGAACAGTGTAAATTAAATTAATCCACGGGCTGCTCTAAATTTAGCTGGGAGCTGAGACTCAGCAAGTCTTGGAGATGAGCAAGAGCATCTGAGATCTGTCAGTAACTCCCTAATGCCTGCATTTTTTTCCACTGCATGTAATATTATCAGAAAAAAAATCTCACTTTACTGTGCTGTCATCCAGGTTTATAGTGTTTGCTATCAAGTAGTCAAATGCTGCTATTGTCAGAGAAGAGATGAGGTCCAATAGACCCTGAGATCTGAGTCCTTACAATACTTCTTACAGCAAATATAATAAACCCTGGAGCTCTCTGTGCTGCTTCTGCAATGGTAGGGGAAAAAAAGGGAAAAAAAAGGATTATAAATAACACTAGAAGCCGAATACACATGTGTGCACTGTAGCAAGGGCTAGGTTATTTACGAAAAGAAGATAGCCATAAATAGACTTGTCTCTTGTCAGGAAAGATATGGTCAAAATATCTCCTACAAGATGGGAAAACTTGCATGTGCAGCAGTCCATGACAGGCACATGTTGTGCCAGACAGCTCCGTGCTGGAACAGTGCTTGTCTGATGGACATCCAACGTTGGAGTGATTTGTGATGGTAACGGCTCTGTCTGCTGCCTTCAAGCCCAGGCAGCAAGAGACAGATAGTGGCTCCAAGTGCAGTAACTTATTTCTTGGCAGCTGGGAGCTGCTCAGCCATGCTCACTTGGCCTCAGGGGGCTCTCCTCCCGCACAGGTGGGTCCCACGGTTTTGCCTGGCAGAGGAGGAAGGTGATATTCTTAAATCTGCATTAAAATTGCCCTAGCAGATCTGAGAGGCTACAGTAACGCAGACGCTGTGAGCAAAAGCAAAGAAACCAGGGCTATGCCTACACTACCAGGTAGACCCAGGACTGAGCCCCAGGTTCCCCTGTTGCTGGGGTCTCTGGAAGAGAGGGTCAGGGTTGTTTGTTTTCCCCTGAGAGCAGAACTGGGCACAAAGTGCATGTGTCTGTTTTCATCATAATTTTTAAATGCATGTTGATGCTATATGCTACAGAGTCCTTTCTGTAGGTGTTGGCTACAGATTTCCTCAGCATATTTGGGCTTCAGAGTGTCACAGATATGCAGGAATGGTGAAAAAAGATAAGTTATACACATGGCAATGCTCTTTTTAAAGCCACATTCATATTAGTTCTTGTCATGCTTTCTTCCAGCAAAATGACAGAAGCAAGCATACACCAGGCAGTTTATTTCCCCCTTCATGTGCCTGTTCATTAAAACCAGCCAAGACTTTAAAAATTCTCTAAAAATTATAAATGGCAGAGGTAAGAGAAGGGAAGAGGAAGGGTAGGAAACTTTCTGGGAGGAAAGCACCAGTTCTTCACGGCTTCACATGTTCAGCCTTAGGGACACAAGAAACTTTTTCATTTATACTTCAAAGCCAGGTAAGTGAGGAGCTGCCATGCAACAGGCCAGTCACTGGGCAGCTGAACTTCAGCTGGTACTACAACTCCAGTATTGGCTCTGGGAAAGCTGAAATGACAAATAATATCCTATTTCAAAAAGTATTTTATCTCTCACACCTGCATTCCTGTCCCCAGAACACACTTAACACCTCTATGAAAGTAAAATGTGGTGAAATATGTTGATGAAATATGTTGATCTGGAAAAATTGGAAGCTCTGATTTGCATTATCAGATGTATTAATTTGGTTTTTATTATTTCTGTGCCGAATTAGATATACGTTTGCTCTGTCCTTTTGATTTAAACATATGATTTTTATATACACTAAGGACATATTAGACCACTCTGAAAGCACAGAGGGGCCTTAATATGAGAGTAAATTATTTTTTATACCCACTTTAAGGTCTATTTATTCAAATTGAGCAAAATCCTAACTCTACTGTGAATGAGTGGGAATTTTGCCATTGATTTCAGAGACTCTGGGATTTTACCCAAGCGCAGTATAAAATGATTTATATAGAAGTGGCCAGCAGTCTTTTTTCTAGAAATTGTTATCTAAAGGTGCAAGAATCCTCCAAGACTCATGCTTCATTCTTTTTGTGTAGTATTGGGGCATTCACTGTTTCCTGCTTTAAAAAAAATCAACTAAATATCGAAGTATTAACAGACTTTCCAGTTGCCCAGGGGGTGGGGGGAAGGGTGGGAGGTGACAGAATCTTGTTTGCTGCTCACATCGGTAGGCATTCAGTGTACAATACTGTACAGGAGAGAATTTTAAAAAAGAAGAAGTCAAATCTACCCCATAACATGGTAGAGAAGAGAATGTCTCCCCGGGGCGCCTCTATGCCGGGCTGCAGAGTGCCATCCCTGGGCTCTAACAGATGCCCAGCAGAGAAGTTCCAGGCCCTAAACCTCACCACAGTCTCTTGTGTTAATGAGGACTCTTGATGCAGTTTAAGGTACACTGGTGAGCAGCCCTAAATCAGAGCTCATCCTGCTCAGGAAACATCCTGGCGGCTGCGGAGGCGGGTCTGTTTGCATTCCAGATGTGGTGCCTCCAGCCTGCCTCTGACCAGCATTCATTTCTGCACTCCACAGCTGGTCCATGTAAATGTGCCATATTGCAGCCCATCTGCTCAGAGAGTGCACAGTGGCACATCTCTCTCTGACAGTGGACCATTTTATTGAACACTATAAATATTGAAATTCATAGGCATGAAGCAGCAGATTTTTAATGTTACTTAGAGAGACATTTGAGCCACAACCTTTGGCAGCAGCACAAGCTGCTAGTATCTCAGTACACTGCACGCCATTTGGTTCAGACTCATGAACAACTTTTCCAGAGATTTCATGGCTCTCCAATCCCAGGTAAAATGGAGTACAGACCCTGTGGGATGATATTTAGTGTGAATGTCACCCTGCATACAATGTGCATTTGGGATATGGACTTTCCAGCCCTGTGCTGTGTTAAACCATATGTTAATGTTTTCATACTCAGAAAAGATTAGATCAGGGACCAATAAAGTTTCAAAACTACAAATAATGGGCTAACCAAAATGAAATGTGAGGTATTCCTAAGCCTGAGTGTTGTTTTTTTTTCTCCCAAAGTCTCTGCAGTTTTTGTTTTTTAAATGGAAATGCTGTATTTTGCAGCAAGAAACGGGCACATTCATATTTTATAAGCTAATGCATGTAAATTTTGTATTAGAGAGTAAACATCTCTATTAATTTGAAATTCATGGCATCTGATCTGGAGTAGAAGCAAAATACCACTCTGCAGTTTTCTATTTGTCAAGTAGTCCCTAGTAAGTGTTCAGTGAGTTGTAAAGAGCCAAACCCCAAACTAAGATAAACATATATATTATTTTTGATGGATTTTTTTTCCTCTTGCCAAGCCATCAGTTTCTGCAGAGCATGAAGAACCAGCCTTTTCCCTTTTGGAACCAAAAGGAATTTTTTCATCTACATTAATTACTGAAGGATCAGGCCCTTAATGAAAGAAACTGCATTAAAAATGGAGAACATATTTGAAATTCTCTAAAATGCTTTGAAAAAAATCATGTTCATTTTTATGTGAGGTGTTGAGCCTGCCACAACATCCACAATGTTTTCCTCTCCTGGATCTGTCCAGGGTAAATAATATCGCACTGGCTGGGCAGTGGCTCAGGGAGTGAAATGGGCATTTGATTTATTTAGAGGTGTGGATCACAGCTCCCCTGACAAGCAGGCTAAAAAGTTTTCTGAGCATTTGGAGTAAAGTGAGGACTGGGGGAAAAAAAACAAAGCAGAAAAAACCTGCTGAGCATATTATCTTGGCACACACATTTCTCAAAACTGCACAGTTTTTAAGTTTGCTTCAGTATCTCTTTTGCAGTAGCTCTGTTGTCTTCATTATAATTTAAAAAGAGGCAGGAAAGGCAGCATCTTTAATAGCAAAGTCGTACTGTTTGGACAATAAGCTGTGTCACTGCTCAAGCCAGTCCCCCGGTTCCCAATCAGCAGTGTTATGTAAGGTGGCAGGTTAATAAATGCGACACACTGAAATCATTTGTACCAGATTATCTCTCCTTCCAAACTCTGACAGATGCTAAGTCCAGCTGGTAAAAAAAAGTTTATAGGCGAGTTGGATCTGGGGCCTTCACACACTCCACAATGTTGGCTACCAATGCTTGTTTTAATGAGTCACGAATTGCCTGTTTATCTTCTGCTCCCTGCTGTTTCTGCATTTTCTCTTCCAGAACAATCCTAGAAACACATGCTGCTACAGACGCTGGAGCAATGTGTGTAGACATTTGAGCCAAATTAGTATAAAGAACTCTTTCTTCTTGGATATTAAAAAAAAAAAAAAGGCGAGAATTGCACATTGCCTAGCAAATCGTTATCTCAGATGTTCGCTGTGACATGCTCAATATGGCCTACCAGAGAAAGTTGGAGACATTTGAAACCTTAACAACTACACAAAATGACACTGTAATTGGCAGGTTTTGTTGTTCATGTTCTGGCTCTGTGAAAACTGCTCTAAACACTTTGTTTAATGATGTTACATTATGACAACACATGGCTTCTGTAGAGCAAGTCATCACGTTGAACATGCGACATCACAGGAACGGGAGTGGGGGGCCAGTGGGGCTCAGTGTCCCCTCAGAAGGGGAGGGTGCCCACACATCCTAGCACACATGTGCCCACGTGGGAAAGGAGGAAGCCCAGGGATGATGCACACCCATAGGAGTGCACATCCAGGAGACCTGCTGGCTGTGAGGTGCATAGGGGCACCAACCCCTTGCAGTGCAGCAGCTTCCATCACCCTCTGACTCTTCTGCTGTTGCAGCTGTAGCCCTCTTTTTTGGCTGATTGGACAGAGCACTGCCCTGATGCACAGCTGGGCTGGGAGCAGCCATGATCCAGAGATTGTTGTCACCTACAAGACAGCCAGGCTTTGGAGCAAGAGACACGACATTTCTATGTGTCGTGTTGCCCTGCAACATAATGTGTCGTTAGATATTTAGTTGTCATGATGCTGTTTAAAAGAGATTCCCCTTGTACTCTCTGAAACAATGTGCATGCATGATGCAGGTGCAAGACAGCCCCATGCCCACAGAGATGCCCTGTGTAAGGAGAGACCCGGGAGAACCATTTGCCCCTCAGCACAGGCGAGGGCACTGCTCCTCTCATGCAGTGTGGTGAGATGTTGTATCCCTCTGATACTGAAGGAGACCTTCTGTCCAAGGGTATGCAGGCTCTCCATGCAGTGGCCAGAAGTACATGCAGGAGGGCAACAGCACAGAGTACACCCAGGAAGGCTGGCTGAGCTTCAGGTAGATCCTTGTGCAGCAGAAATGAGCAGGTAGGGATCATTCATCACACCTTACAACCTGGTTCTGTAGTGCCTCCATTTTGTCTGTGTGCACTGAGCACACAGGGCAAACCACCACATCTGATGTCTTTATGGAAAGGGGGCCCAATGCTGTGAACCTCGACACATCCACAGCTTGTTTGGGTATGCTGGAAACAGCTGGTTGGAGCATCTCTCCAGTGACACAGGATACTGTCACTAGCTGTGTCTGTTGCATTTAGCATTGCTTTGCAAGGGGCTGCAGCAGTGGCTCTTCCATTTGCAGATTTACCAAGGTTTCTTTGTGTGTCAGCTGCCTGACTGAATGGCCGCCCTGATATCCTCAGAAAGAAAACAGCGAGGAACCCATTTTTGCCAGTGCTTCTGGTTATTAATAGAATGTTTTGAAATTGTCTATTCTTTGCACATGGGAAACTGTATGGTCATTTGACAGATGTTGAAACTCACTGATTTTATATCCAGCAGCTAGGAAAAACAATGGATGCCATACTCTGTTTAACAAAATATATGCTAGGCAGGGTCCACCCTCTGTGCTAGCAAAGTGAATCTTACTCCTACCGATTGCTCAGTGTCACAAAGCCAAAGGAACCTCTCTAATATGTAAGATGATTTGTTTGCAGTGGTAGGTTTCACTTTAAATGGTCCAGCTCTCCTACATAGCCAAGATGCAGTTATTGCCAGTGCTGCCTTACATCTGCCTTCTCTTTCTGTCTAGCTGCTGTAGGAATATGCTAATGACAGGAAGAAAACATACATATAAAATATTGCAAGCATCAAGACATGGAAAGAGAAGGTAAATTTGGCTCCCAACCATGAAATCTTATTCTGCAGTTGCCTTCTTAATGGCATCTCTTGAGGTCAGTGGCTTTGAATTCTCCCAATTGTATAGGGTCACTCTGGCAGCATTGACCAAGTAGAAAAGATTCAGCCAGGGGAAACAATGGCAGAAGTCACCCTTTAAATGTCCTGCCTTCTATATCATGCAATTGATTCCAAGGCTCCCCACCACGATGTCACTGTTTGACCAGTTTGCTTTAAAACAGCTTAATTAGCTGAAAGAAAAGCTATGTCTGAGCATGTTTGTGAGAAAAAAACAAAAAGCTCTTGCCTTTCAGAAAGCTCATGCTCTGTCTTGTCGGAAATCTCTGGTTCTGAAATGAAACAACATTCCTTTCATACAGAGTTAAGTCCCTGACAACAAATTTTCCCGGATCAGAGAAACAACCGATCGCGCCACATGGTGATGTCGGTAGATATGGTTTGGTTTGGTTTGGTTTGGTTTGGTTTGGTTTGGTTTGGTTTGGTTTGGTTTGGGGGACTGAGAGCTCTGCACCTCTGTTAACTGCAGAGACACTGCAGGAGGAGATCGTGAGAGCTGTACACAGCTCAATGGCTCCTGGTCTGAGAGGCAGCCGAGGCTGACTGCTTCAGTATATTGGTACCACTTGTGTGTTAACATCCAGGCTGCGAGCTGGAGAGGGTTTAAAAATGCAGCAAGGAGCAACAGAAGCCTTGCAGTGCTTGAAACCAGCTTTTCTTATAGAGTTCTTTGTTTTCTCAAATCTCAGGTCCAAGCAAGCCTATAAAGCAGGTGGGAAAAGAGCTGACAGGAGAGAGAAGCAAGGCCCCTGGTGTCTGTTGGGAAGAAAACGAAACCAGAGGTCCCAGTCCTGCTTCCCTTAGCATAGCCTATAAAAAGGGATCCTGCCTCGGGATCTGGAGGCATTAAAATACTTAGTGCAACAAGTGATGCAGCTGCTGAAGTAAAATATACAGAGGGATTGTGCCACGCTGCCTTTGGTTTCTGCATTTGCTCTCCGAGGTGTCTCATTTGCAGTGAGAACATCAAAATGCAGCCTTTGTCCCACTGCATGTTCTTTCCAGCAACCAAATCTCTCCTGAAAGAAAGAACAGGAGCACTGAGGGTCTTTGTTTTGTGTTGGTCGTGGCAGCTTGTCGGCATTACCAGGCTGCTGAGCAGCTCTGTAAGAACTGCTGCCCCTCCTGAGGGGTAGAGAGAGGTTTGCACATGGCTTTAGAAGAATCCGTTTCAGAGCTGGATCTACTATGCAAAAAGTAAAGGCACATTCTTTCTGTTCACTCTATTAATCTATGGTTCTTTCTCAGGCATTTTTTCATGTGTATTTACATGGTGTGCCTAGCACCAGAACTGATGGAAAATATGGGACTCCAGCATCAGGGGTGCATGGGGGAGTGAGGTACATAGTGTCAGAGTGTTCAGTGAAATAATGTGCTTAAGGTATTTATGAACAGGAGAAAAACTATGCAGAATCAAGGTGTTATTTTGACATTAGTGTTATTGTAACATTTCGACAGCCTCTCATCCCTGTTATCTCTATTCCTGGGCGTCTCCAAAAAATTCTGTCTATTGTAGTTCATTTGTTCATGTCCAGAAGGAAAAAAGTATTTTCTAATAATTTTCCTTTCATTTCCCGATGGATTCTGACTGGAAACAAAGTAAAGATATGCCTCATTACTGCATTGTAAGCTTTAGTTAAAATATTTTCTATGTACATGTTTTTTCAAAAAAAAAAACAAAACCCAAACATCTTTTAATGTGTGTGCTTATATTTGAAACAATATCCTGCTGAAGATGAGATGTTTATCAGTGGGTTTTTTCCCTTCTCAGCTTTACGGAAAGGTGAACGAAAGGATGATTAAACCAGAAACAAAGTCAGTAATTAGCAGTATAAATCTCTCAGTGATTTCAGTAGGTCACGAAATTAACTGGTACAGGCTTCGGACACATCTGCTCTTTTGGCAAGTGGTGCCCTCCATGAGGCTGCTCATTGGCTCACACTAACCACACGATGAGTCTCGGGGAACTTATTTGCACTCCCTAAGCTAAACACAGCGCAGCGATGAAACCCAACCGTTTCTAAAATGCTGCAGCACGTACCAGGGCTGAGCACTCCCAGTAACTCAGAGGCAGTCCCATAGGGTTTGGCAGTGCTGTGCCATCGTCCTGAGATCCCTGGAGGGAGGGGGGGACATGAGAGTTTGTTATGTGCGGCCGAATGCTGCTTTTCAAGGCTCAGATTGAGGAAATTATTTGGAAGTTTATGGAAGAGGGACCTGGTTGCCACGCCGCAGGCAACTATCAGGAAGGTGACTGTGCCCACAAGCCAGCAAGGAGGACTCCAGCACCAGAGTTACTGCTTGGTTGTCATCTTGGCCACAGTTTCACTCTCCTGATGGCAGAGCAGCAGAGAAGAGTTGAGTACCAGAAATAGGAAAATGGAGGGCAGGGAAAGGGAGGAAACAACAATTCTGTATCCTTTCAGCCTCAAACGTAAGGGAGCATTGCAGTGTTGTATTGCATCAAGTCTCGTCGGCTGTAGCATCAGGCCAGAGGTCAAGTGCCCACTGCAAGCACTTCTTTGAGCTGCCTTTCTCAAGCAAAGTCTTCAGCTCTCTGCCTGTGGGCAGGCAGGTGAACACAGCAGCAAGAGCTGTTAGTCAGATGCGTGCTTGCCTTTCTGTTGCTGTCCTTGCTGAAGTTACTCTTTGGTTCTGAATTGACTGCTCAGCCCTCTTTGGAGGATGGACACTCTGAGCTGCTTTTCCAAGGCACTGCGGGTGGGACTCTGGTCCCTTTTCTCACTATTTCGTTACAACTTAAAATTATGACTGAGCTGTGTCGCAGCACCCAGAGACAGCAAATCTGTCTGCAACCATCAGAACAGGAAGGTCTGGTTCTGTCTGGGCTGCCTCCTAATTCATAATGCAAATTCATCTGGAAACTTGGGCATTCTCAGGTTTGTGCAGATATCCCAGAATTACATAAATTATGAAATTTGTACCTGTGTCCCCAAATACATATGCTTCGTATGCAGCAACTTTAGATCTAGCCTGGGCTTCTGTACCTTGGGCAGACCTCTGGGGAAGACATTGTAGCAGTAAGGGAGCACATGAAGTTCTTGCAAAATCGGCAGTGTTTGCTCCCTTGGTAGTTTCTTTGCAAACCTCTGAGAGCTAAGGCCGTCAATGCAAAGGCTGTCTGAGGGAAGTCTGCAGAGCCATTGTGGCACCAACTTTAAATCCAGAAGGAAAAGGAAATGAGAACAGAATCACAAAGATCTTCTCTTTCTGAAAGCTCTCCTCCTATTCTACCATTTAATTTGAGCTCACTTTCTCTCTGCCTCTCTCTTTCTTTCTTAGCTGTAATGATGCTGTGTCCTCTACAATTTTTTCTGTGGTCTTTGGTATGCTTTAGCACTTAGGGCATAAAAGCTTTCAGTGTTATAGAACTTGATGTAAGCATAGTGTATCTACCTCAACATCCATGTCATGGGGTTTTTTGCTTCATGTAAAGAATGTTTGGTTCCATGTGTATTTAAAATGTGAATTGCTCTTAAAAGCTTTTTGCATTCAAAGTGTAGTTTCCTGGTACGGAAACTCAATAATGTATTATACCCAAAGAAGGGGAAATTATTATCCTGAGCCAAATATACCCCTCTATAACAGACAAACTGGGCCTCAAAATCTGCTTTGTGTATTTTTGCATGTAAATATCTCCTATTTTCAGATTTCACTTTGAATTGTATCAATACAAAGTAGTTGGTGATAGCCTTTTAATTCCTGATTAGCATTTTACTCCACTGGATGGAGGCACTGGATGGTGTACTACATGCTATGGAAATAGTACAGAGTGTCCATATGGACACCAGACTCACCATTTTCCTAACAGTTCTGGTTGTTACTGCACCAGTGAAAGGTAGCTGACTGATGTGGGTGAAGTTTGTCGAATTTCAGCTTTCCAAGCCACAGTGACTTGGAAGTATTAGTAAGCTGGAGCAGATGAGAACTTTCGTCAGTGCTGTGGTGAGGAGTCATTAATTCAATGTTTTGGCTTAAAGTACACTGAGATTCTCAGTTATGTTTGGGGATTGTGTTGTACCATGCAGCATCACTGCTTTAACAATCCCACACTGACTCAGCAATAGGATGCTAGCTGGAATATCATCCAGTTCCCTTTTATAGCCCTGTAATACTTTTAAGCCTCCTCCAAGGGCCTTAAAAGAATAAGAAAGTCCCAGGAAATCCTGTTTTGCTGACAAGCTGTATTGCTGTATTCCTTTGATCATGCCAGCAGGTCTCAAAAATCACTTGGTCACTAAAAGGACACAAGTAGGACTACTGGAAGTGGGCTAGAGAGCTCTGTAATACCATGTATTTGGATTATTTTTCTTGTATTCTTCTTGTATAATTCTTCTTATATTATTTGTCTTGGAGCTCTGGTAAATGAGGTCTTAATGGAGCCATTATACCAAAGCACAGCATTTGTTTCCCAAGGCCATTAGGCACTTTACAGATTTCATCCCCTGGGGAGCAGAGCTGGCTACTTAACCATCTGCAGAGCTGCCGAGACACCCGCCCCTGCTTCTACTGGGCTTGAGGTCAGAGCCCACAGAGCTGCGAGATAGCGCTTCGGTGCACACTCACCACTGCTACCAAGTTGCTCTTGGCAGTGAATGTGGGTCCCTAACTGGCCTCTGGGAACACAGTTTTAGACACAGACTGCAAACTCCATCTTGTTGCTGTGCCCCCGGGAAGTTTGCACCCTCTTCTCCAGCCAGCGCCCCCGGCTCATGCCAGTAGAAAAGTCAGAGTCAGATTGTGTTTTTACAGCACCTTGCAGTGCCCACAGTCCCCCTGGGCCCCCACAGAGGTGCAAGGTGCCCTCTCCCACTCTGGCTTTCAGTTCACAGGACCTGGACATGGAGTTGAGGACAGCCTGGGCTCACCCTGCACGGTTCAAAGGGAAACAGTTTGCAGGGGAGCCCCTTCGCTTTCTCTTGCACCGCAGCCATTGTGAGAGTGTCAAAGGAGCATCCCTCTCATCTCTCAGATTGATGGCATCGTCTAGGACTTCCAGCATAGACAAGATAAACTAAAGGCTTCTGCAGACAGGTATGTAACTGTGGAGACAGCAGCGCTGCAGAAGAGGCCTCCGATCAGGGGAGTGTTTGTCCCACAGTCGACTCTCTGGCATAGCGGTCACCTTTGACATGACTTGCTGAATAGGAGTTTGTTTTCTAATTTCCATGGTTCAGCCACAGGCCATACAAAGTAAATACAAGTAAACGGGCAACAGTGGGTTCAAAGGAACATAAGACAAGTATTTGCCCCCTTGGAAGACAGTTTGGGTAGTGTTCACATGTGAATCAATCTGGTTTGGGTCTTTGAAGTGATTTTGTTTAAGAAGAGTGCGGCAGAGTAATGAAAACTGATGGGGTCAACAAGAGATTGCCCATCTTTTGGAACATACTCCAGAGGGGAACTGTTGGCATGCCGGTGGAGAGCTGCCGGTGATGCTGCTGTGCAGATGCAAACTCCTGAATCGTTAATAAGAGAGGCAAGAGGCCTCCCCTGGCACCAACACTGTGCCCGGACAGCCCAGGAGGGGAATGCTGTCAGGTCAGTGCTTGCTGTCATGTTCTTGTCAGGCCTTTTCCCTTATGCTGACTGGCCTTGCAGGCACATCTCTGAACGTGACAGTGCTGTGTCATCAGGCATAGGTCAAATCAGTGGGTTTAAGTGACTTCAAGCTGTTCTTAAAACATAAAGAGCTTCACTCCCGGCTTGAATGCACTGCTACAAGTTGTCAGTCTCTTCCACACAATTCAGAATCAAAATAAAATTACCAGGCAGACACTGAGACTTGTGATTTTGGAAGATGTTTCTTTGCAGGTTGCTTGAGTTGCAAAGGGAAGCCTTTTCCAGAGGCCTTTTCCAGTTCCACACACCCCTGGCCTGGCTGTCCTGTGAAGGGCTGTTTTTCTTTATTTGTTTGCTGTTCTCCTGGTTTTAAATAAGTGCCTTATTTTTCTGCTGTTGGCTTTGAAGGAAAGAAAATATGAAGTATCATATTTAATGCTTCTTAGAATGTTGCAGAAATACCACCATGTGCTTCCTATCAAAACGTTGTCTGACTAGAAAGTTCATCTTCTGGAGGCTTTGCCTTTCCCTGGCACCTTAATTCTTTTACCATTATGTACAACTTTCTTCCTGCTAATGAACAGCATATCCCCTTCAGGGAGAAATCTGGTAAGCAACTTGTATTGTGATTGATTTGGTCACTGAAATTAAGAGTGTGCTATTCCTATAAAAAAGTAAAGACTTTTGTCAAAAGGAATGACACATTTGGGATAAGACAAGATGTGGATCCCAAGAGTGACTGGTCAATTATCATTCCACAAAAGATTTCACAGTGCAAAATGTAGAACGACTTCAGCAAAGAGAACAAGTAAACTAATTTCTAACTTGTTTGTTTATAGCAGTTATTTATTTCCTGTGTTTAGTAGCAATAGCTAAATCAAGACTGTGCATATAATTACAAATTTTTAAAGGGTTTTAATATCTTTTAGAATAAAAGCAGTTGCCTGAATAATGAGTCCTTGCTTTAAAATGGGCTTTTTGAAAAGCTGCAGGTGAGAAAAGTTTCTGTAGCTGTTCATCATTGTGCCTTGAAGGCTCATATGGAAAAGTAGAAGCTGGTCAAGGTGAAGACAGGCTGGTTTTGCAATGCAAGGAAACTCACTTGCAAGCGTGCAAATGAGTAGGCAAGGACAGGCAATTTCATAGTAGAGCCCATGAAATCTTGCTGAAAACCTTGATATGGCCATTCACTTGTTCACAGTCAGCCTCTCTACTGAAAAGCTGCTTCTTAGATGTGGGAAATGCATTCAGTTGAATTTGATTTTTTTTACATTTGGCCATTTTAAAGATAAACACAAAGCTAGTGATGCCAGTCCTGAAACCCAGCTGCTGTCTGAAATCCTGGTAGTGTCAGACTGTGTCTGAAGAAATGGGTTGGGAGAGGAACTATCATAGGCACATTGCTGTAGTTACTAAAAGCCCTGATCTCCCCATGTATGAGCCTAACCTTCACTGTACGAGCAGAAAACCAGGTAGGGATAAGCCGAAGTAAAGGTGAGCATCCATGTGGCTTATCCCCGTGAAAATGCAGAGCCTTCTCCAAGAGTATTGCACTCTGCGAAACTCCCAGGAAGGCTGTCTCTCGAGTCTGATCTCAGCAGACCTGTTCACATTTGCACACACAAGCAGACACACCTGTATAACACACACTACTCCCCGAGGCTCCTCTCACTGCTCAGTAAGTATATGTGGGATAATGCATTGACAAAGGCAGCTGCAACCAGAGGAAAAAGACAAGCAGGAACAAACCAAGTTTCCTTGTGCTGCCTTCTCAGCAGCCAGGGCACAGATGTGCTCCATCTGCGGTCTCATCCTTTGTTAACTCCATCTCCCACCCCTTTGAACCTCATTAATTGGTTACAGAAGAGAGGCCACCAATAATTGCCCCAAGTGATAATCCAATTTCTTGGGATAATAAAGTGCCTGAGTCTTTCTACTGCAGAGTTTGGAGCAACCACTGTCAGTTGGAAAAGGAGTGAAAAATATTGCAAAACTGCCCCCAAGATTTTTTCCCCTTCCCTGACCCACAGGATTGGTTTCCAGCCAGTCCTAATGCCTGCTCATAGTGCCTCTTGGACAATCTCTTCTGCAGCCCATCCCCTCTCCCAGCACAGACTCCTGACATTCCTGACTGATAGGAGTAAGGGCCCAGGAAAAAAAAAATCAGTGATGAGAGATACAGCACACAGACTTGGGGGAGAAGACAGCAGAAGCAACCCTATGGTGATTGCTGAGGAGAGCTTCTTGTCATGGACTCATTCCTGCAGTGTTTTGTCTCCAGCTACTGCAGATCCCCTCAAGGTGCCCAAAGCTGAATTTACTGGCTGCAGACTACAAATGCTATTAATGGAATTTATTCCCCAACATGCATAAGAATAATTTTAATTCAGAATGGTGAGGGAACTTATCACATGGCTAATTGCACTACCCAGAGGCCCAGGCTTTGAAGGTGCCTCTAGAAGAACCCTTGCCTCTTCTCATAAAAACAAGTACTGATGCGCTGTTAAATAAGATGCCGTTTCAGATATTGATGTTCTGGCACCAAACCAGGACATCAGACTGGTTTGTCTTAAAAAGCAATAATTTTTTTTCACGTCTTCAGAAAGGGAGTTATATGAGGATGAGAGAAAAAAGCAAAGTAAGATGATTTATCCATTCCGAAACAACTTTGCCAATACATTGCTGTGATGCTGCAATACAAAAAAAAAAAAAAAATCTGTATAATATCCCAGGCGTTCATGTCCTAAAAAAGATGACTGGTGCTTACTTATTTTGCTTTTTGCTTTCTCTGGAGGATGGAAAACTGTGAGGAGGATGTCAGTTTGGTGGAAGTTGGGGTTCCAGGAGTAATGGGAGGGAACAAAGGGCTCATTGTTGGGCCAGCAATCTGTCATGGGAAGGACTGTCACAGGAGTCTCCAAGGGACAGGCAATGAAACGCCATTGCTGAGCAGAGGGAGACTTTGCCTCACCTTGGGCTGCCCAGCTCCGCTCCCCAGGCTGGACCACCCGCCAGCAGTGCTGGGGCAAGCTGACCCAGCGCCCTAAATCACAGGCAGAGGCAGAGCAGCACGCAGGGAGAGAGATTAGATTTATAACTATATAGTGTTTCTCTCTTTTGAAAATTAAATGGCTTGTTTGAGAAAATAAAAGAATGTTGATGGGAGGGGGTGAGGCCATGCATGGCCAGTTCAGCCTTCAGGGCTGAGTGTATGACTGGTTTAAGTACAGCAATTAAGTCACTGTAATGGAGGGCTATACCATGAAGGGCACTCTTGATTTCTTTGGGTCTCTGGTGAACTTTCTGTCCTGAAGCCATGGTCACTTATGGAGCAGTGTGCTGGTACTATCCGTGACCCTTCTGTCCCTTGCTACCCGCAGCACAACATGGCCAGGGATAGTAGACTGCATCCACCAATGCTCTGGCCCTTGGAGCAGCTTTGCTGGCTGCCTGTCAGGACACCTGCCCTTGGGCTTCACCAGGGAAAGAGGCTGAATCAGATTTTGTGTGTGCAAAAACAATGAAAGCTTTGAGTTTTTCATCAATACCTGTGCAACTGGCTTTTTGGTTCTTTGTAAGGAAGCATTTGGTGGTGATTTACTTTGGTAAAACACATTTGATCCCTGGAATGGAAAATGAAGTATCCATCCCAAAATGAAGGCAAGAAGGCCATGCTGAACCTTGGAGCCCTGCCTGAACATCCAGACCACTGTCAGTTGGTATAAGCAGCATGACTTTGCAGAAGGCAGTCCTACAATGACCAATTTATATCAGCTGAGGATCCAGGCTTTTGTGTCATTAAAGACATAGTAGAAAAAAATCTGTTGTAAATGAAGGAAGCTCTGGCTAAAAAGTGCCAACAAGTTCACTCTTTATTCTTTATCAGTGAAGTCTGCACACAATGAAAACATGGACAAGGGAAATTTGCACAGCATTTAACTTAGGTCAAAAAAACAAGTAATTTGTTAAGTGGCAAGGGCACCAACGCGTGCCATGTCACGCTGGATTTTCTTTAAAAATAAAAAAAATAACAAAGTTAAACTTTCAGTCAACCTGAAAATATCTGCTTTTTATGGGGGCAGTGCGGAACGAATGGGACAGCAAATCTTTCTTTGGTCGCTCCTTTACAGAGACTGAAAAGCTCTATAGAGACAGTGGGAAAAGAAGAGAAAAGGAGGGGGTTGTAGAGAGGGAGGGAAGGAGAAAGAAAGGAAGAAAGGAAGGAAGGAGGAAGAAAGGAAGGAGAAAGAAAGGAAGAAAGGAAGGAAGGAGGAAGAAAGGAGGGAAGAAGAAAGGAAGAAAGGAGGAAGAAAGGAAGGAGAAAGAAAGGAAGAAAGGAAGGAAGGAGGAAGAAAGGAAGGAGAAAGAAAGGAAGAAAGGAAGGAAGGAGAAAGAAAGGAAGGAGAAAGAAAGGAAGAAAGGAAGAAAGGAGGAAGAAAGGAAGAGAGAAAGAAAGGAGAAAGAAAGGAAGAAAGGAAGAAAGGAAGAAAGGAAGGAAGGAGAAAGAAAGGAAGAAAGGAAAAGGAAAAGGAAGAAGGAGAAAGGAAAAGGAAGAAAGGAAGAAAGGAAGAAGGAAAAGGAAAAGGAAAAGGAAGAAAGGAAGAAAGGAAGAAAGGAAGAAAGGAAGAAAGGAAGAAAGGAAGAGGAGAAGGAGAGGAGAGGAGAGGAGAGGAAGAGGAGAGGAAGAGGAAGAGGAAGAGGAGAGGAAGAGGAAGAGGAGAGGAGAGGAGAGGAAGAGGAAGAGGAAGAGGAAGAGGAAGAGGAAGAGGAGAGGAAGAGGAAGAGGAAGAGGAGAGGAGAGGAGAGGAGAGGAGAGAGGAGAGGAGAGGAGAGGAGAGGAGAGGAGAGGAGAGGAGAGGAGAGGAGAGGAGAGGAGAGGAGAGGAGAGGAGAGGAGAGGAGAGGAGAGGAGAGGAGCGAAGAGAGAGTGGAAGGATATGTGTATGAGCTCTGAGGTTGCCAAGATAGTATTATCAAAGGTAATTAGAAAATACACCAGACTGAGGAAACAAAGCCCTTGGACTTCCTGATGCATTTCTTGATGACTAGAGAGTAATCTCTTACAAAAACACAAACTGCAGGAAAAGACTCTGATCAGGAGATCAGATAGAGGAGGAAATGTGAAATCTTCCCAGGAAGGAAAGCAGGAACTGTCTAGAGAGAGAAGTGGGAAACCCTGATGCCCATGAAGCATAAAAACATGCAGGTATAAATGCAAACGCTGAAGTGCCAGACATTCATTCTCCCTAATTATTCCAGTTTAGCTGATTTGCTCCTGGTTGAAAAATATTGCAAATGAACAACTAGTGAACTCTCAGAGGGACTGATGACTGGTCATTGCAAATGTGTTATTTTACTGAACTCATCTGACCTCATGTAAAAGATGGAACCATAAAAACAGATACCCTCATGTTTTGCAATTTTTTTCCCCTCTTCTGGTACTATCCCAGAGAAGTGAAAATATTCTCTTCCCTTTTCAAATATGCATACTCTGATCCTTGTAATTAAAAATCTTGTTTCTGTGCTTTGGATTTCTTCTCTAGTTTTTCAGAATTTTTTGATCTCATCTCCCTCACTGACAACAGGTTCACCCAGCAGAGATTTCTATTTATTTACATTTTTTAATTCATTGTTCTCCTTCCCTTTCTGAATGCAAATTCAGAAGGCCAGACAGCCCTTATTACCTATCCACTGGTTTATGAAATCCCATTTAATCTGTACTGTTGTCCAGAATCACTGTATCTCTAACATAGCAAAGGTCAATCTCTGTATCCATTCTCATAATCTCTGTTTCTATAGATAATATACATATGCACATTTCCAGTGCTTTTGAAATGTATTTCATATTATGAATTACTGTGCAAAATGAGGAAGTAAAACGACAGTGTAATGTAGTCTTGCACTGCCTTCTTGTTCACCCTCTGGCACACACAGGAGCACACACACACACAGGGAACTGTGTAGGGAAAGCAGGAATGCAGGCGAGTTTTGACCTTCGGTGTCCACACAATGAGCCGTGGACGATGCAGAAGGTTGGCTGCTTCTATACAGACCTGCTTTTGTGCTCTTGTCCAGGGCTTGATCCTTGGAGCCCTGTGTGCTCAGTAGACGCCAGAGAGATAGATGTGATCTGTTAGCCTCATCCAGTGCCGGCAGCTGAGCCATTTTCACACAGGCAGGCAGGTATGGCAAAGCCTGGGTAACAGATGAGAACCCATGGGGAGCTCTTGACTATGGAGAATGAAAAATCAAAAGAAACCATATTGGACACAGATACAAAAGAAGTCCCCTGTTCCTTTTCTATCCCTCCTTGTTTCTTTTCTCCTCTTCCTTACCAGGCTGTAATGAATGTGGAAAAACAGCTTCCCCCCTCAAAGTATTTGAGGACGTGTAGATTCCAGATGCTATTCTATGCAAATACTTCCACCCTTCCCTGCCCACAGCATCCTGAGTTAACCCTTCTGCCTAGCTCTTTTCTGCCTGTCACTTTCCTTGCTGCAATAGGCAAGAAAAAACTTTAAAAAAACCTCTTAATCATTATTCTCAAAGGAGAGGTTTACACCCTAAGTAGTGCATTTGGGCTGAGCACAGCTGGAGGCAGCTAACACATTTCTGGCACTGAAGTTGTTTTAATCATGTAACATCTTGAAAAAAGAGGTTAATTCCTAACAGCATTAACACTGAGCTCTTTCTTGAAATCACTGTTTCTAGCATGCCCAGTGTCAGACATTTGTTTCAATGAAAAAAGGCTGTAGAAGACTTTTAGCATAAATTAATGCAATTTAGAGGAAATTAAAAGAGTGTACTTAAAGCACAGGAACTTTAAGGATCTGTTCCTTGGACATCTGTGAGTCTTTTGTCTCCCACAGGCAGATTTGTGAGCCTTGCTTCACACCAGCCATAACCCAAAATGTTAGGATATTAGGAATTAGGCTACTTCTTGTTCCACTGCTTGTGGATGAGCCTTCCGAAAACCATTTCCATAATCAAAAAGAAAAGAGAGATGTCGAGAGAAACAGGAAAAGCTAACTAACTGAAATTACTTTTCTTCTAAAGGAAAAGAGAAATCTCTCATGAGATTTTATCTCCTGGGACTCTTCTGCCATCTAAAATTGCTTTCATGGGCTTCCTCTTTGTAATCCCTGAACTCATGGGCAGGTCTATCTGGATGTGGATGCACGTACCCCAGGATCACCCTAACAGCAGCAGTGAAGCTTTAGGGTTTAGATCAGTGTGAACTACAGTTTGATTTAGCTCCTCCTGAAGTTAAAAAAGGATCACTTACTTTTGTTTTGACAGACTGATGGTGAGATTTGAGGGATTATGGTAAGAGACAGAGAGGTCTTAGGTATGAGCACAGAAAGCTCACACATTCAGCCATTTATTGATAGAGAGAAAGATACATTCTCCTCCACCAAATAAATATGCTTTTTGAATGGCTCTCACACACTGCAAATCCCAGCAACAGCCCTCTGCATCCAGTCTTGTGAGAATGAGACACTTATGAGGATGTTTTGTTAGAATTTCATTAGGCTTTCCAGGGTTTCCTTAACTTGCAGGATATATTCTACTCCATGAAGTAATTGCTGAAAACTCCTCATTAAATGAAAAGGTCACTCACTAGACTCAGGTGATAAACAGGGGGACCACCAAATCCTATGGCATGAGGATTCTGTGTTTCGGATGTTGCTGCAGCAAAGATGGATGATTAAGATGGATGTATGAAAAACACTGAAAACAGCCATATGAGAAATTTTCTATTGTTTTTGGAAAGATGTGCAATTTCGTGAATGAAAACACAACTTCACAGCTTTTCCAAAGTGCATGAACTAGAGGTTCCCCAGCCTGAGAGTGGGCCAGTGCACAGATATTCAGTGTGCCTAAAAGGCAGTGTTGTTCCTCTGAAATGAAATCTATTGGCCATAAATACAAAGTAGTACATGTAAGAGGCTTTACTGGAAGTCTGTTTATGGAAGAAGCTTGTTGAAACTTTCTGCTTTTTAGAGTACTTCAGTTTTTATGAGTTAGCAATTGAAAGATACAAAACCAGTCCAGTATATACCATATTTGAATGTATCAGCCTCATAAAAGATAATGGAGAGCTCCTTAATCTAATATAGTCTGATTTTCCATATGGCCTGGCATAAAATGCTATGAAACAATCTGAGAATTAGGAATGAAAAATATTGTGAGACAGGAAACAAAGAATAAATGTCATTTTGTCATTTTGACACAAGCGAATGACGGTGTCTCCCAAGGTTAGGAACATTATGTTTCATGTTGCAAAGCCATTTGGACAAACACTGGGGCTGGGACTAAACAGCTCCCCACAAACAAATACATCTCACAAGATCTGATCAATTCAATTTGGAAAAAATCCGAGAAAGATAAATTCTGTCAATGTTCCATTTAAATGATGGAGGAATGAAATATGTATCTTGCATTTGAAAATATTTTCTTAAAAAAAAAAAAAAGATTTGCCTTCAATTGCTATATTGTGCTATATTATGCCTTACAATTAGAAAAGAAATCTGAAATTGAAACAGTTTGTGTAGATAAAGTGTTTTAGTAAGTCAAATGGCTCTTCTTCTGTAATTTTCCTTTGTAGACAATTTCAAAATAAAAGCACATGCAAGACAACATATAGCATGTCAGCAAAAGAACTGTGGTGGCAAAAATTGAAAAATTTATTACAGGAAAAACATTAGACGTATTTGAAGAAAAATAACAATGTGTTACTGCAGTCAAATAAACAATACTAAGGTGCAATGAAAAATTGACAGGAATAGTATTGAGATCAGTGTTGAGTCCTGTTTTTATAACAAAACAGATAAAAAGGAGCTAAAAAAGGTCTGGACTGCCTGATTTAGAAAGGCAATTGATAAAGGAAAAGGAAAAGTAGACAATCCCAATCACCCATAATAGACTAGACAGAGTCCGTGTGTAACCTGACAAGGTATTTCTAGAGTGGCAGAGCCAAAGCAAGTAGCTGTAGTGAAACGTGCCTTAGAGAGAACCTGCTTCAAAAGAGGCAGCGTGCCGTGACTTTGAACAATGGCTGTGATTTGAGGATCTGTGTATTAGAAACCCCTGGTGCTTTTTGCAAACTGCTGGGAGGGGACAGGTCTGATGGAGGGAGAAACTGGTTTATGAAGAAGTGAGATTGATTCACCGATGAAAAGCTTATCAGACAATAGAGGAGGACATTACTGACTTCTTCAGATGCTAAGTTGGTTGCCCATGTGTCCCAGCACTTTGGCCCTCCTTTGGTCCCTGGAACTGTCTCAGTCCAGCTTTGCCTGACAGTGCTCCCATCCTGATGGCTTTGGTGAATGTTAAGTGCACTCCAAAACAAAATGAGCACTGGCAGATTCAAAACAAAAGACTGTTTTACTTGTGTATTTCACCATTGACAGCTTACTTCTTTTTTTCCCTTTCCTGTCTATAATTTTTCTGCACAATTATTTGGTTATACATTTTCATATCAACCTCTAAATATAAAGTACAGGAAATGTCCTTCTTCATGATGTGATGGCTTAAAAGAACTGCATTTTCATGTTACAGTCACCTGCCTAGCAAATTCCCTTTCTAAATCTGCACAACAGCAGCAACAAAAAGTTCATGGAACTCCTCAGCATAGGGGGCAGTTTAATTACAGGCTTGGGATTAATTATAAGTAAGAAAAAAAATTAAAATGTTCCATTTAGGAAACATGAGGCCTTCCTTTGTGCTTCATAGGTGTGTTTAGGAAGATCTATGATTTAATGCCCAAACAATGAGGAGTCATTTTTGGTGTTGTGCTGTCACATAAAGGGTCGTTTCCTTCATTAGTCCAGCAAAGCCCAAACTGCTACACAACCAAAGTGCATTCAGAGCTTGATATAAGCTTTGTGGAAGATTAATACGGTTTTCCTAGTTTTCCATATTTTGTGTCTAGTTCAGAGCAAGCTGAGGTCCCATGCACACAGGTTGACTTGTCCCATGAGTTAAAGAGAAAAGCAATGATTGGAGATTGTTGATCCCAGCTCTGCAGAGCACACATGGAAAATCAGGTCCTGAGCAGTGCAGCTCATGTCCTGCTTGGTGTCATCTATGGGCTGGACAAAGTAATTTAATTTCACTCAGACCCCAGACACTGCAGTTATTATTTATGGTATTTTGATCTGTGCTTCCCCACCAGTCCATCAGCATTAACGAAATGGTTTCTCATCATTATGGTGCCTTGTGACAAGAAGGATGATGCTGAAGTGGCTGACATCACCTCTCCTTGCTCTGCAACATATGAGGTCATTTACCCATCATATTCATTCTCCTGGAAAAAATATAGCCAGCAGCTCCCATTCCAGCCTGTTTGGGGGATTTTTCCTTATCCAGGTTGTATTCTGAGCATGAACTGGATAAACTCAATCAATGCAAAAAAAGGCTCATTGATGTCAAACTGGCGGTTCCTAGTCCCAGATGTGTCATGCTCAGTTAGTGAATAACAGAGTGTCAAATAAAGCAATAAATCTTCTTACTTGCTGACTGCTCTGCAGGGCTGTCATGCAAACACACTCACATGCTCACTAATTCTGTGTGATGAGTGAGTCTGGCTGCATCCCTATAATTTTCAGAGACCAGCAGAGAGGTGCAAACATACTGAATTGGGATGATTGCTGGATCAGTATCCCTTTCTCAGCACCTTGAGCCCACAGTTGGAAATTTGACAGCAATATGCTGTGGAAACACTGTCAATTTTAAGCTTGATTTCAGTGAGGCTGTTCATGGTGCAAGGCAGCGCCTAGAGCAAGAAAGAAATAGTGCAGACGGGCTATGTGTTTGCTAAATAATTGACATTGTTCTCACTTGTTAGCAAACATTCGTGCTGTGGAATACTCTGGTGTGCTCTGGGCAAAGGGTAATGACAGAGAGGACTCAGAGAGGAACTCCAGTATGGACCACACTGAGTCCCTCATCCATGTCTGGATGAACCTACTGAAAGAAAAGTGAACTCAATTTTTGGGGTCAACCCTTTGAGGACAGTGTTGAATCCCTGGATAAGAAAGCTGAGCCTATAGGACTGTCAGGCAAAAGCCAGTGATTCACACCAGACCAAAGGCTGCCAAGGAGGTCCCTGGGTAAAGGCATGAGAGCAAGGAGTCCTAAATACCTTAGGGACATTTCAGTGGGAAGGCAAAACCCCAAGAGGTTGTTGCACATTTGGTATCACGGCCACATGGTGATGACTCCCAGCTGATAGTAGACTTCCTGGATTCAGACTGATGTAAATCTCTGTTATTCAAACTCCAGCACTGGTTGTGTTAGGACTGACAGTTGAGAGACTTCAAAAAAAATCTTACATCATGCAAAGACACTGGATGTCAGAACTGGAACCCATTAAAAAATTAGGCCATCACTTTTTCTAGTGTAATGTGTTCTAAAGCAGATGTTCTTGTAGATAAATCAATATGAACATCATCAAGAAGCAAAACCTGAGTTTTAATAATTGCTGTTTGCTTAAGCCCCTTGTTGCAGTGAGTTTTGCCTGTGTCCATGTCTGTGTGGGGTAGGTAGGCTGTACCCTTATGTATTTCAATGAAGAGTGTCAGACTTGCCCCACATTATACATTGCTCCTCTGTTCAGTTTGGGTAAATTATGCTACAGACTCATCATCTCCCTTTTTCTGCCGTCTAAGCGCTGAGTCAATTTAATGTTAGGGTGTACTTGAGAACAGAAGAAATGCTGGAGGCAGAGAAGAAACATAGTTTTTAAGTTCCCTGGAGCTGGTCAACACTTAATGCCTCTGAGGACCCAGAATTACCACTGGTGTGAAGTGTCAGTGCTTGAAAGCTAATACTAACAATTAACAAGGAAAAACCAGGCTGCACAAGTATTTTGCTTTCAAATAGTTACTGTAGCTTCCATTCACAAAAGCACTTGATTCCATGCCTTGTTTTAAAGCTTCATTTTAAAAATTAATGTAACAGGACCTCGGTACATGCACTTTCACGAGAACAGAAGAGGGAACCTCGCTGGGCTGGGCTGGGCTGGGCTGGGCCAGGCACAACTGCAGCCTTTGGCCAGTACCAGTGGTGTTGGAGAGCTTGGGCAGCCTGATGGTCACTTGTGCTGTGACTGGTAGATTGTGGGGGGATTCTGCTGTTAATGGTAGCACAAGGAGAAGAGAGGCAACAAGGCAACCCTGAAAGACTTAGGTTTGTCCCTGGAAGCATTTACAACTTGGCTATTTCTCCTAACTCAAATATTCTGTCACTTTAAAGGAGGTAAGGGGGGAAAATAGAGGGGAAAAAATGAGGAAATACAGCAAAGGCTTTGATTTGTCTGCGGCATAAAACTGGATTATAATGTCATTTGCTAACTGACAGATCATTTAGTGTCCTGGAAGAGTCTGTTTTCACACTGCTGAAGCTCTCACAGGGGAATTCTGTGTGGGCTCCTTATTGTCAGAGCTATTTTTCACCCAATTTGTTTCCAAATGATGTCTAACCTGAGGTCTTCCCACTGAGAGGGCTTTAAGCAATGATTAATGAGAAGTGTTTTGCCAGACCCACCTGGGGAAAGGCCCATCTGCGAACTCAGGTAAGATGGAGCTGCCTACAAGGCACTGGCTTGTGAATGGCAGGCAGCTTCCCATGGCTTGAGGCACAGCTCACAGCAAAGGCAAGGTGTACTCTGCATCTCAGTGATTCATAAAAAGACTGGAGATAAATGTCACTCACTCTACCATTAACATCTAGTTTGAAGAAACAATCTCCCTCTCCGGGGACTGATCCCCTTTCTGTTCCATATTCAATTATATTATGCATTCAGCATATGTGCAGCACCTACCTGGGATACATTTGAAGTGGCCTGAGATCATCAGATGTGCTTAGTCTATTTAGAGATGGCAAGTTAAAGCAGGCACAGCTTCTCATGACTACCTGGCTTTCAAATACTCTCTTATTTGAACTACAAGCTCTTGTCCCTTCCTTGCAGTGGTGGCTCTGCATGCAGCTACACATTTACCCCTACCTACATTGGCAGCATGGTAAATCAAGTGGGAAAACAGTGATTTTTAGTCTACATTCATTTTGTAAACTGGACAGTTTTGTTCTGCCAGAAAATCCAATTATGCATTGTTGCAGTGAATTAGGGCCTGACCTCCAAAACAGATCTTTTCAGACTTCATCCTCTTAGTTACATGTAGATGGAACGACCTTATCTTTTACTTTCCTGAGAGATTCTCTTGTGCGTAACATTGTTAATAGTGAACGTGAATTTCTTGGTAGCTGCCTGAAATGATCATTAAAATGCTCACATAAAAGTGAAGAAGCCCTGAAAATTTGGTTTCTCTCTGTATTTATGAGGCTGAAATCTAAACATATTTCTTACAGAATAATTTCCCTTCCCTGATTTATGTGGAAGCGCCAGGCTCAGTTATCATCTGGAAATACATTCCTATACAGTCTGTGTAATTTAAATGCAGCATCCTACTGTCCCTTCTGTCAAGACCAAAACATAATGGGTCCAACTGTCTATGAATAAAACAGATTGTTTGTAGGGAATATTTATAGCCGATAAAGAGCAAGAGTTTATATTGGCAAAAGCCGTCCTTCTTGTAAATAGCTAGAGGCTCCCGACATCCCCTGACTTTCAGCAGCGTTTATTCTGTTGAATGTGGATCAAAAACATTCCTCACTCATGGCTTGGCAAGATGAGTTTGACAACGGTTTCCTAACCAACTGTTGTGACACCAGCAGTGCGTTTTGCCTGAAATTTCACCTGCAAAGCAATGTCCCACTTTCTTTAACTACTTCTCATGCCAACAACATGTTTACCATGATTTAGATGTCTATTATATGCATGAACGACTTGTCTACATAATTTCATCAAAAAAATGAACCCTCATAAGTGGCACAGATGCTGGTATGATGGTAATCAAATTAGTTTTTGGACAGGTTTATGGCCACTTGCTGTCAGTTAAGCTCTCTTTGGCTATCTTCACTCCTAATACAGTTTTGATGGTGATTAATGGCTCCATTAATACACTGTTTGTGCTGTGATAGACACCACATTATGGTCTTGTTTGCTGACCACAGCTGAGCATGTATTTTTGTAAACTCAGTTCTGAAGAAAATACTAATCATATTTAACATGTCACTGTTACATATTGCCAGGCAGAGGTCATAGAGGGAGACCTTGCCCTTCTACTTTCCTCACCACATATTAGCTTCTGGGCTGCTAAGAGAGGCAGAAGACCCATGAAGAATATGTTTGGATTAAATGTTCATCAAGTTTCCTCATGCTGGGAGCATGCCAAGGGTCTCACTACAATGGTTTTTCTTGTCTGTGCTGCCATGCTGCTCATTCTCCTTTTCTCTCTTGCATCCTCCCAACTTAATTTCTATGTCTTGAGATCCCGGAAAGATGGCTGGGGTTTTTTCAGGCATTTGGGTTTTTTGGGTGGTTTGGTTTTTTTCCCTTTTCTAGATCTGATCTCTTTCTGCTCATTTTAACATTCTCTTCTCAATTCTTTCCCTTTCACAGGCTTTTTTCAGCTATTCACAATCAACAAGTGAGTCTGGTCAATGAATTTTTAACTCATTTTCATCTATTTCCCCTCTGCCACAAACTCTGTGGAAACAGTGTAGAAACTGGTATTTCATTTGGAGTATTTAATATAGTAAGTTGTTGGTCAAAGTACTGATGGACAAATTACACCTGGGAAGAGACTGTGAAAGATAAAAACTTTTACTGAATTTCCCACCATACATGCTGGAACTCAGTGCAAGAGCAATGTCTGGGTTAAGCTCTGATATTAAAAAAGCTGTAGCTATTTTTTAACCCAAATGTCATTGTGGAACAGACATTGTCTGGAAACAGTGCTGTAGACCCTGGCATTTTGCCATTCACCCTCAGATCCCTGCATAGCCACAGAAGCACACATGTAATACTCCCAAACTATTTGCTTGCAAATGAAATAGTGCATAGCACTGGAACAAACCCACAAGCTTCTTTTTTTTCAGTCAGTGAGGAACAGAAAGAAAACTATGACCCTGGAAAAAGGCAAATGAACTTATTAGAGGTATTTGCACCAATTCTTTAAAGCAGTTGAAGAAATGTATGTGCATGTATGCGTTTTGGTTGTTGAAATTTCTTTTGTTTTCCTCCTTTAATTAAGCCTAGTTACTTTCCAGCTATATTTGATTTTTATGTTCATCTGTGCACTCGCCTAAATCCCACCCACTTGCTCCTCTGCAAATATTTATTATGCAAATGGTTTGTTTTGAATTGAGTGATCTGAGCAGCTGCCCAATTCTGCATAACTGTTCTTTAGGAAAATTGCAGACTAGCTGGGTAACATATTATTGAACTAGTTAAATAGTTATGATTGGTGTTGAATTGCTATAAATGCTCCTTGTAGAGTTCTGTTTTCCAACAGCGATGTTTAGACTTTTTCTGCCTACAGTAACCTCGAACAATATCCCACTGTTGGGCCAGCACCTGTGATTCTCTAGCTCTTTTCCTGGAAGCACTGGATCTCCTCACTTTCTTTAAATCCAATAAATTTTCTGGAATATCCCTTTGCAGAGTCAACCAGGGTCCTATTGGCCACTAAAATAGTTTTGAACTTTTACAGACTTTATCTCTGATAATGAAAATCTTTATTAAAAGCTGTTACTAAATATCCCTTCCTCTACAAATTCACATTAAAATATGTGCTCAATTTCCTGATGAGTCCATGAGGAAAAACCATGGGAAAAATTGAGAACTTCTGTGCTTGGAAGAGGCAGAATCGAGGAGTGTGGCGGGACAACTTTCACAGCGCAGTCATCTAGATGGAGCACGGGAAAGGCTCCAGATAAGGCAGTCGAAAAGGGAGAAATACAGAAGTCATGCAGAGATGACTCATTTAATCTGCTCATATGAAAGGTAACCTAAGAGATTATTGAATCTCTTTTGCATACAAACACACCAATCAAAAAACACGTATGCTCAAATATGCATACACGTACACAGGCACACACATGCCTGTGCACATATGTATTTACATAGATACAGTTTCAACTAGACAACTACCTCCTGGGCTTTCTTGGAATGTTCTGTCACCTGATTCCCTCTTCCTTTAGTCTTCCTTAGCTTTTGCTACGGCAGTCACATACTTCATTGTTTTCTAAGTACTACTTAAAACCGTAACTCCAGAAAACAACCTCCAGTCTGTCTGATACAGCACTGTTATGAAATCAGGCAAAATAACCAGAGGCCAAAGTTATGTCAGAGGTTATTCTTCATTATCCTGCTACACAGGTCGTTCTCCCTGTTTATTCTCTGCCATGCATACAGACCTTTTGTGAGACCTTGCCATCCTTTCTTGTTTGTTAAAAAAGTGAGAGAGATCTTGTTTTTTCTTGCTGAAATGAGGTTCCCTTCCCACTTTTCATCCCTTGGCCCTAAACCAGATATTTTTAGTGAGTTGTAAAATCACTTATTTTGCGTAAGAAACAATATGTATTGATATATTGTTTGAGAGTTAAATCTAAACAGGCCATACATGTATAAATATAACATTTTTTAAAAGGCTTTTGTGACATTTTAATTAAGTGATTGAATACAACCAACATTAAACCATTTCTGAATAATTCCCTTTGGACCATATCCTGCATACAACAAATAACAAAAACACCAGTAATTCAGAATTCACAGTTTCTGTGTGAATATGTAAATTAGCTTACCTTACTTTATTTGGATATTTCTTGGTCACTACATTTACTTCTTCTCTCACCTTTCAAGTGGAGAGATTGTGTGTGTTACATATACACACATACAATGCAGACATAGATGCACATAGATGGTCACACAGATATTTACATCCTTCTACTCATAAACTCATTCATAAAAAAAAATAATTAAACTCACATTTGCTGATGACTTTGTCACCCCCATATAGAAAGACTGGCTGATGGGATGGAATATTCCCATATAACCCAATATTTAAGAATTTTCTGACACTTATAATTTAGCTAAAACTACACATAGATATATAACCATGTTTACAGATAGATACAGAGACAGCTAGGGAAAAAAAGTCTGACTGTTTCTTGCCACACGAGCCTATAATATGAGACAAGGAAGGATCTGCAGCCCTCATCTACCTTGGATGTCCAAGGTGACAGTATAAAGAATCCCTGGGACTGTTATCTTTGCCAAGAGCTGGTGAAATGCTTTACATGAAACAGTTCAGAATCTGCCTGATGTCTCCACACCTATCCATTTTACATGCGCCCATGCACATACACACACAAGATAGCTTTGTGAAAAGGAGGGTTTTAGGGTTGTTTTAGGAGGATGGGATGAGAAAAAAGAAAAACAGTCAACAATTCACACCAGATCAGAACTGACTAGGGGTGTTTTGAATCCTCAGAGAAAATGCTGTTTCTCTCCAATGACACCAAAATTCAGTGTTCTCACTGCATGTGGCTGTGCTGGCAACAAGCATTGCTGGTGGTGCACACCAAATATCCCTGTGCTGGCTTGACTGGTGAGCTCTGCAATCCTGTGTCTGAACCGGTATGTATGGAGCACCTCCACCTGACACACCAGACATATCTGTGGTCTCACCATGGGAGCTGCAGATTCATGCAATGGAAGATAGAATAGAAGCATTAGATGGTTGGGTTTGACCCCTGCCCCCAGGTCCTTGTATTTCACCCAGTTATTCTACTCAGCCAAATTAGTGTGTCTGAGCAAAGCTTGTCAGACTACAGCTTGGTCATTATCCAATGTCATGAAGGGACACTTAAAATTTAAGACACAAAAATCTTGTTTAGGATACAGATTAAGCAATATATGGAGAAACAGGCATCCAAATTACCACTGGTAGTTCTCACTTTAAAATCAGGCCTTCCTGAGCATACAAAAGGGCCAATAATGACTTATAGATTAAAACTCACAAGATCTTTAAAGGTTGTATTTCAATAACTGAAGGAAAGGGATATAACAGGTGAGCATGCCATGAACTTTTCAACAAACTTCCTTTAAAGATTGGTTGGTTTTTCTCTCTATCACAGCTTTTGAATGGAAAACCACTGGTTTTGACTAAACATTTGTGGAAAGTTACGCAGGTTTTATTAAATATATGCATGAACACAGACTAATTTTTAGGCCTCAAAACTCAGCTTCCCAGACGAAAATAAATGAAAATCAATTCTATGAGATTCAAGAAATAAATTATTTATACTAAGTTATTTTATTAACACTGATCTGTTCTCTACCTTGAACTATGTGAACTACATGGAGTCCCTTTAAAAGCAGAATAATTCAGTAATCCTTTTAACATCCCTGTGCCTTTGCTGTTATTCTGATACACCCTTTGATCATCTTTTTGTAGAATGGAAGAGATAGAAATACTGTGACATAACCCCCTTTGTCTCCCTTCTCGCATCCAAACTCCAGTGTTTCCAGAGGCTGTTCCAGTGCCTTGATATGTTAGCCCCTGAGATGCTCTACTGTGCTGTTATTTTCTCAGTTGTACTTGTGTTCATTGTGCAGGAAATCCTTCATCTGACTGAAGTTTCTAGCTCACCAGGTCAGTGGGAGATTAGCAGGCTTCATGGAACAGCACAGCTCACCAGATTTCACAAGAGGCAGTGGGGACACATTTACTCTGTTTGCCGTTCTCTCCGCCGTGACCTAACCCAGAGGAGGGGTTCAGCCTTACTACAGACTTCAATGCAGGCTGGAAATAGCACACCTAGGACAGGACACCAGCTTCAGCTTCTGCTTGAGAACAAGACATGGCTAGTCTATGGTTATGAATGCTATGGAAAAATAGGTCTGTAACTCTCTTTGCTTCAATTTTGCACATTCACAGGCTGTGGCAGGTTGTGGTTCTTCTCTGCAGCACTAACCAGATTTTCTTGTTCTGACGGGAAAAAAATCATTATTACAAGTCTTCAGAAGTTAAGAATTATCTTGAAAGAGTTAAAGCACCATCATACCTACTGCTGAGGGTGGTGATGTTGTTTGTGTGGCCATTTCAAACCATTTTTTCAGATTGTGTCAAAGTAAAATAGTTTTCTATGATGAAACACATTGTAAATGGATGGTGGGGCTGGGGGAGAGCTGGAAGAACGAAGAATCAAATTACATTTGGAAACAAAAGCTTTAACTTCTGGCAACTAGACAATTAGTTTTTCTTTCTGTTGTTGGTCCTCGTGGTTTCATCTGTAATATGTATGGTGATTGTTTGCAGCCTGGCAACAGTGTGAAGTTGTGTGGGGGAGGGAAATCTCTAGCCCTTGTTAGCTGCGATCCAAACTTCAAAGGCTTTGGGGACATTGAGCAGACAGGTTTCAGCCGCCGTTAAGGCAGACATGCAAACAAAAGGGCTCCTTCCATTGCTGTGGAGCAGAGGTGACGTTTTGGCCCATTTTTGTTGTTGTTTTAATTTTGTCAGGAGCAGGGGGGAGGAAAGCTCCTGGCACCAGGGACTATGCTTTCTGCCCATGACTGCGTGCCCTTCTCCTTTCCGCGTCAGAAGCAGATATGGGCATTTATGGCCCCATAAATCACAGGCTAAACCATACATGAGCAGCTGGTACATGTGCTAATAACTATAATTATTAATCATGTCGATTTCACACCCTTCAAATTTCCGCGTGGGGCTTTCTGCCGGAGAGGCAGCCCCGGCGCCTTGAGCTGCTTATGGTATGAAAATATGATGAGCTGATGGTCTTTGATGATTGTCCTATGACAGTATTGATCTCCCTACAATTGGGTTTGTGGGGTATCGCTATCCAACAAAAGTGGCTCTCCTCGCCTCCTGGTATATATCATTGTCACACATGCCCCATTGTTATCGAGGGGAGTGAATTACTTTCAGTATTCGTCCCAGTCTTTAGCTACTAGGTCACCATTATTCTAGCCTTATGTCAGTGTGGGGACATTTACTTTGATGTTTTCTTTTGTATCTTTCTTAGGGTGAAAGCATTTAGCTATATAGAGCTGCTTAATAAAAAAAAAAAAAAAAAGAGAAAGAAGAAAAAAGCAGTTCAGGTTGGGGTGCCTTGTGGGAGCCAGAGAAATATTCCTCATGAGCACAGGCATCTGACCTCCCTGGTCCTTGGTGTTGGCTGCCTTTGCCACTGAGAACTTCACCCAGCAGCAGCCTAAGCACTGCATCCAGCCCCAGCTAGAGTCCTGGCTGGTGACTGTTCAACCACCAAGGAGGACAGAAAGTAAAGCAATCTCTTCCCAGCCTCACTGCAATGGCAAACTCTTTCCACTGCAGGGCTTTTCCCCTCACTAGTACTTGTTTCTTTAGCAAAAGCACAGCCAGGGAGATGGGGCAATGCACTAGGATCAGCTTTATGGGTGACACTGCTGGAGGACTGAAAATAGTAGTGACAACAATAACCTCCCTTGAAGCCAAATAACCGTTTCAAGGCAGTGGGAGCACCTCTTGGGCTAATCTACTTGATAACGTGACACTGTGGTGGCCAATCATCTCCCACTGGCCTGAACAAGGCCATGGGACTCTCCCCACTTGTTCCAAAATCTGCACGGTCCCAGTAAGGCAGCTTCTAAATTGCTCCTGCTGTCTTTACAGCTGCTCCATTCCACTGACCCCCAGAAGGGCCCAGCAACTGTCAGGAAAAATTTCTATTAATCAGGCCCAAACAGACTGCTACAATTTCACACTTTCTCTCCTGTCATTTCACACATTTAATGAATTTCGGGGTCTGCTACTTTCAAAAGAGTTACACTCAAGGCCACAACACAAAAAATTAATTAAAGTTATGTACAAAAATAAAATACTGAGGACAACAAACACCACACACAGGACTGACAGCAGCAGGACAAGGAGCACGGCTTCCAAAGCATTACTTAAACAGACATGGAAAAGTACTGAAGGGGAATATGATGCAATCCAGGCAGCAGATTCCTGCTTCCTCTGAGTCTGATCTTGCCCTGCTTTTAACAAGAGGAATTCTGTGTTTCACATCAGTGTGAGCTAAACAGGTCGAGAGTCAGGGAAAAACACACAAACCTTGTTTGCTTCAGGGCTGACGCCCACTTGCAATTACCCAGGATTAAATGACAGTCCTCTATTTCAAAGGGCTGCATGATCCCACAGCTGGTTCATGTAAGGTCTTTTGCTCTTTTTCCTGGGGGCATAAACACTTCATAGCTGCTGGTGATTAGGGATGCCCAGACTGGACTGCAAGTCTCACCTCCCAGACCATTACTTTCACTCCATATATTGGTGCTGGAGTCTGCTGGGAATTGGCTGCTGGGGAAGAAGGAAAGCAATGTGAGAGTATGGCAGGCTTCACAGACATGTCTGATTTGAGCTTGTTGCCTGTGAGGTTAGAGATGTGTTTTTACCTTGAGGCTGAATTTCACAATCCTTATGTTTGGCTTTGGGTGTACTACACAGGCCATCTGTAACTGCCATCTCCAGGTCTCTAAGGGTACTCTAAGAATTTACCTTTACAAAGGTCATCAGAGATGCCAAGAAAGTGTCTTGAATACTCAGCCCTCTGGATGGAGGACAGAAGAAGCACTTCCCCTGACTTTGACATCTTCTCTAGCTGTTAGAGACATAATGCTCCTGAGCTCTGCCCATGACATCCTGTACACCTTCTCATTCCATTTTTCCCCTGCAAGTCCATTGCAGTGTAGGAAAGAAGGAGCAGAACGGAGTATTAGCATTTAACCACAAGAATAGTCATCTAGGATGGAGAGCAGTATGAATTAGTCAAACCTCCAACAAGTGAGATTATAATGCCTCTCATTGGACATTCATTAGCAACTGCAGGCATCCAACATCACCATCTCTGTGCCCATGTGTTCCCTCTCCATGGTCTCTGCCTGCTGCTCTCCCCTTGTTACCAGGCACCACAAAGCAGGCATACACTACTCGGTGCACCCCAGACAGTAAAAGAGAAACAAGCCCAGGGCTGGGTGCACAGACTGTGGGGTGAGCACTTGAGCACTCAGTGTGGGATGTGATATCCCAAAGCCTTTATCGAGTGCTGTAGATTGCTGAATTTACCATATTATTTAGCAGGCAAATGGACTTGACATCTAACCAGTGCAAGCTATGCAGTGAAGTCTCAGGTTAAGGTATTTGGCAGGTATGAGCAGATAGAGGTGCTCTGAGCCCATCTGGCACCACTGGATCTGTCTTATCTGTGAGACAGCTTGCAAGAGTATAGCTCAGGCCGAGGAATGCAGACCAGCAATGAGAGAAGACTTTTTTCTTCCCAAGGGTTACCAGACACTAGCAGGATTTTATTTTGTGTCATGTTAATCAGCATTGGATACCTTAGACTCAACGCAATACCTCTGGATTTCTTTTGTGGAAATACATGCTTTTTGAGATTTCTCATATATCTATCAGGGCAACCCTTCTGATTCTTCTTTGGGAAAAGTGGGCAACCCTCTCAAACATCCAACCCTTGGCTAAGCAGTGTCCTGTCAGGGTCTGGAGTCGACAGAGTCTTAAATCCCTGCTCTGAATCAGCCACATGATCTCACACCTGGGTTATTGCCCAATTCATGCTCCAGATCCTCTGTCCTTCTGGCAATCTGATCACAAAACCTGTACGGCCAATCTACCCCCTTCATGACAGGTTTGTCTTGTGCTGAATCTGTGTTTTCTGAGCTCACTTTAATTTAATTAATTCTGAGCTCACTTTCATTTTCACTTAACTGAATTATTTGCCATCTCCTAATTCTTGGCATACTAGCCTGACAATCTCTGTAAGGAGTCCTTCAAATGCAGCAGATTCATCTACAGATCCAACTCATTGCTTTACAAGGAAGAAGTCTTCTCTTGGTCAGATATCTATCATTATTCCTTCACACCTCTACACAGGTGCTCTTTATTTTACTCCTCCGTGTGACTAAACTGGTAACTGTGATCAGAGTGTGGCTCAGGAACCCTCCCATGGTCACCCCCCCACCTCGGTTCATAGTTAGTGCCTGCCTCAGCAGAGCTCTGTTTGAGTCTGTAAGGCCGGGCTTACTTAGGCAATGCCTCCCTTCAGGGCAGAGTGTGGAGCACAGATTGTCCCTGGAGAGTGCTGTGGACTAGGTCATGGGGAGAAGAGAGTTTAATCATGTGGGCATGAGTGTCATGTGCCACTCAGTCTTGGAGGCAGAAAACACAGTGATGGTGCATTTCATTTGGTATAGATGTCACCTGCAACCCTCATATGAGCATATCCCATGTTTGCTGCATGGAAACAACCTAGAGCTCAGTTTTAACCTGGAGAGTCATACAAATTACCCAAATGGTCAATGTCTCAGGTAAATTATTCTGCCTTGACTTTACCAGATCAATCTTTTTTCCTCTCACCTAGCCTATCTTCTTATTGCTAATGGATGGCAATATGGACACTCCCCCCGACAGCAATTCCAACCCACCCCCATCCCCTTACTCTTGCCAACTGGACAGAGCAAAGGACCCTCTGGAAATCCCCTGGCAGACAAGGAACAAATGAGGCCCTGGCTATGAGCTGAGAGCACAACCCAAATATCTGCACAGCTCAAGTTAGTGAAGATCAGCATCTCCCCTTAAGTGCATGTCCTGCTCAGCCTGATGGACATCTTTCTTAAATTCCTATTGCAGGCCAAGGTGGTGGAGGTCTTTGTTTTGTATTTCTTTTCAAGTTTCATCTCCACATTTGCTGAGTATCCCCATCCTTGTCCTCCCGAGGTGCTCACTTTAAGAATATCCCAAATATCCCTTGTGCTCACTGATTACTAGTTGTGCCATTAGAGAATCTTTTTAGAAGGATGCTCAGTACCCTTGACTAAACTACTTCTGAGATGTGACATTGAGAGATGGAAGAGTTTAACTAAGTTTACAATAGCCTGAACTTAAGATAGTCATCCCGGTCCCTGACCATTTAGGCAGTGGAGAAAGGCAGAGCTCTCTGGAGAGCTAGATAATGGTTCTCAGAGTGCCTAAAATTAGACGTAGTACATTTGGGCACTTTTGAGCATTTATCAGTCAATCCCCATTTCCTGAATATAACTTTATTGACAATGTCTATAGTAAAAATGCCCCACAGTTGGTTTCTTGGATAGAAAAGGCATCCATACATTATTCTTTCATGGATGACAGTACTCCTGGAATGTGTTAAAGATTTCCCCAGTGGTCTTTGTCTCACAGTCTGCAGTCTCCCTCACACTCCCACTACCCCAGATTTCTGATGCTGGTGTCTCTGGGCTACCACGTACAGCAAAGTGGGGATTCAGATCTCTCTGGCAGAAAACTGCAAGTACTGCATTTGCACCCGTAGTCTGCCTGGTGCTCTTCCCTGGCAGCTTCTCTTCCAGGCTGAGGGATCAAAGTGGGTTCATATGCAATACAGAAGTACAAAGCAAAAGCTTCTTGATGCTGTGTTATGGAGGATTGGACTAATGGTGAGGTGCTGGTGTTTAATGTGTAGCACAGATCAGACTAAATTTTTGCATCAGGAATTTTTTTTTTTTAAATTGGGGTGTTGTTGTTGCTGTTGTTGTTGTTGTTAGGTTCTTTCATTTTGTTCTCCTTCATTTTGTTTTTTAGTTGTGTTTTTATGTTAAGAAATCGAACAACCCATTGTCTGAAAAGGGAAATTATTGCATGTGGTTTTCGTCTGTGCATGAGAGGGAAGTTTCTGACTTGTAACTACATTGTTTCAGGACTTTCAGTTCTTGGCTTTTTTCAGTTCAGTCCTTTCCCATTCCCACACTGCTTGTTCATTTTCTGTCTATCTCCTCCATCCTCCTATTTTTTTTCTAATACATGTGGTGTTGCAAGGAGGGGGAAAAAAGAAACAAAAGGAAGGAAAGATGGAAAAGAAATAACGGGGAGAAAAATAAAGCCAAAATTTTTAAATGCAATCTTTGTCAGGCTTTCAGTCTACACTTTCAGGAAGATGAAATCTCCTGACTTCAGAAACCCACTCTCTTCTTTCATTAGCTTTGGGGAGGCAGATCAAGATGCTTGTGCATGAGAAGGGTCCCTCATTGCCACTCTCCATCTCTGCAGTGCCTAACTGTTCCGGTTCCTCAACAGCCCTCAGCTGTGCACTACCCCAACAGAGACAGTTGCAGCAGCGATGCTGCTCTCCTCTCACTTCTACCCTCCTAAATATCCTTTTTCACTTTCACCGCACAAATAAACAGAGAGGGCAATTAGATAGCAGTCATTCTCTGCTTTTGGAGGTTTTCCACCCTCCTCCTTAAGAAATGAACTGACACCCCTTGCCGGGGACCAGGGTTTGGGTTTCAGAAACGCTTGCGAGGGAGCCGAGGCTCACAAACCGGGGCTGTCATTTTTATTTGCCCACTGCTTCCGTGGGGTAGGACACAACAAAACGCCGGGAAAAGGAGCGGGGCCGGGTGAATGGGTTTCCTGGAGGCTGGCTGGCCCCAGGGTGCAGTAGGTGTATAAAATGCCATTCAAGCGATTCAGGCCAAGAGGGTGCGGCGGACGGGCAAGGCTGCTCCCTTTGAAGATGCTTCTGTCGGGCTGGAAATACAGGAGAAAAGCACAGCTTCTTTCAGCTGTCCCCTTTTGTGTGCTTTCCCATACGAAACTATGTTGCCACCGCTGCTCTGCACTTTGTTATTATGACAGGAAAAAATGAATTTCTAATGAGGTATCTGTGCCAGCTGCAAGCACCTTGTGGATCTCCGTGGCCCAGGAGCTTTGTCAGCCGCCCCTTGCTAAATGCGAACCAGCCTGGGGGAGGACGAGACTGTCAAAGCATAGCCCCTGTGAAAAACCCTTTTCTGTACAAATCCGAACAAACGGAAACACCCTGGTTTCCCTAATAAGCTATGCTGTGACATGTCCTCATTTCACAGTGATCGACTCCAGGGACAGAAAGGGCTCCGGGAGGCTTTAACAATGTGCAGGGAGCCCTGATTTTTAAAGACAAGGAATGGTACACGTAAAATTGATTAATACCCTCTGATTCCCAGAAGGCTTTTCATATGCAATGCAGAAAATGTTTTGCTCAGCCACTAAAATGCAGCTGCATCTCCCAAAGCCTGTGTCAGCTCTCAGGAAAGCCACAGGAACACAACCACTTTGGAAAAGTCTGGAGAGAGGGTGCCACATCCACCATCTGCTTCAAGCTGCTGGGCAGGCTGAGGGAGCTCGTGGCTGTTCCCAAAGAGTACTTCAGCAGCCAGTTCAGAGACTGAAATGTTAGAAGTAGTTCAGATGTTAGCACTGGCTTAGCCAAGCAGTACAGAAAAGTATTTGCTTTCTTGTGGGTTGTCCCACAGAAGTGACTCCCTTGTCATGGCTCTTCAGTGTGCCTTGGGCAGTGCAGGGCAACTGAGGCCAGCAGTGCTCTCTCCAGCAGTGGTGGGGCTGTGCTGCATGTGGGGTTTGCCGGGGATCCCGCTTTCCCTGAACTTGGTGATCAGGAACTTTCAAACAGTGAGTGGTTCACTACAGGGAGTGGAAACTGAGGGATTTTGTAGGAGACCTAAGGGTGAGTTTGATCCAGGTCTTCCAAAGAGACTACCGTCTTTCCCTTCGGTGATAAAACTCTCCTGAAATGCAGCTTTTCTGTTTTTCTCCAGTCAAAGGCACTGCTTTTTGCATGAATTAATCAGCAGTAGCCTGGGGCATTTGCACGGTGAGTATCAACACTGTACCTGACCACCTAAGGTGCTGAGAAACTAAGCTCAAAGTGCAACTTGCCTAAGTCATCAGACAGCCTTCAGTATCTCCACTGCTTTAAACAAACCTCAAGAATTTCACCAGTTCTGATACAGACTACAGATATCCTCTCCTTCTGCTCATGTTGATGGACAAAAATAAACGACCAAGTGAGTGAGTGACTGGGGGTAATGCCTCTGCAGGTGGTGGTGACATTGATGGAGTATGATGGATGAGGGTGACAGGGCCCCACCCCACCCACTTGCTCATGTGCATGACAGAAGGTCCTGCAAGCCAGCCCCTGATCTCTGAACAATGCTTCCAAGTACGTATTTGGAAGTGTAAAAACAATAGGTTTGGCTCCAGCAGTGATTGTGCTACAAGTTTGGAACCATTTAATGAGTTGCTAATGTGAAAATAATTTTCTTTTCTGACTTCAGAATGGAAGGAGTAAAGACAGATGGCCCCAGATGCAGGGAAAGGCAGCCATAGAATTGGTAATGGCTCTGCCAAGACTTGAAAGGCAGCTCATCAGGAAAAGAGGATGTTTCTGCCACTGTCAGAAATTGACAGAAATCCTCTGACTTTTTCCCTTCTCACCTCTCTGGTTAGGGCATTCCCGCCATTCTTCATCAGACATCATCAGGCTGGTGATTGCAATTGCAAAGGCTAAGCTGCTGTTTCAAGTTGAAATGCGTCCTGTAGAGGGGAGGGGAAGATGTTCCTGGCACATGCCGGAGAGCACAACTGATTGCTAACCCAGATACAGGGGGAAGTATTTGGTGATTGATCGTTGGATCTCAAGTGTCAAAAGAAAAAGACTACAACTCTTGGGGGACCACAGGAATAGCCAAAATGACTGCAAGGAATGTCTGTGTCTTGCATAGGTTTTTCTTTTTTGTTTTAGATGCAGATTGGAGTTAGGAAGAAACATTTGGCATTTAAATGGGAGCTGTCAGTTCTGTTGTGTTTTCTAAGCTCTCTCACACAAACAAAAACTGCCAAAAAACTTCCCAGAAAAAAACTCCTCATATTTTTATAAATAAACACGACTGAATTCTTCACTCAGGGAAGAAAAGTCAATGTAGTTTAGTGTTAAAGGTGACAGTAAAAGGTAAACACATTTTTGGGGAGCAGTGAGTTGTGTATCCAAATTTATCTGGTTCTAGTGACTGCAATAACAAATCTGGTAACATCAGATTTCTATGAGATTCCAGGTCCTTGCCAGCTATGAATGAGCAGAACTACATGACAAGTAATTTTTACTATCAGTGTCCCTCTCAGGAGAGCTCTTTTTGGGCTGCAATTCCCCTTAAAACACAGGGGCTGGATTTCAAAAGTAATGAGTAGTTTCCAGAACCCAGTCTGACCTGGCACAAGCAAAATGTGAAGCTGTCTTCTTTTTCAGAGAGGAAGTGCTTAATGTTTTATGAAACCCAGGTGTCAAGGTAAAAAGTGAGGTATCCAGAATAACTGACGGACTGGCAAACCCTGACAATGCCAAGGACTAGAGAAACAAGCTCTGAAATCCCACTTGAAATTCAGGAGAATTAACAGTTTTCCATTTACCCTCAAAACCTCCAAGCTTTACTCTCTCACTCTTGCTTACAGAAGCTCCCAGAGAAGAGATGGCAGGTCCTTTCTCTAGGGATGGGACAGTGCTACCTCCACTGTCTCCAGCTACACAAAAGCCCACTCCAACCCAAAAGCACAGTAGCCACATTCACTTTGAGCAAAATATGTGATGTCCACTGAACCACACAGTATATATTTCTTTTAAAACATACTTAAGATTATTCCTATAGTTCTGTCATTATTATACAATTGATGAGTGTATGAGTTATCACTGTAGATCTTCCTCATCAAAGCTTCTTTATCCTCAGCTGAGGAGGACATGGGTAAACAGAGACAGGACTGCCTGCACCTCTGCTTTTGGACACGGTGGTCAGGATCTGTAAGACTGAGGAAGATTGATATTTGCTCAATATCTTCAGAGGCCATTCATGTTACAGCCCCTCTGCAGAGATGGGTCTTTGCCCACGGAAAAGCCCAAGTCCTGTTCTGGGAGACGAACAGATCAGATAGGAGAGACAGCTCCCATCTGTCTGAAACTGCAACCACATCAGTCAGCATCAGAAAGGAGAAAGAGGAGACCTGGTTTGGCAGTGTTGAAGACAGGCAGCAGGAGCCCTGTGCTCTGTGGCCAGCACTGGCAGTGATGGGGCCCACTCTGCAGATATGACTCCCTTAGAACAAATCACAACAAACATGGCTCACAGATATTTTTGTCTTATTTTAAGTAGCAGTTATATTTAGCTCTGTGACTGTCTCCTATTCCAATTCTGACTTATTTTAGGCAAGGTCCCTGACCCTCTTTGCCCACCCACCAGACTGATTACCTAGCCAGGTTTGATTCCTGCACAAAACCTAATCCGCAGCCACATTGTCCCTCTGAGCCATGGCACAGCACAGAGTGATACAGCTGGCAGCAGCACTGGTCGCAGGGCTCTTAGCAGAGGCTTAGCTGCAAATCCCTGTCTTTTCAAGAAAGCTTAGTATAAACAATTAGAGCAGCATAAGATAATCCTAGAAGGCTAGATTGTGGCCAGACCTGGTCTGGGAGCACAATACATAAGAGCAAGAGAAGAGTCTGCTTTGCTCCTTCTCTGGATTTCTCCTCTCTGCAGCTCCTGGACTCTGGAGAGCAGTTTAAGACTTTGTCTGCAAAGCTGCTGGGGGAAAACTTTCCCACCCCAGTCCCTCCTACCCACTGTGCCAGTAAAACCTTTGCAGCTGTAAAATTCTGCAGAGAAATTTTCAGTACTTTGCAGAGCAGCATCCCTATTAAAGATCTCTGTGGAGACAACCACCAGTGATTTTATCCATTGCATGACTAGTTTTCACTCACTCGTTGATGTCTTAACAAAATGAAGTGCCACGAATCTAAGGCATACAAGTCGCAGAAACCCTCCTCATGAATGCAAATATTCCTTAAGCTGAGGAAAAGGACTGTAGCATCACCAGTTAGATATGTGGAACAGGCACTGACCAGCAGCCCCCTGTCCTATTAATAGATGAGAGAGCCATGCTCCTGCTCCTGGGGAGCTCGCTTGGTGGAGCTGGTCTCCAGAGAGCCAACGTCTACAAAGCGCTAACATCTGGTGCCCATTATTTCACCAGCTCTGTTGTGATTAGTCCATATGATAAGTCTGGCCAATTGCTACTGGTAAGGGATTGCTCCACTCCCTCTACCAGCCTCCTTGAGCTGTCACTTCTGGTTTGTGGCCCTTGCTAATTTGCCACTGCAATTTCCAATATTTGCTCAAATCCCATAAGGAAATCTCCCTGTCTTTTAGACAGAAGGGTAACACTGATAATAAAAAGGGAAGGTTTATCAATTAACTCAAACTGCTCTATTGAATCAGGCTCAAACCCCCTCCTATTTCAATTATGTGAGACTCAAAAAATGTGCTGGAAGAACTTTTGCTCAGGCAAGCGTTTCATGAGGGAGCTGGTGGGATTTACACAGTCTTTAACAAGTTAGAGAAGAGGTTAAAAAAAGAAATTCTCCTACTTCCCAAAGGCTTTTTCAGCCATTGTAATAGCTGGATTGTGTCCACCTGACAGAAAGTCTGCTTCTCAGAGGTGTAGAAGTGGGAATTGGGGCCTTCAGACAGAAGCTTCCCCATAATTTTTTCTATTCCTTTCTCTTTTGTTCCTTTGCTTGTTCATTCCGTCATTTATCCTTCCCTTCTTTCCTTCTTTCTTTTGTTTTCCAAATGCTACCTGCCAAACTAAAACACTTGTATTGTACTGTGGGAAATTTCCGTTACACACATTCCGCATTAGTGGAGGTAGACTAAAATGAGTAAATCACTAGGGACCAGAATGAGAATTGCTGGTTTATACAGACTTCTGCCCAAATACGTGAAACTATTCAAAAAATTAATCTGGTGGCTTTACATGTTATGAAAGTTCCTTGAAAAGATACAAAAGGAAAAACCTAATGCAAACAGGCCTAAATAACTCACAACCATACAAGGATCAAATTTTAAGCTTTTTTAACTGGTATGTAATATTTGTTTGATTAAATAATTCCTATTCTTTCCTACTTTTTATTTAGTTTTTCTATAATTTCTGTATTAAGGAATTTTCTTGCAAGGGCAGAGCTTTACAAGGTGAGTTCCAGAAGTGAATTCAGCAAAATCGTTAGCTCCAGGCAGTGCCTCATGTTTGCAGCTTTATTACACATATAATACACTTCACTCCTGAAATGTTCAGTTCTGAGCATATGTTTACCATCTTTATGTTCCATCATAAACTCATGCCTTTCAACAGTGGATGATGTTTAAGCATAAGTCAGATGTCAAACGAGACAACACTCCGGGCTTTTGTGGAGATGGCAGCACTCCATGTTTCTTCTGCTGAAGTCCTTGCAGTGCTGAGGTGACAAGCATCATTTAATTGGAAGGAAAGGAAGCTAATGTGCTTCCCAAATGAGTCACAAAAACAGAGGCCATGAATTCCCTAAGATTTGTACGATCTTCCTGGACACTTTCAACACATGATTTGGGCTGTGCTAGTCAGTTCTCATCAACTAAGGATTTGAACTATGCCCGATCCTGTGCTCTTCTGCCAATGGTCCTGGCAAACATGGCATTTCGTTCTAATAGTGCTCTGAGGCAGCGAGGATAGTCCTGTTTTGTAGGTGTAGAAACTGAGGTACAGAAGAGCTAAGTGAAATGGCCAACATCAAGAGGGGAGTCACTGTTCAATGTACAGCCTCAGATTTCTCACTCTCTAAACATTACAATATCTTGATTTTGTGGTCAAAATGTCTAGCTTGTCTGAGTGAGCACAGCACATATGTGCACACCCATGGATGTACACAGCTCTGTGCATCACAAGTGTACACCAAATTCTTGTGATGTTCAGACACTGGTGAAACTAAAAGAGAGGCTTAACCACAGAGGGTGCCACATTTCAGATAATGACTCCCAGCAAAACTTCTATGAGCTGGTCTTGCATGGATAGCAGGTCTCTTCCCCTTCCTCCTGACACTTAGTGTGAGACAGAGCAGTCTTGAGCAGAAGCAACACAAAAGGATGTGCTCAAAATCCCTTGTTAAAACTCCTGTGTCTCACATTTGTCATGCTAGAAATTCTATGTAGGTTAGAAAGCAGATCTGCAGATGCAGATACAAAACTATAGAAGCCGCCTGAATATAGTTTCATAAATTTAAGGCATATTTAGCTATGCTCCCTTTACAAGCAGAGCACTTTTCTTTCTTATTTCAGTGCAACAACAGCTGCTCATGAAAGATCTGTTGAAGGCCTTAGGGAACTAACAAGGGTTGGCCACTTGTCTCACTTTGATGAAGGGTTTGGTCTCTAATTAATTTTTATAAAGTCTAGCATCAGATTTTACAACATACCCAAACATTTTCATCTTCTTTTGGAAGAGGGCTAAGTATGTGAACCTCGGGGACACAGATAGAGAAACAGTGCAGAGATATTGTTGGTTTGGAGAAGAATTGAAGAAGGATGCAGTGGAAGGAGTTATCAGAAAATGTATAAAAGTTTTGCATTTGCGTTACTCAGGGCATAAGAAGCTGGAGACCTGTATTTGCTAGGAAAGTCACTCCACAGTGTAGCAGAGACCCTCCTGTCTCAGAATACAGGCTGGGGTCTCAGGTTTATCTGACTGCTCAGCCCTTGGCCTGGCCCTGGACTTGGCCTATATTGCAGGACTCAGCCGATTGCTTTGCACAGTCATTTAATATGCAAAATATTGACAGTAATTCATGTGTACATAACTCCTGAGAAGCTAAGAAAATAACTTTGTTGTTACAGAGGACCAAACATAAAACTGCAATAAGCTAAGGTGATATAGTTTGAATTTTTTGTCTGCCTTCTTGGTTACAGAGGTGGTCCTTTCTGGTATTGCTAATGATCCTTTTTGCTTTTTCAGAAATGTTCCTTGCCAGCTTGCAGAAAAGCATCAGGGTCCCTTTAAGAAGTCAGGAACAGAGGCCTACAAAAGGTTTGGTTTACCATTTTACTGGAGTTTGAGCAGCTCTTACCTACTCTGAGCTCAGCTGCACCAGGCTAATTTCCATAAGCATCATGTGGTGTTACAGAAACCACATTTTGCCAAGCTGTCAACTGTACAGCCTTCTCTTTGCTAAACAGACTCCCATTAAAACTGTCTGCACAATTTGTCAGTTAAATGAGGTACAAGAGGGACGCTCTATTTGCCCCTAATTAGCTGTGCAGACTACCTTTGTCTGTTTGATTAAGTATTCACATTATCAATTTTGTTTAATCTGATTCATTTCACACACCTCCCCAGGGACTCAGCCCATACGGTTAACTAATCTCTGATATCATCTCTCATATCAGCCCGCGGTTGTCTCCCACGGCATGCTCTACCCACACACACACTGCTCACCAAAATCTTTGCTGGGGAAGATTCTTCCCAGCCCATGAAACCAATACTGTCTCCCTGGAGCTGAGGGCTTCTACCTTTAAGGGGAAACAGAAAAAGCCAGTATTGTGCTTGCTGCTTCCTGAGAACCTCTGCAATGACTTTTTTTAATCTCAGAAGGTTTTCAGCTGCAGCCAGCTGACTCCAGTGAGGTGTGATATGCATCCTGCACCGGCACACCCTTTCCCACTCCCCACAGATGCATGCAGTGCACCCTGCTCAACTCTTCATCAGGCCTCTGATTTTGACAAGAGGTAACATGAGTGTTCCCCTTACACAGTGAAATAATCCATAATAATGGGGGATGGACTTTAACCAGGATGACCTACCCAGTTCAGCATTGTTTAAGAGAGAAAAGGAACCACTTATGTTCAAAGATGATCCTTCTGCAAGTGTGCAAGGTCCAACTAACTGCACCTTTGAGAGAACACAACACATTTTAAGAGGCAGAAAGATGCTCCTGAAAAGACATGGACCAAAAAGATGCACCCAAAGCCACTTTTGTGGTTTTGCTCAAAACATGACTGCAAAGCTGGGGAGAAGCAAACAGACCTGTGCAGAGTCCAGACAATGGCTGGGAATGAAGAAATACTGCCTCACCTTCAGTGGATGGGTTATTTCACCACAAAATTTGATGACCATCTACAAGGAAACTGAGTGCGTTCCCATGCACATGCCTGACTACACACATATATACACTTGCATGCATATTAGCATGACTGCCATGGAAAATATTTCCAGCAAAATTTTTAAACATTCTAAATTTGAGGTCTTGTTATGCTGGCTTCTGTTAAAAATTTTCTTTGAAGATGTTAGTCTAAGTCTTGCCACTGGTCACACTTCTGATGAAAATAAAGCTTTTGTAATTTTGCAGTGATAAATTTTACCTGAACAAAAATCAATTTTTGCAATTAGTCAACACACAAACCCTGCCTCACCCTCCACATGTTTTTGGTGTGGAAGAGTTTGACTCCTAATGTTTTTCAGAATTGCAATTTTCCCTTTCTCTGTTTTACAGGAAGAGTAAACTGGCATGCAACTTGGATTTCAGTAGGTCAACTATCCCTGGATTCCTTTGTCTGTGGTATTATTGCATACCTGGTAAGAGCAAAAAAAGTGAGGTGATTTACTCAACAATCAGTGCCACCGTTCTTTGGGTCAGGTTTTCTCCTGACAGTATATGGAAAAGACCTTTGCAAACTCTGATCTGGCTTCTGCCCTGAGGTAAAGACTGTTAGAATACAGGTAGACAAACATTGTTGCTGTTAGGCTGCCCAGAACACCCTAGGCTTCATGTACTGACATTGGCATTAGAAAATAATTTCAAATGCTAGATTGCAAAATGAAAATCTCTGTAGAATAGTGTAGATTGGAGAAGCCATGTACCACTATATTTCACTGAGATTCATTAGTATAATTCAAAGAAGTTTATTTTACTAATCCCCTGCTGACTCTGGGAGAGTGGTTTATAGCTGAAAAACTCCTCAAAATGCTTTGCAAAAAATCTTTCCCTTTACTGTTCAAATTGTTATTTTCAAGAGAACAAACCGTTTTATGGTTAATGCAAAAATTTAACACCAAGATTAAAACTTATGAATTACTTGACTGCTCTTCCCTGCATTAAACTTCAGTGAACAGATACAACTCAGGGGACTTAAAACCAGCAAAGAGCATCTGGCTTTTGGTGCAAATAAAATGAGACTTTTTTTTTTTGAATTTGGAAAGAAAAAAGGCTCATAAAATACTTTAGCATTGTTATTCCTATTTCTACAGCACTTAAAAAAAACAAACCAGGTTTTGAGTAATAACTGAAGAGAAAAAATGGCATGAAATGTAAATTAAATAACAAATTGAGAAAGCATCCATATTTGGAAAACTATTTAAGTGTATGTTTGAATTTAAATGCAGGCAAAAATACTGTCCTGAGCTACAACTACAATGAGCAAGTATTTAGCTGAGTGCATAAACAGGCCCAAAGGCAGGAAGCTGAAGAAATTACATAGTGAAGGAGTAATAGTTAATCTTCTAATTAATATTTAAATCAATTAGTTCCCAGCATCTACAACAATAAATTGAGGAAGTAACTATTTCTGCTAGCATTCTGTTAGGATTTCCCCAATTATAAATTTCTGTTCTGTGATTTCAGTGTCAATATTTATGCTCATTGGCATTGCCATACTCAATCTAATGAGTCACTCAGCATAGACAGAGCTTTAATTAAAACTGGCACTGAGTATAAGAGAGTATAGTTTCACTCCCAGTTGTACCAGTCAGCTCAAGAATTACAGCTAGTTAGGAAAGAGTGACTGGACTGGAGAGTTCAAGGAATCTGGGCACCAAGGAGGAAGCACCAGAAGTATTTTCACAGAGGGAAAGAAGATGCATGTTCTTACAGTGGTGGAGAATTAAGTTTGAAAAGTAAGAAGTTTTAGATCGATGAAAATGGATTAAGGGAAATGAAGAAAACAGATGTTTGATTCTCTTAACTATGGCCTACCCTGTGCATACATCTTTGCATACATGTGATGCAAGACTTCCAGTTTCCTGAAGGAATAACAGTAGCATGAGAATAATTTTCCCCATCATTATTCAATAGTGACAGCAATTACAGAGTCATACTTAGGAGCCTGAATCATGGTCCACAAATCTTTGGGGTCAACACCGTAGAAATACGGCAGGAGAATCAATGCATCAAGGAGAGTGCACCTCTTGCTTGGAGCCTCCTAACTCATTATCACATCAAGTCACACCTTGTCCTAATGAAGATGAATATCAATATTGGGCTTTACTATAGGGTTATTTTGAGTTCTGTGTTTAAGCAACTCACTGAAACATATGATTGCTTCAAAATTAATTGAAAGTGTAAGAACTTGGTTTATGCTGGCCAAATACTTGGATAACAATAATGACTCTATTCAGAAAATTACTGCAAAACAGAAGTTCTGAAAAGCACTTACATCATATCCTACTCCAAGTCATACTGTCTGGCTAGACATTGTAAAGGAGAATACTACTTTTCTTTCTCACTTCTCTTAAAATCTGATGTGGAGCACTATGTTTGCTGAGGGTGATTTGCCTCCAGGAGTCTTTCCCATAAATATTACTTGCAGAAGGAGGCTGATGATTTCCTAAACTTCCTTCAGGTTGCTGTTCTACTTCTGCTTTCAGCTGTACAGATGAAAACAGGGCAAGGGGCAATAAATCTGTGGACAGGATGTTATCTGTTCAATTACGTTATGATTCTGAACATACACATGAGGTTGCAGTGAAGGAAGAGATGTCAAATTTAAATCTCAGAGCACCATTAACTAGCATCCTATAACTGAACTGATGAAAACAGAGGGTAAAACATCTGCACATAATGGGACATGTTCCTTAAGCTTAGCAATATCACTTTTGTTTACTGCATAGAAGGCCAAACTTGGCTGAACATGTGTAAGCTGGTTAGCATATAGCTGCAATAATAACATCAACATCCTCATTTTTGTAACTAGTGTCATGACTAAAAATGACAAGAAATTGGCATTTGTGGTTCATGTCACCTCTGCCAAATGCCATTCTTTAGGAAATCTGGTGCTGCTGTCAACCACATTGGTCTCTTCCAAGTTTATTTTGTCTTGTTGAGAAAAAAATCTTACATTTTTTGGTGGAAACACGATCCTCAGCTGCTGTCCTGGAAATAGGCTCTGGCAAGCAAATGCGTTATATTGAAACTAATGAATTTTGAAGAGGTAAATTATCACTATTCTGTGTTCTCGAGTATAAATTTTCCCTTCAATGATTTTTAATATATGGAAAATTCAAATACCATTATTGCTTCACAAAGCTTCCCAAATGTGTCAGCTTCAAGGTGCAGGCACCAATACAAATTATTCCATCAAATCTGAGGCAAAACAGGAAAATTGCATACTTTGACTACTTGATGACTTTCAAGGGGTTTGGGGCCAAATTTTAGGGAGGGCAAGAAGTATCAGACCTGGTTTGCTTGGAAATTCATGTGTTGCTCAGTTGCTTTTGCTATTTCCAAGAGACAGTGGTAACTCTGGGGGAATGCAGTCGTGGTTACCTAGCACAGCCAGAGCCTTTCCCTGGCATGTCACTGTCTCCGAAGCTTTGCCAAAAGTCTGAAGGATCCAGTGATGACCACCAAGTGTCTGACAGGCCTTGGCAAGTTCCCCTAATTAACTTGAGGGCCCTTGCAGAGCTTGTGTGCCTCATAATAAGTCCAGTCAACATTTAAAGCCATGTTGCGAAGCAGATCTCCTCATTCCCCAAAGGGGTTCCCCTTAATCTCCTCAGCCCCACCGGGATCTTCAGCAGGCAAAACTCTGGCAGAGGGCAAATGCTGTGAGGAATTTCTAATCCTCAGAGGGACTCTTGCAGGGATTTGAGGCAGATCTGGTCATGTTAACAGGGTTTGTGAAGGCCCAAAGAGTAGCTTGGGGAAAAGGAAAAAAAAAAGGAAAATAAAAAAGAAACTTTGGGTCCAGTTGTAGCATGAGCCCAATATATGCTAATTAACACAGCTGCCATTGAGGATGTAATCTAATTTACATACTTGGTAGTGAATAAATGCTTCCATATGGCAGAGTACCAGCATTTTTCCTTGACAACTTTATCAAAAAGCTAATGGAATTTGCATGTAAAAGAAAACTTTTTCCAGTTTGAATAAAGATAACAAACCCAGTAAAGGAAGTTAGAGAAATGCAGAGGGAAAAGATCATGTCACAGCAAAGTAGATACTAGCAAGCTAAGAAGCTATGCGTTAAACATTTTGCTAATGAAGAAGTAGGAAAACTCAGAAATGCTCTACAGTGTTCCCCACCTAACTTCAGTTGTTTCCTCATCTTCTTGTCCCAACAAAATCCATGAAATAGCTTTACGCTTGTTCATCCTGTACATCCACCACTGCCAACTTGAGGCAGATGCTCAAATGCTCAGGTGCCCAAAATGAGCCAGATGCTCAGATGCTGTACTACTGGACTTCCTGATGCGTGTAAGCCCACAAATCCATCCCTGCCTTCAGAGTCCTGGACTAGCACATGATTCACTGTGTGTGGCAGCAGAGCTCCCCATAGTGCATGAGAGCAATGCAGACTGCCTCAACAATTGTGTTGTCTTCCTGGTGCAGGCCATCTCTCTTAATCAAATTGGTGACTTCCAAAACTCTGCACATAACTCCCATTCAGCCAGAGGAACCAACTTTATTGACCATGTCAGCTGGCTGTTGAAGATGACTTCAATGATCGGCCAAACAATGGACCACACTGCTCTCAAGTGGCTCATTTTTATTTTTTTTTACTAAATTGGACCTCTGTGTTGAAAAAATGTTTGTCTGATAAATCACAGACTGACCCTTGAAGTGGCTGCTGTGTTATCTCTGTACGTCAGAGGTCTTAGCCAAAGTCAACAAAGTAGCTTAAGAGTGAAGATAGTGACTCAAGGGAAGGACTTTACCTTAAGCATGAGTGCCTTTCACACTGAAGCAGAAAGTGGTGGTTTGAGAAGATGTAAACTCACCTGGCCATATGCATTCTTCAGCCTTTCAGACACTTGTACTTCCCAAAGGGAAAGTAAAGAACATTAATGGTATGTTCTGAAAATATCCACAAAGCAAATTCTGCCCCCATGGACCTTCCCAAAAGGGAATACTCTCTGCTAGGAAGAGGCTGGACTCTCAAGGATTTTTAACAGCCTTATGTTTTGGGATGTTTGCCTGAAAGAGGGCTGCCTGAGAAATGGCTACTCAATTTGTTGTGTAAGGCCCCTCACTATGGTCCAAAAAAAAAGAAACTGAAGATATTAGTCTTGTTTGTCATTAAGTTATTCATAGTCTCTCTATAAGTGGTCAAGTATATGAACATCACACTCATATGTCCAATACATGCACAAACACAGTAACATGCCTGGGCAAACTAAACACAGGACTAAATGACCTAGCAGATAGTAGAGTAAGCTGATCGGGTTTAAATTTACCTTTATAAGGAGCTATACAACTGCTCTTAGCCACATTCTAGAATTCTTTGCAACTGAAATGTATTAAGAATATTTATACATGTGCTTAACCTTAGATATTTGTGTTGTTTTACTCAGACTTTATGCTTGAACACATTGCTGGATGCAAGCCAGCGCACAAGGCCCCTACTGAGGATCAAGCTTAGTCTAGTCATCATTCTCTTTTTGTACACATTCTGATCAGTCATGAAACAGATACTTCCATAATACTCACCAGGCACCTGAGTTAGTCTCACTGCATTCTGCAGGTAGCCTTGCTTGTCTAAGTTCTCTCTTTGTTTTTCTTGAAAAAACTTTGTAGCCAAAGGAGAAGAGAAACAGACCTTTTCATATATGAAAAATCAAAACAAAAATTTAGTGCTGACACTCAGGGAAAATGGAAAATTCCTACATAGTTATAGATTTTAAGGAGCAGGACCATGATTGTAGACTTGATTTTCAGCTTTCCTTTTCCTTTCAATAGTCTTAAAAAATCTCTTTTGTAGGAATAGTTATTTCAAGTATGATTCCTATTAAGCAGAATTTTGGTGTCCCTTTTGTTCTGTTTGGTTACTGCCATTGATGTTGTGCAGTTACTGTGTGAATTCAGTTTTGTTTATAAATATTCCAGGAAGTAACTCAAAATGCTCGTTGGAAATAAAAATTTGCACTTTCAACTATTCAATAATAATTTAATAATAAAAGTACTAATAATTTAGTACTTTTTATTTTTAATGTCAGTTCAAAGACAAAAATATGAAAGTTGAAGCAAAGCAATACAGCTTTTTAAAAATATTTCACTTCAGATGGATCATTCTGATGTTTTCCAAAACAGTAATAATTTCTCTTTTGCAGGACTTAAATTTTTGTCTTATCTATCTTTTCTCACAGAAGATAGACACATTTAGGATGAAAAGGAATTCCACAATATTACAAACTCTTTGTGAAAGGGAAATTCTGAAAATGGACTTTCTTTAAAATCTTCTAGCAGGTCAGCACTAGAGCAGGAGAATCACTGTCTATAGTAACTGGTGCCGAAACAATCTGGCTTTCTACTGACCAGTGCAGGAATTTTTTCTGCATAGGACTGATACATGAAATTCTTGACATATGTGAAAACTGGAGCACTAGATCGTACCCTGTCACCAGATCCCTTTGGCAGCAGCACCATGCAGTTAGGAGAAACATACATCCCCTCTGCCAGATGCACCTGGAGGGGACCGCTGCCCTGGCTAAGGCAGGTGAGGCCAGCCAACTTTACCAGCCCAGACACCACTTGGAATTTTGAACAGAAATTGCTCTGCAGGCAGGAGGATGCTGAGATAGCTGCCATGGAGGGCTTTCAGCTCTGCTCCATGGACCCATCTTTAGGACTTCTGTTGAAATAAATCACTTGGAGTTGTAGCTGCATGTGCTTGAAATGTGGGTATGCATCAGTAAGGTAATGATAGTCACTACAAGTCGCTGCAAATTTTCCAAAACTGTTTTCCAAAACCAGATGTATTTGGTCTCCATCACTGTTGTTTCTCTTTCTCCCATGTCTCCCATTTCTGCTGCTGGGACAAGGGTGCAGTCACAGAGGGTGTTGGGCTGCCTGGCTGCCTTCTCCTCATGCTTGTGAAGGCAGTAGCAAACCTGGCTGGTGCGCTGGGACCTCTAGCCAGTCGAAAACTTTTTCCTGCTATAGTGCAATGTCACCAAAGGTCATCTCTTCCTCCTTGCTAACATTGGCCAAGAGAAATCTAAACTGAGCTTGGGAAAGCTGGAAATGCCATGCAAAATCCTGACACCAGGAGAGGGCTGTGCTTGTATCCCCATCTTTCAGCAGAGGTCAATATTTGCTGTGGTAAAGGCAGCTTCTGCTCTGTAACCAGCACTTGCTGCCTCAAACCAGAGCTGAAGGAACATCATCTGAGCCAGCACGGCCCTTATTTCTTTCATATCCCCCTTGTCAACAGTTTGAAAATGAGATAGCTAATTTTGTGCCTGACAAGAAAGGACGGATCATTTTCTCAGATGCTGCTATCAGCAGAGTCAGTGCTGGTACACTCTCCAAGGGAGTCCCCAAACTACAGGTTACTGGCAGGCAGACAAACGCTCGCTGACAGCCATTTGTGACCAGCTATGAAACACCATCTGCTGTAGTTGGAGGGAAGGAACATATCCAGCAAGTGATACCACTGTGAGAAATGATTTTGTGTGTTGACACACAGCAGTCTTTAGATAGCCCCAAAGAATAAGCCTACTTTGTTTTTCCAGATTTGTGTATGGGGGAAAGAAGTATTTTCTCTTTTGGGGGGTCCATGGGTGAGACTTCCTGGATCTATTTGTATTGTAGCCAGAAAAAGAATGGGTTTGACATATCTGTATTAACAGGTGTGCTAAATACAACTGAGAACTGAACCAAATGCATCTTTAGCAATGTTGTGTCAGGGGGTGAAGCACTATCTGACAGCTAAAACACCCACTGGAGTGTGAATCTGCCATCGACTTGCTTGGGACATTGGGCAAGCCTCATCCCTTCTTTTAGGAATTGGCTCTCAGCTTTGAGGAACAGCAATTACATTTTTCTTCAAGTTAGTGTTGGAGAGCTATGTAGTGTTTGTTCAGCCCTTTGAAATCCCTGGAGAAAGGAGAAAAAGAAATTTTATTAAACTTCAGAGACTGTTGTCTGGTTCAGAGGCTGTTAAGTGGACAAACACAAAGGCTTTACCTTCAGGATGTGGGGGAAAGAACAAAGCACAACAAAACAAGACATTTTCAGAGTTGTAAAGACATTCTTGAAAGATTAATACAATTTAAGTGGCTCAAGTGCAAAAAAAGTACCCACGTGTCTAAAACGCTGTCGAAAAGTGAAAGACTTCCCTTAGTAACTAACTCAGGCAGCAGATCCCAAAAGTGCCAGGAGAAGGGATGTTCAGCTCCTTCACAGGGGGAAGGAATCTTACTTGCTCATTAACATAAATAAGGCATGCAGCCAAAGGCATATGCCAACTCTTCCCTCTATGGTCAGAGAACAAGGCTTTCATTTTTAAGAGTCTTAATAGTCCTATGTCTCATGATTAAATTATGAGAACTGACATCCAAAGTATCTGAAGTTCAGCTGATCTTGCATTATCCTTCTAGGCCCTGGCAGACTATAAACCAAAACATTTTCAAGCAAAATATGCAGATGCAAAAATAAGTAAAAGATACATCTTAAAAGTGCAGTTCAGTCTTAAAGCAGATGAATATCAAATTATTATGGCAGATTATCACCTTATTTTTTTGAATTATGGTAAAATTTTTAAAAACTGGTACACATATAGATGCCTTTGTATTTTCATATGTGGTTTTGTATGTATATATACACATATAGATACACCTATATGTTTCACACCACTTCTTTCTGATCTGGCCTGTGGTTCTGTGAAATTGCAATGACAGTGATGTTTGTCACCAGAGGCTTGCAAGGGTTAAATGATGTTTTACTGTAGAAATTCTATATACTGTATATATATATATATATAGGTATGTATATTTGTATATGTATCACGTAAAATCAGCTATGGGAGGGCTTGATACAGACCTTGTGGAAGCTGGAAATGTGCAGCTTGTGTAGCGTCACCCAAACAGAAGCAGAAGGGTTTGGACTTCCCTCTGGCTGGGGACTGGACTCAGAGGTGGCCTGTGGAAGCCCAAATCCTGCAGGTCCCCATGGCAGATAGGAACAGGGACCAGAAGGGAGGCTGCAGCAGGGGCAGTGGAGGGGAGGCAAACTCACCTCCAGGGTCCAGCAGACAAGGAGGTGGGAGCACGGTCAGCCAGCTACAGGGGACAGAGAGAGAAAGTGGGATAGACAGGGGCTTTCAGGAAACCTTATTTATGATTTAAATGTGCTGTCACTTGTGCCCGTGCGATATGAAAACCAAATCTAAACATTTGTCTGTAGAATCAGGTGATGACTGGCCCTCTACTGTCTCAAGGGGGCAGGAAAATGGTCCATGCACCTGCCACCTAATTCAGTTTAAAACCTGACACATTTACCAAGAGTGGGCTGGCATAATGAACTTCATTCATGCTGTCAGTGGAGTCAATAACTTATCCCCAACTGCTTTTGTCTCCCTGGCGGCAGTGCCTCTGATCGGGCTGAGGTACTTATTCAAGTAAAATTTATTTTCAATTGCAGGCCATAATACTACTGGCACAAGCCTTGCTTTGACAGAAGCTTTTGCTCAAGGCTAAACTATTGTTAAAGTTTGTGCCCATTGTCCGGGGTCTTTGATCTGTCAAAGCTGCTTAACAAGCTGGTTAAAAACTGTTTCAGATAACAGGTGTGTCCTTTGAGGATGCAGGGCCATTTTTCAACTTCTTTAAAAGACTAGTCCAGTAGCTGACTGAAATTTACATGCTGGTTGGTGGTGATATATGTAAAGCACTTTTAAAGCAAGAAATTCAGTGTAGGGGTTTATTTCCCTGAACTTCCTTGTGGTTTGTTGTTGGTTTTGTTTTGTGGTTTAGGGTTTTGGGGTCTTTTTCTAAGGAAGCAAAAAGATTTACAAGGTGTTTCTCTGTAGCCTTGGAAGTATTTAGTGGAAAAAATTATTGAGGTGCTAAATCTACCTGTGGCACTGCAATGGCACCCAGTCAGAGTAAAGCAGTGTTTGAAGCAGCAAGCACCAGTGAACACAGCTAGGAGAACACTTATGATGGAGAGGAGCAAAAGTGGGGTCACATGGAGCAGGCTTTGCTCAGGAGGGACACACAGTTCCCCTCCAAGCCAAAGCCTGCTTCAGTGCAACTGTGCTGCTCCAGCCCATCCCTGCCTCTCAGCTGGCTCCTGGATCTGCTACTGTTTCTGAGAGCTTGTAGCATGGTTAGCATCTACAGGATCTGCTCTTGCTACTTAGAAAGCCCAATTTCTGGGAGAAGATCCCCATCGTATCTTGGGTCCCCACTGTATCAGCCAGGCCATTCATGCATGGCCAATGGCCTGAAAAAAATTTCCTTTGAATGGTCCATATGTCAGCTATGTTCTTTAGGACATGCAAAAAATGGTTCCTCCCCTTCACATATGTTTTGAAACACTACTGATGTCCTGAGGGATTTAACCAGTTTTAACCCAACCTAGTTGGTTTTGGTTTTCATGAAAAAAAATTATCAAAAAAAGACAAGTATGTCCATAGTCATTCTGAAATGCATGGAGCTGGCCTAAACGTTTAGGGAAAAAGGGAAAGGGGAAACTCACTGTATGTGCAATGTGTTAGGGAGCATGTGGAAGAAAGGAAGAATAAGCGTCTTCAGGGGTGGTTTTCCTCGCATATTTGGATAAATACCACCTAATTGTGGAACTGCTGCTACCGGGATTTTGGCCCAGACCAAGAATTTCTGTGCATTTCCAAGTTCCAGTTGAGCACATAACCTGAGCAACCAATCAGTCATGACTTCCAAACCTGCGTGTGTCTGCAAAGCCCTGTCAGAGGCCAAAGAGTGAATTGATGTCAGCACTGCAAATAGAGGTGTCTTGTACACCCCCATCCTGCTGACTGCAGGCTGCTGCACAGCTACCCCAACTTCTCCACAGATGAACAGAGGGTTCAGACCCCTGGGAGACTCACTTGCAGCTCTGGCCAGGCTTTGGTTGTACAATAGATCAAGCATCTCTCTATAGGCAGTCACTGTGGTCCCTAAAGCTGCTGGGCTGCAGGGTCTCCAGAGGAGGGAGCTGAGCTGAGGAGGGGCAAACAGCATCCTCCTGGGAAGCTCCACAGCTGGGGGTGGGGGGATCATGAATAAAGCATGGTGTTTAGGAAACACCTGCAGGGAATAAGCAGCTTCAGCCAGCGAGTGCCAGGTCATCTTCAGAAAAAAAATAGCTGAAATCTTCCCCTATACAGCAGGAAAGCTCTGAAACTTATTCTCCTCCTTCCCCTGAGCTGCACCCAGCAGCTCCCCTTGCTGGAGAAGCTTGCATACCTTGAGAGATAAGCACAACAAACTGAAATAACTTTGCTTTAAAAGTGAGCCTGCTTCCTAGGCATGTTTTTCTCAAACAATCCCATCTGTACCAAAAATCTGTTGTCAGCTTGTTAGTTCAAGGAAGCTGATGGATAAAACAAGCACTTTGTCAAATATAGTAGTTTTGTGAACATCCCTAAACTGAATCGAGAATGAGAGTGAAAAAGCAAAGCTTTTCAAACACCACTCAGCTATGCTCACCATTAGGATCATCACAACTGTTCAAAGATTACTTTGGCAGGTGTCTGTGCCATCGATTGGCTTCAGAGATATGTTTAGAGCAATTCATTTTCGGCATTCAAATGCAGCCAGAAAGATGTGAGATCGAGGACAAATTCCTGTTGCAAGGCTGCCGCTTGGCTACTCTAGGCAAAGCTGTCCATGACTTTACTGGGTGCAACATCAGCTGCCACATCAGCTACAACATGTTCTCAGCACCCAGTGACCAAGTCTGTGCCTATGGGCAGGTTAAAGGTCTCAGTAAGATAAAGACCTCTTATTGACTGGACACATTAAGGGAGGTTTTCACTTTCTCTATAATCTAGATTAAAGCACCTGCTTCTCTGTGGAAAGGAATGTGGAGAAATCTACTAGTTTCACTTCTTCTCTGCATTTTTCTGATGTGAATCCTTAAATGTGGTTGGTTTTAAAAGCTGATTTTCCCTTACCCACGGTGTATTCAATGCCGTGTTGAAGCACAGAATAAGGCCCCATTGTGATCTCTCCAGTGAGAGGAGTATCACAGTTGTGAGCAAGGGGAATTGAATAATAACAAACACTTGTGGGGAAAATGTGAAAATTATATGTAAGGTAGCCCAAGGACTCCAAACTACTTTAACATTACAGCCCTGTTAATTATTACTATATGATTGTGACTTGCAAAGTAAAATTAGCAAATGCTCTGAAGTGGCACCTGTCCAGTGAGACCACCAGACTATTACAGGAGGGTATCTGTAGCTATTATTTGTCACTAGCTGTTATTTATACTGCACATGATTCAACAGATGGTCGGGCAGATGCAATGGCAAGGTGAGACAGCCACAGCAGTGAGGGCTGGAATAGAAGAAGCTGCAGCTGGAGGACGAGGGCTGCCCATGGAGAGAGATGGATGGAGCTGGTGGTCGGGTGAGGAGATGAGCAGGAGACATTCAAGCGACTGAACCTGACAGTGTCAAAGAAAGGGTCACCTGCTGACTGTGGGGCCCTGCAAGATGTGGGACATGCTGGGGTCTTCATGGGGACAGGCCAGGTAAAGGAGCCTGTCCCAACATGACCAAGAGAGAAGGAACTGAAATGCTGATACTACATTACAAGAGAACTGACCTTCTGCTGCATTGCTAGGAACAGAGTTAACCTCAGACATCTCGGGTAAAATCCACATGGGGAGAATTGAACAAGCAATCAGTGCTGATCTGATTCAGGGTACTTAATGCCGGCTATGGCAGTAGGCAGGATTTGGAGCAAAAAACTTGGACACAAAAACATTGTAAAAAAGTGCTGTGACTCAAAAGCATGGATGGAGTGCTGCCAAACTGATGGAATGCATCAGAGGGAAGAAAAAAAACCACAGCAACATTTTAGCAGAGACAATATAAAAGAGAAAAGCAAAGTTTTCTCTTTGGATTATAGCTTTACATTGATAGATTGAAATATGCTGAAACAAGTGAAGGATGGGGCACTAAGTGCAGCTCGCCTATTCTCAGCAGGTGGAATGAAGAGGAGACTAGTCCCAGGGGAAAGCCCTAAGCTTCACATTCAGCCTGTGTTTGGAACCACTTCTCCCATGAGGTATATGATCCCTACATAGCAGAAGGCAAAAGCCCTGTGCTTTCCCCAGCTGCTTAAACTTTGGGAGTGGATTCATTTTTCTCAGTGGAGATTTGATGATAGGTGAGGAAGGATTGTCTCTGGACATATGAAGAATTCTGATATTGAGGGTTATTTTATGTCTATATGTCATATTTATGAACTAAAAAAGTGGCTGGGAAATGTGCGCCTGCACTGCCATGGGCATCTTTTGCCCCATGTTGATGTAAAACCCAGAAGGGAAGAAGGATTTCTTGCACATGGCACAAAAGTAGAAATAGACATTCTTTACAGTTTCACAGTTCAATAAATCAATCATGCACAACTGGGAAAAGCTAAGCAGAGACAGCCAAAAGGTAATGGAAACAAATCAAATATTGGGGACCTTGATCAGTTAATAATTCTGATAAATATCTCACTTCACAAAGAAAATGTATTCTCCTGGTAATGGGGAGAGAAAGACAGAGAGAAAGAGATGAGAACAAGGGCAAAAGCTTGCTGTAAGGGGAAAAGACTCTGAGACTACATCTATACAAAATATGCCTGTGACCATTACCTAGCTCTGAAGCCAACTGGCACAGACTGGCGTGTGTCCACATTATTAAATTCTTGCTTTCCAGGCAGTGTGGCTGAACACAAATTGCCTGCTGGGATTGGCCTTTGGCCTATGCTATCCCCAAACCATGCCTGGGAAGTGTTCAGGAGAGCGCTAGCTGCCTGGAGCCAAAACATGCCAGGAACTGTTGTAACAATTGGACTCTATAAATAATTGAGCTACAGTGCCTGAGAACATTATGTAGCACTGGTTAATTTACTAAGAGAGATGCAGTCCATGATTCTAGCTTGGAATGGAAGTCTTGTACATCTTATAGAACCCTGAGAAATGGAAAACCCTAGAGCACCCAACAGACACAAGAGAGTGCTGATGTGAGAGAGGCAGACATCCACAGCTGCACTTAAGTCAAAAAGGAAAAAGCTTGTATCCTGGCACAAGTAATGGAAGTCATAAAGTAGTGGGGATGTACATCTACACCTCTGGGAAGGGAAAATGGACCATACTGGAGCATCTAGAGGGAAAAAAACCCGTGGAAAGGAATATCCTGAAGCTTTGGAAAGACCGTGCTCAAGTGCTTTTGCAGAGCATACCTCATCCTGCTTCAAAACTGAGCACAAGTAAACCTCCCAAAGATACTCAGTGAGAAGAAAAGATGGGTACATGTACTGCTTACAGGTATGGTCTCAAGGCCACAAGGAGCAGGTGGCCCAGAGGGCTGGTATGGGCTGGAGCATGCTCAGGAAGCACTCTCCAAAACACATGGAGCCCATTTGACCTGATGGTGCCTGAAGGCTGGCTGGGCTACAGGCACCTCAGGAGACCATGGTCACAGCAGGCATTTAGAGAAACACACTGATGCAGCACAGGCCAGGCTCATAGGAAGTCTGCAGACCACTCGTGCAGAGCAGCAGGGACTCAGCTAGAACCATCCACAGGCACTGAATGGCTGCCCCACAGTAACCGCTCCCCAACATTCCCAGAGTCCATGTGCAAAGACAGCATGGATGTGTTGGGACTTCAGTGACACAGGTCTGGAAACCACTGCGTCCACCTCCTATGGAAATAAAGCCTTCAGGCCCTTCCAGTTTAAGTCCTCTACCAATTTATGAGACTCAGAGGTGTTCAGACACTGGTAATAAGCTGGGCCCTTGCATGGAAAACTAGAGTATGCACAAGGCTTCCATGGTTTCTAGCCTTGGCAGGTTGGTGTGTGATATATTTGTTGCCCACTATAAGCATTAGCACTTACATGGAGTGGTATCCAAATTCAGTTCTCATTGTGCTCAAGCAAACCATCATCCCACCCATGATCACCACAGTTGTGACTTATTTCTGTCACTGTCACTTACAGGAGAAAAGCCGAGTGCTGAAGCTCAGGATAGAAGCTCTCCCAGTAAATGTTTCAAGATGCCTTTCTCCTAGTGCCTGAAAATTCACTCGCTGTGTGAAGATCTGACAGGACAGGCCACAGAATCCACGATGGCCAATTCCTCTGCAAAGCATGAGGTAGGGCAGCACAGGGGACAAGCTGCGTTTTTAGTTGTGTGCTTATACAGCGCTTGACAGATCTTTGTTTATCGACAAAACCAAAAAGGTCTGGAAAGAGGACATTTTATGTGGTCACATTATTGTTCTTTCTCTGACCCCATGGACAAGGGCTTGCAACTCCTGCAGGTCAAAAGTCAGAGTTTGCAAAAATAAGTTTTTATTAGCTGTGAAACATTTCTCTGCTTTTTAAAAAATACTAATAAAATCTCGTTTTTCAGAGAGCCACCTAAAAATTTACAGCTGAAACACAGCAAAGTAGCATCTGATGCATGATAGTCAGAGCCACTGGGTAGAAAACCATTAAAATAAAAGTAAAATATATATATAAAAAAAGGAAAAAAGCACACACACAAAAAGAAAGCCCACAAGAAGTACGTATGCGGAAACATAATCTAGTATCGTCAAAGACAGAATCCATTTTTTATAACTCAAATATCAACTTCCTTTCATGAATAATTTGTAAAATATTTGCTCTGGTGGTGTGACTGGCATGAGACTAAGGTGTGTTGAGTATCCCTGACATGGGACAGGGTTTTCTGGAGGTGATAAATGCATTCAGAGACCATAGTTCCTTTCCTCCCATGTTTTGTGGGGACTCTGCTATCTCTGTCTTGAAAACTGACTCTTACCTGCTTTTATGAGCTTACAAGGCATCAGGACCAGGCCCTCTCTAAATCTCTTGTTTTTCAAGGGATCCATTTGGTTCTTAGTTTTGAGTCTCCACAAATCATCTTCAACCTAAACACTAAACTTCTGCATTTCTTGTAGTTCTTCCCTTGCTCATTTAGCAGCCCCTGATGCTGTTCTGCCAGGCAAATTTTAAGATGTTCGTGTCAATAGCCACAACACTTTGAGAAAAAACAAACAAACATAAATATATTGAATTAAAATATAGATCCACAGTTTTTTTACTAAGGCTCTACAGAACCCTATCCTGAACCTAGAATAGCTTCAGAGACTTGGGGGGCCCAGGCACAGATTTTTATCACATAGCTTCAATGGATGATACTAATTTTAAAGAAGTTTTGCCTATCAGCCAAACTTTCGGCAGCTGCACTGTGCTTATGTAGGCGCCTACTTCAATGTAATATCAAGGGTTTGTTTCCACTTCAGAATAGAGAAATGAAGAGCATGAGAAAGAAGACTTGTTGGGGTAAGCAGGCTACAGGCACTTTCATTCACCCTTCTGGTGTCTTCAGTTCAGTGTCTCCAGCTCTCAGCAGTTTTTGGATGCTGAGCAGTTGTTGGATAGGAGCACAGATATGGATACAGCTCCATCAAAAACTGTATCGCCTCCCTGATGTGATGTAAGATTGGTAATTCCTTTTTGTTTTATTCATTTGACCCTAAAACATTTTATAATTTTAATGAAACTGATTATTTGTAAAAACAGAGAACACAAAATTATCAACAATTAAAGAACTATTAAGTTTTGTTGTTTAAAAAGTGGTTAAGCAACTGGGGCAAGATTCTTCTGTGAATGTCAGGGTGGTTTTGTTTTGTTTTTTTCTCTTTGATTCAAGTGCAACTTTTTACTCAGAGATTCCAATATACCGATTTTTTTTTTTTTTTTACTGTTTTGTTCTTATTCTGTTTCCCTTTTCAAAATACATTAAGATGGAACTTAGGGATGTGGTTTAGTAGTGGATGTGGCAGTGTTAGATTTATGATTGGACTCAATGGTCTTCAAGGTCTTTCACAACTTAAATTTTTCTATAATTCTATCATGGTAAGGCTCAATTCAACCACATAAACATAGGTGAAAAAATTCTGCTAACATTTTAGTATTTAGCTTGTACTTGGCTGCTAGTTAGCTGCTTCTGTTTCAGACCTGAGTAGGGGTTTGTGTGCCCCCAAAGTGCCTGTTTTCCCCAGCAATATTACTGCATCTAGTAAAGGATTATCCTCCCCCTCTCACTCTTGCCCCTTTGTTTTCCCTGGCAGCAGCCTGATGTTGTCTTTTGACAGCACTTTCCAGTTCAAATCCATGCCTGCCAGCTTCTGCAGGAGGGAAAATGGGGCTTCAAAGAATAGAAAATACAAAATTTAAAAATTTGGATAGGAACAAGTAGGAAAATACAAAAGAAACTTGAAGGGAGGCAGAGAAAGGCACATGCATTTCAAGAGACACACATCTGTAATAAACCCCTTATTAGTTTTGCTTGGAGAGTAGGGCCCCAGCCAGGGCAGCTGGGCAGGAAGCCGAGGTCTGGACCTGGGGCAAGGGGTAGCAACCTGTTTTAAAAAATTACTCTTTTATTTTCCCTATTTCTTTTTTATTTTTTTCCCTCTGTGACTTCAAAGAAAAACGATTTGCTCGTTTGGTAATAACTGATGGGGACCGTGAATTACTGAGCAAGGCCCCCAGCCTGGTGTTTATCTCCTTGCCAATAAATCTCTAAACTGAAGCAATGAAGCTAAGTACTGCTGCTATTTCTGCATTTTATTTCCATATTAATCAAAACACAAGCCTACCCCCCACACCTTCCCTGGCTGCCTGTAGCTGGAGAAGAGGTGCCCCATGAGGGGACGGTCTGGGTTAGATTTGTCAGGTGGGGGGTCTGGTGGGATGGGAGAGTGGGGGAGAAGAGAAACTCCACAGCTTAGAGAGTTGAATACCAGTGCCTGGGGTTTTGGCTTCAAATTTGTGGCAGACTCTTGGAGACAGCGGGGTCCTCCACCATGGGAACTAGGAAGCACTGGGAAGGGAGAGGATGTTGCTTCCCACTGAGACACAGTGCAGCATCTGCCTTCTCCACAGCACGGCTGTGCCAGGACCCAGCGGTCAGCAAGGGGATGCACAAGGGAAAATGAACAGTGTCTATCTACCTCTGATACATGATATATTTATATTTATATTTATATTTATATTTATATTTATATTTATATTTATATTTGTGTGTGTACACATACACGTATTTTATATATGTGCACACAGACATGACTCATTTTTGTGGTGGAAACGAAAGGAATTTCCTGAGAGCACCAAGCTCTCCTCATCTTTCCCAGAGCTGGCTTAGTCAAATTGTGCTGTACCATAGAAAACCATGCTGTGCCATGCTCTGCCATGTCCCTGCTATCCCCACGTCCCAATCAGCAGGCAGGGATGAGCCCAGAGGGTTGGTGCTGCCAGGCTCTGCCACCATCAGATCTTTCCTGCTTTCCTATTTCTATCCCTCACTCACCTTCCCCTCCCCTCTTTTTAAAATTTCTGGTTTATTTATTTCTCATGTGTGCTTGTGAAGGGAAACTCTCCCAAAGAAAACCCCACCATTCCCCCTTTTCTCCCCATGGGCAAGTCTCTCCAGAAGTTGTTCCATTGTTGGTTGGTCAGTTGTTTTTTGGAAGGGAAGGGAAGGGAAGGGAAGGGAAGGGAAGGAAGGAAGGGAAGGGAAGGGAAGGGAAGGGAAGGGAAGGGAAGGGAAGGGAAGGGAAGGGAAGGAAGGAAGGGAAGGGAAGGGAAGGGAAGGAAGGGAAGGGAAGGGAAGGGAAGGGAAGGGAAGGGAAGGGAAGGGAAGGGAAGGAAGGGAAGGGAAGGGAAGGGAAGGGAAGGGAAGGGAAGGAAGGGAAGGGAAGGGAAGGGAAGGGAAGGAAGGGAAGGGAAGGGAAGGGAAGGGAAGGGAAGGAAGGGAAGGGAAGGGAAGGGAAGGGAAGGGAAGGGAAGGGAAGGGAAGGGAAGCCCCTCCTGCCACACGGGTGCAGGAGCCCAAGGTAAGTGACAAGACAGAGAGACTTGAATTTCCATTTAGACTAAAGTTTTCTCTCTGGCAGAGAGCAGTTGCTCTCCAGGTGCACCTACTCGCCCACAGCATTGCATCTCCAAGAGGTTCAGTGTTTCCCTACTCATCGAAAAGGAGGAAGAAGGAAATGACATTTCTTTGGATGCTCTTTCCCTTTTCCTCTCTCCACGGGCCCAGATGCAAAACCAGGACGGCGAGTCCCTGGCATTTTACTTGCACCACCTGGGGTACATTGCTGCTGGAGAGGAGCCAGGGGACAGAACGTTCGTCACCCCTTTTCTGGTGACTCAAAAGCCTGTCTGGCATCATGTGGCTGCTCTGTCCCTTTTCTACAGAAAAGCACAAAGCGGCCTGTGCACCATTCCCCCACCTTTGCTCCACAGCTGGAAAATACCCCGGCACTCCCGGGGAGTGCGGACCAGAGCCCGGAATGACTGTGGGTGGCTGAGTGGGGATCAAATGTTCCCAAAGAGCCCTTTCGCTGAGGCATGGTGCACTCCATCCCCGGTACCAAAGGGGCCGAGCAACAGAGATGCTTCGGGGCGAGACAGCACTGCCGGGGGTGGCGGCGGGTCCGAGTGCCCGACTGCCAGCTTCTGGACGAAGGGGTGACTTCATTCTCCTCTCAGCTGCCATTTACAGCCCAGCCCTGTCGCAGGCTCGGCAAGCCGTTGGCAGCCGCAGATGGGGAGAAGCCCCAGCAGAAGCAGCCCCCAAGCCGTCCAAGGCGACCCCGCTTGCCCCGCTCCGAGGGGAAGGATGCAAGGCCGGGGAGGATGTGGAGTCGGAGAGAATGAAGGGTGCGGGCCCGGATGGAGCCGCGGCTTTGTGCCCCAGCCGTGTCAGCCCCGCACGGACGGGTGCTTCGGGCAAATCGTGTATGCCGAGGAAGGGCAGGCAGCCCCGCGTCCTCACCGGCGCTCCGCAGCTCGCTCCCCGCGGCTCTGCCGCGTTTCCCCCGCTCGTGTTCGCTCTCTGCTCGCTTTCCTTCCGCCAGCAGCGGGGGAGAGGGGGAAGTGTGTGTGAGAGTGCTTTGGCTACCGGGGCCGGGCGGGGGCTCCAGCCCAGCCTCCCTCCCTGGGACGGCGGGGCGAGTCCGTGCCCTGCACGGAGCCCGGAGCACAGCTCCGACGGCTCCTGGGGGTCACCCCACCGGCCCCCTCCTCGACGACAGCCCTCAAGGAGCACAGGTTGTACCACATAGTCACCTCCCGGTCTTGCGCCCCCTCCCCGGGCAGTGCCGGACTCTCCGGTGGCGGGACATCCCCCCTGATGCCTGAGGCCGGGGCAGGCGGGGGACTTGGACAGAGGCGAAAAAGCTCCTGGAAGGCAGAGGAATCGTGCAGATGAAAACGGAGGGAGGGAGGGAGGGAGGCAGGGAGGGAAGGGAGGCAGGGAGGCAGGAGGGAAGGAGGGAAGGAAGGAAGGAAGGAGGGAAGGCAGGAGGGAAGGGGGGAAGGCAGGCAGGCAGGCAGGCAGGCAGGAAGGAAGGAAGGAAGGAAAGAAAGAAGGAAAGTGCAGCATCTTATGATCAACTTGCTGAATTACTGTAAGGATTTGTAAGGATTTACTTCAGGCAGGGAGTGACTTTGTTACAAAGTGATTTATTCGTGTTTTCGGGGCAAATGCACGTTCTTTTAATTTTCAAATATTTGTGTATGTGTGCTGATGTCTTAACGCTGACTTGGGTGCTGCACAGTCCACTCACCAGCACGGATCACCCACAGGTGCGTTTCCGAAAGTTGTTTGGCATCTCGGTTTAAATGCCCCATCCTTCCTTCCTCTGTCACTACTGAGCTTGCGACTCAAGGGGAGTCGCCTTCTCCTGTTTCTTCAGGTCCCTCCCGGGCATCCCCTTTGGCGCAAGGCAGGGGGCCGGCATTGGCCGGGGGTGCAGAACCGCGCTGCGGGTGCGGAGCCGCAGGGCGCTGGCAGCCGCCAGCCGCGCTCATCCCCGCGGAGAACCGCCTCCCTGGGGGGTAAAACTTCCTCTGCCAACTCTGTCCATCCTACCATTTCCCTCCCGAAAAGGGGACTGAAAGCTGGATCTCAAAAAACCCGTTGTTGCCCACAAATGCCCCATCGCCCCTCCCCAGCGATGCCCCCGCATCCTCCCGCGCCTGGCGCTGTCTGCGGGACTGGCCATCGGCTGGGGAATTCCTGACGGCCCCCAGGCAGGGCACACGGAAACGTGCCGACCTCCGCCAGCTGGGCTGGGGAAGTCCTGGCGAAATCCAAAATACGGCTCCTTTTCTCAGCTTCTAGTCCCGGACAAAGGCGAAGCAGGCAGCTTGGAATTAATTTTTTACTTTATTTGGAAATCTCATCCAGAAACACTGGTCAATAATAAATATATCGATAGTTATCAAGAATATATAAAAAATAAAGACATGGTGTTTTCCTTGAGGCTCCAACCGAAAGCAAACAAACAAACGAACGAAATTAGTAGTAACAACATTATTTCAAGCAAACTCCCAGGAAAATATATCGAAAGGAAATAAACAGCAACGAAGCTTCCGATTTAGTTACATAAATCACCGTTCTGGCAAGAGCTGACTCCGCACGCGAAACTAAACCGTAGAAAAACAAAATAAAACAAACAAAAAAGAAAAAAAAAAAAAAAAAGCAAAAAAAAGCAAACACGAATAAACCGAAAGCCAGCAAGAGAAATCAGTACCCCAACCAGCTGAACCAGCACACTTTACCGAGAGCAGGAGATGAGAGATTTGGTAAAACAGATTCGCAGGAGGGTTGTGCTGTGTTTTGCACTATTTTACTCTTTTTTGTTTGTTTGGGTTTTTTTTCTTTTTTTCTTCATAGAGGGAAGAATAAAAAATACCGCAAACAAAACCTCATCACAACCAAATCTGGAAAAACAGAACAAACGAAACAAAAAACCACAAAACCACAAAACCCCCAAACCATAAACCACACTTGAAAACTCCAGTGAATTCCCTCGGAAGTCCCTGTTGCCAAGGGAGCAGCCTGTGGCCAGTCCCCACGGGTGACACACTGCGCTGGAAAGCATGCATGCACTCTCTGGGCTACCTTGGGCCGCCGCTGCTCTGCCGCAGCCAGGTTTGGAGTGGGAAATTTCGGAGGTGTCGCCGTGCAAAAGGAAAAAAAGAAGGGAAAGGAAGAAAGGAAAGGAAGGGAAAAGGAAAAAGAAAGGAAAAAAGAAGTGAAAAAAGCCCCAAACCAATTTCATCGTCTCTTGGTAGCTGCAAACACTACAATGACAACCATGTCTTTTTTTTTTTCCTTTTACATACATTTTAAGGAATCATTTACATTTGATTACCATCAGCGGCATTATTATTATTATTATCATTATTATTATTATTATTATCGTCATTCTTTTTACAACAGGGACTTTTTTTTCCAGTTTAGTATAAGAAAACATCGCCCGAGGAGCCGGGTAGAATATTACCTTTGCAAGGTCCTTACTACACTAATCCCGTGTTACAGGGGGCTTGGCGGGGCGGGGAGCAGCAGGCGCAGGTCCGTCCGCGGCCCGGGGGGCACCGGCCGCAGCCCCCTGTCCGTCCGTGGGAGCGCCGGCTCCGGCGCAGCCCCAGCGGCCGGGGGAGCCCCGCCGAGTCACTTCAGGAGGTCCTTGGTCTCCCCCGAGATCCTGGCCATGTTGGAGGCGGTGAGGGCCGAGAGGTGGGGCGGGGGAGGCATCTGGCAGATGGTGCAGGGGCACGGCAAGCCCGCCCAGTGTTGGAAGCCGCTGCCGAGCTGCAGGGCTGGGGGTGTCGAGGGGGTCTTGAGCAGGGAGTGTGGGGGCCGGATGGTGCCGATGGCCGGCAGGGAGGCGGAGAGGGAGGAGGAGGTGTTGGCCGAGGACAAGGCGCTGCCGAGAATGGGGTGCACCTGGTGCACGGTGCCGGCGGCGTGGGGAGGGTGTCCGGCGGAGTGTCCCACTGTGCCGCAGTGAAAGGCCGAGTGGTGTCCCCCGTAGATTTCCCCAACTAGCCTCTTCATTTCCTCCAGGGAGCTGGTGAGCATCAGGATATAGTTTCTGGCTAGCAGGAGGGTGGCGATTTTGGAGAGTTTTCTCACTGAAGGTCCGTGAGCATAGGGCATCACCTCCCGCAGTCCGTCCATGGCGAGGTTGAGGTCGTGCATCCTCTTACGCTCCCGGCCGTTGATCTTCAGCCGCAGCTGCTGCAGGTCCTGCTCCGAAAGCTGCTTCTTGATTTTGTACTTGCTGCCTTCCCCTCCGGCCTTGGAACCGTTCCTGGTGAGGCCTTCCCCGGACATCTTCTGCACCAGATCGTTCTGGGTGGAGGAGACAGAGTTGAGCCGGCTGTCTTGGTGGTGGTGGTGATGGTGGTGGTGGTCTCTCAGGTACATCTCATCCATGTCTGGCGAGGAAGCTCTGCTGGAGACAGAGCTGGAGTCAGAATTCATTGTATTCGGGCTTCTGAGCAAGAAACTCTTCCCTGCTCTGGAGGTGGTGGAACAAGGCAACTCTCCTTCAAAAAGCAACAAAAACGAAGCTAAAAAGAAACAAACGGACGGCAGTGTCTGCCAGCGAAGAGCTGGAAATGCTGGAGGAAGAGGAAAAAAGCCCCTCAACCCCCTCTCTCTCCAATGCCTCCTCTCTCTCTCTCTCTCTCTCTTCACCCGGTTACTCAGCGTGTTTACAGGATGGCTAGTTAGTGTATGCTTGGACTAACCTCAGCCTGAAAAAGAGGGGCTTTTATAGAGCTGCAGCAGAGAGCAGAGACAAAAGGAGCCCTCCTATGTATAATGGTCTAGTTAGGATGACGTGCCATTATTCAGGGCGGTGCGCTTTGACTGTCCCATTTAGCAAGGACCCCTATTCATATTCATTGTGG